>OX422212.1:33585464-35985464 GCA_949130495.1 Sambucus nigra
AGGTCATTAGAAAGATTGGTGATGTCATTCGAACGACTTGCCTGGGTTTCATCCCCTTCGTTCCTTTGCTACGATCCGTCCTCCATAACCAATTACTTCAAACTCCAAAATATTAGCCAGATTCAGCTTTTAATACCCAACTGAATTACATGAACACCAACACTGATTCCTATGTCCATAAAATTTCAAGTCATGAATTTAAACACTAGTCACCAGTGGTTTATCATACTCACAGTGAGAACTTTCACGATTTATTCTAATCCTAAAATTTTCAATTCCAAACTCCTAATTTTAAACGACATAATTTATGACTACACCATATAACTCAGATATCAACCCTTTGGATTTATACGCAATATTAATTTCACACAATAAGGATGAACTGCCCAATGCATAAACACCCCAATTCCATAAACACCCGTTTTTCATGCGATAACCCACCCGGCAACGAATTTGGTTTATACCCACTATGATATGAATCGATTATCACATATTTACATTAACACAATTTAACCACTTGCCTGTATATGATTTGTAGAGTCTGATTTCCTTGATGAATATGATGGATTTGACTCCCAAAAGCTCCCTAAGTTCTCCATCTTTTCTTCTCTGCAAGCCTAGGATTTTCTCTTTGAGTTGTGTCTGCCACAACCTCTATTATTTGGGTTTTAATATTTTTCTTTTAGATTTGTTTCCACCCAAAACTCTCAAAGTTAGATTTTTTAATGTGAATCATGAAATTAGACTTGTGGGTTAAATTAAAATGGTCCAAACACCCCCGTGTGGGCCCGGTTATGCCTAAAAATACCCCGAGACCCATTTACTTCCCTCGGGTGCTTTTTTTTTTACTATTGCTGACTATCAGGAATCAACCGTGCACTCAGAATTGTCATTCGAATTACTTTATAATATTCTCCAATATCGACCTCAAAATGCGACACGTGAAATCTAAACATTATCTGAATTAATTAAATCTCAATTCACCAAATTAAACAAATCCTCCAATTTAAATAAATTCTCCAAATCATAAATTTAAGTTTCTCTAAATTAAAATAAATTCTATTTCACCCAAAAATAATAAAATTCAATGTCCTCGAAATTACGGAGTGTTACAGAAACGCTCGGGATTATACGATGCGAAGTAATATGGTAAAGTAATGATACGTAGAATATTCGGGGGTTATAAAGACTATGTATGGATGTATTATAGGTTATGTGTGTGTCTATACTAAAATTATATGCATATGGGGTGCTTGAATACCTATTGTGTGAATTTGCATGTGTAAACAGACCTAGGCTATTTCTATTACGAGAGGTTCCGTGTTGTGAACAGTCTTATCATGATGAGCCCATTGGGGGGATTTTGACTTGTACCTCATAACATTAAACTTATGTATTGAGCACCACTTGTGAGAACAAGGGTGTGACCGATCATTTGGGTGCATTAGGTGTGTGTGTATCCCAAAGGCTCAGAACTATGTTCACCTCCAATTTGTATGAATTGTGAATCCATGGTTCGAGAGTGATTTCGAACTCGATGTCCTTTATTTACTATGTGATGTACTAGGATTTGATAGCCGAGTATGCTTCCATCGCATGTCTCTACCTAGGGATGACGTATTCGTTTATATTATAAGTGTGGTGTATATATATATGTGTATGTGTGTGTATGATTTTATCTACTACGAGTGCACTAGTAAATGATATAAATACTGATATCTAAAATAATCTAAGTATGTAAAAAATTAATGATTTATTGGTAATTTTCATGGATAAATGATCTTGGAAATTTAATAACGTATTGTACGGGCTATACAGGTGCACACAATGAGTTATCAGACAGGATGAGACTTGGATTGAACTAGTTAGGCGGGGTAGAAAAACTAGGACGGTTTAGGAGTATACATTAGGTGTGCACAATAGTTGAGAGGTGAGGACCTCAAGTGAGAGCACGTGCAATATATGCTCTTATTGCATTTTAAATTTTTTCTAAACTTTTTCAAACTATTTTACTTGGGCTCTGACCCGTTTCAAATCTATTTTTGTAAAAACATTTTTGGTACCCGGCCACAGGGATGCCAGACTTAGGAGTTCCTTCATTCGGCGTGCTACAGCAGCTGTGGAAGTTGCAAGATCTCGGTAGTAAATGCCTCCATAATTATCCGTTCCTATTTAGCATTTATCTATCCAGTCGGGCATGTTGCCCATCTTCATCTAGTAGTTATTTCCTAGACTTGGTACTTCCATATTACTTACAGTGTTAAATTTGGTTTTATATTATGGATGATTGTATTTGGATTTTAGTCTGGAGTGTTTATTTCAGTCACTATTATTTATTATTTTTCGGATGTTCTAGTATTTATTATGTTATCATTTGGAATGGTGAATGTAGTTTAGTAATTTATATTCCTGCATGTTAATAATAATATTAAAATTTTGACACCGTGCCTTTAGGGTATTAGTAATGTAATTGTGTTTCGACAGTGATGCTAAAAATGAAACTATTTATGATTTCTATTTAACTTAAAAATGGACTGATCACCCAGGATTAGAATGGGAAGGGTATCACAGATGGTATTAGAGCATTATATTCTAGTGTCTATATGAACTGTGTGGCTTACTACGATTTTCAGCGTAGCGTTCTTTGATGTAGAGCCCTACTATTAGGATTATTGTATCCCTTATTATGCATTTACGTCTTTAGCTATTTTGAGATATATTGAACTGTGGATTTATAAAAATTCTTTTGCATTTCAGATGCCTCCCAGATGTGCTCCATGAAACACTCAGAGGCACAGCTTGAGTCGCAACCAGCTCCGGCCCCAGGGACTATAAATGCTGCCAAGGTTGACGTCATTATGGCATAGGAGGTTATGCAGCCTTGACTACTTTTTCCTAGCAGGCACCATAAGTGCCACCCCAGCCTCAGGTTGTGGCTCCACCTCCTTCACACTCATTTCCTTTTATCTGAGGGTGAGTCAGAGACACCTTTCAGAAGTCTCATCCTCCTGAGTTTCAGGGGAGCTTCGATGTAGTTGCGGCGTGCCAATGGAAAAAGGATATCCAACGACATTTGAGGATGAGTGCACGGATATATAGAAATAGATATTAACTACCTTTAAGCTAGTGGGGGAACCCTTGAAGTGGTGGGAGTTCGTTACCACCGCACAGGAGAGATACACCTTGATGATTTAGGAGTTCTGGGAGCGATTCGACTGCAAATACTTCCTATCCTCCATTCAGAATGAGATGAGGTGGAAATTTTTAGATGTGTCATAGGAGGGGAGTACTTTAGCGAAGTATGAGGAGGAATTTACTAGGCTGATAAACTTTATTCCCTAATAGGTGAGCACGATAGAGATGAGGATACAACTGTATGTGGATGGTCTTACCTGGAGGATCCGATAACATTTATTGGGTAACCCAGCTTAGAAGACATATATAGATGTGTTGAATGATGCTCTAATACACTATCAGGTACACCGCTTCCACGTTAAGGGAAGCAGGCGCTCAGGAGAGTCGAACCAGCAGGGTAGGACTAGGGGTAGCAGTGCCAGTGAGGCACAATTGACTCAGAGTTAGTCGAGGCAGATTGAGCAGGGTTCCCATTGGGGGGATGCTGCTAAAAGATTTCGTTTGGGAGAGTACAGGCAAGGAACGGGTGGATTTAGGCAAGTGTAGCCGGGCTAACATCATTTTCAATAGGGCCAGGGGAGAGGTGGTAGTGGCTAACAGGGACTAGGCCAACAGGGCCAGAAGGGAGAAAATTTCATAGGCATGTGTTTTATATGTGGCAAGAATGTCCACAAGCGTCAGGATTTCCCTGATAAGGGTAGAGTTCAGCTGGAGCAGGGCGCTCGTCAGGAGCTCCAAAGGCCTATTTTCCCCGTAACTCTCCCAGCACCAGCACCCGTGCCAGCATTGCTTGCATCACCAATTATTTCAGTAGCCCCACCTTAGAAGGGGCATTTACAGTATGGGAATGTATATAACATCCACTAGGTCACAGTTCTACAGGCTCCACATGTAGTAGAGGGTATGTTTCTTATACATAGGACTTTGGGACCCATTTTATATGACACTAGGGCTTTACACTCATTCATAGACACTATATTCGTATGAGCCACAGGGTTATTAGAAACTACTGATAGTAAAATCATGTGTGTAGACTCACTATTAGGTAGCGGGACACTTATATTTTTAATCTGTCGAGGTGTGAGTATAGATATCGAGAGACTTATTTTTCCCGCCGATATGCTCGTGTTAGATACGTCAGAGTATGATGCCATTATTGGTATAGATTGGCTAGAAGCGTATAGGTCCATGATTTACTGTTATAGTAGGAGCATAGTGTTTGCGATTTCGGGCCAGGAGATGTTCTTAGTGGCGATACCTCTTCCTGAAGGAGGATCGTCGACTCATTTGTATTATATAGAGGAGGGGACCTCTTAGGGATTTGATATTTCCCTATATTTTATCCCAGTTGTGCGTGAGTTTTCATATGTGTTTCAAAAGATACCGGCATTTCCACCTAGCAGAGAGTTAGAGTTTATCATTAATTTAGCACCGAATACTCGGTCGATATCTCGGGTGCCTTATTGTATGGATACTATGGAGATAAGGGAGCTACGGGATAAAATTGAGCAACTGTTGGGGCAGGGTTTTATTTGTAGGAGTACTTCACCTTGGGGTGCTCCAGTACTTTTTGTGAAGAAGATGGATAGATGTTTACGACTATGTGTGGATTATCGAGAGTTTAATAAAGTCACGATATGAAATACGTATCAGTTACCCAGAATAGATGACTTATTTGACCCGTTGAGAGGATCCACTTACTTCTCTAAGATACAATTAAGGTTGGGATATTACTAGTTGTGCATCCGAGAGCAAGATGTATTTAAGACTACCTTTCTAACGAGATATGAGTCTTACGAGTTTTGGGTTATGCCATTTGGGCTAACCAGTGCGCTAGCGATGTTTATGGACTTGATGAATAGGGTGTTCAGAGAGTTCTTGGAACAGTTTGTCATTGTCTTTATTGATGACATCCTAGTTTATTCTCAAACTAAGGAGGATCATGCCAAGCATATGCGTCGTGTTTTGCATACATTGTGCAAACACCAGTTATACGCTAAGTTGGAGAAATATGGGTTTTGTGGGCATGAGCTTCATTTTTGGGGTCATATTGTATCCGCCAAGGGGATATAAGTGGATCCTAGTAAAGTGTCAGCGATTGGGGGGGGGATCCCACGACACCGACATAGAAGCGTAGTTTCTTGGAATTCGTCGGGTACTACACACAGTTTATTCGAGGATTTTCAAAGATTACTAGTCTGTTGAATAATTT
The DNA here is from genome assembly GCA_949130495.1 of Sambucus nigra. Classification (NCBI taxonomy): domain Eukaryota; kingdom Viridiplantae; phylum Streptophyta; class Magnoliopsida; order Dipsacales; family Adoxaceae; genus Sambucus; species Sambucus nigra. The sequence goes on from OX422212.1 coordinate 33,590,812, forward strand.
TACTGGCAAAGGCATACCATTTATCTATGATGATGTTTATCAGGTAAAAATTGATGAGCTGAAGGACAAGTTGACTTCAGCACCCGTACTCGCATTTCCCAGGGCAAGGGTGGAGTATCTTGTTTTCATCGATGCGTCCTTACAGGGACTTAGGAGTGTGCTAAAGCAAGAGGATCAGGCTATAGCTTATGCGTCCTGCAAGCTTAAGCCTCCCGAGAAGAATTACCCCACCCATGACTTCGAATTGGCGATAGTCGTGTTTGCGTTGCAGAATTGGAGACATTACCTATTGAGGGAGAAATTTTCCTATTCACAGATCATAAGTCACTACAGTACTTGTTCACTTAGAGAGATAAATATGCGTCAGTGTAGGTGGCTTGAATTTATGCAAGATTATAAGTTTGACATCTAGTATCACCCGAGAAAGGCTAATTTGGTGGCAGAAGCGTTGAGCCGTAGGCTAGTCGAGGATGTAGCTAAAGTTTTGCTAGATCATTTATGTCAGTTATGACCGTCACCCCCCAAATTGTCATGAGGGTGGTGCAGGCCCAGGCATCAGATTCATTTTGTTAGGATCGAATTCGATAAATTTTACCTAGGGGAGAAGAGTCGTACTCCTTGAGTTAAGAGGGAGTCTTACATTTTAACTAGAGATAGATTGTTCCGGAGGTGGAGGACTTGTGATATGCGGTGATGGAAGAGTCGCATAGGTCATGATTTATGGTACATCCTGGAGGGGATAAGATGTATGAAGATATGAGATGGCAGTATTGGTGGAGTGGGATGAAGAGAGACATTGCAGAGTTTTTCTCGAGGTGTACCACTTGTCATCTGGTGAAGGTGGACCACCAGAAGTCAGTAGGGGTTCTACAATCGTTAGAGATTCCAATGTGAAAATGTGAGAGTATTTCCATGCACTTTATTACCGGGTTGCCTACTTCACAGAGGGGTTATGATTCCATTTGGGTGATAGTGGATCGGTTGACCAAGATGGCCCACTTTCTTCCAGTCTAGACTGATTATATAACGCGCTAGTATGCACAGATTTTCATCGCTGAGATAATGAGATTGCATGGGGTACCACACGATATTATGTCCGATAAGGACAAGATTTTCATGTCTCAATTTTAGGAGAGTTTTCAGGAGGCCATAGGTACCGAGTTATGATTGAGTACAACATATCACCCGCAGACGGATAGGAGGACATAGAGGATGAATAAAATGTTGGAAGATATGCTATGTCTGTGTATCCTTGATTTTAGAGGGGGTTGGGAGAAGTATCTTCCACTGGTGGAGTTTGCGTATAATAACTCCTATTAGTTCACAACTAGCGCGGCACCTTTTGAGGCGTTGTATGGTAGACCTTGTCATTTGCATGCCTTTTGGTTAAAGGTGGGGGATAGGGAAAGTTACTTGGGACAGAGTTGATTCAGAGTCGTATACGGATGGCCCATGAAATACAGAAGAGTTATGCTGATGCCAAGCGGTTCTTCCTGGAGTTTAATGTGGGGGACTAGGTATTATTATGTGTATCTCTTATGAAGGGAATATTGAGGTTCAGGAAGAAAGGGAAGATGGCACCAAGGTATGTGGGACAACTCCCTATCATTGAGCAAGTTGGGCCAGTTGCATATCGATTCGGATTGCCGGAGAACTTGCATCGGATTCATGATGCATTTCACATTTCTTCGCTAAGGCGATATCTCTGAGACGAGTTATCCCACACTCACATTGCATTGGAGGAGATTAAATTACACTATGATATTTCATATGAGGAGAGGCCAGTTGTTATCCTAGATCATAGTGAGAGAAGATTGAGGTCGAAGGTAGTTCCACTTGTACGGGTTCAGTGGGGGCATGATAATGCCGATGAGTCTACTTGGGAGTGCGAGGATGAGATGTGTGATAAATATCCAGAGTTACTTCTACCAAGTATTATTTTTTTCGAATTTCAGGACGAAATTTCGTTATTGGGGGGAAGTATGTAACACCCCATAATTTTAATGATTTTTATATTGGGATTAATTAAATAAATATGGAAAATTAATCTGGTTAAAATAAATATTAATTAGCGAGACAAGGGCTAATATTTATTTATGTTGAATATTACTTGGTGAATGAGTAATAAATTAATACGAAAGTATAATAATTGTCATGAGTGAGAAATACGACGGTTACGATAAATTTAGTCGGGATGTGCGTGTCATGACTTAAATTTGTGAGAAAAATGTAATTTAATTATGGATCATTTAAATGGTCATTTCGAGTGAGCCAGTGTGTCCGAAAGGGTCGAAATAGTCAGAAAAGTATACTCGGGGGTTTTGTTTGGGTCCCGGGATATTTTTAGGCCAAATTGGCACCCCCGAGGGGTATTTTGGTCTTTTGAATTTTTAGGAAAAAGCGACCTACGAAAATTGGAGAGTTATATCATCGGGTAAGGTGAGGGAGTTAGGGTTAGAAGGTATAAAATAACAGAGAGGCCACGGGAGGAGGAAGGAGAGGAGTTCCCAAGGCATTCCCACACCATCTTGCACCACCAACACCACCAACACCACCGGAGCATAGATCGGGAGGAAAGGAAGCCAACCATACCATTCTTTTGTAGAGATTTAGACCTACTAATTGAGGAAAGTATTTATCTTGATAAATTCTCAAAAGATATATCATCCATGTTAATGTAGGATGATTAATAACATGAATATATGAATATTGGTGTAAATTTGGAAGATTAAAATCACGTTCTTGGGTAGGAATCATGTTAAGTTTAATCCATTATGCATGTAGAACAAATCTGACGAATTTGTAGTATAAATATGTGAAGAAAATTGTGTTCTTATTGAAGTTCTTGAACAAAAGTGATAATCTAGGGTTTGGGGAATTTAATGTTGAATTAATTCAATTTAAAGGTGTTCCTTAATAATTAAATGATTCTATTACACAAGAAATTGTTTATACATGTTACTAAGATGTTTGCTACACTTAGTTGGGCATTTGGGATTGTTTAATGGAGGTTTAGCGATTTACAAATGGTGAAATCCCGTAAGAGTGAAGGGAGGAAGGCGATACCTCTTACATCGAATCAATTCGGAAAGCGAATCGATTTGGTCCAAGGCCGAAGCCGAATCGATTTGGTTTCCAGAAGTGGACAATTTCCCCCCTTTTGCTAAGAACTCGTGGGAGACAATACTTTTGAAGTAATTTTAAAATGTAATGGGAGATATTTTAATTACCTGTAGGCCAATGTTGGAATTGAGACTTAGTCACATGAGGAGAATTTAGGGCTAAGGCTAATTAGGCATAATTGGGTAATAAAACTTAATTCGAAAAATAATATTGTGCCACGGGAAATTTAGGGAACGTATGACCTAGACCAATACAGTATGAGTGGGGTATCTACTGAATTGACTTAAGGGACAATAGTTTACCTTTGAAGTATTGGGAAACACTCGGATATACGATGAGTAGTGTTATGGTAAAGTAATGATGTATAGAATATTCGGGGGTTATAAAGACTACGTATTGATATATTATAGGTTATGTGTGTGTCTATACTGAAATTATATGTATATGGGGTGTGTGAATATCTATAGTTTGAATTTCCATGTGTAAACATACCTAGGCTACTTGCTATCACAGGATGTTCTGCGTCGTGGACAGTCTTATCCTGATGAGCCCATTGGGGATTTTTACTTGTACCTCAGAAAATAAAACTTAGGGATTGAGCACCACTTGTGAGAATAAGGGTGTGATCGATCATTTGGGTGTGTTAGGTTTGTGCGTAGCCCAAAGTTTTAGAACTATGTTCACCTCCAATTTGTGTGAATTGTAAATGTATGATTCGGGAGTGATTCTGAACTCGATGTCCTTTACTTAGTACGTGATGTACCAGGATTTGATAGAAGAGTATACCCCCATCGCAGGTCTCTACCTAGGGATGTCGTATTCGTATATATTATAAATGTGGTGTATATATATATATATATATATATATACGTGTGATTTAATCTACTACGAGTGCACTAGTAGATGAGATAGATATTGAAATCTAAAATCGTATTGTATGGGCCATATAGGTGGGCACAATGAATTTTCAGACGGGACGAGACTTGGTTTGAAGTAGTTAAGCCAGGTAGCATAACTAGGACATTTTAGGAATATATGTTAGGTGCGCATAATAGTTAAGAGGTGAGGACATCAAGTGAGACAACGTGGAATTAACATGCATACAATATCTGCTCTTACTGTATTTTAAATACTTGCTAAACTTTTTCAAACTGTTTTACTTGGGCTCTGACCCATTTTAAATCTATTTTTGTAAGAACATTCTAGGTGCCCACCCACAGGGATGCCAGACTTAGGTGTTCCTTCATTTAATGTGCTACAGCTGCTATGAAAGTTGCAGGACCTCGGTAGTAGATTCCTCCGCAATTATCTGTTCCTACTTAGCATTTATCTATCTCAGTTGGACATGTCGCCCATCTTCAGCTAGTAGTTATTTCAGACACTTTGTACTTCCTTTTTATTTCCACTGTTGGATTTGGTTTTATATTATGGATGATTTTATTTGGATATCAGTCTGGAGTGTTTATTCCAGTCCCTATTATTTATTCAGATGTTCTAGTATTTATTATGTTGTTATTTGGAATGTTGAATGTGGTTTAGTAATTTATATTTCTGCATGTTAATAAAAAGATTAAAATTTTGACACCGAGCCTCTAGGGAATTAGTAATATAATTTTGTTTCGACAGTGATGCTAATAAGGAAACCATTAATGAATCATGTTTAATTTAATAATGGAAGCGGTGGTCCTGGCCTACTGGCTAGACTCAATTCCCCGCTTACCTCCCTTAGCATGGAAGCGGTGGTCCTGGTAGTGTAACAACGCAACATTAAGTACATCTGCGTAAGGTTATAATGAAATATTACCTATTAAGTGATGACGAATCTTCTAGTTCAGGCCATTCATAAACATCTGGATTCTTTTCTCTTCAGTAGGTACCTCCCCTGGCACCAAATTAGTCAGCCTAGTGAATTCTTCTTCATACTCAGCGACTGGTCTTCCCTCCTTGGTGAGGTCTAGTAGTTTCCTCCTTATCTTAGTCTGAACGGCAGAAGGGAAATATTTGCGGTCAAACCGCATGTAGAAATATTGAATAGTCATAGTATCTCTCTCATCAGCTATGGCAGTGGACTCCCACCACTGTAAGCAGGCCCCGACTAGCTTAAAGGTAGCTAGTATCTGACGTTGTACCTCCCCGCATTCAAACATTCTCAAGTGCCTCTGGATGTCTTTCTTTCATTGGCAAGAAGTAATGACATCAGAACCCCCTTGAAACTATGGTGGATGCGCCTTCTGAAAGGCATCCCTAACACGCTCCCAAGCAGTAGGTAATGCCTTTATCGGTGTTGGTGGCGCCTACTAAATGACCGCTAAAGTTGAATTAACTACTTGAGCAACAATGGCAGCGTTCATAGTGCCCTAAGATAGGGTGGGCTGAGGTGCTGGTTGTGCTTCTCTGGGGGCTCGTCGTGCACATCAGGGAGGCATCTGAAACGGGAGAGAATTTTAAATTAGTACTTGATTTAATATATCTCAATTTAGCTGAAGATGTAAAAGCGCGAATAAGAATGCAACAGTACTAATAATAGGGTTGTATATCAAAAGACGCTAAGCTTAAAGCATTATAAACTGCACGAATCCTAAAGATTCTAGAACTTAATGCTTTGATACCACCTATGACACCCCGTTTAATTAAATACCGGTTGATCAGTCCTTTATTAAATTAAATCAGAATATACAGTTGGTTCATTCTTGGCATCACTGTCGAAAAACAAGTTCCTTATTAATCTCTAAATAGTTAATTAAGATAGTGTCAAAACTTTTCAATTTTTAAATTTTATTAAATTCCCTTTTTAACAATGTAAGCAATTTATCACATAACCCATTCCACAATAATGAATAATAAATATATAACATCACAACAGAACTAATTATAACTGGAATAGAACTCCCAAGTTTAAATGTCTAAATACAATATCCAAATAAAACTGAGTCCATATGAAACTGAAATAAATAAATAACTGAACTATCTCTGAAATAATAAAATGTCTAGAATGGGGCGGCGTGCCCTAACTGGCTCAAATGCTACAAATGTCTAAATTAATAGACGGAAGCGTCTAAACAAAGTCCGCATCTCCCCTAGTAGCTATATCACGTCAAACTTCCATACTCTACTCTGACAACCCGCTCAAAATAATAACGGGTGTCCAGCCCTATACTACATTAAATCAGGTATCTCAGATGGCACAGTCTCAACATCAACTGACAATACTAATAATATAAGGCTAACTACCCGAAATCATTAAAAGTGGATTGTCAAAAATTTAAAACTTTTATTTAACAATAACAACAAAACCAATAATGCAACCATAACCCACAATATGCATCTAACTAAAGTGAGTGATATGTGCAATCTACAATAATAAGAAAGAGTACAACACAATGTACAAATAAAAATACCCGAATATGTTGTCGGGTCACAGACAATACAAAAATCTGAGAGATGAAATGTAAAAGTGTTAATCTACAACACTTGAGTACAAACTCAATATACAACTGAATCCTAATCTAGATATACAAAGATAGGAGTCGACTAAAGCAAAATGCCGCAACAGTCCGCTATTGCCACAGCTCCACGAATACACTGGATGGATGAACATCAATGGCGTCCGTGCGGAGGAACACCTAAAGTAATACAATATATATAAGGAGGGAGAAAATATAAACGGGTCAGAGCCTGAGTTGAAAAACATTTTTATAGCAAGTGTATTAAAATGCATAATAATTATAAATGCATTATTACATGATTTAATGGAATCAAACTCTCCATATTAATCCAACTCACCCCTCCACTAGTGCGCGCGCTAATCGTATGTACGTGATCTCCAAATGGACGCCCTAATCTTATAAGGTAAATAAACCTAACTAGATCTCCAATCAAATCTTCGATTAAGTCTATCTAACTTATCTCGAAATCTACACTTATCTACATTCCCATTTAAAACATTTCTTTACATTTAATGTGTCATAATTCTCATTATATTTGTTCATTTATTGAATATATAAGGTTGCATAATCAACCACATCATCACAATACATCAACATTCTCATTTACTATAATTTCTTATATTCTAGTTTTGCCCTCATTTGGCATGTAAACAGTATATATATTTTTATATGAGTTATTAGCATCAAGAGTTAAGGACTAAACTCCTCCCGATTCTCAACACGGCACTGTATTTCGTGCGTGGGACGTCTCGCCGAGGCAAAATCCAAACAAGGAACCCCCCGTTACACTACTCCTGACCGTATGGATCCTCGAGGCTAATTATGCCCCCAATGCATGATGCATGTAACTCAAATTATTATCCAATTTTTAATTAATTAATATTCCCAATTCTCAACAGTACACGGCGTTTCATGCGTGGGACGTCTCGCCGAAGCGAAATCCAAACAGGAACCCCCCGTTACACTACTCCTGGCACTGTCGATCCTCGGGATAGGTGATATATATATATAAGTATGAGCATTAAGGACAAACTTCTCCCCAATTTCCAACATTACACTGCGGTTCGTGCGTGGGACGTCTCGCCGAGGCGAAATCCAAACAAGGAACCCCCCCGATACACTAGTCCTGGCAATGTAGGTCGTTGAGGTCCATTATGCCCTTGATACCCAAGTACAAGCACAATAAACAATAGCCATCCAACCGAGCTATAACTCGAAGGATGCAGGCTCACATGCTATCATCTTCCAGCAGCCCATATACGTAGCAAACTGGGGCCACTTGGTGGGGTTCAACGACACCCACCTCGTGATCAACTCACGCACACAACGTCCAGGAAGCGGTCATCGCTCCTAACCGGAAAGTGAGAACGTACATACCCCCGACTTCTCACCCCCAAAAGAATGCATATATATCGCATAAATAATCACAATAGAGGACTATGACCTGGGGACTATCCACACCCTGCTCTTTGAGCCAGGATGCTCACCCTCAACACACACAACTTCCCCATGATAGCAAGGAGGGGGTATGCTTAACTATATATATATATATATACCATCATATAAGGTATACATACATCATCACATATATAAAGATATACCATCATATAAGGTATACCTGTCCCATCATTTTCATATTTATTATACGCCCATTGGCGCAAATTGATTAACATCATTGTTTAGTATATCTCTCTCTTTTGATACACTAACCGTCAATTCTCACACATCTTCCCCACTTAGTATAAACTATACCATTTCTCACTCGAAGCTCACATGTTGCTTCTCATTATGAATTGTTTCTCAATTCTTTTAAGTTAAGGATATTCATTATCCTAATGCACCTCAATTTACATTTCTCATTGTGTGAGACATCTCCCAAATCAATCATCGTTAAGGATATTTCTGTATCCATATGCACATCAATTAGCATGTATAGTTCTCCATCCATAATAGGGTTCAATTTATTTTTATGAACCTTTAAAGTTATCCCATTCGGGATTGGATCCTAAGATCCGATATCTCTAAATTATTCTCATTCTTTCATGTGAATGTTAATTACTATCTCCAAATAGAATCTCCAATAAAAGTGGGTTTCCCCACTTAGGAATACCAAAATCTCTAATCGGTATTCCTAAAATTAAGTCTATATGACTCCAATTATTTCTTATAAGGAAAGCTCTCTAAAAGTCTCCAAAACATACTCCACATATCTCCTATAGAGGTTCCCAATCGATAACCTCGAACAAAACGGGATGAAATTCTCCTTAGAAAAATAATCCCCCAAAAGCCCTGTTTTCGAATCGATTCGGGTCATCAGACCTGGGATTCTGTCTCAGGCCGAATCGATTCGGCTGGGGTCCGAATCGATTTGGTCATTCAGACCTGGGAAACTGCATATTTTTTAATCGATTCGGTAGGAGGCCGAATCGATTCGGCCCTTCAGAACTCTCGAAAATGGCTACTTTTTAGTAAGCCAAAAATCCCAAAATCCATTTTAATCATTTTCTCTCCATTTCTTCTCAACCCAATCACATATATATCATCAATACTCATATCCTAGAATACATATAAACTAATTTCTATCATCAAATCAAAGATCTATATATCAAATCTAAGATTATACCCAAAAGTTAGGTTTTGATAAACTAAACCTAAAACCCAAAGATTCAATCCACAAGTCATGCAATAAACGGTACACAACAATTATTTAGCAAGTTTAATCACTTGCCTCGGGTTCGTAGGGTCTGAATCCGTCGAAAAATCCTCTTTCTCTCTCTTTTCTCCTTCCTTTTCTTCTTCTTTATTCTTCTCTCTTTATTTCTTTCTATTTCTCTTTCTCTCTTTGGAGAATTATTTCTCCCGTAGGCTAATTTAGCCTATCTCCCAAATGTACACATCTTTAAATGATAATACACACTTTAAATGACCCGAAAACTTTAATTTGAGTCAAACGGTCCTAATTTATTTCGAAACCTAAATAGACCCCAAGTACAGTCATTTCGATTTTCTCGACCCTTCCGAAAACAATGGTACGCTCAGAATTGCCATTCGAGACACTTTCTAACAACTCCAATTTTGACCTCAATTGCCAATTTAATAATTCTCCAAATAAAATAAATATTTATTTCTCCCAAAAATAAATAAATATTCGTCTCCATGACCTCGGGTTGTTACATCTACATCGGGCGTCCCTATGGCTAGACATCTAAAATAGAAGGTACAAGAGAGAAGAGAATATGCAAGGAAATAGGTCAAAGCCTGATATATTTTAAAAACAGCAAGTGAATAAATGCCACAATTAGCAATTATTATATACGTGTTAGATTCTCGGACTCTCTCTCTTGATATTCTCACCTCTCATCTAGTTTGCACGCCTAATGTACCTCCAAAACCATCTAACTATTATTTCTTATAATTAACTAGTTCATATCAATGTCTACTAAACATAGCCCATATCGTTCCCACGTATTTTCCTCGCAATACACGTAGTAATTATAAAAATATCCATTTCTCAAAAACATAGACACGACCCTTTCTCAGTTTAATGCAATTAAGTGTTCGCTTACTTAATTCCTTTCAGGTTTCACAATCCTTCTTGTCTACTTATATCACACAGTAGATAATATCATAAGTGTGTATATATATATATATATATACTATCACACTATCATATATATATATATATAATCATACTCGGCTATCATGTTCGATACATCTCTCACTATACAAGGGACTATTGGTTCGGCATCTCTCACGAACCATAAATATAAAATCACACATATTGAAGGCGAACATAGTCCTAAGCCTTTGGGCTATGCACATACCTAAGCACCTAAATGACCGTTCAATACTATCGTTCTCACAAATGGCAATCCAACCTAAGTCCTATGTTCTTAGGTACAAGTCAAAATCTCCCATAAGGCTCATCAGGATATGACTGCCCTCAATGAGCAAACCTCCCATCGATAGCAAGTAGCATAGGTGTGTCATACACGTAATTTATCAATCAATAGGTATGTACTCAACCTATAGTAGTAATAGGCATACTCTCGACCTATTTTAAAATAGTAGGAATTCATATATCCCAAGTACTCGTGTATTTCTCAAATATCACCCATACTTGTTTATTACGATTATCTCTCTATCGTATTATATTCGGTAGTTATACTCACATAACCCGTTTCTCAATTTATGTATTCATTTTTCCCATCATTAACCCAAGTCCCTCGCTTCAAGTTAATGTATAAAAATCATTCAAAACTCGCTGTAGGACAATATCCTTTATTTCCAAACTTTTTCGGGCTAAATATGGCATTTGTGATTTAGAAAGCCCCTAAATGTCGTTTGAAGTTCGTTCGAACGAACTTCTAACAAACTTCTCTTATGAATTTTTGTTGGAATCTCGTTCGAACGATGTCATTCTAACGACTTTTGCCCAGATTCGTCCCCAACCTCTAAAATCTGCATTTTTCTCCAATTTCTCTCACCCAAACTCTCATGGAATATAATACAACTAAAACCCAATATCCCAATGTCAATTCTACATGTATATGGGTGCTTATTCCACATGGAAAACATCTAAATCATTAATTGTATAAGAGTTTGCATCAATATAAATTAAACTCAAAAAATTCCTAATATCTAAAATCACCATTGATCTTCATTTTAAACCTAGAATTCACTTCGTGATTCACAACCATAAATCAAAAAATTTATAACCTTTATGTGTGATTTCTCAAACTACATGTGTTTCCTATTCAAACCTTTGATTTATCAATCTATACATGTCCAATTTCATAAATTTCACAAGTATTCATCAAACCTAGTCTAACGTGGACAATATAAGCACTAATTAGAGCAAGATATACACTTTCCTCTTTTATATAGGTCTGATCCTTTGATGAAATTGGTGAAGGTGCGTTCCTCTCTTCGTGATCTACGCAATGATGGTGTTTTTGATGAAAAAGATTACCCAGTTAGTGATGGTGTCCTTTAAAACTTCCTTCATTTTCTCTCTAATGGCCTCTCTGTAGTTTACGTAAATCTAACCCTAGAAGAAAAGACTTATAATTTGATTTAACACTTAGAATTTCGTAGGTCTAATTTTCCCAAAAAATCAAATGTTCAAAATACGCCTCCTGGGTGACGGTTTGGCCTAAGAGTGCTCCCAGACCCAAAATAAACCCACGGGTAGACTTTTCTGACTATCTCGATCCTTCCACACTCATGGTGCACTCGAAATGACAATCCGAATAACTTAAAAATATATTCCTTTTAATTTAGTCCCGATTCGACTCATACGTGCATCCCGACTTAATTTCCATAATTGTCGTATTATTAACTCGCGATAATTTTAATAACTCTGAAATCATATATTACTTTTAATCACTAAGTAATATTCAATATCAATTACATATTACTTTATTCTCTAGTAATATTTAATTATAATTAATTCTTAATTATTCTCTTATAAATAATTCCAATTAATCCCCATTATTACTTTTCATTTATCTCATATTAAATGTCATAAAAATACGGGGTGTTACACATTATTGATTTGTGGAATCATTAATATTCTAGGCTTGAGTGCATTGTGATTGTTTTATTCATTAAGTTCAAATTTATTTGTCACTTAAGGCTAAAGATTAGTTTGATAAAGTTTACAGTCAATTAGAACTTCATGAACATATTTGAGTGTTTGGGTTATAATTCTTTTCTTACTAGTTCACACCCATTCATTCAATCCCACATGTTTGGACACATCGGTACTATGCTAGTGTGTAAAGCTTATATGTTTCGTGTCATGTTTTGTGGTCGTTTGTACCTATATATGTGTGCCAGATTTACTTTGATATATTTTGTATATATTATATATGGTATTGTTTGTTATAATTGTGAAATTTATTATTTTGAAAAAAATTAAATTTTCAAAAATCGTTGGTTGTGTTACCTATGAGATGTTCATTACATATGCTTGATTTATATCATTTTGTGATGATATCTTATCTTCAGATACGTGATGCTTTTCTTCCATGTTTGTTTGTTTCCACTTCTTTATCTATTTGTCTATTTCGGATAAAAACAATGGGTGAGAGAAAATTAAAATGAGTTTGATTTATGGGGAGAATTTATATGAGTTTTACTTTGTTTCAAACTCGATGCATCACGAGGATATATATTTCTTGTATCATGTGTGCAGGTATTTAAAAGAGGAATTCAAAGACACATGGATGAAGACCAAGTTTGTTAAAAAGTAAAGAAGAAGAAGTTTGAAGACAAAAAGACTTATGTCATTACGTTCTAGGGTTAGGAAGGGTGTCAATATTTCTATCATAGGAGATTCTGATTTTAATTTGGTGTTCGGTCATACTTGTCTTGTACCAAAATAGTCAAAGGGGGAGATTTGTAAGAACTATTTTTCTAGGATTGTTCATAGCATAACTTTAGGCTAGTTTGGGGTATCCCGTTACAAATGCACCGTCACTCAAGCGTCTCCAAGTTTTAAGACTTCCTAACATCCCGATGAGGTATTAAAAAATTTAGAGTTTGAATTAATTTACGGAATCAGTGTTAGGGATGTTTATTTTTTCAAAACACAGACAGGAACTTTTATTTTCGAAAAATGTTTTCTAAGTTTAATGTAGGCGGAGTTTTTAAAACCTAAAATTTTTATTTTAGTCGAAAAAACGTTATTGCAATGTCGTTAAATACCTCATTTGATGACCTGTATCTCATATGGATCAAATGAGAGCATATTGTTGTGTTTATTAAGAGGTCGTTCGATAGTTCGTTCGAAGCCACTTCAAACGAGATCTCAACCTCGTTGAAACGACCTTAGGATGTCATTCAAATTACGTGCCACCTTAAGTTTTGAATAAATACCTTTTTGATGTTTGTAACATTTAAAACTTTTTCCAACTCCGAATATGCATAAATTTTTCAAAAGTTCTTCAAGTTGTGTGTTAAAAAACACTTGTTTAATTCACAACAAAACATCCTTGAATATTGTTCCTGTGAATTGTTTAAACCCTAGAGAAAGTTTATATATTTGCATACACCATTTGAGGAGAGGATCTTTGTTGCTGACTTGTGATATATGTGGGGATTCATTACTGAAGACGAATGTTGAGGCTAATAGAGGACTGTGGTCATGAGATTCTTGTGAGGATCATAGTTGTTCATTAAAGATTTGCAAAGATTGACGCATTATACTTGTGGCGATTATCAAGTAGTCTGTAAGTCAACTGTCTTGTAACTTTCTAAGTGAATAAGATTTTTCTCTTTATTTTTTTTTTCCTGAAACTTGGCTTGAGTTGATTGTTTGCATGATTTATCTGTTTTATCACACATAGATGCATGTTTGGGATAAAAATATAAAATCAATTTAAAATTGGCTTCAGCATTTAAATTGGTGTTGCAATATTTTATTTGAATCCACACTGAGATTATTTTGTGCATTTACAAATTGGTATCAAAACTTTTAGCTCGCACTTTTACCTGTACAAGTAAGGTCGAAGGGTAACAGGAGCACGCATGACGCTATTTATTTCCTTAAATCTCTTTAAGTCTTTCTCCAATCAATCACTCATGAGGTTTTGAGATGAGACATGAAGGAAAGCATTCTAAGATATCCCTTGTCGTGATCAAAAAACTTTTTGGCTAAAAAACTAATACAAAATAATGCCAACCAACTCAATGGAAATCTAACCCATCAATAACTCCAATTAATCTTCAAAACCACATAACAAAAATAATTAAAAAGAATCTTGAAATTCACGACATAACAACTTGTTTCAAATTTAGGAAAATTTAAAAGCCCCAAACTTTTCCCTATAAACGTGAGTTAAGACCTAAATGTTGGAAGAGAGTAAAAATAAAGAAGAATCGATCGAGACGGGTACCTGATTGAGTTAAATATGTGCAAAAAGAAGAAGGTAACGGATAGGAAATCCTTCAAACAAATCTTGAATGGTGGAAACAAAGGTACGTATGTCTCTCATAATTTCTCTCTCATCGATTGAATACGAAAGTCAATAAAAGAGTAATAAGGGAATTTATGGGTTTAAGTAGGAAAAATGATTAAAAGATCACGATTCATTAGAAAACTAAAAGGAAAATTAAAAAAAATGTGCATGCTCCAGTCAAGAAGCACGTGTCATAATGATGACCTGACGCACCTTCAGAATTCTGACATGTGTCTCGATTAAAACCAAGTGTTTGTGCATAAAAGACAAGGTAAAAGGTTTGGCTCATCCCAGGGAGTACGAAGTCGAGATGATTATACAAATAAAAAAGATTCATCCATAATATTTATGGTATGTCAAATATTGAGAAAGGTGGAGTTTTTTGGATCTCAACGGAGGTGTAGAGGATGAAAAGAGGAGTTATGGTTGTAAGGACAAAATTTCCAATTAGGTCTTAATGTAGTTTTGACTTATTCTCAGAACAAAACACGTTTGAGTCATAGGTAGATTTTTATTGTCCGATCACTACAAGACTATGACTTGTTGAAGATTAATTGAAGACATTGCGGCAAAGCTATAAGGAATTAATTATGCCGAGTTTAATTGGTGCAATTTCTCGTCTTCAAAGTTTAATTGCATTTTCGAGATCACTCGGGTATGAATGCATAATGTTAATGAAACTCGAAATTTTATTTTACAAAAAATAAGGATGTTATTTTTAAGAAAATATTTTTAAAATATTTTATTTTGTTTACACTCCGTTTTAATTAGATGTGGACGGATTAGAGTTGGATAAGAGTTGGTTTTAAGTAAAACTCTGTTTATAAAGTTGGATTCATTACAACTCTATTCTGGGCAACGTTGTTCAATCGACAAACGTTGTCGTTCGAACGAGTGCTGCTATCGTTCAAACGATGAAGTATCTCGCTCGAACGATATCTTCCACCACCTCAAAATTGTTATTTATAGAGGTGTGTTCTAGTTTCCTCGAAGTGGGTTCAGAACGAAAAAGTTTTAAAAAGTACGTAATTCTGCAATTGTTTTCTAAGGTTTCAAAGCTTAAACACATCCTTAAAGTTTACAAAGGTCTCAGTTATCATTACCAAATGTTATGTGATCTTTGTTGCACCAAGTTGGGTTTGTTAAACAGTTGAACATTGTTAGTTTTGCGGTGGAGAAGCAAAAGAGGGTACTTTCGTGTTCAACATTGTAGACGACACAAGGCTATATCCGTGGATACCGGCGCATTCATGGAGGCGACTGTTGTGGACGAGCATCATAGAAGAAGGTTACTTTCTGCATGGCCATTGTGAAGATTAGTAAAAGATTAGAGGAGCGTCAAGTCTCGTGGGTGGATTGAGTCATTGTGTAAGACTACCGTCAGACTTTGTAAAACCATTGTCATAGGGATTGTCTGGCCTGGATCGTCCGAGATTTTTTCCCGATTGGGTTTTTTCTCATACATTGACGTTGTGAGTATTGATTTACTTTGTTTTACTTGCTTTAATCACTAGTTGCCTTCTTAGGGTTCAACCAAATAAAATCTGGTTAAGTTAATTTGTGTCACAACTTGGTTTGATAAAATTGAAAAAGAGTTTTTCAAAAAGAGATAGTTGGTTTGCATTCATCAACTTAATTCTGCTCAAGCAAAAGTTTGTTTTTAAATTTTGGGGACCTACAGTGGTCAATTAATCTAAAAATAGTAGTTTAAGTACGTGTATGTGTGTGTTTCATATAGGGGTATGAATATTATTAATGATGCAAAAATACAACACAAAACGATAAAAAATGGCACCAAGATTGACAAGATATGTTGTTTTTGTGTCATGTATATATCAGGTATTTTTTACATAAATTCATATCGTGTCGTGTTCATGTGAAAATTATGAGCAATATTAGTTGTGTTGTGTCATGTCGAGTTAATCTTGTTTTTACTCATTCCATCTTTTCTATTTATGTTCGATTAAGGGTAAATTTTAGGAATCATAGTAGTCGTGTCATTTGGTGTTTTAAACATGTCGTGATTAGGGGTCTTTATGGTCACATCTGGTCCAGTTTTGATGTATTTTTAGGACCAAAACAAATTAATCGGTCCTATAAAATTCAAGATTGAGACTAGATTGGACCGACGATCTCGGTCCTATTTGGTTTCATGTTGGTTCAGGTTCGATCGTAGTCCTATTCGGACTAAAATAATAAACTAACAACATGAATTTTTCTTTTATCAAGTTTTTTATGTATGTACCCCATATTTGAGTTTATCACCTTTAATCTTAGAGATTTCTTCAAAAAGATACACTAAAATGCATAGAAAATTATTTCAAATATAAAAAAAAAAGGACCACTCACATAGTAACAGCAGCAAATAATATTGATATGAAAATCTAACAAGCGAGACCATAAACCACCAATCATATCTCTTTCACAACAACTTAAAGTAATAATGATATGCATATATAAAATTGACAAAGATGAGAAAAAAATTCCAAAAAATGCAATGATCGTTAATTTGAAGCTAATCACTTCATATAGATATTCAATCTAACTAAAAACTAGTTTGTTTTAAAATCTTGAATATTCAATTGCTTCTTAATCTGGAGATGAATGGAGAGAAATAGGAGAATAGATAAAGAGGAGATAAAGAATGGATATAAAGAGAAGAGATCATCGCATCAGAGATAGAGAGAAAAAGGAGACAGAGTTTTTTTTGGCTTTGGTTTAAGCGGGTTGTGTCATGTGTGTGTTATTGGTTGAGACCGGTGGGTAGTGTGTTGTGAGTGTGTAGGCAACTAGGAGTCTAGGATAGTTAGTAAATGTATTTGTAAATTTATTAAAATCGATCTGATTAGGACCAAATCCAAATTTTAAGACTCCCAACCGTATATATTCATTCCTTAATATTTTATATCGAATTTAGACAGAATTTAAAAAACCTGGTCAGTTTGGTCCAGTTCAATATTTTTGGTCCATCCGGGTTCATGCACACCCCTAGTCATGTTCGTGTGAGATGAAATAATCACGAAGTTGTATGGTTTCATGTTTGTGTCCAACAAACCCTCATCATGTCTGCGTGAAACACAACCCAAAGATATAAATTTTCATACCTAGTTATATATGGTGAAGGACTTTTAATAATAAAAAAGGCATTTGAATAAACACTAAATATATAATAATAATAATAATAATAATAATAATAATAATAATAATAATAATAATAATAATAATAATAATAATAATAATAATAATAATAATAATAAAACACTCAATTGTCACACCAAAAATAAATTTTTGGTGTCATAAATGTTTATTATCCATATTTTCATTCATTTAAACTTCTATATATAATTTACATATAAATTTAAATATGTATAATATATAACATATTATATATGTACAACATATGTAATATATACGAGTACACAGTTACGTACATATTTAATAACATTATCAATACACACATGGTGTGTGTGTGTGTGTGTGTAGTCTACATATGTACTTTTATCTACATTGGATATATGTATAAGATAGAATATACTCATATTATATATGTATATAAGTCTAAATACATGTTGTATGTACATGTATATGCTTATATATACATGTCTATATATATAATATAAATTACACGTATATTATTAGTAAAATATATACATAATACATGTTACTGTACAAGTAAATACATGTTATATGTATGCTAATATGTACAATATATATATATATATCTGTGTGTGTGTGTGTGTGTGTATTTATAATTCATATATTATATATGCTATACACTTATATTACTTTTTAAAACTATTTTAAATCAAATTTACCAACACTTAAAAAACATCTAAAATAGAGAAAACTCATTTATAAAACTAATCTCAAAAATAGTTTCTAAACCAAGTTTTTTTAAAATATAACCAAGTGGGTCGTAAGTTTTTCTGGGTTTAGGACACGATGATTATGTCTTTAGTGCGGTCCCTGTACACTACACAGGTGAATTTTCTAGTAATTTATACGAAAAATTGTTAATGTATACATGAATTTTATAATGTATACGTAATTTTTTTTTAATTTACATGTGGAATTTTATAACGTTTAGATGTATGTTAGTAATGTACATGTGTTAGGTTTGTGTATACCCTTACACATAAATTATACATTAAAAGGTGAGTAATCTCAGTGTTCAAAAAATATATTAGTGGAATAAAGCTATATATATATATATATATATATATATATACACACACACACACACACACACACACACACACACACTAAACTAAGAAGCTCCAGATACAAGTTCGTTGATCCACTTCCCCGTCTATCGTTATTCCAATGCAAAACATATTATATAAAAGTATTGGGTGTGTTTTAATGTGTAATTAGTTTTATTCCCGATCCTTTACTATTTGTATTTCTTCTGTTGGAATATTTATTGAAGTTATACACTTATTGGATTAAGTTTTTGTGACCGTTGCAATATTGTTTTGAATTTGTTTTATTTTAAAATTTGTGTCATTCTTTTTTTAAGGAGTTTTGAACTCATTTACACTTAATTTCATATTTTTTTTTTCTTAACCGTTGGGGAGTTTTCCAACATTATTCTTTATATAATGGTTGCAGCTAGTGGCACCCACAAATTTACCAATAAGTGTGGTGTTAGTAAGATATTTCATTTTACGAGTATTGTGATGGAATTTTTTGGGTGTAAATAGCAAAAAAACCATATAATTGAAAGGGCATGTTTCGTTAAAATAAATATTTGTCTCTAGGTTCACTACAAGAATGATCGTCTTTAACAAGAAAAATAAATCGTTGCGAAAAATATTAATTCATTGCTAAAGCTGTTTACCAACGAAATAATTTCCTTGTAGCTTGTATTAGCCAACTTATTATAGATATTTTGCAACGTAATCTTCTAATCGTTGCTGCACATATTTTGCAACGAATTTTTTCATTGCAAGAGAATATGATTTTCATTGCAAAAGAGTTTCAATATCCTTGACAAAAAGGCTTTTGCAAGATATATTTCATCGCAAAATATACTAATATTGCATTGTAAAGTATATTTTGAGACGATTAAAATCCCTTACTAAGGTCATTTTGTTGTTGCTGAAACTATTTTGTAACGTACTTTGTCATTGCAAAAGAAGACAGTTTTGGTTACAAACAAACTCTCGTTTCCTTAATAATAGTGCTTTTGAAATAATTATTTTGTTGTAAATTTTTCTGATATTCCGTTGCAAAATATATTTTGAGATTACTAAAATCCCTTGCTTTATAAGTTATTTTTTAGTTGCAATAGATAACGAAATAATTTGGCCAACGCAATTTAGCATCTTTTGTTTTCCTTTCTAAAAGTATTAAATTCATTGCAAAATATTTTTAATAATTAATAGAATTCCTTTCTAAAAGTTACTTTTGGGTGCAATTTATTATTAAATAAATTATGGATTTATTCATAAACAAAATGTATATAGGTACTAAAAGTATTTCTAGTACATTAGACATTTTAAAATGCATAATTTAAATACGTTATATTATATCCAAAATATATGTGAGATATTGTTCACAACGACATAGTGAAGTTCAAAACCAACCAGTCATCATAAGACTAGTTTTCTAATATTGAAAAAAAAATGATAAAATCAACCATTATTATTATGCAAGTGAATCTGGGGGGGGGGGGGGTGAAAATTCTTCAACGGGCTCATCTTTCTCCAGTTGTAATGCCTTCTTCATCCTAGCCAACTCTAATACAAGACATTTGACAGGGATATTTAAATCTATTATATTCATTTCTAGCCTTTTCTTACTTATTTAGAAATTTTGTGCGCGTAATGATTTCACAGGTCGGGGGCCAGTACCAAGACCCTTCACATACTCCAACCGCTTTCCCAGGATTTTTTCACAAATTGAAGCCTCATTTGAATACTCCGAGCTTTGTCGCATTTCAAGCATCTCATTCTACAAAGAAAAATATATATATTATAGTAAGTATAAATTAACTTAAAAAGTTAATGTAACACCCCGTGCGCCCAGAGAGACACGCGGCGTGCTATTACGATAAAACTAAACTAAAACCATCAACAAAAGTACAGATCATGTAAATGTCCACAATTTAAATACAACAAATCCACAATTTCTATTTTCATAATAATGATTACAATCTCTCAAATACAAAATTCCCAGCTATGATTACACCACTAATAATTACATCAATATACATCTTCCAATCCAAGCTAAAAAACAATTCTATAAAATAGTCCATAGCGTCCCAATCCACGCTAACTTGCCAACTAAAAGAAAATACGGGGAAGTACACAATATGACAGGTATAGATGCTCAAAAATAATTAGTACAATGAATAAATCGCAACAATATGAATCACATATACAAATCAAATGCAACACTCCAGCATTATATCAATATTAATTTCTCAATAACACATCAATGAGTCACCAGGCCTCACCTCACCTCCCATATGCATCTCAAAGCCATATACCGGTTCGTGGGACTATTGGAGGGTGCCCATTCTCCGTGCCATATTAAAATCTCATGACACGATGCTCAAATCACAATATATATCACAATGAATCAAAATTTAGATTCCAACAATTTCATATTTTAAATGAACATCACAATTTAAAATGAGTGCAATCGACACAAAAAACAAACGGAATACTCTCGAGAGAATTTAGGAGCATATTGTGTAAGTCCCGTAGCTCAAAATCATCACATGAATCATCACATAAATTCATCCTCAAAATCTGATTGCACCATCACGTTCCTCTCGCAAAAATAATCAAATCATGTTCCAGTCCCAACACGAGATAACCCCAAATAATCCTATTTAAAAAACCCAGAAAATCAGATCCAAAAATTATTCCAATCACCAATTCGACTTCAGATTTGGATTCTACACAAAAAATTGAGTCAGGTATGTGTTTTGGATTTTTCTTAAATCTCATCCGAATGCACTCAAAAAGAAGATCTAAACATTCTAAGTTGGCTCTTCTCATTCCACTCGTTTATGCGTCTTTGGATTTCATTTTTGACCTCTCTTTTTCATCTCCCTTTCCTTATAATCACCCATAATATTCCTTATATAACACCTCTCTCAAACCCAAGCTTGGAGCTGAAGCCAACGCATATTACTATATTGCCCTTTAATTCAAAATTATCTAGTTTATATATTTAAACCATTACCAAAAGTCCAAAAATAATTTAAATTTAAATTTAAATGTTTGATTCGATTTCCCAAAATAAATTATATTATCCCTGATTAATAAAATAATAATATTACTAAAATTTGGTAAAATATTCATAAATAACCCTCAAAATAATGGGGTATTACATACTTCCCCCCATGAAAAGGAATTTTGTCCTAGAAATTCAACGAAACCTAAGGCTCAAAATAAAATTCTACTCGATTCCATTTCCCAAAAATCACACACAAAAGTCCTCAAATCAATTTTCTATCTCCAAAGAAAATATGTCTAACCCGCATGCTAGACCCAATACCCAAGACCCTCGTATACTTAAGCTCTTATACCATCTGTAACACCCCGCGCGCTCAAAAAAGACACGCGGCGTGCTATTACGGTAAAACCAAACTAAAACCATCAACAAAAGTATAGAGCATCTAAATGTCCACAATTTAAATACAACAAATCCACAATTTCTATTTCCACAATAATGATTACAATAACGTCTCTCAAATACAAAATTCTCAACTATGATTACACCACTAATAATTACATCAATATACATCTTCCAATCCAAGATAAAAAACAATTCTCCAAAATAGTCTATAGCGTCCCAATCCATGCTAACCTGCCAACTAAAAGAAAATACGGGGAAGTACACAATATGACAGGAATAGATGCTAAAAAATAATTAGTACAATGAATAAATCGCAATAATATGAATCGTATATACAAATCAAATGCAACACTCAAGGATTACATCAATATTAATTTCTCAATAACACATTAATGAGTCACCAGGCCTCACCTCACCTTGGCATCTCAAAGCCATATACTGGTTCGTGGGACTATTGACGGGTGTGTGACAACCCGCTATCCGAAATAAAGGGTGGCCAGCCCGATACCCCGATGAAACAGGAATCATGGATAGATATCATTCTCAGCATCACAATATCATGCAGAGTATCAGGAATAACCACACAATATTCCAGAAAACGGGTTATCAAAAATTTTAGTTTGTAATTTAAAGAAAATACTTTCAACAACCCATAATAGAAAAAGAGGGTGGAAACTCCCACAAACATATATATATGTAATCCCATAGATAAGAAAGGACCGAATAAAGCGTCGATCGATACAATCCATACAATATACAGTAAGTTTCACGTGTTACATAATACATTATTTATACAATTACAACCGCTTGGGCCACACGCCCGAATAGAAATTTATCTTAACTAGAAAACAATAATAGAGGCGTCTACACAAAATATCCCGTGATACCTGCAAAATGTCACGGCTCCTCAAAAGACTCAGAGAAAGGAAAGTCATTACGGGCGACCTTGCGGCGGAACACCTGAACGAATATAGAAGATACATACACAACAAGAAAATGAAGAACCGGTAAGAGGCCGATTTTTATATGATCACTAGATAAATGACAGGTATGACAATAATGTACAGGTAAGAATGGATGACACGGAGTATATTCTAGCATGGTAACATCATATAAAGAACTAAGACAGTTAAATGATTATTAACATGCAATTCAA
Organism: Sambucus nigra; assembly: GCA_949130495.1. Classification (NCBI taxonomy): domain Eukaryota; kingdom Viridiplantae; phylum Streptophyta; class Magnoliopsida; order Dipsacales; family Adoxaceae; genus Sambucus; species Sambucus nigra. The sequence continues at coordinate 33,614,094 of OX422212.1, forward strand.
TTATACAAAGAAATAAAAGTACTTATAATCCTTTTTCATCTTTCATCATTTTCATTTCCGTCTTCTTTACATCCCTTATCAGGAATGCAATTATTACCATGTGCTCTTTATGGCACTTATCTCAATAGTATGCTCTTTGTGGCATATACTTTGCTCTTTATGGCATTAATGTTCCATCGAGTCCAACTCGATAATAGAATAGTTATAAATATGTATATAACGATTCTAAGACCGCCCGTCCGGGTTTCTCCACTGTGCGCGCCCCTAAATAGCCATCATCTTCCAGGGCCTAACATAAGACAACCTTGGATCCTATCGCAAACGTCGGGAAGCGGCCATATGCCTGCGGGGTAGTCAAGACCACACCCAGAATCTCCTACCCATCGCAAAAAAATATAAAACAAGCGCTCATATGGCCTAGGACTATATCCACCCTGCATTCATTATCCAGGGGGCTTCACCTCACGAACGGACTTCCCTTAAGATGGTATTTAGAGAGGTGTGTAACATCCATTTTATTAATTTCCATTTCATGATTCAGTAAATTATGTTTTACTTTATCCATTTTACATTTTATCAAATGCATTATGGTGTACTTCCCATCATCATAATAACCTCGAAGAATATTCAAACTCCCAAGTTATCTCTCCCAAATGTCCTTGTTTGGACTTTATAATAACCCATCAAATGAGATCTAGTTCGCATTTTCTCCTAAAGTCTCCAAATTCGACCTTAAGATTTCCTAGACTCTTATAGAATTACCTAACAGAAGAAATGCCTAAACATTTCTTTAAATCTCCCCCCCCCCCCCCTTGACGGGAACCCTAGATGAACCCCTTCGAGTCTAGGGAGTCGACCCAACTCAACTAATACTCTAAGGCCCTATCTTTACTTCATTTAAGAAGGTCCCTATATTCCTATGAAAAGGAGAAGTTAAAGACTGAAAATAAAATGTTTGGGAAGAAAACAGGGGACCGGTCGACCGGTCCTAAGACCGCGGTCGACCGCGTCTCAAGATTTGGCCTAAGAAGAAAAGAAGAAAGTTCAATTCGGCAGGACCGGTCGACCGGTCAGGGGACCGCGGTCGACCGCGCCATAATTTTAGGCCTTTGAAAGAAATGCAGTAAACCCTCTCCCGTAGACCCGTTCGACCGGTCTGCAAACCGCGGTCGAGCGATCTGAGCAGACCTAGACCACGACTTCCTATTTTCAATCAAATCCCAAAGCCAACTCATTTATTCTCACCTACACAACATAAATGCTACTACCACTACCATCAACATCAACAATCATTCGACTATCCTTTATTGATTCAAAACCAACCAACATCCAAACCCTAAACTAGTAAACCATAATCAAATACATCATTCTCACACAAATCATTTATCTTAAACCATAAATAGCAAGTAGTAAACTTGCCTCAATGTAGAAAATGCAGATTTTCTTGGTGTGGGATCAAGAATCCTTCTTAGATCTTCAATATCCTTTCTTCTATCTACTCTTTATCTAGGTTTAGGAAATACAATTAGGTGAATAGTGATTCACTCAAGACATAAATCGTGCCTTTAGCCAAAATCTCAACTCAATTAATCGGTATTGCGATAAAATAATACGCAATTGCATATTTAAGGCATAATCATTCAAAAATGCCCAAAATCTCAAAACACATAATGGCACAATATCTGACTGTCTCGCACGTTCCGAAATCAACTGCGGTCTCCAAATTATCATTTGGACATTTTATAATTCAATTTAAGTCCCGGTCTCATTATTAAGCCAAATATCATTTTAATTCATATGATATTAATAAGCATAACATAGCAATATTCACCCATAGTTATGGTATATATGCAAACTCATAGTGAATATTAACTTTTCTTCATTAAATTAGCACTCAATTCATAACCCAAAACTTATATCTAATTACCATACCTAGTAATTAATATAAAATACGTTCGCATAAGCGAGGGTTATTACATACTCCCCCCCTTATGAGGGAATTTTGTCCCCAAAATTCAGGCGTACCTTATAAGAAAAGATGTGGATATTTCTCCCGCATCTCGTCCTCACTCTCCCACGTTGATTCTTTCGCATTGTGATGACTCCATTGAACTCTCACTAAGGGCACCATACGAGACCTTAACTTGCGCTCCCCATACTCAAGAATAGCAACCGATTGTTCTTCATATGAAACATCGGGTTGCAAGTCGATATCTTCAAAAGGGATGTGCCAAAGGGAACCCTCACATCTTCTATACTTCTTCAAGGAGGAGACATGGAATACATCATGGATTTGTTGCAAAGGCTCCGGTAAAGCAAGTTGATACGCCACAGGACCAACTTTTGCAATAACTGGGAAAGGTCCAATAAAACGCGGTGCAAGCTTTCCTTTCTTCCCGAAACGTTTGATGCCCTTCATTGGAGACACTCGCACCAACACTTGGTCTCCAACCTCTAACTCCGTGTGTCTCCTACCCGCATCGGCGTAGCTCTTTTGACGGTATTGGGCTATCCGAATGCGGTTTCGAATAAGTTCAACCTTTGAATAAGTGTCTTGGATCATTTCAGGTCCAAGAAATTTGTTATCACCCACTTCCAACCAACAAGCGGGCAATCTACATGGCCGGCCATACAAAGCTTCATAGGATGCCATTCCAATAGTAAATTGGTATGACTTGTTATAAGCGAACTCAACCAATGGGAGGTATTGTTCCCAACCGCCCTTAAAATCAAGCATGCACATACGAAGCATATCCTCCAACATCTGGTTTACCCTTTCAGTTTGACCATCTGTTTGAGGATGATAGGAAGAGCTTAACTTCAACTCGGTCCCCATGGCCTCTTGAAAACTTCGCCAAAAGTGGGACACAAATATTTTATCTCGGTCAGAAACAATATTTAAAGGTACCCCATGAAGTCTAACGATCTCCTCGATGAACAATTAGGCGTAACGAGCGGTATCATAATCCGTACGTACAGGCAAGAAGTGTGCCGACTTAGTCAAACGGTCGACAATCACCCAGATCGAATCATGACCTCTCTGTGATCTAGGTAAGCCCGTAATGAAGTCCATCGAAATACTTTCCCATTTCCATACTGGAATCTCCAGCGGTTGTAACAAACCTGTCGGTCGTTGGTGGTCAATCTTGACTAACTGACAAGTAGTGCATTGGGATACAAACTCCAAGATATCCATCTTCATACCAGCCCACCAATACTGACGGTGCATATCTTAGTACATCTTGTCCCCACTGGATGTACCGTAAACTTTGACCCGTGAGATTCCACCATCACCGCCCTTCTTAAGTCCCCATCTTCGGGAACAATAAGTCTTCCATGGAAGCGTAGTCCACCTTCAGAACCTATCGAGTACGACTCCGCTCCCTCGGACAACAATCGGTGTATATGGTCTTGACAACCTTTATCTCTTCCCTGGGCTTCCACAATTCTCGTTATAATCGTAGGAGTAACCGTCATCACGGAAATGAATGCTCTTACCCCTTCATCCTCCTGGCTGAGCTCTCTCCACTTAGATTTCCACACGTTAGCTAAGTATCCCTCGGGCTTCCTACTCAAGGCATCCGCTACTACGTTCACCTTTCCAGGATGATAATGGATATCAAATTAGTAGTCTTTCACAAACTCCAGCCAACGACGCTGACGCATATTCAAGTCCTTCTGGGAAAATAAATATTGCAGCGATTTATGGTCGGTGAAAAGACTAAACTTTTCCCCCAAGAGATAATGCCTCCATATCTTCAAGGCAAAGACAACTGCGGCAAACTCTAAGTCATGCACCGGATAGTTCCTTTCATGAGGCTTCAACTTACGAGAAGCGTAAGCAATAGCTTGTCTTTCTTGCTGAAGAACACCTCCTAACCCTTGAAGAGATGCATCGGTGAAGACTAGGTATTCCGATCCCGGTTTTGGCAATGCAAGGACTGGAGCCGAAGTTAATCTATCTTTAAGCTCATCAAATGCAGCTTGACATGAACTGTCCCAAACAAATATCACTCCCTTTCGGGTTAAATTCGTCAACGGGCTAGCGATTTTTGAAAAACCCTTAATAAATCGACGGTAATAACCCGCCAAGCCCAGAAAACTACGAACCTCAGTAGGTGTCGTGGGCTGACCCCACTCTCTCACCGTAATCACCTTGCTAGGATCCACAGATACACCCTGGGATGACACCACATGACCCAGAAATTGAACTTCCTTCAACTAAAAGCCACATTTCTCAAACTTTGCATACAATTTGTGATCCCTCAATCTCTGCAGGACCAACCGTAAGTGAGTAGCATGAACAGACTCTGTCTGAGAATAGACTAGGATGTCATTAATGAATACAATAACAAACTGGTCAAGGAAATCCCGAAACACCCTGTTCATAAGATCCATAATTACAGCAGGAGCATTGGTTAGCCCAAAGGGCATAACCAAGAATTCATAGGATCCGTAACGGGTCAGAAATGCAGTCTTGGATACATCTTGTGCTCGTATCCTCAGTTGATGATACCCCGTCCTCAAATCGATTTTGGAGAAATATGATGCTCCCCTAAGTTGGTCAAACAAATCATCGATGCGAGGTAAAGGGTATTTATTCCGGATGGTGACTTTATTCAACTCCCTATAGTCCACACATAACCAGAGAGAACCGTCTCTTTTCTTCACGAACAATACCGGAGCACCCCATGGCGATGTGCTATGCCTAATAAATCCCTGCTCCAATAGCTGCTGAATTTGATCTCTCAACTCCCTCATCTCCACAGGAGCCATTCGATACGGAGCTTTAGCAATCGGTCGAGTTCCCGGCATTAAGTTAATCACAAATTCTATCTCCCGACTTGGAGGTAATCCCGATATCTCCCGAAAAACATCTTTAAAATCTCTAACAATCGGAAGAGAAATTAGGGGAACCACGACATCCCTAGATGCCTCTTCCGCAAATACAATATAAATAAGCACTCGTACTCCCTTCCATACAAGGCATAACAACCAGGAACATTTCTTGCCCCGGGACTGCAAAAACTATGCTTTTCCCATAACAATTTACTATCGCGCGGTATTTCACTAGCCAATCCATACCCAATATTACATCATACCCGACCATATCAAGGACGAGCAATTCGGCCTCAAAACACAAGTTACCTAGATTAATCCCTACGTTTTTACAAACAAAGAAAATTAATGAACCATCACCCATGGAGGATTCAACGCTAGTGAAGGTACTTTCAGTAGATTTTATCAAACCTGTGGTCTGAGCAAAACTCCTAGAAATAAAGGAGTGTGTAGCACCCGTATCAAATAGTACTCGACCCATATGCCCATGAATGAAAAACTTACCCTCGATCGCTGGCGGTGCCGGAGGAGCTGGAGGAAGCATAGCCTCCTGAATATGGTAAACCCGTCCATATTGCAGTTGCCCCTGCTGAGGAGGAGCAATCGGATTAGGCGCCTGGGGCGGAAACTGTACATACGGCTGTTGTGGGGCCCTAGGAAGATGCCCTCCAACCAACTGAGGACACGCCCTTTTATAATGGCCCAACTCCCCACACTGAAAACATTTATTAGACGCATTCTCCTGATTCCTACCTTGATTGTTTCGAAATTGCCCCGCACCCCGGCCCTGCTGGCCCCTACCTCCATTTCCACCTCTACCTCCCTGTTGTTGTTGTTGTCCGCCTTAACCCGGCCTGTTATTATTATTATTTCCACCAGCATTAAACCCACCAAAACGTTGACGCTTGGACAAATCCCCTTGCGGAGGATCTCTCTCTTTCTGCTTGTTCCCCGAGGATTGGGAAGAAGAAGACGTTCCCCCTCCAATCCCATTACTTCCCGGTTTCATCACTTGCCCCATTGCTGCAGCCTTCTTATTGTTTTGGACAAATAATCTATGCTCTTGACAGTGAAGCAAAGCAGCATTCATCACGTCCCCAAAGGTTACCAAAGATAGATTTCCAAGAAAATGTTGTTTTATTCGCCAGTGCAAACCTCCTATAAATTTGGAGATCCTCTTCGCTTCCGGAGTCACTTAATCCGATATAAAGCTTGCTAACCGGGTAAACTCCTCTTCGTATTAGGCAACCGATCTCTACCCCTGTACTAGATCTTGAAGCTTCCTCTACATCTCCCTTTGCACTGCGGGAGGGAAATACTTTCCATCAAACAAAGCCCAAAAATTGGTGATTGATATTGTATCCCTTTGTTCGGGTGTCGTTATTGACTCCCACCAGTGTAAGGCCGATTCGATAAGCTTAAAGGTAACGAGGATTTGCTTTTTCTCCTCACCACATTCCACCATCCTAAGATGGCGCTGCATGTCCTTCTTCCACTGGTTCGCCTTTATAACGTCCGAACCTCCCTCAAATTCTGGGGGATGACCCTTTAGAAAAGACTCTCTTACCCATTACCACTGAGAAGGTCCTGTAGGAACTAGTGCTTCTTGTCCCCTCACTTGAGCTTGTGGCATTTGTTGTGCCACTGCAGTCATCGCTGCATTAACAGCTTGGGCTACAATATTTGCCACATCAGCGGCACTAATATTCCCTGGTGGCGGCGGTGGAGGACCAACCTCATCCTCACAACCCTATTGCGTCTAGCGGGACGTCCTCTCTTTGGCGGCATCTGAGATAGAGAAGAGATAGAGTTAGAATATTATATAAAACAATCTATCTAGCAGAAGATCGCATACATAAGCAACAAGACAATCCTAACATTAAGCTCTATATCAAAGAATGCTATGGTAGAACGTGACAAGTCCGCATAGATCCTAAAGACTCTAGAACCTAATGCTCTGATACCATCTATGACAACCCGCTATCCGAAATAAAGGGTGGCCAGTCCGATACCCCGATGAAACAGGAATCATGGATAGATATCATTCTCAGCATCATAATATCATACAGAGTATCAGGAATAACCACACAATATTCAAGAAAACGGGTTATCAAAAATTTTAGTTTGTAATTTAAAGAAAACACTTTCAACAACCCATAATATAAAAAGAGGGTGGAAACTCCCATAAACATATATATGTAATCCCATAGATAAGAAAGGACCGAATAAAGCGTCGGTCGATACAATCCATACAATATACAGTTAGTTTCACGTGTTACATAATACATTATTTATACAATTACAACCACTTGGGCCACACGCCCGAATAGATATTTATGTTAACTAGAAAACAATAATAGAGGCGTCTACACAAAATATCTCGTGATACCCGCAAAACGTCACGGCTCCTCAAAAGACTCAGAGAAAGGAAAGTCATTACGGGCGACCTTGCGGCGGAACACCTGAACGAATATAGAAGATAAATACACAACAAGAAAACGAAGAACCGGTCAGAGGCCGGTTTTTATATGATCACTAGATAAATGACAGGTATGACAATAATGTACAGGTAAGCATGGATGACACGGAGTATATTCTAGCATGGTAACATCATATAAAGAACTAAGACAGTTAAATGATTATTAACATGGAATTCAATTATACAAAGAAATAAAAGTACTTATAAGCCTTTTTCATCTTTCATCATTTTCATTTCCGTCTTCTTTCCATCCCTTATCAGGAATGCAATTATTACCATGTGCTCTTTATGGCACTTATCTCAATAGTATGCTCTTTGTGGCATATACTATGCTCTTTATGGCATTAATGTTCCATCGAGTCCAACTCGATAATAGAATAGTTATAAATATGTATATAATGATTCTAAGACCGCCCGTCCGGGTTTCTCCACTGTGCGCGCCCCTAAATAAGCATCATCTTCCAGGGCCTAACATAAGACAACCTGGGATCTTATCGCAAACGTCGGGAAGCGGCCATATGCCTGCGGGGTAGTCAAGACCACACCCAGAATCTCCTACCCATCACAAAAAAATATAAAACAAGCGCTCATATGGCCTAGGACTATATCCACCCTGCATTCATTAGCTAGGGGGCTTCACCTCACGCACGGACTTCCCTTAAGATGGTATTTAGAGAGGTGTGTAACATCCATTTCATGATTCAGTAAATTATGTTTTACTTTATCCATTTTACATTTTATCAAATGCATTATGGTGTACTTCCCATCATCATAATAACCTCGAAGAATATTCAAACTCCCAAGTTATATCTCCCAAATGTCCTTGTTTGGACTTTATAATAACCCATCAAATGAGATCTAGTTCGCATTTTCTCCTAAAGTCTCCAAATTCGACCTTAATATTTCCTAGACTCTTATAGAATTACCTAACAGAAGAAATGCCTAAACATTTCTTTAAATCTCCCCTCTTTGACGGGAACCCTAGATGAACCCCTTTGAGTCTAGGGAGTCGACCCAACTCAATTAATACTATAAGGCCCTATCTTTACTTCATTTAAGAAGGTCCCTATGTTCCTATGAAAAGGAGAAGTTAAAGACTGAAAATAAAATGTTTGGGAAGAAAACAAGGGACCGATCGACCGGTCCTAAGACCGCGGTCGACCGCGTCTCAAGATTTGGCCTAAGAAGAAAAGCAGAAAGTTCATTTCGGAAGGACCGGTCGACCGCGTCTCAAGATTTGGCCTAAGAAGAAAAGCAAAAAGTTCATTTCGGCAGGACCGGTCGACCGGTCAGGGGACCGCGGTCGACCGCGCCATAATTTTTGGCCTTTGAAAGAAATGTAGTAAACCCTCTCCCGTAGACCCGGTCGACCGGTCTGCAAACTGCGATCGACCGATCTGAGCAGACCTTGACCACGACTTCCTATTTTCAAGAAAATCCCAAAGCCAACTCATTTATTGTCACCCACATAACATAAATGCTACTACCACTACCATCGACATCAACAATCATTCGACTATCCTTTAATGATTCAAAACCAACCAACATCCAAACCCTAAACTAGTAAACCATAATCAAATACATCATTCTCACACAAATCATTTATCTTAAACCATAAATAGCAAGTAGTAAACTTGCCTCAATGTAGAAAATGCAGATTTTCTTGGTGTGGGATCAAGAATCCTTCTTAGATCTTCAATATCCTTTCTTCTCTCTACTCTTTCTCTAGGTTTAGGAAATACAATTAGGTGAATAGTGATTCACTCAAGACATAAATCGTGCCTTTAGCCAAAATCCCAACTCAATTAATCGGTATTGCGATAAAATAATACGCAATTGCATATTTAAGGCATAATCAGTCAAAAATGCCCAAAATCTCAAAACACATAATGGCACAATATCTGACTGTCTCGCACGTTCCGAAATCAACTGCGGTCTCCAAATTATCATTTGGACATTTTATAATTCAATTTAAGTCCCGGTCTCATTATTAAGCCAAATATCATTTTAATTCATATGATATTAATAAGCATAACATAGCAATATTCACCCATAGTTATGGTATATATGCAAACTCATAGTGAATATTAACTTTTCTTCATTAAATTAGCACTCAATTCATAACCCAAAACTTATATCTAATTACCATACCTAGTAATTAATATAAAATACGTTCTCATAAGCGAGGGTTATTACAGGGTGCCCATTCTTCGTGCCATATAAAAATCTCATGACACGATGCTCAAATCACAATATACTAGTTATTTCTTATTTTACAATTCAAAGGAATCATATTTTAAAATTTTAAGATACATAGGTACAAATCACTAATCATGAAGATGCAATACATTTGTATAAAAATAATTGTATTATACTCGGAACATATGAACTATTAATAAACAAAAAAATGATTCTATAAAATGAGGAACTATATACTTCTAATAAGCTAGAAATAGTGTAGGGATCAATGACAATAAGACATTGTAATAAAATATATAAATCAAGTTTTAGACTAACAGGTGTATTACTATAACTATCAATAACTTTGTACTTTCAGTTATTGGTGCTAATGGGAGACAAATATAAAACGTTCACTTGATAGCACCATTAAATTATTTATAACTTACCAAATTTCTAGAAGTGCGGAGAGATTAAGAAACATTTGTGAGGGAAAGAATATGAATTAACTGATATAAATAAATCATATTTTAAAATAAAACACTTAAAAAATAATTTGAAATATTATAGAATGTGAGTCTTACGTTATACGAAGACGTAGGTGAATATAAAAAATGTCAATATGAAAATGTAAGCCTTCAACACCGAAAGAATAGAAATAATAGTGAAAATTAAAATTCCTTTGTTGAAAAATATTCCTAGGTAAATATTTTAACACTCACATTTCAACAATAGCCCAATTGACTTATGAAAGAAGTTTTTATTCAAATCCAGATTTTTTATTAACGCACCCCAGTCTCAATTAATCTACATAAATGAGCTTAGAAGCATTTAACCCACCTCAAACTTGTGGGCGTGTATTGATAAGGTATGCAAAAAAAAATGAGTGGGAATAAGAACACCCTTTATGAATCATAAAAAAATACTTAATTTATATGACAATATTATAATGTAAATGTATTGAAAAAATATAACAACCCTCACTTTTGAGAACCTATTTTATATTTATTTGCTAGATATAGTAATTAGATATAAAATGTTGGCATATGGAGTGAGTATTAATTTAGTGAAGAAAAGTTAATATTTACTTAGATGTTGCATATTTACCGTAAGTGTCGGTGAATATTGCCATGTTGTGTTTTATTGTGTCATAAGATATAAAATGACATTTTCACTTTTAATGAAACCGGAACTTAAATTGAATTATAAAATTTCCAAATGATAATTTGGAGGGTGTAGTTAGTTTCGGGAGGTGCGAGATAGTCAAATTATGTAACATGTTGTATTTTGAGGTTCCGGGCACTTTTGACTGGTTGTAACTTAAATGAGTAGTTGCGTATTATTTTATCACGGTATTGATCACTTAAGTTGTTAATTCTAGACAAAGCCACGATTTATGCCTTGATTAAATCACTATTCCCTTAATTGTATTAGTAAACCTAGAGAAAGAAAGAGAGAAGAAGAGGACTTGGAGAAAAGAGAGATTGAGGATTTGGAGATCCATCTTGCATTCATCTTCATCAAATCTGAATTGGCAAGCTTGAGGAAAGTTTTCTACTTGCTATTATATGATTTAAGTTGAATGATTAGTGTTGATAGTTGTGGATCAATTATGGTTTAAGAAAGTTAGGGTTTTTATGGATTTTATGGGCTTTGATCCTTGGGAGGTTGAATTGATTTGATATTGGTGTAAATTATGGTTGTTTGATGTATTTATGATCAGTTGGTAGCAATAAATGATAGGGATTTGAGTTGGTTGAAGTTGGGTGAAATTTGGAGTCCAAGACTCCATAGCCAAAACTTGGCAATTCTGTAGAACCGAATCGATTCGGCCCGGACGAATCGATTCGCCTTGGGAGAGTTTCCAGGTCTGAGTCGACCGAATCGATTCGGATAGTCCGAATCGATTCGTTAATTATGCAGAATGTTGGTTTTTCCTGATCGAATTGATTCGTCTAGTCCGAATCAATTCGCTTTTCTGAACCCAAATCGATTCGGCTAGTCCAAATCGATTCGGAAATCCTGCATTTTTCCTTTGTTTTTCTTTTTGAATTTTGACCTTTTTTCATTAGGATTAGAACCTAGGAACCTTCTTGTAAGAAGTAAACATAGGATCCTAGAGTTTTAGTTGAGTTTGGTCGCTACCCTAGAGATGAATGGGTTCACTTGGGGTTCATGTCATGGGTATAAAAAAAGTGATGTTTAGGCATTACTTTCATTTTACAACTTCTTAGGAATTAAGAGTTATAAGCCCAGATTTGGAGATGTTAGGGGCCCTATTGAGGTATATAGCACCTTGGGGACTCGTAAGAGTTTGGTGATCATTGGGAGAATACTTTGGGACTTAAAATATGATGAAAATGAATAAGACATATTCAAGGATTATGGTTTCAAATAAAAATGAAACACATGTGATTAATGGTAATGAAAATGAGATTAAATTGGTAAATGTTAATTTACTTAAACACACCTATCTAAATGCTATCATAAGGGAAGCTCGTGCATGAGGTGATGTCCCCTGACTAGTGAATTCAGGGAGACTATAGTCATCGGCCATATGCGAGATTTTATATATATGTTTTTATGTGCTAGTGAGGTAATTTTGGGTGTGGTTATGACTCACTCGCAGGTATATGGCCACTTCCCGACGTGCGTTAGGTGCCCAAGTTGTCTTGTATAGATAGGCCCTGGAAGATGATAGTCATTTAGGGGCGTGCCCAGTGGGGAAACTCGGAGGGGCGGTCTTAGAATCTTTATATGTATAAGAATATAACCTTTCTAAATCAAGTGGGACTTGATATATGTGAATTTCCATATAAAAATATGATGGTAATTATATTCCTGCTAAGGAATGGAAAACGGAAAGATAAAATGGTAATTATATTCCTGTTAAGGAATGGAAAAAGGAAATGATGTGATGAATAATGACGTAAAATTCTATTCTCTTGTTTTTTTTATAATTGTAAGAATCATTTAAATTGCCTTATCATGCATTGAAATTTAGGTTGTTAGATTTTCATCTATTGCCATTCATGATTAATTTTCCATATCTATCATGCTTCTTATTCAACTGGGAATCATATATAAATTGGGCCCTGACCCGTTCATTTTCAATGTTGTGCATGTTATTGTATCCGTTCAAGTGCTCCTCCGTAAGGGCGCCCGTTGTGATATTCCTATTCCTATGCTTTTGACGAGCTGTAAGATTTTGCATATTATTACAGGATGTTTGTTAGACGCTTTCTTTTTGAATTCTAGATATGATCGGGTCTTTCACTCGGGCGTGTGGCCTAAGTTTTGTACTTGTTAATGAATGTATTATGTAAATTATTGAAGTTTTGTAATACATTGAATGTAACTGTTGACCGACAGATTATTCAGTCCTTTTATTGTGTGGTTGTTATAGTATTAATATAAGTTTCTGTTGAATTCCACTTTCTTATCAGATTGGGTTGTTGAATTTATTTTCTTAACTTGTAATTAAAATTAAATCTTTGGCAACTCGTTTTCTGATTTATTGGGTGGTTTCCCCGCATACCTATTTTATTGTTATGATGCTGATTATGATGTCCATCAATGATTCCGTTATGTTGAGGTATCGGGTTGGCCACCCCTTATTTCGGATGGCGAGTTGTCATAAAAAATTGGGATTTAGTAATTATTTTAACAAAAGGAGATTATATAACCCAAAAAATACATTAATCATACGTGGCATGTGCATCTCAAGAAAGGATACCCATATATTCTTCCTCTTACAACAACAAAAGTACCTTTGCCCCTTTGCCCCTTTTGCTCGATGTGCTCTCTCGTATGTATAAAAGATGAAAGTTGGGCATAAAATTGCTGCATATGTACATTTATTCTCCCGTGACAAAAGAAAAGGCGTATAAAGTCTGGATTTGTGATGATCGATCAGAGGCTCAAAAGTTCATAGCAATGTGAGGACCTAATCCTATAGGAAATGCTACACAATAAAAAGAGCTAAAAACAAACGTAGAAATTATATAATACATATTAAGCTATAAATCAAACGATTTTCAGAATAATTATCAATAAGTTTCACATACACATTAACTTCTATATAAACTCAAATAATGATTTTTTTAAGCTTCAAATAATAAATTTTTAAAGCGGCATAAAAATGAAATCATCAAAAGGGAGAATACCCTTTTGATGGGGCATCTATTAAATCTTGAGGATAAACTCAAATAATAGATTTTCTTCCTCAAAAAGTAGCTACTAAATCTTTAGGATTATATTTCACATGTGAAAAATGAGATAGGGCATCTATTTATAATGGTTGGTTTCTTGGACTATTGAGATCGATGAAACTTATCGACAATATAGGGTATTTCAACAATTAAGAATAAGAACAGATGGAAATACAAAGAGATAAAGGAGGGAGAGGAAATGGGTATTCTAGAGAAGAGGAATCAGAATGAAGGACTGAAAGGTCTCTAATTAATATAAGCAAAAATTAAATACACGTGGCAAACAACCTTTAAGAGACACTGAATTTAAATATAAGTATTAGATATCATTAAAGTCAATCCACGTGTCAATCTGATGTTCAGAGACACCAAAGTTATATTTAGGTATTAGATATCAGAATGAAGGACTGAAAGGGTTAATACTTATTGTTGTGAGCTATTGAATATTACTGTGTGATATGTAATATGGAATTATGATATTTGATAAATTATCGGAAGTGAGAAATACGGCAGTTTGGTAATTTAAGTCTGGCACGCGTGTGAGTCGTGTCGGGACTAATTGAATGGAATAAAAAGATAATTTATTTTTATTAACTCGTATGGTCATTTCGAGTGCGCCGTTTAGTCCAGAAGGGTCGAGATAATCAAAATAGTATACTCGGGTATTTAGTTTGGGTCCCGGGGTGATTTTAGGCCTAACCGGCACCCCGAGAGGGAATTTTGGTAAATTGTATTTTTGGGCTAAATTAATGGACGAAAATTGGGATTAATTATATCAGATAAGGAAAGTCCATTAGGGTTAAGAAGTGACAGGAAGTTAGAACGGCCATGGAGGGTGTGAGGGAGAACCAAATTCCAAGAGAGAGGACGCATTTGGCATCACCTTGCATAACCGGGACCACCAATGCGTAGATCGAGAGGAGAGGAACGCGTGTATACCAACATCACCAACGGATCAGACCATCATATTCGAGGCAAGTGTTTATTACTTGCATTCTTTTAGCAATAATCATGATCATGTTAGTATAGTTAGAATTAATCATGATATATATGTTAATTGGGTGAAAATTGGAGATTTAAATTATGATTAAGGATTGGTTTAATTAGTGGATGGAATTACTTCATGTATGTAGAGGATAAATCATGGAATTTGATTATATATTGATGAACGAATCTGGGTGGATTAGGTTCTGTAATTGAAAATTTTGGAAACTAGGGTTCATATGAATTAATTTGTGGATTTTATGTATTTATGATGATTTTTGACGAATTAATTATCCTAGGTGGTTAGGAATGATTTATAACCTATTAGGTGTTGATGGGTATTGATGATGAGTTGTTGGGAATCGAATCTTAGAGGTTTTTTGGTTCAAAAATGGTGAAAAACGTTGAAGTTTGGTGAAGAAGACGAACAGTGCAATCTCGTGCGATCTCGCGCGAAGTGGTTCAAACGAGATGGGGATCTCACGCGAAGTGGTTCAAATGTGATGGAGATCTCGCGCGAAGTCGTTCGAGCGATATGGCATCTCGCATGAACTCGCATGAGCGACACGTGGAAGTCATTCAAGCGATAACTCTTCTGGTTCGAGCGACAGAGGAAATTTTTGGGAATTTTCTCAAAGTTTAGTTTTGAGTTTGCCGGTTTATTGGGGTGAGAGAAACTACCAAATAGTAAATTAAAATAAAAAGGAATTTTGGAAAAGTATGTGAGAATTAATACTTTAATTATTTCGGTATAGAGAGAATGTACCTTGGAGATTACGAGAGAGATAGTAATCTAATTATTTATACTATACGTAGTAATGAGGTTAAAATAGGTATGGGGAGTATATATGTAGGTTGGAGAAATACCTATAAATTATAATAGGATGTGTGTATGCCTATTATGTGATATTATTATTAAGTGTACTAATGGGTGATAACTCGGGGGTACAAAGATGATTATTGTTTGGCGCACTAATGGGTGATAACCCGGGGGTGCTGGATTAATATTGATAGGTGCATTAATGGGTGCTAACCCGGGGATGCAATATTCTATTGTTGGGCGCACTAATGGGTGATGACCCGGGGGTGCTGAATTATTATTGATAGGTGCATTAATGGGTGCTAACCCGGGGATGCAATATTCTATTGTTAGGCGAACTAATGGGTGATAACCCGGGGGTGCTGAATTATTATTTATAGGTGCATTAATGGGTGCTAACCTGGGGATGCATGATTTTTTGGAGATATGCACTAATGGGGCTTAGCCGGGGGTGCATGATTAGTATATATATATGTATAGGGATGATGTCACTTTATATATATATGGACTTGTGAATATTGCTACTGTGTGAAATTAGTAGACTTGGTAATAATAATAATTATTACATTGCACCAAGTAGTCTTAACCTAAGGGTGCAGGATTAGTGTATATATATAGGGATGATGAGACTATATATATGTATGAGTGTACTTGGGTAACTTTCTACTTTGTGAGACTAGTAGATAAAATGAAAATGAGAAGTAAAATAATCTTAGTGAATAAAAGATTTAACCATTCAAACGGTGAAAAACGAAATTCAGTATGTGAGATAAACTATCTGAATAGCGTATTGTATGGGAGATACGGGAATACTACTAGTGAGCATAGTTAGTATTAGTATGGTTTCGGACTAGTTAGACTGGGAGGTATAACTAGGGGGGATTAGATGTACGTTAGGCGTGCACAATAGATGAGAGGTGAGAAACTCATGTGAGAGTTCGATAACTAACATGCGTATAAGACTTGTTTTAAGAACCAGTTTTAAATACTTGCTAAAATATTTTTACACATCGATCTCTGACCCGTTTCTTGTATCTCTTCTCTCTTTTGCTATATATATGTATTATATCAAATGCTCAGCCACAGGAGTATCAGATTTAGAGATTTGGATTGCTTGACGTGATGCAGTTGTTGTGGAAGCTGTAGGTCCTTGCATTAGACGCATCGATCCTTTCCATTCAGTTTCATCTAGACTTCTTGTTTAGGGCATATGTCGCCCACTTCTAGATCTTCCATCAGAGATATTGTATTAAGTTTATTGTATGGTTTGGAGTTTTGAACTGGGAGGTTTTATCCGGTCTTATTTATTTCAGTACTTGATTCATGTTCAGTATTTATTTACATTCCTATGTGTGGTGAATGGTTTATATTTTAAGATGGAAAGAAATGGATTTACTTGGTTTTATTAAAATTGAAAATGTTTTGATACCTAGCTTAATTTTATAATAGGTGATTAATATGTTAAAAAGTTTTTCGACAGTGATGCTGAGAATGAACCAACTGAATATCCTGTTTTAAATTGATAGAGGACTGATCACCCTATATTTAATTGGGCGGGGTGTCACAGGTGGTATCAGAGCATCAGGTTCTAGTGTCCATAGGATCCGTGCGGCTTATTACGTTTCAGCGTATCGTTCTTTGATGTAGAGCCTTATGATAGGATTTTTGTGTCCCCTTACGTATGCAACTTACGTTCTCCTGCTATGAATAATATGGATGTGACTCATTATACGAAATTCGGTGTGATTCGAACCCCGAACATTTTAGAATGACTAGCGAGGGCTGTAAGAAGAACTGCGGGAGGAGAAGCTCAACAGAATACAGAGAGCAATCGGGTAAGAGTGATTGGGACAAAAATCACCATGATAATTACTTAAGTAAGAGATAGTAAAATTGTCACTCGGGAACTGTGGGTTCCCAGGACACAGTCATAGATGACAGTGGAGTGATTTCAAGACCACCTAGCATAGTCGATAAAGGGGAAATCAGAGGGAATCCTTTGAAAACCCATCGGTGAAGATGCGAAAAAGAAAATGAGAAAGTGTAATAGAGCAACAGAGGTATAAAATCCAAAGGCAATGGTGTAGAGTGGGGTGTGACGATGCTCGAAATTAAATTTGGAGTTAAAAGCTATAGCTCTTAGGAGCATCATGTAGTGATTAGAGGCAATCACCATATATGAAGAAGTGTGTTTGAAATTTAGATAGAAATTTGAGTACAATTTGACTGTGGAGTCTTCTATTCGGTGTGGTAACAAAATGTGAGTGAAATTTTGATGTTTAGCACCATGGGTAAGATAGAAACCGATCGTGAGAGAAAGGTTGAATTGCATAATGAAATTCGTACCAGGCAGAGGGGTATAAATTATCCAAAGGGTTTATAGTTGATAAAGGACCAGTGAGTAGAATACCAGTATGGATGAGAAATCCATCTGGGATGACTAATGTTGATGTCATCAAAGTTATACGATTTCTAGTGATTACAGTCTTTCTAGAAGAAGTGAGTAAAGAAGGTTAGAGAATCTGTCTGAAGGGAAGAACTGAACATAACGGTGTTAGTGAAACACCACATGGGAGTATATCCAATAGGGAACTCGGTTAGATGATTTTAAGTGATTAACTTCAAGAGGACGATGGAGTCAATCAGGCTATAGAGGCCAACCATAGTTCCGAATAGCTAGCGTAGCCAAAGGGATAATGGTAGAATAATAGTGAGTTGAGACTGTCGGTCTGAGAGAAGGACATTCCCAAAATGGTCAGTGGGACTAGTGACGGGGAAATGGTTCGTGAAGTTTTTCTTATGTGAAGGAAGTAGAAGTACAATTATTGAAGGTGTCTACAATTGAGAAGTGAGACCAAAGAGATTAGAAATGGTAAGCCGTGCCAGTTAGGCATAATGACTGGAGGAGTGAGACTTCCAGCAAAAGAATTTGGGGTCAAGAGAATTAGGCCCAGGAAATTTACAACCCGAGAATGATGGGTTCAGGCTGGACCAGTATAGTCCTCGTTAATAGTAGCATACAGTATGTCAGAGTCTACGGGACCCGGGATGTAAACGGGAGTTTTATAAAGCTATAATTGAGGCCTGGAGAGTTTGGGCCAACGTTTTAATAATGGGCGTGAAATCCATAAGATGGAATAAATTGTCCATGGTGAGAGGGGACAACTATAGGATGAAATCCTAGGATGTATGATGATTGCAGATGTTCATGGGTCGTGATGGCAACCACGTGTTGAGACCCTGTGATTTGGCGAGACTGGTGAGGTTTTGCTTCTTCCTTGTGAGTAAAGGATAGATTCTAGTGACACAGGTGTGCCACAACTTTTATGTAAATTGGAAACCCTAAACTTCGCATGCGGGTTGAGTTTAGTGGGAACATTAGTTTTAACAGTCTTGTTGCAAACGTGTTTCGCGTTGTTAGCAGGGAATTTTGATGATTGCTCGTGAGTGAACCGGGCGGGCCCTAAGAATGTGTTTTGTCATTATAATTTACTATTGCAGTGAGTCAGCTTTAGTAGAGTTTATTATGGTAATGTGTAGTGATTAATTACCGTATGGTTAAACGATAGTAAATATATAGTGTTATGACTGTCGTGCCGGATACTCCGGGAGGAGTGATCTTAGTTTTGTGCGGCGCCACCTGAAATAGGGTTGGGCCCAGATATGAGTATATATGAAACTTTTATGGTATTATAGACCTCAGCGAGTATAGTGTCTAATTATATGCGATTCCCGAGCATAGGAATTTATTTGTGTGTTAAGACTTAGAATACATTGTGTCCTTATCGAGCGGCGAAAAATAGCTCGTTATATATTTATAGCGCCAAGTACTTGGGATAGTGAGGGTGCCATGCTTCATGTTACATTGTTAGGGACATGAGAGTGGACGAGTAAACTTTTGTGTCATAATACGTAGATTGTGGGAAAGTACATAGTAGGTACTGAAGGCCTTACGGACCTCAACAACCGGCTAGGTTAGATAGTAGTGTATAGGGGGGGTTCCTTGTTTGGATTTCGCTTTGCGAGACATCCCACGCATGAAACTAGCGAACATCGGGTGTTGGAAGGAGGTTTGGTCGATAGTACATAACTTTTGTGTGTGGAATTATTATGCCTATAAAGGAATATAATTGAGAGTTAATAATTTGTTTATGACATAAAGCCAATAGAGTAGCCTGGCCTTAGTATTTTTCGGAATAGATGAATGATGCCATTGAAGGATTGGTTAAGTTTTGTCTAGTGGGGTGGTTGAGTGTACCCCTACCACATTAGCATACCGAGTGTACAAGAAGTGAGGTAAGAAATTTTTTTGTCTTTTGTATAATGATGCGTGAGGCATAGGGTGTATGGGCTCCCTAAGGGGATTGAATCAGGTAGTGGATTATGATTAGCATGTGAATTCGATAACATGTAGTCGGGTAAGCCGAAGATTACTCACGAAGTTTTGTCAGAGACTTACGTTTCAAAATGAAATTGAAATTTATTCAGGAGAGTATAAAAGGTATCAGAATACAAACAACAGTGGTGATGGGTTACGAAGTAGGTTAATATTGCAAGGATAGTCTTGCAGTGGGTCACCTGACGGATTGAAAATGGTGGACAATTCGAAATCGGTAGGGGCTCCTTCCACTAGAGAATGGAAGAGTATCCCCAAGGATCTTCTCATGTAGCTGAGATGGTGAGATTATAGGTACTAAGATGCGATTGAGTACGACATAATACCCACAGAGGGATGGGCAGGATAAGCGGTCTAACCGGATGCGGGAGGAAAAAAATTATGTGAACCCTGAGATCTTAAAGGAGGGCGGGAGCATTACCTTCCACTAGTGGAGTTTGTGTCCAAATAACTCCTGTAAGTTCACGTTCGGGCAGAGTGCCAGTGGAAGTATGGCACGGTAAACTTGGTTGTTGTCCTACTTGATAGTTAAAGGTGGGAGACCAGTTATGATTACAAATGTCGGAGAAGAATCGATATTATCGTATATATCGTGTGTGAAATATATATTGCACGACCAATTTACTTGTATGAACGACACGAGACGAAGTCGTATGTATATGAAAAGAGGATAGATCTACTAAGGTGCAAATAGTAGAAGTCTAGATAGTGAATATCTAAAAAAATGTTGAAGTAGTGACACTTAAGCAGAAAGGCTTGGGCAAGAGCCTATTCGACAGGGTAACCTGGAGTTTAAAGCAAACACATGTGTAGTGTTCATTATTAAGGGTATTCGATAGCGTACTATATGGGTGGTATGGAGTAGCTAATTTGTGAGCGCTGGGATGCGATGCGCAATATTTTTACAGCGTTGTCTGTACCTGGTATACTTTTTTCGAATTTCGGGATGAAATTCCATTGTAAGGGGGGAAGTATGTAATACCCCGTATTTCTGACGATTTAAATAATTGTGTGATTAATTATTATTATGGGAATAAACATGCAATTAATTATTGTTGTTGGATTAATTAAATTAAAATGTGAGAAATTAATTTGTTATTAATCCGAATTTAAATAATTATTAACTAGCGTGCCAAGGGTTAATACTTATTGTTGTGAGCTATTGAATATTATTCTGTGATATGTAATATGGAATTATGATATTTGATAAATTGTCGGAAGTGAGAAATACGGCAGTTTGGTAATTTAAGTCTGGCATGCGTGTGAGTCGTGTCGGGACTAATTAAATGGAATAAAAAGAGAATTTATTTTTATTAACTCGTATGGTCATTTCGAGTGCAGCGTTGAGTCCAGAAGGGTAGAGATAGTCAAAATAGTATACCCGGGTGTTTAGTTTGGGTCCCGGGGTGATTTTAGGCCTAACCGGTACCCCGAAAGGGCATTTTGGTAAATTGTATTTTTGGGCTAAATTAATGGACGAAAATTGGGATTAATTATATTAGATAAGGAAAGTCCATTAGGGTTAAGAAGTGACAGGAAGTTAGAACGGCCATGGAGGGTGTGAGGGAGAACCAAATTCCAAGAGAGAGGGCTCATTTGGCATCACCTTGCATAACCGTGACCACCAACGCGTAGATCGAGAGGAGAGGAACGCGTGTATACCAACATCACCAATGGATCATACCGTCATATTCGAGGAAAGTGTTTATTACTTTCATTCTTTTAGCAATAATCATGCTCATGTTAGTATAGGTGGAATTAATCATGATTTATATGTTAATTGGGTGAAAATTAGAGATTTAAATTATGATTAAGGATTGGTTTAATTAGTGGATGGAATTCCTTCATGTATGTAGAGGATAAATCACGGAATTTGATTATATATTGATGAACGAATCTGGGTGGATTTGGTTCTGTAATTGAAAATTTTGGAAACTAGGGTTCATATGAATTAATTTGGGGATTTTATGTATTTATGATGATTTTTGACGAATTAATGATCCTAGGAGGTTAGGAATGATTTATAACCTGTTAGGTGTTGATGGGTATTGATGATGAGTTGTTGGGAATCGAATCTTAGAGGTTTTTAGGTTCAAAAATGGTGAAAAACGTTGAAGATTGGTGAAGAAGACGAACAGTGCAATCTCGCGTGATCTCGCGCGAAGTGGTTCAAACGAGATGGAGATCTCGCGCGAAGCCGTTCGAGCGAGATGGCATCTCACGTGAAGTCGCTTGAGCGACACATGGAATTCGTTCAAACGACAACTCTTTTGGTTGGAGCGACAGAGGGATTTTTGGGTTTTTTTCAAAGTTTAGTTTTGAGTTTGTCGGTTTATTGGGGTGAGAGAAACTACCAAATAGTAAATTAAAATAAAAAGGAATTTTGGAAAAGTATGTGAGAATAAATACTTTAATTATTTCGGTATAGAAAGAATGTACCTTGGAGATTACGAGAGAGATAGTAATCGAATTATTTATACTATACGTAGTAAT
Source organism: Sambucus nigra (assembly GCA_949130495.1). Lineage (NCBI taxonomy): Eukaryota > Viridiplantae > Streptophyta > Magnoliopsida > Dipsacales > Adoxaceae > Sambucus > Sambucus nigra. The sequence continues at coordinate 33,636,494 of OX422212.1, forward strand.
GAGGTTAAAATACGTATGGGGAGTATATATGTAGGTTGAAGAAATACCTATAAATTATAATAGGATGTGTGTATGCCTATTTTGTGATATTATTATTAAGTGTACTAATAGGTGATAACCTGGGGGTACAACGATGATTATTGTTTGGCGCACTAATGGGTGATAACCCGGGGGTGCTGGAATAATATTGATAGGTACATTAATGGGTGCTAACCCGGGGATGCAATATTCTATTGTTGGGCGCACTAATGGGTGATAACCCGGGGGTGCTGAATTATTATTGATAGGTGCATTAATGGGTGCTAACCCGGGGATGCAATATTCTATTGTTAGGCGAACTAATGGGTGATAACCCGGGGGTGCTGAATTATTATTGATAGGTGCATTAATGGGTGCTAACCTGGGGATGCATGATTTTTTGGAGATATGCACTAATGGGGCTTACCCAGGGGTGCATGATTAGTATATATATATGTATAGGGATGATGTGACTTATATATGTATATGGACTTGTGAATATTGCTACTGTGTGAAATTAGTAGACTTGGTAATAATAATAATTATTACATTGCACCAAGCGGTCTTAATCTAAGGGTGCAGGATTAGTGTATATATATAGGGATGATGAGACTATATATATGTATGAGTGTACTTGGGTAACTTTCTACTATGTGAGACTAGTAGATAAAATGAAAATGAGAAGTAAAATAATCTTAGTGAATAAAAGATTTAACCATTCAAACGGTGAAAAATGAAATTTAGTATGTGAGATAAACTATCTGAATAGCGTATTGTATGGTGATTAGGCATAAATTCTTCACATTTATCCCCTTAATTTCGGTATTTTTATGATTTCGTGCGGTGTAAATAGATTGGATTTGGTTTATATTTATGCTACTAACCCTTTTTGGCAAGTATTTCATATTTTGTGTATCTCTTATGTGTTTTACAGGTATTTCATGCAAGGTAGTGCCAAAGAGAACTCAAAACAGTGAAAGAAAACCAAGAAACGGGGAGTAAAGGGCATTTTCGTAATTTTGCATTATTATTCCGGAGGTGGGGCCAACTTGAAAGTTAAAGAGATTTCAACTACAAGAACACTGGAAAAAACGGCACCTCAATCGGAGTCCGGATGTGAAAGTTATGAGCAGTCAAAGATAGAAGAAAAAGTCAAATAAAGAGGGGACCGGTCCGCCCAGAAATTAAAAGAACCGGTCCGCCCTGGGACCGGTCCGCCCAGAAATTAAAAGAACCGGTCCGCTGTGCAAACTCCAGTAGACCTCGAATCGAAAGCAAACCGAAGAAGGAAGAAATTAAAAGAACCGGTCCGCCCTGGGACCGGTCCGCCCCAGAAATAAAAGAACCGGTCCGCATTCAAGGCAAACCGGTCCGGAGGAGGATAGGACCGGTCCGGATCAAGGCAAACCGGTCCGGGGGAGGAGGGGACCGGTCCGGCTGTCGCAGTTTTAATTTGCTATTTTTCCTCTAATGGAAAGTCCTAGTGCTGCTACAACTCTTGGAGTCTTGTAGGGTATATAAACCCATTTTATTATCATTATTTACACGGGGAATTAATATAATTTTCCATTTTTTCTGTAAAACCCTAGTTTTGAAGGTAGATTACAATTTTAATTCCAAGAGTGAAGATTATTCAGATTTCTGTGATTACAACTGTTCTTAATTGCTGCTTTTACTACTTGGGTAAGATTAAGAGCTAATTTTCTTCAATCCAATTTCCTTTCTACATCACTTTACAAATTTTCTTTAGTTTAATCATGATTTCCTGCAATCTAACAATTGTTTTCATTACTTTGAGCATGTTAGGCTAGGTTTTTAAAGGTTGGGATGCATGAACCCAATCCGATGTAATTTATCTATGTAGAAACTAGGGTTTGAATTGAAGTTTGAATGAATCGTGTTGTGTAGTTGTCACAACCATCATAGACCTTTTTACCTCGGTTGACCCTAGGTAACTGTGGTGTTTAAGGATGTGATGCTCGTGTATCTATTGCGACACTGCTTTACTCATCCTCTGATTATGTATGATGCGGGCTTGAACCTCATATATGTAATGCTTGGGAGTACTAAAGACCGGGTTCAATTAAATTTCTAATTCAAAATTCTAGCATTCTATATGGTAAATCTACTAGGGTTTGGGGGATTGTATTCCCAACCTATTTTTCCTTCATTCTTGTTAAGTCATTTTTAATTAGTTATTTTTTCTCACATAGTTAATGCAGTAGTTTAATTTAGTTTGCACTTAGTTAATTAGTCATTTCCCATCTCAATCATCTTTTTATTTCTTTTTAGAGTCAGAGTTAGGGTTAACCGTCTTACCTTTGTTGTCACGTTCACTCGTCCTAGTTCCCTGAGGATTCGATACCCAGACTAGCCGCTATATTCCATAAGAGTGTAGTTAAAGTTTAGGTTTTTGTATTGTGGTCGGAAGCCAATAACAACGATTAGCGTATTTACACGGACGCTCGGTTTCCACCTCGATCAAAATGGCGCCGTTGCCGGGGAGTTAGGTAGACATAGGATTAGATCGAGTCAATCTAAAGCTTTGACCAAAAATTTCCAAAAATCCAAAAACATAAAAAAATTCAAAAAGCACAAAAAGATTCACACTCATCTCTCAAAAGCTGTTAATGCAAAATTCTGAACTCACTCCCACAACCCACAATACTCCAACCAGAATTCACAAAAATCCATTAGTTGAGTACAACCCCGATAGTCCCCACACTCCTAACGCCCCACAGTTCTGGATTCCACCTCCCACACCGAGTCATTAAGAGAGAGTGAGATGTCGCAACACGGTAGTGCAACCCACGGTGAGGAAGAGGCCCCATACCGCCCGCTGAGAGAAATCTTATATCCCGAGCGCACTGTCACTCCGGGATGCATTATACTCCCGTATAATGCTGGGCAATTCCGTTTTAAAAATGGGATGATCCAGATGTTACCCCACTACCATGGTATGGATTCTGAAAAGCCATACCTCCACATTAGGAAATTTGAGGATGTGTGTGATACTCTCAATGATCAAACTTGCACACAAGAGGTGATCCGCCTCAAGCTCTTCCCATTCTCGCTAAAAGATAAAGTTAAGACCTGGCTATGGTCTTTACCGCCAAGATCGATCCCATCCTGGAACGAGTTACAATCTAGATTTCTCAAGAAGTTCTTTCCACTACATCGAACAATCTCCATAAAGGCTCAAATTCAATCGTTCCGACAATTGGATAATGAGCCATTTCATCGATGTTATGAGCGTTTCAATGAGTTTGTTACTTCGTGCCCCCATCATGGATTTGATACAGCACAAATCATTTCTTTTCTCTATAATGGGCTGAATCTTAACTCCAAGCAACTCATTGAAACCATGGGTAGTGGTCCGTTTGTCGAACTAGACGGCCACGATGCTGAGCTTCACCTGAGGTATGTCGCCGAGACTACCCAATCATGGGACATTTCTGATCCTAATGCTCAAAATCAAAATCGTCAAGCGACCACCACTCCATCGGCGTCCGGCCTATTTCACGTAGATAAGAATTCCTTGACGGACAGTCGACTAGATACAATTGAGAAAGGATTGCGAGACTTATGTGAGGTAGTTGGATCCATCCAAAACCCCGCCGATAAGGTGTGTGCAATTTGTGAGGCGGGTCATTCAACTGAGGAATGCCCGACTATACCCGCCTACAAAGTGATGCTAAAAGAACAAGTCAGTGGTATAGGAGGTTTCAAGGGTAATTTCGGTGCCCCGCAAGGAGAGTCTTACAACCCTTCATGGAAAAACCACCCTGGTTTTAGCTACGGGCAACAACATGCCGCAATGAACCCTCCTTCGCATGTAGCCCCTCCTCCTCCACAACAATTTCAACAAGCTCCACACATGCAAGGACATGTGCAAGCACCACCACCTCATGGAAATTATATCCTGCCACAGCGGAGAACTCTCGAGGATACTGTGAATCAATTCATCGCAAGCCAGACCGCAAACAATGCCAAATATTATCGTCTAATTGGCGACATAAATGCGACTCTGTCACAAATACAATCCTCATTGAGTGTTCAAGAGAAGGGCAAGTTTCCTGCCCAGGGCCAAAGACCTCTCCAAGGTCAAACTAGTGTTAGCTCGACACCCCACGACCATCCTGAGCAATGTAGAGCAATCACCACTCTACGTAGTGGGAGGGTAGTTGACTTGTCACCTCCCCCACGAGACATACTTAAAGACAAGGAGATTTCGCCCGGCACGAAAGAGGCCGAAGATGTCCCCTTGAATGAAGGTGATAAAGAACACACTAGTGAGCCCGAGGTAGTAGCGAAACCGCCCACCGCGGCACCATTTCCTCAAAGGCTAATTCCCGCTCAAAAGGGGACCCCACGTGATGAAGTGCTAGACGTGCTTAAGCAAGTAAAGCTAAACTTGCCCTTCCTTGATGCCATAAGGAAAATTCCAGCTTATGCAAAAGTCATCAAAGATTTGTTGACGGTAAAAAGGAAGATGAAAGTAAAGAAGAATGTCTTCCTAGCACAGAACGTGAGCTCCATCCTACTCAATGAGCTCCCTCCTAAATTCAAAGATCCCGGTGCACCCACCATTTCCTGCATCATTGGAGAGAACAAAATTGAAAAAGCCTTACTTGACTTGGGAGCAAGTGTAAACATACTCCCTTACTCCATTTATAGGCAACTTAACTTGGGCGACCTCAAGCCCACAAAGGTCACTCTCCAACTAGCGGATCGAACGTGAAGATTCCACGAGGCATAATTGAGGACGTGATCGTCCAAGTTGACACCTTCTATTTTCCGGTAGATTTTGTCATTTGGGACACGGAGCCCTCCTTTACCTCAAGCAACCATGTTCCTATCATCCTTGGGCGCCCATTTTTAGCTACGGCTAACGCAATCATCAATACTCGGAATGGGCGAATGCAACTCACTTTTGGGAACATGACTTTAGAGACCAACATCTTCCATATCACCCAACAGACAGTGGAAGAAGATGATCTTCACGCGGTGAGTTCTATAAATGAGATCATAGAGGAATACAATGATGAGAATTATTGTGGAGACACCTTAGGATCATCTTTAATGTCAAATTACAAGAATAAAGGGTCCCACAAGAGCGAGACGTTAGGAGTGTGCCCTATTTCATCAGGTAATAGTGGTAGTTGTGACGAGGAGAGAAAAGTGGAGGAGACGTATGTAGTGACCGCAATTGAAAGAGAGAGAGAGAAGGATTAGAAGAGAGAAAAATGGTGAAGTTAGAGATCGAGCAAGTTAGAGGGGACGTAGGCACCACGAGAGAGAGCGATCTAGGGGACATGAGCATGGAAGAATTTGAAAAAGAATTCGGTCCGGTGCATGAGAGCCTTAACGACGAAGTTCAAACTCTATTGGATTCATTTAGACACCTAGAAGAAAGCGAATGGAAAGATAAACTCAATGAATTTCTTCTTTGTGATCATTCTCCCGTACCACTAGAGGTCCCGAAGGCGAGTGAGGAGAAAAATTGTGGTTCATCCGACTTAGAGCCCGACCCATGCATCCTAAAAATTGAAAGAGACCTAGGTGTTCCCTCCGAGTCAGTCCACGCAGACCACGCTTTGAGCCAGCATCACGAGGATCCCTTTCTAGTTAGTCACGACGAGTCTCCCAGTTTATCCTTTATCTATGGGCGAGGTCTCAACTTGTTCCGATTGCTGGAATATAATCCTAGGACGGGAGTGACAAGGAGAGCATCGACCCCCGTAAGTGGGGTCGGGTGAGTTTGTGGAGAGATGAGAGGTCGTCGCACCCCCGACGCGTATGGGGTGATTTTTGTTGTATTTTTGAGTCATGCATGAGTGTCATATAGTGTCTTGTTGCATTTTTCACATTTGTTTGTTTTATTTTTCCGCACTTATTATTCGCTTTGAGTTAGATTTTCGTCCTTTTTGCTTGAGGACAATGCAAAAGTCTAAGTTAGGGGGGGTCACAAGTGCATATTTCTAAAACTTCACAAATTTTCAAAAATGCCCAAAATTTCCAAAAAAATCATAAAAGTATGATAAATCCAAAAATATTTTTGTTCAAAATAAATAAAAGTTGGGATTCAAAATTTTCAAAAATATCATTAAAAGTCAAATTGAAGTCTCAAAATTGTAAACATCCAACATACACAAAGCCGAAATTGACCAAAGACGGAAATTGTGCGAAAATTGACGACTTAACGAATAAATGTGGAGATTAACAAACCCGGTGAGATTCGAACCTATCATGTTTTGCGAGATTTTAAATCAATCCGAGTTAATTGTTAACTCAAAGTTCTTTTCAGCGCCTAATAAGTTGTCAAGGATCTCAATTCTTTCATTTTGATCGGTTTTAAAAAATGTGTGCAATATTGCCTTGAAAAACGTGCCAAATTAGTCTCTAAATTTAAATTCACCTCGAAACGCATATGGTAACGCAATTGGCATTTTGGACAATGAAGTAGGCCCTCGTTTGTCACCCAAAAATATTGGCCAGAAAAAGTAGTGAAAAATTATCCCTTTTGAAACCCAAATTGAGCCGAATAATTTTCCCTTTCGTTTGACAACCCGAAAAACCCAAAATAGCCGGAATTGTGAAAAATGAGAAAATCCAGAATTTAAGTCCGAAAAGTGCATATAAAGGGGCAAGAAACAAAATAGTATGCTCAACAAAAATAGAAAAAGAAAAAAAAAAGAAAAAAAAATGAGCAATAGCCCGGAAAATGCACAAATGGACATCATTAATGACTTTTCCAATTCCAACTGCCCTTACCTCCTTCATCTTACCCAATATACCCTAAAAACCCGAAAAAGTCCTAACCGAGTCCAAATTGCAAAAATTGATTACCGCGTGGAGAGTTAAGACACCAAAGGATAATATAAGGGGTTAAATGCGGGAAATAGAGGCAATGTTCCCGTTTTTAAAATCGTAATCCGTTGAAGAGATCCTTTCGCCATAAAATTTCCGTCTTTCTAATTGCATGCGTGAATTTGCTTCAATCACATTTACTCTTTATATCACGCATACCGAGAGAAAAGCCATATTCCGAGTGGTTCGTTTGAGAGTGCTTCCCGTGAGAATTTGAAATCAAAACGAATTTTCGGATAAGTAACGTAATGATTAATCGGTGGAAATCGGCGGTTATATTTCTGGCTTCGCACACACGCACTACAGTTTGAGACTTGTAAACATGACTTAATGATGACTATTTTCTGGAAAAGTTTGAATTATACAATTTTTGGTTATTTTGAAGTTCTTTGAGTCGAATTTTGTGGGTATATTCTCTGCAAACCCTCACGAGACACAACTCGTCCCACTTGGGTGACCTAGGGGTTTAAAGGCTTGTTGCATACGCTAAATGCAATCGCTTGCCCGCGAAAAAGGTATTATATCCAAATAAAATGTGATTTTCAAGAGTTAAGCTTTGCTAGGATTCTTTTACATTGCTCAGGACGCGCAAAGTTCTAAGTTAGGGGGATTTGATTAGGCATAAATTCTTCACATTTATCCCCTTAATTTCGGTATTTTTATAATTTCGTGCGGTGTAAATAGATTGGATTTGGCTTATATTTATGCTACTAACCCTTTTTGGCAAGTATTTCATATTTTGTGTATCTCTTATGTGTTTTACAGGTATTTCATGCAAGGTAGTGCCAAAGAGAACTCAAAACAGTGAAAGAAAACCAAGAAACGGGGAGTAAAGGGCATTTTCGTAATTTTGCATCCTTATTCCGGAGGTGGGGCCAAATTAAAAGTTAAAGAGATTTCAACTACAAGAACACTGGAAAAAACGGCACCTAATTCGGAGTCCGGGTGTGAAAGTTATGAGCAGTCAAAGATAGAAGAAAAAGTCAAATAAAGAGGGGACCGGTCCGCCCAGAAATTAAAAGAACCGGTCCGCCCTGGGACCGGTCCACCCAGAAATTAAAAGAACCGGTCCGCTGTGCAAACTCCAGTAGACCTCGGATCGAAAGCAAACCGAAGAAGGAAGAAATTAAAAGAACCGGTCCGCCCCAGAAATAAAAGAACCGGTCCGCATTCAAGGAAAACCGGTCCGGAGGAGGATAGGACCGGTCCGGATCAAGGCAAACCGGTCCGGGGGAGGAGGGGACCGGTCCGGCTGTCGCAGTTTTAATTTGCTATTTTTCCTCTAATGGAAAGTCCTAGTTCTGCTAAAACTCTTGGAGTCTTGTAGGGTATATAAACCCATTTTATAATCATTATTTACACGGGGAATTAATATAATTTTCCATTTTTTCTGTAAAACCCTAGTTTTGAAGGTAGATTACAATTTTAATTCCAAGAGTGAAGATTATTCAGATTTCTGTGATTACAACTGTTCTTAATTGCTGCTTTTACTACTTGGGTAAGATTAAGAGCTCATTTTCTTCAATCCAATTTCCTTTCTACATCACTTTACAAATTTTCTTTAGTTTAATCATGATTTCCTGCAATCTAACAATTGTTTTCATTACTTTGAGCATGTTAGGCTAGGTTTTTAAAGGTTGGGATGCATGAACCCAATCCGATGTAATTTATCTATGTAGAAACTAGGGTTTGAATTGAAGTTTGAATGAATCGTGTTGTGTAGTTGTCACAACCATCATAGACCTTTTTACCTCGGTTGACCCTAGGTAACTGTGGTGTTTAAGGATGTGATGCTCATGTATCTATTGCGACACTACTTTACTCATCCTCTGATTATGTATGATGCGGGCTTGAACCTCATATATGTAATGCTTAGGAGTACTAAAGACCAGGTTCAATTAAATTTCTAATTCAAAATTCTAGCATTCTATATGGTAAATCTACTAGGGTTTGGGGGATTGTATTCCCAACCTGTTTTTCCTTCATTCTTGTTAAGTCATTTTTAATTAGTTAATTTTTCTCACATAGTTAATGCAGTAGTTTAATTTAGTTTGCACTTAGTTAATTAGTCATTTCACATCTCAATCATCTTTTTATTTCTTTTTAGAGTCAGAGTTAGGGTTAACCGTCTTACCTTTGTCGTCACGTTCACTCGTCCTAGTTCCTTGAGGATTCGATACCCAGACTAGCCGCTATATTCCATAAGAGTGTAGTTAAAGTTTAGGTTTTTGTATTGTGGTCGGAAGCCAATAACAACGATTAGCGTATTTACACGGACGCTCGGTTTCCACCTCGATCATATGGGCGATACGGGAATACTACTAGTGAGCATAGTTAGTATTAGTATGGTTTCGGACTAGTTAGACTGGGAGGTATAACTAGGGAAGATTAGATGTACGTTAGGCGTGCACAATAGACGAGAGGTGAGAAACTCATGTGAGAGTTCGATAACTGACATACGTATAAGACTTGTTTTAAGAACCAGTTTTAAATATTTGCTAAAATATTTTTACACATCGGGATCTGACCCGTTTCTTGTATCTCTTCTCTCTTTTGCTATATATATGTATTATATCAGGTGATCATCCACAGGAGCATCAGATTTAGAGATTTGGATTGCTTGACGTGATGCAGTTGTTATGGAAGCTGTAGGTCCTTGCAGTAGACGCATCTATCCTTTCCATTCAGTTTCATCTAGACTTCTTGTTTAGGGCATATGTCGCCCACTTCTAGTTCTTCCATCAGAGATATTGAATTCAGTTTATTGTATGGTTTGGAGTTTTGAATTGGGGTGTTTTATCCAGTCTTATTTATTTCAGTACTTGATTCATGTTCAGTATTTATTTGCATTCCTATGTGTGGTGAATGGTTTATATTTTAAGACGGAAAGAAATAGATTTACTTGGTTTTATTAAAATTGGAAATGTTTTGACACCTATCTTAATTTTATAATAGGTGATTAATATGTTAAAAAGTTTTTCGACAGTGATGTTGAGAATGAACCAACTGAATATCCTGTTTTAAATTGGTAGAGGACTGATCACCCAATATTTAATTGGGCGGGGTGTCACCCGTACCTCATAGTCATCACATGAATCGTCATATAAATTCAGCCTCAAAATCTGATCGCACCATCATGTTCCTCTCGCGAAAATAATTAAATCATGTTCTAGCCCCAACACGAGATAATCCCAAATAGTCCTATTTTAAAAAAAAATAGAAAAATCATATCCTAAAATTATTCCAATCGCCAATCTGACTTCATATTTCGATTCTACATGAAAAATTGAGTCAGGTATGTGTTTTGGATTTTTCTCAAATTTCATCTGAATGCACTCAAAAAGAAGATCTAAACATTCCAAATTGGCTCTTCTCATTCCACTCGTTTTTGCCTCTTTGGATTTCATTTTTGGCCTCTCTTTTTCATCTCCCTTTCCTTATAATCACTCACAATATTCCTTATATAACCCCTCTCTCAAACCCTAGCTTGGAGCCTAAGCTAACGCATATTATTATATTCCCCTTTAATTCAAAATTATCTAGTTTATATATTTAAACCATTACAAAATGTCCAAAAATAATTTAAATTTAAATTTGAATTTTTGATATATTTAAACAGTTAACCTTAATAAATCATCACAGTTAACCTTAATAAATAATTTAAATGTTTAATGTGATGATATAAAATAATTTCATAAATGTTTAAGTATTTTATAAATTTAAATTTATAAATTTGAATTTAATAATGTGTGTTACAGTTAACCTTAACATTATTAAATCTTTCATATCATCACATTAAACATTTATAAAATACTTATTATTTTTAGAATATTTTGGCACAGTTTCCCTTGTTTAATCTTGAAAGCCAACCCATTTTAACATTAAAATTATTAAACAACAATAATAGCCACAAGTATACCATCATAGATTCCCTTTCACTGATTTCAACACAAATAAACTTATAATGCAATTCAACGTCTTTAAAGTTTCCTTGACGCATATCATTGCGTTAACCATTTTTAAAACAATTATTATTTTTAGAAATTTTTGGGAAAGTTTCCTTTCTTTATTCTTGAAAGACAATTTATTTTAACATTAAAATCAACTCAACAACAACAATAGCCACAACTATACCATCAACGATTTCATATTGTATCATACTAACACATTGGATATAAATCTTTAATAATAAATAATAGGTAGTAATTCACATCCTAATACTATTTGTAATCCATATATTATCAATGTCATTGTTTTTAAATATTTTAGAATTACCTATAAACTCAAATAATTAATCTGCCACTTATGGATGAGTTTCACCAAATTTGACAACCCTTTGAAAAATGTTTCTAATGGGAAAGTATGCCAAGAAATATAATGTAAAAGTGAAAAACTAATAATTGGGTAATAATGATACCTTTAACCGAACCTTATTTTCATATTTGCAAAAAACATATTTATGTTAAAAATAACAAAAATAATAAACTCTAAAGAATATTAAAAATCTATTAAGGGGATGAGACTGATACCTCTAATTGAACCTCAAATGAAGATTTGAACTCCAATAACCTCAATAAAAAATGATCAACACAAACATTAACACAAATTTCACATTATATCAAATAAACTAAAGAAAAAATATAGAAGTTCATAAATCGCGACAATGTAATCGAGGAACACTAAAAGAGATTCTAAAAAACAAGATTAGTTTAACACTTCTCCGATTCAATAAACACGTGAGTGTAACCTAGATTCATAAAATTTGAATAAATCATCACAATGTATTCCTTTATAGGGTTATCATGGATAAAAAAAATATGTGAGTGTAACCTGGTTTATGAAATCAAGAAAGGATTATAAAGAATTAAAACAATGATAATGAAAACAAGAAGCATACAGTATCAACTATGAATAACTCGCAAAGGCTTAATGACGTTTTGATTTTTTCCTTACACTTTTAATACTAGCAGAGACAAAACTATAGCATGGCCAAGGGGGCTATGTCTTCCCCACACTTTTCCAAATTTTCACTTTTATACTATAACAATTATAGGGATATTTCGTAACTAACAAAGATAGGATTATTTTTTTCGTACTAAGCCCCACTAATCTTTAATCCTTTTGTCTTCAGCATTATTGTACTAATGCCTAATGCCCCCAAGTCTTTCTTGTTATTTTTTATTCTATCACTTATCGTTTGTTGTTGGAGACATCAATTCAAGTTTTTCTCCTCTTTCCTTTCAATTTATTTTAAATAGGTAGATGTTCCTAACAAAAAATAAATAAAGTATATTTGCCTATATATTGACATTCACTATAACAGTAAAATATCAATTCTTGTCGTTTAATTGGTTGATATTTTACACTAAGAGATTTAATTTTTTTAGCAGGTCATAAAAATTATCAAAATTAGTCGACCTAGAAGTATTGTTATTCTAAAGTTAAATGACAATTTGTACAACCTAGTTTTGTGATTTACAAACATGTTGAGTGAAACACTAATAAAGTTTTGATATATTATACGAATATTTTTTTTTTACATATAATGAAATTTTTACCTTCCATTGATGAATAAATTATATTGTTGGGGATTTTTTCTTCATAATTTCTTGGCCCCCCTTAAAATAAAATTTTGTTGTCGTCCCTGAATACCAGAATCAAGCTCTCTATAATAATCAAGCCTCAACCCACTTGAGGTCTTGAACAAAAAAATTCGAGCAAGCTGGTAAATGAAATCAGTTCAAAATGAGTTAACCCCATATTTTTATACCTCTTAAATATTAAGCCCATGTATTATTTGAAAGATTTATAGCATATTCTCACAAATATGATATACAAATACACATTGGAAAATGACAAACGAATAGGAAACCAAACAAATGGGAAAAGATCCTTACCGTCGGGAAGGGTAAAGACCCTTACCACATCGGAAGGAACTGGACTACCTCTGTGCATTGGTGTTCGCCTATGTGATGCTGAGAAGAGAGAGAGAGAGAGAGAGAGAGAGAGAGAGAGAGAGAGAGAGAGAGAGAGAGAGAGGATAAAATCACAATGAGAGAGTGTGACTCCCCGCCTAATTAAATACCGGGCGATCACTCCTTTATTAAATTAAATCAAGGTAAACAGTTGGTTCATTCTCAGCATCACTGTCGATAAAAATACATTTTTCAATTAACACCCTAAATAATTAAGCTAAGTGTCAAAACCATTTTCATACATACTTTCCAATTTTATTTAAAGAAAAAGATTTATTTATTTATTAACAACATTCAATAAGTAAGAATCACACTACATTAAATATCTGCAACATAGTCCAATTAATATAAAACATCCGTCAATCGAATGTCAACATGCGAAATAATAAGTAACACCATCAAACTGAATAAAACCCATAGTAACAATACTGGAAATAACTGAAATACAAATATCCAATAACAACGGAATAATGGAAAGAGCTACACATGCTCAACTAAATGAAAGTACTAAGAGTGGATCCGAATGAACGAAGTCGTCTATTCAAAAGACCTGCAACTCCCACCTAAATGAAAGTACTAAGATTTCAAAACCGAACAATATTATTGTTTAAAAAGAATACTTCCAGTTAGAAACACAACTCTCGTTTTAGATTTTATTAATTTATAAAGTTTCTCAGTAACAAATTATACTTTCACAAAACAAGTATTTACTATATGAGTCATCAACCATGTCCTACTTATCAAATCACAGTAGGCAGTTTCAAATTTCCAAATCTCATATATATATATATTAACTACTCGTATAATATATATAAAACAACAACACCCCACATAAAACTATGGTGCGTGCATACTTCTACTATCCAAACCCCATACCACTCATATCAAGGGGAATACAAATTCGGAATCACTCTCGAATTGTATTAACACATACACAAACAATATCGAGGCGAAGAATAGATTCCAAGTCTCTAAGAGGATGGCACATACTCGTGTCTCTTAGGACCGTCTGAACTATCAATTCGATAGCCTGTACCAAGGATATCTATCTTCTAGGGTACAAGTCAATATCCCCCATAAAGGTCCCATCGAGATAAGACTGTCCCAGCGCGGTAACCTCAAGGATAGCAAGTAGCGCGGTATATTTTTCACATGTATATAATATATGTACACACAATCATATAAATATACCACTTTTATCATATTAATATAGGTTCTTCTCGTCACCCATAATTACAACATTTATCCTTAATTTCACATTAGTAGTATTTCGTATAAGGTTTCATCTCTAACCTTAATTCGAAGGGTTTTCTCACTTATTACGTGACACTCGTGAACTCTATCCTCCTAAGTAGAAAATTCAGTAGGTATACCTCAATTCACTATCGTAGCTATTCGCCGTAATCTCTCACTTGAAATACGTAGTTTCAACGTTCATTATATAATTAACCCAAAAGCAAAATTCTCGTCTTAATATAAAGTTCCCAACACTTATTCAAGTCCTACTGATCTTTCCTATCTCCCAAAAAATTTTATGAAGAATACCCAAGAATTATTTCACGATAAATTTAAATTAACTAATTAAACAAGGGAAATAGGAGTCTGCCAGGAGGGGTCGATCGATCGAGGTCTGGGGCTCGATTGATCGAACCTTTGATCGATCGAAGCTCTAGGCTCGATCGATCGATCAAGCAGGTCTGCGAAAATCTGCAGAAATGCAGTTACGGGTTCTACCAATTTTCTTCATTTTAAACCATGTTTTTCCATTATAAACATCCCAAAAATCCTACTAATATCATTATAACAATATACCAGATGTTTTCAACGTAAAGCATGTGTATATCTAACATTAAACATGGATAAATAACCCAAAATTCCATCTAATCATCAAGAACCCTAGAGTTTTTCTTAATCATGGTTCTAATCTGTTTTTACCAGAATTTCCTTCTAATATATCATCAAAATTTCGTGGGTTATATTCCTCTACATGGCAAGGATTCCAGAATTTTCATATAATCAATACTACATGCATTTTCCTAACACAAATTGGGTTTTCTTCCATAGTTTTCATCTCTAATCAATCCTAAACTAATATGAAGATTGCACTAACGAAAATACGCAAGATAAATACTTGCCTGGTATTTTCAGAAGTCGGGTTTGCAGATTAATTCGGTGTGGTTGCGTTCCCCTTCTCGCGATCTACGCGTTGGTGGTGGCGGCGGTGCAAACCGGTGACTTTTTGGCCTTGGATTGCCTTGGAGCTCTCTCCTCTCTTCTCCAATGGTCGTCACTTGTGTTCTGAATATTCTAACCCTAAAAGACTAACCTAAATGGCTGATATAGGTTGCTGAATTTCGTGGGTTTAATTACCCAAAAAGGTGAAATGACTAAATTTCCCTCCTGGGGTACCAATTAGGCCTAAAAACGCCCCGAGACCCAAACTAAACCCCCGGGTACACTTTTCTGACTATCTCGACCCTTCCGGACGCGTTGGCGCACTCAAAATGACCATAGGAACAACTTATAAAATATTTACTTTTTATTTAACAAAATTAGTCCCGACGTGACACGGGCACGTCCCGACTTAGATTTCTGAAATTGTCATTTAATTCACTCATGACATTCAATATAACCAATATAATATATTACTTTGCTCATTAGTAATATTCAACCAATTTCCCATAATTACTAACTCTCGTCACGTTAATAATTATACATAATTAATTTTTGGTTTTTTCTTAAATAGTTAACTCGCATTAAATTTAATAAATCCCCAAATTAATATAGCATAAAAATACGGGGTATTACATACTTCCCCCCTAATAATGGAATTTCGTCCCGAAATTCAGAAAATAAGGCGTACCTGGTAAAAACAAATCCGGATATCTCTCACGCATATCTGCCTCGCGCTCCCAAGTGGATTCCTCCACATTATGATGCTCCCACTGGACCCGCACAAGTGGAACTATCTTCGACCTCAATCTCCTCTCACTATAGTCTAGGATAGCCACTGGTCTCTCCTCATAAGAGATATCAGGCTGTAAGTCGATCTCATCTATCGCAATGTGAGTATGGGCCATATCATCCCGAAGATACCGTCTCAACGACGAGATGTGGAATACATCGTGGATGCGATGTAAATGTTCTGGCAGTCCTAACCTGTATGCAACCGGCCCAATGCTCTCGATGATGGGAAATGGTCCCACGTACCTCGAAGCCAACTTCCCTTTCTTCCCGAATCTCATCACTCCCTTCATACGAGATACACGCAATAACACTTGGTCCCCCACACTAAACTCCCGAAAGAACCGTTTCGCATCGGCGTAGCTCTTTTGCCTGTCCTGGGATACCCGAATGCGACTCCTGATCATCTCAATCCTCGTGGAGGTCTCCTGAATCACCTCTGGTCCTAGCAACTTGTTATCCCCCACTTCGAGCCAACAAGCTGGGGAACGACAAGGTCTGCCATACAAAGCCTCAAATGGAGCCATGTCAATCGTGAACTGATAAGAGTTATTATAAGCAAACTCTACCAGTGGAAGATGTGGCTCCCAACCTCCTCCAAAATTGAGAACACACATGCGTAGCATATCCTCTAACATCTGATTAGTACGCTCTGTCTGTCCATCTGTCTGTGGGTGGTAAGCTGAACTCAACCTCAACTCAGTACCCATAGCCTCCTGAAAGCTTTCCCAAAAACGTGATACGAAAATCTTGTCTCTATCTGACACAATATTCAGGGGCACCCCATGCAGTCTGACAATCTCAGCGATGAATAGCTGAGCATACTGACCTGTGGTATAATATGTTCGCATAGGCAGAAAATGAGCCACCTTGGTCAAACGGTCTACAATCACCCAGATAGAATCGTGGCCCCGCTGTGATGTGGGAAACCCTGTAATAAAATCCATGGAAATACTCTCCCACTTCCACGCGGGTACTTCCAATGGCTGAAGCAATCCTGACGGTTTCTGATGGTCTACCTTCACTAGCTGGCAGGTAGAACACTTGGACACGAACTCAGCAATGTCCTTCTTCATCCCACTCCACCAGTACTGTCTCCTCATATCCTGGTACATCTTATCCCCTCCAGGATGCACCGCAAATAGGGACCCGTGAGACTGGGTCATCACTGCATGACGTAACTCTACTCCCTCTGGAACCACCAATCTCCCATTAAACCTCAAACCTCCACCAGAACTAACAGAATAGGACTCAGCACCCTCGCCTATAAGTCGCACAATCTGCTCCTGGCAAAACTGGTCTGTGGTCTGTGCCTGTATCACCCTCGTAACAATCTCGGGTGTGACTGACATCACGGATATGAAAGAACGTGCTACTGCGTCCTGGTGACCCAACTCCTTCCACTTTGCTTTCCAGACATCCGCTACTTCGTCTACCGGTCTACGGCTCAACGCATCAGCAACTACGTTGGCCTTCCCTGGATGATACTGTATTTCGAACTGATAGTCTTTCACGAACTCTAACCACCTGCGTTGACGCATATTCAGCTCTCGCTTAGTGAACAGGTACTGCAGTGACTTAAGGTCTGTGAACAAACGGAATTTCTCTCCCAACAAATAGTGCCTCCATATCCTCAATGCAAAGACGACCGCTGCTAACTCTAGGTCGTGGGTGGGGTAATTCTTCTCATGTGGCTTAAGCTTGCGGGAAGCAAAAGCTATAGCCTTCTCTTCCTGCTGAAGTACTCCCCCAAGTCCCCGTAAGGACGCATCAGTGTAAACCAGGTACTCTACACCCAGCTTCGGTAACGCAAGGACTGGCGCTGAAGTAAGCTTGTCTTTCAGCTTGTCGAAAGCCAACTGACAAGCGTCATCCCAAACATATGGTACCCCCTTGCGAGTCAGATTCGTCAATGGACCCGCTATTTTGGAGAATCTACGAATGAATCTCCTGTAGTAACCAGCTAACCCCAAGAAACTACGTACTTCCATCGGTGTCGTGGGCTGTCCCCACTCCCTCATCGCTGATACTTTACTCGAGTCAACTGCTATCCCCTGCTTAGAAACAACATGGCCCAAGAACTGTATCTCTCGCAACCAGAATCCACACTTCTCGTACTTAGCATACAGCTGATGCTCTCGTAGAGTCTGAAGAACCTGCCTCAAGTGTTCGGCATGCTCCTCCTCGGAGTGTGAATATATCAAGATGTCATCTATGAAGACGATGACAAACTGATCCAAGAACTCTCTGAATACTCGGTTCATCAAGTCCATGAAAACGGCTGGAGCATTTGTGAGTCCGAACGGCATTACCCTGAACTCATAGGACCCATATCTCGACAAAAAGGCAGTCTTTGAAACATCTGCTCTCTAATACGTAACTGATGGTACCCTGACCTCAGATCTATCTTCGAAAAGAAAGTTGCTCCCTTCAACTGGTCGAACAGATCATCGATTCGGGGTAACGGATATTTATTACGTATCGTGACCTTGTTCAGCTCCCGATAGTCCACACACAATCTTAGTGAACCATCTCTCTTCTTCACAAACAAAACTAGAGTGCCCCAAGGTGAGGTACTCCTACGAATGAAGCCCTGACCTAACAGCTGCTCTATCTAATCTCGTAGCTCTCGCATCTCTGCCGGAGCCATACGGTACGGTGCGCGTGCTATAGGTCTCGTATCTGGCAATAAATCTATGACAAAGTCTATCTCACGACTAGGGGGTAGGCCTGGTATCTCCTGAAACACATCGGAATACTCTCTGACAACTGGGATCGAATCCAAGGGAATCACAACCTCCTTAGAGGTATCCTCCTCTATGTAATACAAATGAGCGGTCGAACCTCCCTCTGGGCGAGGCATCGCCACTACAAACATCTCTTGCCCCGGAATGGCAAAAACAATGCTCCCATCGAAGCAATCAATCATGGATCTATAAGCTGCGAGCCAATCCATACCAATAATCACATCATGCTCGTGCATGTCTAAGACTAACATGTCCGCAGGTAATACCAAACTACCGATCTCTACCCCCACTCCCCGGCATATAAAGAAAATAAGTGACCCAATCCCCAGTGGTGAGTCCACACACGTCACTGTGCTCTCTGTTGTGGCTAATAACCCTAAGGCCTTCGCAAAATGCGTAGCTATAAAACAATCTGTTTCCCTCGTATCAAACAAAACCCGACCCATAGTACCATGGATAGGAAACATACCTTCAATCGCGGGTGGTGCCTATGGAGCTGCTGCCTGGTGGACGTTATAGACACGTCCATACTGTAATTGCCCCTGCTGTACTGGAGCTGCTGGAATGGCTGGTAGGGCTGGCACCTGGGCTGGAGCTGGGAGGGAAGGTGGAAATAGTGGCCTCTGTGGCTCATTACGGGCTCCCTGCTGCTGTGGGGCCCTATCGCCCTCTGGAAAGTGGTGGGCCCATAACCCACAGGTCCCAGGATCGAAACCTGGCTATGATACCACCTGTGACACCCCACCTAATTAAATACCGGGCGATCACTCCTTTATTAAATTAAATCAAGGTAAACAGTTGGTTCATTCTCAGCATCACTGTCGATAAAAATATATTTTCCAATTTAACACCCTAAATAATTAAGCTAAGTGTCAAAACCATTTTCATACATACTTTCCAATTTTATTTAAAGAAAAAGATTTATTTATTTATTAACAGCATTCAATAAGTAAGAATCACACTACATTAAATATCTGCAACATAGTCCAATTAATATAAAACATCCGTCAATCGAATGTCAACATGCGAAATATAAAGTAACACCATCAAACTGAATAAAACCCATAGTAACAATAATGGAAATAACTGAAATACAAATATCCAATAACAACGGAATAATGGAAAGAGATACACATGCTCAACTAAATGAAAGTACTAAGAGTGGATCCGAATGAACGAAGTCATTTATTCAAAAGACCTGCAACTCCCACCTAAGCTGCAGCGCGTTCCTTCCAAGAGATCCTAAGCAAGACGCCCCTGTGGCTGGGCACCTGTAATACATACATATATATACGAGAGAGAGAGAGAGAGAAAAACGGGTCAAAGCCCGAAAGTGTGTTTGATTTAAAATACGTTTAGAAAGTATTTAAATTGATACAGGCCAATGCAACAACATATTAATGCGTCACTCTCTTGAGAAATGCTCACCTCTCTTCAAATGTGCACACCTATCGCACTAACCTTCCCAACGGTTTATCTTATCATTTTATCATACTAACCTTCCCAATAATTTAGCGTATCTTAACTTACTCATAAGATTTCAAAACCGAACAATATTATTGTTTAAAAAGAATACTTCCAGTTAGCAGCACAACTCTCGTTTTAGCTTTTATTAATTTATAAAGTTTCTCAGTAACAAATTATACTTTCACAAAACAAGTATTTACTATATGAGTCATCAACCATGTCCTACTTATCAAATCCCAGTAGGAAGTTTCAAATTTCCAAATCTCATATATATATATTAAATACTCGTATAATATATATAAAATAACAGCACCCCACATAAAACTATGGTGCGTGCATACTTCTACTATACAAACCCCATACCACTCATATCAAGGGGAATACAAATTCGGAATCACTCTCGAATTGTATTAACACATACACAAACAATATCGAGGCGAAGCATAGATTCCAAGTCTCTAAGAGGATGGCACATACTCACGCCTCTTAGGACCGTCTGAACTATCAATTCGATAGCCTGTACCAAGGATATCTATCTTCTAGGGTACAAGTCAATATCCCCCATAAAGGTCCCATCGAGATAAGACTGTCCCAGCGCGGTAACCTCAAGGATAGCAAGTAGCGCGGTATGTTTTTCACATGTATATAATATATGTACACACAATCATATAAATATACCACTTTTATCATATTAATATAGGTTCTTCTCGTCACCCATAATTACAACATTTATCCTTAATTTCACATTAGTAGTATTTCGTATAAGGTTTCATCTCTAACCTTAATTCGAAGGGTTTTCTCACTTATTACGTGACACTCGTGAACTCTATTCTCCTAAGTAGAAAATTCAGTAGGTATACCTCAATTCACTATCGTAGCTATTCGCCGTAATCTCTCACTTGAAATACGTAGTTTCAACGTTCATTATATAATTAACCCAAAAGCAAAATTCTCGTCTTAATATAAAGTTCCCAACACTTATTCAAGTCCTACTGGTCTTTCCTATCTCCCAAAACATTTTATGAAGAATACCCAAGAATTATTTCACGATAAATTTAATTTTAACTAATTAAACAAGGGAAATAGGAGTCTGCCAGGAGGGGTCGATCGATCGAGGTCTGGGGCTCGATCGATCGAACCTTCGATCGATCTAAGCTCTAGGCTCGATCGATCGATCAAGCAGGTCTGCGAAAATCTGCAGAAATGCAGTTACGGGTTCTACCAATTCTCTTCATCCAAAACCATGTTTTTCCATTCTAAACGTCCCAAAAATCCTACTACTATCATTATAACAATATACCAGATGTTTTCAACGTAAAGCATGTGTATATCTAACATTAAACATGGATAATTAACCCAAAATTCCATCTAATCATCAAGAACCCTAGAGTTTTTCTTAATCATGGTTCTAATCTGTTTTTACCAGAATTTCCTTCTAATATATCATCAAAATTTCGTGGGTTATATTCCTCTACATGGCAAGGATTCCAGAATTTTCATATAATCAATACTACATGCATTTTCCTAACACAAATTCGGTTTTCTTCCATAGTTTTCATCTCTATTCAATCCTAAACTAATATGAAGATTGCACTAACGAAAATACGCAAGATAAATACTTGCCTAGTATTTTCATAAGTCTAGTTTGCAGATGAATTCGGTGTGGTTGCGTTCCCCTTCTCGCGATCTACGCGTTGGTGGTGGCGGCGGTGCAAACCGGTGACTTTTTGGCCTTGAATTGCCTTGGAGCTCTCTCCAATGGCCGTCACTTGTGTTCTGAATATTCTAACCCTAAAAGACTAACCTAAATGGCTGATATAGGTTGCTGAATTTCGTGGGTTTAATTACCCAAAAAGGTGAAATGACTAAATTGCCCTCCCGGGGTACCAATTAGGCCTAAAAACGCCCCGAGACCCAAACTAAACCCCCGGGTACACTTTTCTGACTATCTCGACCCTTCTGGACACGTTGGCGCACTCAAAACGACCATACAAACAACTTATAAAATATTCACTTTTTATTTAACAAAATTAGTCCCGACGTGACACGGGCACGTCCCGACTTAGATTTCCGAAATTGTCATTTAATTCACTCATGACATTCAATATAACCAATATAATATATTACTTTGCTCATTAGTAATATTCAACCAATTTCCCATAATTACTAACTCTCGTCACGTTAATAATTATACATAATTAATTTCAGGATTTTTCTGAAATAGTTAACTCGCATTAAATTTAATAAATCCCCAAATTAATATAGCATAAAAATACGAGGTATTACAGAGAGGAGAGAGGATGTGTTGTTGTGAGACCGTGAGAGTGGATCGCGGGTTGGTTTATCTAGAAGGGAGAAGATAAGAAATGGGTGGGGGGTTTTAGGTGAGAGGTAGGAGAAGATAAAAGATGTTGGGTAGGGTTGTTCATGGGTAATAGTTTAGAGAAATGAGGGGAATAAATGGGTTTAGTTTCGATTATGTGTGTTTGTAAAATGAAGTAAATCTTTTTTTTTTACCTTAAACGACGTAATTTTAATAAAAAAAATATTTCTTTACAATGAAATTTCTTCCTTGCAAAGGTATTTCAAAAAATCAAAATATAACGGGAAAAATTGCCGCCCTTATTTTTAGAAAAGATTCTAATTTGTCCTCTCTAAAAGTGACTTTTTGCAATGAAATAATTCCTTGCAAAATATTTTTCATATCATCTTGCTTTTAGAGACCATTTTAATTTTCCTTACTAATAGTATACTTTTAGCAATGAAATTTATTTTCTGGCTAAAAATTACATTATAAAAAGCCTTTTTTCCTGGTAATGGTCGATACTTCAACATGGTTTACAAGAAATAAGAAGAGACATTTCTTCTTCCATTTTCTACGTGGGTTTTCAGAGGATAAAAATATTTGAAGAAAGAGAGAGAAAGGGGGGAGAGAGAGAGAGAGAGAGAGATCCATGCACCAAAAAGTTCTTGGTGATGTTATTTAAGTCTTTATTCTTTATGAGTCATATATTTTCTTATATATATGGGTAACCTGACAAACGGCGGTGCTCTATGAGTTTTTTCTAAGTGTGCATACCATACGACTTTAGGTCAATGTTCTTGTACCTCTACTTTTCCAGGTCAATTATTTTCATTACTTTCATTATTATAAATTAATTAATTTTTGGTCATCCATATTTCATTTTGGCTAAAATTATGTAATTATGTAATACCTAATTTGGTGATAAAGTAAACATTATCCTTAAAGGCTTCTTTCATAGACCATAATTTGGCAATAACATTCTTAGTTTTTCTATATTCTTGCTATATGGCCTCAAACTGGCATTTTCTCTTTCTAAAATTTCTCTTATAGTTTCATTTTATATTGCATGATCTTTTGCTCTACCTATGGTAAATTATATTATTCCTTTTATATATAAATAATTTGTAATATATTAAATAAATGTCAAAATAATAATTGCATAACAAAATATTGAAACATGTGTTATTTAGAAAAAAAAATAAAGGTAGAACTTACAGTTCATGATTTATTCGCTCACTTAGCAAATTAAGACTAAGTCGATTGTTTAAACAGTGTCGCCTTAAGATAGAATTCTCCCCCGCTACGGTGATTATGGCATTAACAATGAGCGTCTATCTCCCAGGATAAAATAGTCTTTAACAATTACTGGAAGCATTGTGATGTCGTAGTTTAATGAACCAACAATGGTGATAAACTCTCTAACTTTGAAGGAAGATGAAGATAGGAGAAAAGTGAATTTTTTTTTCTGTAGCAAAAATTGGGCAGGATGGATTGTATTTATAGCCTTGAAAGGGTATCTTTTTTCCAGAAAAACGTGACTCTTCGGAACAGTCACAACCTTTCAATGCTCCATATTAAATCATGTTTTTATTAATTATAATAATTAAAACAACGACGCTTTAATTAGCATAATTTATTAATTAATTAAAACTGATTCGGGTTGGAAAAAACAAAACTGACCCAAAAATTAATTCCAAAGGCCCTATTAAATTTTGTCTAGAAAGTTAATAGTTGCTCAAGAAAAACCCATGACCCCCTGACGCAGGTACAGACCGAACAACGAAGGTGGAGCACAGATGCAAGTGTGGGCTTTTGGTCCAAAGTAAAGCATGCATAGTGTAGGTACTTTTCCCTTCAAAGAGTTAGGATACCCCAAAGACATCCAATGCCTAATCCCAAATTTGGAGTATATTAACCTTACCACTTTCTCACATTTTTTCAATGTGGGCAAATCTTCTACATTAGCTACATGAAGTAGCTTGTGTTCATGTGGATTACGTTGAGTCCAAAATTTTCATTCATTCCTTACCCGTTTTGAACAAATGAGTATACCACGCTATTCTACACTTGACAAGGATCGCGTAGGTACTTCGACGTGTCACGTTTGACATTAGTCTCAAAGTTACCTCAACCAAGCTGAAAATTGTATTTTTAATACAACTTCTCCAAAACTCCCCACATGAATGAAATTTGGGTTAAAATAATCAAACAAACATAGAGAGAAATATAGAAAGAGTATCGAGGAAAGACTTTGTATCGAAAAGATAGCTTGTGGCCTTGAATCTATTCTAGTGAAAGATTATCAAGTTTAACAGTTGACCAATGAACGAGATGTCTTGAATTGATCAACTTTTTGTGTAAACTAAGACAATAGAATTCACACAATACCTTTCCAACATTATTATTTCTCATTTTTGTCCCCATTTTGGCCTTGGACACCTCCTCGTTTCATGACTGTATTAGAAAATTAGCCTTTGTTATTCTCACAGAAATGACCCCTTCTCACTCACATAGGCGATTCCAATAGAAAGTATCCTGTTAATAGCCTACTTTACCACTATATTCGAGATATACAAATAATTAAAAATAGAGTTTAACCTAATACATGTGATAATTTTTGCACTAACTCATCTTAGGAATATGAGGAAGTGATTAACTTCTTAGGGCTCGCTGAGTCACACATAATTAAGTTGTCACTTTGAACCTATTTCTTAGGATCTCCGATTTAGGTTAAGTTTCCATTAAGGCGACTCTTTTTAGGTTTTAACAGGGTTTAGGACCATTCCCCATGATGAACTTAGCACTATCTCTCTAAGTTTACCTTTTATCAGTGGATTCGTAATATTCTCCTTTAACTTTACATAGTCAATGAAAAAATTCCATTCGAGAGTAGTTGTCCAACAGCTTCGTGTCAACGATGTATATGTCATGACTTACCATTATAATTATTATTGTCGACCCTTCCAATCACAGATTGGTTCCCATAATGTATTATGATAGGTGGCATGGGCTTTGGCCAAATTATCCTCTAGGAAGTTTTAAAGCAATTATGCTTCTTCCCCAGCCTTGTCTAAAGCAATGAACTCATATTTCGTAGTGTATCTTGCGATGCATGTTTGGTTCGAGGATTTTCTAAACATGACTGCGCTTCTGAGAGTAAATACATATCCACTTGTGGATTTTGAATCATTGGAATCAGGTATCCAATTTGCATCAATGTATCCTTTGAGTACAACTGGATATTTCTCATAGTGCAGTCCATCCTTTTAAGAGTATTTAAGATATATAAGAACTCTTACAAAGGCCTTCCAATGGTCTTTTCTACAATTTTTCATATATTGACTTACCTTACTTATAGAGTATGTTATATTTGGACAAGTGTAATTTGATAGATACATCAAGATTCCCCTTATATGAGCATATTCTAATGAGATATACTTTGACCTTTGTTTGTAGTAAGGTAAAGAGTTGACACTAGAGGAATTCTCACCGGAGTCTGTTCATATTTATTATACTTTTGAAGGATTTTCTCAGCATAATGAGATTGAGATAAACTTGGTCCTTTAGAAGTTCTAGTAATCTTAATTCCTATAATTAGATCTACTAGTCCAATATCTTTCATTTCAAATCTACTAGTAAACGTTTCTTTGGTATCATTAATGACATCATTATCACTACCAGTGATTAGCATATCGTCTACATATAGACATACAATGAATGACATATCCCCTTTGAGTGGCTTTGACATAAACACATTTTCCACACACATTTATCTTGAAATAATTGTTTATGTTCTTATTTCAAGCCATAAAGCGATTTGACAAGTTTGTAAACTTTTCTTTCATTTATAGAGGAGTCTTAAAGCCTTATGGGTGTTATATATATATATATATATATATATATATATATATATATATATATATATATATATATATATATAATTCACCATTTTATAAAGAATTTTTGACATCCATTTGATGTATTTTTAAATTATGTATTATCGTTATTGCAATTAATATTCGAGTGGATGTAATTCTCGTAACTGGTGAATATCAAAATAGCCTATTCCCTTTATTTGCTTGTATCCTTTAGAAATAAATCTAGCATTATATTTTTCATTTATTCATCAATTTTTATCTTCCTTTTGAAGATCCATTTATACCCTAAGGAATTGGTTCCTTGTAGAAGATCCACTAGTTCCCATGTATGATTTTGTACAATGGATTCTATTTCACTATTAATAGCTTCCTTCCAATATGAAGCTTCTATAGTGGACAAAACTTCTTTGAGGTTCAACTTCTAACAAATAAGTTAGAAAATTCGGATCGAAAGATTTTATGTCTAATCACTTTTGCTACGTCTAGGTTCATCCTTATTATCCTTATTGACATTTTGAGAATCACTATTTGTAGCTTTGAGAGTTCTCTTATGAGAACCTATTTCTTGTGCATTCTTATAAGGAAATATACTTTCAAAAAATTATGCATTCCTTGATTCTATAATAGTATTAACATGAATGTCAGTAATGTCATATTTATGCACAAGTAATCAATATGAACTACTATTGTTAGCGTAACCAATGAATATATATATGACACCCAGGGTATTTATTCATTTCCATTTTTTAATATTTTGAGCGCTTTTTCATTTTATTTTATTTTTTTCCTAATTAATAAATTTATGATATTTTAATAAATTTCTGGGTGTCTTTTTAAATAATTCAGGGGTTAATATTTATTTTCTATTTTTAAATAGAGTCTAGCCCTCAAAATAATCCCCAGCGGAGTCTCCACTGTGGCCATCCCCGATCCTCGCGACGGGAGAGACGTAGGAGGGGGTGTCATCTCTGTGGTGAGAGGATCTCGATCCCGTGCATCCCTCTCGGGAGCGCTTCGACCAGCGTCAGCGATGTGTGAGTTGAAAAATGTAAAGAGATGGAGCCACCAGTCTATTTTACTCAAAACAAACAAAAGAAAAAGGGTAGTCATACCAAAGGACAACATCCAAAGATACACTAATACATACAAAACCAAAAATGATTCGAAAAGGGTTCGGGGGCTAAGTTACGAAATGGGAAGGTGTTAGGCACCCATTCCGCCCTTGCGGTCTCTCATGGATTGTTTCTATTTTCCTTTATTTTCCCGTGATATGTGTGCTTGTGTATATGTAGTGGAGATAGGAATCATCAACTTATATCATGGAAAAGATAAAGCAAGTCATCCATAGGAATGTTCCTAAAAATAATATTAGAAAATAGGATTTATGCGATTATCCTAGCGTTGATCATTATAATGGAACGATAATGCATACGGAATAATACGTCACTAAGAACAAATATATGTATATGTAAATATATAGATTTTAGGAGAATTAAATTAAAGAATATAGAAAAATAGAAAATGGGAGAATAGTAGGACTCGAGTCTCGGGTAATACCCCGAGACGCCTACGTATCCTATAGAGGCATCAAAGTCCACGTAGTTTGTATGCAAAACGAGGGGTGGGATTTATCCCATAAATCCAACAGGGGACTTCTCTTATGTGTGTGTGTGTGTGTGTGAAAAAGTGTTTTAGTTGTGAGAAAAGTGTGAGAGAAGTTCGAGAATTCCCGTTTGGAATTTATGAGCAAACCATCTTTTTCTTGTCTTTTGGGTTTTATTTATATGATAACAAGAGATGTGCGATAATACTAAATAAAAAGTATATTAGTATATGTGAGATGAGAGAATAAAAGTGCTAAGTAATAAAATAAGCTAATGCGAATTTAGGAGAATTTGAAGAGAGAGTTGAGAGAGTTGGACCTTCTTGAAGATCTTGAATGTTGGAGAGCAGCCCTTGCACTTGGATGATGATGAAGAATAGTTAATTCACCAAGTTTGATGAA
The DNA here is from genome assembly GCA_949130495.1 of Sambucus nigra. NCBI lineage: Eukaryota > Viridiplantae > Streptophyta > Magnoliopsida > Dipsacales > Adoxaceae > Sambucus > Sambucus nigra. Next base: position 33,664,723 of record OX422212.1, read on the forward strand.
AAAGATGATGAAAAGTGAAGGTTGGGAAGAGATTTGGATGTGGAAATAATGCTGACTTCGAGAGGGGTTTTCTGAGTTCGCTGAGAGTGATGGATTTCAGATCTTGTGGCCCTTTGCAATAAGGTCAGGCCCTCACTCTTTATCGGCCCAGGGCATTGCCAATCGGAATAGGCCTGGTCCTACCAATCGGCAGTTGTGTTTAGGCACACTGTCGATAGGCAGGATTTGGAACCTACCGTTTGGCAGTCTCTTTCAGGTTCCTTCGAAAAAAGGTCGTAAAATGCAAATCGTTGATCCGAATCGCGCATGGGGTGAACCGTTGGAAAGGGACTTCAGAGACCTTTGAAAGTATTTTGGATTGCTCCCGGGTTTAAGAGTTGACTTTGGGTCGAATGTGTCTCTGAAACGTTCGTCGATCCTCTAGATGGGGAGTTATTGGACACAAACAAATCGTTCATCTGCATGGTAAGTCAGAATTGTGCACGGGATGAACCGTTGGAAAGGTTAGGAGATGTAATTGGATATTCCAAAGATTTTGACTCAGTTTGGGAAGTTGACTTTGGTCAACTGGGGTCTGGAAACGTTCGATGACCTTTCAGAGTAAAACGGATCGTTCGTCCGTACCATAAGTCAGAATTACGAACGGGGTGGACCATTGGAAAGGGGTTTTAGTACCCTTTGAATATTCATTTAGTCTCGATCGAGATGAAGAGTTGACTTTGGTCAAATGGAGCCTGGGAGCATCCGGTGGCCTCTTGATCAAGTTTTGGGGGAGAACGGGTCGTTCGTCCGTACCGTAAGTCAGAATCGCGCACGGGGTGGACCGTTGGAAAGGGGTTTCAGAGCCCTTTGAAAATTCATTCAGTCTCAGTTGAGCTAAAGAGTTTAACTTTTGGTCAAATGCATCCTAGGAGTGTTCGATGGCCTCTAGCTTAGTACCCGGGGTATGACTTATGTTTGTAGTGATGAAGGCAAGTGCTAGGGTCCTAAGGAGATGTTTAGGGGGTACTAGAATGGGGAGTCTATAGATCCCCTCGACGAGTGAGTTTGGAGAAAATAATAGCCATCGAATAGACACCGCATGATGTTTTTGAAAGAGTATGCCCAATTAAGATGGTCAATGTCGATTCTGAGGACCTAAGGATGAGGATGGCCGATTCTGCGGGTTGGGGTTCATTCTTAGGACCTAGGGGGAATATCGGGGATGATCTAAAGGAAGTGATGATCAAAGATTTAGGTCAATTATGAGGACCTAAAGCGATGCGGGTCGAAGCCAATTCTAAGGGCTTACGTTGTGATGACTAATTATGCGGGTCGAAGCCAATTCTGAAGGCTTAGGTTGAGATGACCAATTCTGCGGGTCAAAGCCAACTCTGAGGGATTAAATTGTGATGACCAATTCTGCGGTTCGAAGCCAATTCTGAGGGCTTAGGTTGAGATGACCAATTCTGCGGGTCGAAGCCAATTCTGAGGACTTAGGTTGAGATGACCAATTCTGTGGGTCGAAGCCAATTCTGAGGGCTTAAATTGAGATGACCAATTCTGGGGGTCGAAGCCAATCCTAAGGGTGTAGGTTGAGATGATCAATTCTGCGAGTCGAAGCTGATTCTGAGGGCTTAAATTGAGATAACTAATTCTGTGGGTCGAAGCCAATTATGAGGGCTTAGGTTGAGATGACCAATTCTACGGGTCGAAGCCAATTCTGAGGGCTTAAATTAAGATGACCAATTATGTCGGTCAAAGCCAATTCTGAGGGCTTAAATTGAGATGACCAATTCTGCGGGTCGAAGCCAATTTTTAGGGCTTAAGTTGATATGACCAATTCTGCGGGTCGAAGCCAATTCTGAAGGCTTAGGTTGAGATAACCAATTCTGTCGGTCGAAGCCAATTCTGAGGGCTTAAATTGAGATGACCAATTATGCGGGTCGAAGACAATTCTGAGGGCTTAAATTGAGATAACCAATTTTGCGGGTCGAAGCCAATCCTGAGGGCTTAGGTTGGGATGACCAATTCTGCGGGTCGAAGCCAATTCTGAGGTCTTAGGTTGAGATGACCAATTTTGTGGGTCGAAGCCAATTCTGTGGGTCGAAGCCAATTCTAAGGGCTTAAATTGAGATGACCAATTCTACGGATCGAAGCCAATTCTGAGGGCTTAGGTTGAGATGACCAATTCTACGGGTTGAAGCCAATTCTAAGGGCTTAAATTGAGATGACCAATTCTACGGGTCAAAGCCAATTCTGAGGGCTTAGGTTTGACGTTCTCGAGGAACTCTGCCGAGAAAATTACCTTGTGATTTTGATTTGAGCTGGGGAAATTCTCGTATCTTTTGGAGAATTTGTAGGGGGAACGGCCAATTTGATGCTGTAGATTCCATTGGGGAAGTGATTAGGTGGTCCAGGGTTTAGATGTATTTCTTGGGGAAATTTGAGACCTTTGGGGAATAGGAAATAACATGAAGTTCGGGATACTTTAGAGGTCCTCTGGGGATGTTATAGGGGAGAGATCCGCCTGGCCTTTGAGAGTAACACTAGGGAAATAGGGGTTTCGCTTGAGGGAGTGTGATATTTTTGTGGTAAAACTGTTCTAAACCCTCCCTAGGATTTTTAGGAATTTTATGATGATTTTTCAGGGTATTCTGGTATTTTTTGGGAGTTTTTGTACGAAAACTAAAAGGCGGTGTTGGTCAGCATGGTGTGGAGGGTGCCATTCAGCAGTGGCACGGACTTTTGGACTGCCTCAAAAAGGTAAAAAGTCAGTGCCGATCGGCATAACCCTTGGCTTCCTATAAAAAGAGGGGCCGGTTCCCCTCATTTTTCACAGCTTCTTGCCTTCTTTCTTTCTATGATTTTCTTATGCGAATCATTCTAGCATTCTGTAATCTAAAAAATGGCCACTTTTGTGAGCACTGTGGAACACAGGGAGTGGTTGGCTGTTGACGACTGGGTGAATGTGGAGTGGAGGGCTAGGGCGCCTCTTTCTTTGGGGAGTGAGAACTCTTTTGATGCATTTGAGATAGTTGCGGATGAGCGGACTTTACTGCAGGAGCCGTCGTATCATCGATCTTCTAGGGTGGTGAACCCTGGTGATTATTTAAGTAAAAAAATGACCTTTGGCATTCTTTTTTTAGGGATTTCCTTTTTTCTTGGATTTTGACAAGGTTTTTCTTTTGACAGTTTAATGTTTCTTTGTCGACTATGCGTGCCTGCGGGGCGACGGGGCTTAAGGATGTCTGGGAGCCCCTTCCACCTGTGGTGCATTGGGTAGTATCGTTAGCAGGCTTTAGGAGGTTGGTGTCTGTGCTGGATGAGACGCCTCGTTCGAAGGCGGTCTTATGTGCTCTGGGGGAGTGGTGGTGGGACACTACCCACACCTTCCATTTTGGCTTCGGGGAGATGACTGTGACTCCCATAGACGTGCAGCAGCTACTGGGGTTGGATTATGATGGAGAACAGATAAAGGTGGATCGTTCCCTACAGGTGAGACCGGAGACAGTGCGGGCGGTGCTAGGTGATGTGGGGAGGATAGTATTTGGGGACTATATTCGCCTATCCCTGTTGAGGGATGTTTTGCTGGGTAGGGTGATTGATGTGGAGGAAGGGATGCAGGTGAGACAGATGGCCTAGTTGTTTATTTTGCTGGTGTTGGGGGGATTTCTGGTGGCGTCGAGCGGCGACGTTGTCCACTTATGGTTTTTTCCATACTTGAGGATGTTTTCAAACATACCTATCTATGATTGGGGGATCCCTTTATTTTTCTCTGGATGCATTTAGCAGGTGCTGCCGGTAGACTTTTACTGGAGCCACATATCTTCTTGAGGTATTCTTTAATTTGCTCTTTTTCTTTTCACGCGTTCGCATTTTCCTTGTGAGTCTCTTTTTTTATTACGGATTCTTATCCTTATAAGACATGGTTCTATGAGGTGATTGGGTGTAGTACCTAGTTGATTTCTCTAAAGTATGAGACTGTTGGGGACTTTTGCTGGTTGTATCGGTGGCGGAAGGCCAATCGACAGTCGAGGAAGTCTCTTTCTCTGGAGGCGGTGCGTCAGGTCTTGAATGGCCTGACCAGTGATAGGGTAAGAGTTTTTTCTTCTTCGGTCTTGGTCTTTGGTGCTCTGATTTCGTATTGACTTATATCTGCTGGGGATTTTTCAGGTGACCTTTTACCCTTGGGGGATGGCTGTTCAGGACACGGGGTCAACTGGGGTGAACGCGCAGATAAGGCATTTACTAGTGCATGAGTTTGGCCACTCTTGGTATCTCGGGGAGAGGGTGGTTCGACAGATTGCTGAGGAGGAGGTGGTGGTGTCGCCTATGAGGCACCCTATGTCTATGAGGCGGGAGAGGCTGCTACTAGAGGATGCGAGGATTACGACGATTATTGACGAGTCCTATCTATTGTATACCAACACGGCTATTTCGTATGATTATATGGACTTGGTGACGAGTTAGCTGATGGATCCCAGCATATATGATGCACTGCCTTTCCCTCCTGTGGGTTCGAGTAGGCCAGTGGGGTCCTCCCACAGTGATGGTGGTTCATTGACATCTGCGGCGGCGGAGACTTCGTAGGTTCCCTTTGTGCGGTTGCATACCCCTTCATACAACATTCGGCGGGTTGATGGAGGGATGGTGCCTATATTGCATCGTCCTCATGCGATGGACTCAGAGGAGTTGGGCTTGACAGAGGAGGTTCTTCGTCCTGTGGTATACTTCTCTATTATTCTCTTTTCCTTCTTTTTGGTTTCTTTTCATGTTTTCTCCTTGATACCGATTTTGCCTTTTGTTGCATCAAGTCAGGGTGTCCACCACTTGGCTGAAGGATATTAGAGACTGGATATCTTTGGCGATCGACAATATTCGAGATGCGGTCCCTGTTACTTCTTACTTGGTGTCGTTTGCCTTATTCGGGGAGGATTCTGGTTCGGGTAGAGGTGGTGCGTCATCTCGTCGCAGGGGAAAGAGAGCGCGTCGCAACGATGGGAGTTCTTAGAGAGAGAGGGGAAGGGGAAGTGAGAGAGTGAGAGAGAGAGAATATGGGTTCAGGCTGAGTCCCGTTGTTTTTTTGCTTTTCTTTATTTTCCTGCAAAAATGATGTAACACAAAAAATATCTATGCAATGCAATGGAGTTTTTTATTATCATTTGTTAGTAATGAATGACTGAATGCATATGAGCTTTTTACTTTGCTACTGAGACGGTAAAAAGAATTTTTTTGGAGGATTTGAAGGAAAATTTTATTTAAAATGAGAATTTATACAAAGATGGAAGGGGATTTTGAAATTATGTTTGAGAATATCAATTTATTGAGTTTTTTGATTTTGACAAAAGAGGAAAAAGGGAAGTTTCTTAAAATGGGGGGTTGCCGATCGACAAGACCCTTGTCCTGCCTATCGGTAGGTCAGTCCAGTCTAATCAATCAAAGCTTTGATTGGTACCCTCTTTAACCTTTGGTACCTGATGGGGCAGGATTTCCTCCGATTTCTGCAGGGGTTTTATTTTTTTGTGAGGGTTTTCAAGTATAAAAAGGGGTAAGGGTGGAGTGATTTCATCACACCTTCATATTCTATCTTTTCTAAAGAGATGTCTCTCCCTGGTAGTGTTGAGTTTGCTAACTACCTCGAGACTTTGGAGGCAATGTGCTCCTATAACGTCGACTACGATGCTTTCAACATGCGTCGAGTCTCTTTACGACGTAATCAGGCCACAGAGTGGAACATGTTGATGGCGGCGGTATAATTTTGGTACCCCGAAGACCATGTATTCCATTTTGGCTTGGAAGAAGTTTGCCCGACTTATGAGGAATTTTTTGCCATGTTGGGAGTAAATCCTAGTGTGGCGACTGCTATGCCTAAGTTTTCACGATCTCCTCGGGAGTTGTTGGCTGGACTTCTCCGTGTCTTGCCCTTGGTGGGTACATCTATGGCTACTGGAGGAATTATCTCCCTTCCGGCGGTGCTACGTTCTGTACATTTACAGGAGGTTGGTGATGCTGGATATGCCGGAGCCGTCGTTCTGGGCTTGGTTTCGAAATTACTGCTTTTGACTGGGGAACTGCTGGTGGACCCACAACTTGCATCTATTACTTCATGGATGTCCTACCATCGTAATCCTGTGGTGGTGATACTGGCAGAGACTTTGAATAGCCTGGATACTTGGCGAGAAGGTCGTTCTGACTTTCTAAGGGGTAGCCCTATGATGTTGTTCATGTGGTTGTCTAAAAGACTCAACCTAGTGACTCCTCTGGAATACCCTTTGTCGGCTGTGCCCAACTTCTTTTTGCGCCATTTCATCAGCGTTGGCCTGGATATTTAGAGCTGGGAAAACTGGTTTGTGGAGCATGGGGCTCTAAATCTGCACTGGTCAGTGCCTTGGTGGGGATAGTTGTCGCCTATTCTGGAGCTGGGAGAATACCCGTACGTCTGGATATTTGGTCTTAGATAGACCTCTTTCTATTTCCCTTGGCGGCTTCTACGCCAATTTGGCTGGGAGCAGGTCGTGCCACCTCGAACACTAGATTTCTTTCCGGTAGAAGATCTAACAGAGCGTCTGCGATGAGGATTGGCTCTTTGTGGGAGAGCCGGCATTCGTCGGCCCATCCTTCTTAGTCTATTGGGAGAGTTTGGCACATCTCTGGGGATTATATGAAGTGGTTGTGGAGAAGAGTGGTCAGCAAGATGTTGGTAGCGGAGACTGGACAAAGGTGGCTTGCCTTATTTAATACTATGGAGGGAGGTGTGGTAGTTTTTTCGAGACTGATTCGAGCTTATCAATTTATGGAGCATCTGCGGCACTCTATTCAGGAAGGGGAAGATTGGGGACCCCAGTATATATATGATGATGATGATGATGGAGCGGACTCCTCTAGTAGCTATGGGTAGGACTCTTTGAGAGTTTGTTTTGTAATGGGGAATAAATTTGGGAATTTATTTAGCTTTTTAGGAAGGTAGGGGGAAGGGAGTTATCTGTTCCTTATATAATTGCACTGTAACTTCTTATTAGTGAAATAAATAAGTTTTTGATCATCTAACTCTGCCTTTTTATGAATTTTGTATTTATCTATACCGATCGCTAAGGCATGCATAATCCTTTTGTTCAAGTATATGTTAGAATGAACTGTCGTTCTCGGAGATAAGAAAAGAATAGTTTTTTTGTGAAAAAGAAGGGGTCGTGCTCATGTAATATTTATGAGTTGCCTACGTACCTCTTGGGTTTTTTGAAAGGTTTTACTTTTGAAAATGGTTCTTACAGAGGATCAGGCCCACGTAGTTCTGGGTAGAGGGAAATAAAGATTTTTTATTTTTAGTTTTTTTTTAGTTTTTTTAGAATAGAAGGGAGATGAGAAGAGTCGTAGCGCGCCAAGATTTTGACTAGGGATATAATTTCTTGAGATGGTCCAGGTTGACTGGATGAGCCATCTCTTCTCCATCAAGGTCGTTAAGAACAGCGGCGCCGCCAGATAAGATCTTCTTCACAATGTATGTGCCACTCCAATTAGGCTTGAATTTTCCTCTGGGGTCCCAGATGGGCTCTACTATTTCTTTGAGGGCTAAATCCCCCTCTCGGACACCGAGGTCCTTGACTTTCTTATCTAATGATCGTGCTATACAGCGATGGTACCCTTATATGTGGTATAGAGATTTCAATCTCCTTTCATCTAGGAGGATCAGCTCGTCATGACGGCTTTAGTACCAATCTTCTTCGTTAACCCTGCTTTTAAGCATGACACACAACGAGGGTATTTCTATCTCCAAGGGTAGGACTACTTCCATACCGTAGACTAGACAGTAAGGGGTAGCCCCAGTAAAGGTTTGGATTGAGGTTCGATAGCCCCAGAGGGTGTATGGGATTCGGTTGACCCAATCTCAATAACTTTCGGTCATCTTACTGATGATGGCTTTGAGGTTCTTATTAGCGGCTTCGACTGTGCCATTGGCTTGAGGTCGATAGGGAGAAGATTTGTGTCTCTGAATCCCATACTTATTGACCACTTCTGTTACTTTTGCCTTGAAATGCACCCCGTTATTTGACACTAACTCGTACGGGACCCCATATCGACAGATGATTTTTTCCTTGATGAATTTGGCCACTTTCTTAGCATTCAGGACTGCATATGACTCGTCTTTAACCCATTTGGTGAAGTAATCAATGGAAACTAGGATGAATTCATGCCCGTTGGAAGACTTGGGTGTAATTTTCCCTATGATGTCGATACCCCAGGTGGAGAACGGCCAGGGAGAAGTCATGCTGTATAACTCTCGCGGACGCAGGTGTTGAAGGTTAGAAAATTATTGGCATTTGAGGAATATCCGGACATAGGGGGTGCAACCATGGATCATGGTGGTCCAGTAATATCCTCATTGTATGATCTTCTTGGCAAGCATTTGATTGTTCATGTGGGGCTCGCATTCCCCGCTGTGCATTTTCTGCATTACCTCTTCAATGTCAGTCCCTGTGATGCAGTGTAGATGGGTTCCATCGAAGTTTCTTTTGAATAGTTCTTTGTGATAGATGATGTATTGGGCAGCCAATCTTCGGAGGGTTACTTGAAATTTCTTGTTGGAACCCTCAAGATACTTACCATGCTTGAGGAGGTTCCAGATATCATAGTACCATCAATTGGCTAGCTCAGGATCTTCTTTGGTAATGAGCTCAATGTGGTAGCAATGGGTTGGTCTATCTTGCTTTTAAACTATGAAGGGGACATCTTTATTCCTTCGGGCATGTCGACCATAGAGTCTAAGGTAGTAAGGGCATCGTCTAGGTTATTCTTTGCTCGATGTAAGTAATGGAAGGTGATATCTTGGAATTGGGAGGCTAGTTCTTCTAAGTGGGGATGGAAGGGTTGGAGCTTCTCGTCCTTGACTTTCCATTTTTTGAGCACTTGACCGATGATGAGGGTAGAATCTTCGTAGACATCTAGGCATTGAATTTCTTTCTTGAGATCAACTTTGAGGCCTATCACACACGCCTCGTATTCAGTCATGTTGGTGGTGCAGGGGAAATCTAACATAATGGCGATGGGAGTGTGGGAGTCATCTGGGGCAATCAGAAGTATCCCAATGCCATATCCTTTTTTATTTGCAGCGTCGTCGAAGAACATTTTCCATCGAAGGTTGTCTTGAGCGGTGTAGAGGATGTTTTCATCTGGGAATTCGGAGATCCGGTTGTCATCTTCTTCCATAGGGTAGTCAGCGAGGTAGTCAGAGATGGGTCTTCCTTTCATGGCTTTCAGCGTGACGTATATGATTTCAAACTCGTCTAGGAGCATCAACCACCGGGCCATTAGGGTAGATAAGGCGGGCTTCTCAAGCAGGTACTTGATGGGGTCCATTCGGGATACAAGTTTGATGGGGAAGGCGAGCATATAGTGTCCAACTTTTGGGTGACCCAAATAAGTGCGAGAGATTTCTTTTCCAAAGCATGGTAGTTGTCTTCATACCCAGTCAATTTGTTACTGGCATAATATATGGTTTTTACTTTATGGGAATCCTAAAGGTATTGGGCTAGCAAAGCCCCAACTGCAGTGTCGGTTACGATTAGGTATAGGAGTAAGGGGAAACCAAGTTGTGGTGGCATGAGTACCAGAGGTTGGGTCAAATATTGTTTGATTCGGTCAAAGGCTTCTTATCAGGACTCATTCTAAACCTTGGTTGAATCCTTTCGGAGGAGTTTGAAAATTGGTTCGCAGATGGAAGTTAGCTGGATGATGAACCGGTTGATGTTCTTTCTCCGTTCAAGGAGGTGGCATCTTAAGTATGGCTTTCATCTTGGAAGGATCTACTTCTATCCCCTTCTCATTGACCATGAATCCCAAGAGTTTTCCTTTTGTAACATCTAAGACACATTCCTGCGGATTGAGTCTCATCTGATACTGTTACAGTCGTTTGAATAACTTCCAGAGAGCGGGAACATGACCTTCTCTAGTTTTGGATTTGATAATCATATCATCCACATAAACCTCGACCTCTTTATGAATTAGATCATGTAGGATGGTTGTGGCAGCACTCTGGTAGGTAGCCCCCGCATTCTTGAGACCAAATGGCATAACGGTGTAGCAAAAGGTTCCCCATGGGGTGATGAACGTGGTCTTTTCTTGGTGATCTAGGTTCATTTTAATTTGGTTGTATCTGACAAACCCGTTGATGAATGACTTAAGAGCATGACTGGTTATGTGGTCCACGATTATGTCGATATTGGGTAATGGGTAATTATCCTTTGGAGAGGCTTTGTTTAAGTCCCGGTAGTCTATACACATCCAAACTTTTCCTCCTGATTTTGGCACAGGCACTATGTTGGATAGCCATATCGGATATTCGATCATGCGAATGAAGCCCATTTTTAACTATTTGACCACTTCTTCTTTGACTTTGAACGACCATTCGGTGTGGAGCTTTCTCAACTTTTGTTTAACTGGCTTGTAATTTGGAAGAGTGGGGATCTCATGTTGAGCTATTTCAGGATCAATGTTGGGCATATCGTTATAGGACCACGCGAAGACATCCACAAATTTCTTTAGTAATTCTTCGAGTTATGTGTGCTAATGCTTGTCAAGGGTAGCCCCTATCCTAATCTTACGCATTTGGCTATTAGAACCGAGGTTAACAATAACAGTTTCTTCTTCATTAACTTGAACGCGGTTATGTTGTTTGTTATTAACCTTATTTAGATCAGTTAAGAATTATTCATTTGCAAAATCAACATAATCAAAAGTTTGATTAGAATCTAAACAACTAATGTAAGGCACAGCAAGATACTCAAAATCTTCATTTATTTCATTGATAGTAAAAACAAGATTGAGAACTCATCAAAGGATGTCTCGATTACATTTGAGCAAGGATAGACAATAGAAGAAGAGATGGGGTAAACATTGGCGTTAGGTGGGATTTCAACAGGTAGAACGGGCGTAACATGCCAGTTGAGGAGTGGTGTATCAGCAGATTTAATTAGGTGGGATGGATCCAGTGATGTGGTGCTTGAATGAACCATGCAGAGTGTCAGCTCCAGTGTCTGTAAGTTGAACGAATCCTCGGAGTCACTTCCCTTATAATCTGTGGCATCTTTGATGAGTGGTTGTACATGGTGTCGGGAACTTTTGGCCTATAGCTAGCTATCTTGGAAAAAGATCTCTATTCCAGGCTTCATCTTTTTGTCTGTATGGTCATACCAGGGTTCCGAAAAGTCACAAAAGGGAAAGTCCTCGCCCTCTTTAATGAATCATCCATTCAAGGAGTCACATTGGATAGTCTGGATGCAGACTAATATTCTCTTTGGTTGAGACTGGTGGATCATTCTGAGCTCTTGTTCTAATGGTTGATACCCAAAACCACAAGGAGGGAAAGCTTTTTTCAGTTCAATGCGTTCAATTATCCCTTGTTGTCTTTGTCCTAGCCCTAGTTCGGGCATGAAGTGCATGTTTCTGAACATCTGAATCACATTGACATTGCCACGAGGGTCGTATTATGGAAAAACCCTTACTTTGAAATCGTCCCCTACCGGGAGTAGAAGTGGCTCAACTCGAAATCCTGATAGGAGCATATCATTCGACCCGTGTTGTATCTCAAGGATTGGATTATTGGTGCTTGCACCCTCGGCATTATCATCGTCGCCCAAAATGGTGATGACTCGTTCGTCAACGAAGAACTTTAATTTTTGATGGAGAAAGGAAGACACACCCTTGATACTGTGGAGTCAAGGTCGTTCGAGCAACAGGTTGAAACAAGATGGGATGTCAATAACTTGTAATTCAACGACAGGGTTTATAAGGCCAGCCCCTATTACAAGTTTTATAGATCCCATCACTTCTCGATGAGTATTATCATAGGCACGTACAGCAGTGAAGGTTGGAGCGAGGTCACTTTCCTTCAGTCCCCCACTTGAAGGTTCTTAATGGGCAGACATTCAAGGCAGATCCATTATCCACAAGAGAGAGCGATACGATTTTCCCAATAACTTCGACGGAGATGTTGAGTACATGATTGTGATTTGGCCTAATTCTCGGGATTTCTTCTTCGAAAAAGGATAGTATTTGGGTAGAGGTCAAGGATTCGGCTAAATTTATCGCCTCTTCTGGTGTGGTAGAAGGAGGGACAGTGGGTCTAGTGAGCAACTTGATCAAAGAATTTATGTGCAGCTGAGAAGACATGAAAAGCCCCCATAGAGTGATGTTAGCCTGAGTTTTCTTCAGTTGATCGAGGATCTTGCTCTCCTCGAGGGTCATCTCTGGCATAGGAAGGTTTTCAATTCCCTTCCCTTTTTTATTGGCTGGTGGTAAGCTTGGCATTTGGTAATGCCTCCCTGATTTGGTCATGTGATTTACTGAAGAAGGGAAGAACATGAATCCCATTTCCTCGTCAATCTCGGGTTGTTCTGCTATCTTGTTTATTTTTCCTAGGAGTTCTTCAAATGATATCATCCAACACATGTCGACCACCAGGCCAGTCTTCTTTGAAGCTTGCTCTCCATTAGAATCTTAGAATTCTTCCCCCCATCCAGTGGCGATAATTATGTCTTTCTATGAAAAAGTCAATGCGTTCCACAACTTCAATGGATTCATTATACAGGTCCTCCCATTCTGTGGGGAGATGCAAGGGTGAAGGGACCAGGCACCCTTGTAGCTTCAGAGTATCAAGTAACTCGGTCATACTGCAAATATTATTGGTTTGCCTGAATAATTCTCCCATGATCTGGACAACATCATCTAGACTGACTTCATCGATTGGTATTACCCAATTGTTTGACTCTCGGGCCCATTTTCGTGCTTCCAAGAAGAGCGTACTGAAGCTTTGGTAATCAATGATCATCTATGGGGGCAATTTTAGCCCGAACTCTAGGAGTTGGTTTAGCACTTCTGATAATTCCATACTTCCATTTTCAGAAAGGGTACGGACAATAATGCATGCTCTGGTAAGGAGTGACAGTGCTTAATTAGTAAGGCTAGCAGGGTGTAGGAGGAAGTATGGGCAAGTTTGGACATATTTGGGAGAGTATGTGGGTGTGATTCGAGTTGAGGGATCAAATTCGAGGTTTATTTCTAGGAATATAGCATTGGTATGATTTGGGAGTGGGTTGTGAGTAGTGTTTGGCTTAGGATTGGCTGGTGGGGTAATGGTACCCCGGTCAATTATACCTTGGATTATGTTTCGGAGGTGAAAGCATTGGTCGGTGGTATGGCCAATAATCTGGTGAAAGGTTCAATGGGCATCTCCCATTGAAGTTTCTTGGGAGTGGATTTGGTAATGGACGCAATGGTCCAAGGGTTTGATAAGGTTTCGACTTAACAAGGCTTGATAAACTTTGGAGAGGGGAGCACGGATCTCAGTATATTCCTTTTAGACTGGGACAAGGCGGCTTTCTGGTGCCCACGAGGTGGTTGGTTGAGAAATGTTATTGATGGCTGAAACTGCAGCACTGGTGGGTTTATCGTATTTTCTGGGGGTGAACTGTTCGGACACTTTCTTTGGTTCATCTTCTATTTTAGCAAAACCCTCTTAGATTTCTACTCCGTCTTCTCTAAGATCCCTGAAGTGGGGATAGTATTATCCTTCCATTGTTGCTTGGACATGGGATAAGAAGTTCTTCTTTACTATGTTAACTTGTTCTTCCTCGAATGGTTGATTGGTCATGGTGACTGCTTTTTCCCTCCATCGGGCTACGAAGTTACTGACTGATTCCCCAGAGTTCTGCTTGAGCAACTCTAAATCACGACGGGTGACCTCAATCTTTTTGTTGTATTTGTACTGCGATATGAATTCTCGAGCTACATCCTCCCAGCTACGGATTCTAGACTCCTCGAGAGACAAAAACCATTGGAGGGCGTTATCCTTCAAAGTTTGCTGAAATAATTGGGCCATCACTTCTTTCGAAGCCCCTAGGAGATTCATAGAACGGTGATAACTGTGAAGATGAACAATCGGGGGTCCATTTCAGTCAAATTTCTCGATGATACCTCGCCTTAGGATAAGGAGACATGTGGGTGTAGTCCATGTAATTCCTAGAGATTCTGACTTGGTCGAATTTCTTAGTTAGCATCTTGAGATCTTCTTTGACCTTGTTCAACTCTTCCTCTTTTGGATCAATGATCATAGGTAAGTTAGCCCCAGGCTGGGCAAGGTTTGGCATAAGAAGCTGGGCAGGCAGTGGCCCATTAGCAGGAGGGGCACGTGGAGCGTGCTGATACTCGTCGGGAACCCAAATAGGCTTGGGTGGATCCATAGAGCGAGGGAATAGGGCCTCAGGCTCTTAAGGAACAGGAACCTGGTTTCGTTGCATCTCTCAAACCTTAGTCTAGAGGTTGTCAATCTTAGACACGAGCTGAGCTAAAACTGTCATCAAATTTGGCTGCATAACTGGTACTTGATCTGTGTTATCCATGGAAAGCAGATGGATTCTAGACTCGAAAGAAGTAGCAGGGGAACGGACTGAATTTCGGGGTGATTTGACTAAAGACCGAAGCCAATAAGGAGCCAGGCCAAGGGCATGCGATCGACCAAAGAAGGCGTAAAATGGGATTTATTTTTTAGATAAAGAATGAAAATATTTTTGACATTTTTTTTCTTTTTGAAATTGAAAGAAAAAATATTTTTGGCTTTTTGATAAAGAAGGGAGAAATATTTTTGGATTTTTGATAAAGAAAGGAGAAATGTTTTTGGATTTTTGATAAAGAAAGGAGAAATGTTTTGGGAGACAGGTCTCAGCATGATTATTATTATTATGTTATCATTTGTATTAAATTATCCTAAATGCAAAATGAAATGTCGGACGGGACCCGAGCCTTGAAGAGTTGGGTTTATAACATATGCAAAGCTATGGTTGGACTTGTAACTAGGATCATGGGCAGGGTCCCATTTTAAAAATGAGCAAAATTTTGGGTGGCAGGCTGACCCGAAATTTAGGTAGAGTTTCGGGTCAAAACTGATAATCTAACATGTGTGTCCTAGGCTTGACACCTATATGTGGGTATGCAGTTGGTTGGGTGAATTGGAAAGGGTTCCCCCCTTTGGCGTGACTTCCACGATATACGTCTTGCTTTTGAGGGCAATCGATACGTGTGGACAAGTCATTTGATATACCTGAGTGTACATGAATTACCTCGATATACTCAACGTACGTGAACGAGTTCCCTGCGATATACCTCCCGTCATGACTTCGATCAAGCGGTACGATGCGGAGGAACCGTTCGATATTCGTCGAAGGTACTTGGCCGATGGAAGGTGAGAGTCATATCGCTTAGGCTAACTACGCCCTACCGGACCAGCGCCCATCACGAAGTGACCCTCCAGTTACTGGACAAAATTTGGTAAATAACAATGCTCTTTAGTTATGTCATGTGAATCATGCATGATTCTCTTATTAGTATCTTATGATGGGAGTATCTTTCTTGATCATGTCAAACAGGGAGAAAAGTACAAGTACCAATGGTATACCAAGTATGGATAGGTGATGCATGCAGCATGTGGATATATGTGATCCTAGGTGCATGTGGTGCATAGTGTATATGGAGAATCTCCTACAAGTGTGTGAATAGAAGGATAAGCATAAGGTACACATGAAAAGGGGAACATGCGAAATAGGGGAATAAATAAGAAAATAAAACACCCATGTAAATAGAGTCCAGCCCTACAAAATAATCCCCAGCGAAGTTGCCACTGTGGCCATCCCCGATCCTCGTGGTGGGAGAAACTTAGGAGGGGGTGTCATCGCCGTGGTTAGATGATTTCGGTCCCGTGCATCCCTCTCGGGAGTGCTTCGGCCGGCGCCAGCGATGTGTGAGGTGAAAAATGTAAAGAGATGGAGTCGTCAGTCTATTTTACTCAAAACAAATAAAAGAAAAGGGGGAGCCATCCCGAAGGACAGCATCCAAAGATACACTGATACATACGAAATCAAAAATGATTCGAAAAGGGTTCGGAGGCTAAGTTACAAAATGGGAAGGTGTTAGGCACCCATTCCTCCCTTGCGGTCTCTCATGGATTGTTGCTATTTTCCTTTATTTCCCCGTGTTATGTGTGCATGTGTATATGTAGTGGAGATAGGAATCATCAACTTGTATCATGGAATAGATAAAGCGAGTCATCCATAGGAATGTTCCTAAAAATAATATTAGAAAATAGAATTTACGCGATTACCCTAGTGTTGATCATTATATTGGAACGATAACGCATACGGAATAATACGCCACTAAGAACAAATATATGTATATGTAAATATATAGATTTTAGGAGAATTAAATTAAAGAATATAGAAAAATAAAAAATGGGAGAAAAGTAGGATTCGAGTCTCGGGTTTTACCCCGAGACGCCTATGTAGCCTATAGAGGCATCAAAGTCCACGTAGTCCATATGCAAAACGAGGTGTGGAATTTATCCCATAAATCCAACCGCGGACTTCTCTTATATGTGTGTGTGTGTGTGAAAAAGTGTTTTAGTTATGAGAGAAGTTTGAGAATTCCCGTTTGGAATTATGAGCAAACCCTCTTTTTCTTGTCTTTTGGGTTTTATTTATATGAAAATAAGAGATGTGCCATAATACTAAATAAAAATTATATTCGGATATGTGAGGTGAGAGAATAAAAGTGATAAGTAATAAAATAAGCTAATGCGAATTTAGGAGAATTTGAAGAGATAGTTGAGAGAGTTGGACCTTCTTGAAGATCTTGAATGTTGGAGAGAAGCCCTTGCACTTGGATGATTATGAAGAATAGTTAATTCACCAAGTTTGATTAAAAATATGATGAAAAGTGAAGGTTAGGAAGAGATTTGGATGTGGAAATCACGCAGACTTCGAGAGGGGTTTTCTGGGTTCGCTGAGAGTGATGGATTTCAGATCTTGTGTCCTTTTTCAATGAGGTCAGGCCCTCACTTTTTATAGGCCCGAGACATTATCGATCGGCATAATCCTGGTCCTGCCAATCGGCAGGTATTTTTAGGCACATTGCCGATAGGCAGTGTTTGGAACCTGTCGTTTGGCAGTCTCTTTCAGGTTCCTTCGAAAAAATGGTCGTAAAACGCAAACCATTCATTCGAATCATGCATGGGGTGAACCATTGGAAATTTACTTCAGATACCTTTGAAAGTCTTTTAGACTGCTCCCGGGTCCGGGAGTTGACTTTGGGTCAAACGTGGCTCGAAAGCGTTCGTCGGTCCTTTGGACGGGGAATTATCGGACGCAAACGGATCGTTTGTCAGCATGGTAATTCAGAATCGTGCACGGGGAGGACTGTTGGAAAGGTTATGAAATGTACTTCGACATTCCAAAGATTTTGACTCGGTTTGGGAAGTTGACTTTGGTCAACTGGGCCCTGGAAGCGTTCGGTGACCTTTCGAAGTAAAACAGATCGTTCGTCTGTACCGTAAATCAGAATTACGCACGGGGCAGACTGTTGGAAAGGGGTTTCAGTGCCGTTTGAATATTCATTCAGTCTCGATCGAGGTGAAGAGTTGACTTTGGTCAAACGGAGCCTGGGAGCATCCGGTGGCCTCTTGATCAAGTTTCAGGGGAGAACATGTCGTCCGTCCGTACCGTAAGTCAGAATCACGCACGGGGCGGACCATTAGAAAGGGATTTCAATGCCCTTTGAAAATTTATTCAGTCTCAGTCGAGCTGAAGAGTTTGACTTTTGATCAAATGGAGTCTAGGAGTGCCCGATGGCCTCTAGGTCAGTACCCGGGGTATGACTTAGGTTTGTAGTGATGAAGGGAGGTGTTAGGGTCCTAAGGAGAGGTTTAGGGGGTACTAGAATGGGGTGTCTACACCAATAATTTTTAATCCTTACAAATTTGGAGTTATTTTTCACCAATATTTTAACTTCAAGTAGCAATTTTTAACCCTTATAGATTTTTTTTCCCAATTTGGGAGGGGTGGGCTACAGCCCTGGTGGGCCCACCCCTGGATCCACCCTTGGCCACACCATGAATCTAATAAAAGGAGAAATCTTTAAACCTGTCAAAAAAACACAATAACCCATTAATACGACACGATCCGACACAAAATCATAAGTTAATTGATTTGTTTTTATTCGGTTTGGATTATTAACGGGTTAACACGGTAGACCCGTTAATAATAACAGTTCGGGTTTGAAAATTTACTTGTACCCGTTTTCACCCGTTAACAGTAGCGGGTACTATAGGGTCACCCAACCTGTACCCCATAAAAATAACCATTAAAACTCATTATTTCTAAATCCTTTAAGACTAACAAGTGCTATAGGGTCACCCAACCTATATCAATAAGAATAATCATTAAAACCCATTATTTTTAAACTAATGAAGACTAACGGGTACTATAGGGTCACCAACCCATTACCCATTAAGACCCAAACTGATTCGTTAATATTAGCGAGTGCTAACGTGTTGGTGACCCTAATATTGATCGGTCGTGTTTGGGTTTTAATGGTTATTCTTATTAATGGGTCACCAACCTAATAGCACGATCCGTTAAAACATTAGTTTAAAAATATTGTGTTTGGGTATTGTCATTAGATTCGTTAGTCTTAACGAGTCGTGTATGGGTTACAGATGTTTTAATCAGTTAACTTGTTAACCTGACCAGTACACAATCTGACATGATCCATTGACAGGTCTAGGAATCTTAGAGTGATTTAGACAATGGTGTGGCAATCGATGCCCTGGCTAGAGAAATTGAGATTTTAATGACTATGGATTAAATGTAAATATTCATTTAATCAAAATAAATATGTACATCAATGATTTATTTTATTTTATCTCAGAGTGTGGTGGACCATTCATACCTGAATATTGGGTCTCGTATAGGTCAATCAGGCCCGAATTGATCGCGCTAAGTGAATTGTGATCAAACCTATATTATTGTCACATTATTTTATTATTTAATTACCATGTTAGCATGAAATGTTCATTTACATGTATTACAAAGTCTATTAATATCAATATGATCAAACCCTGGTTGATATCCGAGGATCCAGTGGAATCATAACCACTAGCGTAATATGCGTACTTTATATTTGCACCTCACGTACGTACATGCGTGTGCATATATATATATACACACGTTAAATATTATGTCATTTGCGTGGATGTCCACTCATATTCTGTGTCTTTTAGAATGCTTATCCATGTCCTATAAATAGTGGGATCGCCATATGACGTTGTACTACATAATACAATTGAGAAACAAAATACATACTCCCTCCCTCTAAATTCTCTCCATACTCTTTATTTTAACACGTTAATAGCATGAGATCCTTTAAACCTTTCTAACCTTTTAAGTTAACAATATTTTTCTTGCAAACATCCGATGGAGTTTCAAATAGGAGCATTGGAAAATTTTACTTTGCAATATTTGGGTCAGGTTATCTTTTCATCTTAATATTATTTGTTGTACATGAATTGATGAGGTTGTGTCATCCCGACTCAATGTATGAGTCTTTCCCTTATTTTACATGGGTATGATTTACATAAACAATATGGTCCACACACCAATTACATGGTTGTAAATGACAGAAAGAAAAGATCAGCTTTTATCTCCACGAGAATCTTTTATCTCTAAGAGAAATTAGTCTATTCGGGTGGAGAATTTTATTACGAAAAACTTTGTGAAACAAAAAATAAGGATGCTCAAATCATTATACCAGTAGACTGGTGAGTTTTTATTTTCCTTTCTTTCTAGATTGAACAAAATTCAACCCAACAATCTCAAAATTTAAGATCTTTTCTATAAAAACAAGTTTATGAAAAGTGCATATTTTTCACCACGTCCAATTTCTTATGTATGTTTGATTAACCCCACATTTTTTAGATTATTAAGAGTTCATATGTCAAACTTTTTTTTTCATATAGACCCATCTTAATCTTAAAACTTGCTTTTTATTGTTACTCTAGAATTTTGGAAATTTATTTATGGATCCTATGTTTGTTTATAAGTTACAATATAATTAAAATTTGGGACATGAAGTTACCTTATAGTAATTTGCTTTGGGGCTTAAAGTTCCCATATAAAGATTTTAATTTGGGACCAAAAATTTTCAAATCATTTAAAAATTAGGGACCAAAGTTCCTAATTTATATTTAAATTTCGTACTTTGCTCCGAGTTGTAATTTAATTTTTGGACCTGAAGTTCCAAACGCATACTCCAAATCATAACTTAAAGTTTTGATCATTTGTAAGGGACATTAAATGACCCAAATAATTTATAATTTGGACCTGAAGTTTCAAATATATACTGGTGATCAAACCTGAAGCTTTGACACAATGGGGTATAGATTTTAAAATTTCAAAATATTAATTGAACCCGAAGATTAATAAATCTGTGTGTTGAACCTCAAATACACAAATAAATAACAAGTAAATGAAATTTTATTAATAAATCAAAGATTCGAAATCCGATATTAAGAACTTGAAATTTCAATCATAATTTAAATTGTTATTTCCATTATTTAAATTTTGCATTATGTGTTTTTAATTATTATTGCTTAAATGAAAAGTTTAAAAAATGTCAAACATCTCTAAACTTTAATTTGAAGTACTTGATGTAAATGGGGACAATTATCTCAACTGGTCTCAAGATGCAGAATTCCATCTACAAGCTAAAAATCTCGGTGATGCCATTACTAGTGATAACATTATGTCCCGACGAGATAGGGTTAAAGCCCTCATATTTCTTAGTCATCACAAACACAGTAATTTAAAAAGTGAATATCAAATTGTGAAAGATCCGTTAAAACTACGGAACTCCCTGAAAGAGAGATATGACCATGAAAAATCAGTCATACTTCCATGTGCACGTCATAAATTGCTCAATTTGAGATTTTAGGATTTTAAGACAGCGTAGGAGTACAATTATGCTATGTTTAAAATCCCCTCGCAACTCAAACTCTACGGAGAAAAGATAGATGATGCAGATATGCTAGAGAAAATTTTATCCACTTTTCATGCCTCGAATATGCTCCTGTAGCAGCAATATCGAGAATGGGGTTTTACAAGATAGTCAAATTTGATCTCATGTCTCCTAGTAGCTGAAAAAAATAATGATTTACTGATAAAGAATCATTCATCAAGACCCACTGGATCTGTAGCACTCCCTGAACTGAATGCTAACTCAACTCAAAATTTTGAAAGAGGCCAAGAAAATATACAGCGATGTCGTGGCAACCCCCAAAAAGGTGGCTACCATAACTAAGGGCCTAAAAAATTACAATTTTAAAGAACCACAGAAGTGGAATGGCCAAAACAAAAAAGTAAATCAGAATTCAAGCATGTCAAAACTGAGTGACACTTGTTATAGATGTGGCGACAGTGGTCATTGGACACGTAATTGCCCCTCATCTACGAAATTTGTGGAAAGATATCAGGCTTAGAAAAAAGGGAGTGAAGAAAAATGTGATGAAATGTACGGAACACCGTTGGATGATGGAGACAAATATCATGGAAGATCCAGAAGACCGTTAGAAAATTGATAATATCCATCTTAATGTTAATTATTTTTTTGAAGATGAGGATAGCAATCCCATTGATAATGAGATATTTAATACCATTATTGCCCCCTCCCCCCTAAACAACTGAATAATTTTTGTTTTCTAAATATCGTTAAAATAATATTTTTATTATTCCTCAAACATCATTATGTTTTTTCTTTCAAAAATGCTTATTATAATAAATTGCATGGTTTTACATTTATCTTTTCAATGCTTATATGGTTTGTAACCTTTGATTGTGTTACTGGTATAAAAGGTACGGATCCAAAAATGCAAGCAAGTGATGACACTTATCTAATTGACAACGGAACAACTCATACTATTTTGAAAAATTAGAAATTTTTCTTTGACTTGGTGTATTATACGACAAATGTTTTAACAATATCCAGTCCTGCTAAAATTATTGATGGCTCTGGAGGAGCCCACATGGTGCTACCTAATGGTACCCACTTATTGATACAAAATGCAATATAATCAAGCAATTCATGAAGAAATTTTTTGAGTTTTAAAAACATCAGAATGAATGGGTATCATATGAAAACAAGTAATGAAAATAGCAAAAAGTTCTTTTGTATTACTTCTAGTGTTGGAAGCCAGAAGCTCACACTAGAAAGACTCCATGCATTATCCATGGGGTTATTGATTCGGCTCGAATATTGCATTTATTTACCCTTTTTACTTATGCATTTTAGTACCCTCGGGTACTTTAGGTATTATGGCGCTTAGTGGTGCAATTGGTGCTATTCGAAAAGTTTCCAATATAGTACATAACTTCAAGGTCATTTTAGTCATTTAAGCATTCGAGCTTCGTGCCCGAACTCTTCACGAAAGTTGCATCTCTTCAAGTCAGCTTTGCGTGGCCTCTGATGGTTCGTTAATCTGATTCCTAACAGGCATGTTATGACAATTTTTTGGGGTAGCGCCCTCTTAGTTATTAAGATAAATCGTTTTCTTTTCTTTTCTCTTTATTTCTTTTACCACTTACTACATAAGTGGGTTTTTGTTGTATTTGAGGACATCTTACTTTTAGTTCATTTTTATCTTGTTATATTTACTTCTTAGGTTAAAGAAGAGGATTTGGAGGGAATTTTGGGTGGAAGTTCTCTCTCTCCTAGGGTTTCACCCATTTGGGTTTGTAGGTCACTATTGATCATCTCTTTGATTAATCCAAGCTTCCATTTTTATTTATTATTATGTTAATTAGGTTTCTTACTATGTTATTTAGTTTTTGTTGGTTAATTAGTTATTTACTTTGGTTGATTAGTTTTACTTATTTCTTTAATCATGTTTAGTAGCTAAGTTAAGGGTTGGTGTCATATTTCCGCCATTAATGGGTGACGAGCTTTGAAATCTAGGTTTTGGCTAGCAATGCCTTTAACTGAAACGTCGTGTATTAAAGTTGAAATATTTGTCATTTAACTTTCTTTGTCATTCAACGTTAGTGTTTGTAGAGATATTGCGAATTTAATCCATGTGTGAATATTTTTTATCAAATTTTAATCTTTCATTATTGAGTTAATTTTTTCATGTTTGGTGTTTATAGTTAATTGAATATGCTCGGTTAAATATTTTCAAACCAAAAACATTAATTTACGTTGTTTAGCCCATGGCGCGGGGGGGGGGGGGGATGTGATCCCAATCTCGTTTTATTAATTTTGTTTTGTTTTAATTAGCATAATTATGTCTTTTTTCCCTTTTCCCCTTTTAAACCATCATCACCTTTTACACTTTTATTTTAGAAGTAATAAATTGATTAAACTCTATCAAACATTCCCTGTGGATTTTCGATACCAAGACTATCCTCTCTACTCCATTTGAGTGTAGTTAAAGTTTAGGTTTTTTGCATTGCAGTTAGCAGCCGATAACAATGATCTCATTATACCTGCATGTCCCGTAGGTTACACCCCATTCTGAGTGCTTTTAATTGTTGAGTGTAATATCCGGAGAGGATTGAGTGGAAACATGCTATAATTTTAGCCGGGCTATAGTAATTTTTACATAATTAAAGTTTTTATATGTGCACGCACAGCATTCACATTTGAGGTTTTAATTTCATATAGTTATTCTTTTAATGTTAACAATTTTGGATTATTGAGCAACATTCTCGATTGCTTTGTTTATAATATGTTGAAATATTTAGTTATTGTTGAGCTTGGTGATGATATGAGAAATCGTCCACTAGTCGTTCTCGTATCAGTAAGTCAAGAGTAAAGTATGTAATGAGAAAATAAAGCAAGTAAAGAGAGATAGAAGACAAGATATAGAGTGGTTCAGCTCCTAAAACGGGCCTACGTCCACTGTGTTGCTCTATTCTCATTATATGTGTGGTATTATACAATATAATCATGCCTAAAGAGGCGTACAAGTATGAGAATAAAGGAGAATACATGATGACTGAGGATTCCGGTGTGCCAGAGAGGTAGCAGCGATGTGGATGAACAGTCCTCAAACTATATGCTGAGGTTGTGAAGAGAGAATCGGTACTTTGGAACCTGCCCCGGGTGTGTGTGGAAATCCCCCCTCATTAGGAGGTGTGGGCCTCTATTTATAAGAGATATGCCCACGTGCCATGGGCACGTGACGCATGAAGTCTGGAGTTAAGATGGAAAGGATGCGGCTTGTAAGGCAAGCAGTGTTGTATGCTGTGGCGCTGGAGACAAAATGTTGCGCCCTGTAACGAGGTGTCCGCGGATTCTTGGTGAATAATTACTATGTGTCGCACCCAATAATTGACAGGGCCGCACTGTGCTAGCCCTCTCCGTGGCGTTTTGTTGGGGGTCGCGCCCTTTGATGGGGAGGGCCGCACTCTATACTCTGAAGGGTCGCGCCCTGTATTTCTGTAGGGCCGCACCCTGTATGTGGTATGTGGTATGGCCGCACCCTGTATGTGGAGTAGAATACCATCTTTGGCAGGGTGTTGTATTTGTACTATCAATAATCCCCCAAGCCATAGTGCTAAGAGAAATCAATTAGGGTTGCGGCTTAGATCAGTCTACTTAGGTGCTACAGTGCCTCCAAAGCGACGATTCGTCTTCCGCGCTCTCTTATACAAACTATTTCTGGACGTGGACTTCATTATGTTTCCAAAACTTTGAGAGAAAATCGAGAGCGAATCTCTGCGTGTGCAACTTCGTTCATTTTTCGGCGACCCTTCGAGGCTGTGTGTGGCGGCTACAAGGTGGTGTAAGGATGAGCGTCGTTAACTTCTTCATTTCCAGGTAACTTTTCGATCAAGCATCCTTTTTGATCAGTTTCGTAGCACTTATATTTCTTCAATAATCAAACACACAAGCTTCTTCATTTCTTAATAGGATTTAAAGGTTTCAATTGAACTATCATCACCCTAGAATCAAACACACGTACGATAAAGTAATTGTAATAATTATTTGAATCAATCTTCATATGCTGAATCTCATGTTGAATCCCATGAAATCATATAATGGTTCTTGTTGTTCATGATGTTCTTGAAGTTCTCGATACAAATTCTTCATATTTTGGGTATTGGATCTTAAAAATGGCTAAACAATAGATACTTAACTATTTGAGAGAGAGGTCGCGGTATGATAAGATTTCAAAAATCCTTTTCCCTGAACTGGGTTTTATCTTCCACGGCACTTTGATGCATATCCATTTATTCTGCCGCGGTGGTGGGGTCTTTTAAGGCTCTGAGTCACCACCCTTGTATTTTTTAACAGCCTTCAAACCTTCATGAACCAAATACACATCCATATTAAATAATTGTATTTGCTACTAGAATCCATTGAATTGACTTTTATCAATTTTAGTAATGGTCGTGGCCAAGAATCTCTAAATCAATTTGATCCTATATCCGCGGCAGTATGTGTTCCCCTACTGATATAGGAGGTGGCTGCGGCTAGTAGGGCTAGAGGATCCCTTAGGTTCAAGTTGTTGAGTCGGCCCATTAATAACTAAGTTAGGGAAATAATTCCCAACAAGCAAATATTTACTATATAATCTTTTAGCGGATTCTTGAAGTCTTTTCCAAACCATATTGGCTGAGGCGCCTAACTGCGAACTCTGCTTTTTAGGTACTGCTACAGCCATATGAGCTTTGACCCAGACGAGTTTCTGAGGAGCTTTTGGGCAAAGCACTTTGGAACCTCTCCACCTGAACTCACTTCTGTGCCCCTTCTAAGATCAATAGGTCCTTGCAAACTAAAGGATTGTCCAAACTGCGTGCTACTAGACTCAGACTCCGCGGACTCTGCGTCTGGGAAGGATTTTCAATCCGTACTGATGGAAGAATAAACCAACTCAAGTTATCATCCAATGGGTGCAGGAGATGATGCCACGGAAGTTAGAGATAACCCAGCTGGTACATCTGGGAGGGCTGAGAGACCCTTAGCTGCACTTGATATCCGCAGCGCCATGACCCAAAACTGGGTTGAGCAGGTGGCTAAGGCCTTCGAATTTCTAAAAAATTTGATGTGCTCGGCTCCTGCCGCGAACCAAAGACCTTGCACGGTTCTGGCCAATGGAGTCTGCTTCCCACTCTATGCCTTTATTTACGGGCTGCGATTGCCTGTTCCTATTCCCATCCGTCGCCTTTTTCAGATAATGAAACTGGCCCCAACCCAGTTAGATCCTAATGGCTGGAGAGCCATTCTTGCTACAGTTGTCCTTTGGGAGAATCTATTCAAAAAGGACATCACTCCCGCAGAATTCTTTCATTTCTACCACCCAAAGGAGAACTCAGTGAAGTTCGCAGGTTACTACTACTTTTCTGTCCGTGGTAGGGACGAGACTCTTTACACTGGGAGGCCGACCAGTGTAAAGAACTGGAAGGGGAAATATTTTTACATCAACGGCGAAGGCTGGGAGATTCACCCCGAGGAGAATGGGAGGAAAAGGTCATATATAATGTCGAGGCAATGGGGGTCTCCCTCTAAATTAGGTACTAAGACTATAGCCGCTTCCTTTCATCATATTTTTTATATTAACTTCCACTAACCTTTAAATTGTCTTTTTTTCAATTCTTGACAATT
Source organism: Sambucus nigra (assembly GCA_949130495.1). NCBI lineage: Eukaryota > Viridiplantae > Streptophyta > Magnoliopsida > Dipsacales > Adoxaceae > Sambucus > Sambucus nigra. The sequence goes on from OX422212.1 coordinate 33,691,177, forward strand.
TGGTTTTGAACAAACGGCAGGAGAAGAGAGTCACTGAGGTCGCGGCAGTTCCTGCTGAACATAAAAAGTTCAGCACACTCGTCACATCAGCAACCATATTCGAAGCAGGGTTTTTCCCCAACAAGTCCATTCCTCAACAGATGGCCGCGGAAGGTAATATCCTGATCGTCATAACTTTACTACGTGGTAACTTATGCTCCCAGCAATTTCATTTCCAATATTTGCTATTATTTTTTCAGGTGATGAGGTTGACCAAGAATTACTCGTCGCACAATTGGCGAGAATGGATGAGGACGCAGTCGTCCTTAATAATACTGCACGGAGCAGGAAGAGTAAAAGGCCCAAAGCTAAGGCACCTGTCGCGGCTCATTCCGCAGAAAAAAATACAACTCCTGCCGCAGCACATTCCGCAGATAAATATACAACTCCTACCACGGATAAAATGGAAAACGTTGAGAACCCCCCGCGGGACGAGTTTGATGATGACATAGGGGCAAACCTGGCCACGGCGGGATTGATGTCTACCGACGCACCCCTTCATTCAGCATCTCCTCCGCCACCACCTGTGGTTGTAATAAATGCAAACCTGGCACCTCCCCAGTTCCGCGGCGGAGCTGGTCTCGATGGTAGACCACGGCCCCAATTGAGACAGCCTGACCCAGAGTCTTCATGGATGACTACCGCAAAGGCTGCGCGAAGAATGAAAAGAATTATTGATGTCGTGGACCTGGATAGGTTGGTGGGGGTAGACCACGACGACATGGAGGACTGTGGTCTCCATAGCCTTCTGAGGGTAAGTGCTACCATTATTTAATTTTGCTACTGACTTTTTTGCCTCCCATATTTTGCTTCTAACTTGTTTTATTATAGGCCGAGGATGTTATGGTGGCCCTGAAGAGGAAGTATGAGGCCCTTTATAAACTTAAAGAGGCTACGGATAGGGTGCATACTTATGACTTGGAAGCTATACGGACCTCGTCTTTTGAAGCTGGCAAGAAGTCTGCTGCCACGGCTCTTCAAGCAGCCCACATGGACTTAGAGAGAGAAAATAAGGTGAGGGAGTAAGCGGAAGAGAACTTCAAACAGGTCGCGGACTCCCTTAAAGCCTCCCAGGCCCAAACTGCTGAAGCTGCTCGTGTCGCGGATATTTCAAGTAACAAGCTCGCCCTCCTCCAGAAGAAGAATGAAGAGCTAGAGGCCAAGGTCACTCAAGAAGCAATAGACCATGCCGCGATGCTAAAAAAGATTGAGGAAGATCATGGTGATGCTCTTCAATTGTCTATTGACCACGTTGTGGAGTCACTCAAGGGATCTAGGGACTTCTTCCTCATCAACAACATGGCTTACCTTCGCGGCTATCTGGAGCTTCGGAAGAGATTCATAAAATACTTCCCTGAGACTAAGGATTCGGTTCTTTCTTGGAAACTCAGTGATGCCGAGCATCAAGAATGCATTGCTGAGTTTAAGGCCACGGCCGATGAAAAAGCGAGGCTGAGGGAAGAGGAAGAAGCAGCAGGCGTGGATGGAGAAACTGAGACAGTCGCGAATGGCGAGGAGGGTGATGAGCATGATGATGCAGCTTCTTGAACTTGAAATCATCTTAGTTTTTGAACTGATCATTAATACAGGGTTGCGTCCCTTCTACTACTTTACTTTTATTGTGGCTGCGGCGTACTTTTCTATAATCTCAACTGCTAATTTCAAAACTACGGCCATATTTACTGCTTTGTACATATTTGATTGCTTGCAACTCTTTGCTCTTTTACTTTGCTTGCTTTAATGAATGGTTGAACATAACTGCTCTCATATTTGAAAATGCATTCTTGATTGGACAAACATAATATTTTCAGTCCGCGGATAGCAATCGATTTCTTCATAGGATGATTATTTGCTAATGTCCGCATCCACACAAATAGTGTTATAGCACCTTTAGAAGTACAGGCCATAGGCTGCGCTGTTTCATATGGCTACTGTATACGGGCCGCGTCCCTTTCTTCATTTTCAACGAATGCTTGGACTGCCCCTTGAATATGGCCGCATCCTCTAAACAATTTCACTTGATGGCCGTAGACGTGCTTACAGGGCTGCGGCACTCTAAGTACATGGATCTTCACAGGCTGCTTTCATTGCACTTGGTTGCCTGAACCGCTTAACCGCTTAGTTGTTGTCATCCATAACCAATATGGAACATGTAGAGAAGGCCTTTCTTCTAGTGCTTCAATTGCCAAATCACTGTGCCAGAGAAGAACGGCTTTTGGGATATTATACCTTTTCTATTTTTCCCAGTCTTGATACAATTGATTCTCTTTTATCGTGGTATTTGACATTGTAGCTTTCTCATGCTTCAAGATGCCAGTGCCTCAGAACTTTCATGAATGAATGGCTCCTAGAGATATGCAACCATATCGGTGGGCTGCGACACATTTTTGGCCCTTGCATCTGAACAATGCGCCTCTTTAGGCATACATGGTATTTTCAAGCCTTCTCGGGCCCGGTTATGTTATTAAGCCACCCACAGCTATCAGATAGGAAATTTTCAAGCCTCCTCATACTGGGTTATGTTATTAAGCCACCCACAGCAAATATACAGGATACTATCAAGCCTCCCCAGGCTGGGTTGTGTTTTTAAGCCACCCACAGCTATCAGATATGATATTTTCAAGCCTCCTCAGGCTAGGTCATGTTATTAAGCCACCCACAGCTAATATACGGGATACTATCAAGCCTCCTCAGGCTGGGTTATCTTATTAAGCCGCCCACAGCTATCAGATAGGATATTTTCAAGCCTCCTCGGACTGGGTTATGTTATTAAGCCACCCACGGCTAATATACGGATACTATCAAGCCTCTCCAGGCTGGGTTATGTTATTAAGCCGCCCACAGCTATCAGATAGGATATTTTCAAGCCTCCTCAGGCTGGGTTATGTTATTAAGCCACCCACAGCTATAAGTATACTTAAAGCCATCTTTGGCTAGATGTTATAAGTCTCTCGACTTAATGACGCATCCCGAAAGCTAAGAACGGGCAGTGGAAGCCCTTATGAGAGACGTTGCAGTCCGATCTTGCATAACTGCTTCCAATATTTGCTATTACCCCTTTTAAATATCATCAACTTTCGGGTGATCAGATGTCTTCTCGGTCAACACCGCCCATTTAGATATCACTATTCTCGAAATAACATAATGCCTCGGATCGGGATTTGTTTAAGACGAAAGTGGTCTATATAGGATAACATTTCATGGAAATGAGAATCAAAATATGACACTATAAAAGTGAACTCAATTTTATAACTATTCATAGATATGACTTTGTAGAGATAACACAAAGGTTAGTTTAAAACAACATAAGCGAAAGTTGTCATTGTAAAGTAGGGACAGATGGAACATAAGAAGTAAGCATGAAAAATGTTCATATGGCCTGTGAGATTGGGAAGCATCCCCTAATCATCTTTGAGGAACCTCCTCAGCATCCCTTGCCCAATTAGCCTTTCAATTTCATCCTTCAGAGCATAGCATTGCTCAGTTTCATGGCCATGGTCCTGGTGGAATATGCACCAGGTAGCTTTGTTCCTCTTGTGGGGTGGAGCTCTCATCTTTTCTGGCCACCTCAACAGCTTGTCCTCTTTGATGAATTCAAAGATCTCTACAATCGGGAAGGTCAATGGAGTGTAAGCCCCCGATTTCTTCTCTGTCTTCTTCACTCTCTTTTTCTGGCTCCTGCCTACTTCTTCCACGACCATCTCCTCTTGAAATGCCGCGGCATCAAAGACTATTGGTGCCATTTTCATGGGTGTTGCACCCGTATTACGCGGCCTCTAGCATTAGGACCCTCTGAGTTAGATAATTGACCTAGGTCTGAAGTGAGGCATGGATGTCATAGAGATGGTTGAGGTGATTATACAGCAGCATAATCTCATTTTTGACTTTTGTGCTCTGGCTGGATTCTCCTTCCATTTCTGCTTTTGTTAGTCTTTATAAAGTATATAGAATCTGAGACAAAACTAACATAAGTGAGTAATCACATAATTATTGGGAAGAAGTGTTCGAACTGCTTCATGATATGCTGACGAGGTCGCGGCCAGTATGGCACACAAGTGCACTGTCGCAGCCCTTGAATGGTATTCACCAAGGTTGAGCTGAAGGCCACTCGAGTCCTTTCCCCGGTGATTTTGAGCTATTGTAACAGAACCGCACTAGTTGGGGTCACGGCATGAGAGGCAGTTGAACTGACAGGCCGCATCCCTGTCTAGGCAGTGAAGGGAAAAATCCCAAGATAGGAACCCAAAAACTAAGTTTTTCTCCCCCAACACATGAAGAATGCCTACTAGGATCTATCGATGAGAGAATATCCTTGCGGTGCACAAAACGACACGATTTCAATGATAAACCCAAGATCATAGGCCAATAACAGAAAAAAGGGAGTAAATATAACCCTTCCCTAATCATCCATCTTTTCGGGACTAAAGTCCACCATGCTTTTCAGCATTATCTAGATGAAATGATAGCACATAGGTATGTAGAATAGATCTAAAGTCATCAAATGAAGACCCAAGAGCAGATCCAGATATAAGAAACACCCATTTAAGGGTGTAAATATAGAATGGAGCTCAACAACCAGAATCAACCCATGAGAAGATGATCCACAGGATCCTCATGGATCGAATAAGGTGCTTAAGAACCCAAATATAGAGAGAAGCAATATTGAAATATCTCATTTCCCACAAACGGCGCCAGATTGATGATACGAGAAATCGTCCACTGGTCGTTCTCGTATCAGCAAGTCAAGAGTAAAGTATGTAATGAGAAAATAAAGCAAGTAAAGAGAGATAGAAGACAAGATATAGATTGGTTCATCCCCTAAAACGAGCCTACGTCCACTGTGTTTCTCCATTCTCATTATATGTGTGGTATTATACAATATAATCATGCCTAAATAGGCGTACAAGTATGAGAATAAAGGAGAATACATGATGACTGAGGATTTCGGTGTGTCGGAGAGGTAGCAGCGATGTGGATGAACAGTCCTCAAACTATATGATGAGGTTGTGTAGAGAGAATCGGTACTTTGGAACCTGTCCCGGGTGTGTGTGGAAATCCCCCCTCATTACGAGGTGTTGGCTTATATTTATAAGAGATATGCCCACGTGCCATGGGCACATCACGCATGAAGTCTGGAGTTAAGATGGAAAGGGATGCGGCTTGCAAGGCAAGCAGTGTTGTATGTTGTGGCGCTGGAGACAAGCTGTCGCGCCCTGTACCCAGGTGTCTGCGGCTTCTTGGTGAATAATTACTATGTGCCGCACCTTATAATTGACAGGGCCGCACTGTGCTATCCCTCTCCGTGGCGTTTTGTTGGGGGCCGCGCCCTTTGAGGAGGAGGGTCGCGCTCTATACTCTGAAGGGCCGTGCCCTGTATGTGGTATGTGGTATAGCCGCACCCTGTATGTGGAGTAGAATACCATTTGTGGCAGGGTACTATATTTGTACTATCACTTGGCATATTGGTTGGTTGGACATGTTTTAAGGAAATTTGATGTTTGTAGGTTTTATCCTTGAAAACCCTCACGAGACAACTCTCTTCCACTAGGGTAACCTAGGTATTTAACGGCTTATTGCATATTCTAATTGCAATCATTAGCCCGTGAAAGTCACTTTTATCTCTTTTGTACATATCTCTTATCTCAGGGTTTACATGTAGTTCTTCTTGCTTTGTATTTCAATGCTAGGGACTAGGAATGTGTAATATATGGGGTGTGATTCAGCTCGAATATTGCATTTATTTACCCTCTTTACTTATGCATTTTAGTCCCCTTAGGTATTTTAATTTTTATATTTATGCTCATTAACCGTACTATCTCTATTTTATATGTTTACATGTTTTGCAAGGTATAATTGAGCTTTGTAGGTATTATGGTGCTTACCAGTGCGATTGGTGATATTCGGTAAGTTTCCAACGTAGTACACAACTTCAGGGGCATTTTAGTCATTTCATCATTTGAGATTCGTGCCCGAACCACAGAAGTTGTATCCCTTCGAGTCGGCTTCGCGTGGCCTCTGACGGTTCCTAACGAGTATGTTATGACCATTTTCTCTGGGAGGAGCTCCTTCTTGGTTATTAGGATAAATCATTTTCTTTTCTTTTATCTTTATTTCTTTTACCACTTACTACATAAGTGGGTTTTTGTTGTATTTTAAGTCATCTTATTTTTAGTTAGTTTTTATCTTGTTATATTTAGTAGTTAGGTTAGAAAAGAGGGTTTGGAAGGGATTTTGGGTGAAACTTCTTTCTCTTCAAGGGTTTCATCGAAATAAGTTTGTAAGTACACTATTCATCATCTCTTTCATTAATCCAAGCTTCCATTATTTATTTCTTATTGTGTTAATTAGCTTTCGTTCTTTTTTATCTAGTGTTTGTTAGTTAATTAGTAGTTTCCATTACTTAATAAGTTGTTATATTGTTCTTGCCATGTTTATTACCTATATTAAGGGTTGGGGTCATATTTTTGCCATTAATGGGTGTCGAGCTTTGAAATCTAGGTTGTGGGTAAAAATGCATTTAATTGAAACCTTGTGTTTGAAAGTTTGATTACTAGGCGTTTAACTTTCTCTGTCATGCAATATTAGTGTTTATAACGATATTTCGAAATTAATCCATGTGTGACTAACTCACATGCAATTTGTACATTTCATCTTGAAACCGAATCATAATCCTAGTGTCTCTCATATAATTGTGCTCGAAGGTATCAAAACGGTTTTTCAATGAGTCCCATCAGGAAATTACCATGGTGCTGAAATGGGTTTCATCAAACTCCCCCTCGGGCTCATAATCCACATCTTCTCCTTCCCCATCTTCTTCCTCCTCTTCCTCCATATTGACATCCTCATTCGTTGCGGCGTGTAGCACACCCCTTTTCCGCTCACTCCTTGTTCGAGATTCTTGACCAATGGGTTTTGGAAGGCGAGGAAAGGCACGAGGGTGGGGAGTCAATACCCACGGCAGCGAGGATGGAAGTGATGAGTCGGGGATATGGGAGGGGGACTTGTCTTTTTTATCCATAGTAGCATGAAGAATGTTGGCGTACAAAATGCATGCAAGATGCGTAGTGGCGTGGGGATCGAAGAGGTGGAACAGAAGGTTGTCATGGAGAAGGCGCATCGCCGAGTCATTTGATGTTTGGACGATATTGACGCAAACGATATGAAAGGCGATGATGGATTTTTGATTAAGATTCCCCATGGGACAGGTCTCTCGATCCCACTCATGTCTGAGAGGGAGCAATGCGGAGGATGCACCCACCTTTCGAAATCGAAATGGCATTAGTGGGGTAATCATACCGGTTTGGTCTTGGAACCCCCATCGCTCGCAACTTTTGTATTATGACTTTAAGCGAGAAGGGAATTTGTGTCTCATCAACATATGCCTCGGCCTCGAACTCTCCCGTGCGGATGAGGATGCCATAGAAGAACCATACTTCATCCTCCCAAACAACCGGATGTGGCTACTCTAAGTAGAGGCACCACCCCCTTGGGAGAAAAATATTTGTGAGTGAAGGAGGGAGTTCGGCCCATTTAACTTGTCTCTCGATATGCAGTTTGCAGGCTGAATTGAAAAAATTCTCGCATTATATGCGCTCCTGGCATGAGCGAAAATCTCTGTCTCCATCGGGAATGATGCTGGTGGAGTCGTATTTGATCGGGCATGCTTTATTTGCCATGGGAAAGGTGATAAACAGGGTTTTTCCGCGGCATGAGAGTCACCTACACGCCGGTCGTTTTGAATTCAGTTCACCTGAACTATACAAAACCCTAACCTTATGACTACACTCAACGGGTGAGTATATCGGCCAAGTCCGGGTATCGAAAATCCACATAGACGAGTTGCTAGAATAATATTTGGCTTATAATTCCTAAATAAAAGCGTAAAAGATAATTATACAAAAAAAGGAAAAGATGCATAAAAGGAAAAGTTTATACTAGGCAAGGAAAATTAAACTGGACTAATGAAAGTATAGGTTGCCTCGAATATCCCTCACCCGAGTTAATTAGTATAAAATGGTTACATGGGTCGACGAGTTATTAAGAATGCGTCTCGTTTCGACAATTAATTAAATCAATGGTTGTCACACCCCTAAATTCGCATAAAAGCCTAATACGATGGCGTCAACAAATACCCCAGAAATTATGCGCGCAAGGTCGTAAGCACAGAACATACATGATATGTCCCGTCAAATCTCCTAGGTGTAATAACTAGGACAACGCACCCGAAATAGACCCGTAAACTCCATCACCAAAGCAAAGAAACATGTCAACCCGAAATGATTTCAATCCGACACAACCTAGACTAAACTAGCTAGAAAGCATATTAAAAACACGATAAATGAAAGCAGTAAATAAACGCAATAAATCTACACTAGAAAGCAAGAAATGAAAGAAAGTAAACCTAATTAGAAAGCATGTAAATTTACTACAAAGCAAGAATTAAACTAAAATAACTATATAAATGGAGAGGGAAGATGAAAAGTTCAACTTACAAACCCTAATGGGTGTCAAACCAAAACCCAAACCCTAACCTAAACTATCTTCTAAAACTAAGTATATCAAAATAGAAAACAAAAATTGGTTTATATAGTAAGTTGGAATAAAAATAGAAAAGAAAAGGAAAAAGAAAAGAAAAGAAAAGGAGAAAAGCACAAAATATCTGGTATACGCGGTCGATCGCGACCAGGGGGTCGGTCGACCGCGCCTTCAATTAAAATCACACTGTCTACTTTCCACGGAAAAATCCAAAACCGCGGTCGACCGGTACTCTGTTTCTCAGCCTTGTTTGGTCCATGAAGAGGAGGAAAGGGTCGCAAACGGAAATGGCCATATCTTCTTTATGATGCTAACTCAACGAACTACGCATCCATAGAATTTCCATGAGCTGAAGAAGAAATGTGAATTGACTAAAATGCCCTTGCAGTAGCGTCCAGTGATGGAACTTCTCCGAAATGCAACAAATCCTCACTTTTAGCGTTCCAATACCGACAAAAGCACAATTAACCCCTGCAAATCATGTATATATCCAAATCCAAGGTTGTTTGGTTAATGAGCATAAATATAGGCATTAAGGACCGCAAAAGTGCTAGAATACGTAAAGATAAAGGGCAAAATATACAATATTCGATACGAATCACACCCCCTAACTTAGACATTGCTAGTCCCTAGTAATGAAACAAATAAAACCAGTCAACAAAGGGTAGTACAGGACGTATATATGCATCGAAATATAAATGCCTCTTGCAATAAGCCGTTAAACCCCTAGGTTACCCTAGTGGACGAATGTCGTCTCGTGAGGGTTTTCAGGGATGAAACCCACAAACATCATATGGTTTCCTCAAAATATGCCCAAACCAACATGCGACAAGCCCAAAAATAGAGAATAAGATTTCATATTCATTATTAGTAAAGTGAATGAATTCACACAAAATTCTGTATTATTAACATTATAGAATGCACCTCATAGAATTGAAACCTTAAAATGTGGGAGGGGAGCGAGCACATGCAAAGTATGATTTGTCAAAAACTTATATAAACCGGATACTAAATAAAAGCAAGCATATATTCAGCCATCACAGGATTACGCTCATCAAGTGAATTCACTCAAAACAGGGAGGTGACACACGAGACACGCGGGCATAAAGAGTAAATGTAAATGGAAACTAGGTCGCGCACATGTCGCAAATGAAGAATGCTATATATTAAATGAAAAATTGTAATCTCAATGAAAGATACCGCACATTAAATGAGCGAAATGTATTTTCACAGATTATCAAAACTATTTACACTTTTAAATTACATCTACTTAAGATCACATAGGACTTTAATAGGGTTATAATGTAGGCTAGGCTAGGGTACGAAATGAAGGATATGTATGTACGGGTTCAAAGTATTCGGAAATGAAAACGCAGGATATTGGGAAGAATGCGGGAAAAATAAAAATTGGAAAACAAGTTCCAAGAAAGCATAGGATATATCATTTGGAGAGCAATCAAAGCTTATTGAACTATGTTCACAACATTTACAACTTTCTCTTTCTTTTTGTTTTCTTCTTTTCTCATGTTTTCTTTTGTTTTCTTTTGCTTTTCACTTCTCTTTTTCGCTACTCTTTCTTTTCTTTACTTTTCTCACTCTCATATGCCTGAATTGCAACCACATAACAACAAAAACATTCAATCCTAAGTAACATTCCAAACAAAGGTATGGAAGGTGTATGTATGGTTTAACTCCAATGTGGAGTTAGTTATGGAATTTTGGGGTATGAAACGAAAGGCTACATTTAAGCTCAACGGGGTTGACTAGGGAAACATATAAGATGAGGTCAAGGATAATATGGGTGATATAACAAGGATGGAATATGATCATTTCTAAGAGTTTACGCAATTCTCAAGTCAAAATAATACATGAAAATCATGCTCAAGTAACACATTTCAAATATGAACTCAATTAATGAACGATCAATGAACGAATAGAGAGATTGCCGACGAATTCAACGTTTTCAAAGAGGAAAGAATAGTGTATACACTCACAAATGATGAAGGGTACAAAGCTTACTCGGTGTAAGTATATACAATGCAACAAAAGATTACCTAATTATAAAAATCTTAAACCAAATCAATAAAGCAAGAAAAACTGTGTATGCTCATGGATTAAAGTTTAATTCATGAAGTTATTCATAATATCAATAATTGAGGACTAAAGTATAATAACTTCTAAAATCTAGAACATGCATCGTTGAGTTGTCTATCGGATCGGGCAATTATTGAAATTTATCATTGGAAACAAAGGCAAAATGCCCAATAAAGGAGAAAAAAGAAAGAAAATCTTTTTGAAATTTTTATTTTTTCTAAGAAAAGCATACTAAGTAACTAACATGTGAGAAAAAACATGGACTAAATAAAGAAGTGGGTAGAATATCCCACACCCCCTAACTTAAAACTTGGCATTGTCCTCAATGTGAATTAAGAACCAAGCTCAAGAGAGGAAAAGAGCGATATTACCCAAAATTGGAGAGATCCCCATAAGAACAAGTCCAAAGAATCTACAAGACAAGTTAGTACCGAGCATAGCAAAAACAAATAACAAAAAGTTAACTAATTACATTAGGCTAAATAAAAAGGAAAAAAGCAATAAAAAAGAAAGAAAGAATAAAAAGCTAACTATATACAACCTACTATTTAGGCTTCACACTACCTGTACACTAGAAGTCTAAACAGTTAAGGGTCCATCGTGAAAATGTTTTGACTTTGGAGGATAATCGGTGTACCCTCACAAACAAGCATGCCTTCCAAAAAATATGAATTCCGCTTGAACAACGGAAGGCATGTGTAAGGTGGAAGAAATGAACCATCGCCAATTAAAAGTTTTGGAGGGACGATGGGGGATTTGGATTGAACGGGTGACAAAAACATGTGGGGGCCGAGAAAAGCAGAATATCCTCCCAAGGATTTTGAAGGTGGAATGGGAGGTGGTGCCCACAAAGGAAAAGATGCGATCGTGGAAGGCGGCTCGTGCAAGTACTCCTCATCGGTGAAAAGGTTTAAAACATTAAGTTTGAAACCGAATCATCGGGTACTTGTGTCGGTGTGATAACAGAGAATGAAAATGGGGAGGAAAGAAATTCAAACTCAAGAGATGACTCATCATCGCTTGAAGATTGAGTTTCGAAGGAAATAAGATCATTTTCAAAGAAATGTTCTTCTTTGGGGGCCAAAGAATAAATTATTTCATTGCAAATGGATATTACATCCATTTCATCCTCACTTTTAATATCTATTATGAAATGGGCCAAGTCAGGAATGGTTTGTTCCAAAGTAGGCATGAAAACCTCATTTGGTTCAAAACATTCTTCGACCTCAAAAGTCTCTGAAGAGAAATCGTCGTTGGATTCAAATAATAAATCCAACTCATGTTCCCAACAATGATTTTCTTCCCGATAACGATTTTCAATTTTCTCATTGTCAATCATACCCAACCCCTCACCGAATGTCATAGGTCGAGGTGCGGATCCTTGAAAATGCGAACTTTGAAAATTGTTATCGGACATAAACTTAAACTCATTATTATAGGAATTTTGAAAACTATTGCAATTAGTTTCAAAATTCCTATTATAAGGAATTAGAGGACCAAAATCGTTATCATCGTCATCAAAATTCCAATAACCCAAGTTTTGAGTTTCCTTATACTCGCCCAAAGTCATATGTGAATTTGTAATTTTTTAGGAATCCAAGTATTGACCAAAAGTCAAAGGATTACGGGCATTTTGAGAATTATAATAATGATTACCGAAAGAATTGGAATAAGACATGCTTACCCCAAAAATGGCTCGAAGTGGCGGATTCTACAAAGTATATGCGCGCGCGAGAAATTCAAGCGTTCCTTGGCGCTCAAATGTAGAAGTCCTGCAAAAATATTAACAAAGAATAAAAATAGAAAGAAAATACTATGAAATACTAAATCAAATAAATTTTAAAACAAAATCATCCCTGAAAACGGCGCCATGTTGATAGACAGGGTTTCGTCACGGCACAAGAGTCACCTACGCGTCGGTCATTTTGAATTCGGCTCACTTGAACTATACAAAAACATGAACTTATGACAACACTCAACGGGTGAGTATAGAGGCTAAGTCCGGGTATCAAAAATCCACAGAGACTTATTGCTAGAATAATATTTGTCTTAGTATTCCTAAATAAAAGCCTAAAAGAAAATTATACACAAAAAGGAAAAGATGCATAAGAGGGAAAGTTTATACTAGGCAAGGAAAATTAAACTAGACTAATGAAAGCGGTAAAAACTATAGGTTGCATTGAATATCCCTCACCCGAGTTAATTAGTATAAAATGGTTACATGGGTCGACGAGTTATTAAGAATGCATCTCGTTTCGACAGTTAATTAAATCAAGGGTTGTCACACCCCTAAATTCGCATAAAAACCTAATACGAATATGGCTACAATAAATACCTCGGAAATTACGCACGCAAGGTTGAAAGAACGGAACATACATGATATGCCCCGTCAAATCTCCTAGGTGTAATAACTAGGACAACACACCCAAAATATACCCGTAAACTCCATCACCAAAGAAAAGCAACATGTCAACCCGGAATGAGTTCAATCCGACACAACCTAGACTAAACTAGCTAGAAAGCATATAAAAATGCGGTAAATGAAAGTGGTAAATAAACGCAATATATCTACACTAGAAAGCAAGAAATGAAAGAAAGTAAGCCTAATTAGAAAGCATGTAAATTAACTACAAAGCAAGAATTAAACTAAAACAACTATTTAAATGGAGAGGGAAGATGAAAAGTTCAACTTACAAACCCTAGTGGGTGTAAAACCAAAATGAGGAAGAAGATGAGCTCTCAACCCCCAAACCCTAACCTAAACTATATTCTAAAACTAAGTATATCAAAATAGAAAATAAAGATTAGTTTATATAGTAAGTTGGAATAAAAATAGAAAATGAAAGGAAAAAAGAAAAGAAAGGAGAAAAATACAAAATATCTGGTAAACACGGTAGATCGTGGCCAGGGGGGCGGTCGACCGCGCCTTCAATTAAAAGCACATTGTCTCATTTCCACGGCAAATCCAAAACTACGGTCGACCATAACTCAAACCACGGTCGACCGGTACTCTGTTTCTCAGCCTTGTTTGGTCCATGAACAGGGGGGAAAGGGTCACAAACGGAAATGGCCATATCTTCTTCGTTCGAACTCCAAACGACGTGTCGTTTGCAGCCACGCAATGCTAACTCAACGAACTACACATTCGTAGAATTTCCATGAGGAAGAGAAGAATTGTGAATTGACTAAAATGCCCTTGAAGTAGCGTTCAGCGATGGAACTTCTCTGAAATGCAACAAATCCTCACTTTTAGCGTTCAAATACCTATAAAAGCACAATTAACCCCTACAAAACATGTATATATCCAAATCCAAGGTTTTCTGGTTAATGAGCATAAATATAGGCATTAAGGACCATAAAAGTGCTATAATGCGTAAAGATAAAGGGCAGAAATATGCAATATTCGATACGAATCACACCCCCTAACTTGAACAATGCTAGTCCCTAGTAATTAAACAAACAAAACCAGTCCACAGAGAGTAGTACATGACGTATAAATGCATCAAAATATAAATGCCACTTTCATAGGGAACACGATTGCATTTAGCATATGCAATAGTGTATGCAATAAGCCGTTGGGAACAGCTCCCGTGACAAGATAATTAACTATGTTCGCAAACCAGGGGAGGGAAGAAGTCTCAATTAACTGCTCATCCAAAAAATATTCGTCTATGGGTAGATAATCACTCGGTACGTCGAACGAAAGCCGGGACAAATGATCGACAACGACGTTTTCTAATCCGTTCTTGTCTTTTATTGAGAGATTGAACTTTTATAGGAGTAGGATCCACCTTATGAGGCACGGCTTAGCATAATTTTTGGAAAGGAGATATTTAAGCTTCGCGTGGTCGATAAAGAAAGTGATAGGCAAATCGGTGAGGTAAGAGCGAAACTTATCTAGGGAAAAACTACCGCTAGCAATTATTTCTCCATGGTGGAGTAATTGAGTTGCGGTCCGGTTAACTTACGGATAGTGTAGTAGATGACATGATCTTTCTTGTCTTTCCTTTGGCCCAAAACATCCCCTTTAGCATAATCATTCGCATCACACATAAGCTCAAATTGAAGGGACCAATCCGGAGCTTTCATAATGGGGCAGAAACATGCATGAATTTTAATTTATCAAAAGCACTTTGGCATGCTTCATTACACTCAAAAGGGTCATCTTTGATAAGAAGGTTACTCAAAGGTCTAGCAATGTCACTAAAATCTTTTATAAACCTTCTATAAAAATCCACGTGGCCCAAGAAAGAGCGCACATCCTTTAGTGATTTAGGTGGGAAAATCTCGGCTATGACATCTATTTTTTCCCTATCAACCTCAATTCCTTTGGACGACACTATGTGGCCAAGAACTATTTCTTCAGTAACCATAAAATGCCACTTATCCTAATTTCATACCAAGTTATTTTCTACACATCGGGCTAGCACTTTTTTAAAATTCACAAGACAAAGATCAAAAGAGGGGACAAAAATGCGAAAGTCATCCATAAAGACCTAATGACCTCTTTCAACCATGTCGCTAAATAGACTAAGCATGCACCTTTGAAAGGTCGCGGGAGCATTACATAATCCAAATGGCATACGTTTATAGGCAAATGTGCCAAAGGGACATGTGAAAGTCATCTTCTCTTGATCAAGCACATCCACCTAAATTTGGTTATATCTGGAATAAGCGTCAAGGAAGTAATAGTATGGGTGTCCTGCTACTCTCTCTAGCATTTGGTCAATGAATGGTAAGGGGAAATGATCTTTCCTAGTGCCCGCATTGAGTTTCCGGTAATCAATGCAAAGGCGCCACCTAGTGGTGGTACGTTGGGGAATTAACTCGCCCTTGGCATTCTCGACCATAGTTATTCTTGATTTCTTGAGGACGACTTGGATAGGACTCACCCATTTGCTATCCGAGATTGGGTAAATGGTCCCTGCGTCCAATAGCTTAATGAGATCCGTTCGCACTACATCTTTCTATAATACTCCGTTATTTTGAGGGATTTATTTATGAATATGGTATATTGGGTATTGGGTCTAGCATGCGGGTTAAATGATCCTTGTGTCCAATACTCGATAACTCTCGAGTATTGGGTATTGGGTCTAGCATGCGGTTAGTTATGTTTTCTTTGGAGATAAAAATTTTTTGAAGATGTGTTAGGAATCGTGGTGAGGATGTTAAGAATTAATTTGAGGACTTTAGTATGTGAATTTTTGGAAATAGAATCGAGTAGCATTTTATTTCGAGTGTTAGGTTTCATTAAATGTCGAGGACGAAATTACTTTTCAAGGGGGAAGTACGTAATACCCAGTTATTTTGAGGAATTTATTTATGAATATGGTATATAATTTTAATAATATTATTATTTTATTAATTGGGATATTGATATTATATTTATTTTTATTTAAAATGAATCGAATATTTAAATTCAAATTTAATTGGCTTTTGGACATTTTGTAATGGTTTAAATATGTAAAGTTGATAATTTTGAATTAAAGGGTAATATAATAATATAGGTTAGCTTAGGCTCCAAGCTAGGGTTCGAGAGAGGGGATATATAAGGAATATTATGGGTGATTATAAGGAAAGGGAGATGAAAAAAGAGGTTAAGAACGAAATCCAAAGAGGAAAAAACGAGTGGACTGAGAAGAGCCAATTTGAAATGTTTAGATCTTCTTTTTACGTGCATTTGGATGAAATTTAAGAAAAACTCAAAACACATACCTGACTCAATTTTTCGTGTAGAATCTAAATATGAAGTTGGATCAGCGATTCGAATCATTTTTGGATCTGATTTTTCTGAGTTTTTAAAAGAGGACTATTTGGGGTTATCTCGTGTTGGGGCAAGAACATGATTTGATTATTTTTGCGAGAGGAACGTGATGGTGCGATCAGATTTTGAGGCTAATTTTTATGTGATGATATATGCGATAATTTTAAGGTATGGGGTTTTACACAATATGCTCTTTAAATCTCTCGAGAGTTATTCCGTTGATTTTATGTTTAATTGAACTCATATTTGAATTGATAAATTTTTGGAAATCTGGACAAATAATTGGTTGAATTATTTTGATTCATGTGGTATCGTTATATTGTTGTTGATCACATTTTCATGGGATTTTAATATGGCATGGAGGTTGGGCACCCGCCAAAATTCTTGCTTCCCGGGGCTATGGCTTGATAAAGCATATGCGGATGGGGTGAGGCCTGGTGACCCATTGATGTGTTGTTGAGGAATTTATTGATAAATGCTATTGAGGTTGGCATTTGATTTGAATATTTTTTACTTGTGTTGTTATGCTTTGTTCATCGCTAGCATATATTTGTTGAGCATCTTTCCTGTCGTATAGTGTACTTCCCCATATTTTCTTTAGTTGGTAGGTTACCGTGGATTGGTACGCAAGGGACCAATTGGGATGATTTTTAGCATTGATTATTTGGGAAGAATTTTAAATGCAAGTTGGAAGATTGTATTCAATTATTTTGATGTATAGAGCATTGGAGATTTACTTTAGTTTATTTATTGGAGAGAAATCTGTTGTATTAATTTGAAGATTGAGATTAGTGGATATATTGTGGTATTTATTTAGATGCTCTATGGCTTGTTATTTATAGATTTGTTTAGTTTTATCACTAGTGGCGCTCTGTTCTCTCTCCCCGGGCGCACGGGGTGTTACACTTTCATAGTGGGGTTCAATCGCCTTTGCATTTACCTCGAGGGCTTCACGTCCTCCTCGAGGTGGATTTTTTAGGTACAAATGAAGGGAATTATACCTTTCAAATTTTCTATGCTCTAACCAAAAGAACTTCGATGCTTCCTAAAAATTTCTAACAACTTACCCTTTTGATCTCTATCTAGGATCGAGGAGACAATAACGAGAAATGTCTCGTCCTCTCTAAAATAAGCATATTTTACATTGGAGGTTAGTTTCTTTAATTATAATGGGAAATTTTTCATCATAGGGGATCTTGCGCGACTCCCTCGGTGGTAACTTCACAAATCTAGAAACCCAATTTACATCTCTTAAGTCCCGATCCGACGCTCTCTCATATAAGATCGCTCTCAATTCCTCCACACCCCTCTCGAAGTCGGTGTACGTCCCACCACTCTCGCTACTCGATACAAGACGTGATCCTAAGGCATATCCATCAAAATTTCCCTCTATGTTCTCCTCTACTATCTCCTCGATCAGATCTACCGCGTGAAATTCGTCCGCCTCACCCATTTACTTGGTGATATTAAAGATATTTGTCTTGAGGGTCATGTTCTCGAAAGTGATTTGCATTTTATTATTTCGAGTATTGATTAATGCGTTAGCCATAGCTAAGAATGGGTGATTGAGGATGACGGGAACATGAGTGCTCCAGGGAATGGAGGGCTCCGTGTCCCAAATGACAAAATCTACCGAGAAGTAGAAAGTGTCCACTTTGACTATCACGTCCTCAACAATCCCTCAGGGTATCTTCACGGTCCAATCCATGGGTTGGAGAGTGATTGATGTGGTCTTGAGGCCCCCAAAATATAGTTGCCTATATATGGAATAAGGGAGGATGTTGACATTCACCCATAAATCAAGTAAGACTTTTTCTATTCGATTCTCTCCAATAATACACAAAATGGTAGGTGCACCCGAATCTTTAAACTTGGGTGGGAGGTCATTAAGTTGAACAAATATCACATTTTATGCTAGTAAGACCTTCTTTTTTACCTTTAGGCTTATTTTCGTCATCAATAAGTCCTTAAGGACTTTAGCATATGCGGGAATTTTCTTTATGGCATCGAGAAAAGGTAAATTCATCTTTACTTTCTTAAATACATCTAGCACATCTTCGCGGGAGGTCCCTTTTTAAGGTGGAATCAAACGTTGAGGGAAAGGCATAGCAGTGGGTGGTTTCACTATGACTTGTGGCCTACTAGTGTTGTCCTCATTGCCACTCTCATTTAAGGGGGCATCTTCGACCTCTTTCATGACGGGCGAAACTGCCTTATCTTTAGGTTCATCGTGTGGGGGAGGTGATAAATTAACTACTCTCCCAATACGTAAAGTAGTGACATCTTGACATTGCTCTTGATTTGCATCAAAAGTAGAGCTAACACTAGGTTTACCTTAAGGAGGTCTTTGGCCTTGGGCCGAAAACTTTCCCTTTTCTTGGACACTCAAGGATGATTGTAACTTTGAAATGTTATCATTTATTTCGACAAACATCCGAGGGTTTTGAGCATTCGTTACTTGTTGATCTTGTATGAATTGATTTATCGAATCCTTAAAATTTCACCTCGGTGGGGTGATATACGGCGCGTGAGGTGGTGTTGGCATAGCTTGTTGAAAATACGGAGGCGATGGTGGAGGAGAGGCAATGTGTAAATTCGAATTCAACGTGGAATTTTGCCCAGGATGGTTCCACCACGAAGGGTTGTAAGAATTCCCGTGAGGGGCATTGAAATTTACCATAAATCCTCCTACAACTTCCAATTGCTCATGGAGCATGACTTTATAGGCGGGTATCATCGGGCATTCCTTTGTCGAATGGCCTGCCTCATTAACACACGTTTTCTTTCATAGCTCGGGTTGATCCGATTATTTATCTTGCCCGTGATTCAAGTAAGTCTTCCAATCTTTTCTTAATTTGGTTAACTTGAAGTTTCCACTAGGAGTCCTTGTCCACGTGATAGAGACTGGACGAGGAAGGAGCAGTGGGAATTTGTCGAACCCGATTTTGGGTGTTAGCATCGGATGTGTCCCATGATTTAGTAGTCTAGGCGACATACTTAAGGTGGGACTCGACATCGTTTGAATCTACCCCCAAAATTCTCCCTTGCACATAGTTTCCATGAGTTATTTCGACGTTATACTTAGCCCTTGTTGGAAGAAAGAGATAATGCAATACTTCTCAAAACCGTGATGTGGGCATGTGCTAATCAACTCTTGGAAGCGCTCCCAACATCTATCAAATGGCTCAGTTTCTTGTTATCTAAACGTTTGAATTTGATACTTAACGAAATTTTTTCTATGTTAGGGTAAGAATTTCAAAAGAAAATTAGCTTGCACATATCTCCATGACCCGATTGAGTTAGGTGATAAAGACCAAAGTCAGGTCTTAGCTATATCCATTAAGGAAAAAGGAAAAAAAATTAGGTGAACGACGTCTTGAGTGTAACATTGGTAGCTAAACATGTCGCATACCTCTTCGAGCTCATGGATGTGGAGGTATGGTTTCTCCGAATCCAAACAATGAAAGGTGGGAAGAATCTGGATCATCCGATTTCAGAAGTGAAATTATCCCGCATTGTACGAAAGTGAAATGCATCTCGGAGTGATAGTTCACCCAGGATATAAGAGCTCTCTCATGGGACGATGCGGTATCTCTCCCTCACTCGTACCATAACTAGCATGCTCCGACATGGCTCTCCCTCCAGTTGACTCGGTATCCTCACTCAGTGCCCTAGAAGTGTGACTTGTAATGAAATTGGGCGGTGTAGGAGGAGGAACCCTAAATTATGGAGCATTAGGAGTGTGTGGAAAATTGGGGTTGTACTCAACTATCAGATTCTCATGAATGCGGGTTAGAGTGTCTTGAGGAGTTTATTGTGGATTTTTCATGAAAAGACTTGAGAGATGTTATATTTTTTGCTTTTTACTTTTCTGAGTTTTTTTTGGATTTTTTTATTTTTTTGACTTTTTAAGAATTATAGTCAAATTTTGGCTTAATTCGACCTAACCTATGAGTCTACCTAAATCCCCGGAACGGCGCCACAAACCTGATGTGACTTAAAAATTGTTTCTAGTGCATTCTTTTATCGACTCAGGTGTAAGTCGGTCGCTCAAGTAATAATCCGGTAAACGGGTATCGAGCACAGGGAATAGGACGTGAAACGTGACGACGAATAGGAAAGATGCTTAACCCTAGAATGACTTAGAAAAAGAAAGGAAAAGGTGATTAGTTTGTGACTATATCTATCAACTAATGTAATATGAATTAAATTAAGAACTAACTAAGCATGCAAAATGAACTAAGTTAAACTTTAACTGTATGCGAGAAAATAGAGTTAGGGTACACTCCCCCGAACAGTCGGTGTTTACATAGAACATAAAATCTTCAAAAAGATAATTCTTCATTCAAAGATACAACAAATACTTCTCTAAGAATTCGACATATGAGGAGTAAATTCCGCACAATATCAAATCAAAAATTGTATTTGGCGAGGATGAGAATTTATCAAAATGCCAATTGCACCCCTAAACATTTCAGTTACCTAGGGCAAACGGAATTAAAAGGCCTACAATCTTTATCTTGATAAAGTTCAAACCTTTGAATAAGGGATTACTTTTTATTCACTTTTAAATCCATATGTGTTACCTAGGTTGGGTTCATGCACCCCAACCCGCTAAAAACTTAGCCGAACATGAAAAATTTAACACTACACATGAATTCTATGTTGCATGAAATCATTCCAAAGTACGATCAAACATGTAAAAGAGAATTCTAACTAAGAAATAATGATTCACAAATAAAAAGATGAGAGAAATTGAAAGCCGTAAAGGAAATATACTTGTATTGAAGAAAAACCTTGAATATAATGCCAAAAGATGAATAATTGTAGAACAAGATGAATCCTAAGGTTCTTGCCTTCACGAATCCCTCAAAACTATGTAAAAACTTCCTCTATAATGCCTGGTGATAAAATAAGATATAACCCAAGAGTTTTATTAAGTGCTTGAACCATGCACAACTCTAATTTTTAGAATAAAGAACATAAAATTCGTCACGTCGAACTAATCCGATTTTGTCTTCTTTAATGGGGCGAATCGGTCCGCTTAATACAGAATGCCAGATCGGCTCGTAATCTTTTCCATCGGTTCGGTTCATAAATTCTACTGAGGTGGACCAGTTCGGTTCTATGGCATCAGTTCGGTTCGCTGGAATATTTCTTTCTTTTATCTTTCTTAATTTGTTCCTCAACTTTGAAGCTTCATAACTTTTAAACCGGGACTCGGATTTGGATGTCGTTTCTTCCTATGTTCTTGTGGACTCGAGTTATACTTTGGGTTCCACATCTGAATTCCTAGTTTAAAACTACTATTTTTCCCTTGACTTTCTTCTTTTCTTTCTTTCTTGATTTTGAGTTTTCTCTTTTCTTCACTTGTATAAAATACCTGCAAAATGTCAGAGAAATACCCAAAACTTGATGCACTATATAGAAGATGTCAGTAGTAATGATATAAGATAAATCAACTTAATTTTCATAGCACAAGATGATAAAATCCTATAAATTACAGGGATAAATATGAAGAATTTATGCCTAATCAATACGTTTTAAGGGCAGGAATATTTTAGGGCTTGACACATTGATCCACGAGTTGGCACATGGAGAGTTATGGAGAGATAAGAAATAATTTTAGGTTGTTTTCATGGAGGATTTTCCCCAATTGCTACACTATATCAATGAACACACCTTTATGGTCACCAAAAACCGGTCGGAGGTGTGCCATAAGAATGTGGCATTCATCTATGCTCTCACGAACAGCTCGGGCAACATTAATTTGCCTCACAATTTTTTGAATATGATGCATGCTATTTTTAAAGAGTGATCCCACCGGTATTCCCTCCCATTTCCTTCCCTCATCATTAAGATTTATCTATAACACGGCTGCCCTGAGTTAGATGCTGACAGAAAACGTGACCCGATGAAGCTCCTTAATAAAGAAAATAATTCAAAGATGTTGGGTCACTCTTGGACGATAGTCAGGTAGAAAGAGATCGAGGACAGAGGATTCCAACGGTGCTGATGAGGAGGCGGTGATTAAAGAGACTGAGCAGGGCCCACAGCAGCAGTATGATCCGGTGTCGCTTGAAGTGCATTTAGCAGCGGTGGAGTTGCACGTAGATCGCTAATTTGATGCATTCGAGGCCGACTACCGATGAGATTTTGGCATTTTGCAATCGATGATGCGGGACATGTACACTTCTAGTGAGGTCGGGGTGCACATCTGCGACCATATTATCATATCCTTATGCGTCGCACGATCCTAATGTGTTGGGATCTTCTGATGATCCCAGTTTTTGAGTTTTACTGTTGTAATGGGAATTCTTATTTTTATTTTTATTTTCCTTTATTTCTTTCTATTTCTATTGTATTAAGTTGTTTTGTGGAATTATGGAATTTGAAATGATAATGTAGTTGTTGGTTATTTATTGGATTTTGATGCGTGTGACCCTCTATTTTTATAAAATCAAATGTTCACCATCAATTTATCTTGTATTTGCACGTCATCTCCTCTAGATTATTGTGACTTATGACATGATTTATTTTAACTTAAGTTTTTTGCAAATATTTTTTTTTATTTGGTTTGTATAGGGATCACGTTGACTACCTCGGGGATCACTCCAAATTGGGGTGATTTATTTTTAACCCTCTCCTT
Organism: Sambucus nigra; assembly: GCA_949130495.1. Classification (NCBI taxonomy): domain Eukaryota; kingdom Viridiplantae; phylum Streptophyta; class Magnoliopsida; order Dipsacales; family Adoxaceae; genus Sambucus; species Sambucus nigra. The sequence goes on from OX422212.1 coordinate 33,714,258, forward strand.
TTCATACGGTCTTTAATTACATTGAGGGCAATGTGCGTTTCAAGTTACGGGGTGTGTGATTAATCATATCGATTTATGTTTTATCATCGTGAGCCATGTGTATATTTATGAATTAAATTTTATAATAAGTTAAAAAAATAATAATTATACTAAATAAATAATAAAAAAATTAAAAATTTCAAAAATTATTTTCTTTATTTCTTTTCTCTTTCTTGGACCTCGTCATAATATTCTATGATAAATTTAATAATTGCCTTTTCCAATTGCTAATTCAATGATGCATTTTCGATTTCTTTCATGTTATTAAACTCTAGCCCTCAAATTATTCAATATTGAGAATAAATGAATGAATTAAACCTTAAAAACCCATGAGCACTTAAGCATATTTTATAAACAAATCAGTAGGACAATTATAACTTGGTATCTGTTTGTTGCTTTGTGTACACTAAAAACATAGCAAGCTTTGTTCTTTTATTTGTTTGTGAGTGTTTATACACTACTCTTTCCTCATTGAAAACGTTGATTTCGTCGGTAATCTCACTATTCTTTCATTTAATCGTTCATTATTTGAGTTCATTTATGAAATGTGTTACTTGAGCATGATTTTCAAAGTTGTTTTGACTCGAAAATTGCATAAACTTTAGGAAAGGATCATAGGCCATATTTATTATATCACCCATATTGACCTTGACCTCATCTTATATATTGCTCTAGTCAAACCCTTTGAGCCTTAATATAGCCTTTCGTTTCCTAATCAAAAATCCCATAACCAACTCCACATCAGAGTTATAAATCATACATATTACCTTCCATACCTTTGTTTAGAACGTTACTTTGGATTGAATGATGTTATTGTTAAGTGGCTGCAATTAAGCATGTGAGAATGGAAAAAGTGAATAAAAGATATAAGGGAAAAAGAAAAGAAAAAGTGAAAAAGAAAAAAGAAAAAAAAAGATGAGAAAAAGAAGAAAACAAAAGAAAGAGAAATTTTGTACATGTTGTATATAGTGTACAATAACCTTACTCACTTTCCATTGTTATATTCAATGCTTGTCACAAAAATCATTATGAAATTTTGAATTTTCCCACAATTTTCCATTATCCCAAGTGTTTCATCCCTAAACACCTTTGAATTTGTACACATTCCCTTCCTTTCATAGCCTTAACGTCAACCCTACATTATAACCCTATAAAAGTCCTATGTGATCCTAAGGTGAATATAATTCAAAAGTTTAAATAATTGCGATAATCTGTGAAAATACATCTCACCTCTTTAATGATGATATCCTATCATTGAGATTTCAAAGTTTTTATTTTATATATAGCGTTCATCATTGATAACATGTGCACGGCTCAGTTTCCATTTACATTACTCATTATGCCGCAACATCAGTTCTTATGGGGTGTGATTCAACTCGAATATTGCATTTATTTACCCTCTTTACTTATGTATTTTAGCCCCCTGGGGTTCTTTAATTTCTATATTGATGTTATTTAACCCGACTACCTCTATTTTATATGTTTACATATTTTAAGAGGTATAATGGAGATTTTGTGGGTATTATGGTGCTTAGCGGTGAAATTGGTGCTATTCGGAAAGTTATCAATGTAGTATGCAAATTCAGGAGCCTTTTAATTATTTCAGCATTCGAGCTTCGTGCCCGAACTCTTCGCATAAGTTGTATCCCTTCGAGTCGGCTTCACGTGGCTTCCGAAGATTTGTTAATCTAGGTCCTAATGAGCATGTTATGACCATTTTCCTGGGGAGCTTCTTATTGGTTATTAGGATAAATCATTTTCTTTTCCTTTCTCTTTATTTCTTTTACCACTTACTACATAAGTGGGATATTGTTGTATTTGACGACATATTATTTTTAGTTAGTTTTTATCTTGTTATATTTAGTATTTAGGTTAGAGAAGAGGGTTTGGAGGGATTTTGGATGGAACTTCTCTCTCTCCTAGGGTTTCACCCAAATGGATTTGTAAGTACACTATTCATCATCTCTTTCATAAATCCAAGCTTCCATTATTTATTTCTTGTTGTGTTAATTAGCTTTTGTGCTTTGTTATTTAGTTTTCCATTAGTTAATTAGTTGTTTTATTATTCTTGCCATGTCTATTACCTAGATTAAGGGTTAGGTTCATATTTCCGCCATTTATAGGTGTCAATGTTTGAAATCTAGATTTTGGGTAAAAACACATTTAATTGAAACCTCGTGTATTAAATTTGGAATATTAGGCGTTTAACTTTCTTTGTCACGCGACGTTAGTGTTTATAGCGATATTCCAAAATTAATCCACGTGTGACCATTTTCGATTAAATGTTTAATCTTGCAGTTTTGGGTTAGTTTCCTTCATGTCTGATGTTTATAATTAATTGAATATGCTCGGTTAAATGTTTTTAAACCCAAATCCTTAATACACGCTGTTTAGCCCATGGAGTGGATGTGATCCTAATCTCATTTTATTTATGTTGTTTTGTTTTAATTAGCGTAATTAACTCTTTTTTCCATTTTCCCCCCTTTAAACCATCATCACCTTTCACACTTTTATTTTAGAAGTAATAAATCAATTAAAGTTTGTTTGATATTCCCTATGGATTTTCGTTACTCAGACTAATTGATATACTCCCGTAAAGAGTGTAGTTAAAGTTTAGATTTTTTGCATTGTGTTCGGAAGACGATAACAACGATTTCCATAGCTACATGGACGCTCGATTTCTGCAACATCAGTTATACCACGCAACACTTAGTGTTGTAGCATCACACTCTGTCATGAGTCGAAATCTCAATGATCCTAATGCATTGATATTATGGCATGATCGTTTGGGTCACCCCAAATCCACCATATTTCAAAAGATCATCTACAACTCAAATGGACATGTTTTAGTAAATCAACAACTCACCCTACCAAGTGACCATTTTTCACCACGTGTACACAAGGAAAATTAATTATTAAAGCATATTTTCTCAACATAGCCTCTGATTAACCATCCTTTTTACAACGAATTCAAGAAGATATTTGTGGACCTGTTCACCCTTTTAGTGGACCTTTCAGAATATTTATGATTTTTGTTGATGCTTCAACTAGATGGTCACGTGTTTATTTACTATTTACTCATAATTTGGCTTTTACAAAATTACTTGTTGAACTCAGAGCACATTTTCTTGATCAACGCATCAAATCCATTCGCTTAGATAATGCAGACGAATTCACTTCTCAAGTTTTTAATGATTATTATTTTTCCATAGGCATTGATATTGAGCACCCAGTTCCCCGTGTTTATACCCAAAATGGTTTATTTGAGCCAATAATTAAATGTTTACAAATGATAGCCATACCTTTGCTTATGCAATCCAAACTTCCAGCCTCATCTTAGGGTCATGCCATCATACACGCTACAAAGTTAATTCAACTTCGACTAACTTCTTACCATTCTTTTTCCCCTTCACAACTCATCACAGGATGTTAGCCAAACATATCACACATGCGTAAATTTGGTTGTGCCATGAATGTGCCTATCTCACCGCCACAATGTACCAAAATGGGGCCCAAATTCCGTTTGGGCATATATGTTGGTTATGATTTGCCATCAATAATTCGTTATATTGAACCATTGATAGGTGATGTGTTTATCGCTAGATTTTTAGATTGCCACTTTGATGATACCATCTTCCCGCCATTAAGAGGAGGGAAGAGCGTACCTGAAGTATGGTCCGTTCCATAAGAATGGCGAGAATTAACGTGGAATACTTCCACCTTGTCTTATCTAGACCTTCGTACTGCTCAATGTGAGCATGAAGTGCGAAGGATAATACATCTTCAGGGAATTGCAAATCAATTACCCGATGCATTCAAATAATACTAGTAAAGTGACCAAGTCTCATGTACCTGTGGCTAATGGCCCAACCAGAATTGATGTTCCAGTGAGACTAAATTTGATTTCAGCGATAAATGAATATGTTGCATGCAGGAAGCGTGGCAGGCCTATAAGTTTCAAAGATTCCACTTCTCGAAAGCGGAGATCAAATGAAAATTTATGCCCTCATAATGCTCAAGAAGAGGTTATGAATAAAATATCCACTTTCTCTAAAACCCCTGAATAGATTAGTGTCCCTAAAAAGACACAAGTCCCTAAAGTGACTACAAAAGCTTGAAGAGGCAAAGGTGCCTAAGAACAATAATGAGATCGCTATATTTTATACATATTTAAGAGAAACATGGGATCGCAATAAAACAGTCATCGATGACATATTTTTATAAACACTAGCTACATAAATATCAAAGGGAATTAATGATGATAATGAACCATGTACTATAAATGAATTTCGGTAAAGACAAGATTGGCCAAGATGGAAAATTTCCATCAAGGCAAAACTTTAGTCTCTAAATAGACGTGGTGTATTTGGACCTATAGGATAAACCCCAAAATATGTTAACCCAATAGGTTACAAATGGGTGTTTGTCATAAAGCGCAATGAGAAAAATGAAATCGCTTGATATAAGGCTTATCTTGTGCCGTAAGGTTTCCTGCAAAAACTAGGGATTGATTATGATTAAACATACTCCCTCATTATGGATGGTATAACTTTCGGATATTTGATTAGTTTAGCGGTCTTTGAAAATATTGATATGAGACTCATGGATGTCGTTACTACTTATTTATACGGGGAATTAGACACAAAAACTTATATGAAAATCCTTGAAGGATTCTCTTTGCCAAAAGAAAATATAAGGATTATGTACTCAATTCGACTAAGATGATCATTGTATGGCTTAAAGAAATCCAGAAGGATGTTGTATAACCACCCTAGTGAATACTTGTCTAAGAAAGGGTATGAAAACAATCCAATTTGCTGATGTGTCTTTATAAAGAAATCCCCAATGGAATTTGCGATAGTAGAAATTTATGTGGATGATATTAATTTAATCGGGACTCTATAAGATCTTGAAAAAACTGCTAACGATTTGAAGACGGAATTTGATATGAAAGATCTCGGGAAAACTAAATGTTATCTCGGCCTGTAGATCGAGAAAAATTATAGTGGAATTTTTGCCCATCAGTCTAATTATACGCAAAAACTCTTAAAAATATTTGGTATGGACACAGCACATCTAGTAAGCACACCCATGATCGTCCTATCTTTAGATAAAAAAAAAGATCCATACCATCATAAAGACGATGGTGAGAAAATATTGCGTCCATAAGTACCCTATTTAAGTTCAATTGGTGAATTATTATACTTGTCATAATGCACTAGACCACATATGTCATTCTCAATCAACTTTCTCGCCAAATATAGTTCTGAACCAACAAAAAGGAATTGGATTGGGATCAAGCATATACTAAGATCTTTAATTCAGCATGTTCATACTAAACAAACTTTTGTAGCTACCTCCTCTAACCAATCTGAAATTTCAGCACTTCATGAAGAAATTCGTGAATGTGTATGGCTAAGATCTTTAATTCAGCATGTTCATAGTTCTTGTCAAGTATCTCCCATTATAGAGGTTCACAATATCATATATGAAGATAATTCATCATGCATAACCCAAATTCAGGATGGCTTCGTCAAAGGAGACAGAACTAAGAACATTTCACCAAAAAATTTCTTCACTCATGGGCTTCAAAAGAAAAATGGAATCGAACTCAAGCAACTGCGTTCAACTAAAAACCTAATTGATCTATTTACTAAGTCACTTTCAAAAGCAACGTTCCTGAAACTTGTGCATGGGATTGGAATGTTGAAACTTCACCAACAGTCAATTCGAGATATGCAAATCAAAAGGAGCTCCTTTCCAGGGGAGAATAAAAAATCATGCTCTTTTAGGACATAAGTGCGATGTACTCTTTTTTCTTTAACTAGTTTTTTGCCTTTGGGTTTTTCTAGTAAAGGTTTTAATGAGACAGCATTAAGCACGTCCAACACCAATTCAATCATAACAAAAGTTATACTTTTTTCCCTTCAGTTTAGTTTTTTCCCATTAAGTTTTTCCTTAGTGAGGCTTTAATAAGGCAGCAACCATTGAATGATGAATATGGTGTACATAATATCATGCCCTTTGGGTGGATGTCCACTCACATTCTGTGTCTTTTGGGATACCCCGCTATGTCCTATAAATAGGGAGATCCTCATATGACTTTGTACAACACACAATACAATTGAGAAATAAAATACATAATCCCTCTCTCTAAATTCTCTCCATGCCCTTTATTTTTACAATATATATATATATATATATATATATATATAGTTGTGTGTGTGTACGCGTTATTATAAGAAAAAAGTTCTCATTGTGGGCGAAATTTCGAATTCAGAAAATGTGTTTTAGGTTTGGGTCAATTTTATTGAAGATTGTCTACACAATCGGATTTTACGTCATAAACACATCGACATCAACGCGAAGCGAATTATCCATCACACTAAAGTTTTCAAGCCATACAAACAAGTATACCATGTCGGAAAAATATTTTTTGAAATATAAAATTAATTTTTTTTACTTTTCTAAGGGATTTTTTTTAAGTTTTTATGCTAATAAAAAAATTTGTGACAAATTTTTGTGGCATTTTAAAATGTCCCTTATAATTTTAAGCTATAGGAATTCAAAAGTTTTTTTTCGTGAAAATAACAAAGCCTCCCAGTGCACCTCACATTCCAATCGCAAGTTAGAAGAGAAAAAAATTATGTTACATTCTCGCGTTCTAACCGCGACCTCTACCAGCCACGATTGTGCATCATCCCCCCGTTATAGTGGCGTAAGGTAGTACTATAGCATGTGGGAAGCGATTTTGGTAGCGGTTGTTAGGAAAAAAATTAAGCATTCTTTCAGAGTCACCAAGATATTTAAAATTCATTTATATTGGCTAAAAAAAATTACTAATCAGGTTTCTTTTAACACAATAATTTTTTATAAAAACGAGTTATGTGAGTAACTTTTCTCCAACTCCAATTTTATTTTTCTCAGAGAACTCTTTAGAGTCTTTACCTCGAAAAATCTCTTAAACACACTTTTGGTTTGGGTTCATTTTTTATATTCTAGAAAAAAATAATTCTTATTAAATTACATATATTATAAAGGAAAGAATACCAAACCATTTTTCTCATTAAATCACATATATTTATGGTATTTTTCTAAAATTAAAATTCTCACAAATTCAATTATAAATCTACGAAGGTTTTGACGTTGGTTGTGATCAAAGCTTGAGGAGAGACCTGTGAGCCGATTAACTTGGGTTACGATCCAAGCCACGTTTGTGAGACTGGTGTGCCAAGAATCAAATTAGTGGTAGAGATTTTAGCAGACGCATATGTTTCAATTGTTCGATGGATACCAAAATTCGAGGTTCGTGGTTGTCGAGTCAAAGCTGCGGTGTAGAGGTTTAAAGTTCGAAACGACGACGATTTGTGGTTGCGGCCAAATCAAGGATTCTAAGTCGTTCCTACACTTTTTTAATTCCCGAAATTTTGTACTAATGGACATATGTGTGGGTGGGTGGGTGGGTGTGGTTTTTTTCGAGAGGGTTTCTATATTAAATGACTGTGTCCCTATTTATATGATTATTTTTATTTTTTGCCATTATTTAGGGTTAACACCTCATGTGAATTTGGACCTACTTAATTAATTGGTAAATTGAGAAATTGACTTAATTAATTTGGTTAGGAATAAATTAAAACCGATTATTTTATTTGCACTATATTTACACTGTTTTAATTCATTTGAATTTGAATTAATATATTGACCTAAGATAAATAATTAATCAGGATTAAAATTGAAAATAATTAATTTAAGATTAATTTAATTTAATTTATCGACCCTGAAATAGCGTTGCCAAAGCCGTTTATGAAAATAAACTATTTAAGCAACTCCGAAAGTTTGTTGAAGAAACTCTTTACTTAAATCAAAACGATTTTGAACACAAGATGTGTTAACAAAATTATGTACGAGATATGGACAAGATTTGATAACAAGTTTTAGTAAACAGTTTAAAATGTTTTAAACTCAGCACACAAACAGAAAGGGATGAGAAGATGTAGAAATATTGATACTCAGGATTTTTAACGTGGTAAAACCTCAACCTTGAGGAAACATCCACGACTCCCTCTACGGAGTAAAACAAAAACAATCACTAAAACAAATATATGAGTTACAACCTATTTAACTAACATGCACACAAAAACAAATCTATACAAGTTCAGGATTGTACCCTCTGGCGTCCTTAACTTTTCTGCAGATCTTGTTTGTTGATGTAGTTGTCTCAGTTTGTCAACTCTTCTTTGTTTCAGCACTTTACGTCGACTTATTGTTCACCAAATCTTATAGCCAACACTTTGAGTGTTTGTAGTGTGACAATGTTTGTGAATGGTGTTCTAAAACACATGCATGCACACACACACACTTATTAGTTACAGACGATCCTAATAAATCACATATAAAGTCTATATGCAGTGCATTTGTTATTTTTCTTTCTTACAAAACCAAGAACCTTTTCGACCTTTCAAAATAACCCAGATTCCACGGAGATCTTGCTTAAGAAATCGGTCAAGACCTTTCTCAATCAGTTTTGAAAATATTATGAAGATTGAGAACCCTCCAAGTGCGAATCCCACTAGGTCAGGTTAGGTTTTGTAAAAACAGAAATAGAAAAACATCTATTGTTGATCTTTGAAGAAGAAAAATGTTTTAACAGAAAATAATCAACAACAAAATTCTCAAGATGAGAAAAAATGCAGCTAAGTGTTCTGTGACATGAAAAACTTCAGATCTATGATTTCTATTGAAAAAGAAACAAGATCTGAGTCTATGTCTAAGTTGGAAATAAGATTTATGAACACAAGGATTTCAGCAACCCAAGATCTCTTAACCAGAACTCTCATAAACCTAAAAAAAACACTAAGGATGGTGTTTTTGGTTTTGGTGGTTTTTCTGGAGAGGTAAGTAGTTTGGGCTTGAGAAGTGTTTGGACGAAGTTAGGGTTTCTAACTAGGGTTTGGTTTCTCTCTCTAACTTCTCTCTTCTCTCTTCTCTCTCTTCTCTCTCTCTCTCTCTATTCTCTGAGACTTTGCAAAATGGCAAAAGCTTTCGAAGGCTGAGATGAAAGGTCTTTAAATAGGGAGAGGAGAAGATTCCAGAGCCTCGTTCAAAAACAATGGCTGAGATTGAGTCAAGCACCATTGACTGCAATCCAAGGGCTCACAACAGGCGGTGGATTAAACAGGCTATGATTGGCTAAAGGGATTACACGGGGATCCACTCAAAAGACATGCAGGCCATCGATAAGGATAGATCCAAGGGCTGTAAGCGTGCGATGGTTTGTCTCAGTAAAGAAACACAGTTTGGTCCAATCAGAAGACAACAGGTGTTGGCCTGTGAACGAAGGTAAACGCGCGTCCCAAAATAATTACAGAGCCAACCCTTAAGTCTCTAGCGCTTTCGGTTTCTACCCAGAGTAACTTTAGGCCAATAAACACAACAATCCATATTTATATAATAACCCCAAGACTTTATAAATCAAATTTTAATTAAATAAAACCTTGTTTAAAATATGTTTTAAATTCCCAAAAAATTATTAAAAATCAAATTGAGGGATTTAAACACACTCACAACATTAAAACACATAGGGGTGCAATATGATATGCAAGAATCAAATTCTAAGTGTGTGAGTGATGGCTATAGTCTTAGGATCATTACATGATAGATAGAAGAAGAAGCAACCCAATCTCTGAAGCTCTTTGGTTTCTAGGATAGACACTATTTTGTCACAATTTCCAAACTAGATGAGCTCTTATACAGTCTAGACTCAAATGAGTCAAAAGTATAAGGGCTTCAATCTCCCCCTTTGGAAATATGAGACAAAATCTCCTTTGAGTCATCTCAACTCGTAGGGCGACAACAAAAAAAACTTATTCCTATAAAGGTTCTATCTACCCAAATCCTAGAAAGCAAAAATTACATAACTCAACTATATACAGTTTAACATCCTATTATTACAATGAAGAATGACTGTACAAGAAGAATACCTGCAAAAAATTACTAAGATCAAGCTTTTTAGTATATGCAGTAGACTCAAATTTCTCCCCCATTTTGTCTCAAATGGACAAAGGGAAGGAACTTGGCAAACATAACAGGTATTTACTCAGCACAAATCATACCAATAGATTTTCTTAAAGAAACGAATCTATTAAAATCAAGAGGTTTGGTAAATAAATCTGCAAGTTGTAGATCAGTAGAAAGATAATTGATTTCTAATTCCTTGGATTCAACTAATTCACGAATAAAATGATGTCTTATTTTAATGTGCTTAGTTCGCGAGTGTTGAACTGGGTTCTTAGAAATGTTAATCGCACTTTGATTATCACAATAGAGATGAAGTGTGGGTTCTAGAATACCATAATCACTTAGCATTTGTTTAAGCCATAACAATTGGGCACAACAGCTACCGGCGGCTATGTATTCAGATTCAGCAGTCGAGAGAGATGTGCAGTTCTGTTTTTTACTACTCCATCCTACCAAGTTATTACCAATATAACAACATGCGCCTGAAGTGCTTTTACTATCATCAGTACACCCAGCCCAATCAGCATCAGTGTACCCAATAATAGTGCTAGGTGTGTCATTCGTGTACCAAATTCCTAAATTTAGAGTGCCTTTAACATATTTAATTATGCGTTTTACAGCGTTTAAATGGCTCTCCTTGGGGTTGTTTTGATAACGCGCACAAACACAAACAGCATACATGATATCAGGACGCGAGGCAGTCAGATAGAGTAATGTGCCAATCATACTACGATATAAGGTAGAGTCTACAGATTTTCCATTTTCATCTTTAGATAATTTCTCTGTAGTACTCATAGGCGTTTTAGCACTCTTAGCACTCTCGAGGCCAAATTTCTTAACTATCTCTAATGCGTACTTAGTCTGCGAAAGAAACAAACCATCTGGTTGTTGTTTGACTTGGAGACCTAGGAAGAACTGTAACTCCCCCATAAGGGACATCTGAAATTCTTTACTCATAATTTCAGCAAAAGATTTTACTTCTGAGGTAGAAGTGGATCCAAATATGATATCGTCTACATAGACTTGAGCGATAGTAATGTGTTTGCCAAATTGTTTGACAAATAAGGTTTGGTCATTTCCACCTCTTTTGAAACCTTTGTCCAGCAGAAAACTGGAGAGTCGCTCATACCAAGCTCTAGGAGCTTGCTTAAGACCATATAAAGCCTTTTTTAACCGAAATACATGAGTAGGATAATTAGGGTCAATGAACCCTTTAGGTTGTTCTACATAGGTTTCCTCGGCAAGTATACCATTAAGGAACGCAGATTTAACATCCATTTGATATAATGTAAAATGCATGTGACAAGCTATAGCAAGAAGCAGACGAACTGATTCTAAACGAGTAACGGGAGCAAACGTCTCATTAAAATCAAGTCCTTCTATTTGGGAGTAACCTTGAGCAACTAGTCTAGCTTTATTTCTAATTATCATCCCATTTTCATCAGTTTTATTTTTGAAAATCCAACGAGTACCAATAACCTTTTTGTGATCAGGACGTGGAACAAGAAACCAAACATCATGAATGACAAATTGTAAAAGTTCATCCTGCATAGCAGAAATCCAGTGAGAGTCATTCAATGCCTCATTTACATTCTTTGGTTCCAAAAGAGAAACAAAGCAAGCATAGAGAGCATAATTTCTAAGTTGGGATCTTGTACGTACTGGTTCACCAGGGTTACCAACTATGTTGTTTATGGGATGATCTTTAGAAACCCAGTTAGGTACTTCAGGTGACTCAATAGGTAATGAATTATCTATTTCAGAAGAGTCATTTTCTAAAATATTTGACGATTCTTCTTCTATAGTTAATTCACTAGTCTTGCTTTCTACAGTAGTGTCACTAACAATTACATTTATGGATTCCATTAAGGTTTTAGTGCGAAGATTATACACTCGATAAGCTCTACTGTTAGGTGAATAACCTAAGAATATGGCTTTATCTCCTCTACTCTCAAATTTAGATAAGTGTTCCCTATCTTTGCAAACATAGCAGGTACTACCAAAGGTTCTAAGGTACTTAAGATTAGGCTTTTTATTGTACCAAAGTTCATAAGAGGTTTGTTTCGAATTCTTTCTAAGATAGACCCTATTAATAAGATGGCAGGCTGTACGAATAGATTCTACCCAAAAATACTTAGGTAATTTCTTAGCATGGAGCATGACACGTGCCATCTCTTGAAGAGTTCGATTCTTTCTCTCAGCTATTCCATTTTGTTGAGGGGTCTTAGGAGCACTGAACTCATGTTTGTAACCATTATAGTCACAATATTCTACAATACCAGTGTCTTTGAATTCACCACCTCTATCACTTCTGATTCTATTCACTTGAGTGTCTTTTTCATTCTCAATCCGTAAGAGAATCTTTAAAAAGGTTTGAAAAGTATCGGATTTTTGTTTTAAGAAAGCTACCCAAGTGAATCTGGTGAAGTCATCAACCATAACAAGAATATAACTGTGTCCACAAAGACTAACAGTTTGAGAAGGACCCATTAGGTCCATATGGATGAGTTCTAAGGGATTAGAGGTAAGGATATCTTTAACCCTTTTATGAGGTGCTTTAACAATTTTTCCTTCTTGACAGGGACCACAGACAATGTTATGAATAGGTTTAATTTTTGGTATTCCTCTAACTATCTGTTGAGAAGACAATTTACTCAAATTTTCGTAATTAATGTGACCCATTCTGTTATGCCATATCTCGTTGTCATCCATTCTGGCAACATTACAGATTTCAGAACTAGACATGACAGTATAACAATTGTCAGGGGTCCTGAATCCTGTAATTAAGCAATCTCCATTTTCATTTAAAATCTTGCAATTGTTCTTTGAAAAGGTAACAGTGTAGTTTGAGTCACAGAATTGTGAAATGCTAAGTAAATTAGCCTTAAGACCTTTAACTAAGAGAACATTTTCAAGAAGAGGAAGTCCTTTTTCTTTAAGGGTTCCTTTGCCTATGATCTGGGATGATATACCATCACCAAAAACAACTTTTCCACCATCAAAATGGGTTTTATTTAAAAGTTTTGTATCATCACCTGTCATATGCTTGGAACATCCAGAATCCAAGTACCATCCAGAAGATGTAAGTTCAGCTTTTAGAGCAGAAACAACAATGTTACACTTCATCTGTGGTGCTAGATCATCTTTTCTAACCCAAATTGCCCTGGTTTTTAGTTTGCGCTTGTTTGCTCTTATTTGATAAAATTTGCGAGCATTAGATTTTTGTTGAAAAACATTTTGCGCATGATTTTGTATAAATTTGAATTCCTGAGCATTTGATTTAGAAAAGGTTCTGGTTATCCTTCTAGTAAATGTCCTTTTAGGTTTAGTCCTTCTATTCCTATAGTTTGAGTTTTTGTCTGGTGGCCTGGGAAGGACATAATTGTTACGACTCCTCCTAGAATAGTTAAAGTTATGATACATAGGAGTGTTGTAGATAGGTTTAATCAGTCTCCTAGCATAGCAATTATCGAAAGAGTGACCATATATATCACAATAGGAGCAATAAAGATTGCTCAGAATAGGGTTTTCCTTAGGAAAGTCTCTAATCAAAGATTTTGAGAAATTTTGAGGCTGAATTTTATTCCTAGGTAGCACAGATTTGAAAGCAGGTTCACTTTTCCTAATAGGGGGGCAGACATATTTTCCCTTTGGTAAACTTTCATGCTTAGAGCAACTTGCATCTTCAGTGTTAGTGTTTTGATGGTCAAACTTAGTTTTTAGAGAATGAAAGTCTGGACATGTTTCAATAGGTCTTTTGCCTCCTGACACAAACTTGATAGGTTCAACATGTTTAGTTTGTGTCTTCAAATTGGGGCAAAACCCTATTCCAGTTCTATCATCAGAATTGGTTTTAGATTCAGCAACGAATTCCTCAAAACATTTAGAATTATTTTCAAATTTGGTAAATTTTTTGAAAACAGTTGCTGTCTTTTCTTTTGTTTGTTCCAATTCTAATAATGTCCCTTTGTATTTTTTCTCCAGAATTTCATTAGCTTCAGTCAAAGTTTTCAGTTTTTCATCAAACACTTTAACTTCACTGTCATGAGACATGCATTGTGTAGTATACTCTTCAGCATTCAGTTTTACCATTAGGCTTAGATCCTCTAGCTTTTTGGTAAGATCTTTAACAATCTTTTCTAGTCTAGTACTTTTCTTAAGAGTTTTAGTATATAGAATGTGAATGTCTGGGAGATCATCATTGTCAGAGTCACTAAGTGAAGTGTGTGAAGTGACCCCTAAGGTTTCATTTCTTAAACTCACGCACCCATTGACATCAGCAGTATCGATTTCCCTTTGACTCACACACCCCGAGGAAGAGGTATTAATGTTCTCAGTAAGTAAAGCATCTAAACCAGTTAAAGTATGATTCAAAGCAACAGAACTAGAATTACTAAACTCATCCTCACTATCAAGCATAGGCATATCATCATTGTATATGATTTTGGCAAAGAAGGCTAAACAAGGATCAAAACCATCAGATGTCTCAAGTTCCTCATTTTCAGAATCACTTGAGTCATCCCAGGTTTTGCAGATATTGGCTCTAGAGTGTTTGTTTTGGGCATTTAAATTAACTCTACAGTCTTGAGCTATGTGTCCTAGTTTACCACATCTATAGCATTCAGTCTTCTTGAGGTCTCTGTGAGGTCTTGTGTTGTCCTTGTTCTGTTTGTCATGAGGTTTGTGATTTGAAGGAGTGGTATAATTAGACTTGCCCTGTCTATTTGCAACACTGTTTCTAAGTTTAACAATTTTCTTAAATTGTTTTGTCATTAGGGCAATCTGATTATCTAGACTTTCTAAGTCACAGTCCTCATCAGAATCATTACTAGAGGTGTTTAACTCAGGTTTAATCATCTTAGAGGTAAAGCTAAGATTGGAATTGGTATGTTTCCTATTAGTGTGGGTCAATTGTTTCTTAAACTCTAATTCCATTTCCACAGTTCTTAATTTGCTACTGAGTAATTCAGGAGTAAGATTTGTATCACACATCTCCTCAATAGCATATCTTTTATTGTCAAATTTCTGTGGTAATGATCTCAGAATTTTAGACACAATTTCTTGTCTATCATAAGTTATACCATTGGCATGAAGTTTAGTGACAATATCAGTAAGGTTCATATAGAAATCATCGAAAGACTCAGATTCAGACATGATTAAGGTATTATACTGTTGGATTAACATCTGAGTCTTAGCAGCTTTTACCCTAGAGTCTCCTTCATGTGCAGTAATCAAGGTATCCCATGCTTCCTTGGAAGTGGTACAAGATGAGATTCTCTTGAACTCATGTTCGTTAATAGACATAAATATAGCGTTCTTGCCTTTGTTATTATTTCGAGAAACCTGTTTCTCTTCTTGAGTAAACTCACTCAATATTTTCTTAATCCTTTCATTGCTTCCATCAGTGGCTGGTTTAGTTGGATAAAAGTATCCGTTTTCAATGATATCCCAGACATCATCTCCCAGAGTGCCTTGAATGAAAGCAATCATTCTTACTTTCCAGTAAGAAAAATTGGTTCCATCAAAGACTGGAGGTCTGGTCAAGTTACCATATCTTTCGTTTTTCTCGTCCATAATTGATTTTGAGAAAACAGTTTCAGAAACTCAGGATCTTTTTGAAAAAAGTTCACCAAAAGCTCTGATACCAATTGAAATAGCGTTGCCAAAGCCGTTTATGAAAATAAACTATTTAAGCAACTCCGAAAGTTTGTTGAAGAAACTCTTTACTTAAATCAAAACGATTTTGAACACAAGATGTGTTAACAAAATTATGTACGAGATATGGACAAGATTTGATAACAAGTTTTAGTAAACAGTTTAAAATGTTTTAAACTCAGCACACAAACAGAAAGGGATGAGAAGATGTAGAAATATTGATACTCAGGATTTTTAACGTGGTAAAACCTCAACCTTGAGGAAACATCCACGACTCCCTCTACGGAGTAAAACAAAAACAATCACTAAAACAAATATATGAGTTACAACCTATTTAACTAACATGCACACAAAAACAAATCTATACAAGTTCAGGATTGTACCCTCTGGCGTCCTTAACTTTTCTGCAGATCTTGTTTGTTGATGTAGTTGTCTCAGTTTGTCAACTCTTCTTTGTTTCAGCACTTTACGTCGACTTATTGTTCACCAAATCTTATAGCCAACACTTTGAGTGTTTGTAGTGTGACAATGTTTGTGAATGGTGTTCTAAAACACATGCATGCACACACACACACTTATTAGTTACAGACGATCCTAATAAATCACATATAAAGTCTATATGCAGTGCATTTGTTATTTTTCTTTCTTACAAAACCAAGAACCTTTTCGACCTTTCAAAATAACCCAGATTCCACGGAGATCTTGCTTAAGAAATCGGTCAAGACCTTTCTCAATCAGTTTTGAAAATATTATGAAGATTGAGAACCCTCCAAGTGCGAATCCCACTAGGTCAGGTTAGGTTTTGTAAAAACAGAAATAGAAAAACATCTATTGTTGATCTTTGAAGAAGAAAAATGTTTTAACAGAAAATAATCAACAACAAAATTCTCAAGATGAGAAAAAATGCAGCTAAGTGTTCTGTGACATGAAAAACTTCAGATCTATGATTTCTATTGAAAAAGAAACAAGATCTGAGTCTATGTCTAAGTTGGAAATAAGATTTATGAACACAAGGATTTCAGCAACCCAAGATCTCTTAACCAGAACTCTCATAAACCTAAAAAAAACACTAAGGATGGTGTTTTTGGTTTTGGTGGTTTTTCTGGAGAGGTAAGTAGTTTGGGCTTGAGAAGTGTTTGGACGAAGTTAGGGTTTCTAACTAGGGTTTGGTTTCTCTCTCTAACTTCTCTCTTCTCTCTTCTCTCTCTTCTCTCTCTCTCTCTCTATTCTCTGAGACTTTGCAAAATGGCAAAAGCTTTCGAAGGCTGAGATGAAAGGTCTTTAAATAGGGAGAGGAGAAGATTCCAGAGCCTCGTTCAAAAACAATGGCTGAGATTGAGTCAAGCACCATTGACTGCAATCCAAGGGCTCACAACAGGCGGTGGATTAAACAGGCTATGATTGGCTAAAGGGATTACACGGGGATCCACTCAAAAGACATGCAGGCCATCGATAAGGATAGATCCAAGGGCTGTAAGCGTGCGATGGTTTGTCTCAGTAAAGAAACACAGTTTGGTCCAATCAGAAGACAACAGGTGTTGGCCTGTGAACGAAGGTAAACGCGCGTCCCAAAATAATTACAGAGCCAACCCTTAAGTCTCTAGCGCTTTCGGTTTCTACCCAGAGTAACTTTAGGCCAATAAACACAACAATCCATATTTATATAATAACCCCAAGACTTTATAAATCAAATTTTAATTAAATAAAACCTTGTTTAAAATATGTTTTAAATTCCCAAAAAATTATTAAAAATCAAATTGAGGGATTTAAACACACTCACAACATTAAAACACATAGGGGTGCAATATGATATGCAAGAATCAAATTCTAAGTGTGTGAGTGATGGCTATAGTCTTAGGATCATTACATGATAGATAGAAGAAGAAGCAACCCAATCTCTGAAGCTCTTTGGTTTCTAGGATAGACACTATTTTGTCACAATTTCCAAACTAGATGAGCTCTTATACAGTCTAGACTCAAATGAGTCAAAAGTATAAGGGCTTCAGACCCATAGGAAAAAGAATTTTTCAGTTATAGTGCAAACTATTTATACATGTACACTGGTCTTTTAACTTCTAAAAAAAACTTACATTGATTACCTTTTAAATATAATGCACCAATTAACAACGGTTCCTTTCATTAACTCTTATTACTGCCTTTACTAAAAAAAATTACTCATTAAGAGTCTAATTAGTTATTATCAGTTTTTGTGGCGGAATTATCCGACCTAATAGGAAAAGGCTGACATGTATCTGGTAGTCTTAATTAATGATCGTAGCTTGAAAATAAGGAAAAAAAAAGATCCGACTAGTGAAAATCTCAGGCCTGGATCTATTCGACCAGATTGCAATTGCATCCTAAGGCCATTGATTCTTATACAACTCATTCTTCTTTTGTTATCTATAAATGTAAACCACCCTGGGAAAAGAGGCATGCGATAAATGTTATTAATAATTGGTCAATAAAGACATAGAAGAACACTTCATGCACGTAAGCACGTTGTCGAACTACGTATATCTTATGTTTTGTTGTGTGATTTTCCTTTACTGCTTGGCACAGGCTTTGGGAAATGATTTTCTTTTCGTAGCAAACTACTAATTCTGTCTCATCCACATAGTCCACTTCCATCGTATAACAACGAGCCTCAAGATGAACGAAATGGGACCCCAGCACCTAGAGTCATGTCTGAGTTCCACCCCAATAAGAGTCATAACTCTCCTAACACACGTTATCATCCTTGGTAGGAAAAAATCATGGAAAGAAACTCACAGCCAAAGTCCAGGCAGATTTGGCTGCTTGTAGATGCCTATGAACAGAGTCCCTGACTCTCCTCCAAAAAGAGGAAAATGACTATTTTCAACATCCCCTAGAAATAATGGAGCAAGAATTACATGGGGACAAATACAAATGTCATACCCCAAACACCCAGCCCTCGAGTGAGTAGAATTCGCAACCGAGGAAGGTATTCACATCGCGATGAAGATCACTCCAAGAACAACAGTCCGTTGGAGAGGAGTAACAAGGGAGGATAATATCATAAGAAATATCTTCCCAACCTCATCTAATGAGAGATGGACGAGTCCCCACTCATTGGGGAACCAAATACACCAAGGAATTGGCCAGGAGGGACTTATTAGACAAATGAAATCTCATTCTCAAAGTCGATAGATTTACTAGAGCCTCCCAATAAGTTTGTTGATGAGGCATAAACTTCGTGTGTAAAATATGTGTTGTTTGGTGTCTACGTCCTACTTATAACAAATACCGCAACCTGGCATGCTATGTATAGAATTGTAGCAGCAAGTAGAGATCGAATCCACAAAGAACAATATTTAGAATTAAACTGATTTAGTACTTAAATAAGGGGTAAAATAAAAGATGATATGGTGATTATAAAATTACCACTCGTAAATAAGTAATCTAAATTAAATTATAAAAACGATATTATGATTATTTTCCTACCATGGGATAATCAACATGTGTGGATTGAAACACACTTAACTATGTATATTTAATTGATAATAAACATCAAACATGAAGAGTGAAAGATGAAACTTTCAATCGTATATGGTCAAGAATGGATTAAAGTCACAATATCACAATAAATACTACTGTTGCATGACAAAGGAAGTTAAACGCCTAATATTCTGACTTTAATACACAATGTTTCAATTATAAGCATTTCAAACCCGAAACCTAGATTTTAATGCTTAATACCAATCAATGGTGGAAATAAGATCCCAACCTCTATACGAATTACTACGCATGATTAAAACAATTATTGCAACTAACTAATGAAAGCAAACAACAAATTAAGCAATATAAACTAATTATCAAAGCAAGAAAACTAGTTAACAAAGATTGTAATAATGAATTACAACATAATATATATATATATATATATATATATATATATATATATATATATATATATGATGAACAACCTTACATACAAACCCTTAGAGAGAGAATAGAGAAAAGCTCCTAACACCAACCAAACCCTAACCCAATCTAATACAAAATGAAAGATAATGAAAAGATATCTCAAACAAATCAGGGTAAGAACTATATATACAAAACTAAGAATGACAACCTTATAAAATAAAGGTGCCAAATATGCTCGGGCCGAATCAATTTGGACCAAATCCAAATCGATTCGGTATAAGGTAAATTCGAGGTTGTAAGTGGAGAATCGATTCAGTCCAAAGACGAATCAATTCAGACTCTTCTAGTCTGAATTCTTTTGCTTGGATCAACATATGAAAAATGTTGTAACTTTTTTGTTATAGATCAGAATGATGCATGGCCAGAGGCTAAACGAAGATAGCTCGAAGGGATATACATTCATAAAGACTTTCAACCAGAAACCAAAATGCTAAAATGATTAAAATGCCCTTGAATATGGGCTTTATGATGAAACTTTTTTGAAATGCAACAAAACTTCATGCTTAGCACCATAATACCTATAAAAGCTCAATTATACCTAGAAAAGCATATAAACATACATAAAGGAGGTTTTGTAGTTAACGAACATAAAAATAGATATTAAGGTACTCGAGGGGGTTGAAATGCATAAGTATAAAGGGTAAATATATGCAATATTAGAGCATCGAACCCCCTGACTTACACATTGCTAGTCCCGAACAATGAAATACAAAGTAACAAGAACTACGAGTAGCACTATAAGAGGGGAAATATGTACAAAGGAGATCAATGTCACTTTCCTGGGAGAATGATTGCATTCAGCCTATGCAATAAGCCGTTAAACCCATAGATTACTCTAGTGGATGAGTGTTATCTCGTGAGTGTTTTCAGGGATGAAACCAACAATCATCAAAGTTTCCTAAAAAAAGTATGCCCAAATATCCTATATGTTAGCTTAACAACAAAAATAATTTCAACACATTATTAGCATTGCGAATGAATTCACCCAAAAATCCTAAATTATCCACGTCAAAAGAATAACTGCATAAAATTAAAAGTTATATGTGAATGGTGTGGAGCATATAAAAAAATGTTTTGATTCGGTAAAAACACCTATAAAGAAGAATATTCAATTGAAGCATGATTAAACTCAAATCATCTCTAGATATTACACTCAATAAATGAAATCACTACGAACGAGTTGTAATACAAGGAACATGCGGTCATAAAGAGTAAATATAAGTGGAAACAAGTCCACGCATGTGTCATTAATGAATAATGGTACTTATAAAATGAAAATTTTCAATCTGAATGAAAGGATATTATCATTAATGAGGTGAAATATATTTTCACATATTATCGTAACTATTATGACTTTTGACTCACATTCACTCTAGGATAATATGGGACTTTAAAGGGTTCTAATGTAGATTTGGGGTTAAGGTGTATGAAACGAAAGGGATATTTACGATTTCAAAGTGCTCGGGGAGAATACTAGAGATAATAGAAAATTCAGGGGCAATTTCAAAATTGGAATATAAATTTCACAAAAAGCAGTGGATATAATAATGGAGTATGAGTAACATACTTATCTAATACCATAAAATTGGGATTCTTACTTTTCTTCTTTTTCTTCCTTTTCTTTTTTTTTCTTTGATTTTTTCACTTCTTTTTCTTTACCACTTCTTTTTCATGAGAATAAAAGTTAACTCATATGCTTAATTGCAACCACGAAATAAGAACGTCATTAAATCTCAAGTACCATTCCAAACACAGGTATGAAAGGTGTATATATGGTTTGTGAACTCCAATGTGGAGTTGGTTATGAAATTTTGAGTTTTGAAATGAAAGACTAATATTTAAGCTCAAAGGGGTTGACTAGGGAAATATATAGGGTGAGGTCAAGGTACATATAGGTATAATAATAAAGAGGTCATATGATCATTACCTAAATTTCACACAATTATCGGATCAAAACAACTTGGAAAATCACGCTCAAGTAACACATTTAAAAAATGAACTCAATTAATGAATGATCAATCAAAGAAAAATGAGATTACCAATTAATTTAACATTTTCACTCATAAATAAAGAAAATCACAAAGCTCAGTCGATTTTAGTGTACACAAAGCAATAAAAGATCACCAAACTATAATTGTCCTACTAAATCATTTTGCAAGAAAAGAGCAAGGGCGCAAGGGGTAAAAGTTTTAATTCAAGAATTTATTCCAAATCGACAATTTACAGATTAAAGTCTAATAGCTTAAAAGAAATAGAATATTTGTCATTGATTAGAAATTGGATAGGTCAATTATTAAAGTTTATCATTGGAAACAAAGGCAAAATGTCCAACAAAGGAGAAAAAAGTAAGAAAATATTTTTAAAAATATTTATTTTTTAACAACAAATGCATACTTGGGAAGAACATGTAATCAAATTATTGAAACTACCAATGAATGGGAAGAATAACCCACACCCCTTAACTTAAACGTTGCATTGTTCTCAATGCGAATCAAGAACACAAATTAAAGAGAGAAAAAGAGCAATATTACCAAATCATAATAAAAAAGATTCTATAAAAACATGTTAGAACCAAGCATAATAAAAAAGAATAACAAAACTTTAATTAATTACACTAGACTATAATTGAAAAGAAAAATAAAATAAACTTCTATTTAAAACCTACAATTTTAACTTTTAACTAACTATACACTAGAAGTTGAAATTTTTGAGGATCCACACGTAAAATAATTTGACTGAGCAACCAAAGGCGGTACCTCATTTGAGTGAATGCCTCCTAAAAAAATGGGTTTCGTTTATGTAATGGGAGACATGTATAATGTGAAATAAATAAACCATCATTAATTAAAAGGTTTTGGAGGATGATGATGGGATAGAACGGGGGACAAGCACAAGTGGGATCCAAAATAAGTATAATTTCCTCCCAAAGGATTTTCAATTAGAATGGGACACATATGTGAATATCCCCTCAAAGAATGCAATTCAAGAAAAAAGTCCTCACCAATAAAAGGATTGAATATTATAAAGTTTTCAACTGGCCCATGGGACTCTTATAATGGTCCGATAACGGCAAATGGGAAGGGGGGTTAAATAAATTTAACCTAGAGAGATGACTCATCACCACTTGAAGATTTAATTACTAAGGAGAAAGATTGGCTTTCAATGAAATGTTCTTCTAAAAATGTTTGAGGTGAAACACATGTCTTAACCTCCTCTTTGTTTTCCAAAAAAGAAATAATGTCACTGCAAAGTGCTCCAATTTCCAAATTATCGCCATTAGCATTCTCCATTATGCTTTGGGCGAAGAGAAGCATGGTTTCTTCCAAAGTAGGCTTCCTTGGCTCAAGAACCTCAGATTCCTATAAGGACATATTTCTCATAGTTCTTAATTTACATTAAGTATGTCGTATCCCGTTACAACCATCAAAGAAATTCAAATTCACACGTTCAAGAAGACGAATCCGAATCCGAATATCAATCATCTATAACATCTATGCGACATGAGGTATAATTTAGTACATATTTTGTTTTGATTTGCTTAGATTTTTTACTAAGTATTGGGATACTTTTTATAAAGTGGTTTTATCAAAATGAGGCATTTTTTTAAAATGTTTTGTGAGATTCCTGTAGGCGAACTACAAAAAATAAAAAAATCATTCATGTCATTCAAACGGAATGGATATGTCTTTCAAATGACATTAGCCCATCATTAGATAGGTCATTTGATGGCCAGGGTCTAATTTGGATCAAACGAACCCATACTGTTTTGATTTTTAAAGGGTCATTTCTTGGGTCATTCAAACAACATCTCAATGTCATTCAAACGACATGATGAAGTCGTTTGAATGACGTTCCGCCGCCTCAAAAATTTTATTAGACTATAAAAACATGTTTCATTAAGCTTTTCGATTAAGAATTTTTATTTACGCAAACTGCAGAACAACTGCAAATTAAGTCTTCACTTTTTAGGGCTAAAAACCTTTTTGATTCACCAAAACAATCCCATATACATTTGTGAATCTTCTTTGGAACCCAAAAAATTTTGTCACGGAGTTTATTCTTGTGGAGTGTTGTCTTTACTACTAGACTTAGGGATACTCGAGGGTACTCACTCCTGAAGGGGGAACTGCGATTCTTGTGATTCTCGAGGGAGTCATTGCTAGTTCAAGGTTGCGATCTTTGTGGGTTCTTGCGGGAATTCATTATAGTATTTGACTTGTAAGTTTGTAAGTTGCGATTTACATTTTATTAGTGAAATAAAGGTTTTGCCCTGATGGGATTTTTCCTAAATTTGATTTTTCCTGAATTGTTCTGATTGCATGCTTATATGATTTAATGCTTTCAATCACATAGATGCATGTCTGGGTTTAATGAAATTGGAATTTGGTTTGTTTGATATTGACATCTAGTTAATAAGTTAACTTTATTTGAGTATTTTGAAATCTCAAATTGGTATCAGAGCACGTTTCACCAAATTATCGTGAGATCCTTTATCGACAAAATTTGAATGCTTGCTTGATAACTATTATTATATAAAAATTCCACTAAAATAAATAATCATCCCAATTCCCTTTCAGATCAAGTACACATGCCCTAAGCATATCCACTAAGGTTTGAATGGTTCTCTCAGATTGTCCATCTGTTTAAGGATGAAAAGCGGTGCTGAAATTTAATTGTGTTCCCATGGTTGTGTGTAGGCTCTTCCAAAAGCGAGCCACGAATCTAGGGTCATGGTCAGAAAGAATTGAAATTGGGGTTCCATGAAGCCTAACAAATTCCTGTACATATAACTTAGCTAATTTTTCTAACGAATGGGTAATCTTAATGGAAAGAAAATGAGCATATTTAGTTAACCTATAAATAATCACCCAAATAAAATCATTAACATTTGAACTCCTTGGTAAACGTGTCACAAAATCCATAGTAATATGTTCCCATTTCCACTCAGGGATAGGTAGGAGTTGTAGTAATCCTGATGGTTTTTTATGTTCAACTTTTACATGTTGACAAACCAAGCACTGAGATACAAATTATGCTATCTTCCTCTTCATGTTATTCCACTAAAACACTTCTCGAAGATCCTTATACATCTTTGTAGATCCGGGATGAAATGTGAATCTCGAGTAATGACTTTCCTCCAAATTTTTCCTCTTTAGTTAGGCATCACATAGAACACACACTCTATTTCCAAACCTCAATATATCATCTCGTATCACAAATTCAATCCTCTTCCCTTCAATAACTTCATCTCTAATCTTCTTCAGTTGTGGGTTATTTACTTGTGCAATTCTGATCATTTCCATTAACATGGGTAGTACTTGTAAGTTTACGATTATTCCACCTTTGCTATAAATGCATACATCTATTTCCATACTTCTCAAATCCCTTAACAAAGGTTCGTGATTTGTAATGAGACATGCTAAATTTATTGTAAACTTCCTACTTAAAGCGTCAGCTACTATATTAGCTTTCCCAAGGTGATAATGAATATTTAAATCATAATCCTTCATTAGTTCTAGCCACCTCCTTTGACTCATGTTCAATTATTTTGGGGTAAAGATATATTTCAAACTCTTATGATCGGTATAAATCTCACAATTCTCACCATACAAATAATGACTCTAAATCTTAAGAGCAAAAATTACAGCAGCTAATTATGGCTCATGGGTTAGATAATTCTGCTCATGGTTTTTTAACTGTCTTGAGGTATAAGTTACTATTTTCCATTTTTAATTAGAACACATCCCAAACCATTTTTAGAAGCATAATTATAAATCATAAATCCCCATGTCCTGAAACGAATAGTGAAAATTGGGGCAGTTACTAATCGATTCTTAAGTTCTTGAAATTATTCTCAACTGCCTTAGACCATTCATATTTCACCTTCTTTGGGGTTATCCCAGATAGAGGTTTGGCAATACTAGATAATCCTTTAAAAAATCTTCGATAATAACCTATTAATCCAATAAAACTATGAATCTCCGTCACATTATTTGATTTAGGCCAATCTAGTATAGCCTTGATCTTTTGAGGGTCAACCGACACTCACTCCTCAAAAATGTCACGTCCTAGAAAAGAGATGCTAGGCAACCAAAACTCACACTTCTTTAATTTCGCATATAATTTCTCCCTCCTACGGATTTTTAACACTGTCTCTAAATGATTTTCATTTTTTTCAATACTTTTGGAATAAATAAGGATGTCATCAACGAAAACATCTAAACACTGATCCAAATATTTCCTAAACACTCTAATCATTATATCCATAAAAGTGGCTAGTGCATTAGTTAGTCCAAATGGCATCACAAGAAATTCATAGTGACCATATCTAGTACGAAAAGCTGATTTCGAAATAACATCTTCCTTAATCTTCAATTGGTGATAGCTTGATCTAAGGTCAATCTTAGAAAATACTTGCGCACCTTACAGTTGGTTAAACAAATAATCTATACGAGGTAGGGGTTTTTATTTTTAATGGTCACCTTATTTACATCACGATAATCTATAAATAACCTCGTCGTCCTATCCTTCTTTTTAACAAATAACACTAGAGCACCCCAAGGGGATACCCTTGGTCTAATAAAACCCTTGTCTAACAGAACTTGTAATTAAACCTTTAATTCCCTTAATTCTAAAGGTTTCATACGATAAGGTGGTTTCGAGATTGGTATAGTTCCACGAATAAGGTTAATTGTAAACTCTATTTCTCTATTAGGAGGAAGACTGGGTAAAACATCTGGAAAATATTTAATGATAGGAATATCTTCTAAACTAGGCTCTTCTGTTTTCAAATCAATAACACTTACAAGGAATCCTTGACATCCCTTCTTAAGAAAACTACAAGCTTTCATTACAGAGATAATACACATGGGAGATAGGATGCCAGTTCCTTCAAACCTGAATTCTAGTTGGTTAGGAATTTGGAAAGTAACTATCCTCTCAAAACAATCTACCTTAGTATGATACGTTGCTAACCAATCCATGCCTAAAATAACTTCAAAATCTCTTTTGTCTAAAAATATCAAATCGGCAAATATTTTATGAGTACTATTATCGATAGGGCAAGACTTATACACTAATGCTCCCGTCAATAACTCACCTGAAGGAGTAGAAACGTGTATGCTATGATTCAAGGGTTTAGGCATATTATGAAAGTAATTACAAAACATACATACACAAGGGTAGAACTAGGATCTATTAAAACTTGAAAAGGTTGGGCATATATAGAAAGTGTACCTAACACTACTGCATTATAAGCTTGGGTATCGGAAAGTGCAAAAACTCTACCACGTCTACCTTGGCCCTTCTTTTCACCTAAAGGATGTATCGGAATCCTTGATAGGGTTGGGTAGTCTTTTATCTGAGGTCCTTTATGTCCACATCTAAAACAAGCTCCTGAATCCCTGTAACAAGATCGTCCTCCATGAATCTTCAACATCGTTGGCATATCTTGTTATTATACTATTTTTTTATCACTAGCTCCCCCAGCATTGGGTGTACTCCTAAAATTATTTCTATTATTTGATTTCTTGCCTATTTGTTCCCCAAACTTCCTTTTTCCACCTGTAATTTGATTCTACTCCTTGCTATCCCTTTCGTCTATCGTAGCCCTAGCCACAAAGTCACTATATGATTTTAAATTTATGATCAAAATTCAACTACAAATACTCAACCATAACCCACGGTCAAAAATTTTTACTTTTAAAAGATCATTCACCATAACATAAGGTGAAAAATGGGATAACTCAGTAAACTTTCCCTCGTATTGACTAACGATCACATTCCCTTACACTAGACTCATGAACTCAGATGCCATTTCATCTTTCACTGTTTCAGAAAAATATTTCTCATAAATGATCACCAATAAATCATTCCAAGCTATGTAAGTATTCCTTTTTCTCATGCATTATCTGAGTCATTCTCCACCAATGCTCGGCTTAACCTTCTAACATAAACGTTGCAAATAAAACCCTTTGTTCATCTGTACACTTAAGAACATCCAGCATCTTTTCCATCTGCATCACCTAACTTTCTGCTTCACTATGGTTAGTAGTACCTTTAAAATAATGAAGATTCAACTTCTTGAACTGTTTAATAGTACAGCTACTTAGTTCAAGATTCCTTGGCACTCCATTATTCACCTGATGCTCCACAATCTTTGCTAGACTTTCAATCGCCTTGTATGCACATTTCAGTCCTTCCATATTCGAATCACTAGTTTTCGTAGTTGATCTTGTCTTGATCATTTTCTACAATCATGGCCAAACATAAGACGTATAATACTATCTCAAGATTGAAAATTAGAAGAACAATTACATATAGATTGTAAGACGTATGGAGGGTTATCACATAAGTCGGATATTTAATCCTATATCCTATGTATGAAAACTTAAAATCTATAACATTCAAAACATAGTAGTCTATGGGTTCACAACCTTTCTCTGATACCACCTCTGTCACGACCCTGAACCAAAATTAGTAGTAGGGAATGAGTGTCTTGACATGCCACCAAGGCAACAAATATTCTGACTTAAATTATTTCCTTAAATAAATGCAGCAAAAATACAATCAAATGGTTATGAATCGTAAAATACTGAAAGTGAAGGAATTATGTCATCAGAGCTTTCTAAAGGAAACTTCATTTATATTCAAAGTAACAACGAGTTATAACTTAAGACAAAATTTAAAACTTATTAGAAGAAACCCAAACATGCTCTAGATGATAAAACAAACATTTTACTTAAAGTAACAAAAAGAGCTCGAAAAGTTGAATCTTCAACATAGTCCTTTTACGTTCCCTCCGCGAGCCTGCTAATTTCCTGAAAAATGATTATTTATACAACATAGGTTGAAAGCCGAATGAGATTCAATCTCTATACATTCCAGGGTTTTTCAAAAAATTGATACCTATTCAATTTAGAACATAAGGAGTATATATATATATATATATATATATATATATGGACAAGAATTTGCAGTAATATATATAAGTAACTGACAGTATATATTTTCAAAATAAATAGTGCAAAACAGAACAGATAAAATAATTAGGCAATATGTCAATTATTCACTTTTATTTTAATGGTCATGTACGCTCTAATACCCAGACAGATAGATAGTGTTACAAAATATTTCCACTCGATAATAACACAGATAGAAAATCATTATATCTAGAATAACACCTTGTTTGGGCACACTAGCGATAAACCAGTTGGGAAGGTACCACCCAAATATATCCACCCGGTAGTCAAGGCCAACATTATAAGAGAGTTTCCATAGGCCGAATCAATAATTTTAGAATTCAAATCAGATGTATATAGCGAGAGATATATACATATAAGAAGCGACGGAATCATCGGTATCAGATGTATTTTAGAATAAAAGTAGTTTCAAAAAATGTATATAATTTTCATAATATGATATAATCAAAATACGCAAGGAATGTCATAGAGTACTCACCTAAAACTGAAGTTCGAAGTTACAGATTTTGAGTCTTGGATCACTTCGTTAAGATGAAACCTCTTCTCAAACGTAAAGAACTCCTTCTAAAGATATCACTCTTTCTTACTATAATTATCAAGGAAATGGTATGAGTTTAAATGATCCAAAAGGCTGTATTTATAGTTTTCCAAAGATTTCATGGTATTGACACGTGTCTAGCTGACCAAACCTTTACAACGACGAGTCAGCGTTGAGGTGTCGGGTTCCGGAGGGGTCTTGCAGTCTTATTTTACCTAGCAGCAACACATGTTTTTAGGTTTAGCTATATCGATGACATGTGTAAGCACGAGGTGTCAATTAATGGTCTAAGGGTCATTTTACACATGAAGGGCACTTTGGTAATTTCACACTTTATGTTTTTAATATTTCTTAAAGGTCCTTGAAAATATTTTATTTACAAAAAGGTCCTTTTTTATTTTTTTATTTTGGTCCCTAAATCTTTCTTAATTAGAACTAAGTCCCTAAAGTTTCATAAAATTATATTTTCTACCCCAAAACTTATCATTTAGCTTAGGATGTGCATTAAAACTTCAATTTGACCAATTCTATAGTTGATTCTTCAAATTTAAAAATGCGCTTCGTCATATTAAGAAGTCATAATTTTACATTTGTAATAATACAACATTTATCAGATAATAAGTGAGACGAACTTCTAAAAATAAACTATATATGAATATATAAAAGTGGGGTCATTACATACAACCGTCCTTATAAAAACTTTGGTCCCAAAACTTGACTTATATTAATTTTCAAAAAGGTATGGATATCGCTCCTTTATTTCATCTTCTCGCTCCCATGTTGCTTCTTCAATGGAATGATTACGTCATAATACTTTGACCAGTGGAATTACCTTAGTTCGTAATATTTTATCTTTATGGTCCAAAATTTTTACTGGATGCTCAATGTAGGTCAGATCTTCTCTAACTTGAAGAGGTTCATGACTTAAGATATGCGTTGGATCTTAGACATATTTCTTCATCATTAACACGTGAAATACATTATGCACACTAGAGAGTCCAGGGGCAAGGCTATTCTATACACAACAAGTCCTATCCTTTCAAGGATTTCAAAAGGTCATATGTATCTTGGACTTAACTTCACTTCCTTCCCAAATCGGATTACTACATTTGCTGGTGATACTCGCAAGAACACAAAACCTCCTCTTTGAAATTCTAACTGTTGGTGGTGATTTTCGACATAACTCTTTTGACAACTTTGAGCGATTCGAAGTCGGTCTTGTATCAATTTCTCTTTCTTTGCTATGATCTGAATCAATTCTAGTCCCAATGATTTCCTTTCTCCAACTTCTACCTAACACGCAGGGGAACGAAACCTTCTACCATAGAGTGCCTCATATGGAGCCATTTGCATGCTTGCTTGATAACTATTAATATATGAAAATTCCACTAATAGTAAATGATCATCCCAATTCCCTTTTAGATCAAGTACACATGCCCTAAGCATATCCTCTAAGGTTTGAATATTTCTCTAAGATTATCCATCTATTTGAGGATGAAAAGCGGTACTAAAATTTAATTGTGTTCCCATGGCTACTTGTATGCTCTTTCAAAAGTGAGACAAGAATCTGGGTTACGATCAGAAATAATTGAAATTGGGGTTCCATAAATCCTAACAAATTCTCGTACATATAACTTAGTTAATTTTTCTAAGGAATGGGTAATCTTAATAGCAAGAAAATGAGCAGATTTAGTTAACTTATCAATGATCACCCAAGTAGAATCATTACCATTTGTACTCCTTGGTAAACCTGTCATAAAATTCATAATAATATGTTCCCATTACCACTGAGGGATAGATAGGGGTTGTAGTAATCCTGATGGTTTTTGATGTTTAGCTTTTACTTGTTGAGAAACCAAGAACTGAGATACAAATTCTGATATCTCCCTCTTCATGTTATTCCGCCAAAACACTTCTCAAAGATCCCTATACATCTTTGTAGATCCGGGATGAAATGTGAATATTGAGTAATGACTTTCCTCCAAATGTTGCCTCTTTAGTTAAGCATCACATGGCGCACACACTCTATTTTCAAACCTCAATATACCATCTCGTATCACAAATTCAATCCCCTTCCCTTCAATAACTTCCTCTTTAACCTTCTTCAGTTGTGGGTTATAAACTTGTACAATTTTGATTCTTTTCATCAACATAGGTATGACTTGTAAGTTTGCGATTATTCCTCCTTTGCTGTAAATGCATACATCTATTTCCATACTTCTCAAATCCCTTAACAAAGGTTTCTGATTTGTAATGAGACATGCTAAATTTGTTGTAGACTTCCTACTTAAAGCGCCAACTACTATATTAGCTTTCTTTGGGTGATAATTAATATTTAAATCATAATCGTTCATTAATTCTAGTCACCTCCTTTGTCTCATGTTCAATTATTTTGGGGTAAAGATATATTTCAAACTCTTATGATCGATATAAATCTCACAAGTCTCACCATATAAATAATGTCTCTAAATCTTAAGAGAAAAAATTACAGCTACTAATTATAGGTCATGGGTTGGATAATTCTGCTCATGGTTTTTTAACTGTCTCAAGGCATAAGCTACTACTTTTCCATTTTGCATTAGAACACATCCCAAACCATTTTTAGAAGCATCACTATAAATCATAAATCCCCCTGTCCTGGAAGCAATAGTCAAAATTGGGGCAGTTAGTAATCGATTCTTAAGTTCTTGAAAACAATTCCCAACTTCCTCAAACCATATATATTTCACCTTCTTTTGGGTTAACCTAGATAGAGGTTTGGCAATACTAGAAAATACTTTAACAAATCTTCAGTAATAACCTACTAATCCAAGAAAATTATGAATCTCCGTCACATTAGTTGGTTTAGGCCAATCTAAGTAGCCTTGATATTTTGAGGGTCAACCGACACTCCGTCCTCGGAAATGACATGTCCTAGAAAAGAGACGCTACGCAACCAAAATTCACACTTCTTTAATTTCGCATATAATTTCTCCCTCCTAAGGATTTGTAACACTCTCTCTAAATGCTTTTCGTTTTTTTAATACTTTTGTAATAAATAAGGATGTAATCAATGAAAACAACCACATACTGATTCAAATATTTCTTAAACACTCTATTCATCATATCCATAAAAGCGGCTGGTGCATTAGTTAGACCAAATGGCATCACAAGAAATTCATAGTGACCATATCTAGTACGAAAAGTTGATTTCGAAATATCATCTTACTTAATCTTCATTGGTGATAGCCTGATCTAAGGTTAATCTTAGAAAACACTTCCGTACCTAGCAGTTGGTCAAACAAATCATCTATACTAGGTAGGGGTATTTATTATTAATGGTCACCTTATTTAGTTCACGATAATCTATACATAACATCATCGTCCCATCCTTATTTTTAACAAATAACACTGGAGTACCCCAAGGGGATACACTTGGTCTAATAACACCCTTGTTGAATAGATCTTGTAAATGAACCTTTATTTCCCTCAATTTTAAGGTGCCATATGATAAGGTGGTCTTGAGATTGGTATAGTTCCAAGAATAAGGTCAATCGTAAACTCTATTTCTATACTAGGAGGAAGACTGGGAAAAATATCTGGAAAATGTTTAGATATAAGAATATCTTCTAAACAAGTATATTTTGTTTGCAAATCAATAACACTTTCAAGGAATCCTTGATATCCCTTCTTAAGAAAACTACAAGCTTGCATTGCAGAGATAATACGCATGGGAGATAGGATGTCGGTTCCTTCAAAATTGAATTCTGGTTGGTTAGGAATTTGGAAAGTAACTCTCTTCTCAAAACAATCTACCTTAGCATGATACGATGCTAACCAATCCATCCCTAAAATGACTTCAAAATATATTTTTTCTAAAACTATCAAATCGGTGAATAGTTTATGACTACTAACATCTATAGGGCAAGACTTATATATTAATGCTCCCGTCAATAACTTACTCGAAGGAGTAGAAACGTGATTGCTATGATTCGAGGGTTCACGCATATTAGAAAAGCGGTTAACAAAATGTACAGACACAAATGAATGTGTAGAACCAGGATCTATTAAAACTTGGAAAGGTTAGGCACATATATAAAGTGTAGCTAACACTATTGCATTAGAAGCTTAGGTATCATAAAGTGCAAAAACTCTAATCTGTCTGCCTTAATCCTTTTTTTCTCCTAAAGGTTGTATCGAAATCCTTTTCGGGGTTGGCCAGTCTTTTATCAGATGTCCTTTATGTCCACATCTAAAATAAGCTCCCGAATCCCCATAACAAAGTCGTCCTCCATGAATCTTTCCACATCGCTGAAATATCTTGTTATTATACTATTTGTTATCACTAGCTCCCCCTACATTGGGTGTAATCCTAACATTATTTCTATTATTTGGGTTCTTCCATATTTTTTCCCTAAACTTCCTTTTGCCATTTATAATTCAATTGTACTCCTTGCCATCCCTTTCGGCTATCATAGCCCTAGCCACAATGTCACTTTATGATGTCAACTTAAGGATGGAAATTCGACTACGAATACTCAACCTGAACCCACATTCAAACTTTTTGAATTTTAAAACATCAGTCACCAAAAAATAAGGTGCAAAATGGGATAACTCAGTAAACTTTGCCTCGTATTGACTAACCGTTATATTCCCTTGCACTAGACTCATGAACTCAGCTGCCATTTTATCTTTCATCGTTTCAGGGAAATATTACTCATAAAAGATCACCAAGAAGTCATTCCAACCTATGTAAGTATTCCTTTCCTCATGTATTCTTTGAGTCATTCTCCACCAATGCTCGGCTTCACCATCTAACATAAATGTTGCAAATAAAACCCTTTGTTCATCGGTAAACTTAAAAAAATCTAGCATCTTTTCCATCTGCATCACCCATGCTTCAGTGGGGTTAGGGGTACCTTTAAAAGATGGAGGATTAAACTTCTTGAACTATTCAATAGTACAACTACTTACTTCAAGATTCCTTGGCACTCCATGATTCACATGATGCTCCACAATCTTTTCGAGACTTTCAATTGCCTAGTATGCACCTTTCAGTCCTTCCATATTCGAATCACAAGTTCCCGTAGTTGATTTTGTCTTGGTCATTTTCTATAGTCATTGCCAAACATAAGACGTATTATACTATCTCAAGATTTCAAATTATAAGAACAATTATATATAAACAAATATATAGACTGTAAGGCATATGGAGGGTTATCACATAAGTCGGATATTTAATTCTATATCCTATGTATGAAAACTCAAAATCTATAACGTTCGAAACTTAGTAGTCTACGGGTTCATAACCTTTCTCTGATACCACCTCTCTCACGACCCCGTACCAAAATTAGTAGTAGGGAACGAGTGTCTTGACATGCCACCAAGGCAACAAATATTCTGACTTAAATTATTTCCTTAAATAAATGCAGCAGAAATACAATCAAATGGTTATAAATCGTAAAATACTGAAAGTGAAGGAATTACGTCATCAGAGCTTTCTAAAGGAAACTTCATTTATATTCAAAGTAACAACTGACAAGAATTTGTAGTAATATAAATAAGTAACTGATAGTATATATTTTCAGAATAAATAGTGCAGAACGGAACAGATAATATAATTGAGCAATATGTCAATTATTCACTTTTATTTTAATGGTCATATACGCTCTAATACCCAGACAGACATATATTTTACCAAAATATTTCCACCCGATAATAACACAGATAGAAAATCATGATATCTAGAATAACACCTTGTTTGGGCACACCAGCGATAAACCAGCTGGGAAGGTACCACCCAAATATATCCACCCGGTAGTCAAGGCCAACATTGTAAGAGAGTTTCCATAGGACGAATCAATAATTTTAGAATTCAAATCAGATGTATATATCGAGAGATATACACATATAAGAAACGAAGGAATCATCGATATCAGATGTATTTTAGAACAAAAGTAGTTTCACAAAATGTATATAATTTTCATAATATGATATAATCAAAATACGCAAGGAATGTCATAGAGTACTCACCTAAAACTGAAGTTCGAAGTTACAGATATTAAGTCTTTGATCACTTCCTTAAGATGAAACCTCTTCTTAAACTTATAGAACTCCTTCTTAAGATATCACTCTTTATTACTATATTTATCGAGGAAATGGTTTGAGTTGAAATGATCATAAAAGCCGTATTTATAGTTTTCCAAAAAAATCATGGTGTTGACACGTGTCTAGCTGACCAAGCGTTTACAACGGTGAGTCAGCACTTAAAACTTTCTTAATTATAACCAAGTCCCTAAAGTTTCATAAAATTATATTTTCTACTCAAAACTTATCATTTAGCTTAGGATGTGCATTAAACCTTCAATTTGACCCATTTTCAGTTGATTCTTCAAATTTAAAAATGCGCTTCGTCACATTAAGAACCCAAAATTTCACATTTGTAATAATACAACATTTATCAGATAGTAAGTAGACGAAATTGTAAAAGAAAACTATTTATGAACATATAAAAGTGGGGTCATTACAAAATACTTGCTAAATGTTTTCAAAATGTTTTGGGCTCTAACCCTTGCTATAAATCTTTTCCAAAACCTTTTAGGTGTCCAACCATAGGAATGCCAGACTTGACGATCTATTCCAGGGACGGTTAGCTGCAGCACTATAGAGGCTTGCAGGGCTTGATTAGATGCTTCCATCTTTCATTCCTAGTGTACGATTTCATTTCGATATCTCAGTTGGTCATGTTGCCCCATTTAGACTTTATTCATTCAGTTATTCAATTCAGACTTATGTTGGAATTTATTTACTATCTGTTGGACTTATTAGTTGGATTTGGATTTTGTAGTTGATGGTTTATTCGGCAAGACATTTATTCATTTATTGTGATGGTTTAGACTATATTAATTGTGTGAATGTTTCAATTTAGCTTTTCGGATTTTATTAGTAATTATTTAATAAAAACAGAATTTTGGCACCGGCTTAATTAACTAATAGGTGGTTAGAAATTAATATGGTTTTCGACAGTGATGTTAAGAATGAACCAATTGAGAAACCTCTTTTAGTTTAATAAAGGACTGATCACCCTGTATTTAATTAGGTGGGGTGTCACAAGAAGAACTCGTAGGAGACCTTCAAACTTATGAGATCGACGTGTTTTCCAAAACCGTTAAGTCTAAGGATGGAGGGATAGGTTTAAAGACTCAAGTTAAGAAAAAAAAAAAGAGGGTTTATGAGTCTGATTTTGAGGGTGGGGTTGATTTAAAAGACTCGACCTTATTTGTGAAAAATTTTACAATTTTCTCAAATCTTTCAAAGAAAATTCTTCCAATAATTTTTTTTTTGTGAGAAAAAACAGAAAGAAAGATGAGGCCAAGGATAGCGGTGAGAAAGAAGAAGAGGTGAGATGTTAAGAGTGCGAGGGCAAAGGGCACAAGGCATTTGAGTGTCCCACTATTCTAAAGAGAGAGGGCAAGAAAATTGTCAATACGGCCACTCTTAGCGATAGTGGCATCGATTTAGATGATTTCGGGAATGAATCATCACATGAAAAGTGTGTTGCTTTCATGACTAGTCATGTGAACACATCTAGTTTGTCCTATGATGATGAGGAAACTTGTATACATGAGAGACTCGATGATTTTTTGATCCATTCGGTAGATAGTGAGTGTGAGGATGAGACCGCAAGTTAGGGTGAAGGTGATCTCCAAAAGGCATTTAGAGATTTATACACCGAGACGTTGAAAACCAAAAAGTTAAATAAAGAGTGAGGTCTTAAGGTGTTAGATTTGGGGATAGAGATAGAAGTTTTGAGGGTGTGTGAGGTGTCGGATAGTCAACTCAAGAAGGTGAGAGTTTCTTTATGTGAGCAGTTGATCATCTTAGGCTGTAAAAAGAGTGAATTGACCAACACTGTGGCTAGTCATACGGGAGATCTATAATCCTCATTACAGACTCGTGAGAATCTTGAAGCCCGTGCATCCCAATTCGAGAAAGTTCTCGAACATCCCCGGAAGGTCAAGGTCACTATTGAGGACACGTCTAAGAAGGTTGGAAAGATGATCCCTGATCCCGCTTTGGGTAATGTTAAGAAACTAGGAATAGGTTATGATGGTGCGTCTACTTATCAGGTTGCACCCAAGCCGATTTTCGAGTTTGGGATAGATCCATATGGATGTCAACATAACCCACTTAAGCATCCATTTCCTCATAGTAGAGTGTGTCCTAGACATTTTGAGAGAGGTGTTCCTGGGCCCGTTTATGTTTGTTCCCATTGCAAGAAAAGAGAACACCTTAGGGAATTTTTCTTTAAGTTAGGTAATGTATCACATAGGTATTTACCTCGTTATGCTACAACACCAATTTCCGCATGCACTCCCACACATGATAATTTGCATGCTCCCGCACATCACATGAGATATTTTGATCACTTTCGAGAGCAAGTTGAGTATTTAGTCAAGATTTCACACGACTTGATGGATGTTTTTCGTAGGATGTCACCACCTTTGGAACACTACTTCGGACCTAATGATTGAGGTTTAGACTTGTTTGCTAGCATAAGATGATTTTAATGATGATATTTTATGGCTATTGCTAGTGTGTACTACCATTGTATTTACCTTTTTCCATTTTGATATATTTTTTGAAAAATCCAAAAAGATTTTTATTTTTTAAAAATTTTGGAAAAATACAAAAATATTTTTTATTTTTTGAGAAAAAAAGTGAAAAAGCCAAAAACATTTTATGTTTGATAATTTTTTTTGAAAAACACAAAAAAAAATTTGTAGTTTTTTTACACCGTATATGAATGTACATTTAGGATGATTAAGTCATAGTATCATTTCATTATCCATGTGACTATTTGAAAGTGTTTTGAGACGCAACTGTCACACCCCCCGCCCAATCCGACAGACGGGGTGGCCAGCCACCGCCTCAAAACCATGTCGGGTGCGAACTAAATTAAATATCATTCTCGACATGTGACGGATACGAGACATATCAAATTAATACACAAGATAAATGATAATCAATCCCAAATGATAATGACCAAAAATGCGATAAAAGAAATCCATCACATGCTAAAACTCCAAATAGATTCAATCTACAATAATGAATTATTTAAAATTTGAATATTAAACCAACTGTAAATACTCCAACTGAAATCCTGAAACAAATTTGGAATCGAATGACCCAATAAAACCCAAATAAAGTCTCATAATGAAATACAACGGAAAGAAAAATCTAAACTAAAGAAAGAAGTAAAGTAAATAAACTCCAGCTGCACCTCCAAACGATAACCTCCAAATAGTCCTATGCAACTTCTTCAAAACATATCCTAAAAATTTTAGTCAACTCACGAGGTCAGAGCCCCGAGCATGAATACACACTACTCCCCTCAAATAGGGACCTTGAACCCAGACAGTAGCATTATACATGATAAATATCACAATAGAAAATTTTAATTAACTGGAATATAATTAAACACGATAGCACAAATCATGACTACACTCAGTAATTGTTATTCACAAAGCACACCAATATGATTTTAAATAACTAAGACCTGTGTTGTTTATATAATTAAATTAACCAGATATAATTCTTCTCACTTTTATTATAAAGGTGGTCCTCCCGTCCCGGGTGGTATTTCCACTAAAGTTTTACACTTCACCTTATCAAAATGCCAGTTGATCCGTTTAAACTGTCGATCCCGCAATTTAACAAGGTTTCACACACGACGCGACATAAAATGCCAGCTGAATCCTACAAATAGGATCAATTACCAACATTTATCACGTCCCAGTCTCATGTCTAGGCTAGCGTAATGACGATAAAGCATAAAAATATGCCCCACCCGGGAATATAAACTCTGCACGAATCTACACTACCTAGTTCCATACCTAGCAAGCCTAAATTATATCCAAGGCCTACCCACTAGTCCCATACCTAGTAAGCATCCTATAATAGAGGTGAGCAACATACTACTCAAAGGCCCCTCGTCCCCACGATGGCAAAAGTGACTAAAATGAATCACACAATACACAATTCATAAGCACAACATGGCAATTTAATTAATAAGGTCAGAATCTAATTTAATTCAATTAATAACACCGTCGTCATTCTCAACACAATTATTTCCACTTAATAATATTAAATTAATTAACATGCAATAATATTCCATACGTCATAATCGTCCTCTTTTATAAGTCATCTAATTTTTATAAGTGTGAACACGTCCCATTAACCATATAACTAACCCCATAAAGTTCTACATGAGAACTTACACCCAAAACCATAAAACCCAATAATCTAACCAGCGCACTCAAGGGTTTCAAAGATTAATACATATTTAAAAGTTTCATAAAAACAGTCCCATAATTAAGTGTCCACTTTCTCTAATTAATTTACTAATTGATTTTATCAAAAATACATGATTAAAGATTTGGGCGACACTTAAGACGCACAATACCAAAGAAAGAGAATAGAGTATTCATGCTTGTGATTAAGATAAAGAAAATTTGCTAACACGGTTGGATTCCTCTCGAAAACTTAGCAAAGAGTTGTTCTTGGACAAACTTCATTAAATCCAAATTAAACCTTCAAAACTTGTGACAAAACTTTGATTATGTTGGAGATTAAGGTTTATGGTTGAGAGGAAAATATTTTGGAAGAGCTCTCTAGTGAAAAACTTGTGAAAAAATGATTATGAGAAGTCCCCCCACGAATTAGAATCATTAAATAGTTATTAGGACACCTAAACACATTAGAACTCTAATCAAATTACCAACCCAAACTGGGCCCGCCGACCCAATCGAATCGATTCGGCCAATGGCAATTCGATTCTCCCCTGGCGAATCAGCCCGGTAACATTAGAAAAATATATATGGTAAAAACTTAATAAAAACCTCGTTTTAATTCCGATTTTAATTCCGCTTGAAATTCTACTCTTCAAATATTAAAACCAACATATCTAATTATTAAAAATCATTAAATCCAAGATTTTATTTTTCTCGAATATTTCAATTAATTTATTTAAATTAATTATTAAAAACACGGGGTGTTACAGCAACATCATTTCATTTTTGTGCTTTATAATGTTTGGAGTCAATAAGATGATATTTGCGATTACTTTCTACATGTTTAACTCGTGATTTTCTTTAATGCACACGTGCACGAATTTATTTGATTATTACACTTGTTTATCACATGTTGGTTAAAGTGTTTTCGTCTCAATTATGTCTTTAAACAAACCAAATGAGATAAATCGAGACAATGAAAGTAATGCATGTAAGAACCATTGCCCGTGACAGTTTATTTATTATTGAAAAAATATTGGTGAATACGAAAAAGGGCTATAAGAGGCAAGTGAACTCATGGTGAAAGCCACCGTTTGAAAAGATCCCAAGAAAAAATAAAGGCAATTAAAAGAAAAATATGCCAAAAATGGGACAAATAGTTTAGTTTTATTGATCTTTCAAAAGAAAGAATAGAAAATAAGATCATGTGTATCTTTTAAGGGAGTTTGGATGGAAATCAACGAGTTTGCATGTCCTCACAAAGTCTTGAAAAAGAATTACATAGTTTTAGTCGTATTTGGTGTCGAAATCATTTTAGACTTTGATTTATTGATTAGATTGAGTCTATATCATTTGAATTTAATATTTTTACACCTAAGGACGAGTTTGAGTTCATTCGTTAGGAGTATCCAAAATTCATCATGCACATATTAAATTTGAGTTCATTCGTTAGTGAGTGTGCATGATTATGGACTCAAACTCGTCCTTAGGTGTAAAAATATCAAACATTCATAACAATTAAATGGAAAATCAAACTCAAACATTCATAACAATTATCTTAGTGTGAACAAATTTGAGTTGATTTTCCTATCGAATTTGTTCACACCCATTCATTCCATTTCCATGATTTAGTTATCTTAGTGTTAGTTCATGGTGTGTTGTTTTTGTAAAAAAAAAATTTCTTGAAAATAAAAATTAGATTGTGGAGCCTTTTGAGTTTATCCTTGCATGAGCTTACTTGATATATGTTCGAGATAAATTGCTATGCTTGTTGTGACCCACTCCGATTTATTATGTTTTACTCTTTTCCTTGTCTATTTCGGACAAATAAAAAGAGGGAGAACAAATTATGAATTATGGGGGAGTGAAAGTTTGAATTATGGGGGAGAATTGATTTACTTGATTTGATTTATGTTTTATCTCATTTCAAACTCTATACGTCACGAAGGTATTTCTTTGTTTATTATGTGTAGGACTTTGATGAGGATTTGAAAAGCACACAAAAAGAAAGCGAGGATATTTGAAGATATGAAAGTTGAAGATTTTTGAATACTTACACATTTAGTATCTTTTCACTTTTGGGTTTCTGAGAGGGTATTAGATTTGTATAGGACATTTGTTGATAATTTGAATATTTTTATTTTGTATTGGAATAGACATAGGGGGAGATTTTTAAGGACATATTTTTCATAGTCCCTAGTTAACATGAAGTATGGTGTATATCGTTACAACCGTCAAAACAATTCAAGTTCGCACGTTCAAGAAGGAAGATCCAAATATCAAGCGTCTTCAACATCTAAGCAACATTAGGTATACTTTGGTATAGATTTTATTTTGAGTTACTTATATTTTTTACTAAGTATTAGGATGCTTTTTATAAATCGGTTTTATCAAACTGAGGCATTTTTCAAACTTAAAATGTTTTGTGAGATTCCTGTAGGCAGACTATAAAAAACAAAAATAGAAATTGTTCTTGTCATTAGATAGGTCATTCGATGGCCAGGATCTAGTTTGGATCAACCGAACCCACACTATTTTGATTTTTAATGGGTTGTTTCTTGGGTCGTTCAAACGACGTCTCAATATCGTTCAAACGACATGATGAAGTCGTTCGCCGCCTCAAAAATTTTGTTAGCCTATAAAAACTTGTTTCATAAAGCTTTTCGATTAAGACTTTCATTTACGCAAACTGCAGAATAGCTGCAATTAAGTCTTCGCTTATTAAGGCTAAAACACCTTTTAGATTTACCAACACAATCCCATATACTTTTGTTAATATTCTTTGGAACCCAAACACTTCTATCACGAAGTTTATTCTGGTGGAGTGTTGTCTATACTGCTGGACTTAGGAATACTCGAGGGTATTCACTGCAGAAGGAGGAACTGCAGTTCTTATGATTCTCGAAGCAGTCATTACTAGTTCAAGGCTGAAGTCTTTTGGGGGTTTTGCGAGAATTAATTGTAGTGTTTCACTTGTAAGTTTGTAAGTTGCAATTTACATTTTATTAGTGAAATAAAGGTTTTGCCCTACGGGGATTTTTCATGAATTGTTTGGATTGCATGCTTATATGATTTAATGCTTTCAATCACATAGATGCATATTTAGGGTTTAATAAAATTGGAATTTGGTTTTTTTGAGATTAACATATAGTTAAATAAGTTAACTCTATTGAAATATTGCGAAATCTCAAATTGGCATCACATCTCTCTTTATAATTCATCATTTGATTGAAGACATTATCCGACTTCAAAAATCTTGAAAGAAAATCATTGTTGGATTCAAATAATATATCAAACACTTATTGCCAACAATGATTTTCTTCCCAATAACAGTATTCAAGATTTTCATTCTCAAGAATGTGAAGGGCCTTATGCAATGTAATATGTGGAGGCGCGAATTCTTCAAAATGAAAAGTTTGAGAACTGTTCCCAAAACTACTCTCAAAATTACTATTATAAGAATTTCGAACTTATTGGAATAATAGTTCAGAGAACTATTATCATGATAAGTTTCAACTTCCTTATTATAAAATCTTGATGACCTACTATCGAAAAAATCCTTCTGATCAATCCCCAAATTCTTTACTTGACTTTGGTAATACTCACCCAAAGTCACTTTAGATGTATCAAGTTTTTTACTTTGTAAGTAATCACCAAAAGTCTTCGGTTTGGAGGGAGTTTGAGAATTATCATTGTGATAGATATGCGAATCATTACAACCACCAAAACCATGAGAATACGACATCCTTACCTCGATTGCTCAAGAAGGAAATTCCGCAAAGTAGT
This sequence comes from Sambucus nigra, assembly GCA_949130495.1. Classification (NCBI taxonomy): domain Eukaryota; kingdom Viridiplantae; phylum Streptophyta; class Magnoliopsida; order Dipsacales; family Adoxaceae; genus Sambucus; species Sambucus nigra. The sequence continues at coordinate 33,757,490 of OX422212.1, forward strand.
GTGCAATCGAGAATTCAAAGTTTCTTGGAGCTCAAGCATCCGAGTCTATAAAGAAAATTAGAATAAAAATAATAATACAAAGCACTAACTTAATAAAAATTATAAAATAAACCGCTCCTTGACAATGGTGCCATTTTTTATGACCCGTAAACTTCGTAGGTAAAATATGTGTCATTGGGTGTTTACGCCCTATATAAAACAAATACAACAACTTAGCACACTATATATACAAGTGTAGTGTAAAGTATGGATCAAATCTACAGGGAATAGTAATTAGGATTAAATTGATTTAGTTCTTAAATAAGAAAAAAATAAAGTATGATATGGTGATTGTAAAATTAACTAAGCAATAAGTAAAGTAAAGTAAATTATAAAAACAAGATTATGATCATTTTCCCGCCATGGGGTAATCAACACGCTTGGATCGAAACACACTTAACTAAGCATATTTATTAAACATCAAACTTGAAGATATTTAATTCAATAATGAAAGATTAAACTTTCACCCGAATATGGTCACGAATGGATTAAAGTCGCAACACCGCTATAAATACTATCGTTGCAAGACAAAGAAAGTTAAATGCATAATATTTCGACTTTAATACACAAGGTTTCAATTAAAAGAATTCCAAGCCCAAAACCAAGATTTCCAAGCTCAATATATGATCCCACCCTATAAACTAGTTACTACACATGATTAAAACACCTAATACAACTAATTAATGAAAGAAAAAAAGAAATTAACTAATAAAAACTAATTATCAAAGCAAGAAAACTAGTTAACAAAGCTTGAAACAATGAAATACAACTTATATATGTGGAGAAGATGATGTATAGTAACCTTACACTCAAACCCTTAGAGAGAGAATGGAAAAAATCTCCCAACACCAACTAAACCCTAACCTAATCTAATACAAATTGAAAGATAATGAAAAGATATCTCAAAATTAGGGAAAAAATATATATACAAAATCAGGAATGAAAAACTTATAAAATAAAGGTGTCAAATCTACTCGAGCTGAATCGATTCATCCCAGATCCGAATTGATTTAGTATATGGGTAATTCGGGACTATCAGGGGAGAATAAATTTAGTCCAAATGTGAATCCATTTGGACTCTTCAAGTCTGAATTCTTGTACTTGGATCAATACATGAAAATCGTCCTAACTTCTTCGCTTTAGATCGGAATAATGCGCGGTCGGAGGCTACGCGATGTAATATTCGAGACGAATCATTTTCCACTACTAGATTTAAGATTTATAATGGGAAGATTGATTCCATTGATCATGTGGTAAGAAATGATCCTCTAGAGCAATAATGAATCCCTTATATGCTGCATATTCCCCTCCAGTTATGGAGATATCATAGAAAAGTGGTTCAAAAAGCTTCCACACAGGTCAGTTCGCAACTTTAAGCAGCGTAGAATCTTTCATCACAACTAGTTCCCATAAAAAAAATAATGTATTCACTTCTCACCAGGAGAAAGAAGGCCCAAGAAACCTTGCAGGATTATTCTAGGTAGCATTAAGAAACCTATAATGAAGAGGAGGATTTCTCCGAGTAAGTTGTTGTGGCCTTATTCATGATTGGTCTGTCGAGCAACTCTGTATTTCACCAATTCTCATGAAGAAGGAGTCTAACACTATTGACGACCTTATGTCCAGCATTAAAAAATTTACCAAAGTAGAAGATGTGTTAACTAGAACCCAGCACAACAACGGTCGATAAAAAATGGCTAAAAATAGTGACGAGGAAAATGTCCCTAAGAAGAGGGGCAGTAAGCGAAATGTTGGATCTAAAACTAATGAAAAGACGGACCCTACCATGTCCTGCCCGGTGATCAACACTATTTTCAAATAGCCTATTTATAAAATCATGAATAAGATCAAAGATCAGTAATTCCTCAAGTGTCTAAGGAACATGACGAGAGATACCTCAAAGATGAATAATGCCCTAAGATGTTTCCTATCACAAGGAGCATGGTGAGAAGACACAGAGCACTGTGGGGAACTCAAGTCCCACTTCGAAGATGATAGGCGGCACGAGAGGTGTGCACGTGTAGGTGCACAGTCGTTGTTTTCTGTCTCGCCACGACTATACAAACAAACCTAAATTACTACTACACTTGCGAGGCAAGCACAGCGGTAAGTCGGGTATCGAAAATCCACTGGGACGAGTTGCTAGAATTTATATGATTTAATATTCCGAAATAAAAGTGTAAAAGGTGATTACAAACTAAAAAGGAAAAAATGCATAAAAGGGAAATGTTTATCTAGGCGAGGGAAATGAAAATAGATTAACAAAGCGAGTAAAACTATAGGTTGCATCGAATATCCCTCACCCGAGTTAATTTGTATAAAATGGACACATGGGTCGACGAGTTATTTAGAATACGTCTCATTTCGACAGTTAATTGAACCAAGGGTTGTCACGCCCCTAAATCCGCATAAAAGCCTAATATGATTTTGGCGTCAACAAATATCCCAAAAATTGCACACGAAAGGTCGTAAGCACAGGACATACATGATATGCCCCGTTAAATCTCCTAGGCGTAATAACTAGGACAACGCACCCGAAATAGACCCGTAAACACCATCACCAAAGCAAAGCAACGCGTCAACTCGATTGAGTTCAATTCAAGCACAACCTAATTTAAATTACCTAGAAAGCATCGTAAAAATGCGGTAAATGAAAGCGTGTAAATAAACGCAATAAATCTACCTAGAAAGTACATAATCAAAGCATGTAAAACTAATTAACAAAGCATGTAAACCTAATTAGAAAGCAAGGAAATAAGGAAATATAAACTATACTAATGGAGAGGATGATGAATAGTGCAACATTCAACCCAAATGGGGTGTCAAACCAAGAATAATTGAAGAAGAACTCTCCAAAACCCTCAAACCCTAAGCTACAACTCTCTAAAATCTAATATCCTACTTAATATCTGATATTTACAACAAAATTGTCTTATATACCAAGTGGGAAAAGAAATAGAAAACAAAAGAAAGGGCAAAATATCTCCTGGAAACAGGGGATCGATCGATCGATCCCTTTGGTCGATCGATCGATCATCAAATTCGTGGAAAAATACTGAAGGATCGATCGATCAATCCATTTTATCGATTGATTGATCAAGCAGGTATCAGCCAAGGCAGCCCCTGCATTGCAGTTTTCTCCTCTTCTACTCCTGTTTTGGTTTCATTGTTTTTCCTTCCGCTAAAAACCCCGTAACTTCTTCATACGGACTCGGAATCGCGCACCGTTCATGGCCACGCGAAGCTTGCGAGAAGGGATACAACTTCCGTGTAGATGTTAGTCCAGGTGACCAAGCTGTGAAAAGACTAAGATGCCCTTGAACATGCGATCGCCTACAGAAATCGAGCCGAACTTCACACTTAGTATTCAAATACCTATAAAAGCTCAATTAACCCCTGCAAAACATGTTAACATGGAAATCTGAGGTTGTCTGGTTAACGAGCATAAATATAGGGAATAAGATACCCGAGGGGGATAAAATACGTAGGTTCGGAGGATGAAATACGCAATATTTACGTATTATCACACCCCCTAACTTACACATTGCTAGTCCCTAGCAATGAAATAGGATGCAACAAGAACTACAAGCAAAACAAAAGCAGGAGATAGTACAAAAGTATGGTATAAAAGCAAAAGGCCACTTTCGCTGGCGATTCGAATTCATTTAGCGTATGCAATAAGCCATTAAACCCCTAGGTCACCCTAGTGGACGAGTGTCGTCTCGTGAAGGTTTTTAGGGATGGTACCCACAAACATCACATGGTTTCCTCAAAATATGCCCAACCCAACATGCGACAAGCCCAACAATGGCAAAAAAGATTTCATACGCATTATTAGCAAAGTGAATGAATTCAGACAAAAGTCCAAATTATTAACATTATAGAATGCACCTCATAGAATTGAAACCTTAAAATGTGGGAGGGGAGCGAGCACATGCAAAGTGTGATTTGGCAAAAACTTATATAAACCGGATAAACATTAAAGCAAGCATACATTCAATCCTCACGGGCATTACGCTCATCAAGAGAATTCACTCAAAACAGGGAGGTAACACATGGAACATGCGGGCATAAGGAGTAAATGTAAATGGAAACTAGGCCACACGCATGTCATAAATGAAGAACGCTATATAAAAACTGAAAAATTGTAATCTCAGTGAAAGGATACCGCACACTAAAAGAGGCGAAATGTATTTTCACAGATTATCGCAACTATTATGACTTCTGAATTACATCTACTTAATATCACATAGGACTTTAATAGGGTTGTAATGTAGGCTAGGCTAGGGTATGAAATGAAGGAATGTATGTACGGATTCAAAGTGTTCGGGATGAAAACTCGGGATAATTAGAAAATGCGGGCAGTATCAAAATTGGAAAACAAGTTCCAAAAAGACATTAGATATATCATCGGGGAGAGTAATCAAAGCTTATTGCACTATATACACAACATTTGCAACTTTCTCTTTCTTTTCTTTTCTTTTTCTTCTTTTTCTCATTTTTCCCTTCTTTTCTTTTGCTTTTTTCTTTCTCTTTTTCCTCACTTCTTCACTACTTTCTTTTCTTTGCTTATCAAACTCTCATATGCCTAAATTGCAACCGACATCATAACAACATCATTCAATCCCAAGTAACATTCCAAACAAAGGTGTGGAAAGTGTATATATGGGCTAAAACTCCAATTTATAGTTGGTTATGGGAATGGGGTTATGAAACGAAAGACTATATTTAGGCTCAAATGGGTTAACGAGGGTAAACATATAAGGGTGAGGTCAAGGCTAATATGGGTGATATAACAAAGAGGGCCTATGATCATTTCACAAAGTTTATGCAATTCTCGAATCAAAACAATATATGAAAATCATGATCAAGTAACACATTTCAAGTATGAACTCAATTAATGAACGATCAAATGAAAGAATAGTGAGATTACCGACGAATTCAACGTTTTCAATGAGAAAAGAATAGTGTATAACACTCACAAATGACGAAAGGTACAAAGCTTACTCGGTGTAAGTATATACAATGCAACAAAAGATTACCGAGTTATAAAAATCTTAAACCAAATCAATAGAAACATAAAAGTGCATGTGCTCATGGAATTAAAGTTGAATTCATGAAGTTATTCATAATATCAATAATCGAAACTAAAGTATAATAACTTCTAAAATCGAGAACATGCATAATTGGGTTGCCAATTGGATCGGGCAATTATTGAAATTTATCATCGAAAACAAAGGCAAAAGTGCCTAAAAGGGAGAAAAAAAAGAAAGAAAATATTTTTGAAATTTTCAATTTTTCTAAGAAAAGCCTACTAAGTAACTAACATGTGAGCAAAAACATGGACTAACTAAAGAAATGGATAGAATATCCAACACCCCCTAACTTAAAACTTGACATTGTCCTCAATGTAAATTAAGAATTAAGTCAAAGAGAGGAAAATAGCGATATTACCCAAAATTGGAGCGATCCCCATAAGAACAAGTCCAAAGAATCTACAAAACAAGTTAGTACCGAGCATACCAAAAACAAATAACAAAAAGTTAACTAATTACACTAGACTAAATTAAATGGGAAGAAAAATAAGAATAGAGAAAGAATAAAAAGCTAACTATATACAACCTACTATTTAGGCTTCACACTAACTGTACACTAGAAGTCTAAATAGGTGAGGGTCCACCGTGAAAACGATTTGACTTTGGAGGATAATCGGTGTACCCTCACATACAAGCATGCCTTCCGAAAAATATGGATTCTGTTTGAACAACGAAAGGCATGTGTAAGGCAGAAGAAATGAACCATCACCAATTAAAAGTTTTGGAGGGACGATGGGGGGTTTGGATTGAACGGGTGACAAAAACATGTGGGGACCAATAAAAACCAAATATCCTCCGAATGATTTTGAAATTGGAATGGGAGGTGGCGTACACGAATGCAAAAATGCGATCGTGGAAGGCAACTCGAGCAAGTACTCCTCATCGGCTAAAAGGTTTAAAACATTAAAGTTTGAAACCGAATCATCGGGTACTCGTGACGGTGTGATAATAAAGAATGAAAATGGGGATGAAAGAATTCAAACTCATGAGATGAATCATCATTGCATGAAGTTTGAGTTTCGAAGGAAATAATATCATTTTCAATGAAATGTTCTTCTTTGGGGGGCAAAGAAGAAATCATTTCATTGCAAATAGATATTACGTCATTATCATACTCACTTTCAATATCTATTACGAGATGTCCAAAGTCTAGAATGGTTTGTTCCAAAGTAGGCACAAGTACCTCATTTGGTTCAAAACATTCTTCGACTTCGAAAGTCTCGGAAGCAAAATCGCCATCGGACTAAAAAAGTAAATCCAAGTCATGTTCCCACAAACAATTTTCTTCTTGATAACGATTTTCAATTTTCTCATTATCATACATACGCAAACCCTCACGGAATGTCATAGGTCGAGGTGCGAATCCATTAAAATGGGAACTTTGAAAATTACCATCGAACTTAAACGAAAACTCATTATTATAGGAATTTTGAAAACTATTCGAATTCGTTTCAAAATTCCTATTATAAGGAGGTAACGGCCCAAAATCATTATCATCATCATCAAAATTCCAATAACCTAAGTTTTGACTTTCGTTATACTCGCCCAAAGTAATATTTGAATTTGTAAATTTTTGGGATTCTAAGTATTCACCGAAAGTCATAGGTTTTCGAGAATTTTGAGAATTATAACAATGATTACCGAAAGAATTGGAATAAGACATGCTTACCCCAAAAATGGCTCGAAGTGGCGAATTGCACAAATTAGGTGTGATCGAGTACGAAAAGTGTGCGCGTGTAAAGTGCACAGTCGTTGTTTTCGTTTCGCCAACTCAATACAAAAACCTAAATTACGACCACACTCAACGGGTGAGTATAGCGGTAAGTCGGGTATCGAAAATCCACAGAGACAAGTTGCTAGAATTTAAGTGATTTAGTAGTCCAAAATAAAAGTGTAAAAGATGATTACAAACTAAAAGAAAATATGCATGAAAGGGAAATGATTAACTAGGCGAGGGAAATGAATCTAGACTAATCAAAGCGAGTAAAACTATAGGTTGCGTCGAATATCCCTCACCCGAGTTAATTTGTATAAAATGGTAACATGGGTCGACGAGTTATTTAGAATGCGTCTCGTTTCGACAATTAATTGAATCAAGGGTTGTCACGCCCCTAAATCCACATAAAAGCCTAATAAGATTTTGGCGTCAACAAATATCCCGAAAATTGCGCACGAAAGGTCGTAAGCACAGGACATACATGATATGCCCCGTCAAATCTCCTAGGCGCAATAACTAGGACAACACACCCGAAATAAAACCGTAAACACTATCACCAAGAAAAGCAACGCGTTAACCCGAGTGAGTTCCATTTAAACACAACCTAAATTAAATTAGCTAGAAAGCATGTTTAAAACGCGATAAATGAAAGCAGTAAATAAACGTGATAAATATATACTAAAAAGCAAGTAAAGAAAGCAAGTGAATCTAATTAACAAAGCATGTAAATCTGATTATGAAAGAAAGAATTAAAGAAATACAAACTATATTAATGGAGAGGATGATGAATAGTGCAACATTCAATCCAAAAGGTTGTCAATCCAAGAACAATTGAAGAAGAACTCTTCAAAACCCTCAAAACCTAAGATATTCTAACCTAAAAATGTTTTATCTACTGAATATTTTCTTATTACAACAAAAATTGCTTTTTATAGTAAGTGGGAATAAAAGAAAAGAAAAGAAAAATATCTGCAGAAAACAGAGCATCGATCGATCGACCCCTTTGGTCGATCGATCGATCAAGGCCAAAATTCGGTAATTTAGAATGGTCGATCGATCGATCAAGCAGGGCAGAATGAAGCTGTAGCTTACTGCATCTCCTCTTCCTCTTCTCCTCTTTTGATTCATTAATTTTCCCTCCTCTTAAATCGCCGTAACTTCATCATACGGACTCAGAATCGCACTTCGTTCGCGGACATGCGAAGCTAACGAGGAGGGATACAACTTCCGTGCAGATGTTAGGCCAGGTGCCCAAGCTGTGAAAAGACTAAAATGCCCTTGAACGTGCGATTGTGTATGAAACTTCACCGGAATGCGTCCGAACTCCATACTTAGTACCTAAATACCTACAAAAGCCCAATTATATCTCATATAGCATGTTAACAATATAAACTGAGGTTGTCTGGTTAACGGGATTAAATACAGGGATTAAGGCACCCGAGGGGGCTAAAATGCGTAGGATCGAGAGATGAAATACGCAATACTTGCGTATTATCACACCCCCTAACTTACACATTGCTAGTCCCTAGCAATGAAATAGGATGCAACAAGAAGAAAAAGTAAACCAAAACAAGAGATAGTACAAAAGTATGGTATAAAAGCAAAAGAAAGATAAGGCCACTTTTGCGAGCGATTTGATTGCATTTAGCATATGCAATAAGCCGTTAAACCCATAGGTCACCCTAGTGGATGAGTGTAGTCTCGTGAGGGTTTTCAGGGATGGTACCCACAAACATCACATGGTTTCCTCAAAATATGCCCAACCACAACATGGGACAAGACCCATAATGGTGAAAAGGATTTCATACGCATTATTAGCATATTGAACGAATTCAAACAAAATTCTGAAATCATTAACATTATAGAATGCACCTCATAGAATTGAAACCTTAGAATGTGGGAGGGGAGCGAGCACATGCAAAGTGTGATTTGGCAAAAAACTTATATAAATCGGATAAACATTAAAGCAAGCATACATTCAATCCTCACGGGCATTACGCTCATCAAGTGAATTCACTCAAAACAGGGAGGCAACACGCGAAACATGCGGGCATAAAGAGTAAATGTAAATGAAAACTAGGCCGCACACATGTCACAAATGAAGAACGCTATATATAAAATGAAAAATTGTAATCTCAATGAAAGATACCGCACATTAAAAGAGGCGAAATGCATTTTCACAGATTATCAAAACTATTTAAACCTTTGAATTACACGCACCTAAGATCACATAGGACTTTAATAGGGTTGTAATGTAGGCTAGGGTAAGAAATGAAGGATATATATGTACGGTTTCAAAGTGATTAGGATGAAAACTCGGGATAATGGGAAAATGCGGGCAATATCAAAATTGGAAAACAAGTTCCAAAAAGGCATTAGATATATCATCGGGGAGAGTAATCAAAGCTTATTGAACTATATACAGTATATACAACTTTCTCTTTTCTTTCTTTTCTTCTTTTTCTCATGTTATCTTTTGGTTTTTGCTTTCTCTTTTTCTCTCACTTTTTCACTACATTCTTTTCTTTACTTATCAAACTCTCATATGCCTAAATTGCAACCGACATCATAACAACATCATTCAATCCCAAGTAACAATCCAAACAAAGGTATGTAACGTGTATGTATGAGCTAAAACTCCAATTTAGAGTTGGTTATGGGATTTTGGGTTATGAAACGAACGGTTAATATTTAGGCTCAAAGGGGTTAACGAGGGTAAACATATAAGGTGAGGTCAAGGCTAATATGGGTAATATAACAAAGAGGGCCTATGATCATTTCATAAAGTTTACGCAATTATCAAGTCAAAATAATATATGAAAATCATGCTCAAGTAACACATTTCAAGTATGAACTCAATTAATAAACGGTCAAATGAAAGAATAGTGAGATTACCGACGAATTCAACGTTTTCAAAGAGAAAAGAATAGTGTATAACACTCACAAACGACGAAAGGTACAAATCTTACTCGGTGTAAGTATATACAATGCAACAAAAGATTACCGAGTTATAAAAATCTTAAACCAAATCAATAGAACAATAAAAGTGCATGTGCTCAGGGGATTAAAGTTTAATTCATGAAGTTATTCATAATATCAATAATTGAGACTAAAGTTTAATAACTTCTAAAATCAAGAACATGCATCATTGGGTTGTCTATTGGATCGGGCAATTATTGAAATTTATCATCAAAAACAAAGGCAAAAAGCCCAAACCAGGAGAAAAAAGAAAGAAAATCTTTTTGAAATTTTCAATTTTTCTAAGAAAAGCCTACTAAGTAACTAACATGTGAGCAAAAACATGGATTAAATAAAGAAATGGATAGAATATTCCACTCCCCCTAACTTAAAACTTGACATTATCCTCAAAGTTAATTAAGAACCAAGTCAAAGAGAGGAAAAGAGCGATATTACCCAAAATTGGAGCGATCCCCATAAGAACAAGTCCAAAGAATCTACAAAATAAGTTAGTACCGAGCATAGCAAAAACAAATAACAAAAAGTTAACTAATTACAAGAGACTAAATTAAAAGAAAGAAAGCTAACTATATACAACCTACTATTTAGGCTTCACACTAACTGTACACTAGAAGTCTAAATAACTGAGGGTCCACCGTGAAAATGATTTGACTTTGGAGGATAACTGGTGTACCCTCACATACAAGCATGCCCTCCGAAAAATATGGATTCCGTTTGAACAATGGAAGGCATGTGTAAGGCGGAAGAAATGAACCATCGCCAATTAAAAGTTTTGGAAGGACGATGGGGGGTTTGGATTGCACGGGTGACAAAAACAAGTGGGGACCGAGAAAAGCCGAATATCCTCCCAATGATTTTGAAGTTGGAATTGGAGGCGGCGCACACGAAGGCAAAGATGCAATCGTCGAAGACGACTCGAGCAAGTACTCCTCATCGGCGATAGGATTTAAAACATTAAAGTTTGAAACCGAATCATCGGGTACTTGTTCCGATGGGATAATAGAGAATGAAAATGAGGACGAAAGAAAATCAAACTCATAAGATGAATCATCATCGCATGAAGTTTGAGTTTCGAAGGAAATAATATCATTTTCAATGAAATGTTCTTCTTTGGGGGCCAAAGAAGAAATCATTTCATTGCAAATAGATATTACATCATTATCATCCTCACTTTTAATATCTATTATGCAATGGGAAAAGTCTAGAATGGCTTGTTCCAAAGTAGGTACAAGTACCTCATTTGGTTCAAAACATTCCTCGACCTTGAAAGTCTCGGAAGCAAAATCGTCGTCGGACTCAAATAATAAATCCAACTCATGTTCCCACGAACGATTTTCTTCCCGATAACGATTTTCAAGTTTCTCATTTTCATACATACGCAAACCCTCACCGAATGTCATGGGTCAAGGTGCGGATGCATGAAAATGGGAACTTTGAAAATTACTATTGGACTTAAACGAAAACTCATTATTATAAGAATTTTGAAAACTATTCGAATTCGTTTCAAAATTCCTATTATAAGGAGGTAAAGGCCCAAAATCATTATCATCATCATCAAAATTCCAATAGCCTAAGTTTTGACTTTTGTTATACTCGCCCAAAGTAATATTTGAATTTGAAACTTTTGGGGACTTTAAGTATTCACCGAAAGTCATAGGTTTGTGAGAATTTTGAGAATTATAACAATGATTACCGAAAGAATTGGAATAAGACATGCTTACCCCAAAAAATGGTTCAAAGTGGCAGATTCCACAAAGTAAGTGCGCGCGGGAAAAATTCAAGCGTTTCTAAGTGCTCAAATGTGGAAGTCCTGCAAAACAATATTAGCAAATAATACAAATAGAAAGAAAATACTATGAAATACTAAATCAAATAAAGTCTAAAACAAACTCATCCCCGACAACGGCGCCATTTTGTCGAGTGCGAAAAGTGTGCGCGTGTAAAGTGCACAGTCATTGTTTTCGTTTTTCCAACTCAATACAAAAACCTAAATTACGACTACACTCAACGGGTGAGTATAGCGGTAAGTCGGATATCGAAAATCCACAAAGACGAGTTGCTAGAATTTAAGTGATTTAGTAGTCCAAAATAAAAGTGTAAAAGATGCATGAAAGGAAAATGATTAACTAGGCGAGGGAAATGAATCTAGACTAATCAAAGCGAGTAAAACTATAGGTTGCGTCGAATATCCCTCACCCGAGTTAATTTGTATAAAATGGTTACATGGGTCGACGAGTTATTTAGAATGCGTCATGTTTCGACAATTAATTGAACCAAGGGTTGTCACTCGCCTAAATCCGCATAAAAGCCTAATAAGATTTTAGCGTCAACAAATATCCCAGAAATTGCGCACGAAAGGTCGTAAGCACGGGACATACATGATATTTCCCGTCAAATCTCCTAGGTGCAATAACTAGGACAACGCACCCGATATAAACTCGTAAATACTATCACCAAGCAAAGCAACGCGTTAACCCGAGTGAGTTCCATTCAAACACAACCTAAATTAAATTAGCTAGAAAGCATGTTAAAAATGCGATAAATGAAAGCGGTAAATAAACGCGATAAATCTATACTAGAAAGCAAGTAAAGAAAGCATGTGAATCTAATTAACAAATCATGTAAATCTGATTATGAAAGCAAGAATTAAAGAAATACAAATTATAGTAATGGAGAGGATGATGAATAGTGCAACATTCAATCCAAAAGGTTGTCAATCCAAGAACAATTGAATAAGAACTCTTCAAAACCCTCAAAACCTAAGCTATTCTAACCTAAAAACGTTTTATCTACTGAATATTTTCTTATTACAACAAAAATTACTTTTTATAGTAAGTGGGAATAAAAGAAAAGAAGAAAGAAAAGAAAAGAAAAATATCTACAGAAAACAGAGCATCGATCGATCGACCCCTTTGGTCGATCGATCGATCAAGGATAAAATTCTACAATTTAGAATGGTCGATCGATCGACATAAGGGGTCGATCGATCGATCAAGCAAGGCAGAATGCAGCTGCAGCTTACTGCATCTCCTCTTCCTCTTCTCCTCTTTTGATTCATTGTTTTTTCCTTCGCTGAAATCGTCGTAACTTCATCATACGGACTCGGAATCACGCACCGTTCGTAGCCACACGAAGCTAGCGAGGAGGGATATAACTTCCGTGGTGATGTTAGGCCAAGTGCCCAAGCTGTGAAAAGACTAAAATGCCCTTGAACGTGCAGTTGTGTACGGAACTTCACCGGAATGCGTCCGAACTCCATACTCAGTACCTAAATACCTACAAAATCCCAATTATACCTCATATAGCATGTTAATAATATAAACCGAGGTTGTCTGGTTAACGGGCTTAAATATAGAGATTAAGTCACCCGAGAGGGCTAAAATGCGTAGGTTCGAGAGATGAAAAACGCAATACTTGCGTATTATCAAGGTGCGCGCGGGAAAAATTCGAGCATTTGTAAGTGCTCGAATGTGGAAGTCCTGCAAAATATTTAGCAAATAATATAATTAGAAAGAAAATACTATGCAATACTAAATCAAATAAAGTCTAAAACAAACTAGTCCCCGGCAACAGCGCCATTTTGATAGGCGGCGCGAGAGGTGTGCGCGTGTAGGTGCACAGTCGTTGTTTTCTGTCTTGCCGCGACTATACAAACAAACCTAAATTACTACTACACTTGCGAGGCAAGTACAGCGGTAAGTCGGGTATCAAAAATCCACAGGGACGAGTTGCTAGAATTGATATGATTTAATATTCTGAAATAAAAGTGTAAAAGGTGATTACAAACTAAAAAGGAAAAGATGCATAAAAGGGAAATATTTATCTAGGCGAGGGAAATGAAACTAGATTAACAAAGAGAGTAAAACTATAGGTTGCATCGAATATCCCTCACCCGAGTTAATTTGTATATAATGGATACATGGTTCGACGAGTTATTTAGAATGCATCTCGTTTCGACAATTAATTGAACCAAGGGTTGTCACGCCCCTAAATCCACATAAAAGCCTAATATGATTTTGGCGTCAACAAATATCCTGAAAATTGCACACGAAAGGTTGTAAGCACGGGACATACATGATATGCCCCGTCAAATCTCCTAGGCACAATAACTAGGACAACGCACCCGAAATAGACCCGTAAACACCATCACCAAAGCAAAGTAATGCGTAAACTCGAGTGAGTTCAATTCAAGCACAACCTAATTTAAACTACCTAGAAAGCATCGTAAAAACACGGTAAATGAAAGCGTGTAAATAAATGTGGTAAATCTACCTAGAAAGCACGTAATCAAAGCATGTAAATCTAATTAACAAAGCATGTAAACCTAATTAGAAAGCAAGGAAATAAGGAAATACAAACTATATTAATGGAGAGGATGATGAATAGTGCAACATTCAACCCAAATGAGGTGTCAAACCAAGAACAATTGAAGAAGAACTCTTCAAAACCCTAAAACCCTAAGCTACAACTCTCTAAAATCTAATATCTTACTTAATATCTGATATTTACAACAAAATTGTCTTATATACCAAGTGGAAAAAGAAATAGAAAAGAAAAGAGAAAAGAAAGAAAAGGCAAAATATCTCCTAGAAACAGGGGATCGATCGATCGACCCCTTTGGTCGATCGATCGATCATTGAAATCGTGGCAAAATATTGAAGGATCGATCGATCGATCAAATTGGTATCAGCCAAGGCAGCCCCTGCATTGCAGTTTTCTCCTCTTCTCCTCCTCTTTTGGTTTCATTGTTTGTCTTCCGCTAAAAACCCCGTAACTTCTTCATACGGACTCGGAATCATGCACCGTTCGCGGCCACGCAAATCTTACGAGGAGGGATAAAACTAACATGTAGATGTTGGGCCAGGTGCCCAATCTATAAAAAGACTAAAATACCCTTGAACGTACGATCGCGTACTAAAATCGAGCCGAACTTCACACTTAGCATCCAAATACCTATAAAAGCTCAATTAACCCCTGCAAAACATGTTAACGTAGAAATTCGAGGTTGTCAGGTTAATGAGCATAAATATAGGGAATAAGATACCCGAGGGGGATAAAATGCATAGGTTCGAAGGATAAAATACATAATATTTGCGTATCATGAGAAGACTTAGCCCAAGTCATCCACATGGACGACTACGTGGAAAATAAGGGTGCAATGCCCATCGTAAAAATGATCAAAAACATGACAACATTTTAAACAACGGTGAGACGAGGCACGAGTTTGTAGTCATCCACGGTGTACCGAGTCTGAACCAGATCCAAGGTAACGCTATTCGAATTTAGTTAAAAAAGGTCACTGTGGTTATGGAAGATTTCTATATTGATCCTACCAAGATCCCAGCAGGAAAATGTTGTCGACCAGAATATATTGACTATAATAATCACATAGTCTTTACCCAAGGAGATTTGGTCGGTGTCAACACTTCGCATCATGATGCACTAGTAGTCACTTTTATAATTTCCAACTAAGACGTGAACAACCTATTAGTAGACCAGGGAAGCTCTTCAGAGGCTATGTACAGAAAGTTGTTTAACAAGATCAATCTCAAGATGGAAGATCTAAATCAAGCAACCATCCCTTTATTCGTCTTTAGTGGGGAGACGACCATGCCACTAGGGAAGGTGGTCCTACCTGTACAAACTATAAATATTTTGAAGTTAATTGAGTTTCTAGCTGTGGACATTGAGTCCCCCTAAAACACCATACTTGGATAGGGATGTCTTTACGCCATGAAGAATATCCCTTAAAGTAATCACTACAGGCTCAAATGATCACTGATCAGTGGATAATAGAGTAAGGGGAAACAAGGTCATTGCCTGGTAATGCTTTACCACCTCCATCAGGCATAAGTAAGAAAATAAAATGTAAAAAGTTGGCACATATGAGGCGACTAAGGACGGGACTACTCCATCCAAATGGCAACTAATGCATGAAAGAGTGGGGTGGAAGAAATAGCGGTGTACCCCACAGATAAAGTCATGGAACCATTGCAAGAAGTGATGTTTGATGACTCGCGATAGGAAAAAACAATTTCTAATCGGTGGCTCACTCACTGATCACAAAAAAGAAAATCGATCTTTTTTGCTCAAAGAGAATCAAGATGTATTTTCTTATCAGCCGTACGATATGCCTAGCATTGATCCAAAATTCATGTGCCACCAACTTCATATGGACCCAATATTCCTGTCAATTACACAAAAGGCTCATTGAACATCCCCGGAGAAGGTTAAGGTTATGGAAGAAGAAATGGGGAAACTTCTGAAGGCAATTTCCATTAAAGAAGTTTAATTCATCAACTGGATATCTAATCCAGTCATCGTCAAAAAGAGTAGTAGGAATTGGAGAATTTGTATTGACTTCACTAACCTAAACAAATTTTGTCCCAATGATATTTTTCTCTACTAAAAATTGACCAATTAGTCGATGTTACAGGTAGACATGAACGGATGAGATTTTTGGATGCATACTTGGGATATCATTAAATACCTATGTTCAGTCCTGACTAAGAGAAGACATCATTCATCACCACCCTTGGCTTGTACTGCTACAAAGTCATGCCATATGGGATCAAGAAAGTAGGAGAAATATACCAATGGTTGGTCACCAAGATGTTCAGTCATCAACTGAGTGACGCCATGGAGGTCAACATAGACGATATGATCATAAAGAGTAAGCATGATGTTGAACACTTATAAGACCTGGCGAAGACATTCAAGGTCCTCAAATATTACAAAGTGAAGCTCAACGCATCTAAATGCCCTTTTGGAGTTCAATCTAGGAAGTTACTAGGATACTTGGTCAGCTAGAGGGGGATCGAGGCAAATCCTGACCAAATTGAGGCGATCAATAAAGATTAAACACCAAAAATAGTTTGAGATGTTGAAAAGTTGACCAAAATATTAGCTGCGATCAATCTTTTAAGAGGTGTCGACCATTCTTTTAGCTCTTGAAAAAAGAGAAAGGCTTGATCTGCAATGAAAGATGCTTAAAGGCACTTGAAGAAATCAAGTCCTATTTAAGTCGTCCACCCTTGCTTGTGGTCCAAAAATGGGAGATCTGGGTTATCTATATCTCCCGAGTCCGATAGCACAGTTAGTTCGCCCTTAATGTGTCAAAAGGATGGGAATCGAGCCCTAATATATTATGTTAACGAGATGTTATTGGACACCGAGACATGCTACCTTCCTCTAGAGAAGCTATCTTACTCTCTGTCATTGATTCGAGGATTTTTTTTTTATTAAAATGTAAGTATATTAAAACCAAAAAGAAAAGGCAAAATCCTTACAAATATACACCAACAACCGGCCCAATAGAAATATTATCTGAAGAAGCCACGGGCCCATAATCGGTTAAACTAAATAAAGAACAAAATACAACAAAATATCAATTGAATATGTGTACGGTTGATAGATAACCCTAATCGACTTTAAGTAAATTAAACCACTACTTTAAATCCCATTAACTCACAGTCATCTCATCCTTTTCGCTCAAGGCAATCTTTATAAAGGACGACCTCTCTGGACGTATGTCTAAATGGTCAATGGACCTGGGAAGCATCGACATCCACTATCAATTAAGAAATATGATTAAAGGGAAGATTTTAGTAGATTTCATCACTAAGTTCACTGGAGGGCAACGTCCCAATAAAGGGGAACTCGTTGACTAAACAGCTAATAAATATTTTGACTAACTCAACAAGTGGATGCTCTATGTCGACGGGGCTTCCAACTCAAAAGAGGCCAGATTAGGAATTGGCCTTATGAATACAGAACAAACCATAATCGAGCAAGGGATCATACTTGGCTTTGAAGCATCTAATAATAAGGCCGCATAAGAAGCTCTCGTCTTCAAATTGAAGAAGGCATTATCTCTTAGCTCAAGTCACCTCGACATCTTCTGTGACTCAAGGTTGGTATGTAATCAAGTATCAGGAGACTATAACGCCAGAGACGAATGTATATTAGCATACTTATAGGTCGTCGAGGACCTAGTATAACAGTTTAAAAAGGTTTATATTCAGTATTATCCCCGGGGAATTAACAGTCATGCAGATGCTTTGGCCACTCTGGGTTTGACCGTTGATTCTAACCTCAAAAGAAAAATTGAGGTCAAATACCTTGACCACCCAAGCATTATAAAGCTAAACATCTCCGAATAAGTTTTCACTGTCCAAAAATTACCCAGTTCGATGGAACCAATCATAGTATATCTACAAGATGATGACTTGCTTACCAATAAGAGGTACGACCATTAGATCAGGGTAAAATATTATTGGTTCTTCCTATCACTTGAAGGAGAGCTCTACAAGCAAGATTTTACAAGTCCATATCTTCAATTTGTACATCCAAATGACTTCGAGCAGATCTTATATGAACTGTACGACGATACATGTTAAAGTCATATCGGGGAAGATATTTAGCATTTAAAGTCATCAAAGAAATATAAAAGTCATATTGAGGAAGATCCTTAGTACTTGTGGTCTTACATGCACAAGGACGCAGTCTCTTACATCAGGAAATATAAAAAGCATCAAGAGTTATCACCCATGCTTCAACAGACAACGACTTAAAGTCATTGACTATTCGGTGGACCTTCACTTAATAAGGACTGTACATTATTATCCCCTATCCACGACACCATAAAATAAGAAATATATCCTGGTCGTCATGAATTATTTTAATAAATGGATTGAGGTTGAACCTTTGGTGAACATATTGGACACTGGTATGATAATATTTATCTTTGTGTGCCGAGAATGATTATCACCGATAATAGGATGCAATTTGAAAGCATACCATTTTAGGAACATTGTAATAACCACAACATCAAGCACCACTACAGTTCGGTGGCCTACCCTCAAATCAATGGGAAAGTTGAGGCCACCAACAAAACGGTACCTGATTGAATAAAAATGAGTCTAGAAAAATCTAAAGGTATTTGGGTAGATGATCTTCCCCATGTCCTCTAGGCGTATCGAACAACTCTCAGGAAGTGGACCGAGGAAACGCCCTTTACCTTAACTTATGGGATGGAAGCCATAATTCCATTCAAAGCTAAATTCTCGACCACGAAAATAATTTTGTCAATCAAATCCTAAATAAAGAAATCATAAGGACTAAGCTTGACAGGGACAAATAAATAAGAGAACAAACCTTGATCAAAATGACTTCTTACCAACACCAATTAACCAAGAAGTACAACTAAGACACCAATCCGATTAAGTTATAGATTGATTATTACGTTATCAAAAAGATGATCGGCAGTGTGAGGAATCCATCAGATGGAAAGTTAGGTCCTAATTGGGAGGAACCCTTCAAAGTTATTAGAGATGACCTCCAAGGAGCCTACCATTTAGGAATAATGGGGTGCATGAAGATTCCTAGGGCCTGAAATGTGGCCAATCTTAAGAGATTTTATTTTTTTAAACTTTTCAACTGTATTCAAGTTTTAAGTTTTTATTTTTTGGATGATATGAAGTTCAATTAATATAATTATCTTTCTTATTATTCCAAACGTAAGCCCAACTTTGTTTAGTGAAAATTGTCATTATAGTAAGACTATCATCATTGTAAATTTGTTAAGGTTTATTCGAACAAGCTCTGATCATCGGTTTAAATACCCGATCAAACTTTCATTGCCAGTTTAAATGCCTTAGTGAGAATAAACTTAATCCAATCTTAAGGTTACATATTTTCATCATTAATTAACACAAAATATTAGTAATTTCAAAGTCAAGGAAAAGACCTATGGGGTACTCCTAAACAATAAGCATCCCGACCATGGTCGACAAAAATCCTAAACTGGTGGATGGCCCAGTGACCAGGTGCATTCTCGACATAGTTCATACTAGGCCTAAGGTAGTGTGACCATAATATCCTAAAAGGTAAAGCGAATAACAGAGGTATGCTTAGAATAAATAATGGGAGAATTCAAAACATGTAATTAACTTATAATTTCATTCACATCACTCATTTTACAAAAGGGCCAAATCGACCAAATTACAAAATGGATATACACAGAGACATGATAAAAATAGACGTCATCTCTAGCGAGTCACTAGCTCGATAATCTCAGCTTAGTGATAACCATCAGGTTTAGGCTAAAGCTCATCATCACTATCACGAGACATCAAGTAATTCTTCACTAGCCGAAGAGGAATAACATTACGAGGAATCTAACACTCATCACTCCCAAAGGAGGATGTCGATAAGTAGTGAATTTCACTTGGTACCAGTACCAAAGTTCAGAGTCTTTGGGAACCATCATTATAAAAAAGGCAAGAATCTCAATACTGGTTAATTAGAGGGGGGTTTCCCAAAATAGTTTATTTGTATATATGTGAGTGCTTTAAATCTTTCTGCTCTAAAAGGAAGTAGTAGTTATACCTAAGGTACACTGACATTCACTAGAGTTTAGTTTACTATGGTTTCCATACTGTTGATATTGTCCTATATATTTATTATGTACAGACTATAGTGACCTACAAATGAGTTATTTCACTGCCTCACACTCTTTGTTTTGTAACTTTTAGTTATTATTTTTATTTTTATTTTTTTGTAGATCACGTGGCACAGAAGAGAAATCAATAGCGACTTGTGAAATTGGAAATCTTTTTTTCTGCATTATTTTCCCTCACACAAGTAGACTTCTTGAAGTTAAGAAATCACATTTTGACAACCCATGAGAATGTATAATAGTTTAGTTGTGTACTTCTGATATTACAAATGATCGAAAGATAGGAAAATATAGAGAACAGAAAACTTAAGCTAAATTAAACTGA
The DNA here is from genome assembly GCA_949130495.1 of Sambucus nigra. Classification (NCBI taxonomy): domain Eukaryota; kingdom Viridiplantae; phylum Streptophyta; class Magnoliopsida; order Dipsacales; family Adoxaceae; genus Sambucus; species Sambucus nigra. The sequence continues at coordinate 33,778,105 of OX422212.1, forward strand.
TATTACCCTTCTTTATCTTTCACTTGCTCTTGATTGGCCATGTCCTTACTTGGATATGTGACCTACTTTATATAGTCATCTTTGTTCTTCTCATGTACAGCCTTAGTAACTTTATCTCCATATCCATCTTCAATTTTATGTTCATCTTTATCCAAGTTTGGAGGTGAACATGGATTGTGTTCATCGAAGGCGTAGTACTTATAAGGAACTCATCCTCTAGACAACGACATATCCCAACCAGTCTTGAAACTGGACTTACAGATATAATTTAGATTCTTCTTGTTTTGGTGGAGAAAAAGCCCCAGCCTTACTCATAGACCTTATCTTTAGTCGTCAAGGCCTCAGACAAGGCACGAGTCGAATCTTCGACAACCTTCTCTAGATGCTCAATTTTGGGTTTTAATTTGTCGAGATCCACCTTATTTACCTTTATGTCAATTTATGGGACTTCTTAAGAGCCTTCAAACCCTTATGGGTCTTATCCAGGGCACGACCCAGCTCGACGTTGGCTCTGTCCTGGATAGCTCTTATGTTCAGTATGTCGACAAAGTCCACCAGAAACTGTAAGGAAAAGGGAGATCAAGAAATTTAGTATTAGAGAGAAGTTCCTGTGACACGTCGCCTAATAAAATACTGGGTGATTATTCCGATATCAAATTAAACAGGAATCTCATTTGGTTCATTCTTAGCATCACTGTCGTAATCATTAATTACTAACCACCTAGTCTTTCATTAAGCTAATTCCAAATTTTATCTTTATTAATCAAACCCAACTAATATATTAGGAAAGCAAATAAACTAATACGAGAAGGAAACAAAACATGTCACAAAGTAAATACAAGAGTTTGTCGAGCAACATCGACTACAAGCCATCCACAAAGTGCAAGTATAAAAGTATACTGATACATGCCAAGACTGGATATAAAAGTACAACCGAACAAGTCCCTATCTAGAGATAGAATGAAACAAGCGTCTACACAAAGAACCCGCAACAATCCACATAAGCTGCAGTCGCGCACCCGGTAGGAAAGAATTAGGACAGGCACCCCCGTGGTAGGACACCTAAAAGGTTTTTGAAAATATTTTATAGCAATGGTTAGAACCCAAAACATTTGAAAATATTTAGCAAGTGAATTTAAATGCAAGAAGTAAATATGCAAATGCTCTCCATATTTAAATTAGTGTCGCGCACTCCCTTGAGTTTACCTCACCCCTCAACTAATGTGCATGCCTAACGAATTATACATAATACACCTAGCCACTCTCCCCGTAACTAGCCTTGTCCCAAAAATACTATACTAATTACCCCACTATCACACTCCAAGTGAGTGTAGTACATATTTTATGGTTTATTAATCACATTAGCTTATTCAACTCATTTCCTAATTAATGCCATATAACATTCTCACGAGTTATATCCTTTATACAATTTACATCATATATGCGAGTTATAAGTTATATTTCACACTAACTTATTTATATCCATATCCAACTTAGTACCGTGTAACCATTTCACAAGTTATATTATTTATACATTTCATACCATGTATATATAGATATATAAATTCCCGTATATAATTCTGCACTATATATACGTATCATATCTCAACATTCAAGCACATGTCGGATATAAATGCTATCACCGAACGCCTAGGAGGCGACCATATTTCCCCCCGAAAGTGTCCTCTCCATACCATAACGGTCCCACCCCTAAATACGGACGCTATGGTCTGGGGAATATACTCACCCTGCATTCCCTAGCCAGGGGATTCACCCACATCACGTAACCTCCTATGATAGCATTACTATTGGTATGGCTTTACTATATATATTATTCACACAAATCTATATATATAAATCATATATATGTACTACACATCAACATATATATAGAAATCACGGGTTACCGGAGTATTATGCACATACCCAAGCCTAAAATATTTAAGTCTATGGTCCGACTTTATTCCAATTAATTATACACTAATTAATTTATCATTATTTTCATGTAACCCCTTTCAAGTATACCCGGACTTTCTTTCTCTTGGCCCGAAATTCAATTGTTTCAATCCACCCTTCAATTTCATGCAATCAAGTTTAATCACTTAAATAACAAGATTACAATATGCTAAATCATGAACTTATATCTCTACTTTCATGCAATTTAGTCAAATAAATTTCAAGGTTAAGTATTCCCAAATTAGCCCTAATTCAATACTCAATTTCATAATTCAGTTAGGGCAGGAATTGTAAATTTCCAACATAACAGGTTTGGATCAGAAGAATTACAGAAATCTGGCAGAAATCAGAGATGGTTTGAACGAAGAGCCCTGTCATTAAAATGGCAGTGGATCTCATTCGAACAAAATACCATGTCATTCGAACGACGTTGGTATTTCTCCTTCTCTCTTCTATTAAAAACCAAGTCCACCATTAATAAGTTTTAAACCTCTGTTCTGAATAGGTTTCTACATTAAAACGTCCCCAAATTCATCCTAAGTTCATTCTTTCATTAAAATAATTCTAGCCCTAATAATTTCCCCTATTCAATCATCAATTTCATCAACTATCAAAACCCCTACATATTTATAACTCTCGTTAAAAGGAAATCCCCAATTTACTCGAGAACAAACCCTAGAATTCAATTGGATTCCTCCTCTTTTAATATGAAAAGATAGATGCAATTTAATAATCACATATTTTAACCACTTGCCTCACAAATGCTGATTTAGGTCTTGAATGAAGGAGTTGAATTGAAATTGAAGCAATCTCTCCAAGATCCCCAAGTTCCTCTTCTCTTTGGCTCTCCCCTTAAGCTTTTTCCCTCTTTAGTCTTCTAATGTGATTTAATATTTCTTAACCCTTATATATTTGGGGTTAAAAACTCTATTCACGTTTTTGGGCCTATGGGCCTTATAAAAAGGGTCCATACTTTCTATATGGAGCTCAAACATGTCTAATTAGGCCCCTCAACACCCAATATATGCATATAACCACTCATTACGAACTATTTTGACCCTAACGGACTCAACAGTGGGCTTAAAATCACCATCCGGAATAAATTTCCAAAATTAATTCTCATCCATTAACTTATTTAAATATATTCACTTTTAAATATTCCCATTAATTCATTCTCATTAATTTACAACACAAGTGAATTAAAAATTACTGAATTAATTAATTAAAATAATAACCCAGAAATTACGAGGTGTTACATACTTCCCCCCTTACAACAGAAAGCCTAGTACTCCTGGTCTCAACTAGCCCCGCAATCACTTACCCTTAGCATTGCTACACAAAGTTATTGAGTGAATGTAATTAACCAGAGCGCCCGTCCACTCTGTACACATGCTTAACCGCACTAAAGAAGAACGGCAGTTACTAGCCCTTAATCTGTAATATAACTTCAATCCCACAGTTTAAACATTCCCAAGACCCTCCTATCGGCATGAAAATATACATATCCACTCTTATGAAAGAAGAAAATACCTACTACCGCGCCCTTACTATCACTAGTTTCCTTGCGCGAAAGTAAAACCCAAGTTATATCTTCCCGCTCGATAATAAGTCCAACCACCTTAAATCACATCAGAAATGTCCCTACTCCCCGGGATTTCAATTTAACAATATTAGTACATTAACATGCAACATATTTTAACATGCATTACCGAATATATACGTTAGACCCTAGCTTAGGTGAAACCTAGCAACAATAATTCATACCCTGGTACCCCGAACACACAATCTTACTATAGCTATTCACTGTAGCCCCAAACTATAGCTACACAGTTTAAACTTAAAAAAAAAATCCACACTATGCCCATAATCCTCGAAAGTAGAAATTTCTCGTATAATGCAACCATCCTCTTAGTGTAACCCCCCCCCCCCCCTCCCACTCTTACGTGGTTAACACCAAGGAACTCCGCTTTCCATGGTACTTATATATATATATATATATATATATTATGGCTATTAACACATCCACTAATATCCATATCACTCACGAATCCTAGTGATAGAAATTATAGGTTGTGTCGCACTCACTGTCACTTCCAAACACACCCATGCTTAATCATTCCATAATTCGGGGGACAACTTATTCCCATTCCTCTGGAATATTTCCAAATCATTGCCTTTACATCTTCTCCCCGAATCTGTTAAGTATCTGCACCGTAAAGGCTCTGGCTGCTCCCATGGTGCCCATACACCCTCTAACTCGGGCCTAATTGGACAAACCTCCGGTCATCACTTACGTAACTATATTTGTCTCAATTTTGGCCCCCACATTAGTGGTGTGGCTTTATCCTCCAAATATTTCCGATGGCTTACTCATTACCATTCGATTCTCCCCGATATTACCCCACCTTTATTATCGATGTGATATCCTCTAAATACTCTCTTAGTCCCATACCTAAGGGCCCCTGTGATGGCAAAAGTGGCTAAAATAATTCACAAAAACACATAACAATATGCAAAAGTAGAAACTTGTGGTGTTAAAGCTTCGCATTATTTCTTTCGCAACACCTTCAGGTTCCACTAGCCCTATCACTTAGTGGCTTTCCACTCAACGTATTGTCTCCATAGGTTTTCTAATTATCATAAAATCCAATGACGTCTTCACACTTTCGACATTTCATTAGGGTTTATGCGTATAACACTTCCTTGCAAAGCCCCAAAGACTTTTCCTAATGCACTATCCCTCAGCATTGTCAGTCCTTGATTCCCACAGAACCTAAAGCATATACCCGGGACTCTCATACCTTTAACCTATACTCTCAAGTCTATCATGGACTCCCGTGTCTCCAAAGGAGTCATATCATAATGCGCTTGTACTATCACTAAGCCATCAACGCTAAATATTAATAACGAGCTAATCTCTCCGTTCCACGGCAACCCTACACCCCTAGAATCTCATCAGTAAAAGTCCCACGCACCGTGATCCAATATAACTAGACAATTGTGCTCTATGAATCCTACTTCACACAATATAGCCGCTACGATATTGCTCAACCCTCTTCCAGGTGAGACATCCCAAGAGAATATACATCTGGCACTGAAATAACGAACACGTTAGCCTTGCTATGATCGTCCCCCCCCCCCCCATTGCGAACTCATTCGTACGCAAGATAAAACCATACCTCAATTATCACCTCACAAAGGAGCTAGTCCTCAAGAAATACATCATCTCAATGTAACCCACCCATTACTCTTAGGTGGAACCGAATATTACCCCGCAACTTCCATGATAAAATTGCACATACTAGTGACATTAACAATACTTCCACTAAATCCAATTCTCGCGCGAACCCAATACTAATATCATTGTCATCTACTTGCATCACATAAAACATACCCGAATCATCTCGGAATAAGACTTGTAGTTTCGATTACTCATAATATTTTTGGCTCACCGGTTATTAGACATAGCACCCACGTCCTAACCAAATCAAAAACTTCTCCAATAGATCGCCTTACTAGGCATCTAGATCTTGTCCCCTAACTTGGTGAGGACAAGATCCATCCATGTGTTTCTACTCTTTTATACATAAGACACCTCTCTGTGTCCTTCCCCTTTTTCTAGCCCCAATGGCCCTGTCGGTGTTGTCCTTTTAACGGATCGGGTAGCCTTAACCCTAGTTGCTACTCCAAATGTCCCTTTGGATTCGCTGATCTAATAGACTGGTTACTGGCCTTAATGGTCCTAAGTAAACTCACCATCACTTGGTAGAAATTCTATTGATCTCAATTATTAATCTGGGTCCCCTACTGGGTAATCTTTCCCTTGGAACCTTACTAGTACTAAAAATCCAATCTTACTCCTCTAGTAAATTTTCCAACTCCCTTATCTCCCCTCTCTCGAGAGCATTAATACAAATGTAAATGTACAACCTTGGCGACAACGACACCAGTGATCCTAGCCAGATATCCTATCCATGCTTGTACACTCTACCCAACGGGTCTCATCTCAACTTAAAAACCCTATTTTATTCTTCGTATCCCTATCATCGATTATGAAGTTTGCGAATTCCGTCAACTTTCCTTTCTATACGGCCACTATCCGACCCTTTTTGGAAAATTTCTAAAATTTTCGTTGCCTTTCTATTCAACCACTAGTAAGAGATTTCGTAATAATCTGCACCCCTAATTCCTTGTTATTCACGGTATTTCCCATAAATGTGGTGACTGGATCCCATCACCCCATACTGCTTCTAATAACAAACTTCCTTGCCCGAAATTTTGACTTGAGTGACACTACACTCCCCACATGTAATCCCAATTGGTTGTTCTCTACCCATTGGTAAAATCACTCTTCCGCACCTCCCTCGAATTCCTAGCAAATTGTTCTTCTGAAATAAAATTTTCTTCGACCCTCAACCCTTGTCGTCTACACTTTGGGGTTTTAACTTTGCACCATCGTCCTTCCCGGAAGTTCTCGGCGAAACTACTGCACCCCAGTGCTTTCTCCAACTTCAATTATTCGAACAATTATCCTGGTGACTCCTATCGCGTCACTATTTCTAGAATACCCCATGGCTTATGTTGAGTCCTCCCTCCTGGAATCCTTCTAATGTCCCACGTAAGTTGTTCTATCATGTTCGATATACCACACTCGATCGAAACTGTATATGAATCACATGAACTATACCCTAGAGCAGGAGAACATAAATCGCATACGTGAAGCAATACAATAATCCTATAATAAGGGTTTATATCAAATAACGCTATGCTAAAATGTGAAAAGCCACACAGAGCCTAAGGACATTATAACCTGATGCTCTGATACCATCTATGACACCCCGCCTAATAAAATACCGGGTGATCAGTCCTATATCAAATTAAACAGGAATCTCATATGGTTCATTATTAGCATCACTGTCGTAAATCATTAATTACTTACCACCAAGTCTTTCATTAAGCTAATGCCAAATTTTATCTTTATTAATCTAACCCAACCAACATACTAGGAAAGCAAATAAACTAATACAAGAAGGAAACTAAACATGTCACAAAGTAAATATAAGAGTTTATCGAGCAACATCGACTACAAGCCATCCACAAAGTACAAGTATAAAAGTTTACCGATACATGCCAAGACTGAATATAAAAGTACAACCGAACAAGTCCCTATCTAGAGATAGAATGAAACAAGCGTCTACACAAAGAACCCGTAGCAATCCACATAAGCTGCAGTTGCGCACCCTGCAGGAAGGAATTAAGACTGGAGCCCCTGTGGTAGGACACCTAAAAGGTTTTTGAAAATATTTTATAGCAATGGTTAGAACCCAAAACATTTGAAAATATTTAGCAAGTGAATTTAAATACAAGAAATAAATATGCAAATGCTCTCTATATTTAAATTAGTGGCGCGCACTCCCTTGAGTTTACCTCACCCCTCAACTAATGTGGACACCTAACAAATTATACATAATACACCTAGTCACTCTCCCCGTAACTAGCCTTGTCCCAAAAATACTATACTAATTACCCCACTATCACACCCTAAGTGAGTATAGTACATATTTTATGGTTTATTAATCAAATTAGTTTATTTAACTCATTTCCTAATTAATGCCATATAACAATCTCACGCGTTATATCCTTTATACAATTTACATAATGTATGTGAGTTATAAGTTATATTTCACACTAACTTATTTATATCCATATCCAACTTGATACCATATAACCCTTTCACACGTTATATTATTTATACATTTCACACCATGTATATATATAAATTACCGTATATAATTATGCACTATATATACATATCATATCTCAACATTCACACACATGTCGGATATAAATTCTATCACCGAACGCCTAGGAGGCGACCATAGTTCCCCCCGAAAGTGTTCGCTCCATACCATAACAGTCCCACCCCTAAATACGGACACTATGGCCTGGGGAATATACTCACCCTACCTAAATCTCGCAACCTCCTATGATACACTACACCAAAATGGCCAAAATATCACCTTTCAGCTGGCCACCCTTGTCAAGGTCATTGACCGTGACAAAAAAAACACGCGTTTTATGTCACGGTCATTGACCTTGACACGACCGTGACAACGAATTGTCACGGTCATTGACCGTGACAATTCTTTAAATAATTGTCACGGTCAATGACCTTGACACGACCGTGACAGTGTTTGCAGAAAAAACCCTATCCCCCTTCTTTTTTTCCCTACCGTCGTTCCCTCCCTCTCTCTCTCTCGACGCTGCTCTATCTCTCTCTCTACTTTCAGGTTTAATTCTCTCTCTCTCTCTCTCTCTTTTCCATTTATATATATGTTTGTGTGTATATATATGTGTGTATGTGTGTATATATGTGCGTGTGTGTATGCGTGTGGGGGGGGTGGGGCAGGGTGGGGGTAGGGTGGGGGCAGGGTGGGGGTAGGGGTTAAAAATGTAAATAAATAAGTAATTTTCTATAAATTTCCAAAAATAATATCCAAAAATGTAAATGTAAATAATATCCAAAGATAATATCCAAAAATGTAAATGTAAATAATATCCAAAAATATTGGATAACAATTTATTTTCATTCAAAATAAATAAGTAATTTTCTACAAATTTCATAAAAAAATTACTTTGTATGGGGGTGAGATTTTTCAACTTTATTTGAAAATTACTTTGTATATCGAACAATATATACAAAGTATGATAATTAAATGAAACATACTTGAAATTAAATATGTGTGTATGTGTGTGTATATATGTGTGTGGTGGTGTGTGGTGGGGGAGGGGGCAGGGGGTGTGGTGGGGGGAGGGGGGTGGGGTTTTTTTAACAATTGTATAGCTTTAATTAATAAATTGTATAGCTTTAATTGTAATTTTAATTGTATAGTTTTAGATGAAAGTAAATTAATAATTAGTGCCAATTTCTTATGAAAGTAGGATTGCCCCTCATTGTAAATTAGTAAATTAATAATTGTATACTTTAATTGTTAATTTAATTGATGAAATGAATTAATTGAGTAGATGAATTAGAAGGAGTACGGGTTACACATTTGTTGTTGAAATTGCTGTTGGATTATTTTGTTTAGTAAATGTTGGGTTGGTTAGTTTTAAAAGTGGCATGACCACTGGATTATTGTCCATATGGGGGTAGGATTTTTAACCTTTATTTGAAAATTACTTTGTATATCGAACAATATATACAAAGTATGATAATTAAATGAAACATACTTGAAATTAAATATGTGTATATGCGCGTGTATGTGTGTGTATATATGTGTGTGGTGGTGTGTGGTGGGGGGGGCAGGGGGTGTGGGGGGGGGGGAGGGGGTGGTGGTTTTTTTTTTAACAATTGTATAGCTTTAATTAATAAATTTTATAGCTTTAATTATAATTTTAATTGTATGGTTTTAGATGAAAGTAAATTAATAATTAGTGCCAATTTCATATGAAAGTAGGATTGCCCCTCATTGTAAATTAGTAATAATTCCATGCTTTACATCTATTCCACGTTAGATGTTTTCAACTAATTTAGACATATTTATGTACGTGTACGTGTGCGTGTGTGTGGTGGGGGTGGGGTGGGGGTGTGTGTTTATGTGTACTAATAATATTTTTTTTATCTGTACTAATAACATTTTTTTACAGCAAATGTCTTCTTCAGGTATTAAGGCGAAGATGATGATGCTGCTTATGATGATGTCGTCTGGGCTCGGTGGTAGCGGAGGCGACGAGGGCTCCTCCGCCCCTAGGCTTCCCAAATATGGAAAATTTGGGATTACCGTCGAGAACAAATCAGAACTATTAGCGAGATCCCTCGAGCTACAAAAGACGATCATCGGCCCGGGGTTTATGAGTTGGAAGGAGGTGCCATATGAGCTCAAATTAGCTGTTTGGGCGGCACTATAGGTAATATATTTATATTTATATTTCAATTTCAATTTCAATTTCAATTTCAATTTCAATTTCAATTTCAATTTCAATTTCAATTTCGATTTCGATTTCGATTTCATATTTATATTTATATTTATATTTATTCGCAACTAACATTTTATTTGTTGGACAGGAACAATTCAACTTGGATCCAAAGCTACGCGATCCCGTGTTGGAGCAGATTAGGGAACAACTCAAGTCGTGGGCAAAATATGCGGGCACGGTACTTTGGGAAAACACGAGAGTCGATTATCCAATGGCGTGAATCCGTCCCCCCCAAGGAGCCGATCTCATTGGCACAATGGCAGAAGTTCATTGACAATGAGATCGAGGATCGACAATTGGCATCTCGCCAATCGGGGAGGGAAAATCGGGCAAAAAAGACGGACGTGCACTACTCCGGCCGGACCTCTTACGCCGAGGTGGAGCATAGGATGCAGGTAAGATTTAATTTTTCTATAACTACAGAAATATATTATTCTTCATTATTTTACTTTGCGGGGCCGATACTAATTTTAATTTACTTTATTTTATTTCAGGGGGTAGGGAGTGGGCCAGGGGGTAAGCCACATAGGCTCGATACTTATGTCGCTCTTCGGACGAAAAAGGGGAAGGACAAGGAGGTGTCCCCGAGCGTCGCATCCACGATTGTAAGTAATCCGACAGTTTAATTTTTGTTAATTACGTTATAATTTTTTAGTTTACTTATTTTACTAATCATGTGCTTTTTGTCGTTTCAGGCAAAGCTTAAGGAAGTGCATGAGTCGCAGTCTGATGACGACAAGGCATCTTTTTCCACAGATGCACTCAGCCAAGTGTTTGTCTCTGATCGCAAGGGGAGGACAAGGGGGGTGAGCTCGCGGGTGGCCAAATCTAGGATCATCGGATTGGAGACGAGCGACACCGGGTTGGCTCGAACGGTGGATTCACATGATGCGAAGCTGTCCCGTTTGGAGGCGACGGTCCAAGATATGTACGCATTCATGAAGCGTACGTTGGGCTGAGACCGTAAAGGGAAAGGGAAAGGGAAGGAGAATGCGGTGGAGGAGGAGGTGCGGGAGGATGAGGCGCGGGATGACGAGGATGTGGACCTCGCTGCTTCATCACCGACACGTTCGTACTTCGATGATCCACTTCCCTATTTGGTGCCCTTCAACAGACCAATGTCGACACTTGGTTGGCCGAGCGTGTTCATATTGGACGTATTTGATCGCCAGCGGATAGGGCGGGGGTTGAGGGACCCGAATATCGCCCAGGGTGGAATAGTTCATGGACGTGCGCTTTAAGAGATGGAGTCCAGGGTGCTCGTCACGCATGTCATACCCGGGAAGGAGAACTCCCTATTGTGGTTGCGCGAACAATGTGGCACGACGTATATTAGTGGGTGCGTCAATTCGTATGTCGTGTGGCCTACTCACCTCCTTAGTTTTAACAATACACCAGACATGTAGTGACATTGTTTTAAGTTTGAATTGAATTGTTTTAAGTTTGAATTGAATTGTTTTAAGTTGTTACATTTGAATTATATCGTGATGCATATTGTCTCTATTTGAATATATATTTGCATTATCTTTAGTTTGTTTGGATATATGATGTTTGGAACAGGTACAACGTTGCTATAACAGGTACAAATATACTGCTGGGCAGTGGCAGTGGCCATACTGCCCAGCAAATTTTTTTTAAATTCTGCCCAGAATTGTCACGGTCATTGACCGTGACAAGTCCGTGACAAAAAGTTGTCACGGGTGTGTCACGGTCAATGACCGTGACAATTTTTTAAAAAGGGTCACGGCTTTGTCACGGTTTATAACCGTGACAAACGTGTCACGGTCATTGACCGCGACACGACCGTGACACAAAACGCGAGTTTTGTGTCAAGGTCAATGACCGTGACACGACCGTGACAAAAAAAGTTGTCTCGCCTCGAAATGTCACGGTCATTGACCTTGACAAGTTGGATTTGTCAGGGTCAATGACCTTGACAATAGTGCAAATTTGGTGTAGTGATAGCATTAATATTGGTATGGCTTTACTATATATATTATTCACAAAAATATATATATAAATCATGTATATGTACTACACATCAACATATATATAAAAATCCAGGCTACCTGAGTATTATGCACATACCCAAGCCTAAAACATTTAAGTCTATGGTCCGACTTTATTCTAATTAATTATACACTAATTAATTTATCATTATTTTCGTGTAACCCCTTTCAAGTATACCCGAACTTTCTATATCCCGGCCCGAAATTCAATTGTTTCAAATCACCCTTCAATTTCATGCAATCAAGTTTAATCACTTAAACAACAAAATTATAATATGCTAAATCATGAACTTACATCTCCAATTTCATGCAATTTAGTTAAATAAATTTCAAGGTTAAGTAATCCCAAATTAACCCTAGTTCAATACTCAATTTCATAATTCAGTTAGGGCAGGAATTGTAAATTTCCAACATAACAGGTTTGGATCAGAGGAATTACAGAAATCTGGCAGAAATCAGAGATGGTTTGAATGAAGAGCCCTGTCATTAAAATGACAGTGGATCTCATTCGAACAAAATACCATGTCATTCGAACGACGTTGGTATTTCTCCTTCTCTCTCTTCTGCTAAAAACCAATTCCGCCATTAACAAGTTTTAAACCTCTATTCTGAACAGGTTTCTGCATTAAAACATCCCCAAATTCATCCTAAGTTCATTCTTTCACTATAACAATTCTATCCCTAACAATTTCACCAATTTCATCAACTATCAAAACCCCTACAGATTTATAACTCTCATTAAAAGGAAATCCCCAATTTACTCAAGAACAAACCCTAGAATTTAATTGGATTCCACCTCTTTTAATATGAAAAGATTGATGGAATTTAATAATCACAATTTAAACCACTTTCCTCACAAATGCATATCTAGGGCTTTAATGAAGGAGTTGAATTGAAATTGAAGCAATCTCTCCAAGATCCCCAAGTTCCTCTTCTCTTTGGCTCTCCCCTTAATCGTTTTCCCTCTTTAGTCTTCTATTGTGATTTAATGTTGTCGAACCCTTACACATTTGGGGTCAAAAACCCTATTCACGTTTTTGGGCCTATAAGCCTTATAAAACGGGTCCATACTTTCTATATGGAGCTTAAACATGTCTAATTAGGCCCTAACACCCAATATATGCATATAACCACTCATTTCGAACTATTTTGACCTTAACGGACTCAACCGCGCGCTCAAAACCACCATCGGGAATAAATTTCTAAAATTAACTCTCAACCGTTAACTTATCTAAATATATTCACAATTAAAATTTTTCATTAATTAATTCTCATTAATTTACGACACAAGTGAATTAATTAATTAAAATAATAACCCAAAAATTACAAGGTGTTACAGTTCCAAGAAAGAATTCAAAGAGAGCACTAAAACTCACCAAAGATGATGCTTGTACAGTGTGGGAGACGAGCTAGTTGATGGATAGTTTGTCAACCTACTCCCTATCCAAATATAACATGTCCCCCCTTAGCAACATGGGGGTAAGTCCACATTTTTGTCTAAGGACATCATAACGTGGCCCTTCCCCTTATTAGGGGCAACCACCTTTTTGGTGGGAATAATAAGAGCAATAGTAAGACTGGTTCCAATTTTTCTTCTTTGCAAGCTGAGCTTACATATTATCGAGGGAATCCCCCAAGGTAATAGAGTGGGATGGACCTTTAATCTCCTTTGTCTTAGAGATCTTAGATTTTGGGGAATTAGGTAGGTTGGACTCATTTAATAATCCGGGGATTTTTCTTTTCGGTGCCATTTCTTCCTCTGAGGTAGAAAGGTTTATGGAAGGAATACAAGTAAGGTCCACTGGTCCCAAGGAACCTGAAGTGGATTCACTCTAAGTCCCTTCACTACTAGAATGGACTAGGATTTTAGGTATTATTTCCACTGGTGTAGAAATGAAAAGGGTGGTGGTGTTGGTGTACTCTAACAACAGCGATGCCGACCTGGGATGCTCATCGCTAACAGTTAAAGGACTTCTAAGATTTTAAACCTTTCTCCCAAGCGTGAAAAAGTTGACATGAGTGTGGACGGGTACTTTTTTTCTTAAAATCTTCTAAACAGAATAATGAAAGGGAAAATGTTAGGAAAAAAATTCATACAAGATGTCGTCGACCCAAATAAAAAACAACGATAAACGATACTTGACCTATTTTGTGCCCTTTATTGGGACGCCTGAAACCCCTATGAGGCTCACCAACCTGAGGAATTAGTGGATGCTCCCACCATTTTATAAAAAACCTATGGGACCAATAACTCGTATTGGAATCAGGTACGTTCACTATTAACACTCTTTTTGTCCTCCTCAGCTTCAAGTAAAAGGCATTATCGTTTATTTTTACTCAAGAAGAATAATATCCAGTTTTTGGGATCCCTAACTGAGTTTAGTATAACTCATTAAGCCTATTAAACCCATTCACAATCCCCCAAGTATTCAGAGAACATTGGGAGGCGCAACTCTGAAATATTCATAAAATTATATAAACAACTTATTTAGGGAAAAAGTAACAGCGGCCTCAACAATAAATCAAGAAAACATCCAATAATCCCGCTCTACATTGTAGCAGTCATTAAGTTTCTCCCCAAGCTCAATCACAACCCAATAGAGAATATAAAACCACTTCCTAAACTCTCCAATGGACCTCTCACTCACCGTATGAACAATTTTCATACTCAAGAAAAAGAGCGACGAAAAATATGAAGACAATTAATTGAAAGAGTTGAAGAAAAATAAGATACAAGAGAAATTAGAGAGTTACAGTTGATAGAGAAGGCAAATGACTCTGAACATTTTTAAATATGGAGAAGTGGAAGTGCAAAATGGAAGTAGGAAAGTCCTTGAACTGCTTAGTTCAACTTCCAAGACGACTCATCATTTGAAATAAGACCCAAAGTGACTGCTGACACGTTCGTCAGTGCCTCTTGGTCTCTTTAGTGCACAATTACTAGCATACCCCGGAAAAAACAAGGCAAATTATAAGCGTACACTCCAAACTCAATGGGGAGAATAAAGTTATCTTAATCTTAAAAAAATACACGTGTTGACACTCTCCAACCATAACTTCAACAAGCGATCAAACACCACTGTCGACCAGCGTCAAAATCAACCGGCGATTAAAACATGTCCATCCATTCAGGCTGCAAAGTTTTGGGGAAATTATGGGAGAATTATATGACCTAATCGAAAAGGCTGACATGTGTTCAGCAGTCCTGATTAATGATCGTATCTTGAAGATAAGAATAAGAGAGGATCCGATCAGTGGAAATATCGGGCCTAGATAAATTCAACCAGATCACAACTGCATCCTAAGAACATAGAGTCCTGCATGACTCATTCTCTTTCTCTTCTCTGTAAATGTAACCCAATCTGCTGTGGAAAGGGGCATGTAATCTTTATTATTAATAATTGATCAATAAAGAGAGAGAAGAACACCCCGTGGACGTAGGCACGTTATCGAACCTCATATATCTTGTATTATCTAATTTTCCTTCACTGCTTGGCTTAATTGTGTTGAATTAATCAAAGTAGGATTTTACCACCTACACTTTTCATCATTAAATGCGGCTCTATGTCGGGCATATATGTTTAACTAACTCGTATTAGAGTCATGACTATTTAGACACTTAACATTTTTTATGTAAACTCGATTGATTCATTGATCAATCTTGAGTTTAACATTTTTCATTAGTTATTTATTTCATGTTATCATTATTCATTTACTTGTAACACCCCCGATCTTCCACGTATAAGGTGGCCAATCTTATACGTCGATAATGGGGAGTGTCACACAATTTATATCATTCTAAGAGTTAATGAATAAATGATAACATAATAATCATAATATAAAGTGATAAAAAATGATACAATAAGATAAAATTGAATCCATCTTGATAGAGGACTAAAGTAATTCTCCAAAATATAAATTCCCAATAAATAGTTAATGAATAAATGAACAACTCTATAAAAACCCCACGGGCCATAAAATGAATCACTGAAATGTAAAAATTCCAACTACAAGATAAGTACAAAAGGAGGTAACTCCACGTCTACTACCCCCAAAGTTGGATGACGTTGACTCTGCAATCAATCCTTCATCCCTCCTTCTATGATTTTTAAAAACTTGGAAAGAGGTTTTAAGAAACATAGTGGATCGGACCCCCACGTTATTTAAAATATATCTAATTCATCTTGAATTATTATTAATTGTGATTTATTTCCATCTCTTGTATTTCCCCATCATCAATCTCTCCCACAGTATCTCACCTCAATCTATCAAAGGGAATCCTAGCCATAAGCGTCAGTTCTACATAGGCATAGCTAACAACATAAGTACCTAAGTCCCACGACTATCATGTAACCTACGTAACTCCTATCTCACACATCGATAATTATATACTAAATTAATTTAATACTCATTTGTAGTATCTCTTATATCACATAATACTCAAATAGGTTAAATCCCTCGATACGGACTAGTTATAACCTTATATAGTATCAACATAAGTTATACCCATAATTAGGCTAAATATGGTACTACATGATATCCTGGTAAATCATACTCATCATAAGTATACTTGTTATGCTTTACAAGAACTATGCCCCATCACTGGACTAGCTACTATACTAATAAATCTATAAGTAGGTTATGACCATCACTGGCCTAAATACTATACTCATCAATCTCTAAGTAGGTTGTGTCCCTCACTTGATAGATACCCTACTATAAAAAAATACAAGTAAATATTAAGCTCATCTACCTATCTATATAATATAAGCAACCACGAAGAAGCGATCATTTAGGGACCTCCCATGCCTCTATCGGATTTATCCATAAGATGTTGCTCTCCTAATAGTTTGAAACTCACAAAAAGGGGAAATCACAATGCAAAGACACCATTATGCAACCATATACCATACTATATGAAGAATATAGCCTCATATATCTCTATCACATGATATGGTTCACCCATAGCCCGTAGGATCGGTATATTTGACCTATACACAACCTGCATCATCAGCCCACAGCGTAGTACTCAGTCGCCCGAACTATCCCATCAAATCGCCATTGACAGATTCCCTAAAGTTTTAATCAAACCATGGTGTCCATACACATAGCATATACAGCATACATCATTCATAGCATGCATAAGATTATGGTATAAATCTTAAATGTATAAGCTAGGCTAATAGTCCCTAAATATCTCGAATCTGCTTACTAATTTTTGTACATAAATCCGCATATATTATATCCAATCTAATTTATAATGGTTATAATAGTCCTCTATAAGACCCCAAAAGTTGTACCTATAAAAACCTCAAAATTTTACCTCAAAAGATTTTAGTGGGCCTTCCTGCACAAACCAGATCAATTCACGACCTAAAACCAGATCGATTAGCCCTTCCAAAATGATATTGTTAATAATAACCTAATCTCAATTAATATCAAAACACTTTAGTGGGCCTTACTTAATAATGTAATTTTGTTTGTTTCAAACCTAATCTCCATTAAGCTCAATAGGAGGGTTCCCTGACCTCCAATCAATCCTAATAATGACCTGAAATGATTTCTAACACTTATTGACTGATTCCACCAACATAAACTCGATGTAAAGGATTATCCCAACCTCATTCAAAGATTCAAAATTATGGTTTTAATCCATTGGTTTATAATAAAATTTGAATTCTAACATTTAATTCCAGATTTAGTTTATAATCTCCTGTCTAAACATATATACAAGGTCTCAACCTAAGTTCCCTAGGGGAGGACATAGGCTCGAGGCCCGCCAAGACCGCACGAGAAATAGTTCTTGGGTAAGGTAAATAAGCCCGAGAACCGGTCTTGGCAAAAAAATTTAAGCCCGATTTTTTCTGGGCGGGCCTCGGCATGTATTTTTAGGCCCGCTTGAGTTCGGCTAGAGGCTCGAGAATTTTATATATATATATATATATATCAGTAGTTTAGTTTTTATTCATTTAAGGTTAAAAGTTATAAAAAAGAATATAAATGGGGAACATTTAGAAATATCAATTTAGGCTTTATTTACTCATAGTCTTGAGAGTACATTCTAAAATTAATTTTCTAAACAATCAAATAGGTCATAAATTTGCTAAAAAATAAATTTTATTTTTAAAAAAATAAGTTTGTGTCCGGGCTTAGGAAAGAAGCTTTTGACTCGGGCTGGGGTGCCTGGAACATCTCAAATTTTTATAGGCCCGACCCGAGCCCACCCACCCGACCCATGGCCACCCCTAAAGTTACCCATTAGATTACATAGATTCATCATCCACTGGGGTTTTAATCTAAGTTCTCCATAGAATTCATATTAACTCAGCTTTAACCCATTAATCCAATCATCTTAACTATGTTTTATAATCATGGCATTAGATTATAAATAAATTATAGTCAATAAACCAAGAAAACTTAGGTATTTCTTACCCGAATTCTTAATATTGAACCCCTATTGATGAATCTTCATGGTTGGTGCTTCTTTGATCCAACCTTACTCTCCCACATCTATGGTATTAGCTCTCTCCAATGGTATAATAATTAGATGAGTTAATGGCCTTATTTAATTTCTAACCTAACATACCCTTTATGGGCTAAACTTAGAGATTTCTAAATGGGACCAAACACTAACCAAATACTTTCAAAAGTTAGTCGAAAGGGTTACCTAATTCTAGAGCCCAACTTAACATGTTTCCAACACTATTTCAGACCTCTAGAGTCCTCTCGAGCCTGTATTAATGGTGCACATCCTGAAATACCAAAACTTCTCAAATAAATTAATCCATGAACATAAACTTATTCAAATTAAATTTTAATTATTTTATTATTTAATATCATGGGGTATTTTATCGGCAAAATTTAAAGATCCCATATTGAAATTATGTAACATAGATTTTGATGTCAAAAATTAGTATGGGAATGATTTATGTTATAAACTACTAAATGTCTAGCATTAAAACAATCAACAATGCATTGAACTCAAATTAAGCTGGGATGAAGAGAATATGAGAGAAAATACCCATATTAAAGGTGGTTTGGCTCGAACTTGACAATTGCATCCACCGATGGTGCTTTTTTTTAATAAATAAGGTTAAATATTTCATGGGAGTCTTCTTTCTGTAGGTGTGAGAGTGAGTGGAATGAGGTGGTGTGGTTCACATAGACACGTGTATCTGTCTTAGTAAAAGAAATAAGATCACACTTTTATTGAGAGAGAAAAATAATAATCATGAGTTAATCGGTGCACATGGGCGAAAGCATTCTCACATCTTCACTTTATTTCGTGTAACTCCATCTAACTGACATTACTTGATCCTATGGGATCACTAAAACTATTGGTAGCCTTTTCTCTAGAGTTTATAGTTTGTTAGATGTGCTTGACGAGGTTGTACTTAAAGCCGAACCTTTTTGGGGTCTTCCCCTTCGTCCACCTGGTGAGAGAATTTCCTAATATATGGACGAGGTCAATCTCTTTTGGGCCACGTGTCACTTTTTGGACCAGCAACAAGACTTAGCATATCTTTAGTATCTAATAACTAAATATAATTTTGATGTCTCTAAACTAGGTCTTTCCACGTGTCTGCATTAAAAATGTCAACCCTCAAATATGCCTTTATGTGGTTATTGGTCTTTAAAAATCAATGAAACCCGTGATTGATAAAATATGCCTTTACTAAAATTAGAGAGCCAACTGCATTCGCTATCCCTTCATTCCCCTAACATTTAAACTTCTCAATACTAAATGAGTCTAAAACCGATGTATCTGAAGAAGTGTTCTCTTCATCTCTCTACATAGAATTAAAGTGGTTGTTGGTCTTTCCCTGTTGCCCTATTTAATCTTTAAAACGTACCACTTATGTCACCCGAGATAGCCCTTATAAGAGCATCCACAGTGGTGGATGCTCTGCATAGGCAAAGTTACAAACCTGAAAACAGATATAGCTTTCGTCAAACAAAGTAAGTCACAGTGGTGATTTGGCAAAAATTAACAACTCACTTCCTACGAACTTATGTTGTTCGTAGGAATGAAATACACATTTCTTACGAACAACATTTGTTCGTAGAAAAATATTACGAACAAATGTTGTTCGTAGGAACCCAAAGATATAATAAAAATGATTATTTATATTTGTTACGAACTTCATTTGTTCGTAAGAATTCCCACGGACAAATGAAGTTCGTAGAAAATATTTACAAATTCAGTACCCAATTGGTAACTTTGCAAAACGCTTACCATTTCAACTACAAAATTTGTAGATATCAGTACACCACTACGAACCTCTCAATTTGTAAAGTTACCATTTTTTCTGTCTTTTAGTTCCACCATTAAGGATGCTCTAAGAAACTCTTTTCTTACCATCCGAGTTAGGGTCGATTTTTACTGCTGGTTGGATTCGGGTTTGATGCCGGGCAGTTGGGTCGTCGTGTATGGCTATAGAGGTAGGAAGGAGCTTGGGTCATCGAAAGATTTTGGTTCAGGTGGGTAGCAAGTACGTGGCTAGATTTTTGGTATATGAGTTTTGTGGGTATTGAGACTGTTATGGGTGTATTGGGTATGGTTCGAGTTTGGAGGGGTCGGTTTTCAGTTGGTAGGAATTCCGGGTTATGGACAAAGGGTCATGGTTGTTTAGGTGGACTGGAGTTCGGGTCTGGTCCGGGTATAGCAGGAGCTTGGGTTGTGGAAAAGAGCTCAGGTCTGAGTATGGCTGCCAAGGTTCACATTAGTTGAAGTGGTGGGTCACGATTTTTAGAAGGTACCCGGATCAGGTTCAATAGTGTAGGGTCAAAAATGGGAGCTTCCATGAGTTGGACATGGTTTTGTAGCAAATAGTTTTGCCCAGTGTTTGTTGGAGCTGTAGGTCGAGTAGAGGTATAGCAGAAATGGGGGTTGGATCCAGGTTTAGGAGTTATAAGGTTGTTGAATCATGGGTTTCGTTGGAGTTTTTTCGGGTTACTGGAGGTTTGGATTTGGGTATGTGGAAAACGGGTCTTGGCATCCAGGTTTTGGATTATGGACTTTGGAGGTCGCCATTAGTGTTTATTGTCGGACAGGAGTGGTTGTTATGATGGGGATTTGGGTCGTCGTTGGTGCAACCCCATCCTCTTATAATTTCTCAAAGCAGAACGTATCTTTTCTCCTAAAGTAGAGGTGAGTAGGCAAACTATAAAGTAAATTTGGGTTTGTTCATATCATAACATTATTTTATACTCCTACTGAAGGATACAAACGTTTTAATGGTATTCTACATCTATTTGTATTTGCATCCAGAAAAGTGATCATCTCTCAACTTTTAAAAAAACTTTTACATCTATAAATGATTAATATAAATTAATGTGTTCCAAAATCCAAAATTTAAAATTTTGTCAATTATATATGTGTGCTTACTCACAAAGAGACGTTAGTGGGATATAATATTTTAATATGTTTATGATAATTTTCCCCTTTTAGCTGGATTAATACAATTTATATACTTTGTCAATTATTTATGTTTGCTTATTCACCAAGAGACTTATCGATTGGAGGGGTGATGTAACATTAGACATATAATTTTTTGGAGTGATATTTTTTCATTTAAATTATCTCTTTTTTAAAATAAAAAATTTGTATGTATATGTATTTGATTTTATTAAAATAAAATTATACAACTTGACGTAAATAAAAATTCAAAGCGTCCGCGTATCGCGCGAGGTTTAAATCTAGTATATATAAAGTTGTAGTCCTTCTCCCTAGTATGGCGCGTTTACCTCATAAATGCATTCCTTCAAATTTATATGCATTTACGTAGAAACTCTCTTTCCTTGATTTCTTCATATTCCCCGTAAAACCATTTTCTATTAATTATCTCCAAATTAATACACCAATCCATCTCTTCTCTACACATTCCCACCTCTTTAGTTTTTAGAAAGTTCTCGATAGTATTTTTCAACTACAATGGAGTATTTTCATGCTCCTATTCATCTACCCCTCTTCATTGATATTTATAGTACATTTATCCTCTTTCTTTCAACTAGAATGGAGTATTTTCATGCTCCTCTTCATCTACCCCTCTTCAATGATATTTATAGTACATATATCCTCTATTTAATTTTGATTTTCAATAGAACCTCCCTCTCTCTATATATCTATCTATCTCTATCTCTCTGTTTGGGTTTCAATAGTCATGAAGGTATTAGAACAGTCTCTGCCTCAGATGGAACCCTGAATGTGATACCAATCATAACGTATCAAAATCGTGAAAAATGTATCTTCATCGGATTCAGAATCCTGGTCTCGTGCATAACTATTCTTGATCCACACCTAAATCTAAATTTAGCTGACCTTTTACTTATGATTTGGATCTTATTGCTTTTGGGTAATAATGTAACTAAAAAAAGGTTTCGATTTTGGTTTTTGTTTCTTTCTTATGCCTCTTTCATTGTAACTCTCTCCTTCACTTTTATGTGGATGTAAATGTAAATGTGAATGAATAGATTGTAGGCTTCTATTAAGGTGAAATTCAACGTGATCTAAAAGTAAAAAATATTGTATTTAACAGTGTTTTAATATGCATAACAAATACAGTAAATTATTAATTGCCATGAGGCTATTATAGAAAATTTCTTCCCAAAGAAATCTACAATAAAAACTTAATGTTTTGTTTTTTAGACATCAATGTTATTGTAAAAGAATAAAAAAAAAGTTTTTTATTTCACATGCTAAGTTTCTTTGTCATCCCGAAATGGTTGATGAAAGTCATTTTTATAATAGCTGGTATACAAATACCATTGATAAGCATTCACGCATCACGCATCTTAAACTATCCAATGTTTGATATAGTTTAAAATGGGATATGAGTTAGGATAAGTTATTCCAACTGAACTCCTTCTCCCACAAGGAGTGGGATAAAAAAATCTCACCTCCAAGGTGGTATAAAACTATCCGATGTCAAGATTTGATTAGAAATTACTACGTTACCCTTATTAAATTAAAATAAACTCACTCAACTTGCATTCTCTAAAATATTAAATAGCAGTCGTCAGTCCCTTTCATTCACATTTTTCATCACAGTAGATAACCTCCTCCTCATTTCTTATTTTTGGGGGGATTTTAAGTATTTAGTCCCATTTGTAAAGAATTAATTGTGGCCTCCCATATTTTTATTTTTCTAGTTATTGGTCATATTATAACGAATATGGGACAAGTGTCATTCTCTGCGAAAAGAAAGATGAGTGGTTATAGAGAAGTTATAGACGATTTTGGGTGATTATGGAACTTTTTACAATTTTAAAAACACATGGGAGTGGAGCCTAATATATATTTGTAGATGGGACTAAATACAAAAAAATTATATTTTTTTCTATTTTTTTATGTTTGTTGTTTTGTCATGAATTACTATTTTTGTTGAAATCAATGCAAATATTATATTAGCCCACCTGAAAACAAGTTGAAAGTTTTATGTTGTTAATCAAACGCTAATATTTTGTTACAAATATTTTTTTTATGTGATGTTAATTCACCTACTAGACAAGTTGAAAGTCATGTACAATTCAGTTTGTTCGTTTTTGTATGTTTTCAGCGGCTATTTTGGATAAAATCGATGTTACCCAGTTATAGTTTCAAATATTTTTTTGTTGATTGGTTTGTTTTGAAATGAAAGAGAAGATAATAAACAACCAGTTTTACTATCTCATTATTTTCGGCGACTGGTTTGTGTGCACACGATTTTTGTATGTGTATGAGTGATTGCTAATAGTTGATTGTGTACAAATTATAAACACAAATACAAATATATATGTTCATCTCATTATTATCATCTCATAATATTATTTTTTTAACATCCAAATAGTGTGTTATCGAGTTAAAATATGTGATAACATTATATTTTTTTATTTTTTAATTATTAAATACAAAATAAGGGTATTTTTGAAAAACTGAAGACAAATTAATTACATTTCGCTTTCTTATCCGGAACTATTCCAAGCGCAGTATTGAAATAAGTCTTATCTAGACAATCCTTATCATATCCAATCCGATTCTTATTATATCATATTCGGTACATTTATACGGCGCATCAAACGATGCCTTATATATGTTTTAAATTATTATCTATTTATATTAATTAAGACCGTTTTTAAATACGTATGTGTTACTTTTTTATATTTTACCTAACGCCCGCACATCGCGCAGTTACATGCTAGTCAGATACTACATCGGACGTGTTTTAGATTTGATTAATACCAATATGGGTTCAGATACCCACATACTTTTAAGTTTTACCCCACACACACTTGAAACTTTAACAATTTCCAACGAAAAATACTCTAGTATTTATATCGATTAACGTGTGGACGGAACTAATCTCCACTTATGCTGAATAAAACATTTTTAAAGAGCTTAGCATTATAATTTTTTTATCATTAAGACCGGAGTTCACCAATAACATATATATATATATATATATATATATATATATATATATAGAGAGAGAGAGAGAGAGAGAGAGAGAGGCTCCCTCCTGTAAGGAGTCCTTATGGTACATACATACTCTGGTGCATACCATTCTTTTAAAATAGTAGAAAAATGAATTTATTTTATGAAACTTCATAAATATGATCTCCGCAGTGAGAAGATCATCTTCATTTTTTTTTCATCAAAAAATTCAATAAAAAAACTGTTGAGATGAGATGATATGTAAAAAAAATGGCATAAATATGCATTTTCGACCGTTGAAATTTTGACGATCATCTCACCCACTTTTTGATTAAATTTTTTGATGAAACTTCATGGATATGATCTTGACAATGAGAAGATCATACCCATGAAGTTTCATCAAAAAATTCAATCAATCAAGTGACTAGAGCAGATCACATTTATATCATTTTTTAACATATCATCTCATCTCAACGGTTTTTGATCAAAAAATTCAATCATTCAAGTGACTAGAGCAGATCACATTTATATCATTTTTTAACATATCATCTCAACGGTTTTTTATTGAATTTTTTTATGAAAAAATAGAGATGATCTTCTTACCGTAAAGATTATATCCATGAAGTTTCATAAAAAAAATTATTTATTTATTATTTTAAAAAAATATTATGTATCGAGATCTGTAGTATAAGTTCTTACAAAAAACTTTTTTTTTGTATATATATATATATATATATATATATATATAGAGAGAGAGAGAGAGAGAGAGAGAGAGAGATTTTGCTCTGGATACCAATGTTTTTGGTCCAGTCAGTACCTAATGCACCCAAGTCTTTTGGTGCTTCTCAGATGTTTTTAATATATCCTAGTTATTTTAACCATCAGGTTCACTTTACATTTGGGGTAACGTACTTTTTCAACAATTTATTAGTTGAATAAATTTATGTTTATTCTTGTTTGGTATTATTATTGGTATCTTTTAATAAGATAAGATAGTAAAAATTTGTATTTATTATTGTGGGTCTCATCAAAGTAATAAATATAAGTTTTTATTGTCTTGTTTTATTTACGGGTATCAAATAAGGATATCAAATGAAGATGATACATGAATTATTTATTACTCTTATTAGTTTACTTTTCAATTTTTTTATTCTGGGTAACTATTACTGAGATGTCAGAAAATCAAGAATTCAAAGGGCAAAAAATGTATATTATATAGGTGTTGAACTGTAACTGAGCCGATACACATTAGTTTGTTTGTTTTTTTTCTTTTTTTGGTGAAACCGATACACATTAGTGAAAGAAAACCCAAATATGTGCCTCTCACGTGTAAAAATCTCTAGAAGCATGAATATATCAGTTACCCAAAATGAATAAATATAAGAAGTACATTATTTAGTTTGTTCGGGAAAGTGCATTGTACTTTTTGGTAACGAAAACTTTACCCCATTGTCAAAAATGTACATTATCCTAGGGGTAAAACTAGGAAAAGTACATTGTTTTTATCTGTAGTTTACCCTTTATGCTACTTAAACTTGTGCCTTGAGCCACATGTGTTCCCTCATGATACACTCGCCCTGGCCGGCGCTGGTCATGTGTCAAGTGGACAATGGCATAGAATCCATTTTAGAACATGCACTTATATATGTATATTTTAGGGGTCCAAAAATATTTTATGTATATAAAAATATCAATTTTTAAAATAAGTTTAAATTTTTAGGGCCCGTTTTTTAACTACCGAAAAATAATTTGTACAAAGAATGATTCAACTACACAAAAATCTCACCCAACTAAAATGGGCCCCAAAAAATGAGTTTAATTTTTTAGGAGTCCATTTTAGGTATTTCATATCTTTGTACAATATTTTTTTAAAGGGCCCTAAATTGATTTTCGCACAGGGCACTTTCAATCTTAGGACCGGCCCTGACACTCGCACGCACTTGACAAGTTAATGTATTTTGAAAATAAGATAAAAAATATGTTATTTATAATTTTAATTCTTATTTTTTAATAAAATCTTTGGCGGTTTATATTAATAAGATGTCAATCAATCACAATATAGCAAGGTACCCTTTAATTTAAAAATAGGAACTAAAGATGAAAATGAAATGTTTGTTGTCCTATATCCATAATCAGTATTATTTTAAGTCTTAAAATTACATAATTTATTTATTATATTAAAATCCATTTAATAAGGCCTAACATCATGTTAATTATTCTAAAATATCTTAACACATTTTAAAACAAGGTTAAATCTTGTTTATGACTTTATAAGTTGTCGTTGATTTAAAAGTGCAAATACATAACGTTTACGACTAGATAAAAGTTCCCAATACTGAGTTTAATAAGAGGTTTTATTCCTAGGTTCTGTACACATTGGACATTTCATAGATTGTTCACATGCACCCTTAGAAAAATCTTATTTTTAAATAATTTGACTGTTTTGCCCATTTATTATTATTTCCAATTTGAACATTCGTTTTTACTATTTGTCTTTTGTCATTTTTATTCAAAGTCAATTGATCAATCCCATTTGAATCATGTGATGAATATGCATTCTCATTAGATGTGTATTTTTGAGAAGAAGATGAAATAGTTTTAAGACTTTTAGACAAAACAAGTTCATCTCTTAAAGATGTCATTCTCAAGATCACTTTTGAAAATTTCACAACAAAGAAATTCCTTCTTTAATTTTTAAAGTTCCAACGTCAAATCACTTTTGTTCAACAACATGAGTTTTTCAAAAACATTATCATTAGGGCTTTTTAATTTTTCCAAATCTAAAATTTATTTCTTCATTGCTTTGTTTTCTTCAAATTACTCACCCTTTTCCTTTCCAAGGATTTTAACCCTTTCTTATAATACATATCTTTTAGTATTGAGTTCGCTAGTCTCATCAAACTCATTTTTTATAGAAATTTTTTTGGCTAGTCCCTTTGAATGGTAAGTTGCCCAATTTCATAAGACATCCCTTTGAGTGGTATCTTGGTTAGTCTCATCAAACTAATTTTTCAAGGAGCTCGAGTTTTTTATCCAATTTAACATTCAATATTTTCATTTTGAGAAGTTCAGAAATTAACTTTTCATTGTCTTGACATGATGTTTTAACATTTTCATCTTCAATACAATCATCATAGTCAACATTAATAGACTTTGTTTTTGCAACCATGTGAGATGAAACCTCCTTTATCAACAATGGATTTCAAAGGGTATGCCATTTTATTAGGGAGCAAAGGCTTAGAACAACTAGCACTATGCAAATTAGGGCAAAACAAATTCGACAATTGATCATGCATAACAAGATCCATGAAAGAAAATGTGAATCAATTAAGAAATACCATAAAATATCTCAAGGATCCATATATATAGTAAACACACCACTCCATAAGCAGATTAAACACAAAAATGAAATAAAAAAATCAAACAAATCCTAAAAGTAAGGATCTACTAAAGAACATGAATGCAAACAAGAGAAAATATTTGTGATACAAATTAAGTATGTGACTTAGGATATATGTGAAGATCACTAATATCGTAGAGTGGGATTGAATAGGGTATAGAACCAATTTAGACCATCTTTTCCCAATTCAAAAATCTAGAACCCTAGATTTTATAAGGTAGAAAACCAATTTAACACATTAAATTGAAATTGAACAAGTGTGAATATGATTTTAAATCTTAAAAACGGATTTCAATGTATAGAATTATCACTCACATAAACAAGGTTATGTCTACTTTAATTAATTGTAAATCAACTAGATTAGAACCTTTAAAGTCCAATTTAACCAAGCAAGATATGGAATAACCATGTATATAGGTGCACAAGTGAGTGATTTGATATTAACTATAAGAACATCCATAAATTAATCACACAACACCTGCGAAAAAAACCCTCCATGGGAAAAAACTTTGGATGCATGTTTATTTTTCATTTAACTTTAAAAGAATAAAATTATAAGATGAAAGAAGATACCTCGCAGTTGTATCATTTACAAGTAGTTACCTATGCATGTCAACACACATTGAATGAAAAATCGCTTCGAAGCTCTATCAAATTGGCGAGGAAGTTCATTCTACTCCTAAAAAGTCCATACCTCTCACTTCTTTGGTTTTATTAAATTTAATAAGATATGTATCACATATAGAATCATCCTCACATTTTCATATTTAAAAGTTCTCCAAATATTAAGAGAGGACTTACAAATCAAAGGTGATGATTAAGTTTAAACTTCTCTAACGAGAGAGCATGTGAAGTAGCTCAATGAAAGACTATCAATGGACACATATTCTAACGCCAAAAAGAAAAATGGTGGGGGGAAATTTAAAAATATATGTAATTTGCCTTTGTTTTGCGGGATGTTCACAGCCGCAAAGGTCTAAGCTTGCAAGTGTGAGAATTTCACAAGATCCAAAAAAAGTTTGAACAAGGTTTGAAGTTCAATGTAAATGACACATAAAAGTCCTAAAGAACTTCGCACGTATAGGTTCTAGTTTGTTAAAACTAAATTTCATCATATAAAAAATGTACTTGCGTATTTAGTTAGGAAAGCTTCCAAAATATTTGATGGTTTAATTTTTAGAATAAGTTTTCATAAATAAAAAGTTTTTATATTTAAGATGTTTTACAAATTCTATGTCACATTTACCTTTGATCCAATGTGTATGAGCCTAAAAACAAAAGATAAAGTCTAGTGAGATTATATTGATCATTTTTAAAAGCTTTCGGTTGGTAAATTGACTACATTTCAAAGTGCAATTTGTAAAACAATATTAAGATAATCAAATATGGTAGAACGGATGCACTTACACTCTCAAGCATGGGGGTTTACATTTAAAATGTTTTGTCACTATTAAGGAAATCCAACTCTTCATGCATAAGGAAAAAATTTAGTGGGGATGATCTTCTTGGTGCACTAAAGCAAGACTATCTCTAGCGACCAAGACGATAAAACTCACTCGGGAATTTTATCATACACTTGGTGTGCGGAAAACACCCAAGACCTTGTTCCCAAAATGAACTAGTGTGCAAACTCCCAATCAATTCAACCAAACATCAATGAAGAGACAATAAGAACATACAAGCAATTATCAAAGCAAAACGACAACAATATACCGTGGTTCATCCAAATTTGGGCTACATCCACCAAGGAGGATTTCATCTTTCTATAGATAAATGGAGGAACCCAAAGGTTATACACACACACAATTTACCTCTCTTAGAAAGTCACTCACAACCTCACAAGAACTCACCCTCAAATGAGAGCTCTACCTCTCTTTAGCTTTGATAACTCTCAAAATAGCTCTCAAACTTGTCCTCTCTCAAAACCTAGAAATAACACTTGTATTTATAGATTTGAACCAAAATGGCAAATTTGTAAATAAACCAAAACTGAAAAAATAGGAGAGCCAAAACCAACAAACTCCACCTTGGCGATCCTGACGATCGAACCAATCTCTAGAATGCTGAAATTGAACCCGCTTGAAGACTGTCCCACCATCTACTAAGCTAATGCGATTCCCCCAAGCGATCCTCACGATCCAACCAAACTCGGAATACAAACATCGAATTCGCTCGAAGATCATCCCGACGTCTAACAAGCCAATACGCTCCACCCGACGCTAAGCCATCCCAAACTTCAACCATGAAGTGAGATATCGCAAGTCTTCACTCCAAGACTCCAAACGACTCCACCCTCCGAGGAACCAAGTTCTAAACTAAGAACTCTCCATCTCATGCATCTGAATGCTTCCCATGTAACCATACGGTGAATCTCGCTCCTCATGTAACCCGGTGAGTACACCCCCACACAATACATATAACATACACCCTCTTTACACGGAACATTCAAACACATCAACACCATCTTCCATCCTGAGAAATAACCACGGATGAGAGGGAAAATTCCTCACCTCTCATACCCTCCAAATCTCACCCTCGAAAGATGTACCAAGTCTTTATCACGAAAAACTTATGTTTGCCAATGCTCGCAAACAATAACTCATCGGCCCTCCTTGAACTAGCTACACACACCTCGAATCCATCACGGTCCTACACCTCCTCGATTCCAATCAGCCAATGCATGTGTGCAACTAAACCGAGTCAACATCACCCGTTGGCCCCGGAGGGGGACTTCGATCCATCCCCTCCACTAGTAGGTATTCTCTCATCACTACCGTCTAGTCTCGAAAAGCTAGCACCCAATGTCTCCGCTTTGTTCACAAACGAGACATGCCTCGAACGTTCGATCACTTGTGCACACCGCTTCCCCGTCTTCCTCGAAGTCTGATTTAGACGATACAACCCCTCTCTCTCCTCTCCCCTCGCTAGGACCATACAACCGTTTGTGACTTTCAAGACTCCACCCACCACCGACACCCGGCAACCCTTGGAATCCAAACGGCTAATGGATATCAAATTCTTTCGCAACTTTGGGACATAGGCCACACCACCCAAAGTGCTCTCCACCCCATCGAACATCTTGAGTTTCACCATCCCGACACCCTCAACGGTAACCTTCTCGCAGTTAGCCTAAGACATGGAACCTTTTCCATTTTCCGTAAAAGTCTCAAAATATTCCCTCTTGGAGCAAACGTGATCCGACGATCCCGAATCTAATATCCAATCATCTTAGGAAATAGAGTTAACCTTGGAGATTGTGAGAAGTTCTCCAAGTTCATCTTCATAATTCGCAGTTGCTACCATTGCCCTCTCGGAATCAACCTTGCCCTTAACCTTGTCGTTCCACAAAGGACATTCTCGGATCATATGACCTCATTCCCGACACTTGTATCATTTCGGCCCTTTACCACCAACACCTCTCGAACTAGACCTACTACCGTCATTAAATCCCCGGTTGGAGTTCCTCCCGCCATTTTGCCCACCTCCGTCTCTCGCCGTAAGGCCTTCATTATGGGAATACCCGTCACCTCCACCTTCCTTCTTTCTCATCGTGACATGAGATTGAATATCTTGCACAACCTCGTTGCACCGGAGCGTAGACTTCCCAAACATGAGCGTGGTCACAAAATGCTCGTATGAATCGGGTAATGATGCAAGCAACAACAATGCTCGATCCTCTTCATTGAATTGAACTTCTATCCGGTTCAAGTCATTTATCAAGGCATTAAAAACGTTGATATGATTCATCATATCCTCACCCTCCTTCATCTCAAGCTTGAAAAGTTTCTTCTTGAGGAACAATTTATTTGACAATGACTTTCCCAAATAAATCTCTTCTAGCTTATCCCACATGCCTTTAGCCGTGGTCTCTGCTATCACGTTATTCAACACATCATCCGTGATAAGCATCTCAATACACGAAGTCGCTCTTTGATCAATGTCAATCCACTCGGCATCGGTCATGCATATCGGTCGTCCCTCTACCCACAACAATGTTAATTTCAACCTCTGTTGGACAAGAACGCCTCGCATTCGTCTTTGCCATAACCCAAAATTGATCTTCTCATCAAAAGCCTTAAAGCCCATCTTCATTGAGCCACTTGATCCAAAACTCGGATCCCATCTCTTGGAGCCTCCGCTCATAGAAGTTAATTCTCGAGTACTCTCCACATTTTTCGTCATTTGGAACAAAAATAAAAGCTATGCCAAAATTGATTTAACCTCGAACCAAAAATACCGGGCAAACAATGCAACCAAAGCTCTGATACCAGTTGTTGCGCTAAAGCAAGACTATCTCTAGCGACCAAGACGATAAAACTCACTCGGGAATTTTATCATACACTTGGTGTGCGGAAAACATCCAAGACCTTGTTCCCAAAATGAACTAGTGTGCAAACTCCCAATCAATTCAACCAAACATCAATGAAGAGACAATAAGAACATACAAGCAATCATCAAAGAAAAACAACAACAATATACCGTGGTTCATCCAAATTTGGGCTACATCCACCAAGGAGGATTTCTTCTTTCTATAGATAAATGGAGGAACCCAAAGGTTATACACACACACAATTTATCTCTCTTAGAAAGTCACTCACAACCTCACAAGAACTCACCCCTTAAATGGGAGCTCTACCTCTCTTTAGCTATGATAACTCTCAAAATAGTTCTCAAACTTGTCCTCTCTCAAAACCTAGAAATAACACTTGTATTTATAGATTTGAACCAAAATGGTAAATTTGTAAATAAACCAAAACTGAAAAAATAGGAGAGCCAAAACCAACACTTCTGGTCGGGGAGACTATATCTACAAAATTTTATCAAAAGACTAATTTATTTTGATTAGGGAAGTCGATTTTTGAGTCCTTTTTTCAGGTCCATACAACATCTTAATTGTGTATGTCCATATGTATGTATTTGTGAATGCATATATTTATACATACTTATGTATACTAGTAAGTACACACCTGTATTGCACGTGTGACTCTAAATTTTATAAAAGAGAAGGTACGGTTTGAGATGAGAGAAAAAATATATTTTTTTGGAAATTAAGGATTGGCATATGATCGACATATTAGAAATAAATCATGCATAAGTAAAGAAATGAAAAATAGATAGCTGATTGTGGGAAGGCAATATTAGAATAAACCAAATCAAACATACTTATTACCCGTTACATGTTCATAGTATTAAGAAAAATGAAAGGTATAAGGAGCGTGATATTGATTTAAAAAATCTCAAAAGAAATAACTGAGTGCGAAGCTTGGAATGAAATGTTTTTTTAGCTGTTCAACAAAGTTCAATCCTCATCACTTAATTTATTTCTTATTATATAGTTTTTAAAATCTCCATCATTCCATGAATACATCCGTCAATAATATTTTGAGCATATACTTTATGTCATAAATATGGATTTTAATTAGTGTACATTGTTGTTCATGCAAAAAGGTTGTGGGTTGCATTGTTTCATAACCAATAAATGTTAATGCTTCAACAACTGAAGGGATAATTTGTAATTTTACATATAATTTTGAAATTATGACTTTGAAAGGAAATGATATGTGAATATGTATTTATAATTATATGGAAGAGTAGTGATACTCTTACCGGGTCTTAACCCCGGCTTAGTACCAAAGACCCTTTTTTTTTCATTGGTTTCTCATGTGAAAATTATTTTTTAAAAACCGTTTTATTAGAAAAGAATATTTTTTATATATTAAAAAAAATTATTGTTAAAAAACACTATTATAATATAAATATATATACTTTTTTGAAAAAAAAATGTTTTAAAAAATAAAAGTTAGTTTAATATAAATAAAAAAACTTCATTTTTAAACAATTTTAATAAATACAAAAATTATTTTAAATGTTGTAAAATTATATATATATATATATATATATATATATATGTTTAAAAATAAAGGGTGCTGCTGGCGCGGACCTTTAAAAATAAGAGAATATTGAATAAATTGGTGTTTGAGAGAGTAAATGAGTCAAAAAATTAAGTTTAAAAATAAGGGGTGCCGCTGGCGCGGATCTTTAAAAAAAGAGAATATGGAGTAAATGGGTGTTTAAGGGACTAAATGAATCAGAAAATTTTGTTCAAAAATAAAGGGTGTCGCTGGTGCAGACCTTTAAAAATAAGAGAATATTGAGTAAATGGGTGTTTGAGAGCATAAATGAATTAGAAAATTAAGTTTAAAAATAAGGGGTGCCGTTGGTGCGGATCTTTAAACATAAGAGAATATTGGGTAAATGGGTGTTTGAGGGACAAAATAAGTTAAAGAAATTAAGTTTAAAAATAAGGAGTGCCGCTGGTGCGGACCTTTAAAAATAAGAGAATATTTGAAGGAGTAAATGAGTTAAAACTAATTTTAAAATAAATTAAAATATTTTTTTTGTTTTTTTAATTATTTTTAACTCCCTTCACATGAGAAATCAATAATAAAAAAAAGGAGTACATGCACTAACCCGGGGTTAAGACTCAGGTTGTCTAACATTATTCTATATGGAATAGTTGTTCTATTGCATTTGGTGTGCGTTGTTAGATTGTCATTGATGATAACTCTATTGTTGCACAATGAAAATATCGTACCATGGTTTGTCATGTTTAGTACTTGTGTAAACATTGTAGTGAACGAATGAAACAACTCCGAAAACAGGGAGCTTACGGACGGGAGCTTTGACTTTAACAGTGGGATGGGAGCTTTTGGAGGTACCGTGCGGGATGAGGAGTGGAGATGGATTATTGGCTTCACTGGTCGTGTCTAGGGAACTGCAAGCCCACTTAGAGCTGAACTGGAAGGTGTCTTTTATGGGCTGAACATTGCCCTCGGGGAGAACTAGAAGGGCGTCTGCCTCAAGTCCTATTGTCTCGAAGCCGTCCAACTTTTGGAGTCGAAAGATAAGGGAAACCACCCTCTTACTAACACCATTGAAGATTGTTGGTGCCTCAAAGTTAAGGTCATCCACATTCCGAGAGAGAAGAACACTCAAGCTGACTGTATGGCTAGGATTGCGAAAGATTCGCCAGAACTCTATTTGGAGTATGAGCACACCCCGGAGCGACTCCTTTTGATGCTTGATCGCGCCAAGATTGATAACCCCATGTTATAGTTCTTTGGTTATTGTTTTCTTTTCCTTATTGTAACCAAAAAAAAGAAAAAAAAGAAACAGGGAACTTAATGCTTCAAAATTGTTTATTATAAAGTGATCGACTAACCATAAACATGAAATGATGAAAAGGTGAATATTATTTTTGTACGACATTTAATGGGTAACATTAAAGAGCCAGATCATAAATGATGAAAATAGTATAAGAATATCATTGAACTAATATGCGAAAACATGGAGTAAATAAGTTAATTTCGCAATGAATAAGTTAATTTCGCTATGAATAATGTTCGGGAGATTTAGTTTTTAGATTTAATTTTGAAATTTAGTAATGTGTTATTATTATATTGAGTCATGTTTTTAAGAGAATCCATGTGATTCATACACATTATTCAATGTGATGATGATACATCACTGGGTTTCAAATTGGGTCCAAAAACTGGATCTCCCTATTATTATTCTTTCTTAATATACATATATCAAGGTTCTAAAAAACGTGAGGCGTGACCGAGGCGTCGAGACCAAACCTTAAGCCTTAAAAGTCTAGGCCGACCTTAGGCATGAAAAGGCGTTAAGGCTTTTTTTTAGTATATTTTAACATTTTTAACTATAATATAACTACTAAAAATACTAAAGTCGTACATACCTTAAAATATGTCTGAACATATGTAAACTAAAATACTATTTTTTTAAATAATTAGAAAAAAGAAAAAAGAAAAAAGAAAAAGAAAAAGAAAAAGAAAAACGCGTGTTTTTTGGACGAGAGGCAGGGGGTTTGGGATATCATTTGTCTTTTGATTGTTTTGAATGAGATATTGGTCCAGTTTTTTAACAAATGTCTTTAAACGATGATATCGTTCATTAAAGTGTTTATGTTTTTAAAAAAAGTGCGTCTTAAGTCTTTTACCAAGAATAAGGCATAAATGACTTAAGGCGGGACGTTTCTCCCAAGCCTCAAGCATAGGTGGACCCTAGACGCGTCTTTTAGAACACTGATATATATATAAGAGTATGACTCTAGCTACAAATTCAATCAGACCCCGAAACCAAAGAAAACAATAAAAGTGTGAAAAAATCACGAGTTTAGTGGCTATGCTAATGAAAGCAACCTTAAATTTACAACTCCTTAATAGTAATAAAAAAAATCTTGAAAGTAATAAAAAATATATATTTATGTTGTTCTTAAAATCTAGTTTTGTCTCATAAACATTTCTAAATCATAGTGCATATATTTTCTAAGCGTGCATATAAAAATATTTTCTTGAATAATAATAAAATATCTTAATGTATTTTAACAATACTTAAAAATCATGTGTGACGGGCTTATTTTTAAGACTTGCACTTAGGCCCCCAAAACCTCATGCCCCGCCCAACTAACAAAGTTCGAGTGATTTATTGCTTTGAAACAATCTTAATAATTTGTAAGTTTGCTCAAACTTGCAACAGTTGGCATCATCAAAATTTCGGATTTATCGAATGCAATATACTCAATATTCAATCTAAAAAGTTCTTAAATGCAGTATCTCTTCTATGATAATAAATAATCTAAATATATCGTAATTGAAAATATACTCATGTTATTACAATATTTTGGCTATTTTGTCAATTGTGAATTTTGGCTAGACATCTATAATGTAATGAGGTACACTGAATTTAAACACAATATATGTGAAACATATTGAGGAGTTCAAAAATAATAGAATAAAAGGTATCTTTCTCAAAATAAATCTTATATAAAAAGGATTGAAAAATAATTTTGTTTTGATACTCAAACAAGTTCCTGATTAGATGGTAAACTTAATAAATTTAATATGAAAAAATTATTAAATACCTGGTGCTTTAAAAATAATATGTAATGGAACTATAAAGATATTTAAACAAATAAAAAGCCAATAATTTGTGAAAACCTCCAAAGACATCCCCAAGCTCATTTGCTTTGTAATGGGTATTTGAACATTAAAAGCATTAAAGAGGGGAGAGAGAGATAATTAGTAATTTATGGTAGTTTGATCATTATTCCTACTACCATATAACTCGTGTGATGCATGAGCGACGTACAATAAACAAATATAATGATAATTATAAAAATTAGAATATATTATAAATTCAATATATTGCTCGTTCGTGTGAACGTTCAGGGTTATCAAAAAAAATCAATATCTTATCTTAAAGCCATTATAAAAGATTAATTTTTTCAAAAATAAAACTTGTCTATTATTTTTAAATATTTTTATTATATAAACACTATTTTTATAAGTAAAAACTTCAAAACAATTGTATGTATTTTATATAAAAAAAAAATACATATTTTTATTTGTTTTTAGTTTAAAAAATTGTATGTCATTTATACATACAACCTTAAAGTTTTTCTATAAATAAAATGTTAAAAATGTTTTTATAACCAAAAACTTTTTTTTTATTTATATTAAAAACAATTTCGAAATTTTGAAAACCTTTTGTGACTTAAAAACTATTTTTTATAAATAAAAACTTCAAAAAAATTGTACGTAATTTATATAAATAAATTATACATATTTTCATTAGCTTTTAATGTAAAAAACTTTATGTCATTTATAAATAAAAACTTAAATTTTTTCTATAAATACAACGTTAAAAATATTTTTATAACCAAAAACCTTTTTTATTTTTATAAAAAAATAATTTTGAAATTTTGATTTTTTTTAAATTTTTTCTAGAAATAAAAACCTTATATAGATGTAGTAGCATTAGTGTAATGTGATTTGAGTAAAGAATGATGAAAAAAGATTAATTGAATTTAAATTATGTTGGATCAAGAGATTAATTAATGAAGTCTAGAATGAATTATCTTTTTAATTTTTTTGATTTATTATTTTTTTTGTTTCAAAGAGATTTTTGATTAATTAGTTTAGGTGAAAGGGAACATTAATTTTAGAAGGAGAGAGATATATCTAGATAGAGAGCATTAATTATTATTTATACTTTTAATATTATAGTATTTAAAGTATAATATAGATTTTTAATGGTAAATATGTCCAAAATGATACATTGTATATAAGGTACATTTATTGGTAGAATAGAATAAATCTTCAAAGCAAACCTTATATAAGAGCGAACCTCTGTGTTCCCATTTTGTAAAAATACATGGTATCCATAGACTTTTCCAATATATAAATAAACCCCTTTGTGACTTGAGGTACATTGCATCCATGTCAAAATTGAGGGTGAAAATTGAAAAATTAAAACTTTAAGGTGTCTCATATGAGGACTATAATCTGTGGAGACAGTACAATTTAAACCTCAAAAAATTATATATTAAATGCATAGGTAATCTTGAGTTATCATATTTTTAACGATGTTATTATAAAGTAGATTTAAATTTTTAATCACTTATTATAAAATAAAATAAAGCAAAAAGTAGTTAATAATATATTTCGTTCTCTTGAAGCGATATTTTGAGCATGTCACTATATTTGCACGGAATATAGATCGTACAACTCAATTAATTTTACGAGACAAAGCAAACAAGGGTCAAAGTTCAACAATTGTACCAGCTAATAAATTTGTTTTTAATTGGTATAATGTGTTCAATCTTTAACATGTTTCATGTTTTATATTAATCAAATGAATCTAACTACAAAATTGTATATTGTCATTGTTACCCATTAGAAAAACTGAGGAGATTTAGTCTTAACCCTTGTATGTTTATTTTAAATATAAATATTTATTATTAAGATATAATATGGTTTTCAAGGTCAAATTATTCCGTGCAGATAAGCTTGCACTGCTCAATGTCAAATTAATCAAGATGAATTAGACCTTTGTTAATTAATACTGGTCATAGGGCACCTAGTATATAATTGATTGTGATGGTAATTAGTTAAATAATTTACTACAATAGTGATTATACATGTTGATAAGAATACGTAAGCAAATCAATAAGTTTTCCAACATTAGATATTTTATGCAATTTTTTACTTGTGAAAATAGATTGCGAGAACGAAAGTTAAGATGATTTATCGTTAATGTTAAGATTATGTACATGTACACAAGTGTTGGAAAATATTGTGGTTTTACATAGATTAATATTTTGATCAAATTAATATATTGATCAACTTTGAGCCATTATAAAAGTAGAACCCACACATCAAACGTAGTGAAATCAAATACGTATGTGTTCTTTGTAGCAAGACGAGTCATGTGGTATATTCATTTGTTAAAAATGAACAAATGGGAAATGGGAAATTTGATTTCAAAATGTACCATTTATTTATGACATTATTGGAATTTTTTTTAGGGACGAATTTTCTAAACCGTCGCTAAAGGTTGTGACTGTTCCCTATATATAATGACTATTTTTTAGAACTATCATTAAAGGTCATGATTGTTTACCATTAATTGTGATTGTTCATGAAAAACGTTCTTAAAGTGACTGTTAAGAAAAAAAACACGTTTTTTCATGAAAGAACACTTTGTTTTATATAAACACAAGACTTGTCTTCATTTTGAAATAGAGAGAACATATATTTTTCAATACTTTTCATTCCTAATCAAGTCAGAGAGAGTATCAAACATAATTGATTCGTGGACATGGACATTGAAGTACTTCTTGTGCATGTCAAGACTATTTCATCCTGGAGGCAGATGTTCTTTGTTAATTGCCACAAGCACCATAGCAGGAACGCATTTTGTCTTAAGGAGAGAGTGTCCAACACTCGACTCGGTCATCTTCTTCATTTGTAAGTTTTTTATTGGTCTAAATTTTATTGCACAAATATATTTTGTTTCATCTTTTAATATGATAAAATACAAAAGCACATATAATTAACAACAAGTACGCAAGAGTGATTGTAAAATGGCTTATCATAATAAATTTTTACACTTAATGAAATTTATACTTTTTCATTCCCAAATTAATATTCTTATTTTTTTTAGTGCGTCCCAAATTAATAGTTATGTAGCGCTGTCAACAAACCCTATTTTTCACTCATATCAATCATGTTACTCCTCTTTCATCATTATTACAACTTCATTATATTTCTCTCTTCTTAAACCCTTAAACCCCTTCTCCCCTTTCCTCTTCGCCAAACTTTCATCGCTTAACCCTAAGCACTTTCGTCACCCTCCATCAACACATTGTTTCTTTCTTCTTCCTCTCTTCAAAATTCCATCCTTTCGGTCCTTTGTTAACTCCTTCCCTCTTCGTTTTAGCCATGGCTTGACTTGAAACCCTAAATCTAGACGATATATCTTATGAAGAAACTGAAGGAAACTGGTACTCCCTCATTAGGAGAACAGTATCTTATAAAACTCTAAAACAACAAGGAATTAGTAATGTAATCCAAAGTTCATGGAAGACTCATAAAGGTTTCAAGATGGTGTGTTGGGGTGAGAATACCTTTCTTTTCTCCTTCTTGGAAAAAATTGATAGAATTGAATTTAAAGCAAGAGTCCATGGTCTATGATGGGTTCACGTACAGTTCTACAAAAGTGGAGTCCTAACATCATCATTGAAGATTTGGAGTTTAACATTTATCCTTTGTGGGTCCAAGTTGTAAATCTTCCTCTAGTAAGCGCTCTCTAGATAACCTCCAAAATAAGCCAATGTGATTAGTGAGTACTTAGAAGCTGAAGCCAAAACTCTTGAAGAACTTCAAAGATTTAACATTGTCCGAGTAAGGGTGAGCCTTAATCTGGAAAAACCTTTGAAAACTAGGGTAAAATACATATAAGCGATGGTTGCCCCCAGTGAGATGACTTTAATTACGAGAAGGTAGCCACTTTTTTTATGCATGTGGGAGAATTGGTCATAATCAGGAAGATTGCCATTATGATCCAGTATGCCCAGAATTCAAAGAAAAAATGGGTCCCTGATTGCGTGCTACTAATGTTAGAACCAATAATTTCTTCAGAGATTTTTCGAAGACACTGGCGATTAGTCATAAAGCTAACAAGAAAGCTAACCTCATAGGGGACAAAATAGCTAATAGTGCCAATATCAAGGAATATGCGATAGCAACATGCTCTGCTACATCATTGCATGGGAGAAATAGTGCACCTCAGTGGATGACAAATCCAACCCCAATAAAGAAAATGATGGAGACATTTTCTCAGAAGGAAAATGATAGACAAATCCATTTTACCCAGTACTTTTAATCTATGTAAAAGTTATTCTTCTAAAACCAGAGTAAGGATCATTACAGGGGACCCACTTGCTAGCTCTGCTCATGATATAGTCACAGCTAACCAATCCACAACCTTAAACCGTGTGTTAATACCCACTCATGCTTTATCTGTTAGCAGTATTAAAGAAACTGTTAACCTTGAATTTGATGCTACCCACCTCTCACCTACTTCAAAAAACCATGATACGGCTCCCTCTCCTAGGCCTTATTATGTCACCGAACCATGTGAACCCCTTTTCCCCCAATTACTCTTTTAAACCCTAGCCTCCTCGCTAATAAAATCCTAAATGTATAATATTCCCCCCAAACCTCATTGCCAACCCAATTAAACCTTTTACCATCGAATATTGACCACCTGCCCAATTAATTAGGGCAATTTACAATTAGGTCCCTTGTTGATAATTTTTAAACATTTAAGGATAATTTACTATTAGGTCCACTTGTTATGCCACTAGCGTGGACTTCTACAAGAGAATTAGTGGACCTAAGTGTTTAAAATTTGTCAAAATTCTTTTAGAGTTTAAAATTTGTTTGTGAAGGACCTAAGAGTACTTTCCCCAATCAATTGTCACCTTTTTTTAAAAACCAACTCAGTAACTCACTTGAGGTTACCTGGTATAATGATGCCGACACCATTAGAGACCTCAAAATAATAACATCCTAACTCGAATAGAAAAGTTGTCCATCAAAAGACATTGAGATGACTTGAACATTCTAGATGCGAAAGAGATGTATCATTAAAAGGTGGAGGTGAACATTAAAAGGTGGATTTGCAACATTCTAGATGCGAAAGAGATGTATCATAAATCAAAATATTTAAGAATTCCCTTCCATTTGGGTTCAATCAAAATGGGAGACCCTTACCTTCATCACCGACAAAGTATCCAAGAAACTTCAAGGTTGGAAGCAGAATCATTTATCCCCGGAGGAAGATAAATCCTATTCAAAGTTGTGGTCCAAGTCATTCCCACCTACTCTATGTCTTGTATGCTTTTGCCCAAGAAAATTTACTATAAAATCCAATATATGATCAAGAATTTTTGGTGAGGGGGGCATGAGGATAAGAAGAAAATTCCCTGGAAAAAATGAAGCTTAATGAATAACTAACAAGGGATGTGTGGTGTGGGGTTAAGAGATTTAAATAGCTT
This sequence comes from Sambucus nigra, assembly GCA_949130495.1. Taxonomy (NCBI): domain Eukaryota; kingdom Viridiplantae; phylum Streptophyta; class Magnoliopsida; order Dipsacales; family Adoxaceae; genus Sambucus; species Sambucus nigra. The sequence goes on from OX422212.1 coordinate 33,820,287, forward strand.
TAGCATGTCTTTGCTAGCTAAACAAGTCTGTAGAATCTTGAATAATCCAAACTCTATGTGGGCATTAATGTTAAAACCAATATACTTTCTTAAAGGTAATTTTTGTTCGGCTAAAAAAAAGGTAGACCATCCAACATATGGCCTAGTCTTCTTGTGGGAAGGGATCTTCTTATTAAAGGTGTGAGATGGAAAGTGGGCAACGAAAGAAAAATTCAAGTGTGGAAAGACAATTGGGTCCCAGGTGCTTAAAATTTGAAACCATCTCCAGCCAACAACCAACCAACAAATGATATCCTTGACTGTAAGCTCATTAATACTTCCACTAGAGATTGGGATGGTGATAAACTTCATAGCTTATTTACACCTAATGATACCCTTTTACTCCAAAATATCCCTATCAGTTGTACAATTAAGGGGGATAAATTGGTTTGGCGTTTTTGTATAAATGGAAATTACATGGTGAAACCTGATTACATTGAGGCAAAAAATGAGAAATGAAAAAACCCTCACCCTCCCATCCTCCTCATTTACTCCCAACCCAAAGATTTGGAACATCATCTGGTCTCTTAAGGCTCCTCCAAATATCTGCCCCTTTTGGTGGAAAGTGAGTCAAAAAGCATTGTTCACTAAGGAAAATCTTTTCATAAGAAAATGTGCTCCTACTCCTTGGTTCCCCATTTGCAACAAGGAACCTGAGAGCATTGAACATCTAATGTTTTGTTGTAAAGGAGTTTTCGAAATATATAAGAAAATAGGCACTAAAAATGTGACGATTTCAATGGTTAGGCACTCAGTCCTCTAATGGGACTCGAATGCATGCGATGTGAATATGCCTCTAGTAAAAAAGAGGTTGACTGGTCTGGATTTTACTGGGTGGCATATCTGGAAAGGACGAAACAAATATATCCTTGAGAAACATCTATTATCCCCTAGCCATGTTGGTCTCTCAGCGAATAAAGACCAAGTGGAGTACAATGAGTCTTGTTACCCTTCCCAAGGTGATGTTTCACATAATAGTACACCATTGTATGCTCTCAGAAAAGGTGGTATCCTCCTGCTGTAGACTGTCTTAAATATAATGTGGATTGTGCTTTTTCGAATATCTCCAAACCTACTACTATAAGTGGGGTTTTACGAGACCACAAAGGCCATCTTTTGAATGGATTTCGGAAGACTGTATGGACGGACTCTACCTATTGAAAGCAATAACATAGAGCTAACGGACCTCAAAAATAATCACAGCTTAATAGGACCTTGGTGCATCAATTCTATTCTTTAAGGTATCAGAGAGTTGTCAACCTTATCGTATTTCAATTAGGTGAATAGACAATACAATCAAGTGGATCATTGGGTTGCTTCAAGCATGGATGAGATTTATTGTGTTTTGTACTGGATGAACCCTCCCCATGTCAAACTTATAGAGCTTTCGAATTTTATGTTTCCTCTTAGGTTCTTGGAGCCTTTTTCATGTGAAAAAAAACAAAAAAATTAATTAAAATAAATAATAAATAATTATGCAAATATAAGTCCTACATTCAAACATACTCGTAATTTTAAGGAGGATAAATTCAAGCGGGGCTAAGGACACCCCAAAAATATGTTTAAATTGTCTTGTGGTATTTTAGAGTAAATATTGGGATGCCCTTAACGCCACTCATAAATTCAGATAATAAAACATGACTTTCAAATAACACTACTATTTGTGGACATGAGTATATGATTATTTGTTAGAAGAATAATGTTTTTGCATCATGGCTAACCTGAAACTCCGGTGGATGGTCCTTCTGAAACGCCTTTCGGACTCTCTGTCAATCTGACAACCTCGGGTGGGCCTGGACAATCGGTGCCACTGGCTGCGGTGGTTACTGGGCCGAGGAAAGTGGAGAGCCATGGCAGTCATAGCGGCGTCAACCGCCTGTGCTAAAATATCTGCCACCTCTGGGATCGTCACTGTCCCCTGCGGTGGCTGTGGTTGCGGTGACTGTAGCTACTACTGAGCCTCTCTCTCATCGGCTCTCGTTGATGCCACCGTCGGTCGTCCTCTCCTGGGTGGCATCTGAAAATAGATCAAATTGTATGAGTTCACAGTCTATACAGATATAATAGAAGTAGAACGAAATCTCAAATACATAATTATGAATGCAATAATCCTCCTCTATGTCAAATACCACTATGTTGATATTGTAGTAATCTGCACAGATCCTATGGGCACAAGATACTGATGATTTGATACCATCTGTGACACCCCGCATATTTTAATCACAGGTGATCAATCCTTTATCAAAATAAACACGAAACTTATTTGGTTCATTCTTAGAATCACTGTCGAAACTTTTTAAATTATTAACCACCTATGTTAATTTAAGCCGGTGCCAAATTATATCTTTCATTAACATATCATAACATGCGGAATATAAATACAATAACAGAACCATCCACACAATTAAAATAGTCTGAACCAACCACACGATGAATAGATAAATAAATAGTATTGAATAAACCATCGGTTTCCAAAATAAGGTCCAACAATGAATCTAAAGGAAATATAACTGAATCCAAAACATAATTTGATAAATAAACTAGAAAGACTGTAGCTGAAGGGGCAATAAGCCCAAATGAAATATTTAAATGTAAATCTTATTCTAGGAATGCATAACTGAAGCGTCTATGCAAGGTCTTGCAAGCCTCCACAATGTTGTAGCTACGCATCCCCGGAATGAGTCATCAAGCTTGGTGTACCTGTGGCTGGACACCTACAATGTTTTGGAAAATATTTTGACACGGGTGAGAGTCCAAAATCATTTGAAAAATATTTAGCACGTATTTAAATTTGCAGTTATAAAAGCAGTTATTAGATACACACGTCAGTCCAGCATACACTCCCTTGCGTTCCTCACATCTCATCTATAGTGCACACCTAGCGTCTCCTATTTTACCCACCTAGTCATACTATGACGCTTAACTAGGCTTAAGTATCTAACTAACCACACTAGGTTGAGCTCCCCCATACCGCCCATACGATACGCTACCGTTAAGCCAATAATTCATTTTAATCGAATTATTATTATCGCATTATCTATTTAAGTTTTCTCATGCTTAAATTACTTTTATATATAAACTATCTATATTTTCTACCCTCACATGTAAGTAGAATAACTACACTTGTATATATATGACACACTATAACTTATATATATAATTATAGTATCTCCCGGAATGACGCGATCCAGGCTTACTCCACTATCAAGTCCGTGTACCTCCCGTACTAAATCAAGGACTACCGGTTCGGAATGTCTCCTCGAACCATAAATCAAACAACACACAATGGAGGCAAACATAGTTCTAAACCTTTGGGATACGCACAAACCTAAGTACCCAAATGACCTGTCAGTCCCACTGATACACAACACATAGTGAGCCGCCCTAAGTTCTTCTAAGGCACATATCCAGACCTCGCTGGAATCGCCAAGGTGGGATCGCCCTCTACGAGGAACCTCCCGTGGTAGTAGGCAGCGTAGGTATGTTCACACACATAGCAAATCACACAATAGGTATTCACACAACCTGAATATATTATACATATCATTAGTATAGGTATACGCACAACCTATAACGTATCCCGTACATGGTATTTACGTCTCTCGAATACTCGACGTACTAACAGTTCTCACATAATGTTTTATCTGTGTTTTTTTAGTATAACTCACTACCCAAATGGGTCCCAATTGTTCCTTACATTATTTCAGTAGTTTATCATCACAATACTACTAGTAGAAGTCTTAGATTATCGTTCACTCTTTCCGTAACCTAAATCGCAAATTCCCTGTACGCCTCTCAATCGGTTAAGTATCGTCGTTCCTAATCCTTATTTACCCTTATTAAGGTTAACCGAGCCTTAATCATATACCTACTAACCTTCTCTAAGTCTTTATACAATTATTAAATTATCCCCAAAGTTTTCCGACGGTTAATTTCATGAGAAGGCATACAAACATCAAATCTAGCAGAAACAGGTAGTCCGAACCGGCTCTGCATATTAGGCAAACCGGTTCTCCTGCCGAACCAATTCGAAAGAGGGTCTGAACCGGTTTGAAACCCCTGGCAGCTCTCCTTCTTTGCGATTACGGGTTTACTCCATTAAAACTCTATCAAAACTCCATAACACTTCCCCAATCACCCATCCAACATAGCCAAACATGTATTATTTGTGTAGGGACAATAATCAACGTAAATAACACATCAAGATGGCATGAAATCTAGCCAAGAACGAATCAAAACCCATTATTTTATCAAAACCCTAGTTTATGTGTTTTTTCATGCATATTCATCGTTTAACCCAAATTTCTTTCATATTAATCATTCATTCTCACTGATTTCGTGTTATCTACATGCAAGGATTTTTCCTACATGAATTCCTACTCTAAATCATTTGTTCTACCCACCCAAGTCCCCATAATCATCACTTAAATCATAAATTGAAAACCTACACTACATCGGTATTATAACATGCTCAAATTACTGCAAGATAAACACTTGCCTTAAAGAAATGGGTCTAATTTTCATTCTGAGATGGTGAGGATGTCCTTCCCTTGCTCCAATCTCAATTCCAGCGACATTCGAGGTGAGAAACGATGTGGAATATCCTAGATTTCTTCTCCTCTTCCTCTTCCTCTTCCTCTCCTATGGCATCCTCTCTCTCTAAAGTGTAATAACCTTATCCTCCCACTCAAATGGGTTGATATACCTTTTTAATGTTCAGAGTTCCCTCTACCCTAAACTCCTAATTGACCGAAAAGCCCTTACGTGGTGTCGAGTTGATCTAAAATCGCCCCAGGACCCAATCAGCACATCCAGTTACACTATTCTGAATATTTCGACCCATTCGGAACCAACCATGACCTCGAACACAATTCGAGTCACTCTACACGAACTTTCTATCTCGACCTCATATAGTCTACACTCGACTCCCGGATGAAATATAACACTGCCACATCACTAGCACTCGTTATAGCGTAAAATAATTATTAACTATTCACTTAGTAATTTTATTCCATGAATATTAATCTTGATATCTCCCGATTAATATTTTAATAAACACATAATATTTAATTCAATTGAATTATGTCACACGTGGAATTTAAAATAACCGAATTAATTCAATTTTAAATACTCAGAAATACGAGCTGTTATATGTGCATTATGATTGGAAAATATACATGAAATCACTCTTCAATACACATGAATCAACAAAGTATATATAAAAAGTAAAGGTTCCAATCCAATTGAAAAGTGGGTTTCTAGTTTCAACCGTGGATGTTTCTTTGAGAGCTCTTTTACAAAACTTGAGTTTTTAAACCACTCAAACATAATTTTAAGTTTTTGAAACTTGAAATGATCATAATTTTTGGCAATTTACTTTTTTTCTTAAAATAAATTTTTAATGTGAAATTTCAATAAATAAAAAATACAGTATGCGCATTATTTTTGGAAAATATACGTGAAATCACTCTTCAATACACATGAATCAACAGAGTATATAAAAAGTAAAGGTTCCAATCCAATTGAAAAATGGCTCTTCTAGTTTCAACTAAGACTATTTTTCTTTGAGAGCTCTTTTACAAAACTTGAGTTCTTAGGCCACACAAACATATATGACCCCAACATTTGGCCAATTCCATTCTTGATTAGGGATATTCGGAATCCGAACCAAACCGATCAGACTAAAAAAATTTGCTCACAAGGGAGGGATAAGGTTTTATTGATACTAAAACTACTAGATTTTGTGGTAATAAGCTACTAAAAAGAACTAGCAATAAAAAAAGGAAACAATAAATAACAATCCTAATCAAAGAGATCTCCTAAAATCCAAAACGAATATTTCGAAATCCCCCTCCCGAGATCACGGCTATTGTTCCCTGCAGAGGGGCCACGTCCATTCGCCTCAGATCAAGTTATTTCGTTATCACAATAACAATGAGCAGTGAGCTTGTATGCATATGAGCTGCTTCAAAAAGATTTAAAATACCCCTTATTCCACATCCTCTAAGAAATAACTTCATCCGGAGGTGCTTCTTCGGGAATCTGAAACGTGAAGTGGGAAGAAAAACTGAAGTTAGATAATTATAAATAAAAAAATAATAAAGATTTAGTCTTGAATCCCCAAAACTGGTCAAATTAGTAAAAAAATATCCTTTTCGAATTTTTAATGCAGTCCCTGAATTAAACTGACGAGCGTTCCGAATGCTAAAATAATTATAACAGTTGATGCTAAATAATTATACTAGTTGATGCTAAAATAATTATAACAATCAAAACTGTAAAATGCTAAAAACAGTGTGAAACTGTCAGTGCAATATTAGTGTGACATACCGCAAACTAAACTGAAAAAAACATGGAGATTTAGTATGATAACTCTGTAATAGGGACCTTAAGCAAAACTCCCCTAAAAATTGTTATGACTTCCAATCACTTGTACTAAATTTTAACCTCAAGATTTGAAATGACAATAAGTTAGACAAAAAAAAACGTAGTGAAAATAAGTGAGAAACTTTTTGTAAATAATGCCCAATGTCAGGTTTGTGGTCTGTCCGCACCTCCTACGAGGCTACGATCCCATGTAGGAACAGATACTAAGGCCCCATCTCCAACGGTCAATTATATCTATGCAAATTTCTATGATAGAAATATAAATTTTCTCCAATGGAGTTTTCTTTGTTAATTCTTATATGACGTGGAGGGCGAAGCGAAAAAATTTCTAATTAGAATTTCTACATATAGAAATTTCTTGCAAGTATTTCTCTATGACACGGACAAATATGATTGAACGAACACATTATCTAGAGATACTCAAATTTTCACACATAAGATAGAAATACTTTTAGAAATAGTTCATTGGAGATACCTTTTTTATAAACTTTTCTATTAATATAAAAAGAATTGCCAAATCACAGAAATTTCTAAAAATAGTTTGGCAAGTGGGGCAGAAAGACACCACCGTTGGAGATGGCCCAGCCCTTGTTCGTTTTGGGGGGAAATGTTTCACTTGGGTGAAAAAAAAATGGTAAAAAGTATTTTCACCTACATAGAGTAGAATTTTTTGTTTTGCACACATTGTCGGAACCGCAATTTTATTTTGGGGAGCAACATTTACTGTTAAGTTTGTTATTCCAGGGAATAAATATGTTTGTAAAATATGTGAGTGACGCATACCAAAACAAATACGACGCCATAGTTACGTGGAGCGTGGAAGCCTTTGGTGCATGGTACGTGGTACGTCGAGGGTAGTCTTAGTTGGGATGTTTTTCGGCTCGTGGTTCGCTTGAAACTTTTATTTGGATTGATGTGGGAACCATATAAAACGTATTCATATAAATACACACACACACACACACTAACCAAACACATATACTCAAAAACAAATTTATTTAAATGAAGTTCTTCTATTCGGGCTTAATTTGGGAGTACCTAGGCTTTGGTAAATATTCTCAGGATGGAACTTTGTAAGATATACGAGTTCTTTCTCGACTTTCTTTGTTAATTTCTTGTGCTTTTCAAAACAAAAAACGAGCCACAAGATTGAGAGATCTAGGGCACAAAAGTACCCTAGAAGGGTACGCAAAAAGTGAATCGTGATATTCAGGCAGAGAGAATATTCGGTAACATTATGGACATTACGGAGCCCTCAGAGCAGAACAACTTGAGGTGGATCCTCATTTTTGTCTGTATATCCCAGGGTCATCTGAAAAGACAGAGAGTTTGAGGGTCGCAATGAGCTTCCTTTGGCTGTGATTAAGAAGGTCGACAGCAGAGGAGAGTCATCGGACCAACAATTTGAAAATTAACTTGGGATCAAAATGAACCCCACCAACAAATTAATACCAAAGTGGAATCTTCCTCCTTGCGGCTGGATTAGATTAGCAGATGCTAGCGTTAGAGGGATTGGTGAGAGCAACCTTGGGAGGGGTGAGCCTCAACAGTGAAGGTCACTGGTTCAGGGCTACACTGGGATATTCGGTAGCTGTTATGTTATACCTGAAATATGGATTTCTGTGGTACGCCATGCAGGTAGGGATACATGGTACATTGCTTAAGCCGGATCGCAGTACGGTACGGGTTGGCTTAGTTGGTTCACTATTTAAGATTAGAATACTTAAAGAATCTTGTCATGAGTTCATTAAGAATGTATGCCTTTTATAATCTTTATTCTCTGCAATATATTAATAAGACATAAACAAAAGAATCTTGTATATATAATAGTTGAGCCCTTTATGGAGCTCATGAGGAACCTTGGGAGATCAAATTGAAGCAGATACAAGGGGAAGACAATAGTGGAACGCATCATGGAAAGTTTGGGTCACCATAAACGAAAACATGGTTTTTGAAGGGCATTAGAAGAAAGCCTGTAATTGGCTGTTGTGTTTGAAGAAAGTCTGTGCCGTATCCCTCTCTCCCCCATAGGCTCTTAGTCCATATGTGAAAAGGAATAATAATAATAATCAGGAATTACGATAAAGATAGAAATATGAAAGCATCGTAATTATTAGAAGTACAATATCATGTACGAGTGTCAGGCCGAGTGCACCAGATCGTTAACTTTCACACGGCTTGGAATCTTTCAACAACCAGAGGATGCAAACACGGAAGATGCGACGCCGGCAGTAGATGATGCTAGCAGGAGGCGATGCCGGAGCAGACGATGCTAGGAGGGTTTCATGCCGGAAGGTTCAAGGCGGGAAGGGTTTTATTCATCTTATGTTCTTCTCATTTTTTAACTCTCTTTTTGTGGTATAGTTACAAGATCAGAGAGAGAATGGGCCTTTTATATATGTCAGGTGTTTTGTTTTTAAAATTTATAGTTTTTCACTCAACCCAAATTTTTGTTTTAAAATTAAAAATCTGACCCCCACGTGTCCCTTAAGCATGTCCCAGCGTGTCGGATTTTAAAAAATAAAATATATATACATTTGGACGGCCTTTTTCACATGTCCCAGTGTGTCGGTGGCGTGTCCAAGTCCGACACGCGTCTGACTCTGACACACAGGTCTCAGGGGAGTGTCGGTGCTTCATAGATTATGTAATTTGGGACAAAATTTAAGTCATAATAGATGAAAAATCTATATAATAAAAGAGGGGGTTTTGGTTTCCCCCAACTCACGGCTAAGATTGAAAGTTGGGAAGTTACATCTGATGGCCAAAATGTTTGTAAAAAGAATAATATGCAGTAAACATGTAATTTATGCCCGGGGGAGAGCACCCGACTTTAGCTAAATGAACAAAAAATCTCACCGAGTCCTGGCATTTCAAATCTTTATGCATCTCTTCAAAAATTATAAAGATCTATCAGGGATACTTTGCAGGTACAACTAAGAAATGACAGAGACCAGAAATCTGTGACCACCCAACACACATATATGCAGTGGCCTCCATTGTTGGGTATAACTACTGCTCCTTTTCTTATATGTTTGTTATTATAGATGTATTGTTTTATCAATTATATTTCTCCATTTTTGTTCTTAATTTTGAATTTTTTATATTTCAGGTTATTGGGCTATTAATGAAGTTTCATCTTGGGTATCATTCTCCTTCTCTTATTGGAGTTATTGGGTTTTCTCAAGTTTTTGTTGGTTAAAATCTGTGGCATTCAATATGACGTTGCATTAAGTTTTAGGATAAATATAGTTATGTAGATTGACATTTGTTAGTCCATCTCAGTTGTCAATGTACAAAGAGTAATTCTAGGCCGACACAGGATTTGGACACATTTTGGTAGACACACTGGCGTGTCGTATCTACCTTGGTTAGTGTTTGGGCTCCACTGATTATCATTCAAGACACCAACCAATGTAGACACGATACATAAGTGTACCAAAATGTGTCCGAATCATGTGTCGGCCTAAAATTACATGTGTACAAATAGAGGCCCTACTTTCATTTTTTTCTATATTTCTACATCTTCATCATCACATCTCTTACTGTAAGTGTTATGTAGATATTATATCTTTCCATATGTATTTCCACCATGCCATGTGTTGCTTTTTAAGATTAAGGTGGAAAAGAATTGTGTCCCTAAGAAGGTACAATCAGATGACTAGAACATATGGTTGGGCACTTTAATGGTGTTTCATATGAATGTAGTTTATTTGCCCAGATTTTACGATGCTTAAAATGTTCATCATATTTTTATTTTTTACCTTCCCATAAAAAAGGTCGTATCAAGTGCACAAGGCTCCCGCATAAGTACAAGGTCTGGGAGAGGTGGATGTCAGCTGTCCTTACCCCCATATATGGAGAGGCTGCTCCCATGTCTCAAACCCGACAAGTAAATAGATAGGAAAAAAAGGAAGAGGGGGGGGGAGATGGGGGATCATTCTCTTAGTCAATTAGTTAAGAAGAGGATGACAAGTGATGAAATATATGAGCTTGCAAAGCTAACAGCCTACAAAACAAGAAAACTAAGTAGAAGTATTGGCACATATTAGCGTTCACCTCTCCAGGATTCCATTCGGCTTTTGACCAAATACTATTATCTCCTCCACCAGACACCTTTGGCATGTTATCCCTGCAAAAGCAAAGGAGACAAAAATGATAGTTACAAGAAAATAACTGTACATATCCTACTTAGAGTTATAACCGTGAAAACAAAGGACCACGCAATTGACATCAGTTTCCTCTCTGTTTTTCCTATTCATTTTTCTCCTTTCGTTATCGTTGTCTACTTGTCTAGAAAGGACAAGGGTTGTTTTGGACAATGATACCCAGAATGGGGATTGTTTCGGTATGTAGAACAAGAAAGGCAATACGCCGTATACTCTACAATGTGGTGCCATGAGAGTAGGCTTATTTCAATCATATTGTTCAAATAAGTTTTGAGTTACTTCTACATACCAGTGTGATTAAAAACTTGTAATAATTACCTGTACATGATTGTAAGATATATAAGATTTTAACTCATGCTAAGGATTTGGTTTATAGTTATTATTCATGTAAACCTATCTAATAAGTATATCCCAGGTTTTGTTTTTATTCTAATTGAACTTTTAGGATTTTTCTTTTGATTTGTATTAGATTGTAATACGTTAAGAGCTCACTAGATTTTACTTTTATATTCTTTCTCATAAAAACAAGCTTCAGACAAAAAGAGAAAATTGTTTCTCAGGTCGTTATTTTAGTGTAATGAAACATACGCATACCATATGTCAGCACGCGTGTACCAACACGTAAAAAAGGTGTAATGTTTTTTGGTAACTGATTTTGAAATATTAGTCCATTATTTCCATCTCTTCTCTTTCTCCGTGTCTAAGAAGTACTTCTCCAAAAATTTCTCTTGAAACCATAGTCTTCACCAACTTCCACCAATTCTTCACCTCCGTAGACAACGGAAACATCACCAATTTCAGTTTTTCAATTTCAGAACAATCCATTAACTCAAAGATATCTTCTAGTTGTTAGATCCATCCTTGCACAGCGATCGGGGCTGCCGTGCCGCCAAAAGTTGCCCGGTTTGAGTTTCTTAAATTGAGCTAAGATATTCCCCCACTGTCATAATCCACACACCAATGGACCAGCTCGTTGAGAATCCATTTGTTCAATCTACTGAACAATGCCCTTAAGAGAGAGTTTTGATCTCCCGTACTAATTCCCTTTGCCATTATCTTAAATCGAAATAAAGAAAGAGGTAAGATGCAAGTCCTTGTATTTGCTTTATAACATCCCACGACAATTGTTATATTGTTGGTGTTTGATCAATAACATCTTTTAAGCACATAAAATAAACACATCACATAAAAGTAAGATCATGTAACACTCGTGTATATCATATAAGAAGATGTCCATACACAGTGGCGAACCCACGATTTTTTTTTCATTGGGTGCGAAAATTTTCGAATCATGGTCGGAGGTTTGGGGGTGGGAGCCCCCGAGGCGAATTTTTAGGTTGATTTTAAGTTTATTAGCAAATTTTTAACCTATATAATTTCAGGAATTAAATGACAATAATTATAATCAGCAATTACAATTGGCAAAAAATCACAAATTTCCAACAGATAAAATTTATCAAATAAATTTCACTGTCAATATCAAATAACAGAACAATAAAACAAAAAGGAAGAGCAATATTTTTTAGAGTTAAAAAAATTAATCAAATTTCAGCAACTAATAAAACTAAAATACTCAAGGATCCCTCACACACATTAGCAAGGGATAATATTAGGCTAATATTAATCCAGCAAATAAAAAAATTTAGCAAATAGAAAAATTCAGAAAATACAAAATTTCAGCAATATGCATAATATATGAAAATAAACAAAAAAAATAATTACCAATGAATGAAAATGAGAGCAGGAAGGGGAGGCAGACGCAGGACCTTTCCTGTCCGGGGGCAGCGCAGGGGGAGGAGGCCGCAGCAGATCTATCCTGTCCAGGGGTGGGGGAAGCAGCATCCAGGAGAGAGGAGGGAGATGCGAGAGGTAGAGTGAATGGGAGGGGGAGAGGAGAGGGAGGGAAATTAGGGCGAGAGAAAACGACTGATTAGAAGAGATGGAGAGAAGAACGAAATTAGGTTTTATTTATGTTTTTGTCTATTTACAAAATCCGCCCCCGCAGTTTGAAAACCTTTATCTGTCTGCCTTGTATTTTAAAAACTTACACACAGTGGCGGATCCAGGATTTTAGTTGAGGGGGAGCCCAACCAAAAAAAAATCGAAGATACAACCAAATAAAATTAAATCATACAATATGCGGCTTCCGTTGTTACGCTATATTCCAACCACCTCCCAAACTCATTATACCACGCCGGAATAAATCTACGTTTATCATTTCCAAAATATTTCCATGGAAAAATGTGATTTCTAGGTTGACAAGGGCCCCTTTGTAGATATGCTCGTCGAACTTTCTCAATTAGTTTAGAATCACCATAATCATAAATACATTTTCTCAAAGCGGGATTGGACGGAAGCTCATCCAAATTAATTGCAATATTTGGTGATTCTTATGATTGTTCAACAAATTGATCTTGCAATTCAACATTATTAGACCCCACATTTCGAGAAGATTGAACTTCCGGTTCGGAAGTTGTTTCATTAATTCTTTTTCGCTTGAAAATTTTTTCCATGACACCCTAAAAATAAAATTTAAACAAATATTAGGCACCACATAAATTTAATACCTAAATATAATCACAAAAATTTATCCCCATAAATTTAAAACCCCAAAAATTTAAACCCAGCAGCACCCCACATATTTATCATTAAGGCAGAACAGCACAGCAGCACCCCATATATTTCATCATCTCAAAAAAAAAAAAAAAACATAACACAACATAACAGTTACCCATCAAAGTTCAAACCCCCACCAAAGTTCAAACCCCCATCAAAGCTCAAAGTTCAAAACAGAAATTCAGCTTTCAAGAAAGCTCTTACCTTAAAGGGGGAGGCAACAGCAAATGGGGAGGATCAGAAGAGGACGGCGGTGTCGGAAGAAGCAGGAGGAGAGGAGTCCGGAGAGGGCCTGGGCAGCGCCGTGCGTCGGCGGAACATAGCAAGTCGGCGTCGGTTGTGTGAGAGGAAGAGAGAGTTCACGTTTTCGGCAGAAGAGATAAAGGTTATAGTTAGGTTTTCAAGTTTTAGTTATTTAAATTCTGGCCCTTTATTTTATAAAAAATTATAGAAAACACCTATAACTTGTATTTTTTACACAAAAGACCCTTATTTTTTTTTTCTCAGTAATTTTTTTTGAAAAGTTCAGGAGGAGCCTCCGCTCCCCCTCGTCCCTACATAGCACCGCCCCTGCTTACACATAGGTCCATAATTTTTTTTACAGTGCACTCATTGAAAATTTCCGAAAACATTGTGGGTGCGGTCGCACCCTTCAGGATGGGGTGGGTCCGCCCCTGTCCATACAAGAGTCGGTCTACAGTCAGTTATCTAATACACTATGCAACCAAAAATACACAGGCTATGTCATATATATAGAAGTCCCCCATATAAACAAAAATAGAGAAACCTAGACAATGTGGAAATTCTACATTGACCCCTCAAAAATACATACAAAAACATGAACCACAACTGAGTTAACCCTAAAAAAAACCTGGGCTCAACCCAAGGGACTAATCGCGTATTCCTTTATATTCCCCGAGGATGCGTAGCGAACTGAAATTGTTAGCTCCAAATAATCAGTTGGCTGAACGGGTTCAACTAGTTGGCTGAACAACTAGTTGGCTGAACAAATCAACTGGATGCATCGGCGACATGAACTATTGGCCCTGGCGGTACAACAGGTACCATAAAATGAACGCCCCCAACGAGAACATCTTGCTCAGCGGGTGGAAATGGGTCAATTATAGCTAGCGCCCATGTTGGGGGCCACACCTAACCACCTTCATATAGATCCTCTTGCAGTATGCTTTGGTATCGATGCGGAGTACAAATAATGGTAAGCATCGATGAACCAACCCTCATCAGTGGCATGGCACGGTAATATACTGGTGAGAATCCCAGGCGTATAGTGCACCCAAGTGTTGCCCACGTATAGGTTATTTTTTAGAAAATTTGAGTAGAGTTGAGACTACTCAAATTTTCTAAAAAACAACACTCTCTTAAATTAAAATTAAAATTATTATCATGACTCGGGGTGTGACAGATTTGGTATCAGAGCCTAAGTTCATCGTAGAGTTGTTGAATTATCATATTGAGTTAGTTTTAAAGCCAGTATGATTGTCTTAGCAATTAATACGTTGTTGATCCATTGTTCATGTTACGTGCAGGGACTTATAGATCCAGGCATGTGGGACGACGATGTGATTTCCACAATACTTGGTGTTCAGCCTCGAGATATGGAGGCTTACCTTCACTTGATAGAGTAGCAGGTTGAATGGAGGGTATTTCGAGATGCTTTCGATGTGGGCAACACTTGAGTTCACTATTACGCCTGAGATACAGCAGGCATTTTGATATCACCGTGCCATGTCACTAATTGGCAATTCTCGTATGGTTATTACGAAAAACATGTCAATTATTATTTAATTTTTACTTGCGAATTATTTAAATGTTATAAATTTACTTTATTTCGTAAGTACAAATGTATACTTTCAAAGTTGTTATGGGGTATATGTAAGTTGACTATACCATAGTCGAGACCATTAAGTTGACTATACCATGGTCAAGACCATTCTACTTCTTGTAATCATAATATTATTGTTGTTAAACTTAAGGTTTATAATGAGTCGACGGGGATTGAGTCATCCTACAGTTAGTGCACTAATATAGTCTATAGTTTTCGAAGGTATAGATATACACATATGCAAGTTGTGTTGTGGCAAAGAGGTATTGTATCCTGGAAGTTGCTAGTGTACGAGTCCATTTTGCTAAGGTGATTTGTGTAATACCCCGCATATTTTTGGAATAGAATAAACTTAATAAAGATTAATTTAATTCGGTAAGATTAATTAATCAAGGTTGTGAGTAATTAGACTCAGCATCATTTATAAATTTAGAGTCGGACTTTAATGATTTGGAATAAATCAAAAGGGATTTCATTTTAAATAAAAAGTATTTACATGTGTCACACCACAATTAAAACATATTTTTGGGTAAAAAGATTCGGGATACACTTTGAGAGGTATTACGGGCTCGTTTGGGCATTTTGGACCCTTAAGAATGGTCCCGGGTATATTTATATATGAGTTGGGTAGCTATAGGGCTAATTAGATTATGTATTTGGGCTCATTTAGGGGTCCAAAGTTGGGACTTAAAGCCCGACTCGGAAAATTGGAGACTAACCTTACTTAATTAGAATTAACCCACTTATTTGGGAGTTATTCAAGAACCCTAGACATAACCATCCAAGAGGAGGAGGAAGGACCACCATAGGATGAGGAAGAGAGGCTCCTCTACAAATTTCAGACCCATTCTTATTCAAATTGTACTAATCTTATATTAATGTTGATATCATGGTTAGAATAAGGTTTAATCATGTGTTGGGACTGCATATTTAGAGACCTTTTGAATTTGGTAGAAATTGATGATAATTGTGTAATCCATGTTTAGATTCGTAACCCCCTGTATCAACTATGTATTCATGTGGTTTAAATGGAAGATTAATTGTAAAAAATATGTTGTAGAACCCTCTAATTAATCTAGAAAACATTGGGGTAGTATAAGATGAAATCTGAAAATTTCATGTTCATAAGTTCGTGACAAATTCTTGATGATTTGGTGATAATCTAGGAATGATTTGGAGGTTTAATCATGTTTAAAATGATGTTATTTCATGTTAGAACCCCTTCCCATAACCCATTTGAGATTTTTGAATCGTAAGGACAAAGTTTGATAGATTTAGAAATCATTGAAAAAATCCCGTCTTGGAAAAGATCTGCTCTCGGCTTACTGGACAAACCGAATAGATTCGGTAGGACTGGACAAACCGAATCGATTCGGCCTCCTACCAAATTGATTCGGAACGGCCTGCTTGTAAAAAATTTCGTTGCGATCGCGTGGGCACCAACCTCGTATTTTTCTAATTTTTTTTTAATTAGTTATGATTTTTCTACGAAAGGGTGTACGAGACCATATGAACAAGATGAATCGATTCGGCCTCCTACCGAATTGATTCGAAATGGCCTGCTTGTAAAAAAATTCGTTGCGATCGCGTGGGCGTCGATCTCGTATTTTTCTGATTTTTTTTTAATTAGTTATGATTTTTCTACGAAATGGTGTACGAGACCATATGAACAAAATGATTTACGCGGGATTCTTAAATAAAGCTATATGAAATAAATATATAAAAGGTCGGAATGTACCTAGATGATTTAGGAAATTCTGGTAGGGGCACCTAGAGGATAAGACCTTAAAAGATACAATGAAAATCATATAATTAATTCAAGGTAAGTTTAAAATAAATAAAAAATACTTATTTGAGATAAGTCAAATGCATGAGGTTATAATTAATGATTAAGTGCCTCAAACTATTAACGTATAACGATATTAAGTAGTAGTGTATCCTAACCTAGTGGGCTAAGCCTAAATTGTTAACACGGTTGTAATAGTAGGTTGGGTGAAACTACTTATCCATATTAAAGAATGTCTTATATATGTACATATAACCCATATTCACGTTAGTTGACTCCTTATATATGTACATATAAACCTTATTGAAAAGGTAATAAGAAGCGGATTATTATTAATAATCTAGAATGATTGAAGTCTAAGTCAAGAGGACAATATACTAAGATTATTTAGTGTATTAGTAAGGGTAGTTGGGGATAACTATACCTATAATCGTGTCGGTAAGGTTAATTCGAGGATAACTATACCTATAATGCTTTGGAAAGGTTAGTTTGGAATAACTATACCCATAATGTTTTGGAAAAGTTAGTTGGGAATAATTATATCTATATATTTAAAGAGGAGTAAATCATGCAGCAAATGTGATTTAAGTCTAAAAGGCAATGTATGGGACTTAATAATTAATCGGGAAGTAGTCGAAGGATAACGATTTAAAATGAGTTATGGAATAATTGACTAAAATGTTATAGTTAAGCCAGGAAGGCTATATTCTATATGGATGGAGATTTTACTTGGATTAAAGTAGTTATAGAGTAACTGCTTATACATATTGGATGATAATACAACTCAACTCAACTCAACTCAACAAAGCCTTTTCCCAATTATTTGGGATCGGCTACATGAATCCTATATTTCCATTCCATTCTGTCCAGTGCAATATCTTCGGTTAAACCACATGACATCATGTCCTTTTTTATAATATCCCACCAAGTCAATTTAGGCCTACCTCTACTCCTTGTGTTACTATCAATACTAACTAAATCACTCTTCCTTACAGGAGCATCCATTGGTCTACGCTTGACGTGTCCAAACCATCTAAGTCGATTTTCTCTCAATTTATCTTCTATAGGAGCTACTTTTACCGTTTCAAGAATTTGTTCCTTTTTAATTTTATCCTTTCGAGTTTTACCACAAATCCATCTTAGCATTCGCATCTCCGCCACACTCATTTTCTGCACATTTTGTTTCTTGGTTGCCCAACACTCTGTCCCATATAACATGGCGGGCTAATGACCGTCCTATAATATTTACCTTTTAACTTCAAAGGTATACGCCTATCACACAAAACGCCGGTAGCACTTCTCCACTTAACCCAGCCTGCTCTAATCCTATGAGTAACATCATCACTAATATCTCCATCTTTTTGGATAATCGATCCTAAATAACGAAAATGATCGTTTCTAGGTATCTCTTGACCCTCAAATTTCACCACATCTCCATTTGTCCTCCTATTACTACTAAAATTGCACTCCACATATTCTGTTTTAGTTCTGCTTATTTTAAATCCTCTTGTTTCTAAAGTTTCTCTCCACAATTCCAACCTAGCATTAATCCCTGTCTTAGTCTCATCCACTAAAACAATATCATCTGCAAATAGCATACACCATGGCACCTCATCTTGTATTTGTCCAGTCAACTCATCCATAACAAGCGCAAAGAGATAAGGACTTAATGCTGAACCTTGGTGTAGACCTATCGTAATTGAAAATTCACTACTTTCTCCGGCTGATGTTCTTACTGTAGTCATCGCACCATCATACATATCCTTGATCACATCAATATATCTGCGAGTCATTCCTCTTTTATGTAGAACCCACCATATTATATCTCTGGGTATCCTATCATACGCCTTCTCCAAATCTATAAAAATCATATGAAGATCCTTCTTTTTCTCCCTATACCTCTCCATTAATCTCCTCAATAAATAGATTGCTTCCATTGTTGACCTCCCAGGCATAAACCCAAATTGATTCTCAGATACTGTTGTCTTTAATCTCAATCTATATTCAATCACTCTCTCCCAAACTTTCATTGTATGACTCATTAACTTAATACCACGATAATTTGAACAATGTCCCCTTTATTTTTATAAATAGGTACTAAAACACTTTTTCTCCATTCATCGGGCATCTTATTAGTCATTAAAATTCTATTGAATAATTTTGTAAGCCATGATACTCCATCCTCCCCTAAGCACTTCCAAACCTCAATAGGGATACCATCTGGTCCTAAAGCCTTCCCTGTTTTCATCTTTTTTAGAGCAATCTTGACCTCTGTTGTCCTAATTCTGCGAAAAAATATATTTTCTCGAGTCTCCCTAAGTTCATCTATATCTAATCTACTCCCATTATCTCCATTTAATAACCTCTCAAAGTGGTTTTTCCATCTTTCCATATTTTCATCATCTTTGACTAGGACTCTCAAATCATCACTTTTGATACACTTAACGTTATTAAAATCTTTTGTTTTCCTGTCCCTAAGTTTAGCAAGCTCATAAATACTTTTTTCCCCTTCTTGTGTACCTAATTTTGTATAAAGATCATCATACGCTTTTAACTTAGCATCTCTTACCACTTTCTTAACTTCCTTTTTAGCCCATTTATATTTCTCAAAATTTTCTTCATTTCTATTTGTTTGTCATGTTTTAAAGCACTCCCTTTTAATTTTTACTATATTTTGTACTTCTTCATTCCACCACCAAGTTTCTTTAGACTGTGTCCCCTTGCCTTTTGATTCTCCAAGAATTTCTTTTGATATTCTCCTAATGCATGTGGCCATCTTATTCCACATTATGTTAGTCTCTTCTTCAGTATTCCATGTTGCTTCATTTAATAATTTATCTTTAAAGTTCTAATTTCTCTCCTTTTAAGTTCCACCACCTAGTTCGTGGGTTAATCTTCACTTTTCGCACTCGTGATTGATTTTTAATATTTATATCCAACACCATTATCCTATGTTGTGAGGTTAAACTCTCTCCCGGGATAACCTTACAATCTTTACACGTTAATCGGTCTCCTTTTCTAGTAATGAAAAAATCTATTTGGCTCTTGTGCGTTCCACTTTTATAAGTTATTAAGTGTTCAAGCCTCTTTTTAAAACATGTATTTACTAGTACAAAATCATAAGCCATCGCAAAATCTAAGATAGACTCTCCCCCGTCGTTCCTATCTCCAAAACCATATCCTCCATGCACTATCTCATATCCTACACGATCTTCTCCTACATGGCCATTAAAATCTCCCCCTATATAGATTTTCTCATCTACGGGTATTTCTTGAATTAGTTCATCCATTTGTTCTCAAAATTGTACTTTAGTGTGCTCATCTAATCCTACTTGAGGTGCATAAGCACTAACAATATTAATTATGTTTTCACTTAAAACCAATTTTACAAGTATACAAGTCTATCACCTTTCCTAATAACGGTTACGATATCGTCCTTAAAGTTCATATCTACTATTATTCCAACTCCGTTCTTATTTCTATGTTTTCCTCCGTTCTTATTTCTATGTTTTCCTGTATAATAAAACTTAAATCCTGTATTTTCTATTTCTCTAGCTTTCTCACCGACCCATTTAGTTTCTTGTAAACAAACTATGTTAACTTTTCTTCTTATCATGGTATCTACTAACTCCATCCATTTTCCTGTCATAGTCCCTATGTTCCAAGTCGCTAACCTAAGTCTAGTATCCTGGACTAGCTTCTTTACCCACACACGTCCAGCTTGTTGCAGGAACCCTTGCGTATTTATCGTCGCATCCGGGGGCCGATGCGACGCCCCTTGCCTATTTTTAGAGACACCCGGTGGCAAGCGCAACGCATCGCTTAAGGGGAATGCCCTATCATTAGCACGTATATTCATAGGATTCATGTTCATAAGGATCTGACAAAGTTTTACGCTGGCTGTCAGCTACCTAACGCAACCCTCCTCCTTTATCCGGACTTGGGACCGGCAGTGTAAAAAAAAAATATAAGAAGTTGAGCACGACACAGGCGGACTGTCCTATCGACTTGTGTGGACATACCAATGAACGTGGATTGTCTAATCGGCTTGGGGGTTCATGCGTTCGGATCGGGTACCACACGTCGGCACAGGTAGGCTTGGTGATTGTGTAGGTCATATAAGTATTACGTGGAGGCGCCATCTACGAGGAGGTAGGTGTTAACACTGACCCAGCCTGTGTCACTGTTGGGTATGAGCCGTGAACGGGTATCCTGCATAGGAACCGCCCTCAACTTATGTGTATTTTGTGATGTCCGTTTAGAATAAGAGATTCTTCCGGACTTGCTGATCGAGAACAAACGAGACACCAACGATAAATGCCTTTATGTGTCACATATATATATACGTACATATATATATTTATCTATTTACACATTGTGGTGTACCTTATATGAGAATGTGCCCTCTTAGTCTAAAGATGTAGACAATTCTTAATAATGATAAAGTCGGGTTAATAAAATGATGTGGATAATTAAGGACGAAGATGAGTCCTAACGAATAATGTGGTAGACAATTATTAATGAGAATTACAATTGAGTAGTCTAAGAAAGTAGACAATAATTAAAGAGAATGAATGAATAATGGGGTAGCCAATTATTAATGAGAATAAAAATTTGGTTATCTAAGAGAATGCAACTTATAGTCTAACGAGGTAGACGACAAGGAATATGAATTAAATTATTAAATGGTCTGAAGAGATAGACAAGGGTTACAAAATATTATGACGAAAAAATATGCACTGAGTTTACGTAATTTGTGTAGTCAATATTATGAAATCTATTCGGGGATTGGAGTGTCAGACATGAGTACCCCCTTTTAGTTATCGCATAGATTGCTTACTTATTCTTTACATAACAGATTAAATAATGGAAGTTACAATTGACATTTTGATTGAGGATACGAGTAAGACTGCCTTTAGATGAGAGGTGAGGTACTCGTTACATGTGAGCGTCGATGGAGAGACGTGAAGTATGAGTTAGTAACAATTTGCATATTTACTGGCGAAGAATCCTTGCAACTCTAGGGCTCTGACCCAAATTATAAATGTTTTTCCCCCCATATATTCTTAATGACAGGGATAGCAGGACTGCGATGGATCAGACTTGCAGTTGCATTGGACGTAGGGGATTTCGCTCCATTGATTCTAATATAGGTTGTATTTCAGCATTTGGTCATTTTATTTCATAATGGGATTTGTACGGGCATAAGCCCAAGTGTTTATTTATAGCAGTTGTTATTATTCATGTGTTAAATCAATTTTATTCATATGTTTTTATTAATGATGGATTTTGACATAGAAGAAAGGAATTTTTATTTCTTCACACCTGAGAATGGTATAAATTATTGATAAGCCCCATCTTCGGCGTACTGAGCCCGGTCAGCTTTTACAAGAGAAAATGGGGGTTATTACAATTTGTTTTGCAGGTGGACACTAGAAGTCCAGGTATCGTGAGATAAATTTATTTAAACGTCATAAATGAATATTCATGTAAATATATTCCCATCCATATTTAGTTATTGTTATCGTATTTATGTGACAGATGGCTGTAATGGGTAACACACGCGTAGTAGTTTATGTATTTTATGACTTTATCTTGGTGACTGTAATAGTTAGGACTTTCCATTTATATTATGTCCACGTATGGCCTTAATTGTTCCCAAATTTAGCAACTCGTGGTGTTGTCCCACGTCGAGTTATGGTAATATTGAATTATATAAAATTGTTTCTTTGAGAAAACAGGTTTAACACTAAGGCCTCGTTTGATGTGCCGTATAAGAGGGTTGTATTGGATTAAAATATCCTATCCAATGTTTGGTATAGTTTGGGATAGGATATGAGATGGAATAAGTTATCCTAAGTGAGCTCCTTATCCCATAAGGAATGGGATAAAAAAAAAACAGCCCTAAGGTGGTATAAAATTATCTGGTGTCAAGCATGTAAATAAAGTTACTAAAGTGCCCTTATTAAGTTAGAGAGTCCAAAACAATTTGGATTCTTAACCCTCAACATGTATAACTACGGATGTTTCTCAACTTTATAAATATAACAGGAGACTCCTTCATCACCGATTTCCTTCATCACCTGTTTCATTAATCAGGTTTGAACGTTCTACCATTTAACATTCTACGTGTATATATTGTTGTATATATACCTGTTGCTGTGTCAGGTACATGTATATACTGTTGTATATATTTTTTGTATATATACCTGCTGTTGTGTATATATACAACAGGTATGTTTATATATTGTTGTATATATACTTGTTGCTGTGTAGATTTATATATATATACAACATATATATATATATATATATATAGAGAGAGAGAGAGAGAGAGAGCGGTTCTCATGCATACCCCAGTTTGCATACCGCTGGCGCGGACCAATTTTGATAAAATAGTAAAAAAAATATTTTTGATGTAATTTTTTTTTTATAGTTTCTAAACATTTCAATAGGACCATAAAAAAAAATTCAACTCAAAATGAATTTTTTTGCTATTTTAAAAAAATCGGTCAAACTTTGTCAGTTTTTAACAACTTAAAAACTGACAAAGTTTGACCGATTTTTTTAAAATAGCAAAAAAATTCATTTTGAGTTGAATTTTTTTTTATGGTCCTATTGAAATGTTTAGAAACTATAAAAAAAAAATCAGCCCAAAATTATTTTTTTTACTATTTTAAAAAAATGGTCCGCACGGAGGGTATGCAAACTGGGTATGCATGAGATCCTTTCTGTATATATATATATATATATATATATATATATATATGTGTGTGTGTGTGTGTGTGTATATATAACTATGTGGAGTGTTAAAAACACCTTAAAAAAAAAGAAAAAAACAGTTAAAAAATAGTTTAAAAAAATAATAATTTTTTTTAAAAAAATATTTTTTTAAAAATTATGTGGAGTGTCCTATTTTTATACGACTTTGAGTTAGAATGGACCTTTTCCCAAACCCCTCCCAAAAAAAGTAGTTAGTATTAATTTTACCCATATTGTAATTTTTTATATGCTATTGAAGTGTGTTTATGCTTAATATATGATATACTTGTTGTAATTAAAATGGTGCTCATACAATTTTTTGAAAATTGTTAGATATGGAAATTAGCGAAGATGAGGTCATCGCATATATGATGTTCCAAGAGTTGGTCAATTTGTTTATTGTTGGGTATATGTTTTTTATGATTATGTATGGTAGTGCAAATAGGCACTACCAAAAATATATGTTAAAGATCGGAACATTTGTTAGGTATGAGACACGAGTAGAGCATATGAACCGCCTTGTGCGTGAGAGTGATGTGGCATGTATAGATCAACTTAGAATGGATAGGCGAGCTTTTGGTATTTTATGTGAACTTCTTCGTACGGCTGGCCAATTGAAAGAAACTGGAAATTTCATAATAGAAGAAAAGGTGACTATGTTCCTAAATATACTTGCCCATCACACGAAGAATCGTGTGATAAAATTTCAATATCGAAGGTCGGGAGAGACAGTTAGTAGGTATTTCAATGAAGTCTTAAATTCGGTGTTGCGAGTACAAGGCCTATTACTTAGAGCACCTGAACTAGTACCAGAAGATTGTACTGAAGAAAGGTGGAAATGGTTTAAGGTACATATACATTATTCAATACGAACATACTTAGCTACAATATTAAATTTTAATGGATACTGATTTTAATAATTTTATTTGTTTAGGGGTGCTTAGGTGCGCTAGATGGAACATTTATTCGTGTGAACGTCCCAGAAGTTAATAAACCTAGATATCGAAACAGGAAAGGGGATATTGCGACTAATGTCTTAGGAGTATGTGGACGTGATATGAAGTTTATATATGTGTTGCCAGGATGGGAAGGTTCAGATGCAGACTCTAGGGTTTTGCGAGATGCCATTTCTAGGAGAAATGGACTTATAGTACCTACCGGTGAGTTATTTTATTCCTGGGTATATATAAATACGTGTTTGGAAAGGATCGCGCTACTGGTGCTGCAGCTGAGTCTCCTGCCGATGCCATGGATGATATAGATGGTCAGGACGAGGAGAGTATTGACTTAAATGGTTTGCCGAGCGAACGGATTATGTGGACATATTTCTTTCGATGTTAAACGAAGACCGTATGGAGTTTGTTGCCCAACTACTTGAGGAGGGTTTTTAGAAATTTAAATTATTAACGCTTTGATTTGCAGACCTATGTTTTCGATGGATTAATTTTAATAATTTATTATTTCAACTTTAAGACCAATTTGGATGACTATATGCTGCTATTGATGACGTTGTAATGATGTCAGGTTGCTATATTGATTTTTCAATTTTAAATTTTAGTTTGCTTCATTATGGAGGTACTAAAATATATGTTATTGAGTTAAAATAAGTGATAACAGTATATTTTTGTATTTTTTAAAATATTAAATACAAAATAAGGGTATTCTTGAAAAACTGGAGACAAATTAATCCTATCCGGAGCATTTCAAACATAGGATTGTATTATTATATCCAATCCCGTCTTCTTATCCAGAAATGTTCCAAACGCAGTATTGGAATACGCGTTATACGACTCATCCTTATCATATCTAATCCGACTCTTATCCTATCCTATCCGGACCCCTTATACGGCGCATCAAACGAGGCCTAAGTGAAAAACTATTCAAACCATTACCTTGTTTTCTCTCCATTAGCCAAACAAAGGATGTGAAGGGTTAGGCTACAATAGGAAGAAAGACGAGAAAAGAAGGGTAGTACAATAGGAAAGAAACAAAGATTTTGCCAAAAGGGAATTTTGAAGGCGATTCAACATTTCTTAACTAAAGTGAGGATTTCTCTTTTATTTTAAACTCTTCTTCTTTAAATGTGGTCATTAGCAAGAGTGGTGGCTATGGAGGCTTGAATTAAGTCTACATGTCTACACTAGAGAGAGAAAATGGAAGATATTGACCATTGGTGTTCCAAAATTATGAAAATTTTCTGTAGAGCCCTAAATGTAAGTAGATTATTGCCTAAAAATTTTAACTATATCTGAATTGTACTTTTTATTTTTAAAATAGTTAAAGTCGTGACTTATTTATGCTTTCGTCTCTCTTTACAAATTGTATTTCGATTTTTTTATAATTTTCCTGGAAATAGGGTAAATTTACCTTTCTTTGGACACCAAAATCATCAAATTCCGATAAAAATTGAGTGAGATATGAATTTTTTAAGTTTATTATAGAATTCTGAAAATTCTGTGCAAAAAGATGGACAGATTTATTCTGGTGAATTATAAGACCCTTAGGCCTACTAATTTTAAGGAATATTGCTTTAATAAATGCATTAAACATGTATGTGAGTTACATGGGAACTATAATACTTGAAATACTTCATTTAGCTATTTCTCTTGGGGTTACATCGAGTAGTTGTAGAATAAATAATTCTAGACATCTTTATAAATTAAAAAATTGAGATGTTTAAACTTGTTTAATTTCATAAAATGATATACTAAGCTAATGCATGAATAACATATATATTATTTGGGTTAAAATGATAATCTTGTTACTTGTAGTTATACTACAAACTGTTTGGATGAAATGGCTTAACTTTTGCCTTAGTAAATAATATTATGAATATATCCATTTAGTTACTCTTAGAGGAGAAATTTCACACAACTATATATCTACTAAGGAATTAACCTTTGTGTCTCATAGTTTGTTTATCCCAATATTGTGAATTATAACTCACTTTAACAAAGAGTAAACTTAAAAGGCATAAATAAGTTGTAGAGTAAATTTTATGATTGTGTTAATCGACAATTTATCTCCTGGTTATTGTCAAAAACATGTCGATTATTAATTTTGGGCTTTTTTTACTTGACCTCATGTGATAATGTCGTATTTTCGTATTTAGACTTAACCACACCACCACCACCACCAAAAAAAAAATTCAAAAACTAGACTTAAAATTAATGTCATTGATGTGAATTTGGGTTCGAAAGCGTAAAAGAAGAAGTTATCTACACAACAATTAACTACACAACAACAACAACTAAACTAAAGAAATGAAATGGGTTTCTTTCTCTCTCTATTCTCTACTCTCAATATTCAAAGTTAAGTACAAATGAGGGCCAAGGGCCTATTTATAGGAAGAGTTAGCTTGCTAATCAAGCTAATACCCAAAAAGACAAAAAAAGGTAACGAATATCTAAAAATGACATATTAGTCCCAAACACACTTGGAAACCAATAAAGCTCTAAAAATAAAGGAAAATTACAAGAAAATGCAAAAAAATACTAAAATAAACCCTAATTCCCATCATTCTCCCCTACTTGAGAGAGCTCGTCCCGAGCGAAAAAAATGTGTGCTAGGGCATCATCCGCGGGCTCCTCTACTTGAAAGGGATGTCGTCCTTTGAAGCGTCCCGCATAACGACTCACAAAATATGCTCGAAGAGAAACCACAAATTTACTCCATGGCCGATGAATAGGAAGACGGCCTCTAATCCGTCCCAACGAAGAGCGAACACATGATTGATGAGAATAGGGCCATCGATGCCATATTTCATCCAAATTCCTCGTGATGAGCCTCTGTAGCATCAAATCATGTAAATGAGTTGCGGAGCACTCCTCATTAGGAATCCAAAAACGATCCACAAATCCCACATCAATCGTGATCACGTCACGCAACATATACTCTTCAAAGGAAACAACCACCGAACCATCATCACAAAACTCATCATTGTGACCAAAAATTGGAAAGAAATCCATCAAATCAAATATTTCCACCTCGCGATAGTGAGTGCAAGTCTCGCAACCGTCTTCAACAAATAAATTCAAAAAATCAAATAGAAAGTGCCCATCATCTTCTAGCCCAAATATAGGAATGAAGTCCACAATTTCAAATGCCTCCAAATCCCTATATCGAGTACGAGTGATCCACCCATCCTCCTCGAATATGAAAATAAAGTCACAAGGAAGGAATACGTAGTCACTATCAACAACCTCGGAGACATCCTCGTGAAGCATATCCTAAGAGATAGTATCAACTGTGTGCGTGGGAATGACATCGTATGTAGGAGGAGGTCCACCGGTGGACAAATACTCGAAATATGGGACCAAATATCTTGCTCGTGCACGTACCCATTGTTCATGTGCCATCTCCATCTCAAGATACTGGGCTCGACATTTATTTAGGTGTTGACAGTATATCTCATACTCCTCGATGGAGTAAGCACTATATGCTAATGTGTAAAGCTTTTGAGATAGATATGAATCCGTCTCGGCCCAAGAATATTGAAAACTTTGAAGGTTCTTGATGATGGCACAACTTAATTTGTCGAAATCGGTACACGCATTCATATCGAGGGCGTATTTGGTACCATCCCATGATAATTTGGAAGAAAGGTATTCTTCGCGTGGGGGAGGGATTAAATCATAGGGTCTTGATAGATTTGGGGCAGATTTGTAATTTTTGAAAAATTCAGGGGCTGAATTGTGATTTTCAGAAATTGGTGGGGGATTGGTGTGTTGAAGAGGCCTGGACAGTTGGAAAATTTAATTGGGGTTTTTAATGTGGTGGGAGATTATCGGGGTTGAATAGGAATGTCTATTAGGGTTAGGGTTTTTAGATGGAGTGGGTTTTAGGGTTTCCTTAGGATGGGGAAGATAGGGTTTAGGGTTTAATTTTTTTTGTTGAAATTGAATGGAGTTTGAAATAGGATGGATCTAGGATTGTTTGGAATTGTTAGACCCAGAATATTGGTTATTTTGAAGGTTTTATGACATTTCAGGTGAATCTTGGGATTGGTTCTTGAATCTTTGGTAGTCATTCTGAATTCTGGGCTGAAATTTTGTGTTGAAACTGCATTGTATCATTCTGGGCAGGTCTGAAGATGATTCAGGTATGATCAAGAGCTGTTTCTTGCCTCTTTGTGGAGTTCTTCTATTGAAATGGCTCTGCGACAATCTGGCTTGTTCCAAAGAAGAATCTGGGTTGTTTCGAGGTAACCCTAGGCTGAATCGATGCGCCGAACCTCCTGTTGAGTTCGCGGCTACCTTGCTGTTGGGCGGAGGTTGTCCGCTTCTTTCTGGCAGTGCTTCGGTTGATGTCGGTGGGGATTTGTAGGCTGACAGGGTGTCGGAATGGACTGGTGGACGTAGAATGAAGTCGGGGTAGTTTTTTTTTTTTTTTTTTTGGTAGCATACCATGAGGTGTCCGGGCAGCTTACGCGCACCTCGACTAATCCCCATTCGCGATTCGTGGCTTCCGCTGGCCAAGGATTATTTTAACAGTGCCAAGGATCGAACTGGGGACCAAACCCAATCCACTCCCAAGATTGTCCCAGTGACAGCCTTATACCACTGAGCCAAGAGGCTTGGTTTAGTCGGGGTAGTTCCAACATGAATCCGACTCATATTTGATAATCATCCTCGCGCCTAGAACAAACGCGGCTCTGATACCAATTTGATGTGAATTTGGGTGCGGAAGCGTAAAAGAAGAAGTTATCTACACAACAATTAACTACACAACAACTAAACTAAAGAAATGAAATGGGTTTCTTTCTCTCTCTATTCTCTATTCTCAATATTCAAAGTTAAGTACAAATGAGGGCCAAGGGGCCTATTTATAGGAAGAGTTAGCTTGATAATCAAGCTAATACCCAAAAAGACTAAAAAAGGTAACTAATATCTAAATTGACATATTAGTCCCAAACATACTTGAAAACTAATAAAGCTCTAAAAATAAAAGAAAAGTCAATAAAATGCAAGAAAATACTAAAATAAACCATAATTCCCATCAGTCATAATTATACATAACTCCCCACAGGCTAACGAACATTACTTTCCGTTAACCCCTATTCTTTTTGGATGAAAATACCCTCTCATCATTTTCTCCACTTCATCTTCTTCCCCAATTCCAAAATTGAAAACCCTAATTTCAAAATTTATCATTCAATCAAGATTTCCCATTCCAAAATCTCTCTGTCTCCCCCTCATCCCCCTCCGCCAATACCCCAACTTTTTGGCTGAATTGCTATCGAAGATCGGTTCAGTTGGCTTGACGATTAAATCACGAATGCATTGACAGCTTGTATGAGTGGTGCTTGGTTGGTGGACAGCTTTGGCCCAACTTGCACACACGACCAACCAATCTAACATTATTGATAAAACTATAATTATGCTTCATGAACACAAATGGCGGAGATAATCAGACATTCTTGTCTTTGTTGGATCGTTTGTCCGAATCCTATGACGGCTAAGATGCAAAAATAAGATTTGTTGAGTTGTTCATTGAATGTTAGGTTTTAGGCTTTTTTCTTTCGTTTTTTGGAGAGGTTGGAGGAGCAGATGGATTTATTTGGGGCTGGTGAGAAGATAAACAAGTTGTTTCAGCTTGTTTTACGGCCATGATAAATGAGGGAAAGGGGATAGGTGTGGCGGCTTTGGGGGTTGGACATGTAGACTATGGAGGGAAGAGATCGAGAAAAAGAGGGAAAAAGATGGGTTTATTGAGGGGGATGAGAGAGAAGGAAGAGAGAAAATGGGTTTGTTGAAATTAAAATTAGGGCTTGTGGGAAGAAGATAAAGAAGAGGGCATTAATATCCAACTTTTTAGGGGGCAATGTCAAAATACAGATTATTGAGGTTTTTTTAATGGAATGTAACGTCCGTCCAATCGCTGTCTAATCGTAGTGGGTTATGTCTAATTTTTGGGCATTGGACGCGGGGGGGTAAGTCTAAATACCCTATAATTGCAGGGGGATTATGTCAAAAAAGCCCTTTAATTTTTTCTTGTGAATTATTTAATTGTTATAAACTTACTTTGTGGCGTACATACATAGGTATACTTTCAAAGTTGTTATGGGGTATATGCAAGTTGGCTATACCATGGATGAGACCATTCTAAATGTTGTGATCATATACTATCGTTGTTAAACTTGAGGTTTATACTGAGTCGGCTGAGATCGAGTCATCCTACAATTAATGCACTAATATAGTTTATACGAAGTGTGTTGTGGGCGGGGAGGTATTGTATTCTAGAAGTTGCTAGTATACATGTCCATTTTTTTTAGATGATTAGTTTTGCAGGTGGATACTACATAGGGATGGCAATTTAACCCGAGCCGCAGGGGTCCCGGCCCAAATGCTGCGGGTTACAAACCCGATTAAAATAATAGGGGCGGTTCTGGATTTTAAAAAAAAACGTTTATTAAACGGGGCGGGTCTGGATTTTATAAAAAAATACTCGACCCGTCC
The DNA here is from genome assembly GCA_949130495.1 of Sambucus nigra. Lineage (NCBI taxonomy): Eukaryota > Viridiplantae > Streptophyta > Magnoliopsida > Dipsacales > Adoxaceae > Sambucus > Sambucus nigra. The sequence goes on from OX422212.1 coordinate 33,851,346, forward strand.
CGCCCCATATAGTACTTAAATTTACTTATATACCCTTTTTATATTAACCTATTAACACTCCCACCACATATATATATAAAGTTATGAAACCCTAATTACATTTACCCTAAAGAAACACTCCCACCCTCTCTCTCTCTCTAAATCTGAGAACAAAACTCACTCCTCTTGTGTCTCTCCTCTCCTACATCGCCGGTTCAGCCGAAAGCCACCGGCGGAGGACAGCGGCAACAGCGGCGTGGTTCAGATCTACATCGTCGGTTCAGATCTACATCGGGGTTCAGATTTTTCTAGCGTCGTGGTTTAGTCTACTACATCGTTGGTACTGATTTTCTCCCTACTATTTTTCTAATATGAGGTTTAGATCCGTTATTTTTTTTTTTCTAATATACATCTAAAAATGATCTAAATCAGGGTGCTGGTTTTTTTTTTCTAAACACGGTTGGATATTTCAAAAACTTAGATCCTTAATGCTGTTTGAGAATATTATTCTTGTTGTTGTTGCACAATAATAACATTGCTATTATTTTTTTGTGTGTGATCTTGATATTAGATTTTTGTTTCTAGAAATGTCTTCATTTTTAATATTGTGACCTCAATATATCCTTTTTCAGTGGTTTATTTATTTATTTTAGTCCATGCATGTGATCAGTAAAATAAAACAAAGATAATAGAATTTCTGAAACCTTTGTTGCGTTATTTAGAAATTTAATTAATATAGAAGGAATAAGGTGCAATATAGCTCTCCCTACTGTACTGATTTTATCCATCCGACCCCAGTAACAAGGATTACATTCATCCTTTGGTATTTTAAAAACTTTCTATTCATCCTTTTGGAACTTTTTCTAATTGGTTTGGTACAACATTTCAGTTGGGTATTTCTTAATAACATTCATGAGTAGTGTATAAATTTTTAAATTCTGAAATTGCAAATTGTTTTGGTTGTGGACTGTCACTAAAAGGAACTTATATTAGAAACTGATTAAGTGGAATGATTTGTTGGGTGGTGTGGTTCCTTTTAATGCAGTTTCTTGAAAAGATTGGAAAAAAATGGTATACATTATTTAAGAGAGTATTTAAATTCTGAAATTCCTTTTAGTCACATAATATGAAAATATTTTTTTAAAGGTATTAATTGTTTAAAATAAATTCTCTAATAATATGTAAGAAATTTTCCTTAATTAAATATTTATTTTTTTGTATTTTTTGTAGATGATGCTTTTACCGTGACTTCGAGGCCTACAATTTGTGATGGGCAGTCTGATCCCATGGAAGTTTAATGAAAAGGTAATGCAAGTATAAAATCTATTATGAAAAATTCTGTTTTAAATTCTCTCTTAAATTTTTTTACTTTTATAAATATGTTTTAAAAATTGGTCTTTTTTTCAGGTTTGTGTTAATGATAATGAGGAGATCACAAAATGATGATAGTCGAGCTATTTGAGACTTGTGTAATAGTTGCTATATTTGAAACTTATTATGTAGTAGTTGATGTCATTTGGGACCATGGTTCAAAGTATCGGCCGAGTTGACTCGGTATCGGCCGAGTCAACTCGGAATCGGAGGGCACCGATCCGATACCGAGAGACGTTTCAAAAAAAACACTGAATCGGCCGAGATAGCCGCGATATCGCCCGAGACAACCGATTCCGAGACGCCTCGCCGCGATATCGGCCGAGACAACCGATTCAAACGATATTGTCATATTTTGTTTTATTTTTTGATAGAACTTTTATCTTTTACCATATTTCTTCGTTGTTGAAAATATATTGTAACATTTACAGAATGGTATTACTTTTTCAAAAGTATTAACATTAATTTTTTAAAACATAAAACTCTTTTTTTTTAAATGACTACTAAAAAAAATATATAAATCTTTTAAAAAGTAGTACTCTTTTTTTTAAAAAAAATGACTACTAAAACTCTTTTTTCAAAGAAATGTTATTTTTTTACAAAAAATATTCAAATCTTTTACAAAAAATATATAATGTACAGTTATGTTTGTAAAAAATGTACATTTCTGTACAAATATTATTTTGTACGTTTTTTGTAAAAATGTAAAAAAATGTACATATTTGTAAAAAAATATATATTTGTACATATTTGTAAAAAAAGTGTACATATTTGTAAAAAAATATATATTTTTGTTAAAAAAAATGTACATTTTTGTAAAAATGTCCTTTTGTATGTTTTTGTAAAAATGTACATTTTTGAAATTTTTTGTAAAAAATGTTCTTTTGTACGTTTTTATAAAAATGTAAAAAATAATATACATATTTGTTAAAAAAATGTACATTTTTGTAAAAATGTACATTTTTGTAACAATGTTCTTTTGTGCGTTTTTGTAAAAATGTACATTGTTGTTAAAACAAAATGTATATTTTTGTTTTTCAATATTATTATTGGTTTACTATGCAATATTGAATCTGACAACTTTGCCGCTCTTCAGTATAACCAATTCTACAATGCAATGCATATTGAATGATGCGTTTGAATGTATCTCATTGGTCCACATTGTTAATCTTATTTTTTAAAAATTTTCTATATTTTTTCCGGAATTTTTTGCGCTCTCTAAATAGCGTATCTTTGCGTATCGCCCGATACCGCGACCGATACCGCGACCGAGTTGAAAATCGGGTGTCCGATACCGGGACCGATACCGAGACTTTGAACCATGTTTGGGACTTAATTTGTAATAGTTGATGTCGTTTGAGACTTATGTTGTTTGAAACTTATTTTGTGGTAGTTGATGTAATTTAAGACTTATATGGTAATAGTTGATGTTGTTTGAGACTTAGAAGTTTGGCATTTTAAATTGTATTATATGATACATTTTAATTATTCTGAGACTTTTAAGTTAATGTTGAAGTTTTAGATATTGAGGTATTGGTATTCACTGATACATTTTATTTGCTTACAAAGTCACTATTTTATTTATTATATAATAAAAACAATTTTTTTTTAAGAATAAATTAAAATTTTCGGGTTTTAACCAGTGAGACGGGGCGAGTTCTGACCCGTTTAATTCAAGCAGGACAGGGATGGATTTGAAGAGGTTATATTTAAACAGGTTCGGGGCTTAAAATCTTAACCCGTTGCAAGCCGCGGGGCGGGGCAGGTTAATCTTTTTTTTTTCGCGGGACGGGTTTGAGTTTTGACAAACCGGCCCCATACCCGACCCGTTGCCATCCCTAATACTAGAGGCCCAGGTCTCATGAGATAAATTTATTTAAATGTCATAAATGAAGATTCATGTAATTATATGTCCATTCATATTTAGTTACTCGATCCACCTTGGTTGTCCCAGTGGTAAAGGGGCGGACTTGTTACACTCGGATAATACCCATTGGTCCAGAGTTCGAAACTCCCCAACGAATACCAGATATAATGTGGGGCGTGTATTAGGGGCTCTAGCGTAGCGTCCCCTCTATTTAGCTCGCATGGGGGAGTCCAAAGGGCTCGTTCATGTGGAGGTTCAGGGTTACAAAACAAAAAACAAAAAAAATATATATTTAGTTACTCTTATCGTATTTATGTGACTCAGACGGTTGCTATGGGCTCATTTCGCGTTGAGTTTAAAATAGAAGAACGTTCTCATTGGATCGCGTTGCTCATGATGTTACGCACTTTATATTTTTCAAGTCCGGAACAAAGTTTAAGTTGATTGAGGTTGGTTATCAATACATGCACTTGTCGGGAATGGATCACTTATAATCTCTGATGTTATATTTTGATGCTTATTAGCACTCCTATAGTAGTTTATTTATTTTACAACTTTATCTTAGTGACTGTATTAGTTGGGACTTGCCATTTATATAACGTTCCTGTATGGTCTTATTTATTCCCAAATTTGGCAACTCTGGGTTGCTGTCCAACGTTGAGTCATGGTAATATTGAACTATATAATTGTTTGTTTTGAGAAAACAAGTTTGACACTAAGTGAATAGTTATCCATACAGAGGAGACTGCCCAAAAATTTTCAAACATATTCTACTCTCTTAGATTCAAATTAAAATTATTATCATGACTTGGGGTGTGACAGATTTTGAACAAGAGAAAATAAAGACTACCCAAGTTCATTCTGTAGGGGAGAGTGGATCGGTCTACCACAATACCGATCCATTATTGTATCAATTCAACCAAAATTCATCAAAAAAGAAATCCTAACTTCACCAATCCACGGGTATGTTCTTCTCTCTCTTAGGTATATATTGGTTCCCCATACACCAAAGGACTCGAGTTAGGCAAAACTTAAAGGACAGAGGGCCAACTCGATAAATACCTCTTCAAAACTCTCAAGCGTATGTGGTTTGGAGGAAAGGACACAAGGGATCATTAATTTCCATTAGCCAACCACGATGTTCACAAGATATAAGACATAATCGAAACCAACCAACTCACCCTTCTCGAAACAACATTCCAACCGAGCCACTTGAAACCGATCCACCCCTGTAGACACACCGCCTCGGTATACTAGCCTAAAGCACCGATATAGCTCTTCCTAAAAACGCCATTACCCCAATTAATGCAACCGATAACCTAAACTCACCCTGCCACCTTTCTATCACATCTGCCCACACACCATATATTTTTGAAGTACAAATTTGATAGCGTATCACCTTCCATTTAATGCCCTGACTTGCATGGCACTGTTCATCCCTTTCTCTCACCAAGATTAATGGCCAAGATCAAAAAACCCGGTCCTATAAATACCCTCTTCAACCTCATTTATTAAGAACAAAAAATAGACCTCAACTACTGCATTTAAGATACCTTAAAAGAACATTCTCTGACCTCTCATCAAAAACCTATTAAATCCCTGACCCATAATTTGGCATCATAAACAACCCTACCAGAATGTGTTCACATATATATATCTTGTGACAGACGTACTTGTGTTCTCGCCCTCCATTCCATCTACTCTCGGATTCCTCACAGCATTCCGACGTACATCCTCCAAGACATGTTATATCTCGACTCTTGAGGAGTAATTGTCCTAATCCTACCCAACGAAGAACACCCTCCTACACATTCAGTTCCTCATTTTGATCAGATGCCACCCTATGGAATGACCATTACCACAAGGCAACGAAAAAATTTGTACCTTAAATACACCCCAAAAAAAAAATCTATCTCATCTTTACTATTCTTAATTTCTAAATATTTATTAACTTGAGTGTAACTATTAATTTATAGCAAATTTTTTTATACTTTTGTTTTAAATTTCAAAAATTAATAAATTGTAAATTCATCATAAATTATCATTATAAAAAATATACTGTATATTTGTTTTACAATTAATAATTATTAAATTGTAAATTCATCATAAATTATCGTTATAAAAATAAAATATAATCCCTTCGTCCCAAATTAAGAGTCCATTATTCCTTTTTGGTTATCCCAAGTTAAGGGTCCACTTTCTATTTTTGGACATAATCAAGGAACCAAGTTCCATGTTGGTGAACAAGAGCTAATCTTGACCATTGATTGAGTGCATCATTAATCTATACAAAATAAAAACATCGACTCTTAATTTGGGACGGAGGGAGTAATATATATATATATACATATATATATATATTCAGGCTCTCCATCATACCTCATTAACCATACCTATTTTTTTAAAATAGTAAAAAAAATAACTTTGATTTGATATTTTTTATATGGGTTTATGATATTTCAGTGTGCCCCTGTAAAAATATTCAGCTCAAAATAATGTGTTTTGTTATTTTTAAAAAATAGGTAAATAAAACTGACAATTTTAAAGGGTAAAAACTGTCAGTTTCTTTACCTATTTTTTTAAAATAACAAAAAACATTATTTTCAGCTGATTTTTTTTATAGGGGCACATTGAAATATCATGAATCCATATAAAAAATATCATCTCAAAATTATTTGTTTTACTATTTTAAAAAATGGGTATGTTGCTAGGTATGTTGCTAGGAGGTATGTTGGAGAACATGATTGTGTATATATATATATATATATATATATATATATATATATGTATGTATAACAATTACTATAAAATACTTCAAATGTAACTCAACAGAGTGTTGTCCCAAATACTTGATGTCGGCTACATGTCCTCAATCATGTTAATATATCTATGAGTATAACTCATTTCATATGAGAACTCAAAATGTAATATTTATGGGTATTCTATTAATATGCTTTTTTCAAATCTATGAAAACCAACGCTCAATCACTCTTTAAAATTTCATTGCAAGACTTGTTCATTTAATACTACGACAATTGTCAAGAACCTAAGATATAGCCTTTGTTTCTATAAAGTTCCTCTCCCCACTTCTTGAACACAAGATTGGCCTTTATTTGCCATGTAACATCTTATAAGTTTTTACAATTATGCCTAAGAAAAATTATTTGCACTTTAGGGTCCAGAAATTATTATGCATATTTTTAGCCTGGGGTAATCGTGAAAAAGAACCCCAAAGTGCAAAGATGCAAAACTTTGAACATCTGACTAAAAATATTCACAACTACTGGACCCAATATGCAAAGAAAACCCCTAAAAACAAGATTATATAAAACATAAAATGATTTGTGAGAGAACATACATCAATTTGGCAAGTGAAGTTGATTCTGCAACTGCATTACTGGTATAGTTGGGACCGTTGGGAAGTATGGGTGATGGGTTACTTGAATGGGGAATCTGTGGCAGATTTCCGAATATAGAAAATGGATTCCTTTCAGCAGTTTTGGTAGAGCTTGTAGTGCTGGAGGGAAAAGAACTTCCAGTTGACTGTATAGCAAATTGGGAACCAAATGCGCCTATCAAGTGACAGAGTTGATCAATACCCGAACAAATGAATCTAACAATAGTAGAGGAGGTTATTTGAAAATAGGGTGAAATGCAGAAAATCCCTGAACTATTGAGCAATTGCACTCTACTGTATTACTAATAAGTCCACAAGTGTCGCCAAAAATATTTATTTAATGTCAAAGGGGAGTGTTTGCAACTTTTTGAAGAACCCTTCTTTTTAACATTCTCCCTTTCAAATATGATTAGCTTCATAGTGGAACCGGTAGTTTTAATTGAGAAGTTATTTATACCAGATGTACTTAAATTCTGACTGGAAACTTGAAAGGAATTTGGTTGACCAAAAGCATTATTTGGAGCATTGGGTCTGTAAAAGAAAAGGAATAACAGTAAAGAGCTAAATGACGGAATTATTTTTTCAACCATCAAATGATAGACATAGAAATATATAAATTTAGACAGTACTAAAAAATCTTGCCTCATTCCAAACCCAAAACTAGGGGATGCACCTTGTTGACTGAAACTTGGGACTGAAGGAGGGGTAATACTTTGAGCAGTAAGTGGGGGATTTGGATAAGTGCTTTGGGTAGCAGGAGTAGAATTTTGTTGAACTACATAAGGATTACGAAGTAGGGTTTCGAATTCATGTAACTTGGAATTAAGTAAATTCCTCTCTCTCTCAACCTGTATAAGACGAGCCCAATCAGCAGATTAGTAAAAAAAGCAATCTATCTGCAACTATTTATATATGGATCCTTTTTGTTATGCCATATATCATTTCAAATTTAACGTACTATCAATTTGGGTACCATCGACATTTTTGGTCACTTTTTGCATCAGTTTACTAGTGTCGTAAAAAGTAAAAATGATACCCAAAGTGATAACAAAAGTGTCGCGAAAAGTGAAAGGGTTATTTTGACTTTGTCCCTGTGATAATGCCAATATTAGACACTGCTTTTCAAAAAATTAGACTTATCTCCTGAATTGTAGCTAAGATCTAACACCGTTAAAGGAGGGTGATAACTGATAATTAGAGATACCCATCTTACAGTTTAAAGGCAAAAATGCCCTCATTAATCATCTTCTTCCCCACTTCACCTCCTTCCATCAAACCCTAACCCTAATTTCTTCCCTCCACCAACCGCCTAAGCCTTCCCTCCTCCAACACTGAGCTATCGCCACCCCACCCACTGCCACCATCACAGCCCCACCGCCACAAATTGAACCAATCAAAAAGAGTAGCAACGAATTCAACCCTCAAACAAATGGAACAATCGATCAAAATCAAACAAATTGAACAAACCAAATCAGTTACAATCAAACAAAACAAAAAAACTGTGTAATTCATGAACTGGGCATCGTCTAACTCGTCATTAAACTGAATCGAGCAAAACAAACAATCCCAAATCTGTTCCATGTATTACGAGGAAACTGAAATCCAAATAATATAAACGAATCAAAATCAATGAACACGATGAAAACCAAACACAATCGCTTCAAATCGAACCAAGGAACCCGATCGAAGCCATCCAGGAATCGAACTAGATTCTTTCGTTGTTTGATAACCTTTTGAACACGGAAATGGAAACAAATTGAAATCAAACTCACAATCGTATGATGAATCAAAATCAAAATCACAATCGCTGCAAATCGAACATAACAAATCTCTGCAATATATCTTTGCGATTTTGTTGGTTGGTTGATTCAAATTTATTTGTTGATTTTGTTGGTTGTTCGCTGCAAAATGATTTCGTTGCTTGTTTGATTCTTGGTTTAACCCATTGATATGAGTTTCTTTGAGAACAAATCAAAGCAATATTGATATCAAACTCATGATTTAAAGCTTTTAAATTAGGGTTTATGGTAAGAAAGAAATTAGGGTTAAGATTTTTGGGGAAGATGGAGTAGTGAGTAAAAGATAAGGGTATTTTGGTTTGGAAAAATATGGGGGTAACATCTAATTATTAGTTAGTGTAAATTTTTAACAGAGTTAGATGGTTGTCTAACAGTAGGCGTAAGCCTAATTTTTTGAAAGTGGGGTTTTATGGCTAATATTGGCATTATCTCAGGAGGTAAAGTAAAAAAAACAAAGTGAAATGGCACCCAAAGTGATTATAAATTATAGTTTGGCACCCAAAATGAAAATAAGTTAAGTTTGGCACCCAAAGTGATATACAGCATAACAAACCATTTGTATATCATTCATCATACATATAAGTGTTATTTGTATATGCAGTCCCGGTACTTCGTAATGCACTGTGAGGTCCAAAGGTTTCACTATTTGCACTTTTGGTTTCTTTTATACTTTTGTGATGCTTTCTAAGAATTTTTACGACATTGTCTTCACCCACGGGTCACAAAACATAAAATGGATCCCAAAGTGCATTACAAATAATTCTTCGACCTCAAAATATAAATAACCCAAAAATAGGTAATTTTGGCTTGGGTACCTATTTAGAACAGTTGAGTTTAGAAATAATGGATTGGAAAGAAAAGGAGATGTGGGAGAGTTCAATGATAGATTCTCTCCACCTACATATCATCATATATATAGATATATAATAACTCAAGTAGGATTTCATGGTAGTGAAGATAAAATTATACCCACAAGAGTTAAATTACATAAATGTCCTCCATACAAACACTTACAATTAACTCAATAATAATAATAAACCCTAATTCTCTAACAAAATCAATGTCCCTGTTTTATATTTTGTTGAACTCGGTCCATGTTCGGTCAAAGTTAACAGTGACGTTCAGTAATAACACAATTTTTTGTCCATAAAGGTTTTTTCTAGCTATTTTTGTCAGCAAAGGTGACATGAATCAACAAAACAAAATTTGCTGCCCCTAAAGATCTTATTCAGTGACAAAAGATTGTGTCCTCACAAAAACATTTTGCCACTAATGCTTTTTGCATTATTAGCTTTCACTAATTTGTGACAGAAAAAGAACTAGGTCTAATAAAAAATTAAAAATTAAAAGATGAACCTTAGTCTAAATAAGCCAATTGTTAAGGTACCCAAGTCAAAATCACCCTATAAAGACTATAAGATCACTAGTTATTTTATGATTATCTAGAAATTGTAAATACTGAGATACAAAAAAAGTTTGGACTTATTTATGAAACTTGACCCTATTGAAAGTAAAGGCTCAAATAAATAGGATAAAATACAAATTAATGAATTATACTCTTTAAATTCATCATAACAACCCTACTAAGAATGACCAAAAAAGTGGCAGATTCTTATGATCTTACAATTGACTGCAAATTTAACCCACGTTTAGCATCATCATATGCTAGTGCCCGCAGTTCTTCATAGCTAATATCACCAGCAATGTCACAAGGACCGCTAAAAAGAAGAATTTGTAGCACTTCTCATAAGTGGCGATAACCAAGGAGGAGAATATGGTGAAATTAAAAAATGGAATGTGGGTAGATTCTATAAGATAGTACACGATTAATAAAACCTACTTTTTACAGTGACCATAACATGTAAGCTTCCAAAGCGGTTTCTCAATCTCAAAATCTTCAATGATTTGACGTTTGCATGACTCGGGATCCGTGCACCTACAAATGCATATCAAAATCACTATTAATTAAATTTACTAGGGTCATAAAGAAAATTAAAGAACAAACAACTGTGAAGCTGTAAACTTACAGATAAAAACATAAACCGTTAGTCAACCGAGCAAAAACTTACGTATGATTAGGTGCTGGAGGCTGTTTATCAGGTTGCCGTGTCCCAGGGTTGCCACCATTATTTATGGGGGAGAAACGGTTCCATTTATTTTCAAAAGGCTGACCAACAATAAAGAATATAAGAATGAGATATATTAGAAGTGATTGATGCCAAAAATTGGGCATCTCAGTCAAATCAAGAGAAAATGTAATGAAAATGGCATTGAACGACAATCACACACAAAAACAATATATTTTTCGTGGTGCAGCCAACAAGCATACGTCCCCATTGGATATCCACTTCTGTATTTAATTGTTATAATAATGAAGCTTTGAAGCTTTTACAATGGAAGTAGCAAGTAAGGTTTCTAAATGTAAAAGATGACCCCCCACCCCACCCCTACAATGAGAGGGCAATCATTTTATACAAGGTACATAACTTGGTCGATAAGACTAGTTGTACGAGGCATAAATAATGGATCAAGTAGGCGTGTGTTGATTAGCGGCAATGAATGTAATATTTGATACAGTTGAGGGCAAAGTAGCATGTGTGACTAAAATAACCATCATTAACAAGTAACAGAGTACTGAGCACTGGACCGTTCTAGGATTAACATGATAATAAGTATAAGCAGTAAGAATATTTTTTCTTCTACTTCGTAGTAAAAAATTTAGGAAGGGAAAGAACCTTGAACTGGTTCTGTTTGGATCCAAAATCATTGATCCCTCTTGCCTGAGAGTTGTTCTGAACACCAAATCCAAAAGGATTTGGTTTTTGTTGTTGCAAATTTGTACTTTGTGTGCTGGTTTGTGAGCCAAATCCAAAGACATTAGATTTGGATTGTTGCGGAGTCGCATGAAGAAACCTACACCGATCACCATATTGACAGCTGGAAGAGATGAAGCAACCATGTCAAATTGATAGAAAAATCATTAAATTCGTGCAAGAACACCTTACACAAGGTAAACTAGGTGAAGGAAAAACAGAAAAGATGAAAAAGAAAAAAACGAGTATACTTTGAAGTATAACATATAATCACAGCGTGAATTCTAAAATTTAAAGATTAGGAAAAAGGACAGAAAAAACTTGAAGAGAAATTTTTATAAACAATTGTGCACTAAATATCATGATAGAATAGAATAGCAGTGGAGCTGTTCATGAGACTGTAGTGGTACTGTTCACAACATAGCATTTAGAGGCTTTTCTATCTTTTCTCTCAACTTATATAACTGCCATTGTACATTGACAAGATTGCCACTACCATTGTGAGACCCACGAACCATGGTTCAAAGTCTCGACCGAGTCAACTCGGTATCAGCCGAGTTGACTCGGTCTCATAGGCCAGCGATACAATTCCGTGATACGATATGAAAATTTTACGATTTCGGCTCGAATCGGGTAATAACGGCGAGAAATCGGCAGACTCACTATATATCGGCGAGATCTCGGCGATATGTTCAAATATCGGCCGAGATTGAACAATAGAGAAGAAGCAAGAAGCTTACCCTGTGCGACTTCAACGAACACAGCAACAATCGGATTCAATCTCAGCATTAGGTAGGGTTCCGTTTGGGGAGACAGAATGTTACGCAGATTTTGTAGGGTTTTCTTTTTTGGCAAAGATCTTTTGTAGGGCTTCCTTTAATGAAAGAGGGGAAGAGTCGGGGTGTTACTGTTTGGCAGAAAAGGGTGTTTCGTTAACTTCACAGGTTTTTTTTCTTTAATCCCATTTTCCTTTACATTTTATAGGAAAGTTTATGTTTTTGTTCATTATTTACTTTTCAGTTGTTATACAAAGATCTTTAGTTTAAAAAAAAAAACGTACTGTTTTTTAAAATAAAATAAAATTGTGTTAACTGATATTAAATCCAAAAAAAATGTTCCATGTAATGTTTCATCCAATATATTTTCCAAATAATTTTTGATCCGCAAAAAATGTCCCATTTAATGTTTAGTCCAATGAATATTTTCAAGAATAAAGTTTAGTCCCTACAAAAATGTTCCATTTAAAGTTAAAATGGATTATTGATATTTTTAATTTCTTAAAATGAATTTGTGCATTTTTTTTAATAAAAAAAAATTGATACTGATTACAAGATTAACAATAGTCCATGCTTTAAAAAATTGGTACCAACTTTTTACAACATTATTTTAGAATGGTATAATTGTTTTAAAACAATGGTAATAATTTAAATTAGAATTATTAATATATTGCAACTGATTTTTCAGGGGAAAAATCGGTACTAATTTTTAACAAAATAATCAATAAATTGGCAAGCGTACAAGGATTTGTGGAACCATGTCGTCATATACCGCGGTATGGAGGAAATTAGCAAAATTATCAATAAATTGACAGGCATGCAATATGATTCATATTTCTTCCCTTACCCTATTGGAGAAAATTACCCTTAGTCACATCCATACTATGATAGCTATCGCAACAAGATAGGGAAAGGAAAATGAAGTAATCAATTCTATTCAACTTTTATGTAACTTTTTTTAACATTTTTTGTGTCATTAGATTGTTTTTTGCTTTAATACAGATTTATTATGGAATATTGAATCTGAGAAGTCCGACGCGCGTCGGTATATTTAATTAGACAATGTTATGCATACTAAGGGATGGTTTTGGACTTGTCTGATTGGTCCACATTATCAATCTTATTTTTCTAAACATTTCTATATTTTTTTAGAATTTTTTTAGCTCTCTAAATAGATTATCGATGAGTATTGCTAGATATCGCGATCGATACCGATACCGAGACCGAGTTGAAAATCAGATGTCCGGTACGACGACCGAGACCGAGACTTTGAACCATGCCCCAGACACTACATCCGAAAAAACGACTCCAAGGACCACACTACAAAAAAATCAGTCCCTGAGCCGTAAATCATTCACAAACTCTAAGTAAGACAAAATAGAACTGGGGTAACTAACGCTACACCAAGAATACAAACACGATAACGTCGCAATCTGTTAATAAAATAACTCTCTTTAGAAATTTACTTTATTCTTCCATTATCTCACTGTGCACCACTAGGGATTCGCTTTTTATCCTCTTCATATTCATAAAATAACTCTCTTTAGGGATGGTAGACTTTCTCAAGTTAAAGATATCCATAAAAGAAAATCCAAATATTGGTGAGAGAGATCTTTTATCTAAAGGCTTACAGTGTCAAATCCAGGGTATGCGGAAACCTTAAGAGAAAAGATAACAATGTCAGAATCTAAGGGGTATACCTAAATATTCAATAAATTGAGGGTTATGTATAATTAGAACATTATACTAGGGAGTGGGAGCAAGTAAAAATAACTCAATGTGATATGTATAATTAGAACATTATACTGGGGAGTGGGAACATATAGAAATAACTCTATGTGAAAATCACACACATAACTCTATGAATTTGTTTTATTTCCTCATAACTATGATTCTTTATATACAAATGAAAAACTCTATTAGTTAACTTGAAAATCACACAAAAGAGAATGATAAGGAGTCATTCAATGAAACAAATACAAAAATGAAAAGGTCACCCCGTTACAAATAACATTACAAAACCTCAAGCAACATAAGAAACACACAAATCCTTAGTATATTTACACAAGGCTGCCTAAAAGGAATTTATAAGCCTAACCCTCTTTCAAAAATGCTCATCTCTTCATACTTTTTCTCCAAAGATCACTACACCAAAAATCGGAAATTGTCACGGTCCATGCCCATGACAAATGCTTTTTGTCATGGTCCAATCCCGTGACAAGATCTGAAGTAACCATTTTGCGGGGTGGGTAACCATTGTCCGGAGTCACGGCATGGTTCATGGTCATAAACTGTGGCAAGCACCTCTCGGGTCACAATTTTTGGTCGTAACCAACGATAATGTTGTCACGGGTCGAGACTGTGACTCGTTGATTTATTGGTCACGGTTCCCAACAGTGACCATTTACCAAAATTGAGGTTTCGGATGGGTCCGTGACTAGTACTTAGCGTCACGGTTGTCGACCACGACCCACAAAATGGTTACACCAGATTTTGTCACGGGCCTAGACCGTGACAAAAAGTGTTTGTCATGGGTATGGATCATGACAATTTTCGATTTTTGGTTATTATTTCCAAACTTCCCAAATAATGCTAATATACACTTCCAAAAGACCTTTTGTCTTTTTTACACACTCAAAATCAATTAAAACAATCAGCGAAACCTTTTTAAAAACTTTAGTACCACCCTTTTTGCCCAGACATCCCTAAAACTATTATTCCATTAAATCGCTCAAAAGCACAATAAAAGCAAAGAGGGTCAGCATCCTCTCCATACTCCTGACATAAAACATCCAAAAAGGAGAAAGCTAATGACGCGTACGAGAGTCCCGGAGATTTATCTGTATTTTTATTTTCGTATCTTATTATTAGGTAATTTCTCTCTTTTAGTTGCTATATTAGGTTAGGGGGTGACATTTCCTTGAAATGCCTTTGATGTGTTCTCTTGAATCATTTTACATTTTAAGGTTATCCTGGAGCAAGATAACTCTCTACCTATAAAGAAGGCCATTGGTCATTCATTGTAATCACATTACTATTGGAGATGAATGAATGATAGAGAGAGAAACCTTTATTTTCTAATGTTGTTATTGTTGTGAAAATATGTCCGCTTACATCAAAAAATGTTCTTTTGTTTTAACAAATGTTCACCTTCTTCAAAAGCTATCAACCATGCAAGACCACGACTTTAGGTGGAATGTCCACCTTACAATGGCCTTATAAGGTTTTAAAAGAATGAAAGGAAATCCATCAACAAGTCAAAATAAATATGCAAGGAACAAAATCAGGAGAGTGACTGAATCAGCGTTCGTTATCTCCAACAAAAAGATTATTGAAAAATTCCACATACAAGAATGAAAAGAATCAAGAAAACAACCAAGTATGGAAGCATTGTGACTAAAAGAAAAACAACAGATCCAAATAAAAAGCGAATGAAAATAGCTGTTATCAGTCTTAACATCCTCCCAAATTGAATATGATCCCCTGCCCCAGCCTTATGTTTCAAAAACCAAATATAGGAAGATAAACCACGAGAAATGAACTTCCATGGCTGTGAAAAAGAACCTTCAACCATGATATTGAAGTCCCACTCACTAACATGAAACTCATATTTACTGATTATGACGAACAACGAAGGAATCTAGTTCAAGGAAAAATCTCAATAACCAGCTGCCAAAAAAGTCCTAATATCTTTAGATCAGTTGACTGATTCCCAATCCCAAATTATTTCCAGAAATTGTCACCACCTGCAATTTAACAAGAGGTCTAACCTTCACCAACACCCACCCCCACCAAAAAAAAAAATCCTTCATTAACTGCTCTAATATTTTTAAAACTAATCACAAATTTAAAAGTTTATTCATAAAATAAATCAACTGGAAACCGACTGTATCATATTTAACTCCCTCCCCTTGACTAGTAAAAGATGTGATTAAATGGCTTAAGGGTCAACCTCACCAACTTAAGAACCCACCATATCAATCCCCAAATCAGACTATTAGATATGTTATTTCCAACATGACATATTTCAAAAGAAATCTGTAATTATATTAACATATATAACTTATACCCACTTCCCCCGGGGGGGGGAGGGGGGGGAGGAGAGGAGAGAGATCATGCACAAAATGAAACTGTGACACTATAATCTTAGCTAGTCCAACTTTAAACCTGTCTATTAAATCGCAAATCTACTTGAGACTTCCGCCATACCAGTTACCAGTAAAAAGAGCATGTGTCGATCTTCCTATCTAAGGCATCTCGATGCCCCGAACTTACTCCCTATTCTCCCATTAACAATTATTGAAGAATTAGAAGAGCCATAACACCCACCAATCCACTTCCTCCATCTTGGCCCAAAACCTTTCTTTGATAACATAATCCAGAAAAGAGAAGAAAACAATCTACATAATTATATGTCTTCTCAAAATCAATCTTAAAACACCACATTGTTGTGCTTTCTCCAATACTCCAAAGTTAAGAATCTGCTCCCTTCAACAAAAGCACCCTAGGAACGGGCTATAGTCTTCCATAAACCTCTCGCAACCTTTATGATAAAGACCATAGTCAACAACTTGCGCAAAAGATTCGCCAAACTTGTGGGTCGACACTCACTAAGCTCCGATTAATCATTACTTTTTTGGGAATAAAAGATAAACGACTAGTTTGTACGCCCATTCGCCACCCCATTTGTAAGTAACTGCAGAAAAACTATCATGAAATCATCTTTATTGCATTCCAAACAATTATAAATAACAAGCATCGGAAAACCATCAATCAAGCTTTATCTCCAAAAACACTTTATTAGGGACCTTCCCCAAATGGCTTTTCAAGTAAACATTGTAACTAGACACTAATTGGTAAGGATGGCAACTAGCAATACAACCCATTAACACAACACAAAATTGACACAGAATTACTGGTTATGGGTGTAGCCTTAATAGTTTCTTGTCATAATAGGGAGGACCCGCCATACCCTCAAAAGAAACATATCGATTTCATTTTAATCTGTGAAACTCATGTACAACTAGTCAGACCCGCTTAATTTATGTGTCAATTTCAAGACGAGTAACTCATCTCAATTAACCATATACAACCAGTCAGTTTTCAAACAACTTACATTCCTTAGTAAGTCTTGAGTTCCAGATCAGTTTGTGAACAAAACATCTTGCCTCTTAACTAGGTATAAATAAATTGTTTTTATGTCCTTCGGAAGTATAACTAAGGTGCTCTAATAAGCGGACAGAAATAGTATTTTACATGTTTTGTGAGTTAAAGGATATCTTGTGAAAGTGTATGAAGTCTAGCTTGACAGCTTTATAACGGGTTAAACTTGTTCAATTTGTATAGGACACTGCAATAATTTGTCTATTAAACCGCGAATTTACTTGAGACCTCCGCCATACCTAAAAAGAGCATGTGTCGATCTTCCTATCTAAGTCATCTCGATTCCCCGAACTTACTCCCTATTCTCCCATTAACAATTATTGAAGAATTAGAAGAGCCATAACACCCACCTATCCACTTCCTCCGTCTTGGCCCAAAACCTTTCTTTGATAACATAATCCAGAAAAGAAAAAAAAAATCTACATAATTATATGCCTTCTCAAAATCAATCATAAAACACCACCCCATTGTTGTGCTTTCTCCAATACTCCAGAGTTAAGAATCTGCTCCCTTCAACAAAAGCACCCTAGGAACGGGCTATAGTCTTCCATAAACCTCTCGCAACCTTTATGATAAAGACCATAGTCAATAACTTGCGCAAAAGATTCGCCAAACTTGTGGGTCTACCACTCACTAAGTTCCGATTAATCATTACTTTTTTGGGATAAAAGATAAACGACTAGTTTGTACGCCCATTCGCCACCCCATTTGCAAGTAACTGCAGGAAAACTATCACGAAATCATCTTGATTGCATTCCAAACAATTCTAAATAACAAGCATCGGAAAAACATCAGTCAAGCTTTATCTCCGAAAACACTTTATTAGGGACCTTCCCCAAATGGCTTTTCAAGTAAACATTGTATATAGACACTAACTTGTAAGGGTGGCAATTAGCAATACAACCCATTAACGCAACACAAAATTGACACGGAATTACTGGTTTTGGGTGTAACCTTGATAGTTTAACTTGTCATAATAGGGTGAACCCGCCAAACCCGCAAGATAAACATATCGATTTCATTTTAATCTGTGAAACTCAAGTACAGCTAGTTAGACCCGCTTAATTTATGTGTCAATTTCACGTCGTGTAACCCATCTCAATTAACCATATACAACCAGTCAGTTTTCAAACAACTTACAGTCCTTAGTAAGTCTTGAGTTCTAGATCAATTTGTGAACAAAACATCTTGCCTCTTAACTACGTATAAATAAATTGTGTTTATGTCCTTCTGAAGTATAACTAAGGTGCTCTAATAAGTGGACAGAAATAGTATTTTACATGTTTTGTGAGTTAAAAGGATATCTTATGAAAGTGTATGAAGTCTATCTTGACAGTTTTATAACGGGTTAAACTTGTTCAATTTGTATAGGACTCTGCAATAGTTTGTCTATTAAACCGCGAATTTACTTGAGACTTCCTCCATACCAGTTACCAGTAAAAAGAAAAGGTGTCAAATCTTCCTATCTAAGCCATCTCGATGCCCCGAACTTACTCCCTATTCTCCCACTAACAATTACTAAAGAATTAGAAGAGCCATAACACCCACCAATCCACTTCCTCCATCTTGGCCCAAAACCTTTCTTTGATAACATAATCCAACAAAGAAAAAAAAAACAATCTACATAATTATATGCCTTCTCAAAATCAATCATAAAACACCACCCCATTGTTGTGCTTTCTCCAATACTCCAAAGTTAAGAATCTGCTCCCTTCAACAAAAGCACCCTAGGAACGGGCGATAGTCTTCCATAAACCTCTCGCAACCTTTGTGATAAAGACCATAGTCAATAACTTGCGCAAAAAATTCGCCAAACTTGTGGGTCTACCGCTCATTAAGTTCCGATTAATCAGAACTCTTTTGGGAATAAAAGATAAACGACTAGTTTGTACGCCCATTCGCCACCCCATTTGTAAGTAACTGTAGAAAAACTATCATGAAATCATCTTTATTGCATTCCAAACAATTATAAATAACAGGTATCGGAAAAACATCAGTCAAGCTTCATCTCCAAAAACACGTTATTAGGGACCTTCCCCAAATGGCTTTTCAAGTAAACATTGTATCTGGACACTAATTGGTAAGGATGGCAACTAGCAATACAACCCATTAACACAACACGAAATTGACACGGAATTACTGGTTATGGGTGTAGCCTTGTAAGTTTAACTTGTCATAATAGGGAGGACCCGCCAAACCCGCAAAATAAACATATCGATTTCATTTAAATCTGTGAAACTCATGTACAACTAGTCAGACCCGCTTAATTTATGTGTCAATTTCAAGACGTGTAACCCATCTCAACGAACCGTATACAACCGGTCAGTTTTCAAACAACTTACATTCCTTAGTAACTCTCAAGTTCCAGATCAGTTTGTGAACAAAACATCTTGCCTCTTAACTAGGTATAAATAAATTGTTTTTATGTCCTTCGGATGTATAACTAAGGTGCTCTGACATGTGGACAGAAATAGTATTTTACATGAACTAACGTATATCTTATGAAAGTGTATGAAGTCTAGCTTGACAGTTTTATAACGGGTTAAACTTGTTCAATTTGTATAGGATTCTGCAATAATTCGTTTATGAAGCGGGTATAGAAGATTTGTGGTGTGTCGCTCGTTAAATAAATGAGTGTGCATGAATTTATTTATGTCACAATTTAAAAAACGTATCATGTATGGGAGAAGCCATTTTTTCTACGGTTTGTTTCATCACCCGATGCAAAACCGACTCAACACGACTCGTTGAAAGCCCTTACTAAATGGGTGTCACTCTAACCCTTCCATCCCAAAGCCAAGAGTTCAATCTTTCTTTTACAATCTCTCAAATAATTTAGCACCTCTTCAACTATCCCATCCCCTCTTTTAAGAAACTGTCCTTCCCCCACGTTCAACTGATTCACCAATATATTCAGTTCCCTCCCACTAGCAATCCTATAAAACCCCCTTCTTTAATTCATATTGCTTTAACATTTAATTTCAAAAGATCTCGTCCATACTAGCTAATTCCCCACATAATTATTCTTCAACTTCACCTTCCTCTCCTTGAAACCCGTCATCAAAATATCATATCATCCATATTATCAATCTCTTTAGTCCTTTTCAAAGTCAATCCGTTCGTCAACCAAATATCACCAAAAACCTGTTTATTCACACTTCACCCTACCCTTAAGCTAACCCAATTTTTCACGAGTTCATAGTCTTCCACCCTTTATTCCCCGGCCCGTCATCAATATTTCAATTTCCTCCAAATTATCTATTTCCTGAAATCATTTTCAAAGTCGACCGTTTCTGCAATCAAATATCACGACAAACCTCTGTATTCCATGTTTCCATTACCATTGATTTCACCCATTTTTCTCATCAACTAATAACCCTCTCACCCCTCAACTCACACCCTTCCCACCAAGATCTAAAAGAATCCCTGAACCCCTAGTGTTGTCAGCACATACTTTCAAACCTGGCAGGTGTCCTCACTTTTATTGAACACGAAAGGTATACAATGATTTGAGACCAATCAGGACAAAGATTCATGTACACTGGGTGAAGGATCCTTCCACTAAGATGAAAACAAAAAATTACCCCCATCCTAAAGATCCTCACACTATGAAAACGAAAAATTCTTCCCATCCTAAAATAGACCAAAATTTCACTTTAGTCCTATTTTATAATGTGTTATTATTCTAGGCAATATTCCTCGGGATCAATTTCAAGTCACTCTGCACCTCTCTCAATTTTTGGATGCATTACTAACTACATTTTGTGTATATGAAGGAATATTATGGGCATATTGTTTTGGATGATTCAAATACGAGGAGTAAACTCGAGAAACAGATTTGTCAGTTGAAGCAGTCTCATAGTTACAAATACATTCAACTAAATGATGCCTCATTTTATACAATCACTCAAAGAAAAAGATATGTTGTACTCCAATATGCAGTATTAAAATAAAATTGTGACACCAATCATAGAAGTAGCGCTGAGATATAAATAAGAGAGAGTAAATTTACAATTTCAGCACACGGATAGCTACAGAAACATAAAATTTAGTGTTACTTTAAGTTACACCCACACTTTTTTGTCCAAGTCACCCCAACTTTTTCATAAAAATAAGTTTGTACCCTGAAAACATCACAAAAGCCCGAAATGTGTCACAATAAAACGTCCCAAGATGACCAGAGAAAATATTGAATACAACTGTAGTATGGACAACGTGTTTTTCTCTCTCTTCTAACTCATGTTTTCACTCATTTTCAATAGTGTACCAAAATTCTATTTCTGTGACACCACATCATCCATACAACAGTTGTATGCAATACTTTCTCAACAAACTTGGGTCCAACTCAAAAGGTTTAGGGTAAATTACAATAAACCCCCTTAAACTATAGCTGTTTTACAGTGATCACTCATGATCTCAAATACACGGCAAAGTGCTCCTAAACTATTGGATCGTGACAACTAACACATTTTCCTTAAAATTTTAACAAGTTTTATGCACAACATCAAGTTTTTATCAACTTCACAAATGTGTTAGTTGCCAGATTTAGATAGTTTAGGGAGCCCTTTATCGAGTACTTTAGATCATGGGTGATCTATAAAATCGGTATCTATGAAACACGGGTCCTTCAAAATGGTAAACGCATCCGAATTGGGTGCGATTCTTTCCCAATTCTTCTCCGATTCACACCCACCGTGTATCCATTTTTTTAATTAAATCTAATTACGGATTCTTCCTCAAGGTTGGTACAGTGGTATTCTTCGTGCTAATTTTCTTCCTGAGTTACGTGTTTGAATGATCTTGAGCTCTACCCCTTGAATTCTATAAGAATACTGAAACTTACGTGAAGACTACTAAACTCAACAAATATTGGTGGCATTTTTTGGATCGATATCATTCGTCAAGAGGGTAGTTGTACTAGAGTCTATGAATAAGTGGAACAGGTGAGGCGTGATTCACTCCAATGGACTCTGTCTTCAAGGTCTCAAGGGCAGCTGGGTATGAAAAACTTCTATTTCTGGTAAAAATGGAGTAAATGATGGTTGCAATGATGCGAGTGAAGAGACGAGCACTCAGCACTTAGAGAGAGAGCAGGGAAAGAATACTAGGTCTGGTGTGATTTTGACAGAGTAACAGTTTGAGTTTTTTTTATCCGAATTGACCTAGCCCAAGGGTCTTATTTATAGATACAAGATAGGGCTGACATGGCCTTTTGGGGCGCCAAGAAAGAGAGGGAACTTAAGGAACAAGGTCTGAAGTGTACCTCTTGTCCCTACATTGTCTGCAATCGCCTGTCCCCCTCTGACAGACGACACCTAGTGTAAACCAAAGTTAAAAAGCAAATAGGTCTCCTAATGGAGACAAAACATATGATTTGGTAAATATTTTTTTAAATGGTAACTTGTTGTACAAACTTTTGTAAACTTGAGAGTGACCTTGAGCGCCACCCTCTCTAAAATCATTGGTGAAAGTGATTTCCTTATGAGTAGCCACGTGACTACTCACTACAGTTATGACTAAGTGTTGGTTGTGTAATTACTTGGGTGACTATTAAGAGTCTCTCTACTAGTATTCTCTCTATCTTAAAGTGCTAAGTGGTTAAGTCTTGCTCAACAAACCTAATCTCTCAGCCACCAAGCCAAAACTCCCAAAAGATCCCAACTGGCCAATTTGAGTCCTGCTTGCTCAACTAAGTTACCTGTACAAGTAAATAAACATTAGTACTTTTGTTATTTAAAAGAATAACTTTTTCTATGGCGAGGGGCCCCTTATGATAGACCCCCTCGTTTTGACTTGTTTTGTTCCTTGGGTCACTTGTGTCTTAGGCCCCCTCGCTGCAAAATAATATTTCGATTTGAGCATTGGCAGAGGGGTTCCTCGCTGTGGACTCCCTCGCCTAATTTTACTTTTAACTGGCATTGGCAGAGGGGTCCCTCGCTTGTGGACTCCCTCGCCCAAATATCATTTTTAACTTGGTGTTGGAAGGGGGGTCCTCGTTGTGGACTCCCTTGCCTAAATAATATTCCAACTAGAATTGGCAGAGGGGTCCCTCGCTTGTGGACTCCCTCGCCTAAATTTCTCAATGACGTGAGGAAGACAATCTTCTCCGCATTTGCCGGGTCCATCTTGATCTAACTGTAGCCGACATACACGTCCATGAAACTGTACATCTCATGATCCGCGGTAGCATTTACTAGACTGTCTATATTTGGCGAGGGAAACTCATCTTTGGGGCACGCCGGGTTCAAGTCGCGGAAGTCAACGCAAATCCGGATTTGACTTTCATTGGTACAATGCTAAAAAGCCATATAGGGTGTTGAATGGGTTTGATGAACCCTGTTGCCAACAATTTCTCCACTTGTGCTTTTATCTTAAGGTCTAGCTCAGCCTTGCATGTGCGAATGGCCTGTCTAACTGGGAAAGCATTAGGAAGAACATTTAGTTTATGGGAGCTCACCTTCGGATCTATCCCGGGTATTTCTGTGTATTTCCAAGCAAACACATCGGTGAGTTCCTTGAGCAATGTAATGATCTCCTCCCTTTGCTTTGGGTCCAACCGTTTGGAAATTAGAATGGGTATACGTTCTTCCCCTTCTAAGCCTAGATTTATCTCTTCCAGCTCCTGCAGCTACTCTCTTGGACTGTCTTACATGCATTCAGGCACCTCCTCGGGTTCCTCTATATATTCTATAATATGCGACTCATCTACAACAAAACACTCTGGTGCCGGGTCGACGCTCTCATCCCAGAACGCCGCCCACGCAGACTGTCATAAGCGGTATATAACTTTTTCGTTCGAAAGGGCGACCTTCTTACATGTTCGAGGGGGCTTGGTTGCCTCCTCTACCTTTCTCTTTCCCTTTGCCATCTGGGGGATCACTCTTTGCCATCTGACGTCCTTGGTTGGACACCTCATCCAACCACTTGCATCCCCTCTAATTTTCTCGCTGGGCTCTTTCTTTCTTCATCAAGCTCGGTATAAAATGCTGTATCTACCAGATGGGCTTCCTCAACAGATAATGGCTTGTGAGTTGCTTTGACTATAATCTCGATACCTCGAACATTGGCTTTGGCCCATTGATGATATGTGGAGGGCACTATTCCGTGAGTGTGCATCCACACTCGCTCTATGAGCAGCTGGTAGCTTGTGTTGGCATTGATGATATGAAATTTAATGTGAGAAGTGAAGTTCCTCAGCTTGATACCCACATTCACGTACCCAAGTGACTGCATGCCTGCGCAGTCAAATCCGGAGATCACCAGTGGTACGGGTACTATCTTATCTTGAGAGATCCCTGTCTCATATAGCATGTTGATTGGCATGATGTTGATGAACGCTCCTCCATCCATCAATGCCCTGCGGAAAGAAATCACATTGATCATGGTTGTCACGTAGAGTAGGCGATTGTAAAAATATGGTACATATCTATCTGCCTCAGAAAAGACCACCTCAGAAGTGTATCTTTTAATCAGTTGCCCAATGGGTCCTGCTAGTTTAGCGAGGGGTCCCTTCGCTGCTGCACCGATTCCAAAATCTTTCTTGTGATGACTACCCGTGTGTCCTACTTCATCCCTATCTGGTCGAACAACCATTTGAACTTGGGACTCCTAGTTATGGCTTTGCACTCAGAGTCCAAGTCTACCTCATAAGTTATAACATTGCAGACATATTTTGCCTCAGATGTCCCCCATTCATCTAGAGCAAGGATAACATCTACTTTGCCTTCTAGGAGGTTCACTTGCTCAACCCCCTCACATTCAACTTCTTCTTGATCAGGATTGAAAAACCATTATTCACGCATCCTCTCATTTCAGCCTTTTATTCTCTATTAAGTGTCAGTCCTTCCAGCTCTTCGCATATCTTCTCGCTATCTTCCCATTCCTTCAGGTCACGAAGTGCTTCTTCATCATATGCTACTACCATATTGGGAGTTCCATAATGATGTGCTGAAAATGGGTTCTCATTGACATCTATGAAGGGTATCTTCAAAGTACCATTGGACACATGCTCGCCAATGATCCTCCTTAGGTGGAAACAATCTTTGGTGGCGTGCTGCACTCTCTGATGCAACTCGCAATATTTGGCATCAGCCTTGTCTGCTACTGTTGGGACCTCCCCATTTGAGTGGGGTGGACCTACTACCCCTCTCTCGCACCAAAGTGCGGTAACAGTCCATCGCCTCTGCCACACTACATGGCAACGGCGGTGGGACATCATCACCAAACTTCCTCTTGCTTGCTGGGTTGTTTCCTTTTAACCCTGGGCCTCCCTTCTTGCGCTTTGAACGTCCATCTACATAGTTAACAGCTTGCCTCCTAGAGACTTGAAACTTTCCTGAGGTCAGAGGCATTTGTGTTCCCCAATTTGAGGGTCTAAGGATTGATGATCATAGCTGTGTTACTGGAAGCCAGGGTGAGTTCTCTAAAAGTTCCATCTCTAGTCTCATTGACCAAATGGATTTTGTATTCTTCCAGGAGTCTCTCGACACATATTTGCAGCAGCCTTGCCTTAGCTACATCTGTATGGACATCTAGTGCCCTCTCGCGAAAACGCATGATATATTGCATTAGTTCTTCATCAGACTTCTGCACTTCTTGAGCCAAGTGTCTAAACGTGAACTCGTCTTCCACCATGAAAAATTTCTGAAGGAACTACCTATGCATTTCTTACCATGTTAGGATGTTGTTGGGCGCCAGGTGGGAGTACCACGTGTACGCCTTCCCTGTAAGGGTCTTGGAGAACTCCCGCAACTTCAAGTTCTTGTCATTCCCATGCAATCCTAGAGATTCCACAAACTCTTTCACGTGTCCTATTGGGTTTTCTCCTTTACTATTTAATTTGATGAACTTTGGTGGGACCTACCCTTCTGGGTATGGTTTCTCATTGACAATTTCTGGGTAGGGATTCTGCAATTCCTCATACAGATGAGAAGTTTCCCTCTATGAAGAAAGTAGCTTCTTCACTTTCTCCATGGTAACAGCCTTGGATAGAGACTCCTCCGAACCCACATGTTGTGGATTTGGCACAAAAGGTGGTGTTGTTGTCGCTGCAGCGGCTGCCCCTCCAGAGGGGCTGCTGGTGGTGTTACACAACTTTGGCTCAAACTTGCCAAATCCACGTTATTTTGCTTCAGAAACTCAAAAAACATGCTCATTAAATCCATACCTGCCAATGGAGCAACTGCTGCTGCACTGGTCTATGCTCTACGTCCAATCACTACCACCTCCTCTTGGGTGGTCTGGTCAATGGAGTCTTCAAAGACCAACTGCTTAGAAACATTATAACCTTCCTTTGTCCATAGTAATGAGGATACTTCCTCAACGGAGTCACCAAATGTAGGAGGGTGGTTGTACTGGAGTCTATGAATAACTGAAAGGGTGAGGCGTAATCCACTCCAATGGACTCTGTCTTCAAGGGCTTCAAGGTCTCAAGAGCAGCTGGGTATGAAAAACTTCTATTTCTAGAAAAAATGGAGTGGATGCTATGGACCTTCCCCTGCAAATATAAAACGTCACAGATAATAATGATAACTTGGAGAATAAGATCTCTTGAGAATGATGGCTACAATGATGGGAGTGAAGAGACAAGCACTCAGCACTTAAAGAGAGAGCAAGGAAACAATACTAGGTCTGGTGTGATTTTGACAGAGTAACACTATAACTTGAGTTTTTTTTATCCGATTTGACCTAGCCCAAGGGTCTTATTTATAGATACAAGTTAGAGCTGACATGGCCCTTGGGCGCCAAAAATGAGAGGAACTTGAGGGACAAGGTCTGAAGTGTACCTTTTGTCCCTACATTGTCTACAGTCGCTTGTCCCCCTCTGACAGACGACACCTAGTGTAAACCAAAGTTAAAAAGCAAATATGTCTCCTAATGGAGACGAATAATATGATTTGGTAAATATTTTTTTAAATGGTAACTTGTTGTACAAACTTTTGTAAACTTGAGAGTGACCTTGAGCGCCACCCTCTCTAAAATTATTTGTAAAAGTGATTTCCTTATGAGCAGCCACGTGACTACTCACTACAGTTATGACTAAGTGTTGGTTGTGTAATTGCTTGAGTGACTCATAGGAGTCTCTCTACTAGTATTCTCTCTA
This sequence comes from Sambucus nigra, assembly GCA_949130495.1. Taxonomy (NCBI): domain Eukaryota; kingdom Viridiplantae; phylum Streptophyta; class Magnoliopsida; order Dipsacales; family Adoxaceae; genus Sambucus; species Sambucus nigra. The sequence continues at coordinate 33,878,613 of OX422212.1, forward strand.
TCTTAAAGTGCTAAGTGGTTAAGTCCTGCTCAACAAACCTCGTCTCTCAGCCACCAAGCCAAAACTCCCAAAAGATCCCAACTGGCCTATTTGAGTCTTGCTTGCTCAACTAGGCTACCTGTACAAGTAAATAAACATGAGTAATTTTGTTATTTAAAAGAATAACTTTTTCTATGACGAGGGGCCCCTTATGATAGACCCCCTCGTCTTGACTTGTTTTGTTTCTTGGATCACTTGTGTCTTGGGCCCCCTTGCTGCAAAATAGTATTTGGATTTGAGCATTGCCAGAGGGGTTCCTCGTTGTGGACTCCCTCGCCTAATTTTACATTTTAACTGACATTGGCGGAGGGGTCCCTCGCTTGTGGACTCCCTCACCCAAATATCATTTTTAACTTGGTGTTAGCAGAGGGGTCCCTCGCCTAAATAATATTCCAACTGGCATTGGCAGAAGGGTCCCTCGGTTGTGGACTCCCTCGCCTAAATAATATTTTAACTATGGGCAATGCCCCTCTACAGATTGGTTGGAACATTAAAAAGGAGAGAGGGTGAGAGTTGACCAGAGAAAAAGAGATATATGAGAGTTAAAAAATGCAAATTGAACAATTGTATATTGACAATCATTGACGTGGATTTGAAGCGTTATCACAAATCAATTTTCAACATCTTTCAGCCTCGACCTGCGAAGCAGAATAATAGTTATGAATGATTTACATAAGTGGTGTTCGATAAGTTAGGTGCGTGACTGGAATTATGCATATGAATTAACTAGTTGGACGGTGCTTGGGAATATATCTTTTCATAAATAGTATTAACCATTTTAATCTTTTTCGTTATGGCCCATTATTTTTATGTTGAAGATACAATACTTAGTCAATTATCTATAAAAAAATTAAGGAATAATATAATGTAGTGTTAATTGCAAATATAACCATGATGTTTTGGGCAATTTTTAAATTTGGACCCATTTTTTCAATTTTTGAAATGTTAACCCTGACATTATTTTATGGTTATTTTATGGTTCAATTTTAACCCTCCATCAAACTTACCCTTAAAAAATTCGACGAGAATGGTGACTGCATAATTTTTATTAACAAATGAAATGTTAAGAGTACCAATAATTTAATGTCCTGTGTCATTGTTTATTTTAATTATTTTCATTATAAGAAACAAAAAAAATCCAACACATCGAACCCTTTCTCTCTCTCTCTTTCCCACTCCGCACCCACTTCTCCTCTCCGACTCTCTCTCCCCCCCCGTTGCCAAGCCTAGTGCCATTTCCCACAAATTATGCCCTATGTCCATCCGCCTCTCTCCATTCCCCCTCCCCTGCGGTCCCCCACTTCTCTTCAACTCTCTCTCTTCGTTGTTTAGCCTAACGACCCCCCTCTGCCCCTCCGCCTCCCTCCATATCCCCCATGGTGCTCCCTCATCTCCCTTTTCACTGGAGAAACCCCCTCTTGTTCACCTACAATGAAACTACCATCACCCCCTCCCCTATTGTTGCTTGCTACATTTGTGGTACGGTTAGGAATATTTTGAATTTCTTTCTAGTTTTCGTATATGTATATAGCTCAAATGAAATGGAGAGGATAAAGATCCGCTTAGTTTTTGAAAAAAAAAAGGGCGAAATCATATGTAAAGCCCGCGGCCTTGCCTATTAGGCCGAGGGGTTGATTCTCTTATCTCACGCAATAATAATTTAAGACAATCTTAATTAGGGCAATCCTATTAGGGCAAGGCTCCTAAGTAGGCCTCGGCCTCATAATCAAAGTTAAGCATCTCCTCATTCACCACGAATAGTAAAGCATAAAGTAATAAGTTTCATCTCAAATAAATAACTACGATCCTTACAACATTCATTAGAGAATGTACTTGGCTCGACGCATGATAATAAAAAGCTTTACAAGTAAGATGACTTAACAAAAATGTTTTCCTAGCATAAACAACTAGAACTAGATTATGGACGCTTAACAAAATTTATGCCAATTCTCTATTTTCCTTTCCAGTCCGCGACCTCTTTCCTTAGTTCACAGCCTAAAACATTCTTTGGGGGCTCTTATCCTAAGGGAAGTCCAGGAATAAAAGGATGAGCTCAAATAGCCCAGTAAGGGTTAAATCAAATATCCACAACCCAACTCAAACTACCAATGTTAGTAATTATAAATATACTAATGAAACTACGAAATAAGATATAAACATGATAATATATGACAGGATTTAATTGTAAGGAAGAGACAAGTTCTTTTTCCCAACCCCCGATAGATAATTTTGATGTCCTAAGGCTCAATCTCCCTAGTCTACCGGTCCCCGGCTTCCCCCAAGGCTCAATCTCTCTTGATTCGCCCCCAAGCGAATTGTCGTCCACGTCCTTTAGTCTGACCTTGGATGGAAATCATAATTCCACGACTTTATCATAAGTTGATGGGAATGAGAGTTTATTTTAGTATTTTCTTGCTTTTATTGTGATTTTCCTTTAATTTAAAGCTTTATTAGTTTCCAAGTATGTTTGGGACTAATATGTCATTTTTAGATATTAGTTGCCTTCTTTAGTCTTTTTGGGTAATAGCTTATTTAGCAAGCTAATCTCTCCTATAAATAAGCCTATTGTCTGAATATGGAGGATTGAGAATAGAGAGAGAAAGAAACCCATTTCATTTCTTTAGTTGTTATTGTGTAGAATAGATGTTGTGTAGATTAGTTGTTGTGTAGAATAACTTATTCTTTTTACGCTTCCGGACCCTAATTCACATCAAATTTGTATCAGAGCCGCGTTTGTTCTTGACGCGAGGATGATTATCAAATACACTTCAGATTCAGGTTGGGATCATTCCGATTTCATTCTACGTACAACAAGTCCCACCATCGAAACCCTATAATTCTCCAAGATCCACCCATTCTACATCTTTGCCCCAAAAAAAACCTAGTTTCACAAACCCTAACCCTACCCACAATCAAGAAAACAATACCACCAAAGAAACTATCCCACCACCACCACCTGCTGGCCGTCCCGCCCAAAAAAAGCCCCTGCAGCCCCAACCAACCTCCAAACCCACCGCCCCTGACTTGAGATCCCACCCCAACCCTCGTCCAACCCGAAATGACTCTAACCCGACCCCAAACCAGACTGAAACACCAGGGCTGCCTCACCACCTGCCGAAGTACCCAACCACCCAAGGCCGACCCAAATTCAACCCATCCCAATCCAAAACCTATCCACAGCAGGCCGCCCCCTACCCTGCCTCATCCAGGCAACCTTCGTCCTCCTATTTCGACCACCAACCAGCCTCGCCGCACCCTCTACTCCCCTGCCAACCAACTCCAACCAAAGCCACTGCTTCTTCCGCCTATAAATCCTCCCAGGAACCATTGGAACCACCGCTGGAATGCAGCGGACGGCCCACACCCCACCGCACTGCAGCAGCGACTTCAATAGGAGGTTCGGCCCATCGTTTCCCCCTGGGTTACCACGAAACAGCCCAGAAGTTCCTTCATACCAGCCCAGAGTGATACAAGGCAATTTCAACTCAAAATTTCAGCCTGTAAATCAGAATGATCACCGAAAATTCAAGAACCAACCTCAAACGATTCAAGAACCACCGGAATTTCAAGATTGCATTTTCCACAACCAAGATTCATTGCCGTCCCTTCCCAAACACTAAAAAATCATTTCTAATACAAACCCTAACCACTTTTCACAAAAAAAAAAAAATAATAATTTCAAACCTTATTTACCCCATTTTCAAGAAACCCCAAAACTCACTCCATTTCAAAACCCTAACCCTAATAAACATTCTTATTCAACCCCGGCAACCTCCCATCACATCACAAACCCTAATCAAACTTTCCCACCACCCGGACCTCTTCAACACATTAATCCCCAACCAATTTTTGAAAATTATAATTCAGCCCCTGCATTTTCCAATAATAACAAATCTGCCCCAAATCTATCAAGGCCCTACGATTTAATCCCTCCCTCACTCGAAAAATACCTTTCTTACAAATTCTCGTGGGATGGTACCCAATACGGCCTCGATATGAATGCATGTGCCAATTTTGACACGGTTAGTTGTGTCATCATCAAGGAACTCCAAAGTCTTCAAGCTTCTTGGGCCGAGACGAATTCAGATCTCTCTCAAAAGCTTCACACATTGGCATATAGTGCTTATTCTATCGGAGAGTATGAGATTGTACCATCAACACCTACATAGATATAGAGCCGAGTATTATGAGATGGAGATGGCACGTGAACAATGGATATGTGCACGAGCGAGGTATTTGGTCCCATATTTGGAGTACTTGTCCACCGGTGTACCTCCTCCTACATCCGATGTCATTCCCGCGCACACCGATGATACTATCTCTTCGGATATGCTTCACGAGGATGTCTCCGAGGTTGTTGAGACCGAGACGATGCTTGTTAGTGACTCCGAGTTCCTTCCTTGTGATTTTTTGCCATATTCGAGGAGGATGAATAGATCACTCGTACCTAATATGGAGATTTGGAGGCATTTGCGATTGTGGACTTCTTTCCTATCTTTGGGATAGAAGATGAGGGGCACTTCCTATATGATTTTTTCAATTTATTTGTTGAAGATAGTTGGGAGACTCGCACTCATTATCGCGAGGTACAAATATTTGATTTGATGGATTTTTTTCCCATTTTTGCTCATGATAATGAGCTTTGTGATGATGGTTTGGTGGTTGTTTCCTATGAGGAGTATATGTTGCGTGGGGTGATCACGCTTGGTGTGGAATTTGTGGACCCCTTTTGGGTTCCTTATGAGGAGCGCTCCACTACTCATTTACATATTTCGATACTACGGCGACTCATTACGGGGAATTTGGATGGAATTTGGCATCAATGGCGTTCTCCGCGTCAATTTTGTGTTAGCTCTTCATTTGGACGGATGAGAGGCCACATTATTATTCATTGGCCATGGCATAAATTTTGGGGTTTTCTTCGCGGATATTTTGCAAGTCGTTATGCGGGACGCTTCAAAGGACGACTGCTTTTTTAAGTAGGGGAGCCCGCGGATGATGCCCTCACCCACACTTTTGTCGCTCGGGACGAGCTCTCTCAAGTAGGGGAGAATGATGGGAATGAGAGTTTATTTTAGTATTTTTTTGCATTTTATTGTAATTTTCCTTTATTTTAGAGCTTTATTAGTTTCCAAGTATGTTTGGGACTAATATATCATTTTTAGATATTAGTTGTCTTCTTTAGTCTTTTTGGGTAATAGCTTGTTTAGCAAGCTAATCTCTCGTATAAATAGGCCCCTTGGCCCTCATTTGTACTTAACTTTTAATATGGAGAATAGAGAATAGAGAGAGAAAGAAACCCATTTCATTTCTTCAGTTGTTGTTGTGTAGTATAGATGTTGTGTTAATTTGTTGTTGTGTAGAATAACTTCTTTTTACGCTTCCGCACCCTAATTCCATCAGTTTCTCTTCGCCCAGTCATGGCACAGGTCGCGGCCTCCTCGCCTACCCACTTCCAAGAAGAGCGATCTGTGGTCTGCTATTAGCTCCATAGCCTTGGTCGAGCTCTGCCAAGTTGCAAGCCCCATAATTAGTCCGTGCTCAATCTCACTAATCGTCTGACCTCAAGCACAAAGCAGAAGGCCACTCCACACATAATGCTTCGGCCTGGCACATCAAAGTCACGGCCTTAACATTAGAATCCAACGAATCACGCAACAAAGTAAGCCACAATACCATATTGCCTATGTCCGCGGCCTCAAAGAAGGAGTTAGAACTCCTGATCTCATATCAACCAACAGTAATAAAATGAAAGTTTTATCCAAAAATAATTCATAACCTAGGTTTACGAAAAACTACACGGAAAACCCTAATAAACCTCTTTAAGAACACAAGAACGTTTCCCAGAATTTTGATTCTAACTTCTAAGCACCCAAAACCCACTTTACTCGGGGGAAATGGTAACTTTATAATATGAGTATAGGATGAACAATAAGAATCCATGGCCATTTACCCAGAAACCAACATAAGAGGCCTCATCTCGGTCAACGAAACATGGAAATAGGGTTTATAAAAGTGAAGAAAGGGGTGAGCGCGGAATCCGAGTCCGACGATAAACAGTAGCAATCCGCCTCCTTCGACAACTCTCCTTCGCCTATGAACAGTACGACTCCTCGTCCGTAAATTTATAGCATCCATATTTGTCCTTAAATTCTCACTTTCTCTATCTAAAGTGTTAGTAATGATTTCTAAAAGCTTTGGGAATGGAGCTAAGGTGTGTTATTTAAAGGAAGTGAGGGAAAACCTAGGATTTTCAATTATATCACCACTTTTCCCAAAAAGCCCCTTCAACCGACTTCTAGAAATTCTAAAACTTGGTTTACAAGAAATAACCTGATTGGGCCACGTCACTAATCCAAGTATTGGGTTTCTTATGCCTCCGAGGTGTAAGCTCCATGGCCTTATACCATGGGTCGGACCCTAAGGAAGACAATTGTGGCCTTGGTAACTATCTGTGACCTTCTTAACATTTCCCCGGACTACTAAGTCTTTATTACAGGTCGCGGCCTTAGTAGTATTGGCCATGGCATTTTTGGTTGTGACCTCAACAACACATCGCGACCTTGGTTTGGGTCGTTTCATCATATATGTTAAAAAAAAGTTGCTTTAAGATGTTTTAACTAATTCATCTTTCTTGAGAACCAGAGAGCGTGTAAAAATGGTGGTGGTTAAACTAGCAGGCTGCAATGGAGTTGGTGGCAGCCTGGCAGGTGGTTGTGGAGTGGTGGAGGTGTGAGGGCGATGGAGGTGGTAGTGTGGGTGTGATGATTTTTTTGCCAGAATTAATTATGTAATCATGTTTTTAGAATGTGATTTTTAATTTAATATTTTACAAGCCAAGTGTGTCACCTTTTTATTTGATAATTTGATACATTGATGGCACATTGGTTGCCTAGTAATCCATTCTGTTAAGTCTCCTAACAGAGGTTTGACGAATGGTTAAAATTGGACCATATAAAAACGTCAAGGCATAGGTTTGACGTTGCAAAAATTGAAAGAATGGGTCCAAATTTCAAAATCACCCATGCAATTAACCCTATATTGTATTTCATATTAAGACTTTATTTCCCAACGCACCCGAGTCCTAGTTTTATGAGATTATTCAAATCACCAAACCCGCATGTGTCATGCCCGCACCCACAGCCACATTCACGCTTTATAAATTGGTATAATTCAATGTGTTTTCCGTAATTTACCCAAAAAAAATTAAAATGTGGAGGGTAACATTAGTCTTAAATGGACTACTTCAGTTCTCTCACTTTAGAACCCCAACTTTCATTTAGTCTCTCTCCACTCCCTCTCTTTATATATATATATATAGAGAGAGAGAGAGAGAGAGACATGCTCTAGTACATACCAAGATTACATACCTATTTTTTTTTAAATAATTACAAAAAAAATTGTTTCGACTTAATTTTTTTATATGACGTTTAAACATTGCAGGGACCCATATAAAAAAATCAGCTTAAAATAACTTTTTTTGCTATTTCAAAAAAATCGGTCAAACTTGCACAGTTTTTTAACCGATTTTGAGCTGAAATTTTTTATATGGAGCCCTTGAAATGTTTAAATACCACGCAAAAAAATTCAAAAATATTTTTTTAATATTTTAAAAGAAATGGTTTGCATCAGCGGTATGTATACTTAGCACTGTTCTAAAAAACCCGCCTAGGCTCCGCCTAGGCTTAAGGCTTAGGAGAAACGCCTCGCCTTACGCTTTTCACGCCTTATTGTTGGTAAAACCCTTAAGGCGCACTTTTTCCTAAAAACAACAATGTTTTAGTGAAACGATGTCGCCTTTTAAAGAATTTGTTTACAAACCGGGCCATTATCTCATCCAAAATAATCAAATAGTATTTTAATTTGCATATATTCAGACATATTTTTATGATATGTGCAATTTTTGTATTTTAATAGCCTTATTATGGTTAAAAATATTAAAATATATTAAGAAGGCCTAAACGTCTTTTCACATTTTTTCACGCCTAGGCCCGCCTAGGCTTCTAAGGCTTAAGGCTTGGCCTCCACGCCTCAATCACGCCCCGCGTTTTTTAGAACCTTGATACTTAGTATGTATGAGTCTCTCTCTCTCTCTCTCTCTCTCTCTCTCTCTCTATATATATATATATATATATATATATATGCACACACACAAATTTGATTGAAACTCATTTCAAATGAATACATCCACAATCTATCGATTCCAAATTGACTAGTTTATATAATTAAACAATTTACGCAGCCAAACCCAGCCTACACAAATTGGATTTAAATCCGTTTCAAATGAATACATCCACAATTGACCCATTTATATAATTAAACAATTTTTGCAAAGTAAAAAACAATCTGAATTTCCTAAAGCTTTGGATTAGGTCCTATCAGTACACAAGGAAATAAAAAAAAAAAAAAAAAAAGTTTATCCGAATTGTAAGCAAGTATTTAAGTAAACTTTCTCAATACAAGAAACTAAAAATGGCGTACCTGCCACGCTGAAAGTTTCTGCAAAGTTCTTTGTTCGGAGGCATCTCTCTCTATTTCTGTTGTATGTGTGTGTCGAGTGTGTGAGTTTTTATTTCTTCTTCTGCCGACCCATTTCATAAATGTCTAGCGTCCATCACACGCGGGATGCAAAATTTTGGAGAGCAAACAAACTTTTTTAGGGGTAGAGTTTAGGGTCCGTTTGATAGGCGACATTTGGCAAATGATGGCAAATTACAATTTTATTCATTATTTTGTGTATTTAATGATTATTATTTATCATGGAAAATTTATTATGGAAACTCATGTTCACATGCAAATTTGTCATCATTTTTTTATTTTTGTTGACAAAATTTTATTACCTATATAGTAAAGCAAAAATTTTCTACAAATTTGCCATCCTTTTTAAAAATCTTAAAAAAACTTTTTTTGTTTGTTAAAACTTTTTTTTTTAAGAAATGTTTTTTTCTCATAAAAATTGTTTTTTTTGTTTAAAACTGTTTTTCCGTTAAAAATGGTTTTTATTTTGTTAAAATCGTTTTTATTTTGTTAAAAACTTTTTTTTTTTCATTGAAACTGTTTTTTTTTTTTTTTTGTTAAAAACTGTTTTTTTGTTACAACTGTTTTTCTTTAAAAAAAATTGTTCTGAACTATTTTTTTTTTTCAAAGTGATTTTATTGTTAAAAACTGCTTTCTAAATAAAAAAAATTCCCCGTTAAAACTATTTAAACTGTTTTTTTTTGTTAAAACATTTTTTTTTTTTGTTAAATTTTTTTTTTTCTAAAAAAACTGTTATTTTGTTAAAGTTTTTTATTTTATTAAAAACTGTTTTTTTATTCATAAACTGTTTTTTTGTTCTAAACTGTTTTTTTTATGTTCCATTAATGCTTTTAAAAAATTCATTTTTGTCACCTAGAAAATTAATCCTATCAAACAACTTTATGTGGCAAATTATAGGATTTGCCCTCACAAATTTTGCCATGGCAAATTTTATTATGAAAAAATTTGTCATGCTCTCCGTTTGCCAACTTTTGTATCAAACGGACCCTTATAGTTTTTTTTTTAGTTTTTTTTTTGAAGTTTTGCTAATCTCCCACCTCATATAATTTTTAAGTGGAGCATATATCATATTCTCCTTCGAATATTTTTTTAATACGCAGTAAGTTCAGGTCTTTTTATTTTATTTTCAAAAGTTCCTCACCACATAAAAACAATCAAAAAAATGAGCTCCGATGAAGATTGTCTGAACTCCGACAGAGGGGGAGGGGGCGGAAATGTCGCACTAACCTTTAAAAATAAGAGAATATTGATTAAATGAGTGTTTGAGGGACTTTTTTTAACAGAATAAAAATGATTTGACTAAATATGTATTAAAAAAAATTGAGGGACTTTTAGATAATTGATCCTTATAATAAGTCACATAATATCTCCGTAATCGTTTCTTTTCACTTTTCACCAAAAATGACACTCCATAATTGTTAAAATAGGACCAACAAATAAAAAACATTAAAGTTGTTACAAATGAATTTTTTTTAAAATGGGTTTCTTTCTACTCTTAAAGAAAGAGTTGTGTGATGAAAAAGATATAAAACTCGTCTTCTTACAAGGGGATTGACTAAAAGGTAGGGGTGGCAATTTTAGAAACGACACAAAAAAATGTAATGAAACGACGCGAAATTGACCCGAAATTGACACGACGTTTCGTGTTCGTGTCGTGTTTTTTTTACACGAAGTCGTGTCATGTTCGTGTCTTAATTATGGGTCTTGTCGTGTCGTGTTATCATGTTATCGTGTTTTTTAGGCGTGAAATTTAAGAAATTCTGATTGTCATGTCGTGTCGTGCCGTGTTATTTTTTATTAGGTCGTGTTCGTGTCAACTAAAAAAAACACGAATTCGTGTCGTGTTCGTGTTCGAACAAACCTTGTCGTGTCGTGTCACCCCGAAACACGATCCGTTGACCCGAATTGCCACCCCTACTAAAAGGGCATATGGTACCGATTCTTTCGTGCCTATATTTTATACATGTCAAATAAAATGCAAAATAAAATTTTAAGTAAATTATTCATTTGATCCTTAAATTATCACGGTTGTTTTAAAATGGCTCTTGAACTATTAAAAATATCAAATAAATCCTTAAACTAATCAAAATGTTTTAACAAGACACCTTGGTTAGTTTTCACAAAAGGTGGCGAAATATAATATTTAAAATGAAAAAAGAGTTTTATTAATTTTTTAAGGTAAAATTGTAAATTTTTTTTTAAAACATAAAAAAAGAAAAGGAAAAAAAAAAGCAATTCCTTCACACATTTCATTTCTTTTCCTTCTCGCAAACCCTTTGTAAGCCTGACAAATCCATACACGCCAACAAAAATGGAAGTCGATTCCTCTCTTGTTTGATCCGGTCGTTTTTATGGAGTTTTTTTTTTTACAAACTGGAAAAGGATGTAAGAGGAGTGACTGAGAGGGAGGGGTGGGTGGGGTGGGGGAGAGGTTTTCGCCCGGTCTGATCCGGTTGTTTCTCATGTCTATTTTCTCCCATCCTCCAACAAAAACCCAAATGGCTCTCTTGTCGGAGAGGTGGGGGGTCGCCAGAGAGGTGGTGTGGGGGGTGCAGGAGAGGGAGGTGTGGGTGTGCGAGAGTCGCCGAAGAGGAAGTTGAGGGAGGGCGTTTCATCCGAGAAGGAAGATAAATGAATTAGGAAATGTTTTTTCAATTAAATTTCGATTTTACCTTCAAAAAATAATAGTAAATGCTTTTTTTCCTATAAAAAATTATTTTTCAGCAGACTTGACTATGAAAACTAACGAAAGGGTCTTGTTAAAACATTTTTGTTAGTTTGGGGGCTTGCTTTACACTCCTGATAATTTTGAGGTCATTTTGAAACAATCGTAATAGGTTGGGGGTCAGGGCTCTCCAACGAATCAATCTACTCGAGCTCGATTTGTATTTGTTTAGGGAAAAATGTGCATTCGAGACAAGTTTGTAAAATAAATGAGTCAAGCTTAAATAGATTTTTAAGCTCGTTATCTTATTGAGCTTGACTTGGATTAAGTTCTATTACTAGTATAGATATTAAACTAGAATAAAACAACAAAGTTACTCGAGCTTGGCGCATTTTCATTTGTTTATAATTTGTTTGAGCTCAGCTTTTAAGATAAACGAGTTAAACTTGAACAAAAAAATTTAGTTGGTTTACATTTCAAAAACAAGTGTTGTATATAAAAATTATACTTCCACATGAACCAATGAGGAGCGTAGGAGCATACGTTTGTCATCCAGCATGCCCGACCAACCAACTTGATCGGCTTCAGAGACCCTTAGTCGGCTATATCGTCGACCAACACCAGAAGGCTAACCAACTGGAATACCAAGCGTTGCTTCGACGAGAATACCAACCAACTTATAACAATTAATATCTTAATAACCGTATATAGATGTAAACGCCTGGCAATATAAAGACGTTCCGTCTTTAGGATTTTGAGGCCCTTATAAATAGATATTCTCACCCAGCTAAGGGGGAGGTCAATTCATAACAACTCAAGTCACTCATTTATGAGTTATCGTAAACCCTTGAATAAAATAACAGTGGATGTAGGCTTTTTTCTATAGTTAAACCACTTTAAAAACCTTTGTCTTTGCGTGTGTGATTTGGGTTATTTCTTTTTTATTATCTGTGATTATAAATTTGGAATCAATCCATTTTTAGACATCAACAAATTGACGTCGTCTGTGGAAACGACTGGTTAGTCATCGTTCTCTATCTCATTGGTTCCATAGTTCATCCCTTGCCTTAGAGGATGACTAATAACCTAGAAATCAATCATGTTACTGCAAATAACGTACTAGAAACATCTGCCCCTCCTGACAATGCAAATCTCCAAAAAATTATAAGCAACGATACAAGAGTTAGGCCGACAATTGGCCCGTGCAATGCAAGATAAGTCCTCCAACTCTAGGAGAGATATGCCACACCCACCTGCCAGAATTGAAAGGAGTCATAATTCCAGTGCGTCCTGTGATCGTTCCTATCGCCTAGGAGCAACCTCCTCATTTCGTTCGACAGATTACTATGACGATAAATCCTTTTCTCATGAAAGGCCAAGTGCTTTGGAAAGGCTCAATAGGGAGTCTGGCTTTTATCGACTAGGTCCCCGAGTAACTAGGGGTAATCGAAGGGAACAAAAACGTCATCGTGAAGGCCCCTAAAGATTAAGAGTCAATATAAGCAGTTATGTGCACACCGAGCAGACTTCTTCGAAAGACAGCTCAGCCAATAGGCACAGTAAAGACCCAAAAAATAATGCAGCTAAATCAGGAGAACAATCCTAAAATGGAACCATGCAATGTCTGGAGGATCGTCTGGGCGAAATGGATAAAGCCAAAAACCCGTTGCAAAGGAGTTTTATTAAAGGATCACCCTTTGTGCAGGCCATTGTGGATTACCCTACACCGGTAAAATTTAAAATACCGGTGATCACTCTTAAGTACGATGAAAAAATAGACCCAGCCCTACACATAGAGTAATATCAAGTCGTTGTCGCCATCTACTCAGTCCCCGATGAAATAAGATGCAGGGCTTTCTTTACCTATATCACAGGACAAGCCCAGATTTTGTATAATATCCTCCCTAGAGGTAAGATTTCCTGCTTCAATCAACTCGTCGAGCAATTTATTGTTAATTTATGCTTTGGGGTTAAACCAATCAAGGATGTTACTCATCTATTGACTGTGCGTCAAAAGTCGGGGGAAAGTACCCAGGACTACATCACCCGTTTTGATAATGAAAAGTTGGAAGTTGTTGATTATAAAGAAAAGACCGATATTGCAGGACTCATAAGCAGGTTACTCGTTAAAGATCTCTATTACTCCCTAGCAAAGAAACCACAAAAAATAATGGCGGAATTAATGGCTAAAGCTTTCAAGATAATGAACGTCAAAGAAGCTATGGTTGCCAAGGGAGCTACGAATTCCAAAGTCGAAAAGCAGAATAACGATTCTTTAAAAAAGTATCGAGGAAATAAGAAGCAGGAAAAGCTTGACCGAATGAAGAAATATGACGAATACACCCCTCTCACTAAAGGTGTATATTATATCTTGGAAGAATTTCGAAATAACAAAGAGTTGCACTGGCCGAGAAAGTTAAAGGCACCCCCCAATCGAAGGGACACTTCAAAGTTTTATAAATTTCACAGGGACCATGGGCATGCCACTAACAAGTGCATTTATCTGAAAAATGAAATAGAAACTCTGATTCGGAGGGGAAAGTTATTCAAATTCATCGACCAAAATCGAGGTCAGAACAACAGGAGAAGATCAAACTCACCCCGCTGAGGAACAAACGACAATAAAAGAGCACTCAACCAAGAGGCTGGAGATGATCTCTACCTAACCAATAGACCAGAGGAACCAGAGATGGACGTCGGCATGATCTCATTCGGATGTCATTTTATTACAGGAGGAAATGAAGGCCTATATGAATGAAGTCAAGGATTGCCCAACCGTCAAATAGATTGGCAAGGCCGACTCCGATGATGACCGACTAAAAAAGGTCAATAAAGATCGACTAATAATTGGTTTATCCAAGAACGACCTAAATGGGGTACTTTATCCTTATGGCGACCCATTAGTCATCACATGTTGAGTTCGTAAAGGCAGGGTTGCAAGGATACTGGTCGATAACGGAATCTCGACAAACGTAATGTTCTATGAGTGTTTTAGTAAGCTTGGGCTGAAAGACAACATATTGGAACCGTATCATAGACCACTCATAGGATTTGCTGGAGAAAGAATATATCCCTTGGGTACTGTCAAATTGGACATCCTAGTCGGCACTTGGTCGACGAGCAGGCAAGAGCGGATTCATTTCTTTATATTGGACAAGAATGTCCCATCTGCCTACAACATCATTCTTGGTAGAGTGGGGATAAAGCATTTTGAGGTTGTCCCATCCACGGTTCATCAATGTATGAAGTTTCCAACTAATTATGGAGTAGGCGTGGTCAATGGCAACCAAAAAGATGCCATGAAATGCTACTATACTTCAGTCGACTAACAAAAGGTGAAGAAAATCACCACCACTTATCACATCGACACATTGGACCCAAGAGAATAAAAGGATATGGTTAAGGGACGAGTCATGGAGGAGACGGAATCCATTATCTTGGATGATGAGAAGCCAGAAAGAACTACCCAAATTGGTTTAAGGTTGACCCCTTATCTCAAAGAGGAATTAATTAAATTTTTTTATAGAGAGAAATAGTGTGCTTGCCTAGAGCAATGAGGATATGCCAGAAATCGACCCTAATTTCCTCTGTCATGAGCTCAATATAGTCACATACTCCAAGCCAATCAAACAGAAGCGAAGATTTTTCAGTCCAGATCAAAATATGGCAATTCATGAAGAGGTAGAGAAATTGCAAGAAGAAAAGTTCATCGATGATGTCAAGTAACCGACGCGGCTGTCTAATGTGGTGATGGTAAAGAAGAAGAAGAATCAGTGGCGCATGTCCATTGATTTTACTGATCGCAATAAAGCTTGCCCAAAAGATCATTTTCCTTTGCCAAGATTGATTAATTGATAGATACAATTGCAGGTCACGAGTTGCTTAGCTTTATAAATACCTACTTTGATTACAACCAGATAAAAATAAAGCTTGAAGATAGAGAAAACACATCCTTCATTACTAGTCGAGGAACATACTACTATAAAGTCACACCATTTGGGCTAAAAAATGCTGGAGCGATGTATCAAAGGTTAGTAAACAAAGTTTTTGAAGAACAAATCGGTAAAAATATGGAATTTTGTGTTGTTGATATGCTCACCAAAAATAAAGTGGCCACCAACCACATTGCTGATTTAACCCAAATGTTCGACCAACTGGAGAAGCATCAAATGAAACTCAACCCGAAGAAGTGTACTTTTGGGGTACATGGAGGAATGTTTATGAGGTACGTTGTCAATCGGAGGGGGATAGAAGCTAATCCCGATAAAAATCAAAGCTTTGTTGGAAATGTAGTCCCCGACTAGCAAAAAGGAGGTGCAAAAGCTCACGGGAAGGGTAGCAACCTTAAATCACTTCGTCTCCAGGGCAACCGACAAATGCCTTCCATTATTCAAAGTGCTTAGAAAGACTTTTAATTGTAACGATGAACGTGAAAGAGCTTTTGTTAAACTTAAAAAATATTTGGGAACTCCGTCATTGCTATCCCGACCAATAATGGGAGAAAAATTGTATTTATATATGGTTATTTCAGAATTAACTGTCAGCTCGACACTCATCTGACTAGAGGAAGGAGTCCAAAAGTCGGTGTATTATAAAAGTATAGCGTTTCGATGAGATAAAATCAGATACCCGCGCTTGGAAAAGTTGGAATCGGCACTAACAGAGGCATCGAGCAGAATGAGGCCATACTTTCAAGCCCACAATATTACACTGTACACTGACTTGCCCTTAAGATAAGTCATACACAAATTTGAGAAGTCGGGAAGATTAATGTCTTGGGTAGTGGAACTGGGAGAATACGATATTGTATATGAACCTCGAACTTCGATTAAGGGGCAAGCAATAACAGATTTTATTACAGAATTTACTTATGCGTAGGCATCGGATCAGCTAAGTTTGCCTATCGAGCAGACTTTTTCAAAAGATAACTCAGCTAAAAAGCAAGCCGACATAGTTGTCGACCAGCTAGAATCCTCATATTCCCAGGAAAAATCTCAACGTATGATAGAGCAAAGCCGAAAAATATTCAAGCATAGAGTACTAGTAAGTGAAAAGTTCAACAATGAAATTCTAATCTGAAATTTGTTCGTTAATGGTTCTTCTTTCACTATTAGAAGTGGGGCAGGGATCATCCTAACTATCCCCAATGATCTAGATGTTGAGTATGCCCTGAGATTTTAATTTTAAGCATTTAATAATGAAGCTGAATATGGAGCCTTAATTCCAGGGCAAATGGAATTAACATCATCCTTGGGCGCCAAACAGGTGGTGGCGCACAGTGATTCATAGCTCATTGCTCATCAGTTGCTTCAAATCTATGGGGATAAAGGAGAGATAATGACAAGGTATTGGAAAATGACCATCGAAGTAATTTCTTCATTCCCAGCGGTGAAAATAGTAAACATCCCAAGACTGGATAATTTCGGAGCAGATGCACTTATTCGACTAGCTTCAGTCACTCTCATGGAACTTTAAAGAATAATCATAGTGGAAATCATCACTAGCGGGAGCATTGGCATAGAGGTAGTCAACATGATGTCCATCAATTTAGGTCCTTCATAGATGGATCCCATCAGAAATTATATTGAGACAGGAATCTTGCCTGCCGATAAAAAAGAAGCCAGGAAGTTAAGATACAAAGCAGCTTGTTATATAATGGAAAAAGGTGTGCTCTATAGGAGGGGGTATACAGTATATTTGCAGTGATATGTCCATCCAACAGAGGTGGAAGACTTAATTAAAGAAGTCCATCAAGGTTTGTGCGGCGCCCATTAGGTTGGGAGGTTCTTAGGGCAACGAATAGCTATGCAAGGCTACTATTAGTCGACGATGAAAGCTGATTGTATTTCGTTCGTAAAAAAGTGCGATAAATGCCAAAAGTTTGCTGTAGTTCATAGAAAGTCAAGTGCTTCCCTAACCCCTATCACTTTACCTTGACCATTTGCAATTTTGGGGGGATAGACTTGGTCGGACCCTTACCGATCGCAAAAAGGAGGTTTAAATACTTAGTCTTCACCGTGGATTACTTTAGAAAATGGGCTGAGGACGAACCTTTAGTGTATATGCCCTATCAAAAGGTGTTCTAATTCATATGGAAGCAAATCATATGCCGTTATGGGATGCTGATTAGGCATAAATTCTTCACATTTATCCCCTTAATTTCAGTATTTTTATGATCCCGTGCGGTGTAAATTGCTTGGATTTATCTCATATCTATGATACTAACCCTTTTTGGCAAGAATTTCGTATTTTGTGTATCTCTTATGTGTTTTACAGGTATTTCATGCAAGAAAGATGGAAAAGAGAACTCAAAATAGTGAAAGAAACCAAGAATCGGGGAGTTGAAGGGCATTTTCGTAATTTTTCAACCTTAGTCCGGAAGTGGGGCCAACTGGAAAGTTGAATATCTTTCAATTACAAGAACACTGGAAAAAACGGCACCCAAATCCGAGCTACGGTGAAGGAGTTATGATCATTTGAAGTTGAGAAAAAAATCCAAGGAAGAAAATGAGAAATTTGGAAAATATTCTAAGCGTTGAAAGAGGCCCAAAACCAGCGAAGTCACCCGAACCGGTACACCCAGAACCCGAACCGGTTCGCCCATTAGTCACGCTCAGAATCCATCACAAAATTAGTCACGCTTTCCAAGTGTGACAAATTGCCAGATACGGGATTTTTATTTTGTGCTTATCTTTTAGTCAAAGGAGTTTTATGTTTTGCGGACTCTTCTAAACGACCTCTAGCCTATAAATTTAGTCATTAGGACTCTTTTTATGAAGATTTCATTGATGTAAAAGCTCCATAACAAGTAGGAACATCTAGGAGAAAGATTCATATATTTTGCACCATTAATTCAAGAACTTTTTGAGTTTTTCTTCAATCTTTGATTTCTTCTTGCATGTTCTTGTTCTTCAATCCTGGTAACTTTTATTTTCATCACTTTTATTATTATTCACCATGTTAGGCTAGGTTTTTAAAGGTTGGGATGCATGAACCCAACCTGATGTGGTAGTTGCATGTGTATAAAATTAGTCCTCTGAATTTAGTGATTGATTATGACCGTATTGCGTAGTTACACAACAATTGTAGATCTTTATATCTCGTTTGCCTCTGGGTACTCGTGATGATTTAGAGTACAATTTGAGTGTCACTATCGCGATACCGATTTACTCATCCTCAGATTAGGTATGACGCGGGCTTGAACCTCGTATACATAATGCTTGGGAGTACTAAATTCCGGGTCAGATCAATCAGATAAATTTACGATTAATATTATCACCGCACTACACTAGGGTTGGGGGATTGTATTCCCGACCTGTTTCTCTCATCATTTAAAATAAAAAGTTGTTGAAAACATCAGTCATCCTCCATTTCGGTAGAGTAATTTAGTTGCATCTTTTCTTATTTTCATTATCGCATTTAGTTTAATCATTCCCAAAAACAAATCAATTTTCCTTTTTCTTTAGAGTCAAAGTTATGATTTCTCTGTCTATCCAACGTCGTTACGTTCACTCGTCTTAGTTCCCTGAGGATTCGATACCCAGACTAGCCACTATACTCCACAAGAGTGTAGCTATAGTTTAGGTTTTTGCATTGTGGTTGGAAGCCGATAACAACGACTAGCGTATTACACGGACGCTCGGTTTTCCACACGATCAGATGCCATATGTCTTTATCATAGACCAGGGCACATACTTTGATAATGATGAGTTTAAAGAATTTTATTTAAGATCAGGAATTCAAAAACTTCATTCAGCTCCTGGCCACCCTTAATGTAATGGTCAGACAGAAATCATCAACAAAACTATGTTAAATGGTATAAAGAAATCAGTAGATGATGATAAAGGCAACTCGATCAATGTGCTCTATAGTGTCCTTTGGGCTTATGGGACCACACCGAGAACAATAACGGGAGAGACACCTTATATGCCCGCCTTTGGCACTGAGGCAGTGATACTAGTAGAGATAGGTCTGTCAACTCACAGAGTGCTCAATTTTAATTCACTCAAAGGCGATCTGATGAGGCGGATAGATCTGGATATGATCGAAGAAATCAGAGAAGACGGTGTTATTCGGATGGCCGCTTACTAACAACGGACAACAAGGTTCTACAACAAGAGAATCAAGCCAACCTACTTGAAATAAATGAGATTTGGTTCTCAAAAAAGTCATTCAAAAGAATAATAAGTTGGAACTTAACTGGCACAGTCCTTATCGTATCTCAGCAGAGGTTCGACCATGAACTTGTTGACTAAAGACTTTGGGAGGATAAGACTTCAAGAATGACTAGAATGCTGACCACCTTCGCAAGTACTATTAGTAGTTTTTATTATGCCACTTAATCAGTTCATTCAGTTCAAACTCAACTAGTTAATGAAAAGCATTTTGTTTCAATCGTGATCCTATTTAATGTTTTGTTTTTCAGAGTATATTGCACCATCAATAAAAATTACACCTCGGATTTTCAAAATTTTCCAACTCCAGAAAAGTTTACTCCATAGCTTTTTAAACTTTTCCAACTTCAGAAAAGTGCATCATATATAACTTCATCTTCAACAGATTAAGAACACAAAGTTCGTAAAACTTCGTGTACAACTCCAAAAAGTTAAAAACATGTTTTACTTGATTGGATTAAATACAAGAATATGTGTTCACATTCCTAAATAAATGAATACACACATGCATTCTAACACACTTGGTCGCCACTGATAACTAATGTTAACAAAACTTATTGCAGTTTTATCCAAAAACAACATTAGTAGAATTTATGACTTTACATTCATATTCTTCACATTTAAGCAAGTTCAATAATCTTTAAATCAACTAACTAGTCTCAATACAGACTATCTAGTTGAGGATCAAATTAGTTATAATCACAAGCTTAAATAAAGAAGAAATAACAACTCAATTTATAGAGCCGACTTACTAGTCATAGCAGATTATCTAGTCGACCAAAAAAGAAAAACAAAGGCTACAAAGAGAAATCTTTAATTTAATTTCATCAATATTAAACAAATTACTAAAAGAGGAAATACAAAAATCATTCGACTTGATGTTTTCCTTTAGTCTTATCCATGCCAGTAGGAGGGTCGTCTAAAGTATATGGAGAATTTATGTAGTTAAAATCACTCAACATCCGTCTATTGCTACTGCTCGGATGGTTAATCAAATGTGCATGACGAACTATCTCAAGTTCATCATGGAGTCCATAGTCCCTTAAATATTTGGTTATTAAACATTGGGGAAGGACATTAGGAGGAATCCAACTCTTGTCTAGTGTGAATGAAGGCTTATCACAGTCAAGAAAACCTGGGTCATTCCAGTTCCATATATTACTATTTTGGTCATACTTCAGTAAAATTAAGAGGTTGGTCCATCCCCATTTGTAGCCTTCACGACTACGCTGAGCCAAATGATCATCTATATGGGATAGCGCCTCATTATAGCCATCCATACAAACTTTCGTGGGTTGTTTATGAAATTGGAAAGTTAATCTATCGACTTGATGCTGAATTTTCTTGACAACATCACTCTTGATCTTTAATTAAGTAGTGATTCGTATCAAATATTGCATTTAATTACCCTCGAACTTACGCATTTTAGCCCCCTCGGGTACTTTAATGCCTATAATTATGCTCGTTAATCAGGCAACCTCCGTTTTATATGCTAAAATGTTATTTGAGGTATAATTAAGCTTTTATAGGTATTAAAGTGCTTAGTATGAAGTTTGGGCACGTTTTGATAAAGTTTCGTTGCGATTCGCACGTTCGGGGGCATTTTCGTAATTTCACACTTCGGGATTTTTGCCCGAAGCATTCATGAAAGTTGTATCCCTCAGGCCAAGGTTCGCGTGGCCATGAACGGTGCGCGAATAGGAGTCCGAACGAAGAAAACACGGACCTTTAATCGGGGAAGAATTATAAGGATTTAATTTATTATTATTATATTCATATTTTAACAATTCATTTAATTACCTCCATGTCCCTTTCTCTTTCAAATTTCAAGAGACTTCATGGGCGATTTTTGGCTTTGGCTCGGGTTGTGCTCGGGTTTTGGGTTCACCCAAAATTGGTGCTTTTCGTCCGAAATTGAAGATGGGGTCGCGTACGAAACTAGTTGTGGGTCGTTTGGTTCGGGTTTTTGGAATACCCACTTTGGTATTTTGTTGGCTTTGGCCATTTTTGGTGGAGCTTTGCAAGGTCACAGTTTGGGACATGGTGGCTGCTCTCGGTGTTGTTGGAGTGGGTATTGATGCGACTCAGAAAGTGTCTCTAATGTGCGTTCACTTTAGGCTCAAGTGCAAGCCTGTCGCGTTAGTAATAAACTCGGTAAGTCGGGATCGTATCCACAGGGAAAAAGGACATTGAAGTTGTAACGACGGGAAAGATGAGTGAATCCTAACTCTGACTCTAAAAAGAAAGGAAAAATGATTTGGTTTTGAGAATTGATTACAACTAAATGCAATTATAAAATTATGAAGAGATGAAATTATACTAAACTACCTAAAATACTGATGAAGAATAATTTGAAACTTTTGAACTAAGTGATAAGAAAAACAGGACGGGAATACAATCTCCCAACCCTAGTGTATTGCAGTTATAATACTAATCGTAAATTTAACTGATTAATTTGACCCGAAATTTAGTACTCCCAAGCATTACGTATATGAGGTTCAAGCCCGCATCATATTTAATCTGAGGACGAGTAAATCGAAATTACGATAGTTATACTCGAATTGCATTCTAAAGCATCCCGGTTACCCAGAGGCAAACGAGATCTAAAGATCGACAATTGTCATATTCCTACGCAATACGGTCGTAATCAATCACTAAATTCAGAGGATTAATGTTATACACATGCAACTAACACATCAGGTTGGGTTCATGTATCCTGACCTTAGAAAATCTAGCATACCATGCTGAAAGTAATGAAAACAGTGTTTGAATTGCAGAAAACCATAATTAAACTAAGAAAAAGTTGTGGAATGATGTAGAAGGGAATTAAAGAGAATAAATAACTCACTAATATTACCAAATCAGTAACAGCAGTAATTAAGAACATAGAATTGTGAATAACCTTCAATCTTGAAATTAAAATTGTCAACTATCTCTAAATTAGGGTTTTCTGGAAAAGAAAGGAAAATTATACTAATTCTCCGTGTAAATAATAATAATAAAATGGGTTTTTATACCCTACAAGAATTCAGGAGTTTTTGTTGCACTAGGACTCTTCTTAGGAGAAGATAAGATTACAGAATCTCGATAGCCGGACCGGTCCGGGGCATAGGCGGACCGGTCTGCCTTCTATGCAGATCGATTCTTTTTATTTTCTGGCTGACTGGTCCGGGGCGGATCGGTTCTTTTATTTTTCTGCCTTCTTTGGTTTGCTTTTGATCCAGGGTCTTCTGGAGTATGGCACAGCGGACCGGTTCGGGGATTAAGCGAACCGGTCTGCCTGTTTGACTTTTTTCTCCAACTTTGACTGCTCATAATTTTTGTTTCGGGACTCCGATTAAGGTGCCGTTCTTCCTATGTGCTCATGAATTTGATATCTTCAACTTCTCTTCTGGTGCCTCATACGAATTTCGGGTAAAAATTACACTTTTTCCCTTTTGACTTTCCTTCTCTTCTTTCTTGATCCTTTCTATTTCTTTCTTTCGTTTCTTGACATCTAATACCTGTAAAATCAATACGAAATACCAGAAACTCGGTGTACTCGTTAGGATAAGTCAGTAGCAAGATTATGAGATAAAGTCAAATCTATTACGTTGTTCGAGGTGCTAAAATTAACAAAATTAAGGGATAAATTGGGAAGAATTTATGCCTAATCAAACCCCCCTAACTTAGAACTTTGCGCGTCCCGAGCAATGTAAAAGAATCCTAGCAAGGATCAACTCTTGAAAAGCATTTTATTGGGACAGAATACCTTTTTTCGTGGGCAAGCGATTGCATTTAGGGTATGCAACAAGCCTTGAAACCCCTAGGTCACCCTAGTAGGACGAGTTGTGTCTCGCGAGGGTTTGCAGAGATTATACCCACAAAATTCGACTCAAAGAAAATTCAAAATACGCAAAAATTATACAATTCAAACTTTTTCAGAAAATAGTCATCATCAAGTCATATATACAACTCTCAAACCGTAGTGTGTGTGCGAAGCCAAAAATTTAACCATGAATTTCCACTGTTTGATTATTACGTTACTTATTCAAAAATTCGTTTTGATTTCAATTTCTCGCGGAATGCTCTCTCAAACGAATCACTCGAAATGTGGCTATTCTCTCAGTATGCGTGGTTTAAAGAGTAAGTGTAATGGACGCAAAGTCATGCATACAAGTAGAAAGACGAAAATTTCATAGTGATAGGATCTCATCAACGGATTACGGTTTTAAAACGGGAACATTGCCTCTTTTCGCGCATTCAATCTCTTTTATTATCTTTTGATGTATTAGCTCTCCACGCGGTAACCAATTTCGCAATTTAGACTCGGTTAGGACTTTTTCGGGTTTTAAGGTATATGGGGTAGAAAGAAAATGGTAGGGAAGGTTGGAATTGGAAAAGTCATTTATGATGGACTTTTTCGGGTTTTAAGGTATATGGGGTAGAAAGAAAATGGTAGGGAAGGTTGGAATTGGAAAAGTCATTTATGATGTCCATTTGTGCTTTTTTCGGGCTATTGCTCAATTTTTTCTTCTTTTTCTATTTTTTATGTTTTTCACTTCTTCTCTTTTCTTGCTATTTTTGTTGAGCATATCTATTTTTTTCTCTTTCCTTGCCCCTTTATATGCACCTTTCGGACTTATATTCTGAATTTTTCCATTTTTCGTAATTCCGGGCTATTTGGGTTTTTCGGGTTATCAAACGAAAGGGACAATCTATTTGGCTCAATTTGGGTTACAAAAGGGATAATTTTTCGCATTTTTTTCTGGCCAATATTTTTGGGTGACAAACGAGGGCCTACTTCATTGTCCAAAATGCCAATTGCGTTACCATGTGCGTTTCGAGATGAATTTAAGTTTAGAGATCAATTTTGGCACGTTTTTCAAAGCAATATCACACACATTTTTCATAAACGATCAAAATGAAAGGATTAAGATCCTCGACGACTTTTTCGGCGCTAAAAAGAACTTTGAGTTAACAATTAACTCGGATTGATTTAAAAACTCGCAAAAGTGATAGGCTTGAATCTCACCGGATTTGTTAATCTCCACACTTATTTGTTAAGTCGTCAATTTTCGCTCAATTTCCATCTTTGGTCAATTTTGGCCTTGTGTATGTTGAATTTTACAACTTAAGACTTCAATCCGACTTTTAATGATATTTTTGAGAAAATTGAATTCCAATTTTTATTTATTTTGAACAAAAATATTTTTGGGTTTTTCAAAATTTTATGATTTTTTTGGAAATCTATGGGCATTTTGAAAATTTGTGAAGTTTTAGAAATACGCGCTTGTGACCCCCACTAACTTAGACTTTTGCATTGTCCTCAAGCAAAAAGGACTAAAATCTAAACAAGGCAAAATAATAAGTGCGATAAATAAAACAAACAAATGGAGAAAATGCAGTTTTTATAACAAACAAGATTGTGGTACAATTACAAGGAAAAGCATACACCCATGTGAACAGGAAAAACAAATAAAAAACTGCCACAACCAAAATACAACTTCACTGGGCCGGGGGTTGGGAAGAACCGGGTGCGTCGGGGCATAGGGGTCATAGAAATAGGATGGCAGTGGCTCATTAGGATCCCCTTGGCGTCGGTATATGTCCCTCTTAAAAGCGAAACATCAAGCTGGTATCACGACGGTAGTCGGTCATAAAGGTGTCGAATCTCGTCTCCAGTGCCACCATACGGTTGGTGAGGTAGCTACCCGCCCACTCAAAATCTAGGTCATCTTCCTCGTCCGCCGACTCTTCATCCGGACCGACATCCCCCATTTCGACATCTGCACCGGCTGCCTCTTCTTCCTCGTCTTCGCTCTCGCTCGAGACAACCTCTTCTTCACTATCACTTCCCCGCCTTGCCCGAAGGACAGCTAGCTGTTTGGCGCTCTTAGTGCGGGTTCCCTGTCCAAAAGGACCGGGAATGCGAGTACGATGGTTTGATTGAAGGTGTGAGTGGAAAGGGAGGGTTTGGATGGTTATTTATAGGTGAAAGGGTGGGGGTAGGGTTTGGATTTGGAGGAAAAAAGGGGTGTCTTTGGGAGGGAAATGTTAGGCTTAGGAGTGGTGTGGACGAATTTGGAGGGAGTGAATGGGATTGGGGGGAATAGGGGTGAATCTAGGGATGGGGAAAAAACAGACCTGCAAAATTACGAACCGGTCCGCCTGGGGACCGGACAGGTCTGGTCCTTTAATGTTCAGGAAAATTCAACTACCGGACCGGTCTGGCTCAAAATTAAAGGAACCGATCTGGGGCGGACCGGTCCGACCCTAAAAAAAGGAATCGGTCCGGCTCTTGTGTTTGAGCTGGATTTTTCGTCGAACTTACTTTCGGCCGCTGTTCTCCGAAATGTTTTACTTTCACAACATGCTCCCTATCAATTTGGATCAAAACCTCTCGAAACCAATGACCAATGTAAATATTCCCGAAACACGTGAATGATCTTCCTCGAATGAACCTTAATCCTATCGACGCTCACTACACACACGACTCTCACTACACATACGACTCTCACCCCATACGCGTCGGGGGTGCGACGACCTCGCTGTAACAGCTCACTCTACCCCATAAACGGGGTCCGACAACCAGACGGTGTCGACTTCTTCCACACACGCCTCTAGATATGGCTTTAGGCGTTGTCCATTTACTTTGAATGTATTTCCCCCTTTTAAATTGTCTAATTCAACAGCTCCGTGAGGGAAAACATTATTTACAATGAACGGGCCAGACCATCGTGACCACAACTTGCCCGGGAAGAGATGAAGTCGAGAGTTATAGAGAAGAACTTTTTGCCCAGGAAGAAACTCTTTGCGCCGAATGATGTTATCGTGAGCGAGTTTCATCCTTTCTTTAGAAATTTTAGCATTCTCATACGCATTATTGCGTAGTTCTTCTATCTCATTCAATTGAAGCTTGCGGGCTTCACCGGCCTTATCCATGGCATAATTCAATTGGTTAATTGCCCAATACGCCTTGTGGTCTAATTCAACGGGAAGATGACAAGATTTTCCATATACAAAGTGAAAAGGGGACATGCCGAGTTAATTTTTATATGCGGTACGATAGGCCCATAGCGAATCGTTCAATCTAAGTGACCAATCTTTTCGGGTAGGATTAACGGTCTTTTTAAGAATGTTCTTAATTTCCCGATTTGCTAGTTCGGCCTGCCCATTCGTTTGTGGGTGATAAGTCGTTCCAACCTTGTGAACGACACCATACTTTCTCATTAGCTTCTCGAATGGTCTATTGCAAAAGTGCGTGCCATTATCGCTGATTATCACTTTCGGTGCACCGAAGCGGGAAAGTATGTGTTCCTGCAGGAACTTAATCACCACTTTGTTGTCATTTATATTGGTAGCTATGGCTTCCACCCATTTAGAAACATAGTTTACCGCGACAAGGATGTATAGGAAACCAAAGGATGGGGGGAAGGGACCCATGAAGTCAATACCCCAATAGTCGAAGATCTCAATGATGAGTATGCGGGTAAGAGGCATCATGTCTCGTCGGGTAATGGCTCCCATCCGTTGGCATCTATTGTAAGATTTACAAGCAGCGTTTACATCCCGAAATATTGTGGACCAATAGAGGCTGCATTACAAAATTTTAGCGACCGTATTTTTCGTCGAAAAGTGGCCTCCTCAAGCTTCCGAATGACAAAACTGGATGACTTTCGGGATTTCGTCATCCGGTACACATCGTCGGATGATTTGGTCGGCGCAATATTTAAATAGGAAGGGATCATCATAGAAGAACATATGCGACCAAGTAATAAACCTCTTCTTATCTTGCGGTGTCCAATCGGGAGGGATGGATCCTGTGACAAGGTAATTCACGATGTTCGCAAACCAGGGCAAAGGAGAGGTAGCAAAAAGTTGCTCATCTGGAAAGTATTCGTCTATGGGTATGGGATCACTAGGTACGTCGGACGAAAGCCGTGATAAGTGGTCGGTAACAACGTTTTTTACTCCTTTTTTATCTTTGATGGAGAAATTGAACTCTTGTAGGAGTAGGATCCACCTTATGAAGCGCGACTTTGCATCTTTCTTTGCAAGTAGGTATTTCAATGCCGCGTGGTCAATGAAGCAAGTAATGGGAGAACCGATAAGATATGACCGGAATTTATCAAGGGCAAAGACTACCGCTATCAACTCTTTCTTCATGGTAGAGTAGTTGAATTGAGGTCCGATAAGGGTCCGGCTAGCGTAGTAGATGACATGAGCCTGTTTATCTTTTCTTTGGCCCAAAACAGCCCCTATCGCATAATCGCTAGAATCACACATAAGTTCGAATGGTAGAGACCAATACGTAACTTGCATGATGGGAGCGGACACAAGCACGATTTTCAGTTTTTCAAAAGAGCTTTGGCATGCTTCTGTCCACTCAAATGGGGTGTCCTTCATGAGTAGGTTGCTTAAGGGTCTAGCGATGGCGCTAAAGTCCTTAATGAATCTTCGATAAAACCCCATGTGGCCTAAGAAGGAGCGCACGTCCTTAGGCGATTTTGGTAGGGGAAGATCAGTTATGACATCTATTTTTGCCATATCAACTTTTATTCCCTTGGATGATACTATGTGGACAAGAACTATTCTCTCGGTGACCATGAAATGGCATTTCTCCCAATTCAGCACTAAGTTCTTTTCTACACACCGGACAAGTACTTTTTCCAGTTTTTCTAGACAACGATCGAAAGAGGTGCAAAAAACGCTAAAATCGTCCATGAACATTTCGAGTCCTCTCTCGACCATGTCGCTAAATAGGCTCAACATGCACCTCTGAAAGGTCGCGGGTGCATTACACAAGCCGAATGGCATACGTTTATAAACAAATGTACTAAAAGGGCAAGTGAAGGTCGTTTTCTCCTGGTCAAGTACATCTACCTCAATCTGGTTATATCCGGAATAACCATCAAGGAAGCAATAGTATGGGTGGCCCGCGACTCTCTCAAGCATTTGATCAATAAATGGCAAAGGGAAATGGTCTTTCCTAGTTCCCGCATTGAGTTTTCGATAATAAATGCAAACGCGCCACCCGGTGGTGGTACGTTAGGGAACTAGATCTCCCTTGGCATTCTCAATCACTGTCATACCCGACTTCTTCGGGACGACTTGAATAGGGCTCACCCACTTGCTATCCGAGATTGGGTAGATATTCTCGACATCCAATAACTTGATAATTTCGGTTCTCACAACTTCTTTCATATTAGGATTTAGTCTTCTTTGCATTTCTCTTGAGGGCTTGACATCCTTTTCGAGATGGATCTTGTGAGTGCAAATCAAAGGACTTATCCCCTTCAAATCAGCAATGCACCAACCAAAAGCACTTTGGTGCTTTCTCAGAATTTTCAATAATTTACCCTCTTGCTCTTCGTGTAGGCTAGAGGAGACAACAACGGGAAATGTCTCATCCGCTCCTAGGTAAGCATATTTAATATGGGAGGGGAGTTTCTTCAATTCGAGGGTTATAAATTTTTTATCGGAGGGAACCATGCGTGTATCCCTCGGAGGTAACTCCTCGAATCTAGAAACCCAACTTACATCTCTCACGTCCTCGTCCAACGCTCTCTTATCGAGTAACTCTCTCAACTCCTCAACCTCCCTCTCGAAGTCGGTGTACGTCCCCTCCCTCTCGAAGTCGGTGTACGTCCCCTCACTCTCGTGTCTCGCCACTAAACAAGACCCTAAGGCGTCGCCACAATAATTCTCCTCAAAGTACTCATCTACTATCTCATCTATGAAACTCACCGTGTGAAGATACTCTTCTTCCCCCGTATGTTGGGCTATGTGGAAAATATTGGTCTCTACGGTCATGTTCCTAAAGGTGAGTTGCATTCGCACCTTCCGAGTATTAATGATTGCGTTAGCCGTAGCTAAGAACGGGCGCCCAATAATGATGGGAACATGGTTGCTCGAGGTGAAGGAGGGCTCCGTATCCTAAATGACAAAATCTATCGGGAAGTAGAAGGTGTCAACTTGGACGATTACGTCCTCGACTATGCCTCTTGGGATCTTCACGGTTCGATTCGCTAATTAGAGAATGACCTTTGTGGGCTTGAGGTCGCCCAAATCAAGTTGCCTATAGATGGAGTAAGGGAGAATATTGACACTTGCTCCCAAATCAAGTAAGGCTTTTTCGATTTTATTTTCTCCAATGATGCAGGAAATAGTGGGTGCACCAGGATCTTTAAATTTTGGTGGGAGATCATTAAGTAGGATGGAGCTCACGTTCTGTGCTAGAAAGACATTCTTCTTTACCTTCATCTTTCTCTTTACCGTCAACAAGTCTTTGATGACTTTTGCATAAGCTGGAATTTGCTTAATGGCATCGAGGAAAGGTAAATTCAGCTTTACTTGCTTTAGCACGTCTAGCACGTCCTCACGTGGGTTTCCTTTATGGGAGGGAATTAACCTTTGAGTAAATGGTGCCGCGGAGGGTGGTTTCACTACTTCCTCAGGCTCACTAGTGTCTTCTTTGCCACTCTCATTCAAGGGGACATCTTCGGCCTCTTTCGTACCGGGCGAAATCTCCTTGTCTTTTGTTGTGTCGTGTGGGGGAGGTGATAAATCAACAACTCTCCCACTACAAAGAGTGGTCACAGCTTGACATTGCTCTGGATGTTCAGTAGAAGTGGAGCTAACACTAGTTTGACCTTGGGGAGGTCTTTGGCCTTGGGCAGGAAACTTGCCTTTCTCTTAAACACTAACGAGAATTGTATCTTTGATAGACTTGTATTTATGTCGTTGATTAGGCGATCATATCTAGCATTGGTTGCAATCTGGCTAGTGATAAATTGATTCATAGTATCCTTGAGAGTTCTCCGTGGTGGCAAGATATATGCTCCTTGAGGTGGTGGTGCTTGCACATGTCCTTGCATGTGTGGAGCTTGTTGAAAGTGTTATGGTGGAGGAGGGGCAACATGTGAAGTAGGGTTCATGGCAACATGTTGTTGCCTATAGCTAAAACCAGGATGGTTTTTCCATGAAGGATTGTAAGAATTCCCGTACGGTGCACCAAAATTACCCTTAAATCCTCATATACCACTAACTTGCTCTTGAAGCATTACTTTGTAGGCGGGTATAGTTGGGCATTCCTCAGTTGAATGACCCGTCTCACAAATCGCACACACCTTCTCGACGGGGTTTGGTATGGATCCAGTTGGTCCTCTACCACATATCCCACGTAGGTCTCGCACTTCTTTCTCAAGTATATCGATTCGACTGTTCGCTATAGAATTCTTTTCTACATGAAATAAGTCGGACGTCGATGGAGTGGTGGTCACTTAAAGATTTCAATTCTGAGCATTAGGATCAGATGTATCCCAAGATTGGGTAGTCTCAGCGACATACCTCAGGTGAAGCTCAGTATCATGGGCGTCTAAGTCGACAAAAGGACCACTACCCATGGTTTCAACGAGTTGTTTAGAATTCAGATTCAGCCCATTATAGAGAAAAGAAATGATTTGCACTGCATCAAATCCATGATGGGGGCACGAAGTGACTAACTCATTAAAACGCTCGTAACATCGATGAAATGGCTCATTTTCAGATTGTCTGAATGCTTGAATTTGAGACTTTATGGAGATTGTTCGATGTGGTGGGAAGAATTTCTTGAGAAACCTAGCTTGCAACTCGTTCCAAGATGGGATCGAGCTTGGAGGCAAAGTCCATAGCCAGGTCTTAGCTTTATCTTTTAGCGAGAAGGGGAAGAGTTTGAGGCGGATCACCTCTTGTGTGTAAGTTTGATCATTAAGAGTATCGCACACATCCTCAAATTCCCTAACGTGAAGATATGGTTTTTCAGAATCCATACCATGGTAATGAGGTAACATTTAGATCATCCCATTCTTGAAACAGAATTGCCCAGCATTATACGGCAGTATAATGCATCCCGGAGTGACAGTGCGCTCGGGATATAAGAATTCTCTCAACTGGAGGTATGGGGCCTCTTCCTCACCGACGGCTGGACTACCGTGTTGTGACATCTCTCTCTCACTTAACGACTCGGTGCTCTCACTTGGTGTGCTCGAAGGTGTGTCCTAAGAAGGGAAACGGAGTGTTATTAGAGATTGAGTGTGACGGTGTGGGAGGTGGAATCCATAATTGTGGTGCGTTAGGAGTATGGGGGCTATCAGGATCGTACTCAACTATTGGATTTTCGTGAATATTGGTTGGAGTATTGTGGGGTGTGGGAGTGAGTTTAGAATTTTGCATTAATAGCTTATGAGAGATGGTGATGAATCTTTTGGTGCTTTTTGAATCTTTTTATGTTTTCTGGATTTTTGGAAATTTTTGGTCAAAGTTTCAGATTAACTCAATCTAATCCTAAGTCTACCTAATTCTCCGGCAACGGCGCCAAAAACTTAACGCGACTCAGAAAGTGTCTCTAATGTGCGTTCACTCTAGGCTCAAGTGCAAGCCTGTCGCGTTAGTAATAAACCCGGTAAGTCGGGATCGTATCCACAGGGAAAAAGGGCAACGAAGTTGTAACGACGAGAAAGATGAGTGAATCCTAACTCTGACTCTAAAAAGAAAGGAAAAATGATTTGGTTTTGAGAACTTATTAAAACTAAATGCAATTATGAAATTATGAAGAGATGCAATTATACTAAACTACCTAAAATACTGATGAAGAATAATTTGAAACTTTTGAACTAAGTGATGAGAAAAACAGGACGGGAATACAATCTCCCAACCTTATTGTATTGCAGTTATAATACTAATCGTAAATTTAACTGATTAATTTGACCCGGAATTTAGTACTCCCAAGCATTACGTATATGAGGTTCAGGCCCGCATCATACTTAATCTGAGGACGAGTAAATCGGTATTATGATAGTTATACTCAAATTGCATTCTAAAGCATCCCGGTTATCCAAAGGCAAACGAGATCTAAAGATCGACAATTATCGTATTCCTACGCAATACGATCATAATCAATCACTAAATTCAGAGGATTAATGTTATACACTTGCAACTAACACATCAGGCTGGGTTCATGTATCCCGACCTTAGAAAATCTAGCCTAGCATGCTGAAAGTAATGAAAACAGTGTTTGAATTGCAGAAAACCATAATTAAACTAAGAAAAAGTTGTGGAATGATGTAGATGGGAATTAAAGAGAAGAAATAACTCACTAATATTACCAAACCAGTAACAACAGTAATTAAGAACACAAAATTTTGAATAACCTTCAATCTTGAAATTAAAATTGTCAACTATCTCTAAATTAGGGTTTTCTGAAAAAGAAAGGAAAATTATACTAATTCTCCGTGTAAATAATAATAATAAAATGGGTTTTTATACCCTACAAGAATTCAGGAGTTTTTATTTCACTAGGACTCTTTTTGGAGAAGATAAGATTACAGAATCTCGATAGTCGGACCGGTCCGGGGGATAGGCGGACCGGTCTGCCTTCTATGCAGATCGGTTCTTTTTATTTTCTGGCAGACCGATTCTTTTATTTTTCTGCCTTCTTCGGTTTGCTTTCGTTCGGGGTCTTCTGGAGTATGGCACAGCGGACCGGTCCGGGGATTAGGCGGACCGATCTGCCTGTTTGACTTTTTTCTCCAACTTTGACTGCTCATAACTTTTGTTTTGGGACTCCGATTGAGGTGTCGTTTCTTCCTATGTGCTCATGAATTCGATATCTTCAACTTCTCTTTAGGTGCCTCATCCGAATTCCGAGTAAAAATTACACTTTTACCCTTTTGACTTTCCTTCTCTTCTTTCTTGATTCTTCGGATTTCTTTCTTTCGTTTCTTGACATCCAATACCTGTAAAATCAATACGAAATACCAGAAACTTGGTGTACTCTTAGGATAAGTCAGTTGCAAGATTATGGGATAAAGTCAAATCTATTACGTTGTTCGAGGTGCTAAAAGTAACTAAATTAAGGGATAAATTGGGAAGAATTTATGCCTAATCAGGTATTGGCTGCACAACATTGGGTTTTGATCTCCCTCGCCTTGGCTCGGGTTGGCAGCGATTTGGTACTCTCGGTTTGCTGCCATAGCCATGGCAACCATGGATTTTGGGTTTGGGTGGTTTTCACCATTGTTGTACTGAGCGTGAGATATCCCCATTGCCGCGGTCGACCGCGTTTTGTGATTTTGTCGTGGATGGTATACAGTGGACTCCTCCCATTGTCGCGGTCGAACGGCCTTGGGACCCCGGTCG
The DNA here is from genome assembly GCA_949130495.1 of Sambucus nigra. NCBI lineage: Eukaryota > Viridiplantae > Streptophyta > Magnoliopsida > Dipsacales > Adoxaceae > Sambucus > Sambucus nigra. The sequence continues at coordinate 33,912,189 of OX422212.1, forward strand.
ACCGACCCCCTGTTTCCACCGACTTTCTTTGCTGTTATCCCTCTTTTTCTATTTTTTATTTTCTTTTTCCTTTTTCTTTTTGGTTGTTAAAAGAGACTTATCCCTTTTTATTTTATTATTTCTTTTTCTTTTCTTATTTTATTTCCACTTAGTATAAAATAACCCTTTGTTTATTTTTGGAGATATCTTGTAATTTAATTAGTTTTTAGGTTAGAAATTAAGAGCTTCTCTCTCAAGGTTGTTTTTCCCATTTTTTGGGTTTGTAAAGCTACTTTTCCTTCTCCTACATTAATGTATGTTGTATTTTTCTTCTTTTTCTTCTTCTTCTTCTTCTTCTTCCATTAACTTGTTCATTTATTTCTTGTTTTGTATTTAATTATCTCTTGACTAGAAAAGTAGTGTAATTAATTTATTTCTTGCTTTAATTTTTAATTAGTTATTAAATTAGTTTAATCATGTGTGTTAAGTAGTTAAATAGGTTTTGGGTCGTGTGCCCGCCATTGATGGGCGTCGAGCTCCGAAAATTAGGTTTCGTGTAAAATTTTATTTAATTGAAACCTTGCGACTTAAAATGGGATTATTCTGCGTTTAACTTTCATTGTCACGCAACATTAGTATTTAAAGCAATAATCCAATTTTAAGACGTGTGTCGCCATTTTTTTATTAAATATTTAATCTCACATCGTTGGCTTAAATTCCTTCATATGTGATGTTTATGGTTAATTAAAAATACTCAATTAAATGTTTGCGAACTGAAATTCTAATTCCCCGTGTTTAGCCCATGGCGGGTACGCGATCCCGACCCTCGTTTTATTAATTATTGTTAAGCCTTAACTTCTTATTTTTTCCTTTTATTTACAACCACCCATCACCTTTTACGTTTTTATTCCTGAAATAATAAATCGATTAAAATCTGTCGAACACTCCCCGTGGATTTGATACCCGACTTACCGTTATACTTGTATCGCAAGTGCAGTCGTAATTTAGGTTTTTATATTAACGCGGTGAAACTAATTCAACGGTTAGCGTTTTAACGCGACGCTACTTTTCACGCTAGATCAAAATGGCGCCGTTGCCGGGGACTATTTTGTTATAGATTGTAATTGTCTTATTATTTCGTTGTATTTTTTCTTTTGTATTTGTATTCTTTATTTTAACTTTTTTTTGCAAGAATTCTACATTTGAGCGCCTAGAAACGCTTGAATTTTCCCGTCGCACATTGCTTTTTGGAATTTGCCCTCTCGATCTTTATTTTAGGGTAAGCATGTCTTATTCTAATTTTTCTGGTAATCCTAATGATAATTCTCAAAATTCCGGTAAACCTATGACTTTTGGTCAATACTTACAACCCCAAAAAATTGCAACATCTAAAATGACATTGTGTGAGTATTACAAAAGTAAAAGTTTGTATTACATAAATTTTAGGATTGATCATTTCGATTTTGGGTCGCAAGATCCTTATGATAAGAATTTTGAAATGAATTGCAATCATTTTCAAAATTCTTATGTTAATGATTTTGATTGTAGTCCCGAGAACAATTTTCCAAGTTCTCATTTGCAAGAATCCGCTCCTCGCCCCATGACTTTCGGTGAGGGATTGCGCATGCTTGAAAATGAGAGGATTGAAAACCGTTATCGAGAAGGAAATCATTATTGGGAACACGAGTTAGATTTATTATTTGAATCGGATGACGATTTTTCTTCTGAGACTTCCGAAGTCGAGGACTGTTTTGAAACAAATGAGGACTTCGTTCCTACTTTGGAACAAATCATTATTGAATTGACCCATGGTATAGTAGAGAATGAAAGTGAGGATGAAAGAGGCGTAGTATCCATTTGCAATGAACTCGTTTCTTCTTTGATTCTCAAAGAAGAAAGTTTCATTGTAAACGATACTATTTCTTTCGAAATTCGATCTTTCGGTGATGATCACTCATCGCCCGAGATTGAATTTCTTTCATCCCCGTCTTTATTCTATACTGTCGTACCATTTCTAGTACCCGATGAATCGGTTCAAAACTTTACAGTTCTAAATCTTTTCACCGACGAGGAGTACTCGCTCGAGCCGCCTTCCATGACGGCATCTTTGCCCTCATGTGCGCCGCCTCCCATTCCAACTTTAAAATACTTGGGAGATAACTCAATTTTTCTTAGCCCACATGTGTATTTGTCGCCCGTCCTATCCAAATCCCTCATCCTCCCTCCCAAATTTTTAATTGGGGATGGTTCACCTTTTCCACCGCCCACATGCCTTCCGTTGTTCAAACGGAATTCCTATATTCCGGGAGGCATGCATGAAAGGGAGGGTCCACCGTTGATCCTCTAAAGTCAAATTGTATTTTGGGTGGACCTTCAAAAATTTCAACTTCTAGTGTATAGCTAGTTAGGAGTTTAATTTGTAGGTTGTAAATAGTTAGTTTTATTTTTATTTATTTTTACTTTTTCTCTAGTGTGATTAGTTAAGTTTTATTTATTCTTTTTGTTATTCGTACTAACATGTTTTGTAGAATCATTGGACTTGATCTTTCACGAGATCGCTCCCATTTGGGTAATATCACTATTTTCCTTCTTTAACTTCGTTCTTAATTAACATTGAGGACAATGTCGGGTTTTAAGTTAGGGGGTGTGGAATATTCTATCCATTTCTTTATTTAGTCCATATTTTTGCTCACATGTTAGTTACTTAGTATGCTTTTGTTAGAAAAATTCAAAATTTTCAAAAAGATTTTCTTTCCTTTTTCTCCTTTTTTGGGCATTTGGCCTTTATTTTCGATGATAAGTTTTAATAAATGCCCGATCCATTAGACAACTCAATGATGCATGTTCTCGATTTTAAAAGTTATTAGACATTAGTCCTCAATCATTGGTATTGTTAATAACTTCATGAATTAAACTTTAATCCCATGAGCACATGCACTTTTCTTGCTTTATTGATTTGGTTTAAGATTTTTATAACTCGGTAATCTTTTGTTGCATTGTATATACTTACACCGAGTAAGATTTGTACCTTTCTTCATTTGTGAGTGTTATATACTATTCTTTCCTCTTTGAAAACGTTGAATTTGTCGGTAATCTCTCTATTCTTTCATTTGATCATTCATTAATTGAGTTCATATATGAAATGTATTACTTGAGGATGATTTTCATTTATTGTTTTAACTCGAGAATTGCGTAAACTTTCTGAAATGATCATAGGCAATCTTTGTTATATCACCCATATTATCCTTGACCTCACCTTATATATTTTCTCTCGTCAACCCCTTGAGCCTAAATATTAGCCCTTCGTTTCATAACCCAAAATCTCATAACCAACTCCAAATTGGAGTTTACAAGCCATACATATCACCTTCCATACCTTTGTTTGGAATGTTACTTGGGATTGAATGATTCTATTTGCTTGTGGTTGCAATTTAGGCATATGAGCGTGAGAAAAGTAAAGAGAAAGCAAAAAACAAAAGAAAACAAAAAGAGAAAAATGAGAAAAAGAAGAAAACAAAAGAAAGAGAAAGTTGTAAATGTTGTATATAGTTCAATAAGCTTTGATCGCTCTCCAATTCATACATTTAATGTTTGGTTTGGAAATCATTTTCCAATTTTGATATTTCCCGCATTTTTCCATTATCCCGAGTTTTCATCTCCGAATACGTTGAATCCGTACATATACCTTCCTTTCCTAACCTTAACCCCAAACCTACACTACAACCCTATCAAGTCCTATGTGATCTTAGGGTGAATTTAATTTTAAAGTTGAAATAGTTTTGATAATCTGTGAAAATGCAATTCGCCTCCTTTAATGTGCGGTATCTTTCATTGAGATTACATTTTTCATTTTATATATAGCGTTCTTCATTTGTGACATGTGTGCGACCTAGTTTCCATTTACATTTACTCTTTATTCCCGCATGTCCCTTGTGTTACCTCCCTGTTTCGAGTGAATTCACTTGATGAGTGTAATGCCCCTGAGGATTGAATATATGCTTGCTTTGTTTAGTATCCGGTCTATATAAGTTTTTGTCAAATCACACTTTGCATGTGCTCGATCCCCTCCCACATTTTAAGGTTTCAATTCTATGAGGTGCATTCTATAATGTTTAATGATTTGGTCTTTTGTTTGAATTCGTTCATTGTGCTAATAATGCGTATGAAATCCTTTCGTATTGTTGGGTTTGTCGCATGTTGGTTTGGGATTATTTTGAGGAAACATACGATGTTTGTGGGTTTTATCCCTGAAAACCCTCACGAGACGACACTCGTCCACTAGGATAACCTAGGGGTTTAACGACTTATTGGATATACTAAATGCAATCGTGTTCCCTACGAAAGTGGCATTTATATTTTGATGCATATATACATGTTGTGATTTTCTTATAGTTCTTGCGTTGAATTTCATTGCTAGGGACTAGCAATGTGTAAGTTAGGGGGTGTGATTCGTATCAAATATTGCATTTAATTACCCTCGAACTTACACATTTTAGCCCCCTCGGGTACTTTAATGCCTATAATTATGCTCGTTAATCAGACAACCTCCGTTTTATATGATAAAATGTTATTTGAGGTATAATTGACCTTTTATAGGTATTAAAGTGCTTAGTATGAAGTTTGGACTCGTTCTGATAAAGTTTCGTCGCGATTCGCACGTTCGGTTTTTTTTTCGTAATTTCACACTTTGAGATTTTTGCTCGAAGCATTCACGGAAGTTGTAGCCCTCGGGCCAAGATTCACGTGGCCACGAACGGTGCGCGAATCGGAGTCCGAACGAAGGAAACACGGACCTTTAATCGGGGAAGAATTATAAGGATTTAATTTATTATTATTATATTAATATTTTAACAATTCATTTAATTACCTCCATGTACCTTTCTCTTTCAAATTTCAGGAGACTCCATGGGCGATTTTTGGCTTTGGCACGGGTTGTGCTCGGGTTTTGGGTTCGCCCAAAATTGGAGCTTTTCGTCCGAAATTGAAGTTGGGGTCGCGTACGGAACTAGTTGTGGGTCGTTTGGTTCGGATTTTTGGAATACCCACTTTGGTATTTTGTTAGCTTTGGCCATTTTTGGTGGAGCTTTGCAAGGTCACGGTTTGGGCCATGGTGGCTGTTCTCGGCGTTGTTGGAGTGGGTATTAGCTGCACGACATTGGGTTTTGATCTCCCTCGTCTTGGCTCGGGTTGGCAGCGATTTGGTACTCTCGATTTGCTGCCATAGCCATGGAAACCATGGATTTTGGGTTTGGGTGGTTTTCACCATTGTTGTGCTGAGCGTGAGCTATCCCCATTGCCGCGGTCGATCGGCGGACAACCCGCGGTCGACCGCGTTTTGTGATTTTGTCATGGATGGTAGACAGTGGACTCCTCCCATTGCCGCGGTCGACCGGCCTGGGACCCAGGTCGACCGGTCCCCTGTTTCCACCGACTTTCTTTGCTGTTATCCCTCCTTTTTTATTTTTTATTTTCTTTTTCCTTTTTCTTTTTGGTTGTTAAAAGAGACTTATCCCTTTTTATTTTATTATTTCTTTTTCTTTTCTTATTTTATTTCCACTTAGTATAAAAGAACCCTTTGTTTATTTTTGGAGATATCTTGTAATTTAATTAGTTTTTAGGTTAGAAATTGAGAGCTTCTCTCTCAAGGTTGTTTTTCCCATTTTTTGGGTTTGTAAAGCTACTTTTCCTTCTCCTCCATTAATGTAAGTTGTATTTTTCTTCTTCTTCTTCTTCTTCTTCTTCTTCTTCTTCTTCTTCTTCTTCTTCTTCTTCTTCTTCTTCTTCTTCCTTGTCCATTAACTTGTTCATTTATTTCTTGCTTTATATTTAATTATTTCTTGCCTAGAAAAGTAGTGTAATTAATTTATTTCTTGCTTTAATTTTTAATTAGTTATTAAATTAGTTTAATCATATGTGTTGAGTAGTTAAATAAGTTTTGGGTCGTGTGTCCGCCATTGATGGGCGTCGAGCTCCGAAAATTAGGTTTCGTGTAAAATTATATTTAATTGAAACCTTGCGAATTAAAATTGGATTATTATGCATTTAACTTTCATTGTCACGCAACGTTAGTATTTAAAGCAATAATCCAATTTTAAGACGCGTGTCGCCATTTTTTATTCAATTTTTAATCTCGCATCGTTGGCTTAAATTCCTTCATGTGTGATGTTTATGGTTAATTAAAAATGCTCGATTAAATGTTTGCGAACCGAAATTCTAATTCCGCGTGTTTAACCCATGGCGGGTATGCGATCCTGACCCTCATTTTATTAATTATTGTTTAGACTTAACTTCTTACTTTTCCCTTTTATTTACAACCACCCATCACCTTTTACATTTTTATTCCTGAAATAATAAATCGATTAAAATCTGTCGAACACTCCCTATGGATTTGATACCCGACTTACCGCTATATTTGTATCGCAAGTGTAGCCATAATTTAGGTTTTGTATTAACGAGGTGAAACGAATTCAACGAATAGCGTTTTGACGCGACGCTACTTTTCACTCTAGATCAAGTAGCTTAGTGGGCAATGGCAGAATCATTAGCGCTGATGTGAAAGATCAACATTAGCAGCAGTCTTTGCCTTCAACCGAGCAGCTTGGTCGGCCAAAGTTTTCATAGTTCTTTTCTCCTCAACATTAGGCCGAGCAACAATTGCTCTTCTTAAAGACTTCCCGACTTAGGTTTATCCTTCTGCAAGGACTCCAACTCCTTTAGTAGTCTTGCATTATTGTCCACAAAAAAGGAAGCACCTTGATTGGGATTACTGGCAATTAATTTCTTTAGGCTGTCCAGTTCATTCCTCGGGGAATTATTTTCTTTTTCCAATAGGGCAGCTATCTCCTGGGCTGATTTAACCTCTTACTAAAGCACAATCTCTTTCTTATTCAATGCATAGGTAATTTTTTGAAGTTTATCGTCAAAGCCCCACCTTTCACTTAAAGCTTTGTACTTGGCCTCATAGTCGGCATGGAGTAGGTCCTTGGATTGGTTGTGTTCTTTTTGTAATTGCTCAATTATCTCATAATAGGAAACATTGATGTCCACAACCCGATCAAAGAGAATTCGCAAGTAGGAATAGGATTCCTTAGCTTGATCAAAAACATCAGCACCGAGTAAGTCTAACAACTCTTCCTCGGTCAAATCCATATGACTAGCCTGAAACACACTATTGCAACGTCTGAGTAGATCTGATTCAGCAGAAGAAATTCTTTCCATCCTTGCATCAAATTAAAAATAACAAGTATCGGTGCACAAGAACATAACCTAGAATAATTATATTAAGGGCAACCCAACAAAGAACAATAAGCACATCAAGTACAATGAAGTATAAGAAAACATTAGGTTCTTTCATTAATTGGAAGGGGTGCTATAAGAAGAAAAAGTAGACCCAAGAAGACTACAAGAATAAGGAAAGACAGACTAAGAAAGCTAAACCTTATCCTTATCTGGAGGATTAGTTAGAGCAGGAGGTAGGTCGGCCAAAATGTTTGAGCTTATAGCAGATTCAACAGGAGCCAAAGTAAAAATCTCATAATCCTTTTCATCGTCAACTTCCTCATTTAAACTTGGAGGGGCCCTGGGTCATGTCTTTGGAATAACTTAGAGTCTACAGTTGTGCTGACCTCCTTTAAAGCCTCCGACCAACCATCATTAAAATACTTCTTCTTGACATATCTGAGCAGAAGTTACAGAAATAGCTTTCTCCCAGCCCTTGTCAAAAGAGGCTTCCTTGGCTTTCTTCCTCTAGGCTTTCTCGACAACCAAACTAGCCTTCAGACTAACAATTATCTCTTCTGCAGTCTTAAGAGAATATTGATTCAAGGTCAACTTTTCCTCTACCGCCTTTGCCTTATGTTCAACTTTAGAGCTAGCTAATGTAGCTACAGACAGTGATTCCTCAGCGTTCTTACGAGCATTTTCGGCATCAGTTATCTTAGTCGGTCGGGACTGTTTTCTCTCTCTAAGGCCTCTTCAGATGCTTTTCGAGATCTCTACAAACCTGTCAAGGCTTCCTCCACATCAAAAGAAGTGGATGCTCTTATTTGGTCACACTTATCCATCATTTGATTAAAATTGACCAAAAATTGCAAGAAAAATGAATTATCAGCATATAAAAGCACAAGTTATATCCTATCAACATAACACATGAAGGCTTACCAAAGCTAAGTTATGAGAAACCCTTTCAGTTAGTCAGGCTCTTATCAATGGAACTGTTGCCAACCTGTTCACAGGTAAAGTCCCAGACTTTATTAATTTCCTGACCGAACTGGAATTAAGAGCAATAAATGATTGTTTAATTCTACCTAGTTCGGCAAAAGACTTTTTAGCCAACTCACCAATATTTAGCCTGGGTCGGCTGGCTAGAGGGCAGACCTTTCTTCAACCTCTTATACTCTCGAGCAGCAGTGTTAACTTTTTTAATAACCCGAGGCACTTTTTCAGCAACCTTAGGTAACTTCTCAGTCACCTTAGATCTTTTGGGATTAGCAGCCTTGATAGTCTTGATAGTTGGAGATGAGGGCTCGTCCATCACGTTAAGAATCTTTCTTTTACCCATGGTTGTTAGTGGGAAAGAAGGCAATTCAGAAGTATCTAAAGTTTCAAATGAGGAAGATGGACCAAGATCTTTCTCAATTCCAATGGACTCTTCAGCCGAGAAAGTGGAAACTGACTCTTTATCCAAGTCTACCATAATTAAAGGCAGAGTAGTGGTGGGCTGAGTAATAAATGAGGTTAAGATCTCTTTTATTCCAACAACACAAAAGATGATTGGGGGTGTTCACTTTCGACTCTCTAGTTAAGTTCCCACAAGAACTTGAGTTCAACAAGATTAATCTCCCCTTCTTTGGGATACCTCCTCTTACTATCCTCTGCATTAAAAGCATCAATAATAATTAGAAGACCTCAGAAATAAACATCTAAAAGGGAATAACAAGTAATGGAATAATAATCTATCCCACGCCCTGATTGGGGACATTTGGGACCATCATAGGCCACTCTAGTAGGAAGAGGAGCATATTGCCAATCCTTGACGAGTAAAGCATAATCACTGTATTCTTTATTCGAATCTGGCAAGTTTAATACTAAAGCCTTATTTGCTTGCCTAGCTTTCAAGTAATAAGTTCCCTCGCTAATAGTAACCCACTTATAGCAATACATTAACTCTGGAATCCCGATATGGGTCCCGTAGAGTTCATTCCACCTATTTACACCATTCACAACCCTCCAGGTATTGGTGGATACTCTTGCAGGGACTACATTGAAATATTAACATAAATGAAGGAACAAAGGGTTTGGTGGAAATATAATACCACACTCAGCTAGGAACAAAGTTAGGATCCAATGACCCTCAACCAAAGAGTAAACGTCAATAGGACGTTGGTTATCTCCAAGTCTACCCAATATGGGATTTTATGCTTTTCCCTAAACTCCTACAGGGAATCCTCATCAACGACGTGAATCATGATTAAGAAAATTAAACAGAAAGAAAAAAAGGAGCTTACAGACATTTAAGGATTCATCAATAACTAAAGAAAAAGGCAACAAACGGTCGCGCAAGAGATAGTGTGAAGACAAATAAATGGCGATGGTTCAGGAAGTTTGAGGTAAGTAAGAAGAGGGAGAGCTTCGTCCCTTTTATATCTTACCTTGAAAATGACGAAAGCAGTGATTACTTGTCCGATTGACATCCTTACAGCGACACAACTTCATACGGGAAGAATACCAATGTGCCCTTTAGCGATTCGCTAATTTTTAAATTATTTACAAAAATACCACTCTCAAACAGTACTAGCATAAATTTTTACAAGTATGGGAGGTCGTTGCCGACCAAACACTTCGTACTTTCATGCAAGTATCAAGCATGAAGCAGTGGGGGCTTCTGTTGTATGTAAAAATCGTACTTTCGCATAGGAATGTCAATTTAACCCGACCCGTAGGAACCCCGCCCTGCCCCTCCCTTAATTGGGTGGGTTTTAAAACCCGATTAATGAATTAGAAGCGGGTATGGGTTTTAAAAAAAATTTGTTTATTAAATGGGGCGGGTTAAGAGTCAAGTTAAATAAAATTGCCCCGACCCGTTTAACTTATGCCTACATAATTACCCTTTATATATATATATATGTTAATTACAATTAAACCATATACACACACACACAAGCGCGCGCGCTAAAAAAACCCTTTATTTGTATGTTAATTTTGTAAAAGATCTATGTGAAAACATGGATTCACAGTTGGGGAATTGTCTCACATATTGAAATACGAACCATTATAGACCTCTAAAACTATAATGTAATAATTTTAATTTTATTATTTTTAAAATTTACTCAACTCGTAGGAGCCCCGACCCACCCCGTTTATTAAATGGAGCGGGTTAGAATTAATTTAAATAAAAACCAACCTGCCCCGCCCCGCCTCATTTATTAAATGGGGCGGGTTAGAGTTTTGCCAAACCTGCCCCGTTGCCATCCCTACTTCCACATGGACCAATGAGGAGCTTACACCTGTCATTCAGCATGCCCAACTAACTAACTTGATCGGCTTAAGAGACCTTAGTCGGCTATATCGTCGACCAACTCCAGAAGGCCAACCAACTAGAATACCAAGCGTTGCTCGAACGAGAATGCCAACCAATTTGTAACAACTAATATCTTAGTCACAATATATAAATGTAAATGCCTGGCAATATAAAGACATTCCAAATTTAGGGTTTTAGGGTCCTTATAAATAAATATCCTCAACCAGCTAAGGGGGAGGTCAATTCGCAATAACTCAAGTCCCTCATTTATGAGCGATTTTAAACCCTTGAATAAAATGACAGTGGATATAAGATTTCTTCTATAGCCGAACCACTTTAAAAACCCTTGTCTTTGTGTGTGTGATTTGGGTTATTTCTCTTTTATTATCTGTGATAATAAATTTGGAATCAATCCATTTTTAGACATCAACAACAAGCTTTAACAACTTTAATCTCGTCTCCACTCGACTCATTTACACTTCAATTTGAACTCGCACGTTACAATCTTAATCCTCGATCAATTTTATCCATTCGTCGTAGTTTTTTAAGAGACATGACTGAAATCGTGGATGGGCATCATATATGGTATTTTATGTTGAACGTAATTATGTAATAGACGCTGATTTTTGTTCTAAATCTCCTCACAAAAATACGACAGAGGGATAAAATTTATCATTATTCAAACACGAAGTTAAAATTGCAACCTTTTAAACATGGAATCCAAAATGGAAAATGTCCCAAAACTTAATTATAAATAGTTCTTTGAAATTGAAAAAAAAATCATATGAATCATTTTGGGTGACTGTTATAGTGCATTAAACTTTTTGTCAGAAAGACTCGATTGTGTTTTCATATAGAACTAAGTTTATTCAATTATAGGTTCGGCGGTTTCATGCCTTCGCAATGTTAGTAGGTGTCACAACCAAAATTTTAAATTTCGAAAACCAACAACTGTGATGCATTTGCACTGAGCTAACCAGCAATTCAAAACACAAAGCACACTCATACAAGTTTAGAAGAACACAAACAAAATTTACAAGGAAAACAGCCCCAACTTTCTATTAATCTCACAATTACAAGGAAATGTACCAAATCGTTTTCAAGCTCTCATGCTCTTAAAATACACAGGCTACAGTGGAATAAATAAGGCTACAACATGCAGTTAACAACCCCAACTACTATGTCACATGTGCACGAAATGATGATGCCACCAAATAAGGAGGTTTCTCCAATAACTACTTTCAGTAACTGCTGCTCTTACATTCCACCGGGTGTCCAGAACATTTATGCATGAACTAGAACATGCAAACCTGTTCATTACCCATAACTGCTCCCCATAACTGCCCACACATGTTCAGACAAGGGAAACCAATGCCTAATTATACCCAACAACCTTTCCCATATTTTTAGACAATGCCCATGCACCATTTTACACAATTAAGCCTATAAATGCAACTCGCGCTGCATCTGGGCATGACTAGGGAATTTTCCCCATCTCACTCGGAGAATCAATGTACTACCAAGCCCACGCTCGATCATCCATGCCACAAAATATGCCCACGAGGAAGCCTAAGGCGTAGGAGCACCCAGAAACTTTTTTCTAGTTTTAGCTCAGCTGACCCTTCCCCTTTATAGTAACTCTTAATAAAAAAACTCAATGTGGTAGCAGTAGACGTTAACTGACATAAGACGATGAAGTCACCCGGTTCCCAAAACTTCCCAAAATCATACTTCAACCTTGTTTCCAGATTTTCACAAATTAGCCAAGGCAAACTAAGACTTGCGTGCTATCATGCCCATAAATTAGTATAAGTTAGGGTGTGATAAACCCTCCCCCACTCGAATCGATGACGTCCTCATCAAAGGAGAATTTAAGTACGGGTTAATCAAACTCTCAAACTGTCACAACTGTGTGACTTTCTTCCACGTAACTTCTTTCGCTGCCTTTCATTTCCACTTGACAAGGTAAAAAGGGATTATATTCTTTCTACTCGCTCCCTTGGTCCGGTGGTCCTGAATTCTTTCAAAAAAACTCAGAATATTATTGTCTAACTGTAGAGGTGCCCTAGTTCGACTCGAATAACTAGGGTCTGGCTTGACTTCATTGAACGTTTTTAAAAAGCTCACGTGAAAAACAGGGTGAAACTTCAATTGTGTTGGCAAATCCAACTGATGTGCCAACCTTCCAATGTGTCTTATTATTTTAAATCGGAGATCATACCTCTGTACAAGTCCCTAGTGTGATGTCTTTCGACTCACCTTCTTCCCAACTTGCGGAGTGAGTTTCAACATCACCATATTACTAATGTTAAACTCCGTCGGCCTCTTGCTTTCATTCGCCCATTTATTTATTCCCCTTATTAATTTTGCTGAAACATCTTTGGCCTCCTCATCTTTTTCCTATCTACCACGCGCATAACGGTAAGCTATTGGACTCTTTCTTTGTGATTTTGTTTATCCAACTCATGTGGAGTTATGGGTTGTTATCTTGTTGCAAGATCAAACGGACTTTGCCCCTTAGACTAACTTTAATGAAGGTTGTAAAAAAATTGCGCAACATCAAGTAACTCAACCCAATTATATTGGTTGGCAGTTACACAATGTCGCCAATATTCCTTAATAACGCATTAATCCGCTTAGTATGGCCATTCTTCTGATGATGATTTGTTGTAGAAAACTTTAATTAAGACCCCAACATTTTGAACAAGGTAGCTCAAAATCGCCCAGTAAATCTCGTATCCCGATCATTGATAATGTCAAGAGGCAACCCCCAGCATTTGATTACATGTTTGCAAAATAAGTCTACCGTAACTTTCGCAGAACACATCCTTGGAGCAGGAATAAAAATGGGATACTTACAAAACCAGTCAATAATCACCATGATCGACGTGCAATCCTTCACCTTCAATAACCCGTTGATAATGTTCATAGACACACTCTCCCAAGGCCTGGTTGGAATGGGGAGAGTTTTTAAGTAACGTATAATTTCTTCCTTTTTTTCTCATCCTCTTGTCAAACCAAGTATGTTCGAACATATAGTTCAACATCAGCTTCTATACGGGGCTAATAATAACCCTCAGAAAGTATGGAAAGTGTTCGGTATTGCCTTAGGTGCCCTGCATACAATGCATCATGTGTCTCTTTGAGTAAAATTTGCCTAATTCCCCTGTACTTGTGTACGTAAGTTTTGTGCTCCTTTGCATAGGGAACTTCGTCCTTTACCCCAAAACTGCGAGTAATCCCTTCTTTTACTTATTGCAATAACTGGATAGTAACAGGATTAGACTTTGTTAACTCCTTGATCTGCGGTAGAAAATCACCAGTAAACTGAGAGAGCACAACAAGTATTGACAAACATGATGCACTAGATTCAACATCATCCTACAAACTCGACTTTCTACTCAATGCATATGCAACCTGGTTTACACTATCGGGATTGTACTGCAACGTGTAATTGAACATGGACATGAAATCTTGCCACTGCGCATGCTTTGGGATCAACTTCTTCGTAAATTAAAGCAACTCGTAGCCACATTATATGTTAGAATTAGGAAATGATGCCCCAATAAATAATATCTCTACGTATATCTGCAATGAATAATTATAGTCTTTTATTTTTCATGCACAGAATACTGTCTTTCAACATAACTTGACTTTTGACTTTCATACATTAATGGATAACCATCTTATACCAATACTCCACCTAATGCAAAATTTGAAGCATCAATGTGAACTTAAAATGGCTTATCCAAATTAATAAGGCATAGAATCAGACGACTAGTCACTGCGACCTTCAATTTGTCGAATGCCTTCTGACATTCGTATGTCCAGTTCCAATCATAATCCTTATTCAAAAGATTAGTATGGCATGCCACCCTATTTAAAAAAAATTAATGTACTTTTTATAATAGTTCGCTAAGCCAAGAAAACTTCTTAATTGAATCACTTTGGAGGGAGCTGGCCAATCATTAATAGCCTGTAATTTTTTCGGTTCCATCTTTACCATGCCTTTCGAAATCAAATGGCCAAGGAATATGATTTCCTTTTGCTCAAACTCGTATTTCTCCGGCTTCAAGTACAAACTTGCCTCCCTTAACTTTTTCAAGGCTAAACGGAGGTGATCAATGTGATACTCTAAACTGTTACTATATCTAACTATATCGTTTAAGTATATAATAATAAAACAATCCAAATACTGCCTAAACACGTTGTTCATCAAAGTATAAAAAGTTGCAGGAGCATTAGTTAACCCAAAAGGTATTACTAAGTACTCAAATGAACCATACCGAGTAACACACGTTATTTTTGGCTCTTTCCCTTCTGCAATCCGCTCTCAGTAGTATTCTAAACGAAGATCCATCTTTGTAAAATATGTGGCCTTACCCAAACGATCGAACAAATCAGTCGTAATTAGAATCAAATAGTTATTCTTCACCATGACCTCGTTCAACGCACAATAGTCTACACACATCCGCATTGAACTATTATTTTTCTTCTGAAACAGAACAAGTTCCCCATAAGGTGCCTTTAAAGGTTGAATATGACCCTCCTTTAACATCTCTATCAATTGCCTCCTTAATTCTGCCAAATCTATCAGAGCCATCCGATAAGGAGCCACTGTAGAAGGTTTCATTCTTGATAATAATCCGATTGCATAGTCCATATCTCGATGAGGTGGTAACAACGGGGGAGTTCATTCGGCATAACATCCTTGAACTGCTTCATCACAACCTTTATCAGTCGAGGTATCCCATCTTGCACAAGCTCATTTTCCTCAACCAATCGCATAAAATATGTATCGTTTCCATTTCTAATACCGTCTTTCACTTGTAATGCTAAGAACATCTCAACTTTATTATTACACTTAGACAAGGGAACAAAATAGGGATGAGGCATGTCCATTATAAACAAGCCCTGCAAATGGGAAATCACCGAAACCTTCGCCTTTTGGAAAAATTCTAAGCCAAGTGTTGATACCAAAATTAATATGCTGATATAAACAAATAATAAGAAGACACGTGTCGATCTACGTGGCACAATAGCGACGAGGAAGGTTATTTCCCCGACCAAGTCATACTCACTCCGAGCAAGAAGTATACTCCGAGGAACTCTAATACTCCGAGGAACTCTAATACTCCGAGGAACTCCTGAACAACGAGCAACTAAGGCGGTCCGAGCTGCATCTCGGCCACAGCATTGATTGCCAGATAATTAACAGTTCAACTATTCATTGAATGCTTATCATATAGACGTATATTCTTAAAGGGGCATTAATTGTTTACCCTTTCACATGTACAACCTAAGGGCAATAAATACATTTTATCACCCTCATTCAAAGGGACTGAATTTTCTTGATAGAATTACATATCGAGAACTCCAAAACGCTTGGCAATAACAGAAACTGTGGACGTATGCCATTCTTATAAGGCTGGACCACTTTAAAATTCTTTGTCTCATTTATATTTATCTGTGATTAAATAATTAGAAGCAATCTAATTTTTTACATCAAAAGATTGGCGCCGTCTGTGGGAAACGACTGTTGTTATCGTTTTTCACCAAAAATCATTCATCATCAATGGCAGATAATCCGGAATCTAGCAATCGAAATGCTGGAAATGCTGGAAATCTTCCAAATCCCTCTGCACCTCCAGATCTGGCAGGAATTATGACAAATCTAGCTCAAGGACAAACCGCCATGCAAGAAATAATGCGGCAACTCATACAAACCCTTCATGGTGGAGTACCTGCACATTCGGGACAGCGAAGTGGTCAGAGGCAAACTTATTTACTTTTTTCACGATCCAGGCGTACTGAATCATATCGTAATGAGGAATCTGATGATTTCTCTTATCAACCTGGGCGAACTTCGTCAATACGGGCTACAAATACTGAGCAACGTATCACTCTCTCTCCAGAGAGACCCAGTGCCTTGGAAAGATTGAGCAGGGCATCTCCTTTCAGCCGATTAGGCCCTAGGAGGAATAGGAGTCCACCTAAGACCATGTCGAGGATTTTTCGACAACCATCAGATCTAAGAGAAGGATCAGCGCAATCACGACCAGTTGCTCGTCAAGATAGATCTCAGGAGGCCATGTCAGAACGATCAATTGCTCGAACTAATAAGCCCGAGGAAGGAAATGATGCGTGGAAAGGTTCCATTCAGCGGTTGGAGGATAGATTGGGAGAAATGGCTAAGGCGAAGAATCCCCTACAACGAACTTTTGTTCAAGGGACACCTTTTGTCCAAGCCATTGTGGATTTTCCTACCCCGTCAAAATTTAAAGCACCTGTGGTGACCCCCAAATATGATGGAAAGACAGATACTGTTCTTCACATGGAGCAATATCAAGCTGCTGCCGACATCTATGCTGTCCCCGACGAGATGAGATGCAGAGCATTCTCAGGAACTCTTACTGGATCTGCCCAGATATGGTACAACAATCTTCCTCGGGATAAGATTTCAACTTTCTTTCAGTTGGCCGAGTTGTTCATTGGCAATTTCTATTTTGGAGCAAAGCCAGTAAAACGAGTAGCACACTTGTTAAGTGTTAGACAAAAATCTGGTGAGAGTACTAGAGATTACATAACTCGTTTTAATAACGAGAAGCTGAAAGTCATAGATTATGAAGAAAAGACAACAATCACCGCCTTGATGAGTGGGTTGTTGCCTAACAAATTGTATTACACTTTGGCCAAAGATCCACCTACAACTATGTCGGAGTTGATGGCAAAAGCGGCCAAAATCATGAATGCCGAGTGATACGACGCAAATATTGCGTATTTCACCCGTTAACCTACGCGCTATTAGCCCCCTCAGGTATCTTAATCCCTATATTTATGCTCGTTAACCAGACAACCTCGGATTTCTATGTTAACATGTTTTGCAGGGGTTAATTGAGCTTTTGTAGGTATTTGGATGCTTAGTATGAAGTTCGGATGCATTTTGGCGAAGTTCCGTACACAACCGCACGTTCGAGGGCATTTTAGTCTTTTCACAGCTTGGGTACCTGGCCCGACATCTCACGGAATTTGTATCCCTCCTCACTAGCTTCGCATGGCCGCGAACGGTGCGCGATTCCGATTCATAACGAAGAAGTTACGGCGTTTCTTGCGGAGGAAATACAAGAAAGCAAAAGAGGAGAAAGGGAGAAGAGAAGAAGAAGAATGCAGTGGGCTGCTGCATTCTGCCCTGCTTGATCGATCGATCGACACTTCTGGTCGATCGATCGACCATTCTAATTTATCGAAGTTTTGCCTTGGTCGATCGATCGACCAAAAGGATCGATCGATCGATGCTCTGTTTTCTGCAGATATTTTGCCTTCTTTTCTTTCTTCTTTATTTTTATTCCAACTTACTATATAAGCGAATTTTGTTGTAATAAGACCATATATCAGTAAAGGCACGATTTTAGGTTAGTTTTAGTTAGGGTTTTGGGGTTTTGCTTGGTTCTTCTTCAATTCCTCTTGGTTTGACACCCCATGTGGATTGTATGTTGACTATTCATCTTCCCTCTCCATTAATATAGCTTGTTTTTCATTTCCTTGCTTTCTAGATAATTTCCATGCTTTCTAATTAGGTTTTCTTGCTTTAATTTATTACTTTCTTAGTTAATTAGTTTAATTTAGTTTAATCATGCTTAGTCCCTAGATAAATAGGGTCGGGATTGCATTTCCGCCATTTTCGGGTTCGAACCTCGAAATTTAGGGTTTCGTGTAAAATCGCATTTAGTTGAAACCTCGCGTATTAAAGTCGGATTATTATGCGTTTAACTTTCTTTGTCATGCAACGTAAGTGTTTATAGCGATTATCCGAATTTAATCCGCGTGTGACCATTTTCCGTTAAATGTTTAATCTCGCAACTTTGGCTTAAATTCCTTATTGCGTGATGTTTATGCTTAATTGAGAATGATCGATTAAATGTTTTCGAACCGAAATTCTAATTAGTAGTTGTTTAGCCTGTGAATGCGTGTGTGCGATCCCGACCCTCGCTTTCCTTTAATTTAGAGTTAACTTCTCTTTTCTTTTGTCACCATAACCACACATCACCTTTTCTTATTTCTTTTACACCACTTTTATTCCTGAAGTAATTAAAACAATTAACATCTAAAATTCAATCACTCCCTGTGGATTTACGATACCCGACTTACCGCTGTGCTTGCTTGTCAGGTGTAGTAGTAGCTTAGGTTTTCTTTGTATCGCGGAGGCGAATCACACGACGATTGTGTCCTCACACGAACACACTTTTTCCGCCCGGTCACAAAATGGCGCCGTTGCCGGGGAGTTTGTTTTAGATAGTAATTGTTTTATTATTTCGTAGTATTTTTCCTTTTGTATTAGTATTCTTTGTTTTAACCTTTTCTACAGGATAGCATATTTGAGCACTAAGAAACTTTGATTCGTGGTTGCTCACTTTCTTGATCGGATTCTCCATCTGCAAACAACGAGGTAATCATGTCCTACTATTATAGTTATTACGGTCATTCTAATGATTCTTACTTTGGGGATAGTTTTCAAGTTTTCCATTTTGAAGAGTTTCTTGAGTTTGAAAGACTTGAAAACATTTATCGGAATGAAAATCGTTATTGGGAGCTTGAGTTGGATTCATTATTCGAATCCAATGACGATTCTTATTTCATTACTTTCGAAGAAGAGTTTCAACCAAATGAGGAGTCCGAGGCTCTTGAGCCGAGGAAGCCTACATTGGAAGAAACTTTGCTTCTTTACTCCCAAGGTTTGGAAAGCCTAAATGATGCTGGAACGAGACTTGGTGCACTTTGCGATGAGATGAATTCTTATGCACAAAACAACGAGGAGGTGGAAACTTGTGTTTCACCTCAATTTTTCAAAGAATTTCTCATCGAATGTGAATCTTTCTCCCCCGAAATTCAATCTCCTTTCGAAGATGAGTCGATTGAGATTGAATTTATTTTATCACCATAATCATTTTCCGTGATCGAACCATTAGAATTACCGGTTGATTCCTATGAGTCGGTAGAAACTTTTAAAACTTCCACACGTTTTGCCGATGAGGACTCCTTACCGAACTTGTTTTCGATGGATGTTATCCCGATGTGTGCACCATCTCCCATTCCATTTGAAAAATCTTTGGGAGATGAGTCGATTTTTCTTGGACCTTAAGTGTACCTTTCCCCCTTATTATCCAAATCCCCCATCGTCTGCCCAAAATTTCAAATTAGCGATGGTTCACTTTTTTCACCACCCACATGCCTTCCGTTTTTCAAATGGAATTCTTATTTTCTGGGAGGCATGTTCGCTTTGGAGGGTCCACCGTTGATCTTTCAAAGTCAAATCCCTTTTTGGGTGGACCCTCAATTATTTAGACTTCTAGTATATAGTTAGTGTGAAGCCTAAATAGTAGGTTGTAAATAGTTAGCTTTTTAATTTTCTTTCTTTCCTTTTTTTTTTCTTTACTTTTTAATTTAGTTAAGTGTAATTAGTTAACTTTTTGTTATTTGTTTTTGCTATGCTCGGTACTAACTTGTTTTGTAGATTTCATTGGACTCATGCTTATGGAGATCGCTCTAATTTTGGGTAATATCGTTCTTTTCCTCTCTTTGTGTTGTGTTCTTAATGCGCATTGAGGACAATGCAACATTTAAGTTAGGGGGTGTAGGATATTCTATCCATTTCATGTGTAGTCCATGGATTTGCTCACATTTAGTTACTAAGTATGCCTTTTTGTGAAAAAATTGAAAATTTTCAAAAATATTTTCTTTCCTTTTTCTCCTTTGTTGGGCATTTTGCCTTGTATCCGATGATAAATTTCAATAATTGCCCGATCCAATAGACAACTCAATGATGCATGTTCTCGATTTTAGAAGTTATTAGACTTTAGTCCTTAAATCATTGATATTGTGAATAACTTCATGAATTAAACTTTATCCCATGAGCATATGCACTTTCCTTGTTATATTGATTTGGTTTAAGATTTTTATAACTCGGGAATCTTTTGTTGCATGGTATATACTTACACCGAGTAAGCTTTGTACCTTTCGTCGTTTGTGAGTGTTATACACTATTCTTTCCTCTTTGAAAACGTTGAATTCGTTGGTAATCTCTCTAATCTTTCATTTGACCGTTCATTAATTGAGTTCATGCTTGAAATGTGTTACTTGATCATGATTTTCATATATTGTTTTGACTCGAGAATTGCGTAAACTTTGTGAAATGATCATAGGCCCTCTTTCTTATATCACCCATATTAGCCTTGACCTCACCCTTATATGTTTCCCTAGTCAAACCCCTTGTGCCTAAATACTAGCCTTTCGTTTCATTACCCAAAATCCCATAACCAACTCCAAATTGGAGTTTTAGCCCATACATACACTTTCCATACCTTTGTTTGGAATGTTACTTGGGATTGAACGTTGTTGTTATGATGTCGGTTGCAATTTAGGCATACGAGAGTTTGAAAAGAAAAGAAAGTAGTGAAAAAAAAAGTAAAGAAAAAGAGAAAGCAAAAAGCAAAAGAAAACAAAAGAAAAAAATGAGAAAAAGAAGAAAAGAAAAGAAAGAGAAAGTTGTATATGTTGTGTATATAGTTCAATAAGCTTTGATTACTCTCCCCGATGATATATCTAATGCCGTTTTGGAACTTGTTTTTCCAATTTTGTTATTGCACGCATTCTCCCATTATCCCGAGTTTTCATCCCGAACACTTTGAATCCGTACATACATTCCTTCGTTTCGCACCCTAGCCATACCTACATCATAACCCTATTAAAGTCCTATGTGATCTTAGGTTGATGTAATTCAAAAGTCATAATAGTTGTGATAATCTGTGAAAATGCATTTCGTATCTTTTAGTGTGCGGTATCCTTTCATTGAGATTACAGTTTTTCATTTTATATATAGCGTTCTTCTTTTATGACATGTGTGCGGCCTAGTTTTCCATTTACATTTACTCTTTATGCCCACATGTTCCGTGTGTTACCTCTCTGTTTTAAGTGAATTCGCTTGATGAGCGTAATGCCCGTGAGGATTGAATATATGCATGCCTTTATGTTTATCCGGTTTATTTAAGTTTTTACCAAATCATATTGTGCATTTTCTCTCCCCCTCCCACTTTTAAAGTTTCAATTCTATGAGGTGCATTTCAACTTGTTAATAACAACGGACTTTAGCTTGAATTCGTTCAATATGCTAATAACATGTTTGAAATCTTTTTCGTTGTTGTTGAGTTTGTCGCATGTTGGGTTGGGCATATTTTGAGGAAACCATGTGATGTTTGTGGGTATCATCCCTGAAAACCCTCACGAGACAACACTCGTCCACTAGGGTAACCTAGGGGTTTAACGGCTTATTGCATATGCTAAATGCAATTGTTCGCCCGCGAAAGTGGCCTTATGCTTTTATACCATACTTTTGTTCTTTCTCCAGCTTTTGGTTTGCTTGTAGTTCTTGTTGTTTCCTATTTCATTGCTAGGGACTAGCAATGTGTAAGTTAGGGGGTGTGATACGACGCAAATATTGCGTATTTCACCCGTTAACCTACGCGCTATTAGCCCCCTCGGGTATCTTAACCCCTATATTTATGCTCGTTAACCAGAAAACCTCGGATTTCTATGTTAACATGTTTTTCAGGGGTTAATTGAGCTTTTGTAGGTATTTGGATGCTTAGTATGAAGTTCGGATGCATTTCGGCGAAGTTCCGTACACAACCGCATGTTCGAGGGCATTTTTGTCTTTTCACAGCTTGGGTACCTGGCCCGACATCTCACAGAAGTTGTAGCCCTCCTCGCTAGCTTCGCGTGGCCATGAACGGTGCACGATTCCGATTTATAACGAAGAAGTTACGGCGTTTCTTGCGGAGGAAATACAAGAAAGCAAAAGAGGAGAAAGGGATAAGAGAAGAAGAAGAATGCAGTGGGCTGCTGCATTCTGCCCTGCTTGATCGATCGATCGACGCTTCTGGTCGATCGATCGACCATTCTGATTTGTCTAAGTTTTGCCTTGGTCGATCGATCGACCAAAGGGGTCGATCGATCGATGCTCTGTTTTCTGCAGATATTTTGCCTTCTTTTCTTTCTTCTTTATTTTTATTCCAACTTACTATATAAGCCAATTTTGTTGTAATAAGACCATATATCAGTAGAGGCACGATTTTAGGTTAGTTTTAGTTAGGGTTTTGGGGTTTTGCTTGGTTCTTCTTCAATTCCTCTTGGTTTGACACCCCATGTGGATTGTATGTTGACTATTCATCTTCCCTCTCCATTAATATAACTTGTTTTTAATTTCCTTGCTTTCTAGATAATTTCCATGCTTTCTAATTAGGTTTTCTTGCTTTAATTTATTGCTTTCTTAGTTAATTATTTTAATTTAGTTTAATCATGCTTAGTCCTTAGATAAATAGGGTCGGGATTGCATTTCCGCCATTTTCGAGTTCGGACCTCGAAATTTAGGGTTTCGTGTAAAATCGCATTTAATTGAAACCTCGCGTATTAAAGTCGGATTATTATGCGTTTAACTTTCTTTGTCATGCAACATTAGTGTTTATAGCGATTATCCGAATTTAATCCGCGTGTGACCATTTTCCGTTAAATGTTTAATCTCGCAACTTTGGCTTAAATTCCTTATTGCGTGATGTTTATGCTTAATTGAGAATGATCGATTAAATGTTTTCGAACCAAAATTCTAATTAGTAGTTGTTTAGCCCGTGAATGCGTGTGTGCGATCCCGACCCTCGCTTTCCTTTAATTTAGAGTTAACTTCTCTTTTCTTTTGTCACCATAACCACACATCACCTTTTCTTATTTCTTTTACACCACTTTTATTCCTGAAGTAATTACAACAATTAACATCTAAAATTCAATCACTCCCTGTGGATTTACGATACCCGACTTACCGCTGTGCTTGCTTGTCAAGTGTAGTAGTAGCTTAGGTTTTCTTTGTATCGCGGCGGCGAATCACACGACGATTGTGTCCTCACACGAACACACTTTTTCCGCGCGATCACCGAGGAGGCCATGGCTGCGAAGAAGAATATGGATAAAGAAACCAAGGTGGAAGTCGACAAATCTAAGAAGAAAGAGCATAGGGGCAATGGCGGTGATAAGCATTCCAAGAATAATAAGTCGTCATGGGAAGTCCTGAAGAAATTCGATAATTATACTCCTTTGAAAATGGGTATTAATCATGTCTTGGAAGAAATCAAGAATAACGAGGAAGTAAGGTGGCCAAAGAAACTGAGGTCGGACCCTGATAAAAGAAATAGAGATAAATATTGTGAGTTTCATAAGGATCATGGTCATATGACTAAAAATTGCATAGCCCTCTAGAATGAGATTGAAACGCTCATTAGATGAGGAAAGTTGTCAAAGTATGTTGATTGTAGAAATGAAAGAGGAAACGAAGACCGAGCAAGAGAGAGATCCAGATCTCCTCGTCGGGCAGAAGAAAACAGGAAAAGAGATCATGAAGATGATACAGAGGATGACCCCGATCTTCCCAAAAGGCCAAGGCAACCAGAACGCGAGGTATTTTTAATACGTTTTGGAACATTTGATTGTAATGTTATTACAGGCGGAGACGCAGGAGGAAGAGATCTTACTGCAGGAAGAAAAGCTTACCTCGGTGAGGCTCAGGCTTGCTCATACTTTCAACGGATAAATTTGGCTGAGGCGGATCACCCGAGAAAGATAAACAAAGAGAAGCTGGTCATTGTTTTTTCAAAAAACGACCTTGCAGGTGTTCTTTACCCTCACGACGACCCTTTGGTGATCAAAATGAGGATGAAAGAAGTAATGATTTCAAGGGTTTTAGTAGATAATGGTAGTTCGGCAGACATCATGTTGTACTCATGTTTTGACAGTTTAAATTTAAAATTATCTCAATTGGAGCCTTATCACAGACCTCTCTTGGGTTTTGATGGTGAGAAGGTTTTTCTACTTGGGACGATCAAGTTGGATATATTCATTGGAACTTGGCCTGCTTGTCGAACAGAAAGAATACGCTTCTTTGTGATGGATAAGAATGTGCAATCAGCTTACAACATCATCATGGGAAGAGTTGGTTTGAATAAGTTCGAAGCAGTTCCATCTACAGTACATCAGTGCTTAAAATTCCCAACAAATTTTGGAGTAGGAGTTGTGAAAGGAGATCAAAAAGTAGCTCGGGAATGCTATTATTCATCTGCCGAGCAAGAGGAGATTGAAGATTCAAGGAAAAGACTACTACCTATCAGGTGGATGAAGGTACAGAAATTGAAACACTGGATCCCAGAGATGAATCCCAACTTGTTAAAGGACAAGTAGTGGAATTTACAGAAAATGTTATTCTGGACGACGAGCACCCTGAACGAATAACCCAGATAGGTTCGACGTTGGATGCTTCTATAAAACAGGAGTTGATAACTTTCTTGAGAAACAGAAAGAAAAATTTTGCATGGAGTCATGAAGACATGCCAGGAATAGATCCTAACTTCTTATGTCATGAGCTCAATGTGAATAAGGAGATCAAGCCTGTAAAGCAGAGAAGAAGAGTATTTAGTCCCGAGAAGAATCAAGCTATACAAGAGGAGGTCGAGAAGCTCCAGAAAGCCCAATTCATTGAAGATGTGAAATATCCAGACTGGTTAGCAAATGTGGTGATGGTAAAGAAGAAAAACAACAAATGGAGAATGTGTGTTGATTTCACCGATCTCAACAAGGCATGCCCAAAAGATCACTTTCTATTGCCCAGAATTGATCAACTAGTGGATGCTACCTCGGGACACGAGCTTCTCAGCTTCATGGATGCTTATTCTGGCCACAACCAGATCAAAATGAAACCTGAAGACAAGGAAAGTACTTCTTTTATTACCCCTAGGGGAACTTATTGTTATAATGTTATGCCTTTTGGTTTGAAAAATGCAGGAGCGACATACCAGCGGCTGATGAACAAGGTTTTTGCCGAACAAATCAGTTGCAATATGGAAGTCTATGTCGATGATATGCTGACAAAGAGCAAGAAAGCTGTTGATCATCTAGTTGATTTAGGTCAAACCTTTGATCAACTGGATAAATACCAAATGAAGCTCAACCCGACGAAGTGCACATTTGGAGTACGAGAAGGAATGTTCCTCGGGTACATTATCAACCAGCGAGGCATTGAGGCGAATCCAGAAAAGATCAAAGCTCTTTTAGGGTTGCGATCTCCAACGATGAAGAAAGAAGTGCAGAGTCTTACAGGACGAGTTGCAGCGCTCAACAGATTTGTATCCCGAGCAACTGATAGATGCCTCCCATTCTTCAAAACACTTCGATAAACTTTCGAGTGGAATGATGAATGTGAAAAAGCCTTTCAAGACTTGAAGAAGTATTTGGGAGCACCTCCACTGTTGTCCAGACCAGTAACGGGAGAAAAGTTATACTTGTACCTGGCAGTATCAGAGAATGCAATCAGCTCGGCATTGATCAGAATGGAGAATGAAGTACAGAAGCCAATTTATTACACAAGTAAGGCTTTTCGAGGTGCAGAGATCAGGTACCCAAAGCTAGAAAAATTGGCATTGGCATTAATTGAGGCAAGTAGTAGAATGAGGCCATATTTCCAGGCCCATACCATCATCGTGTATACCGACATGCCATTGATACAAGCCCTTCATAAGCCAGAAAAATCAGGGAGACTGATGTACTGGGCAATATAGCTCGGTGAATATGATACTGTGTATGAACCCAGATCATCATTAAAAGGGCAAGCTGTAGTAGATTTTATAGCAGAGTTTACTTATCCTGATACCCCCGAGGAACAAAAGTTGCTTGCTGATCAACCTGTGGGTGTTACAGGATCAACAAACACAAGCCCAGACCAACTCCGGTTGGTAAAAGGGCGAGTGGATGTTAAAGAATCAACAGACATAAGCTCAGACCAACTCCGGTTGGTAAAAGGGCTTGTGGATGTAGAAGGATCATCAAATTCGAACTCAGACCAACTCCGGTTGGTAAAAGGGCGAGAAGAGATGGTCGACGAAGAGCGAGAAATACCAGGGGAGGATGAAAGGAAACAACAAATATTTCACCGAGGAACTCTGTCCGATAAGAAATTTGAAGACGAGTTGCCTACATGGAAATTATATGTAGATGGGTCATCTTGCACAACAGGTTCTGGAGCAGGGATTGTTTTAAACACCCCAGACGAGATTGACATGGAATACGCCCTGCGATTCCAATTCAAAGCTTCCAATAATGAGGCGGAGTATGAGGCCATGATAGCAGGTCTTAATTTAGCAAAGATTATGGAAGCGCAACAAGTGATGGTATTCAGTGATTCTCAATTAATTGTGAATCAGGTGATGGGGACATATGCAGTTAAAGGAGAATTAATGGTCAAGTATCATGTAAAGGTGATGGAGTTGTTGGCAGAATTTGGTGCCATTCAGTTGATCAGAATACCAAGATTGGAGAATGCACGAGCAGACGCACTGGCCCGACTAGCATCAGCTACTCGTACCGAGCTGCGAAGAACGATACCAATTGAAGTATTAGAAAGTCGGAGCATAGATGAAGACCTGACGATGAATATTATTACCCTTGATTTAGGACCATCTTGGATGGATCCCATCAGGGCATATATTGAGAAGGGAGAATTACCGGAGGATAAGCTCGCTGCCAAGAAATTGAAGTATAAAACTGCTCGGTATGTACTAACTAATGGTGTTTTGTATAGACGAGGAATTATGACAGGTTTACAGAGATGTGTACATACCTCCGAGGTGAAAGAATTGATTGAAGAGATCCATGAAGGGTCCTGTGGAGCCCATATAGCAAGTCAGACACTTTTGCAAAGGGTGATGACGCAGGGATACTACTGGCTAACGATGAGGGCTGATTGTATAGTCTATGCTAAGAGATGTGATAAATGCCAACGTTTTTCCTCCATCCGACGAACTCCACAAGCATTGTTGACACCCATAACTTCCCCTTAGCCATTTGCCATGTGGGTAATTGATTTGGTTGGACCACTGCCGATGACCCGAGGAAGATTCAAGTACCTCGTCGTCGCAGTGGATTATTTTACTAAGTGGGTAGAAGCTGAGCCACTTATTGATATGACATACGAGAAGGTGTACCAGTTCGTTTAGAAGAACATCATCTGCCGATATGGTCTCCCTCGTGCCTTCATCACAGACCATGGAACACAATTTGATAACGAGGAGTTTGCCGCCTATTGTCATCAATTAAACATTTTGAAGGTTCATTCAGCACCAGGCCATCCTCAAAGCAATGGACAGACTGAAGTGACGAACATAACATTACTAAATGGTTTGAAGAAGAGGATAAGTGAGGCTAAAGCTAATTGGATTAATGAGCTACAGTCAGTATTGTGGGCTTACCGAACAACCCCCCGAGCAGTAACTGGAGAATCACCATATATGCTGGCATTTGGAAGTGAGGCCGTAATACCTGCCGAGTTGGGTCTTCCAACACACAGAGTGATGTATTTCAATTCCTCAGTCAGCGACTTAATGAGAAGATTAGATTTGGACATGCTCGAGGAGGTTAGAGAAGAGGCAGCCATTAGGAATGCTGCTTACCAACAACGAACAACTCTGTTCTACAACAAGAGGGTGAAGAAATGCGACTTAAAAGAAGGAGATTACGTGCTAAAGAAGGTCATTCAGAAGCCTAATAAGTTGGAAGCAAATTGGCATGGACCTTACCGAGTTACAGAAGTTGTTCGACCAGGAACTTACCGAATAGCAACTCTAGAAGGAGAGGAATTTAAGAATGCATGGAATGCTGAACACCTACGCAAGTGTTATTAGTGATGTAAAATGTAAAGCAGTTCCATCAATATGGATAAAACGATGATATTTCACAATCTTCTCTCCTTTTATTGAAAGTTTTTTCGGGAATACTAGTGTTTAACACTACGCTGCTCGGCAGTAAAAAAAAAGACGATAGTTCAAGCTCAGACTAACTCCGGTTGGTAAAAGGGCGAGAACAAACCATACTCCTTTGGTTAGGAGGCGTACACTAGCTCAGACCAACTCCGGTTGGTAAAAGGGCGAGTGGACATGATATTTCAACTCAGATCAACTCCGGTTGGTAAAAGGGCGAGAACAAACCATACTCCTTTGGTTAGGAGGCGTACACTAGCTCAGACCAACTCCAGTCGGTAAAAGGGCGAGTGGACATGATAGTTCGAACCCAGATCAACTCCGGTTGGTAAAAGGGCGAGAACAAACCATACTCCTTTGGTTAGGAGGCTGACACTGGCTCAGACCAATTTTGGTAAAAGGGCAAGTGGACAAGATAGTTCGAACTCAGACCAACTCCGGTTAGTAAAAGGGCGAGAACAATACTCCTAAAAATGCCAATCTCGATTGGTTAGGAAACAAGATATGCTCTCAAATACCAACTTATGTTGGTTGGAAGGTAAGATTATTACAAAAGTTCCTCGAAGAACAAAATATTCCAAATTGAATCAAGTATGGTTGGTCGGGGATAAAAACCCACTAACTGTAGTTGGTCGACGAGGAGAAAATATTCTAAATAGGACAAGTATAGCTGGTCGGGGATAAAAACCCACTAACTATAGTTGGTCGACAAGCACAATTTAACAACCTTGGTTGGTTGGAAAATTTTTTAACATTTTTATACTCATTACTTCATTATTAAGTGATCGAGCAACATTACTAATACTTGTAATTTTTTATTATTAAGTTGGTCGATGAACCACACAATATTATTATGCAAGCACAAATATAAAGTGTTTGACAAGAACAAGACAATAAAAATACAGATTTGCAAACAAAAATGAAAGTCTTTCATAAAATTCATAATAAATTACAAGTTACATTGATAATTACATGAAAATGTATACTAATTATTACATCAGAATTTCCTATTCTACTGGTCTTTTCCCTTCTGCTTTTGAAATAGGCTCCTCGCCAACAGGAGGATCTTCCAGGCAAAGGGGAGAATTAATGAAGTTAACATCTCGAAGCATTCTGACGTTCATTATTGAAGGTGTGTCCAGTAGATGCTCGGGACGAGGTACCTCGATCTGAGAATGAAGATTGTAATCACCAAGGTATTTTGCAATTAAGCTCCGAGGAATGGAACGAGCTGGGATCCATTCCATGTCCAAATTATACGGTGGAACAGGCAAGTCAAGTACCCCAGGATCATAATAGTCCCACAGGTAGTGTCCTTATTCGAGCTTCAGCACACCCAAGGCATTCAGCCAACCTTGCTTGTAGCCCTCATTATTGGCATTCTGGATACGATCATCCAAATGGAATAGTGCCTCGTTGTATCCAGCCATCCAGAACTCCCTGGGCTGTTTGTGAAATTGAAATGTTAACCTTTCAAGCTTCTCGTGAAGACTCTGGATGAAAAGTTCATTAGTCTTCAACACTGATTTATTTGAAGAGAGTTGTTTTCCAGTTCTCTAACTTTCTTGGACAATTCAGACAAGGCTTGATTTTTTGCCATCAATTGGAATGCTTGGTTTTCCAACGCTGATTGAGTACGAGCTTCTTCAACAGTACGACGAAGACCTCTTGGTCGTTCCCGAGCAGTTTGAGTACTTTGTTCCTCATCAATATTCTGAGCAACTCTTCCTCGTCCACGAGAACCTCTTTCTCGTCCCCGAATAACAGTAGAAGGCCCATCTCTTCTCAAAGCCTTTAACTCTTCCCGCAACTTATCATTTTCCACATCTAAAAATGAGAATCCTTCATCGGTGACCGGTACCAAGGCAGTGGAAGATGAAGCTGCTGACTTATACTGTGCTAGCTCTTTCTGCAAATTGTTATTCTCTTGCTCCAGCAGCTCGGTAATTTGTCTACATGCTTCAACTTCACCCTTTAGGGTTCTCTCCCTAACATCATATCCATCGATGAGCTTCTCGTAGCCCTTCTCGGCAGAAAGCTGCTGATATCTCTTCTCATATCCTTCATGCAATAAGGCGGTTGATTCTTTATACTGATTTTGAAGGTTTTCTAAGGTACATTGAAGATCCTCGATCATTTCATAGTAAGCCACATTGTTGGCCACAACTCGGTCAAGTAAGCCCTTCAAGTACTGATAAGCTTCGACTGCCTGTTTCGAAGCATCATGACCAAGGATATCGGCAACTTCTGATGCACTCAGGTCAGTGTGACCAGCCTTATAATATTCATGACAATGCTGCATCAGCTTGGTATCATTAGCAGATAGAAGATCCATCCTGGCCAGAAACTAGCAGAGAAAGAAAAAGTAATTATCAAAAAGAAGATCAAGACAGAGTACAGATAGAAAAGAGACAATCATATGGAAGAAAAGAACTCAAATTTTATTAGATCATAGTGCAAAGTTACAAAGATCTTGGTTACACTTGAAAAAGAAGAAAAATAGAAAGAGAATACCGAACAACTTCACACCTTTTCCTTGTCTCCCAAGACTTTCTCGGGAGGCTGGGACGAGGAGCTCGGTTGCTCGGTTGGAACAATGAGTTGGTCGGCCAAAGCTGGAACTTGTTCAGGAGGAGCAGGCAGAGATGAAAGCTCGTCGTCGGCAGGCTGAGCAAGGATTGGATCACCCAATGCCATTGAAGATTCTTCAAAGGCAACTTCGTCCTCTTCTTCATCTTCAATATTTGGGGGAGGACCAGGGATATGCTGTTGAAACAGCTCTGAGTCATCATTAACCTTCAATTCTTGCAGGGAAGCCACCCAACCATCTCGGAAGTATTTCAAACTCCTATACTGCACCTGAGTCATCATGGCTGCTACCCCCTGTTCCACCCTTTGTCCCAGCCAGTGTTAAAGGACTTCTTTACTGCCATTTTTTTTTATTCTCTCCGAGGAGAGCTTCTCGGATAGAAGATCCTCGGTGGCCTTCAACTTAGCTTCCACCTCCTCTTTCTGGCGATTCACTTCTCGCAGAAGGGACAATTCTTCTTCTGTCATTTTTAACTTATTTTCAAGCTCCCCGAAGTTTGTGAGCTTCTCGGCATACTTATTTTTCTCTCCCTCCAAATCTTTCACTTTATTTTCCAACTGCACCTTTTCTGCTTCAACTGCAGCCAACTTCTTCTCCCATTCAGCCCTATCCTCGTCATACTTTTGACGAGAATCCTTCAAAGATTTGGTTAACCCCGACAAAGCATCCTCCACTCCACACGAGGAGCTAGAAGCCTTGATTGCTTCATCCTTCTTCACAATGGTGTTAAAGCAACTCACCAGCTGAAAAAAGGAGATAATGATACGTCAGCACAGATATACATGTATTGATAGAAAGAAAGAAAATTCAGAATAAGAGAAACTTACTGAAGCAATGTGACGAGTAGCCAGGGATGTAAGCATATCCCTAGACATATTCTCCTCAATTCCTTGGACCTCAGGAATAATCCAAGTCTTTATCGAGCTCATCGCAGAGCTCGGGGGAATAATAGTTGGGACACCAGCTCCACTAAGTTGCAGCTGGGGAATGGTTTCAGCCAAATTGACCGAGGAGGATTTCTTCAGTCTCCTCGGTGGCATTTCAACAGTTTCAACCAAAGAAGAGCTTTTGGTTGGGGAGATGGTGACCACTTCCACAGGTGCATTTTTCTTGCTCGGAGCCACTGGGGGGTTCTCGGCAGCCTTCTGAGGAGCAACAGAAGGGGCGGCATCTACTTTCTTTGTCCCCTTTGGGACGTCAGTTTTGTTCATTTTTCCATCTCCAGCAGAGGTAGTCTCCTCAAAGAGAGCAGGAACTCTTCTTTTGCCCATTTTCTGACTTAGAGGAATGTGAGATTCTGGAGAAGAGTCCTCAGGAACTGACACTGGATCACTAGTGCTGACCACAGGACGAGCAGTCAAGGATGTTGTATAGCTCCTATACTGCAACAAATATGAAGCAGACCTGATGTGCTCGTCTGCAACTTTCTGATGCAAGCTCCAGATAAGTTTCAAATGCTTGATATTAACTTCAGCGTCTTTGGAGTTTTTCTCTTACTTTCAACTGAAAACAAATACATAGTGAAATATCAGTCACACATTTATTCAAACATAATGAAATCATAATTTCAGAAATAAAATAAAATGAAAATAACCAATCCCATTGCCATATGGAGGGCATCTGGGACCTTAATATACTTCATCTCCAATCAAAGGGGCATGTTGCCATTTTTTTATAACTACCCCATGTTCAAAATAATCCCTATTGGCATCAGGGAGGTTGACTACTAGAGCCCTATTCAAAAATCTAGTTTTTAAATAAAAAATATTATCTAGAACAGCCCATCTATAATAATACATAATCTCAGGGATTCCTATACGGGTTCCATGAGTTTGATTTAACCTATACACCCCATTAACTATTCTCCATGTGTTGGGGGGTATTTTTGCAGGAACAACATCGAAATAATGATAGAACTCTAAGCACAAAGGGTTTGGTGGAAAAGTAAATCCGCATTCAGCAATAAAGAGGCTGGGGAACCAATGTCCCTCAGCCAAACGAAAATAATCTAAAGGCTCAGAAAGATCCTCCAGAGTCACCCAAGATGGAATAGAAAAATCAGAACGAAATTTCTCAAGAGATTCAATAACATAAACCATGGCGAATAAAAGAAATGAAGAAGAAGGAAGAAGATCTTACAGGAAAAAGGGGAGATCTGTTGACAATGAACGAAGAAATGGATGAATGCACTAGAGAGAGAAAGACTATGGAAAACTCGAAAGCAGAAATTGGAAAAGGTAGAAGGCGATGGGATTGCCTATGAAGCTTAAATACTTTGCCTTGGGAAACGGCGAAAGAAATGATTACAAAAAAGAAACTATTACGCTA
This sequence comes from Sambucus nigra, assembly GCA_949130495.1. Taxonomy (NCBI): domain Eukaryota; kingdom Viridiplantae; phylum Streptophyta; class Magnoliopsida; order Dipsacales; family Adoxaceae; genus Sambucus; species Sambucus nigra. The sequence continues at coordinate 33,945,445 of OX422212.1, forward strand.
CCGGCGGCTAAAAGGACAAAAAGTGCGCGAAGATCGAAGCGCTTATAAAAATTCAAAAAGCCAAATTCTGCGAATCTTAAAGGATGTTCGAACATGGAGAAAATGCTCCTAAAAACCAGGAAGGTCATTTAATATTGCCATATACCGAGAAAGAATGTTCCATATTCCTCAAAGTTCGAAATATGAAACATTGGGGGCTTCTGTTGATACCAAAATTAATATGCTGATATAGACGAATAATAAGAAGACACGTGTCGATCTACGTGGCACAATAGCGACGAGGAAGGTTATTTCCCCGACCAAGTCATGCTCACTCTGAGCAAGAAGTATACTCCGAGGAACTCTAATACTCCGAGGAACTCTAATACTCCGAGGAACTCCTGAACAACGAGCAACTAAGGCGGTCCGAGCTGCATCTCGGCCACAACATTGATTGCCAGATAATCAACAGTTCAACTATTCATTGAATGCTTATCATATAGACATATATTCTTAAAGGGGCATTAATTGTTTACCCTTTCACATGTACAGCCTAAGGGCTATAAATACATTGTATCACCCTCATTCAAAGGGACCGGATTTTCTTGATAGAATTACATATCGAGAACTCCAAAACGCTTGGCAATAACAGAAACAGTGGACGTAGGCCATTCTTATAAGGCTGAACCACTTTAAAATTCTTTATCTCATTTATATTTATTTGTGATTAAATAGTTAGAAGCAATCTAATTTTTTACATCAACACCAAGAATGACTTAAAAATCATCTAAAGGTACTTCGATACAACTGCAACAACCATGCCAATCACCAACTTTCAACGTAACATACTTTGTCACTTCACCACTAGTTTTACCTCAGAATTAACATCTTTGAGTCGACCACTCTCACCCACTAAGGATAACTTCAACCGCTGCACTTCATGACCAGAGACGAAATTATGAGTCGCTCTGGAGTCAACCATTTCTTGAACAATCACATCATTCTTCTCAATTTGACCATACATTAATCCTCTTCCACTCACTGGAATTTCCTCTCTACGAATGGCATTGAGAAGTTGAAGAGGATTAACATGAGGCTTTCCAGCACCATTTATCATTATCGTTTTCAGCAACCAATGTGTTTAATTTATCCTTCTTTGGACAATTCTTTGCCATGCACGTACCTTTACAGATGAAGCACCCTTTTTTCTTAGAAAGTTCTTAATTCTCAAGTTGTTGAGGATTAGAATTGGTCGAACCAACATCATCATTGTCAGGGACATGGCCAGGATTTTTCGATAGTGGGGGGTAATTTAATGGTAATTTTCGGGGGTTTAGGGGCAGGAGCCCCCGAGTCGAATTTTTTCGAGGTTACTTTTTAGTATTTACCAAATAATTACTAAAATATTTATATAATCTAATGAAAAGAGAACAAAATTTAACAAAAAGTAAAGGTTATTACTATCCCCGAAAAAAAGTAATAGCATGACATAACATCAATATCCCCTAAAATTGATAGCATAACATGAGGAAATTATTAACATCAATTAACTCCAATTTTAACTCTAAACATTAACTCTAATACCCCTAAAATTTGAAACCCTAACTAAATTCAAATTTAAAAACCATATATATATATATATATATATATATATATATATATATATATATATATAGAGGCAGGCTCCTGTACATACCAAACGGTACATACCAACGGTGCATACCAATTTTTAAAAATAGTAAAAAAAATATTTTTGAGATCAGTTTTTTTATATGGTATTTAAACATTTCAATTAATCCATATAAAAAAAATCAGCTCAAAATGACTTTTTTTCTATTTTTAAAAAATCGGTCAAACTTTCACAGCTTTTTAAAGCACTTAAAAGCTGTGAAAGTTTGACTGATTTTTTAAAAATAGCAAAAAAAGTTATTTTGAGCTGATTTTTTTTATATGGGTCCTTTAAAATGTTTAAATCCCACATAAAAAAACTCAACTCAAAATCCTTTATGGAAATAGGTCCGCGCCAGCGGTATGCACCGTTGGTATGTACCGTTTGGTATGTACAGGAGTCTGCCTATATATATATATATATATATATATATATAATTAGAATCTCAATATCCAAACAAACAAATACAACCAATCAAATAAATTTAACATATACAAAAACAACCAAACAAAACAAACAATAAGAGAAAAAGTCTAAAAAAATATGTGTTTTTAGTTTTACATATTGTTGTGAATGAGAAGCACTTAGAAAAGAGGAGAAGAGTTGGCGCCGGAGGTGACTCAGTGAGGAGTGCAGAAGAGTTGGAGCTGTGGGGTGGTTTGGGTTAAAGAAGTCCCGCTCTATTTTTTGTTATGTTGTTTTGTTGTTAAGAGATTAGGTTTATTAATAAAAACACCCCCAAAACTTTTCTAATTTAACTTTTACCCCAAATATTTTTACATGCCTACTTTTCTAATTTTTTTTAAATCCGTGGGGGGCATAAGATCCCACTCATCCCTAAGTAGATCCATCCCTAATCATTGTCTTTTTTCTTATTATTCTATTTTTGCTTCTTCGGCTCTTTGCCTTTGTTATTACCACCTTCTTTCTCCTTTGAACCAGATTGTATCTTGTAATCCACTAAAGCATCAACAACAACCATTGCACCAGACAAGTATTTTATACCTTAGCTACATAACTCGACCCGTGCCTATTTTTGAAGGCCTTTCATGAAATTGAACAACTTATCTTCCTCAGGCACATTCTTGATATCCAACATTAAGGACCAAAATTCCTTAACATACTCCCTCACAAAACCATTTTGCTTCGGACGGTGCAAGTTGTCATGAGCCTGCTAAATAGTGTTCGTAGGGAGAAACTGTTCCCTAATTTCATCAACCAAAGAATCAGATAAAATGATTTTAAGACTTGAACTATACTCTGTCCGTGTTCTCCACTGGAGTTTTGCATCACCCTAAAGAAACATACTAGTGAGATCAACCTTCTCAACATCCAGCATCCGAACCACTTTGAAGTAGTGTGACATATCCCAAAAAAATTCTCAAGTTGTTTGGCATTTCATCCACCACAAACGGTTTCGATTCAGGTACCTTCATTTTTTGAAAATGATGGAAATAATTCCACTGTTCTACCATTTACATTGTTCAGCGCCAACTTAAACAATTTGATGTCTACATCAATTTAGAGCAGGTGAGATTGACGATCCTTTGCAACGTTGCCCAATTCAGTATTGATGGTCGCATGCACATCTTTGGACTCGCGCATATGTTCATCCAGTACTCGTCTCATATTCTGTATCTCTACATGCATTTCATCAAGACGCACATGTAAAGACACTAATTTAACACATTTAGGTGGAATTCCAATTATTTCCTCCAATCGTGTAGCACATTCTCTCATTTTAACAGAACTTCCTCCGACCATTTTCCCAGCAAACTACTCAAATCGTGCTCTAAAACTAGTTATCATGGCCAACAAATTTTAATTTTAAAAACCAGCAACTGTGATGCATTTGCACTGAGAAAACTAATAATTCAAAATACACTCATAAGAGTTTATAAGAACACACATATAATTTACAGGGAAAACACCCCCAGCCTTATATTAATCTCACAAGTACATGGAAATATACAAAATCAATTTCAAACTCTTAAAATACAGAGGCTATAATAAAATATCTAAGGATACAACATGCAGTCGATAACCCCAACTGTTAGGTCACGTGTCCACGAAATGATGGTGCCAGCAAATAAGGAGTTTCTCCAATAACTGCTTGTAGCAACTGTTGCTCTTACATTCCACCAGGTTTTTAGAACTAGAACATGCAAACCCGAGTTACACCTATTCAACACCCATAACTACTTCCCATATCTATCCACACATGTTCAGTCAAGGGAAACCAACACCTGATCATACATAATAGCCTTTCTCGTGTTTCTAGATAATGCCCATGCACCATTGTACACAATTAAACCTATAAAATGTAGCACATGTTGCACCTAGGCATGACTCAAGAGTTTTCCTGATCACGCTTGGAGAATACATGAACTACCAAGCCCATGCTTGATCATCCATACCACAAAATATGCCCACAAGGAAGCCTAGGGCGTAGGAGTACCCATAGACTTTTATGAATTTCAGCTCAACAGACCAAAAATCCAATGTGGTAGCAGTAGATGTTAACTAACATAAGATGATAAAGTCGCTTGGTTCCCAAAACTTCCTAAAAGCATACTTCAACCTTGTTTCCAGCTTTGCATGAATTAACCAAGGTAAACTAAGACTTACATGCATTGACAGTAGGCTTAATATGATATTTAAGATATGTTCAAGTTGTTTAAACCAATAGCGTACGGATCTTGTGACGAATCAATGGGAAAAAATATATATCCCATTATATTTGTCATATTACACTGTTGGATTATAAGGGCAATATACTAAAACTATTCAGTTTGTAATAGTTTTAATTGTGCATTTATTATTTAATGAATTCAATTTTTTCGTTTTTAATGAGAATCGTATATGGGCATAATGTTTTTATTATGTTGTGTACCATTGGTGTCTTTTATTGTGAATAGAAGGTGATCTCTTTTGTAAAGTATGGCTTACATACAGAGGATCAGATCATTGTTTGCTATGGAATATAAGTTTCTAGATCATTGTCTTAGATGGAGTTGGATATACCATTGGTAAGGTTGTACCATAATAATTTAGTAGGGTTATAGTGATGTAGAAGACGAACTTTGAGTGAACTCGTTCGAATGAGGTCGCCCTCGACCGAAGAGGTTTTCCAACAAGAATATATTTTTGTAGGCAGTGGACCTCGATCAAAAGCAAACTTAAAATGAGAATTCGTCGATCTAAGTTTGTTTTGAACGAGGATATATTGTATTACAAAACTGACCCTCGACTAAAATTTTAATAGATCGAGAACCCCTCGATCAAAAGCTTTCATTCGAACTAGGGCTCCGTATTTTTAAACGAGGTCCTATGTCGTGGAAAACGTGTTTAATTGAACCTATTTCATAGCTAAACTATTTAAACACCCTTAAACGCATATTCCAATTGACGAATCCCATTTATTTTAAAACCATAATTGGTTTTTCTAGAGTAATTCTTGTTGTGATATCCTCTCAATTACTTACATATAAAGTAAACTATAGGTATAATAATCCTACGATGTCTTCTACATTGAAGAATATAACATAGTGGATTACATGTGGGCTGATCGTTCCCATTGATATAGATGGACGCTGAGGCCTTAGAAGTTGTGCAGTTATTTTCCTGGACTGGTTTTACTTGCTTTTACTGTTAATCATCAAGTACATGCAATTTGGATTAAAAAATATTACGTGGTATAGCTAAAATTTAGTCCAAATAAGAAATTAATTAAATTTGGACCCTTAGGCATATACCTGCTTTTTTAAACAAGTATCAAAGCGAGTTTTTAATATGAATCCCGGGGGTATGTCTGTTGAGGGTCTGTCAGTCACACGTCCACCGTCTTCTATGGGAGAAACAACGCGTATTTGAAGGCACGTATGACATTTTTCATTAACTTGTTGATTATGGAAGTAGCCCATTTATAATTATCATAATTCTTCTTGGAAGGAGTAGAGACCTAGTTTAAATGGTGAACTTATTTTGTATTATTCATTCATCACACCAACTGGTGAGGAGGTCTCATATTATCCTGAATATAGTCTTGTTATCCATCGTAAGGGGGTGATGGTTCACTCTACTGGGACTTCTAGTTCCAAAACTGTCTTGTTACGACACCCGTCATTCAAATGAGGTAAATGTATATATTTTTTGTTATCCGCATTATCATGTCTATACATGTTTTATATACACAAGCATTTTAACACATTTGACATTATTTTAAATTGCAGATTGTGGGTACACGATTTTATAATAACGGGCCTGGACGAGTATCCCAATTGAAGCGGCCCAAAGTCCAAACCCTTCATATCCTAACATCAATTCGGTTATGACTAAGTCTTCTCCCACGATCTCGTAAAGAGGTGTTCTAGGAGAAGATGGAAAATGTGGGGGAGTCCAACACCCCCACTCCCTGAAAATAAACATGTATATGATAAACCCTAGGTCTGGGGCATAAGACACGCACTGTATTCTCTGTAATCGCTCTCCGGAGTATATAAAAATAATACTAACTGCACCACCGTGGACGTAGGCATTCTTTCTGAACCACGTACATCTCCTGTTGTGTGATTGGCATTTTATGTTTCTTATTTTACTTGGTGATTGCGCTTTTCTTATCTATTTGTGTTGAATAATAATTGTCACCACAATTGGCGCCGTCTGTGGGAACGTTTATCTTCCCTGAGAAAGCCCACACCAACAAAGAAGTCTAAAATGTCTGGTCACAGAAGTAACGCTCCTCAGGCAGGAGATATCCAAGAATAACCTATTCCTCGTAGGATCAGATCTGAAGTTCGGCGTTTAGATCAGAGGGCTCGCCTAGAAAGGCCAGCCTTAGAAGAAAGCTAAGGACCAGCGAGGTCCACACAAATATCCCGGTTGATTGATGCTTATGAGGCGAGGCTCCAAGAGCAAAGGGAGTCTTCTCGTAGGCACGAAGCTGAGAATGCTCGCCTCAAAAGAAGGTTAGAAAGAATGGATATAGAGCTCCATCGTGGCACCAGGAGACGTCCATACCGCAGCCCTAGCCCTCAGACGAGCAAGTCTCGTAGCCGAGGAAGGAACCCTAGACGTGAGTCCTAAAAATTTGAGGGAAACGAGTCAGAGGACGACCTGCTCGAGCAACTGCGACTAGCTCACGATCGCAGAAGCCCAACTCGCAGCAACGAGAATATACGAAGTCTAGTCCGAAGGGAGATGGACCAATACCCTGCGCATCGCGTTACCAGATTGACCCGAGGACTCGCTAGGCGAGATCTCAAAACTCAGATGAAATCACCTTTTCTCAAGGGAAATAGAAGAGGAGGAAGCCCCCAAGAAATTTGCCATTCCAAGGTTCAAGATCTATAATGGTAAAACCGATCCCATTGATCACGTCAAGCAGTACAGGCAAGCCATGACCCTCTGGAACCATCGAGACGCGCTGATGTGCCGAATTTTTCCCTCGAGCCTGCATGACGTGGTGCAAAAATGGTTCGAAAGACTCCCCCACAGGTCCATTAGGAGCTTTAAGTCCCTGGCTGAGCTCTTTACGACACGCTTCATTACTAGTAGCTCCCATCCTAAAAGGATGGATACTTTGCTAACGATGAAAAAGACGCCTCAAGAGACCCTCTGAGACTACGCGAAGAGGTACTGGGAGTTATTCAACGAGGTCGAGGACTGCTCGGAGCAAGTGGCAGTGGCCTCTTTCAAAATTGGCCTACCCAGCTCTTCCCTTCTGTATCAATCCCTAACAAAGAAAGAGGCCATGACCATCGACGACCTGATGGCTCGCATCGAGAAATATGCCAAGGTGGAGGATGTGACCCGCCTCAGCACAGGAGAAAACAGTCGAACTAAGCTCGCTGCCAAGGGCCGTGACAAAACTGAGAACCAGAAGAAATGAGGAAAGAATGGGGGCAAGAATGGCTCCAAGAACGGAGGTGGCAACGATGTAGCAAAAACATTTTAAGAGGTCAACACCGTCTTCAGAGAACCAATTTACAAAATTCTCGTAAAAATCAAAGACGAGCCATTTATTAAGTGGCCCAGGAAGATGGGAGGAGATCCCTCAAAGAGAAACAACGCGCTGAGATGCGCTTTTCACAAAGAAGGAGGATATAAGACTGAGCATTGTAAGGCTCTTATGTCCCACCTCAAAGAGCTGTCCCATTCCGGGCATCTGAACGAATTCGTGGAAAAAAAGGCAGAGAAAGTTGCTGCTCATAGAGAAGCAAGGCCTGACAACGTACTCAAAGATGATGCCGGCCATGAATTCGCAGTAATTCATGGGGCATCTGACGTAAAACAGATTCAAGGAAATTTAGCTCGAATGGAGGTAAAGAAGCTTACAGCGGTAATGCAGGCTTTTCATATCGATCAAGCAAAGACGCAATTGGGAAAGCATCGGCGAGCAGATGACGTCGACTATAGTAAGCATATCGTATTCACAGATGAAGATCTGGTGGGAGTGAGAACCCCACATCATGATGCTTTGATCATTACTCTCAGAATAACTAAGTATGACGTCGACAAGTTGCTCGTCGACCAAGGAAGCTCGTCCGAGGTAATGTATCTCAACCTATTCAGAAAATTGAAGTTAAGCATCGTCGACCTAAAGGAAGCTACTGTCCCTTTAGTTGGCTTCGCTAGGAAAGTGACTATGCCCTTGGAAAAGATCGTGCTGCCAGTAAGGGCCGAAAATATCTCTAAGTTGATTGAGTTTCTGGTAGTCGATATTGACTCACCATACCAGGTTATCCTCGGCAGAGGATGGCTACACGCAATGAAGGAAGTATCCTCGACCTACCACCAAAAGCTCAAATATGTGACCGAGCGAGGAGTAATGGAGATCCATGGCGACCAAGCGATGGTGAGAAGGTGTTTTATAGTGGCCATCTGCCCAAGACCAGAGAGGAAAGCCGGTAAGCCTAGCGAGAAAGTTAAAGAACAAGAAGGTCTGACACCTTCGAAATAGCAGTTTAAGTACGGAAGACCCGGAGTAGAGGAGACCAGGCTCCTTCCTTTCAAACGGGTCATCGAGAACCTGGAAGAGGTTACAGCTGGAGGCAACAACGATGACGGGGTTTTCTTGATTGGAGCTTCTCTCACAGATCAGTAACAGAAGGAGTTGGCGGCTCTGCTGAGAAGCAATGTAGACATTTTCGCATGGGAACCATACGAGCTGCCTGGGATTGATCCTAGTGTGGTTTGTCATCAGCTACATGTCAACCCCACCTTCAAACCAATCACGCAAAAAGCACGGCGAACTGCGCCTGAGAAGGCAAAGGCCGTGGAAAAAGAAGTTAAAAAACTGCTGGATGCAGGATCCATTCGGGAAGTCCAATTCCCTAAGTGGTTATCCAACACAGTAGTAGTCCCAAAGAGTAACGAAAAATGGAGAGTCTGCATCGACTTCACTGACCTTAACCGGGAATGCCCTAAGGACAGCTTCCCTCTCTAAAAAATCGATCAGTTAATGGATGCCACAGCAGCCCACGAAAGGATGAGTTTTCTGGATGCATACTTAGGATATCATCACATCCCTCAATATGCTCTCCAGACCAGGACAAGACAACATTCATCACCATCGTTGGATTATATTGTTACAAGGTCATGCCCTTCGGGCTAAAAAATGCAGGGGCAACCTACCAGCGGCTGGTCACCAAGATGTTCAAAGATCAAATGGGAGACACCATAGAAGTTTACATTGACGATATGCTCGTCAAAAGCAGGAAGAAAGAAGATCACCTCTCAGACCTATCAAGGACCTTCAAAATTCTCAGGAAGTACCGAATGAAACTTAACGCGAGCAAGTGTTCTTTCAGTGTCCAGTCAGGAAAATTTCTTGGGTACTTGGTCAGTAAGAGAGGCATCGAAGCTAATCCAGACCAGATCGATGCAGTAAATAGGGTACAACCTCCTCGCACCATCCGTGATGTACAAAAGCTCACCGGCATGCTCGCTGCCCTGAACCATTTTATCTTTAAGTCCTCCGAGAAGTGCAAACCATTCTTCCAGCTCCTAAAAGGAAATAAAATGGTAGAATGGAATCAAGATTGCTCGCGGGCATTGGACGAGATCAAAGCCTACCTTAGCTCCGCACCACTGCTCATCATACCACAGGAAACAGATTCCTTATACTTATACCTCATCATTTCTAACCACATTGTCAGTTCTGCATTGATGTGTGAAAAAATAGGAATCCAGCACCCCATTTATTACACAAGCAAGACCTTATTAGAGGTCGAGCAGCGGTACCTACCACTGGAGAAGCTCGCCTATGCACTTGTAGTTACCTCAAGGAAGTTAAAGCACTACTTTGAAGCTCACACTATCATCGTCCTTAGATCGCACCCCCTTAAAGAAATCCTAAGGAAAGCAGATTTATCGAGCAGACTATCTAAATGGTCAGTCGAGCTTGGACGATTCGACATCCAATTTCAACCAAGGAACGCAATCAAGTGGCAGATCCTTGCTGATTTTATAGCAGAATTCACAGGCAAGCAGCCTCTCGACCAACTTCAACCCGTGAAGCAAATGAATAATTAGATGACAGGGGAAGTCTAGAAATTATTTGTTGATGGAGCCTTCAACTCCAAGGGGCAGGAATAGGCATCGTGCTTATCACTCTAGAAAATGCAATCCTCGAACAGGGAATTAGGCTTGGATTTGAAGCCTCTAATAATGAAGCAGAATCTGAGGCCCTGATAGCCGGCCTACAAAAGGCACACGCTTTTGGGGCAAAGCAGTTGCAGGTGTTCGGCGACTCACAACTAGTCTCCAATCAGGTAAGGGGAGACTACAATGCAAAAGATGAAAGAATGGCAGCCTACCTTGCCTTGGCAAAGAGGCTATTGGCTAACTTTGAGGAAGTCAATGTCCAGCAGTTTCCCAGAGGACAGAACAGCGATGCTGACGCCTGGGCAACCCTGAGCTGGGCAATCGATTCCGATTTAAAAAAAACAATCCCCATCGATTTCCTCCCTCATCCGAGCATTAGTCGTAACAGCGAGCTACCAAGCGTGGAGTAGGTGCTCCAAATTGAGTCAACACTTAGCTGGATGGACCCACTAAGGGACTATTTAAAGGATGGCACACTTCCAGATGATAAGAAGACCGCTCACCAGATAAGAGTCAAAGCTGCTCGCTTTCACTTATCTCTTGAGGGCAAGCTGTATAAAAGATCATTTTTTGGTCCCTACCTTCAATGTGTTCACCCGAGGGATGTCGAACAAATCCTACGTGAACTCCACGAGGGAATCTGTGGAGGCCATATTGGTGGAAGGTAATTGGCTTTTCGAGCAATGAAGGAAGGCTACTGGTGGCCATATATGCAAAGAGACTCTGCAATGTATGTTCGCAAGTGCGAGAAATGCCAACTTCACGCTCCCATGGTCCATCAACCTGCCAGCGACCTAAAGTCCCTTTCCAGCCCCTGGTCATTCGCCCAATGGGAAATGGACATCGTAGGACCTCTTCCTACAGCTGCCGTAATCACAAGTATATTTTGATCGCAACAGACTACTTCACCAAATGGATAGAAGCAGAGCCACTAACAAACATTCAAGACGCGGATATGATAAGGTTCATATGGAAAAATATAATTACCCATTTTGGGATCCTTAGGACCATCATCACTGACAATGGAACGCAGTTCGAAAGCAGTTCCTTTCAGAATTTCTGCAATGACCACGGAATCAGACAACATTTCAGCTCGGTGGACTATCCTCAGAGTAACGACCAAGCCCAGGCTTCTAACAAAATAATGATCGATGGGCTAAAGAAATGATTAGAACAAGCCAAAGGCGCATGGGTAAATGAACTACCGCATATTCTGTGGGCCTATCGAACTACCCCACATCGAGCAACGGGGGAAACCCCATTCTCACTAACATATGGAATGGAAGCAGTCATCCCATTGGAAGCAGGCTTACCCACTATGAGGTCCACCCTCATCGACCAAGGCCAGAATGATGCAGCATTGCTCGCTGAGCTCGACCTAGCTGACGAACGCCGAGAGCTTGCCCTGGTAAAAACAGCGAGCTATCAGTAACATCTCGCAAAGCACTATAACAAGAAGGTCAATCCAAGGGCATTCTGAGTTGGGGACTATGTCCTAAGGAAAGTCCTGGGCAGCACAGTAAAACCATCGGACGACAAGTTAGTGCCAAACTGGGAAGGACCATTTAAGATAATAAGAGACGATCTGCATGGAGCCTATCACTTAGAAACGCTGGAGGGCAGAGAGATACCTCGAGCATGGAATGCTGCTAATCTTAAGAAATTCTATTTCTATATTCTTCTTTCACATTGTACTTATGAGAATGGAAAATTATTTCCTTATCATTAATAAAAGTTGTTTGACATTTGCATTCTACGAAGTGTTAGTTAACTAGTACATGAACTTCATAACTCACACACCCTTTCCAAGTAACAGGCACATTAATCATTAAGCTATAGCAGGGAAATAACCCTCCTCAGGTTTTCGTTATGAAACACGAAAAACCTCTTAGCTATGAAGCCCTACAGGAGATCCTTAGGCAATATGGTTAATTCAAAATTGGCTGCCAAATAATGTTTGGTTAATAAAATACTGATCGGATGAAGTATCCAACACCAGGTGTGTCCTCGCCAATGGCCCCACTTAAGCCTAAGGAAGTGTGACGACACGACCTAAAAGGTAAAGTGGGGGAAAATGGTATCTTATAAGCATACTGGACTGGAAGGACACTTACTCGACAATACAAATCTAGTCGGCCAAGAGAGGCCCAAGGTTATTAAGCAAAATCTAAGAAGGATGGAAAATATAAAACACTTGTTGAGTCGGCAAATTCGCCCAGAACATAAACTTTATATTACTTCATCACATTTACAATAAATACAACCTATGTTTAGGCGGCAGGCTCGCCCAAAACATCTACATTACATTACTTTATTACAAAATATACAGAGCTACTACTGGCAAAATCTTAATGAAGATGAGGCCTCTGAGCAAGATAATCAGCCACTTGGGCTCTTCGATCGTCATCGGGATGGGGAACTAGCTCCTCCTCGACTTCATTCGCATCCGACTCCAATAGCTGCCGAGGGATAACATCACTAGGGATCCACTGATCATCTCTCCGGAAGGGATTAGGCAGTAGAGTAGAAGGAGAAATATCATGACGATACCAGAACATCGAGTTCTTGGGGACTTGTATCTCCTTCAAGGCACTGAACCATCCCCTGATAAAGGCGATCTCTTCAAACTCTGTCAGCATATTTGGAGCATCCAGCCAACCTTGGTCATAACCATCGGCCCATACTCGCCGAGGTCCTCTCTTAAATAGACGCATCAGCCGAGTGACGTCCCTTTGAAGCCCAACAACAATCACATACGCTCGTTGGACATTACCTCGGAGTTCTTCGATTTCCCTAGCTGAACTTCTCGCTCGAGTACCAGCTCGCGGAACAGTCAGCGGGGTAGGGCCTCGCGGCACCGGAGGGACATCTCTTGGGCCAGTTCCAGCTCGCGATGAAGAGGATCCTCGTAGTACTACAAGAGTGATGCTCGGCGCATGCTCTAAGTTGCGAGACCTCTCTCCTCAAAGCCTCATTCTCTTGCTGAAGAACTTCCCCAACCTGGTTAATCTCAGAAGTATCTAGAAGCTTTGCTTTCAATGTATTCACCTCTTCTTAGACTGAGGCACCAACTTCCTCCATCTCTTGGAGCCTGTCTTTTAGTTTAACAACGAGCTCAGTTTGCTCTATGAAACGCTTGTTCCTCAATTGCAGTGATTTGTAAATCCTCACAAAGGTATGACGAACTTCAGAGCTTACGTCAGGACCCAACATTCTTCCCAATTGAGAAGTGGCTGGTATATAATCATGAACATTAATCAACTACAAGCAATGGAAGAGCAATGAGAGAAAGAATTATTCAATACATTAAGGGAATGAAAAACCTTTTTATTTCATTGATACCAAAAGGATCAGAATACATTGAAGGGTCAGAAGGAAAATTACAAATAGAAAGTACAAAGAGCAATCCTAAGGGTAAAATTAGCTAGCAACCTCAGGTTGCTCAGAAGATGCTGACTGCTTCCCCTTGTCAGCAGCAGTAGAAGCACCCCCCTCAGTAGGAATAACCTCTGTCGCCTGAGCAGGAGGAGCATCAGCAATAACTGTCTGGGAGGCAGGATCAGCTCCTCCAGTAACTGGGGCAGGGACTTCATCCACAATTGTCTTTGGACCTGGGTCGTGCTCGTCGAACAAAGGAGAGGCAACATCGACACCAACAACTCTGAGGGCCTTGTTCTAACCTTTCTTGAAGTTCAGACGGCTGATGTAGCCTATTTAAATCTCGACGTCTTCATATGCAGCAGCCCACACGGAGTTATATGAGTCCTCCTTGATGGTGGTTGCTTGAGACTCTTTCTCCTTCAGCTGCTCGGTCATCACCTTGTTCTCCTCTACAACGGCCAACTTGCTCGAGCAGACCAGGTCATAGGCTTGCCTCAGCTCATTCAAATCTTTAATTGCCACATCCCTCTCTCGATTGGAATTAGCGAGGGCCTGGTCAGAAGAAGCTCGGGCAGCATCAGCAGTCTTCAGACTAGCCTCCAATTGTGTGCTCCTCACTTTTAAGGCAGCATTCTGCTGCTCTAGCTCACTATTCATGCTCACCATCTCGTCGCGAGAGCGATAAAGCACGACGAAGTCAGTCACAAATTACAAATAAAAGAAGATATCAGGAGAAGGAAACACCTAAAATTTATTAAAGTATTAGAGAAAGGAAAATGTCTTACTAAGGCTAGCCTCTGACTAGCTTGCAGAGCCAATTGATCAGACCCCATCACCCTTTGGCGATCTGCAGGAAGAACTGCCCTCTCGAGCAGCGCAGGGGCCAATTGAGGAGAAATGGCAACTGAGGCCCCCTTGGGCAATGCGAACACAGGAACTAAGGCTTTCCCAGCCTTCGTCCTCAACTCCATTTTTCTCCTCTTTTCCTCCCTCTCCTTCTCCTACTGAATTCTCTTCTTCTCCTCCACCCTCTTCTTCTATTCTATCTTCATTCTTTCCTCTTCCTTTTTCCCCTCTCTCTCTCTCATCTGTTCTTCTTATTTACTCTTCTTCTTTTGCTCAAGAACAGTAGACTGAGCACCAGTGGAAACAACCCCAGTGTTGGATTTCTACTTTTTTGACCTCTGAGCAAGAAGTACATGGTCATCATCATCATCATCATCTCGAATTAATTTTTTTCTTGGTAGATCCATCTCCTCGCTTGAGCTGCTGGACGTGCTCGAAGGTTCTTGGGCCTCAGAAAGCTCTTCTGAATTAGAAGAACTGTCGCCACTAGAGCCTCCCTCACTAAAATTGCCTTCAGCGCTGCCTATGATATAACTCTCAGAGCTGCTCTCCTCCTCGTCCAACTGAATGGGATCAACAGTAGTCTCTTCAGAAGAATCAAATTCAGGAATACTATCCATAGGCCTCGCTATAAAGCTAGACCCAACGTTTTTATACTCGATCAAGAAAGAAGTAGACCGAGGATGTTCGCCCTCAGCTAGGGGCTCCGTGATATTTCAAGCTTTGACCAACTCAGAAAGACGAACCTCGCTGAGAGCAGGTTCCAAGTTCTTCGACCTCGCTGAAGAAAAAATAGGGAAAAGTCAGAGCAATCACACATTAATAAAGAAATTGAAAGGATAGAGCAAATACTACCTATATACTCTTCCCCATAAAAGGGAATGGTAAACCTATCAGACCTCGACCCCTCAGTCTGGGGGGAGAACTGCCATCTTGCCAGTAGTCCTTGTGGGAATCAGGTAAGTTAACTCCCAACACCCTGTCAGGACTCCTGGCCTTAAGATAAAGAACACCAGAGCTAGTGCGAGAAAAGGAATAGCAAAAGCAGACTTCGTCGAGCCCTAATTTGGTGCCATAAAGTTGATTTATTCTATGGACACCATTGATTATCTTCCATACATTGGGCGAACACTGTGTAGGAACAATATTGAAATAACCAAAGAAATGCAAGAATAAATCGTTTGGAGGAAAAGTAATCCCCCTTGAGAAAGCAACAAGACATAAATCCAATGGGCACCTTCTATCTCTCTAACATTTATAGGATGGGAGGCACACTCAATCTCTACCCACTCCGGGATATTGTAAAACTTCCTTAACTCAGACAATGATCTATTGCCTATCTTTGCTATTTGTAAACCCTAAACTACAAATTTAAAGAAAGGACAGAGAAAGAGCAAAAGGGACTTACGAGATGAGAGCTTGAATTGGACAATGCAAGAACACAAGTCCAAACGACGAAGGGGATCGAAAGCAAGGAAAGTGAAGATCTGGAGAAGAGGTCACAAATTGCTAAAACTCGCAGAAAGTTCGCAGAAGATAGAAGAACACTGAGAAGCTTGTAACGACAACTATGAAAAGTTGCTCAAAAGAGACTTTTAAATGTTGCTAATCATCGCGCACAAGACCTAAAGCAGCTGCCGCCTGATCCAGTCTTCAAACTTTGGGAAGAACTGCACGATGTACAAAGGAGCTATTATGACAAATCATTTAAATTTATTGAGCCCAAATTGTGGCCCAACAAACTTAGGGGCAATTGTGGGTACACGATTTTAGAATAACGGGCCTGGACGAGTAGCCCAATTAAAGCGGCCCAAAGTCCAAACCCTTCATATCCTAACATCAATTCGGTTATGACTAAGTCTTCTCCCACGATCTCGTAAAGAGGTGTTCCAGGAGAAGATGGAAAACGTGGGGGAGTCCAAAACCCCCACTCCCTGAAAATAAACGTGTATATAATAAACCCTTGGTCTGGGGCATAAGACGCGCACTGTATTCTCTGTAATTGCTCTCCGGAGTATATAGAAATAATACTGACTGTACCACCATGGACGTAGACATTCTTGCTGAACCACGTACATCTCCTGTTGTGTGATTGGCATTTTATGTTTCTTATTTTACTTGGTGATTACGCTTCTCTTATCTATTTGTGTTGAATAATAATTGTCACCACACAGATTTCTAACTTCTCTCGGGTAGGTTTTTTTCCATGAGTCAACACTACCCCTTTAATTAACGCCTTTGAGATTTCGATCATTCAAATCCCATATCTCATGGTGAGGAACATGGTTCTAGGCACTGCATTATTCTGGCAAAGTGTGCTTGATATTTACTATAGACACCCCAATCTCATAACCCTTCTACTCTTTAGAGGTTCCCATTGAGAATCTATCTCCCGGAGACCTTTAATTCACATAAAAAAACAAAATCTCTGGTCCCCGTCCGACTTTCAGACTGAGTTCAACATTGATATTTTCTAAGTTTCGAAGTTATCTTAAAACTAAGATTTAGTTATCTGAAATACCTTTCAAATGATGTTGCTTGTGCACGAACTGAATTTTTATGTTGTTCATAAAACAAACAAATCCAACTTGGGCATTGGTGAACTGTCAATCGGTAGTCTTTGAGATATGTCGATCAGTAATGTGCTGGGTAGTTTGGCATTTTTTCCTTTTATGGTTCTCCTAGAGAAAGAAAATATTGTTTCCTTTTTCAAAACTTGTGCAGTATCCCTGCACCATCAAAAACCCTAGATCTAACATGATTTGCACGTATTGCCTCACCAAATTCTTCCTTACTTACCTCGTTTTCATCAAAACCTTCATCATTACCATTACATATTCAAGCATTTTTAGAGGTAAAACTTTGAGCTAATTGCATAGAGTCTCCAATTAAAGGTTTACAATTATTTCTCACCTCTTACTTTACATACTCATTTTCTTATTTAGTGTATTTGCTTCCATATTTACATTTTGATGACGTAAATTTTCCTCATTTCATTTTAACATTATTTTTGTCACAATAAGCTAGTGCTAAGAATTACCTTTTTATTGTTAGATATATATTCATAAACTAACAACAACAAAAATAGCGATCATGTCATGTGATTCAGTGATAAATTAAAAATCAATTAGGTATTTTTCCATAAAAAAAGGTTTCATATACACTTTTACTTACTTTAACCCATAATTTCTTCTAATTTGTCAAAAAATAATGTAAATTCTCCTTTTCTAGACCGTGTACGAACTATGTGGGATTTGAACACCTTTAAGGGTATGTAGGCGTCTCAAATGTAAATCCACCTTTCCTTAAAAACTATTTCAAACGTAGCACTATGTCTCAATCTTAGTGTTTTGTGAGTGAATTGTGAGTGATTTTGATTAGATTATCCTTAGCCTAATACAATCCATAAATCTAATTTGAATTATTATAATCATATACTCCTAGATTTAAAAGATGAGTCACTTTGATTCATTGAGGAATTGAAGTGTGGCTTTGATTCCAAGGAGGATATTGGAGTTTCTTATTCGTATAATGGATCTCGGTGTTGATTTCTATCATTTGGGGGGGGGGGGGGGGGGAGTTTATGAGAACACCCCTATGTGGTGCTCAGACAATGATGGTCATAAACAAAAAGATTATTTTCTATATTTTTCAATTTTAAAGATAAAAACTTTAGACATATTAAGCCCAATAAAACTTATTCACCAAATTAAACTGATTATTATGAAAAAATCAATTTACCCAATTTTATCTTTTTAACCTAAAACATGCATATAGGTCATAAGCAGATACAATAAACAAATCATCCACAACACGTCGATGTACGAGGAAAATCACAAAGAGAAAAATCTCGGATGACCCAACCAAACAGATCACTGTGATAAGGTTCTATAAAGACTAGACGGTAGACTTACTCAAAGATTTGTCTCCCTTGCAATCCTTGATGCTCTACTATCTTCAACATCTCCTCTACAGTGCAACGTACGATTCCACCCATGGAAGTTGCTATAACGCACGAATTCACGCATGCCTCGGTGTCCACCGATGAGGCTCAACAACCATCTACGAAATCAGAACACGAAACACTATTTCATCACCGCAACATAGCAAACCAAGTACGGAGTACACCCACGAAGCACATTCTCAATCTAAGATGATGAGAAACAAACTTGGTGCCCAAACGAAAGATCTCAAAACATATGAATATGCAAAAAATAAATAAATTAGCAAACTGTAAACTTCTTGCACAGTTTAATACTACGACCAAGTTCTATACAATTACGTTCCAAGGAGAAAAAATATATAGTATAACCATAGAGACACCAATATATGATCTTATAATGCAACTAAAATAAAAGTTACTATTTAAAGAGAGTGAAATATGATACAGTGACATACTTGGAGAAGGTAAAAAAGACTTGATTGCTGATTTTCAATCTCTATAAGATGTTGATAGGCAGGGTTTTACCGCGGCGCGAGAGTTACCTACGCGTCGATCGTTTTATATTCGGCTCCCCTGAACTATACAAAAACCTAAACTACGACTACACTTGCGATACAAGTATGGCGGTAAGTCGGGTATCGAATCCACATAGAGTGTTTGATAGATCATAATTGGATTATTAATTCAAGAATAAAAGTGTAAAAGGGTGATGTATAAATGCAAAAATCAGAAAAGAGAAGTTAAGTCTAAATAAAGTAAAAGCGAGGATCGGGATATCATCCAACCATACGGATCGAAACAACTACTAATCAAGATTCTGCTTGAAAGCAATTTAATCGAGGATTATCAATTAAACATAAACTTCACACAATAAGGAATTTAAGCCAAAGTTACGAGAATAAACACTTAACCGAAAATTGGTCGCACGCGGATTAAATTCAGATTATCGCTATAAACACTAACGATGCATGACATAGAAAGTTAAACGCATAATAATTCGACTTTAATTCGTGCGGGTTCAATTAAACGCAATTTTACACAAAACCTCATTTTCAGAGCTTGGGGCCCAAAATGGCGGAATGAAATTCCGACCCTATTTATCTAAGGGCACATAATGAACTACGCTAATTTATACTAATTAAACTAGAAAAGCAAGAAATAAAGCAATTAAACTAATTAAGAAAGCATGGAAATTAATCTACAAAGCAAGGAAAAATGTAGAACAAAGCTATATTAATGGAGATGGAAGTGAAAAGTTCAATCTTACAAAACCAAATGGTTGTTAACCCAAGAAGAGAAGAAGATGAGCTCTCAAAACCAAACCCTAACCTAAAATGTCTTCTTAAACTAAGTATCTGAAAAATTACAACAAAATTGGGTTATATAGTAAGTTGGGAGAAAAGAAAAGAAGAAAGAAAAGAAGGCAAAAATATCTTCAGAAACAGGGGATCGATCGATCGACCCATTTGGTCGATCGTTCGACTGTTAAAATCGTGGAAAATTTATGAAGGATCGATCGATCGATCGATCAAGCAGGGGTGAGCCAAGGCAGCAACCTACAATTCCCTTTTCTTCTCTTCTCCTCCTCTTTTGGTTTCCTTATTTTTCCTTCCGCAAGAAATGCAGTAACTTCTTCATTCGGGATCAGAATCGCGCACCATTTATGGCCACGCGAAGCTTGCAAGGAGGGATAAAACTTCCTTGTAGATGTCGGGCCAGGTGCCTAACAGTGAAATGACTGGATTGCCCTTGAACGTGCGATTGCGTACGGAACTTGCGTGGAATGCGTCTAAACTCCATTCTTAGTACCTAAATACCTACAAAATCCCAATTATACCTCATATAGCATGGTAACAATATAAATCGGGGTTGTTTGGCTAACGAGATTAAATATAGAGATTAAGGCACCCGAGAGGGCTGAAATGCGTAGGCTCGACGAATGAAATACGCAATATATGCGTATTATCACACCCCCTAACTTACACATTGCTAGTCCCTAGCAATAAAATAGGATGCAGCAAGAAGAACAAGTAAACCAAAACAGGAGATAGTACAAAAGTATGGTATAAAAGAAATAAAAAGATAAGGCCACTTTCGCGGGCGATTCGATTGCATTTAGTGTATGCAATAAGCCGTTAAACCCCTAGGTTATCCTAGTGGATGCGTGTCATCTCGTGAGGGTTTTCAGGGATGGTAGCCACAAACATCACATGGTTTCCTCAACATATGCCCAATCACATGCGACAAACTTACCAATACGAATAAGATTTCAACATGTTATTAGCATAGTAAACGAATTCGCGTGAAAAGTCCGCAGTTACTAACATTATGGAATGCACCTCAATGAATTGAAACTTTAACATGTGGGAGAGGAGTGAGCACACGCAAAATATGATTTGGCGAAAAACTTAAATAACTAGGATACTAAATATCAAAGCATGCATAAAAGCCAATCCTCACGGGCATTACACTCATCAAATGAATTCACTCGAAATAGGGAGGTAACACACGGAACATGCGGGCATAAAGAGTAATTGTAAATGGAAACTAGGCCGCACAAATGTCATAATTGAAGAGCGCTATATATGAAATAAAAACTGTAATCTCAGTGAAAGATACCGCACATATAAAAGAGGCGAAATGCATCTTTATAGATTATCAAAACTATTTAAACATTTGAATTACATCTACTTAAAATCACATAGGACTTTAATAGGGTTGCAATGTAAGCTAGGTTAGGGTACGAAATGAAAGGGATGTATATACGGATTCGAAGTGTTAGGGGATGAAACTCGGAATAATGGGAAAAAGTGGGCAACTTCAAAATTGGACAAAGATGTCCAAATAAGCATTAGATATAACAATCAAGAGATCAATAAAAGCTTATTGAAACGTTACAGACAATATATACAAATTTCTCTTTCTTTTTCTTTTCTTCTTTCTCTCACTTTTTTCTTTTTTTTTTAACTTTCTCTTTTTCTTCTCTTTTTCACTACACTTTCTTCTTTTCTAACTCTTTTCATGCTCAAATTGCAACCACAAAACAACAATATCATTCAATACCAAGTAAACAATCCAAAAAAGGTATGTAAGGTAATATGTATGGTATATAACTCCAATTTGGATTTGGTTATAGAATTTTGGGTAATGAAACGAAAGGCTAGTATTTAGGCTCAAGTGGGTTGACTAGGGAACATATAAAAGTGTGAGGTCAAAGCCATATGGGTGATATACAAAGATGGCCTATGATCATTTCAAAAAGTTTATGCAATTCTTGAGTCAAAACAATATATGAAAATCATGATCAAGTAACACATTTTAAGTATGAACTCAATTAATGAACGGTCAATGAAAGAATAAAGAGATTACCAACGATTGTAACGTTTTCAAAGAGTAAAGAATAATGTATACACTCACAAATGAAGATAAGTCTCTACTCTCACTCGGTGTAAGTATATACAATGCACCAAAAGATTATCGAGTTATAAAAATCTTAAACCAAATCAATGTAACAAGAATAGTGCATGTGCTCACAGGATTAAAGTTTAATTCATGAAGTTATTCATAATATTAATGATTTGAGGACTAAAGTCTAATAACTTCTAAAATCGAGAACATGCATTATTGAGTTGTCAATTGGATCGGGCAATTATTAAAATTTATCATCGGAAATAGGGGCAAAATGCCCAACAAAGGAGAAAAAAGAAAGAAAATATTTTTGAAAATTTTCAAATTTTTAACAAAAACATGCTTTGTAACTAAATTGTAGTCAAATTCAAGGACTAATCATGCAATGGATAGAATATCCCACACCCCTTAACTTAAATGTTGCAATGTCCCCAATGAGTCCACTAAAGAACACAACACAAAGATAGGAAAAGAATGATATTACCCAAATTTGGAGCTATCTCCATAAGTACAAGTCCAAATGAATCTGCAAAACAAGTTAGTACAAAGTATAGGAAGAATATATACCAATGTATTAAGTTAAAAGAATCTATGTCACAAGTCACAATAATATAGAGGGGCTGAAGTGCAAATACTAGAAAAATCGATGGTGAACTTTTTGATTTTATAAAATGGAAGGTCACACACATTGAAATCCAATAAACAACCACAAACTACATTTTCATTTCTCATTCCATAAGTTCAATACAAAATAACTTAATACATAACAACTATTAAAAAGAAAGAAATAAAAATAAAATAAAAAAATAAAACATAATATCCGTCCCAGAATACAAAAATATGACCCAGTACAACAGTAGCCTAGTGGCCGGAACCACTAGGATCAGAAGGATCCTAAAAATGAGGAGGTAGCGCTATGTCGAAATCATGCCGCTGCAAATAAACATCTCTCATCATCTGCTGCATCATCCAGTACTCATGGCTGTGCTGCGCTCTAGCCTGCCTCTGCTCGGCCTGCTGCTGGTCCAGGCGGGACTCCCATGTAGCCCACCTGAGCTGGGTCTTCTCCCAGCGCTGGTCCTGCACGGTCTGAAATGCCTCAAAGCGGGTATTATAATCTGTGTGTGGCCGTGAGAACCCTCACCTTGCTCCATACCTCTAATCTCTGCCTCCTCGTCGTCGGGCACATCAGCTACCTCTGCCCTCTGCCTTTTGTTCCCCGATTGCCCCCACTCATGTTTCAGCATCTTCGAGATATTGTCCTTTGAGAGAAGCCCGAGTGGCTCATGCTTGCGGTCTGCGTCAAATTCTGGGCAACCGTGAGAAGAACAAATCCTCGTAATGAGGGCAGGAAAAGGAAGGGAATACCTCCAGGCTATCTCCTTTGATGTCGACAACATCATCTCCAAAAATATTTGGGGCAAACTGATATTGCCCAAATTGTTCAGCAAGGTGTAGATGAATGATGCATGCTTGTGACACACCTCTGACCGATTGTTCGTCATCATGAATGAGTGGACATTGATATAATGAAGTAGTCTCGGTAAATCCTCCATTATCGCCGAACGAAAAGCACCCTTTTTCCATGCCTCCCCCGGCGCAAGGGCCTCTATCAAAGTCCCACGCCCAAAGATATTCCCATCCAGAAAACTGATCGAATCCGCGGGGTTGGGCACACCCATGTAGTCTGTCAAGTCAGAAAGGCGAAAAGGTATCCGCACCCCACGAACCATAGCCTCATATGTAGTTGTCCCGTTCCCCCTCACCTCTACCAACGTCGCATAAAACATACGGACCAGCTCTTCATTAATGCGCCCGTTGGTAGCGAGAAAGGGTTCCCATCCCTGACGGCGCAATAAAGTCCGCGCCTCTTGCGGTATGTGATCAATGGTCCAGGCAAAATGGTAACCAAGCGGTTGCTCGAATGTCTGGAAATGGGCGTGGTACCAATCTTGCTCCTGTGCGCAGCGAAACCCCTCGACGCCCCCATTGGGCAAACACCTAGTGTACTTGTATTTCTTCAATTGTGCCATTTCAACCTACAAAACAAGAATTAAGCAATAGAAAAAAAAAATTGTAAGTGCAATTAATGGTTAGTAGTGTACAAGTTGAAATGGGGGTGTAAGTGGGCAAAATCGAGGAAAAAAACAACATTGCGATAAAATATGTCGGAATGCGACAAGGAGTGAAAATCACCCAAGTGTGCGCCAAAAATTGGATTGAAAACTGTTTGTGGAATTTCAGCAAACACTTGGCGTGCGCAATGTGCGTCAAGGGTGAAAAATACCATTTTGAACCAACCAAGGAGCCCCACTCATGAACAAAACAACAATGCAACAATATACAAGTGTTCATGAGTGGATATACATCAATAATGACAAGAAAAATCGGTTGGAACAACACAGATCAAGGAGAAATCCACACACATTCAAAATATGTCAACAATGGATAAAACAGTGTAAACATGACAAAAAAGAACCAAAATCTACAAATACACAATAAAATAGGAAGGATGATACCTTGCAAGTGTAGAAAATGGGTTGAAATTAAGGAAATGTGGTGGGGGAAATAGTTAGGGCACGAAATTTGCGAGAAGAGAGGAATGAGAAAATAAGAGAAAGGGGAAAAACAGAAGCAGTCTCAGCCTTTAACTGTCTCGATCGATCGATCAAGCAGCAAAAGGCACACTGCATGTTAAATGTGGGGGGGGGGGGGGGGGAGGGGGGAATGCAATTCTGGGGGTATGGGGGGGGGGGGGAATATGTAAAAATAAAAATATACAAGTATAATTATATAAAAAGATAAAATAAAATAAAAAATAAAAATAAAAATAAAAATAAAAATAAAAATAAAAATAAAAATAAAAATAAAAATAAAAATAAAAATAAAAATAAAAATAAAAATAAAAATAAAAATAAAAATAAAAATAAAAATAAAAATAAAAATAAAAATAAAAATAAAAATAAAAATAAAAATAAAAATAAAATAAAATAATCAAAGAATTAGACTAAGTATGCACATATATAGACAAATGTAACCAAAAAATAGAAAAATATGTACACGATCGACACACACGCATGTTCACAACCAAATGAAAAATTAAATAAAATAAAAAAGAAAAAGAAATACAAATGCGTGAGGATGAGTGTGTGAAAAATAAAGAAAAACTGTTTTTGTGACTTTTTTCATTGTTTTCTTAACAAGTGTGTGCCGGGGCGCCTAGTCTCCGCAAATTCAAGTGTGTTGAACCTACAAAAGAGTTAGAACCAAGCATACAAAAAGAAATAAAAAGAGATTAACTAATTACACAAGGTTAAATTAAGAAAAAATAAAAATGAAGAAGTTAGTCTATACAATCTACATATAGGATGTCTAATTAACCATATACTAAAAGTTGAAATTTTTGAGGGTCCATCCAAAACACAATTTGACTTTGGCGGATCAACGGTAGACCCTTTCGAACATGCATGCCTCCCGAAAAATAGGAATTTCGTTCGAACGACGGAAGGCATGTGTAAGGCGATAAAAGTGAACCATCCCCAATTGAAACTTTGGGAGGGAGGATGGGGGATTTGGGTAGGACGAGCGACAAATACACATGCGGGCCGAGAAAAAATGAATCATCTCCCAAGTATTTTAAAGTTGGAATGGGAGGCGGCGCACATGAGGGCAAAGAAGCCGTCCTGGAAAGCGGCTCGAGCGAGTACTCATTGTCGGTGAAAAGGTTTGGAACTAAAAAGTTTTAAAGCGATTCATCGGGTACTAGAATTGGTGCGACGGTATAGAATAAAGACGGGGATGAAAGAAATTCAATCTTAGGAGATGAATTATTATCGCTTGAAAATTGAATTTCGGAAGAAATAGGATCGTTTGCAATGAAACTTTCTTCTTTGAAAATCAAAGAAGAAACAAATTCATTGCAAATGGATACTATGCCTTTTTCATCCTCATTTTCATTATTTACTATACCATGGGTCAAGTCAAGGATGATTTGTTCCAAAGTAGGAACGAAGTCCTCATTTGGTTCAAAATAATCCTCGACTTCGGCAGTCTCCGAAGAAAAGTCGTCGTCAGATTCAAATAGTATATCCAACTCGTGTTCCCAGCAACGATTTTCTTCCCGATAATGGTTTTCAATCCTCTCATTTTCAAGCATGCATGAACCCTCACCGAAAGTCATCGGGCGAGAAGCGGATTCTTGGAAATGAGAACTTCGAAAATTGTTCTCGGGACTACAATCAAAATCATTAACATAAGAATTTTGAAAATGATTACAATTTGTTTCAAAATTCATATCATAAGGATCTTGCAACCCAGAATCAGAATGATCACGCTCAAAATTACTGTAATCTAAACTTTGACTTTCGTAATACTCACCCAATGTCATTTTAGATGTTGCAACTTTTTGGGATTGCAAGTATTGACCAAAAGTCATAGGTTTACCGTAATTTTGATAGTTATAATTAGGATGCCCAGAAAAGTTAGAATAAGACATGCTTACCCCAACTAAGGCTCGAGAAGGCGACTTCCAGAAAGGAGATGTGCGCGCGAAAAAATTCAAGCGTTTCTAGGCGCTCAAATATAGAGGTCTTGCAAAAAAGGTTAAAAGAAAGAATACAAATACAAAGAAAGAATACTACGAACTAATAAGACAATTACAATTTATAACAAAACATTCCCCGGCAACGGCACCATTTTGATAGGCAGGGTTTTGTCGCGGCGCGAGAGTCACCTACTCGCCGGTCGTTTTATATTCGGCTCACCTGAACTATACAAAAACCTAAACTACGACTACACTTGCGATACAAGTATAGCGGTAAGTCGGGTATCGAATCCACAGAGAGTGTTTGATAGATCCTAATTGGATTATTAATTCAAGAATAAAAGTGCAAAAGGGTGATGTATAAATGTAAATAACAGAAAAGAGAAGTTAACTCTAAATAAAGTAAAATAGAGGATCGGGATATCATCCAACCATACGGATCGAAACAACTACTAATCAGGATTCCGGCTCGAAAGCAATTTTATCGAGCATTATCAATTAAACATAAGCTTCACACAATAAGGAATTTAAGACAAAGTTGCGAGAATAAACACTTAATCGAAAATTGGTCGCACGCGGATTAAATTCGGATTATCACTATAAACACTAACGATGCATGACATAGAAAGTTAAATGTATAATAATCCGACTTTAATTCGCGCGGGTTTAATTAAACGCAATTTTACACAAAACCTCATCTTCGGAGCTTGGGGCCCAAAAATGGCGGAATGAAATTCCGACCCTATTTATCTAAGGGGACATAATGAACTACGCTAATTTATACTAATTAAACTAGGAAAACAAGAAATAAAGCAATTAAACTAATTAAGAAATCATGGAAATTAATCTACAAAGCAAGGAAAAATGAAGAACAAAGCTATATTAATGGAAATGGAAGTGAAAAGTTCAATCTTACAAAACCAAATGGTTATCAACCCAAGAAGAGAAGAAGATGAGCTCTCAAAACCAAACCCTAACCTAAAATGTCTTCTAAAACTAAGTATCTGAAATATTACAACAAAACTGGGTTATATAGTAAGTTGGGAGAAAAGAAAAGAAGGCAAAAATATCTGCAGAAATCGGGGATCGATCGATCGATCCTTTTGATAGATCGATCGATCAAGCAGGGGTGAGCCAAGGCAGCAGCCTGCAATTCCCTTTTCTTGTATTCTCCTCCTTTTTTGGTTTCCTTATTTTTCCTTCCGCAAGAAACGCCGTAGCTTCTTCATTCGGGATCGGAATCGCGCACCATTTGCAACGACGCGAAGCTTGAGAGGAGGGATAAAACTTCTGTGTAGATTCCGGGCCTGGTGCCCAATAATGAAATGACCGGATTTCCCTTGAACGTGCGATTGCGTACGGAACTTGCGCGGAATGCTTCTGAACTCCATTCTTAGTACCTAAATACCTACAAAAGCCCAATTATACCTCATATAGCATGTTAACAATATAAACTGAGATTTTCTGGTTAACGGGCTTAAATATAGAGATTAAGGCACCTGAGGGGGCTAAAATGTGTAGGTTCGACGAATGAAATACGCAATATTTGCGTATTATCATCTATTTTTGTATCAAAGACAGATTCTCAGCCTCTTTAAGGTACCCATCTACATCTTTAGTAGCATTTTGTTCTACAGCATCCAACTCACAGTTATCATTTTCATGAAATGGAACCACATGGGACCCAAATCTCAATCCACCAAATTTATGTGATTGTTCGTCACGGGTATTACTTAAGAATTCACGCTTTGTTTTTGGCTTTGAATTACTGCAACTTTTGCTCTCTGCAGAGTCTGGCACTAGTAAGTTTTCACTCTTAAGATTGTGATTTTCACAAGTCACTTTCAACGAGGAGATTTGAGGTTCAACAACTTCAATTTTCTAATAAGAGGGTCTTTTAAAGTCCACCTTATGAGATATTGCACCACTTGGTTTCCTATGGATACTCTTTAGAAGGCTTCCCTTTTAAAATCAAAGGGTGTAACTAGGGTCTTGGAACTTTTGTAAATAGTTAGGGAATTGATTCTAGCCAAAAGTTCTCCAAAAATTTGAGTCCAACACGCCTTAAATAGTGAAAATAAATTTCGAGGCGACGAACTCGTTCGAACAAAAACACATAATTCGTTCGAATGAGAAGCTCCTTTCATTCTAACAAAACTTAAGTTCGTTCAAATGAACAAACTTTCTCGTTTTACCGAGCTTCCAACAAGCTTCTAACGAGTTCAGGTCTGTTAAATAGAAATGCCTCATTTGATGTTCGATAGATGTTTGTTCTAATGTAAAACCTAGTTTATTCTAACGAGAACTTAAACTTGTTCGAATGAAAACTTCATCTCATTCTAATGAAGTTTAACTTCATTCCAATGAACTTAAAACCAAAAAAATATTTTCTTTAAAAATTGTTTAAAAAATATTTCTAAATTATTTTGTTTAAAAATAAACACCCAAAAATATATCCAAGGACTATATTCAAAATGCATCCATTCCTTACGAGATCCTAAGTAAACATGAAGACAAACTTGGAAAGAAAAACACGGCATGATGTGTATCCACTTTGAAGCTTGGCCGTTACGTCTTCATCAAACATGTCATAGGCTTACGAGATCGATAATACAAAACCTAACCTATGACTCAAATGTTTTGTCCAGAATTAAGCCAATTATAAATAAATTGGCTCGATTGAAAATTTGCCTTTACAAATCTCTCCCTTTGGCTATTCCGGGACAAAACCAAAACAAAAGCCTTATGGGACATCAAGATATCTAAAAAGACTCAATCCCCAGCCCCAAAAGGAAAAAGTATAGATTGGCCGACTCATAAACTTGAGTAGCTTTGCTTGCTTGAAAACATTGCCACATGTTGCAAACTAGCACACTTAAACACTCCTTCGAATGCAAAGAGAATATAACAAGTATAAAATCTGATATAAGAATAAACTTCGAACAATATATAAAAATAATATCAACCTAGGTAAGATGTCTTCCCCTGAGATAAAGATATACTAATCATGAAAGGAAGGATACCATTTCTCTCCCTTTTTGTTCAGGAAGAGACAAAGCAACAAAGCATAAAACTAATACTCCACTTAAAAACCAAATCTCCCCCTAAATACGTGAACACGAGATACCAATTTGAAATAAGGAGGAGGGAATAAAATCATGCAATAGTGTAAAGTGTAACAAACACACAACATGGCAACACAAGCACAAATAATGATAAAATAATATCAATATCGATGCAAAAAGATATCAATATGGATAAACAATATGATACCCATTTTGAAATTATCAAGATTGGATATGAAATTTCAATGCACACAATGAGAGATATCTAAATGGTCATATAGCCTGCCAAAATCAATCCTAAGTAAAGAATATAACAATCATGGACTAATTGAAAACTGCAAAGACTCAAAACAAAATTAAGATACTATATATAAATATATACAAAATATACCAATGACAACTTGGCACGCGCGCACACACACACGCACACACACACACATATACCATCAAAAACTCGACACAAACACACTAAAACAGTATCAATGTGTCTAAAAATGTTGGATGGAATGAGTGGGTGTGAAGTATATAGAAATGAATTATGACCCAAACACTGAAATACGTTCAAGGAGTTTTATTTGACCGCAAAACTTTATCAAACTAAGATTTAGCCTCAAGTGATAAGATAAAGTGAACTCAATGAACAAACAAGCACAAAGCACACAAGCCTATAATATTGATGATTCTACAAATCAATAGTGTTATGACATAATGAGTATAACTAGGATGCATTGTGTAAACCCAATAATCTTCAACTATAACACCCTCAAAAGATAAACCACTATCATATTTTTCTTTTCACTCAACTCGTTTGAAGCTATCAATTTTGAAAATCAAACAAACTAAGCTTACTGGCCTTGGCAATTTTTCTATTGTCTTTAATCTTTTCATTAGGCTTTTGAGAACGGTGGCTTTCCCGTAAAGGATATTTTCTCCTTTCGTAGCCCTTTTTTTGTGCACCCTCATTTATTCAATAGAATCAAACAATCTCACGAGAAACGGTTCTTATAAGCAGAAATCCCCCATAGTCACAAAATATGTAGATGACAAGATTGATGGGAGAAAATATCACATAGCTCAAATATAACATGTGAAGTTAAAATTCAATAGAGCTCGTGCATGTGTGTTTGGAGGCATATACAAAGTTAAATCCATAAAGAAAATCAAAGTCGAAATAACTTTATGTAAGCATGATTAAGAACACTCAAGGCATTATTAATAATAACCAAATATCCTAGTCATATGGATAGCATGAAATGAATTGGATTCAATCACACATATATGACATAAAACTAAAAACCTTGTTGAGTTTTCCTAAATATGACTCAATAAATAAAAAATCAAAATACAAAAGACTCGGACAACATACAACTAGAAAACTTATATCATGAATCACAAAAGCTAGTGTATGCAAATATGTGAACACAATCAACCATTAGACATAGCATAGGAAATATCATATGCAAGCAAACGATAATCAACAAGTCTAATATGTAAATCCTTCAAATCAGATTTCCTAATCTGTGTAGGTATAACGTGATGCTCTTGATTTTTGGAAACTTTGGTGACTCTATTTTTACACTTTCTAGGACCGTTTTTAAGGTCATAATAAAACCTCCTAAGGTGACCTTTCCTACCGCAATGAGTGCAAGTGTAAACACGGTGAGGGGTGTTACCTAAGACTTAACCTTTCCTAACGTTTTTTGTCAACTCTCTCAAATGCATGATCTTGGCTTGGGTAGCGAAAGAATTATGATCATCGAATCCAATTCCATACTTATCATATTTGATTTGGATAGTTCCTAGTATCTTATCCAACTTTTTTAACCTAGATTCTAAATTAAATTTGACACGACTCGAGTCTATCAATCTCTCTTCAAGACTAAGTATCTGAAACTCAAGTAAACACATAGACTCCTCAAACTATAGAAGCTCTTTCTTCAAAACCTCCATCAAACCATGAAGGCTATCCCTCTCGCCCTCAATATACTTTATCTTCTCTCGAAGAGTCCTATCACGTGCCCTACGATCCTCAATTAAAATACTACCATCATTTTCTATAGCACGTTCCTTAAACTTGGCTGCCAACTTCAAGTTAGCTTTCTTCACTCTTAATATTTTCGTATATAACTCACGAAAGGCAACTTGGAGTTCACTCTCTTCCTCCTCTTCATCATCATCACTCTCGTATCCACTATCTCGACCATCACTCATTTGGGATCCACATACTATGGCCTCGAAACTGTCATGTTTAAAAATATCTTCATGGGAAGATTTCTCATCAAAGCTAACATGATTATCCATGAACACGGTGTCGTTGCGCTCAATGGGGGAATTGGACCCCTCTTTTGGATCATTATCACTAAGGGTATCATTATACACCTTCGGTTTCTTGCCCTCCTTCCTTAGTTTAGTAGGACACTCAGTTACTTTATGGCCATAACTCTCAGACACATAACATATTTTTCACTCATCCCTCTTGAAGTTCATATTTCAGTTCGCAAGGAAGTGATCGGCCTTATTATACATGTTTTTCTCAAACTTTTTTTCATCTTTTAATTGCTTTTGAATCTTAAGAATTTTGTTTAATTTCTTTGCAATCATGGCCATACCTTCGGACTCGATATTATACTCATCATCCGAAATAGGTGTTTTCTCCTTTCGAACTTTTAAAGTAATTCCCTTATCCTTATTCTTCTCAGTATTGAAGGCAAAAATGTCAAGATCATAAGTTCATAAGTCACCTACAAGCTCTTCAAGTTTCGTAGAATCTAAAGTAACCAAAGAATCCAAAATCATCACTTTTGAATTAAATCTTTTAGGGAACGACCTTAAGATTTTTTAATTACTCGGATTTGGGGTATCTTCTCTCTAAAATTAAAAGACGAGTTAGTTATGTCAGACGATATAATGTAAAACTCATCAAAGGTATCACTCTTCAACATCTCAATCGTTTCAATCTGAGCGATGAGGTTTTGGAGTTTGAAAGCTTTCACAATACTAGTTCCATCATGGGTGAGTTGGAGTATGTCCCGAGCCTCTTTTGATGTCTCACAAGTCATAGGAGGGTAGAACTCCTCCGAGATGACAGAACAAAACGAGCATTTAAACCTCTAGAGTTATAATTTGCTAACCTAGGCACGGCCTCACTTCATAATTCTACGGGTTTGGGAATCCTATTCTCTTTAACTAAGGTACTAGGTTGAGTCCAACCATTTAAAATCGCTTGCCATACCAGCTCGTCTATAGATTTAAGTGTTTATTTCATTTGCTTTTACTGTTAATCATCAATTACATGCAATTTGAATTAAAAAATATTATGTGGTAAAACTAAAATTTAGTCCATGGGAGGGGGTAATGGTTCACTCCCGTGGTACTTCTAGTCCCAACACTATCTTGTTACCTTTTGTCCACATCCGTTATTCAAATGAGGTAAATGTATATATTTTTCATTATCCAAATTACCATGTCTATATATTTTGTATACATAAGCATTTTAACACATTTGAAATTATTCATATTGCAGATTCCTAACTCCTCCAAGGTAAGTATTATCCCAGGAGTTAACACTACCCCATTATTTAGCGTCTTTCAACTTCCGATCAATTAAATCCCATTTCTCCTGGTAATGAACATGGTTATAGGCATTACATTATTCTGGAAAGATATGCTTGATATTTACTATAGACACCCCAATATCATAACCCCTCTACTCTTTAGAAGTTCCTATTGAGAATCTATCTCCCTGAGACCTTTAATTCACATAAAAAAATAAAATCTCGGGTTCCCATCCAAATTTCAAACTGAGTTCAACATTGATATTTTCCAAGTTTTGAAGTTATCTTAAAACTAAGATTTAGTTATCTGAAATACCTTTCAAATGGTGTAGCTTGTGCAAGAAACGAATTTTTATATTGTTCATAAAATAACAAAATCCAACTTGAGCATAGGTGAACTATCAATCAACAGTATTTGAGATATGTCGATCAGTAATGTGCTGGGTAATTTGGTGTATTTTCCTTTTATGGTTATCCTATAGAAAGAAAAGATTGTTTCATTTTTCAAAACTCTCAAAACTTATATAGTTCTATAAAAAGATTGTTTCGTTCCAATGAAAAACCCAGTTCGCTCTAACGAGATCTTAAAATCGTTCAATTGAAAACTTCATCTCGTTCTAACAAATTCTAAATTCGTTCCAACGAACTTAAAACCAAAAAATTATTTTCTTTAAGAATAATTTTAAAAATTGTTCTAAATAATTTTGCTTAAAAACAAACAACCAAAAATATATCCAAGGACCTTATTCAAAATGTGTCCATACCTTATGAGATTCTTGGTAAACGTGAAGATAAACTTGGCACGAAAAACACGGCGCATTGTGTATCCATTTTGAATCTTGATCGCTACGTCTTCATCAAACATGTCATAGGCTTACGAGATCGACAATACAAAGCCTAACCTGTGACTCAAATATTTTGTCCGGAATTAAATCAATTACAAACAAATTGACCCGATTGAAAATTTGTCCTTACAATTTCAAGGTCCATAGGTAACTACACGAGAGAGCTTATGTGAGAGGTATCTTCTTGCTTTATATAAAACATCTTTTCAACTAGAAATAGAATTCGGAGTGCGTCGAGGATTCATAAATCTTATCCCGTGGATGATTTTGATTTTTTATAATCAATTGCACCCATTTGATCACACACATCACTTAGATCAAACTTGAAAATAGTGAATTGGCTTAAAATTGAATTAGGTGTGTTAGATCAAGTTTTCTCTCTTTGTACTAGGCCATATACCGAGAATGATCACGGTTTTGGATCGTGATTATTTTAAGGGTGACCATACCTGGGGCCACGCTCCAAAATCATAACCACAATATGGGGTCACAGTTTTTTTGGTGACTTCGACATTTGGGTTTGGTCATGATTGATTAGCGTGACCATGGCTCGAAACCGTGACTTCATCCGTGATCCAAAATCGTGCCATTTTGATGGTCATGGTTCGTCCCCAACCGTGACTATCAATGGTGGAATTATGACGTTGGTCATGGTCTCAAACCGCGACTCTCAGTTGTGACCAAATTATTCACATCTCAGAACTGTGACCATTATTAAATCTAATTAAAATAAATAAATTTTAATATTTTGCCTCCTAAAAAATTTGTACGTGTTTTCAAGGATATATACATTTCCACAAATAAATAGTAAGCCCTCAAATTATTTAACACAAATTAACTAACTATTAAGCCAACTAATCCATAAATCAAAAACTAACAATATAACATAAATTAACTCATTATTAAGCCATCAAATTGTTCAACATAAATAATAATACCAACACAACCTGTATACATTCTCACAAATAATAATACAACATAAGTTCTACATATTTTCACAAATAATAATACAACACAACTTGTATAGATTTCCATAAATATATATTTAAATATTCAATGTATTCCTTCCACGAAACATATGCAACATGTTCAAAGTGTTCCTTCTCTAACTAGTCCTGTAAATATTTCAAAATGTTTCAAATAGTAAAATGACTTGAATTTAAAAATAACTTCGGGACACCTAAATAGACAAAAATGGCATCAAAGTTCACGTAGTTCGTGTGATGAACAAGGTTGGGTCTAATCCATAATTCGAATCTACGGTGTTACTTTTCATACGTAAAAATATATATCAAATGCGTTGGAAATGTAGAAAATTCCGTGAACACTCTAAATTGGAAATTTTGGTATAAGCTCCTTTTTCGTGTTTTCGATTTATGAAAATATATTTGAATGTACGCGTGATAATAAAAAGAGTAGGATTAGTGATTGAACTATTATAAATAAGATACAAATAGAATACAAACACTAAAATACGCATTCGTAGTTTTGTCTAAGTATCCTTGAATAGTTTCTTCAAGGTCTAACGGGTTCAACGCATCTGGGGTTCCTAGATTCATAATAAGACTATGACATAACGTTATTATGATTGAAATCCTGCATGAGTTCGATCGGTTGGACTCCCAGGAAACTATCGAAGGGTACTCACACAAAACACAGTAGGATTAGTGATAGAAGGATATTACCAATAATATATTTTAATGCCTTGTGTCATAGTGAACATCACATAACACAAGTCACCAATCGAGGCAACCACACAAATAGTGAACATCAGCAAAAGCCGTGACCATTTGTGTGGTTACCTCAGATTGGCAGTAATATTCATCCGCATAATATCAACAATATCAACAAGTCCAATTTAAGTTTAGTTTAGTTAAATTAATCATAAAATTACTACGTGTCCACTAAATGTGTAAGCCCTTTCACTAATTTATGTTCACCCAAACAATAATCACCTAAGGAAGGGGTGAAAATGGACACAACGCTTAACCAAACAGATATATGCGTTAATATTCATCCGCACAATATCAACAGGTCCAATTTACGTTCAGTTTAATCATAAAATTACTATGTGTCCACTAAATGTACAAGTCTTTCCACCAATTTGTGTTCACCCAAACAACAACCACTGAAGGAAGGGGTGAACACGACCACAACAATTAACCAAGAAGTTATAATTGTATATAAGACTATGTTACATAAAGAAAATATAAGTAAAATTATCTGAATAAATAAAGTACCTAGAGTCAATTGAACTTCGATAATGATTCTCCAATTGCACGTGCACATGAAACAAGAAGAAAACATGTTAAAATATTATTTAATAAAAAAAGTTACCATATTACTTTATTCTAAACATGTAATTTATGTATCTCATGTTACTCAAAACTGTCATTTAGGTAAAAAGTGTATTCATTATATATACATGTATGTGTTATACATGTGCGCATATGTGTGTGTGTGTGTGTGTATGTGTGTGTGTGTGTGCACGTGTGAGTCTATGTGTACATATGTGCATGAGTGTGTATATATATATGTGTGTGAAATTGTGTGTGCGTAGATGTGAAATTGTGTAAAAGTATATATGTGTGTACTCGTGTGAGTATATGAGGGACTTCATGTATATATAGAAATTCATGTGTTATACTTGTGCTCATATGTGTATATATATGTGTGTGTGTGTGAGTATGTGTGTATATATGTGTATGAGCATGTATATATGTATATATGTGTGAAGTTATTTGTATATATCTGTGTGCGGTTGTGTATGTGTGCACGTGTGAGTATATGAGGGGAGGGACTTCATGTATGTATAAGAATTCATAGGGATGGACAACCTTATTATTGCGTCAGGTTTTGGACCGACACGACATGAAATAATTTTATTGATACGGACACGACATGACACAACACGATGTCATGTTAATTTTTCACGACATGAACACGACCCACTTTCAACACGACACGACACGATTGACACGATTGATAATTTTGAACTGATTAAAACTGATTAGCCCAAGAAGATTGGCACGACCGACACAACCCGATTTATAGCATATTTTTTTTAATACATGCTTTTAATTTACTATCCTTTTATCTTATTGCCTATATCTTATTTTTATCTACTATCCTTTTAATTTATCCCATAAAAAAACACCATAACAAATTTCTAACTAAAGTAGCAAATTATAGCAGAATTTCCAAAACATTTCAAGCATGCACAACTAATAATTATATAATCTCAACCACTAAAAGTTTTAAAACATTTCAAGCACAACTTAAAGGTATTATTGGAATTACAATTCACAAGTTTAAAGAGGTACAAAAAATATAGTATTTAGCTAAGATTACAAATAATAAATTCAAAGTGTCCTCAAAACACCACTCATGTTCTTGCATCATTCTTTCTCTAATCATCACGTAAAAATATCATCTCTATGAAAAAAAAATATATAATTATTATAATAAAACCATTGAGAAATACAAGTGAAACTAAAACATAAAAAATTAACATGTATTAACCTTGATAGCATCCGATGAATTACTTTCCTAGTTATCCGATGTTCCCTACATTGTGTCACTGTGCTCTCTTTTACTTATGTCTCTAGTTTCATATTAACTTCAAGAACATCGTCATCATTGCAAGAACTATCATCATCGCCGCAAGCCAAAAGAAATCATAACAATATAGATGTAAATAACTAAATAAACACAAAATCTGAAAACAAACCACAAATAACATTATGCGGAAAGGAACACAACAAAAATGAATAAACAATCTAAAATAAACCCAATCAATAAAATATACAATCACCCCATCTTCATCTAATTCATTCAAAAGAGGTTCTAAAAACACCACCCTCTTCTTTACCCCAACAACTTCAAATGATTTTTTCCTTTTCTTCTCATTAATAGTTTGTAATGACCCTAGAATAGTAGAAAATACTAGTAATTAGTTTAAATAGTTAGATTAGCTAGATAATGAGATATTAGTTAGATATGCAATGATGTCATGAGGGAAGCATGTGATAGAAGGGAGTAGAAGGTTCTAGGTGTGGATTTACCATGTGTATAAATACCCAACTATTGTATTAGAAAAAGATATCAATGAAATGAATATTATGCTTTAGGCTCTATTCTTACGATTAGAGAGAGATCCACCTTTGTAGATAAAAGTTGGAATTAGGCTAGTTCATCTTCTTCAAAAAGTGAATTAGAATTTTATCATTTTAATTTCTTGCTCTTTCCTTGTTATTTTTGTCATGACCAATTCAATTAGTTCGGGTCATGACAATTGGTATCAGAGCCGTATGATCACTGGAAATCTGATGGAAACTAGGGAGGAAGTAATTGATTTATCACTACCAATCAAGAGGATCACCCAAGAAGAAGTTTCATCACGGCTCGATCAAGGTTTGTGTCCTTTTTGTGAATTTATATACATCCCAAACCATAAGTGCCACAATCAGTGTCTTCTTATGATCACTGAAGAAACAAAAGATATGCTCGATTTCGAGACCGAAGGTGGAGAATCGGTGGTGGCTTCACCGAAGATTGTGGCGGAAGTCATCTCAGACAGTGAGGATAATCATCTTCCAAAACCTTCCGATTCCACAACACCCACCATACTAGTTGAACCCGTAAACCCAAACCTGCTGACAACATCTCTTTCCCCTACTGCCATTCTCTCTCAGCCTCATGATCCCCTCCTACGATCCTCACTCAATATCGTTTGTCCAACGAGAGAAATATTTAATAAAAATGGAGCTGGCATTGTGGAGAACCAATTAAACAATGATGTTATTGCTCTGCAAGTGTTTGATAAAAGGTTTAACAAGGATTTGTACACCATGTGGAAGCAGTACACACAACTGCTAAATTCACAGAACCAACAAGTAATTTGTTCACCCAGTTACCCATTTCCCTCTCCTGTAGTAACTTCCTATTATAATCAAACTCAGCCCCAAAACTCACTCATCCACAACACCAACCAAAAACCCAAACCCACAGACAAAGATGTCGTGGACAAACCCATCCCACCCACCCAATGCTCACATCCATCTGGTCCTTCTCCCATGACCCTTGTTGTCTCCGAAATTGCATCCCAACACATCCCACCCAATCATAACATTCTATCTATTCATCCAGTTTATCGGACATGTTTACTCCCACAATGTAAAACCTTGGCAAATCAGGGGGATGAACAGTTGCAGGGGAAAGCAAACACTGAACTAGATTTTCTCAATAAACATGTTCAGGAAAAAATAATGGAGATGTTGTATGGCTTGCGGTGCACTAAATTTGAACTATTTGACAAAATGGCTCAACAATATCAAAAAGTCAGGTTAAATTTTTTTGCCTTGTTTGATCCAGGTGGAAGCAATTGGGCATTTGAAATTTCATCCTTGAGGACAAGGATGTCTTGAAGGGGAATGGAATGTAATGACCCTAGAATAGTAGAAAATATTAGTAATTAGTTTAAATAGTTAGATTATCTAGATAATGAGATATTAGTTAGATATGCAATGATGTCATGAGGGAAGTTTGTGATAGAAGGGAGTAGAAGGTTCTAGGTGTGGATTTACCATGTGTATAAATACCCAACTATTGTATTAGAAAAAGATATCAATGAAATGAATATTATGCTTTATGCTCTATTCTTATGATTAGAGAGAGATCCACCTTTGTAGATCAAAGTTGGAATTAGGCTAGTTCATCTTCTTCAAAAGGTGAATTAGAATTTTATCATTTTAATTTCTTGCTCTTTCCTTGTTATTTTTGTCATGACCAATTCAATTAGTTGGGGTCATGACATAGTTGACGGGATGAGATCGGTGTTTGGGTATGTGTTAACAGTATGGAAAAGGAGTTCGGGTTGAGGCCAACGTTTAGGCGAGGTTGACGGCAGAGCAGAGGAGGGTAGGTGGTATGAATCGATGAGTGAGGTGGTTCAATGAGGTGAAGGGATAGGCGATAGGGGGCGTTGACCAGATTGAGGTTGATGGAGGTTGACGGAGAGAGGTGGTGCAATGAGGGGATGGGGGAGGCCAAGCGAGGGAGATTCTTGTTTGGTGATGGATGGTTTGTGGGGAATGGTAATGTATGGAGTGTTTTGATAGATGACGACAATAAAAGAGATGTGTTTTGCTATGGTTTGAGTTTGTGGTATTAAGTTAACATTCTCAAATGTAGGCTGGGCTTGGACTTTTTTATTTATTTAAATGGGTTAATATAGGGTCTCAATGGGTTAATAATGGGTCTTATTTGTGTGGCTGGTGGGTTTTAATATGGTTAATCGTGTTCTTAATGGGTTTAATCGGGTCCATTTCGGGACAATTTCACGGAAAAAATTAAACACGAACACGACAAGACATGATGGGTATCCAATTAACCTGACACAAACCCAACCCGAACACGAGAAGTCGTGTAAATTTCATGCTAATTTCATTTCGTGTTGTGTCATGTTGTCGTGCCATTTCTAAAATTATTACCCCTAGGAATTCATGTGTTATATGGGTGCTTGTATGTGTATAGATATGTACACGTGTAAGTATGTTTGTATATACATGTATGTGTGTGTGTATATATGTATATTTGTGTGAAATTATGTGTGCGTATATATGTGTGATTGGGTATATATATGTGTGTGTGTGGGGGGGGGGGGGTATGTGTGCCCTTGTGAGTACATGAGAGACTTAATGTATATATAGGAATTTATGTGTTATGCGTGTGCGCGTATGTATATATGTGCTTGTGTGATTATGTGGGTATCTATTTGTTAAAGTATATGTACATATGTGTGCACATATATGTACGATTGTGTAAAAGTATATATATATGTGTGTGTGTGTGTGTGGGTGGGTATATGTGCTCGTGTGAGTATTTGAGGGAATTCATGTATATATAAAAATTCACTTGATATACGCGTGCACGTGTGTGTGCGTGTGTATATATATACGTATGTATATGTATGCGAATGTGAGTATGTGTGTATACATTTATATATGCCTATGAGTATATGTGTTTTCCTAATGCATAAATATCCAATTTCAATTTCACATTTTCTATTCTAATGCGTATATACCCAATTTCAATATCAACTTCAATTTCACATTTACATCTTTATATACCCACAATAATATCAATTTCATGTATATACCCATAAGAATATCAATTTCACATTTACACAACAAAATGGGTCCAATTTCTTGTATATACCCAGTTTCAATATCAATTTTTCACATACACAATAAACTGGGTCCAATTTCATGTATATACCCAATTTCAATATCAATTTTACATTTAAATAACCAAGTGGGTCCAACTTCATGTATACACCCAATTTCAATTACAATTTCACATTTACACAACTAAATGGGTCTAATTTCAAGGGTTTGTGTGTGTGTGTGTCTTTGTGTGTGTGTGTGAATAAGTTAGGGTCACAAACACACATAAAAACCCTAACTTAATCTAACGCAAACACACACACACACACACACACACACACACACACAATCACACATATATGTGTGTGTTGGATTAAGTTAGGGTGTATATATATATATATATACACACATACACACACAATGACATAAACACACATACGTATACATAGTAAGAGAGGGAGAGAGAGTATTACCGGTGAGGGGATAGAGAGTGACCACCGATGGGGGAGAGAGAGAGAGAGAGAGATAAGTGTCGAACCATGAGAGTGATCAGAGAGTGAGAGTGAAAGTGAGAGCAAAAGAGAGAGAGATATAGAGTAATTTAAGGTGAAATGAGAAGAAACCCTAATTGGTTAAATTTATGCTGATAAATGGTTGCAGTCTCAAGCCATGACCAATCCTATAACCATTTAAACTATCACAGTTCCCCATAAATGGTCACGGTCTTAATTCGTTACCCTTGTAGTCACCAATAATTGGGTACAGTCTCAAACTATGACCATTGGGCCGTGATTAATTCAAATTAAAATGTGGTCACTATTAGGGGTCATAGTTAAAAATTATGACTATAGTACACTAAGTTTAGGCGCGGTCTAAAATCGTGACCCTATACTTGACAAAAATGGAGACAACTTTCCCACCTAAAGGATTACGGATTAGTCACGGTCTAGAGTTGTGACCATGGTGGTCATGGTCTGGAACCGTGACCAATCCCATGCCTAAGTCACCTTACCCTTGGTCACGAAATATTTATGGTGGTCATGAATTTGGACCGTAACTGATGACTCTGATTTTTCTCGGTATATGGAAGAGTGTAGATTAGCATAGTTACTTTGTTGTGTGAGCTAATAAAGACATTAAACAATCATTTTGTAAAAACATGTGTTAAGTGATTTGACTTTGCACGCAAAACCATTAAATTCCAAAAATTGACCATGAGATGCTTTCAAAGCTATTTACCCACCTCTTGGTTTGTTATAGGTTAAACACTTGCATTAATAACATTCATTCTCATTGGTATCAGAGAAAAGTGCTCTTATTTGTTCATCAACCTGTTAGAGTTAATCTTTAAGTTTTTATTTGTCAATTGTGTTGTTGCTCTCACATTGCTTGTTTGAGATTTGTGCTTATTTTTAATTGATGTATTAATATCGTCATTCAAATGCTATTAATCTTCCGCAATACTTTGATGGATCAAACTATGGCTATTGAAAAGTGAAAATGAGAACACATTTATAGTCAAAACATGAGTGTGTGTAAATGAGTGTAGAGGAAAGATGGATTTACCCTACTATTAAGGAAAATTGAGTAAGGGTAAAGAAACGAAGAGCGCTTTGGATGATGCGGGGTTCATTGA
The DNA here is from genome assembly GCA_949130495.1 of Sambucus nigra. Lineage (NCBI taxonomy): Eukaryota > Viridiplantae > Streptophyta > Magnoliopsida > Dipsacales > Adoxaceae > Sambucus > Sambucus nigra. The sequence continues at coordinate 33,988,087 of OX422212.1, forward strand.
TTGTAATTAAAACTCAATTGCATTGGACTCCTTTTTTACTTTTGTGAGAACACAATATTATAATCGCGTTCTTAATTGTGAGCAAGCGAAAGACACATGGGATATCCTTAGAGTAGCTCGTGACAAAGCATCGAGTGTGAAACATGCGAAGTTGCAACACATTGCGACTAAATTTGAAATGATGAGAATGGAGGAGAGTGAGCCTTTCAATGACTAGTACACGGGGTTGACGGAAGTTGTTAATGCTTCTTTTAATCTTGGTGAGAAGAGACCCAAGTATAAGGTCGTGAAAACCCTACTTAGAACTCTTGATTCTATATTTGCCACTAAGGTTGCAATTTTGAATGAAGTAAAACATATCAATACATGTAGCATTGAGGAGTTAGTAGGATCATTGCAAACCTGTGATCAAGAAGAAAGCATGGTTTCTTCTAAAACAAAGATAGATTTATAATTCGTTATTGAGTCAAGTGAGAACACGTCTACAAAGGCTGTTGAAAAACCCAAAGAAAATGTTGATGTAAGTATGGATTTGTTTGTTAAACATTTAACAAATTTATAAAAACAATAAGAAGTTTTTTAAAAATGTAAGAAAATTTGAATCAAGGCCATATAATCCTACTAAACATACTTCTTTTGGAGAGAAGTGTGATTATAAGAAAACAAGTCTAATGAGGAATACCAATGCCTTAGTTGTGGTGGAGTTGGTCATCATATTAATGAATATCCTACACATTTGAGAAAACTTGAGAAAAATAAAGAAGATGACAAGAAGAACAATAATATGTATAAAGCGAGTTTGAATGGCTCAGAACGTAAGAGTAATGAGAGTTCCTCTAGCGATGAGTATGGGAGTAAAATTGCCTTTATAGTTACGCTATAAGAGAATGAAAGAATGAGTGGAGATTGAATGTCATTAGATAATGTGGTGAGAAACAATAGAGTGTGGTCTTCGAGTGATAGGTCTTTGAGTGACTCGTCTTCGATTAATAGCAATAATTCACTCACTTGAATCCAAAATTCACAAGAGGTGAGCGATTAGGAAGTTGATCACATTCAAGAGGCTTTTGACGAACTCTATCAAGAGTCTCTAATACTAAAAAAGTCTAACATAAAACTTTTGACAAAAATGAAAGTTTTTCAAAATGAACATGATGAAAGGGAAGAAAAGTTTGAAAGTGTTCAATTGGAGTGTTTTAAACTCAAGAAAGTTGTTGATGTTTTGACAAGTGATGTGAATTTTTAAAATCACAAAATGCATTCATTTTAAAGATAAAACTTAGTTATAACTTTAAAATTCAATTTCGAAAGTGGATTTTGAAAATTGAAGATTGAATTAGAACATGACAAAGACTTAAAAATTGATATACTTTATAGAACAAGTGTTCTAGATAGTATCTTGTTGTGTTATGCTCAATTGAATCCAAATATCCATGGCATTGGTTTCACCAATTCATTAAAGGTTGAAAAGGTTGAAAATGTTGAAAATTCAAAATCGAAGCTTAAAAGTTATAATCTTAAAATGAAGGATACGGAACAAACTCCTTGTTGACGCCACTAAAATGGCGCTAAAATCAATCTCCATAGCGCCCCAAAATCCGCGCTAACCTGCCACTAAAAGAAAATATGGGGAAGTACACAATACGACAGGAAAGATGCTCAACAAATATATGTTAGCGATGAATAAAACGTAACAACACGAGTACGAATATTCAAATCAAAATGCAAATCTCAATAGCATTTCATCATTATAATTTCTCAACAACACTTTAACTGGGTCACCAGCCTCACCACATCCGTATATGCTTTATCAAGCCATAGCCCGGGAAACAGGAATTTTGGCGGGTGCCCAACATCCGTGCCATATTAAAATCTCATGACAACGTGCTCATCAACAATATAATGATACCACATGAATCAAAATAATTTCAACAATTATTTTCCAGATTTCAATGAATTTATCAATTCAAATATGAGTTCAATTAACAAGAATTCAAAGAGAATGACACTCGCGAGATTTAAGGAGCATATTGTGTAAAACCCCATACCTCAAACCATGATGAGAAACCAACGATCACATCCTCAAGATCAACACAAAATATCTACAAAAACTCCTCCAAGAACCTCCAACAAAATAGCCCCAAGAGCACCTCTAATCTAAGGTTGGAACTCACAAATCTCAAGGGCCAATGTGTATATAAAAAGAAGAAGAATATAAAATAAATTTGCTGCCAAAATTTGTGCCAAAAGTATGTTAAAAGGGTTTCCCACGACTCCCTTTTATAATGCAAAGAAATGAAGAGTTGTAATCCAAAAGACTCCTTTAAATAAGGCAAAGAAATGAAGAGTTGGAAGTCAAAACAACTCCAAGAGTTAAAAATATTTAAAAATCATTTTAAAATCCGTTTGAACTCCGATTTTGAAATCGTTTGAAATTCTCGCCTTTAAAAATAATAACCAACATATTTAAGCAATAAAACTAATTTTTATCAAAAACTTTATTTTCCTCCATTTTCCAAAAATTAATTAAAATAGCCTAAAATTACGCGGATTGTTACACTTCCCCACTAACAATGGAATTTCGCCCTCGAAATTCGCCGAATGCCTAACTCTAAAAATCAGGCCAATAATCTCCAAAATAATCTCGTCTCCAAAAATAATTCCTCACATCTAATCTAGATGCCTATCACGAATATCACCTAAAATTTTCTATCTCCAAAAATTATTATCCACGCAATGAACCCAAAACTCAAGCCCCTAGGGTTGTAAGAGACAAAGATTTTTAAAGTGGTTTGGCTATAAGGAAAAGCCTACGTCCACTGTTATTTTATTCCCAGGGGTTTACAATAGCACCATAAGGTGTAGAGAGAGAAAGGATGTGTATCTTGTGTATGGGGTTTCTAGGTTCTCTTTTTTTTGGCTAAGGGAATACATGTATTTATAGTGATGGGAGATAAAAAGATTCATTGAATGTAGACATTTATACATTATGTCTACATTCAACGAATCTAATTGTTGAATTGCTTAGTATGCTATGTGTTGTCATCTACAGTATAAATGTACATTAAGGCTCATTAAATGCGCTGCCATCTTCATTAATGCACATTAAATGCATAGTTATCCTTTGATCTTCCTTGTTGATATGCCGACCAACTCTCCTCGGGTGCCGACTATCACTCCTCGGGTGCCGACCAACTCTCCTCGGGTGCCGACTAACACTCCTCGGGTGCCGACCAACTCTCCTCGGATGCCAACTAACACTCCTCGGGTGCCGACCAACTCTCCTCGGATGCCGACCAACTCTCCTCGGGTGTCGAATATTACAACGTAGGATGACATGTGTCCTTTTCTGATTGGTCCTCGTAGATGGAGAATTTTTGCGTTAACAGAAGCCCCCAATGCTCCATGCTTGATGGTTTACTTGAAAGGATGGAGTATTTATTCTGCAGTGTTGCTCGGTGCTCGTGAAATTCTTGATCTACCTTCTTGATTTGTTCAACATAAAGTGCATTATCTCCTGGACGACATATGATGCAGGCTGATCGATGGTTGCTAATCTTTCTTTTGAGGAACTCCGTATGCTATGTATCACCCCTGGGAATTTGGATACAGCCGCGCTATAGTATGCAGCTTGTAGCTTGTCATAATCTTCAAGTATGTTGATTGGTTTGCTAGCCGACCAACTGCCTCCTGTGCCGAGTAACTGAGTGCTAACTTCACGTGCTTGATTCTTCTGATTTATGATCCTCTGAATACTTTGTCGAGTAACATACTAGCTTTTGAACCCAACTCTTCAATCTAATTAGTACCAAGCTAGTGGTGGACTTCGAAACATTTTCACACAACTTCTTCTTCATTATTCAGCGAGACAGTAGTAGCAAAGATCTCTGTGCTGTAGATGCTGATTTTGACTTCTACCTCTGCTCGGGGACGAGCAAGAGGTTCTCTAGGACGAGAAAGAGCTGCTCGGGTAACTGTCGAAGAACAGAGAACTCAATCTGCTTTGGAGAATCAAGCCTTCCAACTAATGGCAAAGAACCAGGCCTTGGCTGAGATGTCCGAGAAGATCATGAGTCTTGAAGAGAAACTTCCTGCTCGGGGACGAGCAAGAGCTTCTCGGGGACGATCAAGAGCTACTCGGACAGACCATCTGTGATGAACATCAGAATGCTGAAAGATTTTAACTTCATAAACTCCCCTTATGCTTTGGATGATCCTCCTGCTGGCGAGGAACCTGTTTCAAAAGCAGAGGGGAAGAAACCAATAGAATAGGAATCTCAATGTAATAGTTAGTATACATTTTCATTCTCAATGTATTTTGTTTTTGAATTTAATGAAAGACTTTCATTTTTGTTCGCAATCTTAATTGCTATTGTCTTGTAAAATACTCTACATCTGTGGATATGTATAAGTTAAAAAGATAACAATATTGTGTTGTTCATCGACCAACTTAGTAATAAAAAAGTTATAAGTATTAGTAATGTTGCTCGATCACTTAATAATAAAGTAATGAGTATAAAAATGTTTAAAATTTTTCCAACCAACCAAGGTTGTTAAATTGTGCTCGTCGACCAATTATAGTTAGTGAGAGTTTATACCCTACTAACCATACTTGGTAAATTTTTGTCTTTTTCATAAAATGTGTCCGACCAACTAAGGTCGATAAATTCTTCTCGTCGACCAACTACAGTTAGTGGGTTTTTATCCCCGACCAACCATACTTGGTACAGTTTGGAATATTTTTTCCTCGTCGACCAACTATGTTGGTACAGTTTTTATCCCCGACCAACCATACTTGGTACAGTTTGGAATATTTTTTCCTCGTCGATCAACTACGTTGGTACAGTTTGGAATATTTTTTCCTCGTCGATCAACTACGTTGGTACAGTTTGGAATATTTTTTCCTCATCGACCAACTACGTTGGTACAGTTTGGAATATTTTTTCCTCTTCGACCAACTACGTTGATGCAGTTTGGAATATTTTTTCCTCGTCGACCAACTATGTTGATACAGTTTGGAATATTTTTTCCTCGTCGACCAACTACAGTTAATGGGTTTTTCAGGTGAGAGAAAATTATTTTTTATATTGATCCCTTCCTGTTCCCTATTTGGAGAGATAAAAATATGGTGAATGATTAAAGTTATTACCAAATTTATATCAAAAATCAATCAATTTGACTTTATTGACATAAATGGAAGCTGAACGAAATTAAGTATATAGTTCATAAAAATGAATGCAAAGAGACTCAAACTCGAAGAGAGAAAATAAATCTGGGTCATGATTTCCATGAGAAAACTTTTTATTGTCTTTAACCTTTTCCCATTCTTTTATTAAAAATATGATGGGAATTTGAATAGACATCAAAGATCTTACAAAATTTATTTCAAAATCAACAATGAAAATGATCAAATCTTATCATCGTCGTATATATTGATATATGTAATCATTTAAAATATTTATTCCATGATATAAAATAGAAACTTGAGAATCAAGCAAAAATTTATGATTTATGAAATCCACTATTTTTCGGATTTCTAAATAAGAATTAATCTAACAGTTATGATTTTAAAATCATGATATGGAATATTTTGCAAATAAAAATTGGACAATTAATTTATGTATATAAACATAAAAATCATGATTGAATCATATAGAAAATAAAAACTTAGCTTTTGATGGAGAACAATGCTTGTAACACGTTCCCACAGACGGCGCCAATCTGTTGAAGACAGAAAATGGCCACTGCCATTTTAGTGACGTCAACAGCAGATAAATGATGAGGATGAGATTGAAGATGAAGATAAACATTCACATCAAACATATAAGAGACAAAGATTTTAAAAGTGGTTCGGCTATAAGGAAAAGCCTACGTCCACTGTTATTTTATTCCCAGGGGTTTACAATAGCACCATAGGGTGTAGAGAGAGAAAGGATGTGTATCTTGTGTATGGGGTTTCTAAGTTCTCTTTCTTTTGGCTAAGGGAATACATGTATTTATAGTGATGGGAGATAAAGAGATTCATTGAATGTAGACATTTATACATTATGTCTACATTCAACGAATCTAATTGTTGAATTGCTTGGTATGCTATGTGTTGTCATCTACAGTATAAATGTACATTAAGGCTCATTAAATGCGCTGCCATCTTCATTAATGCACATTAAATGCATAATTATCCTTTGATCTTCCTGGTTGATATGCCGACCAACTCTCCTGGGGTGCCGACTATCACTCCTCGGGTGCCGACCAACTCTCCTCGGGTGCCGACTAACACTCCTCGGGTGCCGACCAACTCTCCTCGGATGCCGACCAACTCTCCTCGGGTGTCGAATATTACCACGTAGGATGACATGTGTCCTTTTCTGATTGGTCCTCGTAGATGGAGAATTTTTGCGTTAGCACTCCTATTTTGAAAAAGAAAGAGGTTGAGCCTAAATCTGTGTTTACTAAAAATGGTGTTGGATGTTCTTTTAGTGGTGCGATAAATCATGTTGTGTGATTTTGTTTTAAAATAAAAGTCTTGAGAGAGTTTGTTAAAAACCACAACATGAGAAAAAGGAGGTGAAAAGGAATGAAAGGAAAGTTGTGAGAAAAAATGGAGCATTTTATACTTTTTGTCAAGTGGAAGGTCACACAAATCAAGCATGTTGGTGCTTGAAGAAAAAAATCAAAAGTTAATTGGAAATAGTATAAACATGTATCAAAGAGATTAGATTGATGAACTAACATGGGAAGTTGAAAATTTGATGAGAATGATAACATTTCTAGTGCATAAGATGGGCGAGGTTAGACGTAATATTTTTAGACCCAGACACTACACTTAAGTTTAAAGGACTAGGCATAAGAATCTTATGAGGCATGGGAGATGGATATTGGGGGTAGGTAGTTGCCTAGAAATAAGTTTAAGATTGATGTCTCCTAAAGGAAAGTTGAGATGAAAGATGTGCTATGTTTGTTCATCCCATTTACCCTTAGGATGGAACACTCGTTGCTATTTAAATAGATAGTTTGCTAGGATGATGATTAGGTATAAATTCTTCCAAATTTATCCTTTTAATTTTGTTACTTTTATCACCTCGAACAACGTAATTGATTTTATTTTATCTCATAATCTTGCTACTGACTTATTCCAACGAGTACCCCGAGTTTCTGGTATTCCGTACTAATTGTACAAGTATTTGATGTCAACAAAGAAAGAAAGAAACCGGAAGAATAGAGAAAGAAAAGAAGGAAAGTCAAAAGGGTAAAGTAGTAATTTTTACCTGGAATTTGGATGAGGCACCTAAAGAAAAGTTGAAGATATCAAGTTTACAAGAACACTGGAAGAAACGACACCTCAATCGGAGTCCCGGTGTGAAAGTGATGAGCAGTCAAAGAGGGAAGAAAAAGTCAACAAAATATCGGATCGATCCGGATCGGACCGATCCGAAATGCCAAGTTCCAGTGAACCCCGGACCGAAGACGGATCGAAGTTAATGAAAAATAAAAGAACCGATCCAGATCGGACCGATCCGATCAAGAGAAAAATGAACCGATCCGGATCCAAGCCGAACCGAATCGAAGGAGGACCGGACCGGTCCGACTGTCACAATTTTATTTTTTTACTCTTCCTCCAATGGGGAGTCCTGGTTAAGCTAAAACTCTTGGAGTCTTGTAGGGTATTTAAACCCGAATTATTATTATTCTAAGGACGTTAAAAAAATCATCTAATTTTTCTTTTTTAGTTAAATTTTAGAGGTAGTTAGAGAGAGAAAGTTGCTACAAAACCCTAGTTTGAAGATCTATTGCAATGTTAATTCCAAGATTGAAGTTTGTTCAGATTTCTGTGATTACAAGTAATGTTAGTTGATGATTTTAGTGATTTGGTAAGTAGTTGATTACTTTCTTCTGTCTAATCTTCCTTCTACATCATTCTTCAATTCTCCTTTATTTTAATAATGATTTCCTGCAATTCAATAATCGTTTTCATCAATTTCACTATGTTAGGCTAGGTTTTTAAGGATCGGGATGCATGAACCCAACTCGATGTGGTAGTTGCATGTGTATAAAATTAATCCTCTAAATTTAATGATTTATTATGGCCGTATTGCGTAGCATCACAACCATTGTAGATCTTTGGATCTCGTTTTCTTCAGGGTAACCAGGATGCTTTATAATGCAATGCGAGTGTTGCCATCACGCGTTACCGCTTTACTCATCCTCTGATTTCGTATGGTACGGGCTTGAACCTCATATATGTAATTCTTGGGAGTACTAAATTCTGGGTCTAATTAATCACTTAAATTTACGATTAGTTTTATACCATCAATACACTAGGGTTGGGGGATTGTATTCCAGTCCTGTTTTCTTCATCATATAGTTCGAGTTTTAAATCATTCATCCTTAGTATTTTAGGTAATTTAGAATAGTTTCATTTCTTTCATAATTCCAAAATTGCATTTAGTTGTAGCCAATACTCAAAACAAATCATATTTTTCTTTCTTTTTAGAGTCAGAGTTAGGATTTCTTCGTCTATCCAACGTCGTTACATTCCTTTGTCCTATTTCCTTGAGGACCGATACCCAATTTATCGGATTATTACTTGAGCGACATGCTTGCACTTGAGCCAGAGAGTACGCACTTCTGAGACACATTCTTAGTCGCGTCAGATGATTATGGTCATGTATATTTGCATTACTAGTTCATTCTTGATTTGTGAGGGAAACAAAATTTGTGGGTGAAATAATTTCATTTGGTATGATTTTTCATAGCTTGGCAAAATTTTCATGCATATATACATTTTTGCATGCATTTTCTTTCTATGGCATGTTATTTACTAAATATGATTTCGTAAATACATCGATCATTCTTGTTCAAAAAATTTAAAAATATTTTGTGTTTATTCTTTTTGTGATATGTGGTTTAGTCTTTGATTCTTATTGATTTACTGATTAATTTAGTTTGGATGATAAATAAAAGTGAATTTTAAACCATTTGATAAAAAATGTTAATTGATTTAATTATTGTGTTGAAATTCATTTGATAAATCATAATTGACAAATTTATTGAAGTATATTTATGGTATCTATTTCACACTACTTGAGCACGTGCTTATCATTTATTGCATATGATTACACTCATGTGATAATTTCTTTTACTGCTTACTTTGATCATGATCAAATCCCAATATATTATTATTTTTTATGGTCCGTGCATGAGATTTTTAAGAGTTTCATACTATAAAGGAGTTGAAAAATGACCATTTTCAAAAGTGTTGATAAGGACTACCCGTGGGGTTAAGAATCACGCTGACATGTGCTCGTCCACGTGTGCTCGAGCCACATGCGCCTATAATTCATGAGGAATCCAAGTTATAATGGACTCCTTAAACTTAATCACTTTCAATGGTTGATTAAGATAGAGGATACTTTTAAACTATTATAGCTATTAATGGGGCTCAGGAGTCTCATAAGTTGCCTTATAGATGCAAACTCACTCTATATGAGAGGAACGTGCATCATTGTAACATTTAGTAGTACTATAACTCTACCCACTTTAGTTCTTAAGAAATAAAGAACGACCCTAGCAGCCCGTGGATGTATGCACATTGTCGAACCACTTACATCTTGTGTCGTGTGTGTAAATTATTATTTAATACCATTATTATTATTATTATTATTTGGCATGTGTACATTGAATATCATAACATGTAGAAAATTATCACCTACAATTGGCGTCATCTATGGGAATGATCTAAATTATTTTCCACTAGCCAATTTTCTGAGATATTGCACTCACCCAACCAACATCATTAGAATCTCGACGATTGAATCATAATCATGGCGAACAGAAGGGTCATCATTTGGACTATGATATTCATGACGATCAGGAGGATCGATAAACATCTCCTCTATCCCATAGGGCCAGATCAATGATTGGACACTATTACTAATATCTTGATGTATACTATCGTCCTCGGAAAGAGAGGACACTCCAGAGTGATGAACTTAAGAGATCTAATCAAATCTCAAGGCTCATTGATAACTATGAAAGATGTCTGCGAGATGAATGGGCCATCAATAGGCAGCAGATGCAGAGTGATGCGCTCCAATAATGAATAGATAAGTTAGAAAAAGATGCCAGAAGGGATAAGCGCAAGCATGACCACAACTCACGAACTCCTAATCCTTAAGAGACCAAAGCTTGCGACCGAGGAAGGAGAAATAAGGGACATAAGGAATATCCTTCGCACTATAAATCACATAGAAGAAGACCATGCTCTAATAAGTGGAGAGGAGATAGAGATCTTTGTAATTTTATCAGGAGATAGGTAGATAGGCATCCAGCCCATCAAGGAGCATAAACGAACTAGGAGCTCACGAGGAGAGACCTTGTCTACCAGGTGAAATCTCCTTTCAGTCGGGTTATAGAAGAGTTTGAACCTCCCAAAAAAATTTTGGCTCCACGGTTCAAGACCTGTGATTGGAAGACACAGCGATCACATAAAGTTGTACCACCAGGAGATGACACTGTGGAACACTAACGAGGGATTGACGTGCCAAACCGTTCGATTAATGACCTCATAGAAAGGATTGAGAAGTATGCCACGGTTGAATACAAAGTGGTAGTAATTGGTAACGAAGGTGATCGACTAAAATAGTCCAAGAATGGGGGCAAAGAAACAATAAATAAGAAATGAAGGAGAAACAGAATGAAAAGATAAAGGGAACTAAGAAGAAGGACCCCGATAAAATATTCAAGGTCATCAACATGGTATTATCTGAGTTGATATATAAGATCTTTCACATGATCAGAGGTCGCAAATATTTCAAGTGGCCTGAAAAGATGATAAGCGATTCAAAGAAGAGGAATACGATACTAAGGTGTGCATACCACAAGGATCACGACCAAAAGACAAAAAACTTGTAATACCCCATAATTTTAATGCATTAATTAAATGGGAAATGTATTATTTTTAATAAAATGTGCCTGTAGTGACATGGTGATGTCATTATTTATGTTTTTATGTGGATTTTATTCAAAATTAAAATATGGCTGAATTCACAATAATGAATTAATAATTATTTAATAATGATTTTTAAGGATCGTATCGATTAGAATATTAAGATGTTGATTTGGTACTTTGGGTTGACGTTTGGAACATATAGAGTGATTGGATAGGACTTAAAATAATGGGTTTTAATACCTATGGGTTAATAAATAACTTGGGTTGAGTTCTGAACTAATTAGATGTAATTTGGGGCTTAATAGGTTAAGGCTCATATGGGGTTCAATATTAATTTCGCAGTTAACATAATAAAAAGAGGAATATGATTAGTCTAAACAACTCTAAAATACTTTAGAAGAAACCCTAAATCTAGAGAGATAAAGCACTTGAAGAAGAAGAAGAAGAAGAAGAAGAAGAAGAAGAAGAAGAAGAAGAAGAAAACGCAATTGGACTTGGATAAGGAGTGAATTGGAAGCAATTGGATTGGAACTTCATCTCTCAAATCAAGGTAAGTTTACTTAGTATATTAACATGATTGTTTTTATATAAGAATATAGTTATTCATTGGATACAAAATCTAAATATAGTAATACTTGATTTGGATAATTAAAAAATAAACTTTGGATTTAAATTTAATTGAAAAATTAGGTTTATATGCATAAATTGATTTGGGTATAATTTATCATGAATTTGAGGACTATTAAACAAATTGATGTTAAAATTATGTCGTACTTAAAGAATTGAGAAAAATCATGTAATACCCCACTCTACCACCATCGATATTATCCCCAATTTAATTAACGCACACAGCGCTATGGGATTTTATTCCAGCTCATATCCACAAACTGGTGTCAACGGGATTTGAACCCCTGACATGTGGTATCATAAACCACATGCCTTACTTGTGGAGCTAAAAAGGCCTCGGTGTTAGAAGAATGCAAATTTACTTATATGAATCATTATTTTCCATACCCAAACGATGTGTGATGTAACTCTCTGGCTACCAAATCAATCATGGCACCAATCAATAAAATTACAAATAAAAATAATCATTCTTCCAATTTAATCAACATATTAGTCAAATTTCATAATTTGAGTACAAATTCTCTACCCAAAATTCTAGTTCCAATATGAATGCAAATTACTCTAATTACGCTAGCCCAACACATGGCATGAAAATAAATCAAATAGTATGCGTGAAACCAAATAAATATATACAAACAAAGTTGTAAAATATAAAATTCACAACAATCATGTATAACATATACAAATATAGGTGAATATGAGTAGTACACACGTAAACTATGGGAGAACGAAACTACCTTAAACTGTAGAAGTCGAAAATGCCGAATCAAAGCGCTAAAAAGCTTCAAAATATTTACTTGTAAATAATTATCATCATCTTATTCCTCTTATTCTGAAAATATGTCATTTATTTCTCTTCTAAAAATATCTTGCAAGTTCTTATTTTCTCTTAGTTTGCCTCTTATTTTCTCTGTCAATTCTCTAGAATTCTCTCATTAAAAGATGTCTAAAGCCTATAAAACCTAACATACATTTATATATGAGTAGATAACTTTAAAAAAAAACTAATACCTTTAGAAAATGTTACGACTTGTTCCCCACTCTTCCCCCCTTCAATTCCCCACTTAACCCTTCAAACTCCCACAGATATGTCTCCATTAAACGGGCTAACAACTCATAAACTAACTAATATTCTTCCCAACTTAATTTTTATTATTTTTAATCAAAATAAACTTTTAAAATATATGTAAAAATAAGACTAATATGAGTTCCATCATCTTCTTTATTCACTTTCTCTTAATTTCACAATACATGCACTTAAACTAGCATACTAACCGTTACTAATGACAAAGTAACTAAGATCCATTTAATCTTTTTCTCATTTTATTATAATGATGTCCACCTGTTTTAACATGTCGTGCGTTAGCTAGTTAAAAAAACTAGTCAAAGAAATATTAACTAAATTTCACAAACATTCTAGTTAATTAAAATATGTTGTAGCCTCGCTCGAACGAAGGAGTATTCTCATTCGAATGAAAAGGGGAATTTCTTTAAACGACAGTTAGTTTCTCATTCGGACAACATTGAAAACTCCTTCGAACGACCTGTGTATTCTCGTTCGAATGAGGAGATCGAAAGATATTTAGTCTGAATATAAATTCTTAATGAAAAGAGATGAAGTTAGGTTTTAAAGTTGGAATTAAGACTAGTAACCCTTAACTGTATATGACTACTTATTTTTAAAACTTGGAGCGAAAATAAAATATACAATTATTTTTTTTACAGCAACTAAGATGAATACAACCTTTTCTTTTTAATACAAAAAAAGTATAAAGAGTGTTGATGTAAAAAATTAGATCATATCTAATTATTCAATCACAGATAAATAAATGAGACAAGGAATTTTTAAAGTGGTTCAGCCTTATAAGAATGGCCTACGTCCACTGTTATGGTATTGGTGATTATATGGGAATTCTCGATTACCAGTTATCTCAAGAAATTCCGATCCCCCTTTAATGAGGATTGTATAATGTATTTATAGCCCTGAGGCTGTAATGTGAAAGGGTAATACATTAAATGATGTACATATGAAAAGGTAATACATTCAATGCCCCTTATGCGTATGCGTCTGAATGATAAGCATTTAATGAACAGTCAAACTGTTGGTTATCCTGCTATTAATGCTTTGTTCGAGGTGCAGCTCGGACCGCCTGAGTTGCTCGGTACTAAAGAGTTCCTCGGAGAGTTCTCGTTCCTCGGAGCGTATGAGTTCCTCGGGGAATCAGTGTTCCTCGGAGCATGTGATTTCCTCAGGAGTGTTGGTTGTTGCCACGTAGATTGGCATGTGTCTTTTCTTTATTGAGCCATGTCAGCAAACTAAATTTGGTATCAACAGAAGCCCCCAATGTTTCATAGTTCGAAATTTGAGGAGTGGGGAACATTCTTTCTCGGAATATGGTAGCTTTAAATGGTCCTCCTAATTTTTAGGAGTGTTTCCCTTGTATTTATTTTTCCTTCCAAATTCATAGAATCAGGCTTTTTTGAATTTTTATACTCGCTTCGATTGCCGCGCCCTTTTTGTCCTTCTAGCCGCCGGTAGCGTAATAGTTTCTTCTCGCTTTGATTGCCGCACCCTTTTTGTCCTTCTAGCCGCCGGTAGCGTAATCATTTCTTTTTGTAATCATTACTTTACCGTTTCCCAAGGCAGAGTATTTAAGCGTCACAGACAATCCCATCGTCTTCTACTTTTTCAAATTTGCATCTTCGAATTTTCCATTGTCATACTCTCTTGTGCGTTCATCCTTTTCATCTTTCGTTGTCAATAGATCCACTCTTTTTCTGTAAGATCTTCTTCCTTCTTCTTCATTTCCTTTATTCATCATGGTTTACCCTGTCGAATCTCTTGAAAAATTTCGCTCTGATTTTTCTATTACCTCCTGGGTTGTTCTGGAAGAGCTTTCTGAGCCTTCTGACTATTTCCGTTTGGCTGAGGGACATTGGTTCCCCAGTCTCTTTGTTGCTGAGTGTGGATTTTTTTTTCCACCCAATCCCTTATGTCTGGAATTCTGTCAATACTTTGACGTTGTTCCTGCAAGAATATCCCCCAATACATGGAGAATAGTTAATGGGGTGCATAGGTTAAATCAAATTAATGGAACTTGCATAGGAATTCCAGAAATCATGTTTTGTTATAGATGGGCAGTGGGCGATAACACTTTTTATTTAAAGACTGGATTTTTAAATAGGGCTTTAGTGGTCAATCTCTCGGATGCCAATAGGGATTATTTTGAGCACGGGGTTGTCATAAAAAATTGGCAACATGCTCCTTTATCAGGAGATGAAGTGTATCAGGGTCCCAGATGCCCTCCCTATGGCAATGGGATAGGTTATTTTTATTTTATTTTATTTATTTTGAAATTATGCTTCCTCGATGTGTGATAAAATGTGCCACTGATATTTCAATGTTTATTTATTTACAGTTGACAGTAAAAGAAAGTGTCCAAAAGAGGCAGACGTGAATATAAGGCACTTAAAACTTATCTGGAGTTTGCATCAGTCTGTTGTCGACGAGCACATTAGGTCAGCTTCATATCTGCTGCAGTACAAGAGCTACACCACTTCTTTTACTGCTCGTCCGGTAATAAGCAACGCAGAGCCAGTACCAGCTTCTACCAGTTCTTCGCCTGAATCACATATTCCTTTAAGTGAAAGGATGAAGAAAAGAAGACCTCCACTCTCTTCGAGAAACCTGCCTTTGGTGCTGGAGAGGCAAAAAGAAGTAAGATTGACGTCCCCGGGGAGGGGACAAAGAAAACTGATGCACCTTCCTCAGCTGCCCCTGTTATGAAGGTTGTCGAGAAGCCCCCAGTGACTCCGAGCAAGTCTGCTGCTCCAGAAGAGGTGATTGTAATATCACCGACCAAGAGTTCCTCCTTGGTTGAATCTATTCCTGCTCCCCCGAGGAAGCTGAAGAAGAGCTCCTCGATAAATTTGGCTGACACCATCTCTCAGCCCCCGACTAGTGGAGTTCCCACTTTCGTTCCCCCGAACTCTGCCATGAGCTCGGTAAAGACTTGGATCATTCTCGAGATCCAAGGTATCGAAGAAAACCTTTCTCGGGATATGGTTACCTCTTTGGCAGCTCATCACATTGCTTCTGTAAGTCCTTTTACTTTGAACTTTTCATCTTTCCCTTATTATATCTGTCTTTGACTTGCTTTCATTTTCTTTTCACAGTTGGTGAGCTGCTTCAATACAATTTTGAAGAAGGATGAAGCTATTAAAGCTTCAAGCTCCTCGTCTGGTGTAGAGGAAGCTTTGATGGGCGTGAGGCAGTCTCTGGAAGATTCTCGTCAGAATTACGATGCTGACAAGGCTGTTGGGGAGAAGAAGCTTGCCTCCATCGAGCAGGAGAAGGCTCGAGTTGTTGAAGTCTCCAAGGAGTTGGAGAAGAGAATAAAGGACTTGGAAGGGAAAAATAAAGAGCTCGACGAGAAGCTCAAAAATGCTGGGGAACTTGAGAATAAGCTCAAGGTTACTGAGGAAGAATTGGGTCAGCTTCGGGAGGTAAATCGGCAGAAGGAGGAGGTTGAAAATAAATTGAAGACTGCTGAAAACCTTATGTCCGATAAGTTTTCCTCAGAGAAGTTGAAGAGAAAATTGGTTGTGAAGAAGTCTTTCAGCGCTGTCTAGGACAAGGGGTGGAACAAGGGCTTGGCTGCCATGATGTCGCGAGTAGAATATGGTAGCCTCAAGTACTTTAGGGATGGATGGGTCGCTGGTCTCAGGAGATGAAAGTGGATGAAAATTCTAAACTCTTTCAGTGACACATCCCTGGTCCCCCTCCAACTCCTGAAGAAGAAGATGACGAAGCTGCCTCCGAAGAGTCTTCTATGGTGATGAGATATCATCCCCCAACCATCCAGCCTGCTACCGAGGAGCTTCAGCAGCTCGCTACTTCCTCCGAGCAACCTCCATCACTTCCTCAACTACTACCTGTTCCTTCCGAGCAACTTACTTCCTCGTCCCAGCCTCCCGAGAAGGTTTTGGGAGACATGGAAAAGGTGTAGAGTTATTTGGGTTTCTCTTTATATTTTTCTTTTGTCAAATGTAACCATGAACATGTAACTCTGAATCTTGATATAATAAAACTTGAACTTTTGTTCTTGCATACTGTTGTCTCTTCTTCATGCTTAGTTGGTACTTTTATTGATTACTGCTTCTTCTTTCTCTACTAGTTTCTGGCCAGGATGGAATTACTATCTGCTCATGATACCAAGCTGTTGAGGCAATGCAATGATTATTTTAAGGCTGGTCACACAGATCTGAGTGCAACACAAATTGTCGACATCCTCGTCCAAGATGCTTCGGAACAGGCAGTTAAGGCCTACCAATACTTGAAGACCCTGCTTGATCGTGCAGTGGCCAACAATGTGGCTTATTATGATATGATCGAGGATCTCCAAGGCATTCTTGAAGACCTTCAGCAATAATACAAAGAATCCACTGCCTTTTTGCACGAGGGTATGAGAAGAAGTATCAGCAACTCAATGCTGACAAGGGGTACGAGAAGCATTTTGCTGGCTACGATGTGAGGGAGAGAACTCTGAGGGGTAAAGTCGAGGAGTGCAGATAAATAGCTAAACTATTAGAGCAAGAAAATAACAACCTGCAAAAAGAGTTGTCTCAGTTGAAGTCTGCAACTTCTACTTCGAACGCCTTAATCCCAGTGAATGATGAGGGATTCTCATTCTTGGAGGTCGAGAACGCCAACTTGAGGGACGAATTGGAGACCTTGAAGAGAGTTGGCCCCTATACATCTTCTCGTGGACGAGCAAGATCTCCTCGGGGACGAGCAAGAGCAGCTCAAATTCCTGTCGAGGAACAGAGGACTCAATCCGCTTTGGAGAACCAAGCTTTCTAATTAATGGCAAAGAACCAGGCGTTGGCTGAAATATCAAAGAAGATCAGGGACCTGGAAGAGCGGCTTTCTGTGCAGCAGTCAGTCTTGGAGAATAAGGAACTCTTTATCAAAAGTCTCCACGAGCAGCTGGCATATCAATTCCACAAACATCCCAGGGAGTTTTGGATGGCTGGGTACAACGAGGCTCTTTACCACTTGGACGATCGTATCCAGAATGCCAATAATGAGGGCTACAAGCAAGGCTGGTTGAATGCCTTAGGTGTGCTGCAACTCGAACTGGGTCATTACCTATGGGATTACCATGATCCTGGGTTGCTCGACCTACCCATGCCTCCATTCAAACTTGATTGAGCTGGATCCCTGCTCGGGCCATTCCTCGATGCTTAATTTCAAAGTATCTCGGCGACTACAATCTCCATTCAAGTGTTGAGATATCTCGTCCCGAGCACTTTCTAGATCGACCATCCGTGATGAATATCAGGATGTTAAAAGATTTGAACTTCATAAACTGACCTCTTGCTTTAAATGATCCGCCTGTTGGCGAGGAACCTATCTCAAAAGCAGAGGAAAAGAAACCAATAGAGTAGGAATTTTGATATAATAGTTAGTATACATTTCATTATCAATGTAATCTATTTTTTGATTTAATGATAGACTTTTATTTTTGTTCGCAATCTTAATCGTTATTGTCTTGTAAAATACTTTACATTTGTGCATGTATGTCTGTTAAAAAGATAACAATATTATGTTGTGTTGTTTGTCGATCAACTCATTGTCGACTAGCTTGAATTTGTGGTATAAAAAATTATTAAGTTATTCTTCGACCAACTTACTAAGTTGTTTCTCGACCAACTCATTAAGTTGTTTCTCGACCAACTTACTAATAATTTTAAAAAGTCACGAGCATCAATAATTTTACTTGATCATTTTCTCGTATTCATAAAATGTTTCCGACCAACTACAGTTAGTGGGTTTTTATCCCCGATCAGCCATAGTTAGCAGATTTTTCCTCTGCGAGCAACTTTTAGCACTTTTTGAAATAATTTTACCTCCCGACCAACTCAAGTTGGCCTTTTCGAGAATATATTTACTTCCTAACCAACATAAGTTGGCATTTTTAGGAAAACTTTTACTTCCCGAAGAACATATAGTTTTATTTCCCGTAGGAATACAAGTTTTACTTCCCAAAGGAATACAGGTAGCTTTACTTCCCGGAGGAATACAGGTAGCTTTACTTCCCGGAGGAATACAGGTAGTTTTACTTCCCGTAGGAATATAGGTTTTACTTCCCGGAGGAATACATTTGTTTCTCGACCAACCTTAGCTGGCATTTTTGAGAAAAATTTTGAGTAGCCCGAGTTTTGCCGAGTTTCGCCGAGTAGTGTGTAGCACTAGTATTCCCCGAAATTTTTTTAATAAAAGGAGAAAATACACATCACTAATAATACTTGCGCAGGTGCTCTGCGTTCCATGCATTCTTAAACTCCTCCACTTCTAAAGTTGCTATTCGGTAAGTTCCTGGTCGAACAACTTCTGTAACTCGGTATGGTCCATGCCAGTTTGCCTCCAGTTTATTATGCTTTTGAATTACTTTCTTCAGCACATAGTCTCCTTCTTTCAGGTCGCACTTCTTCACCCTCTTATTGTAGAATAGAGCTGTTCGTTGTTGGTATGCAGCATTTCTGATGGCTGCTTCTTCTCTAACTTCCTCGAGCATGTCTAAATCCAGTCTTCGCATTAAGTCGCTGACAGGGGAATTGAACTTCAGTACCCTGTGTCTTGGGAGGCCCAACTCGGCAGGTATAACAGCTTCACTTCCAAACGCTAGCATATATGGAGATTCTCCAGTTGCTACTCGGGGAGTAGTTCGGTAAGCCCACAGTACTGACTGTAACTCGTTGATCTAATTTGCTTTCGCATTGTCCAGTCTTTTCTTCAAGCCATTCAGCAGTGTTCTATTTGTCACTTCAGTTTGTCCATTGCTTTGAGGATGGACTGGTGCTGAGTGGATCTTCAACACACTTGATTGATGACAATAGGCAGTGAACTCCTCGTTATCAAATTGTGTTCCATGGTCTGTGATGAAAGCATGAGGAAGACCATATCGACATATGATGTTCTTCCAAATAAATTGGTACCCCTTCTCGTACGTCATATCAATGAGAGGTTCAACTTCCACCCACTTAGTAAAATAATCCACTGCGACGACGAGGTATTTGAACCTTCCTCTGGTCGTTGGCAGTGGTCCGACCAAATCTATTTCCCACATGGCAAATAGCCAAGGTGAAGTGATGGATGTCAACAATGTTTGTGGAGTTCTTCGGATGGAGGAGAAGCGCTGACACTTGTCACACTTCTTGGCATAGGTTACACAATCAGCCCTCATCGTCGGCCAGTAATATCCCTGCGTCATCATCCTTTGCAAAAGCGTCCGACCTGCTACATGGACTCCACAGGACCCTTCATGGATCTCTTCAATCAATTCTTTCACCTCGGAGGGATGTACGCATCTTTGCAAACCTGCCATAATTCCTTGTCTATATAAAATACCATTAGTTAATACATACCGAGCAGCTTTAAACTTCAGTTTCTTAGCTGCGAGCTTGTCAATTGGTAATTCCCCCTCTTCAATATATGCCCTGGTGGGATCCATCCAAGATGGTCCTAAATTAAGGGTGATAAAGTTCATCGCTAAATCTTCATCTATACTCTGACCAGCTAAAACTTCAATTGGGATTGTTCTTCGTATCTCGGTATAAGTAGCTGATGCTAATCGAGCTTGGGCATCTGCTCTTGCATTCTCCATTCTTGGTATTCTGACCAGCTGAATAGCAGCAAAATCTGATACCAACTCCATCACCTTTGCATGGTATTTGATCATTAATTCTCCTTTGGCTGCATATATTCCCAACATTTGATTTACGATTAATTGAGAATCACTGAAGACAATAATCTGCTGCGCCTCCATAATTTTTGCCAAATTAAGACCTGCAATCATAGCCTCATACTCAGCTTCATTATTGGAAGCTTTGAATTGGAAACGTAGGGCGTATTCCATGTCGACCTCGTCCGGAGTGCTCAAAACTATCCCTGCCCCACTGCCTGTTGTGCAAGATGAGCCATCTACATATAGCCTCCATATAGGTAACTCGTCTTCAAACTTCTGATCTGACAGAGTTCCTCGGTGAAATATTTGTTGCTTCCTTTCATCTTCCCCTGATATTTCTCGCTCTTCGTCGATCATCTTTTCTTGCCCTTTTACCAACCGGAGTTGGTCTGAGATCGAATTTGATGATCCTGTAACATCCACTTGCCCTTTTATCAACCAGAGTTGGTCTGAGCTTGTGTTTGTTGATCCTGTAACATCCACAGGTTGATCAGCGAGCAACTTTTGCTCCTTGGGGGTATCAGGATAGGTGAACTCTGTTATATAATCCGCTACAGCTTGCCCTTTAAGCGATGATCTAGGTTCATAGACTATATCGTGTTCACTGAGCTCTATTACCCAGTACATCAATCTCCCTGATTTTTCTGGTTTATGAAGGGCTTACCTCAACGGCATATCAGTATATACGACTATAGTATGAGTCTGGAAGTATGCCCTCATTCTCCTACTTGCCTCAATCAGCGCCAATGCTAACTTTTCCAGCCGTGAATATCTGATCTCTGCTCCTCGAAAGGCCTTACTTGTATAATAGATTGGTTTTTGTACTCCATTCTCCACTCTATCAATGCCGAGCTAACTGCATTCTCCGATATTGCTAGATACAAGTACAATTTTTCTCCCATCACTGGCCTGGATAATAGTGGAGGTGCTACCAAGTATTTCTTCAAGTCTTGAAAAGCCTTCTCACATTCATCATTCCACTTAAAAGTTTTTCGGAGTGTCTTGAAGAATGAGAGACATCGATCAGTTGCTCGTGATACAAATATGTTGAGTGCTGCTACTCGTCCTGTAAGACTTTGCACCTTTTTCTTCGTCGTTGGAGATCGCAGCCCTAATAGAGCTTTGATCTTTTCAGGATTTGCCTCAATGCCTCGTTGATTGAAAATGTACCCGAGAAACATGCCTTCTTGTACTCCAAATATGCACTTCGTCGGATTCAACTTCATTTGGTATTTATCTAGTTGATCAAAAGTCTGACTTAAGTCAACTAGATGATCGGCAGCTTTCTTGCTCTTTGTCAGCATGTCGTCAACATAGACTTCCATATTGCAACTGATTTGTTCAGCAAAGACTTTATTCATCAGCCTCTGATATATCGCACCTGCATTTTTCAAACCAAAAGGCATAACATTATAACAATAAGTTCCCCTAGGGGTAATGAAAGAAGCACTCTCCCTGTCTTTATGTTTCATTTTAATCTGATTGTAGCCAGAATAAGCATCCATGAAGCTCACCAGCTCATGTCCCGAGGTAGCATCGACTAGTTGATCAATTCGAGGTAGTGGAAAGTGATCCTTTGGGCATGCTTTGTTGAGGTCGGTGAAGTCTACACACATCCTCCATTTGTTGTTCTTCTATTTCACCATCACCACATTTGCTAACCAGTCTGGATATTTAACATCTTCAATAAAGCAGGCTTTCTGGAGTTTCTCAACTTCCTCCTGTATAGCTTGGTTCTTCTCGAGGCTGAACACTCTTCTTCTCTGCTTCACTGGCTTGATTTACTTATTCACATTGAGTTCGTGACATAAGAAATTTGGATATATTCCGGGCATATCCTCATGACTCCACGCAAAAGTTTGCTTTCTGCTTCTAAGGAAAGTTATCAATTCCTGTTTTAGTGAGGCTTCCAACGACGAACCTACTTGAGTAGTTCGTTCAGGGTGCTCGTCGTCCAGAATGATGTTTTCAGTAGCTTCCACCACTTGACCCTTCACAAGTTGCGACTCATCTCTAGGATCCAGTGTTTCAATTTCTACCCCTTCTTCCACTTGATAAGTAGTAGTCTTTTTCCCTACTTTCTTGTCACCTTTAACAACTCCTACTCCAAAATTTGTTGGAAATTTCAGGCACTGATGCACTGTAGATGGTACAGCCTCGAATTTCTTCAATCCCACTCTTCCCATGATGATATTGTATGATGCCAATGTGTAGGCTCCAGTTGAGATAGCTTTAGATTTAAACTATCGAAGCACGAGTAGAACATGATGTCTGCCGAGCTACCATTGTCGACCTGTACTTTTGAAATTATTACCTCCTTCATTCTCATCTTGATCACCAATGGGTCATCATGAGGATATAGAACACCTGCGAGGTCATTCTTTGAGAAACCGATGACCAATTTCTCTTTGTTCACCTTTCTCGGGCGATCCTCCTCAGCTAGATTTATTCGTTGAATGTAAGAGCAAGCTTGAGCGTCACAGAGGTAAGCTTTTCTCTCGGCAGTAAGGTCTCCTCCTCCTGCATCTCCGCCTGTTATAACATTACAGTCAAATGACCCAAAGCGTATTGAAAATACCTCACGTTCTGGCTGCCTTGGTCTCTTGGGAAGATCGGGGTCGTCTTCTGGATCAACTTCATGGTTTCGTTTCTTGTTCTCCTCTGCTCGATGAGGAGATCTAGACCTCTCTCTTGTTCGGTCGTTGTTTCTTCTTTCGCTTCCATGATCAACATACTTTGCCAGCTTTCCTCGTCTGATGAGTGTTTCAATTTCATTCTGAAGAGCCATGCAATTTTTTGTCATATGGCCATGATCTTTATGAAACTCGCAATACTTTGCCTTATTCCTCTTGTCAGGGTTTGCCTTCATTTTCTCTGGCCAGTTTAATTCCTCGTTGCTCTTGATTTCTTCTAGAATATGGTTGATATCCTTCTTCAAAGGAGTATAATTATCGAATTTCTTCATTGCATCCCATACCGACCTTGTTCTTGAATGTTTGTCATTACCATTGTTCTTATGCTCTTTCTTCTTAGTTTTATCACCTTCCACCTTGGTTTCTTTGGCATCCATGTTCTTCTTCGCAGCCATAGCCTCCTCGGCATTCATAATCTTGGACGCTTTTCCCATCAGTTCTGACATGGTTCTAGGTGGATCTTTGGCTAAAATGTAGTACAACTTGTTGGGCAGTAGTCCACTCATCAAGGCGGTAATCGCTGTCTTCTCCTCATAATCAATGACTTCAAGTTTCTCGTTATTAAAACGAGTTATATAATCTTTGGTACTCTCAACAACCTTTTGTCTAACACTTAAAAAGTGTGCTACTCGTTTAACTGGCTTTGCCCCAAAATAAAATTTCCAATGAATAACTCGGCCAGTTGAAGAAAAGTTCAGATCTTACCCCGAGGAAGATTATTATACCATATTTGAGCAGATCAGGTAAGAGTTCCTGAGAATGCCCTACATCTCATATCATCTGGAACAGCATAGATTTCGGCTGCAGCTTGGTATTGTTCTATATGAAGGACAGGGTCTGTCTTTCCATCATATTTGGGGGTCACGACAGGTGCTTTGAACTTTGATGGTGTTGGAAAATCTACAATGGCCTGGACAAAAGGTGTTCCTCGAACAAAAGTTCGTTGTAGAGGGTTCTTAGCTTTAACCCTTTCCCCCAATCTATCCTCCAGCCTTTGAATAGAGCCCTTCCATGCATCATTTCCTTCCTCGGGCCTGTTGGTTCGAGCAACTGATCGCGTTGAAGTGGCTTCCTGGGATCTATCTTGACGAGCAACTGGTCGTGACTGGGCAGATCCTTCCCTTAAGTCTGATGGTCATTGAAAACTCCTCGATGGGGCTCTAGGATGACTTTTGCTCCTCCTAGGACCTAATCGATCGAAAGGAGATACTATGCTTAATCTTTCTAGGACACTGGTCCTTTCTGGGGAGAGAGTGATACGTTGTTCAGTATCTGTGGCTCGCACTGACGAAGTTCGTTCAGGTTGATAAGAAAAATCTTCAGACTCCTCATTGCGATATGAATTGGTACGCCTAGTACGCGAAGAAGGTGCACGGGTATTTCTTTGAATACTTCGTGGTCTTGAATGGGTTGGTGCACCGCTATGGAAGGTTTGTATGAGTTGACGCATAGTTTCTTGCATGACGGTCTGGCCCTGAGCCAGATTTGTCATTATTCCAACCAGATCTGGAATATTTGGTGGAGCAGATGAATTTGGAGGGCTTCCAGCGTTTCGATTGCTAAAATCTGGAATATCAGCCATTTGTGATGGATTATTTTTGATGGAAAATGATATTACCAGTCGTTCCCACAGACGGTGCCAATCTGTTGATGTAAAAAATTAGATCATATCTAATTATTCAATCACAGATAAATAAATGAGACAAATAATTTTTAAAGTGGTTCAGCCTTATAAGAATGGCCTACGTTCACTGTTATGGTATTGCTGATTGTATGGGAATTCTCGATTACCAGTTATCTCAAGAAATTCCGGTCCCCCTTTAATGAGGATTGTACAATGTATTTATAGCCCTGAGGCTGTAATGTGAAAGGGTAATACATTAAATGATGTACATATGAAAAGGTAATACATTCAATGCCCCTTATGCGTATGCGTCTGAATGATAAGCATTTAATGAACAGTCAAATTGTTGGTTATCCTGCTATTAATGCTTTGTTCGAGGTGCAACTCGGACCGTCTGAGTTTCTCGGTACTCAAGAGTTCCTTGGAGATTTCTCGTTCCTCGGAGCGTATGAGTTCCTCGGGGAATCAGTGTTCCTCGTTGTAGTTCTCGTTCCTCAGAGCATGTGAGTTCCTCGGGAGTGTTGGTTATTGCCACGTAGATTGCCACGTGTCTTTTATTTATTGAGCCATGTCAGCAGACTAAATTTGGTATCAACAAAGAGCTTCCACAACATCCCATGCATATAAAAAATTTAAATATATTTAACGAATTCAATGTGTGTGTATACCTGAAATATAAATATAAAACTATGGGGGTGAGCAAAAAACTCAGTAGTTCGTATAACTGCTCTAAGTGCACTAAACATAATTGTGTGTGCATATATATCAAGTGTATACAACATGACACTAATTTTATCATCCCAACATAACAATTATCAATCTTATTAACTCACAACGTCTCTACGCATATGTCAAGCCAAAACATCAAATCCCCACCTCACTTCTCTCGAGACAGAATGGACTCTCGTTATACTTTCTTGTTACCTATCCTCTGAACAACCCATGGACTTAAAAAAAATCAACCATATCATAAAAGTAACAAAGTCACGATGGGCATATCCTCATCGTCCTACCATCATAACCTTGGCACAATCGCTAAAACTGAGACAATGACATTTGTTCATTTAATACAAAATAAAACGTAACTTGAAAAGCACACCCCGTATCACGGGTTGTTTGGCTGAGGGATGCCTATGCATCCTCTAATAAAATTTCAATTTAATTCACCACCCTTATTATGTAATCAAGAATATAAATGATTTGGTTTTCACAATTTGAGTACAAATTCTCTACCTAGAATTATAATCCCAAAATGCACGTAAATTACTCTAATTGTGTTACCGCAAGCTGTATGGAGTGAAAACAAATCATATATCATGTGTGAAACCAAATTAATATTCATATACAAATGTATAATAAAAAATGCATAACACGCATGTATCAAATATGCAGACACGGGTGAGTATGAGTAGTACATAAATAAACCACAGGAAAACGAAACTATCTTAAATCGTAAAACTTGAAAATGTCTAATCAAAGTGCTAAAAAGCTTTCAAATCATTACTTATAAATATTTATCACCATCTTCTTCCTCATTACGAAAATAAGTCATTATATTTCTCATCTAAAAATATCTCCCAAGTTCTTCGCATTTATTCTTTCAATTATCTAAAATTCTCTCACTAAAAGGTGTTTAAAGACCACAAACCATAACACATTTTTACATATTAAAAGATAGGTTTAAATAAACCCTAATACATTTAAAAATACTTTATTCCTTTTCACCCACTCTTCCTCATTTTGATTTCCCATTTAACCCTTTAAATCCACATATAAATGCTTAATTAAGTAGGTTAAAAACTCATCAACCAACTACTATTCTTCCCAAATTAATTTTTATAGTTTTTAATAAAAACAAAATTTTATAATGCATGTAAAATTTGGAACAATAGGAGTCCCATTATCTTCCTCACTCAATTTTTTTTAATTTTACAATATCTATATTATACATCTAATACAATAGTATTAGAGGTTTAATGTCGTCATTAATGCATCCTCGATTCAGAACTCAACAGTCAATTTTATGAGCCAAACATTCAACTACCCAGATAGATAGAGCATCGAGTCCCAATCCCATTACAACTCTTTGGATGCATACTTCTTTCTCATCGTCATCTTGTTGTGTTTAATATTTCCTTAATATCCATCTATAGAGGGACCGACTAGAGGAAAGGGTCAACATAGGACCCATGACGCCATCACCCAACTAGGTTTAACACCATTAAATCCCAAACAAGTTTTTAGAATATTAAATCATAATTAAGAAATTGGGTTAGTTTATTCAAGAGGATTCAGATATTTGTGTCCAAGGGAGTCGCTATTTTAATCGACGAGTTTGGAGGGTTTTGGGGATGCCTACAATAACATTTAAGATGAATTTGAATGACTATATGGTTACTCTTGACAAAGCGCTCAATATCTTGTTCGCTCAATCCATAGAAGACAAGACCTTCCCAGGGGCAATGGAGGATTTGGAGACCCAGAATCAGGTGGAGATTTGCATTAGGTTGAGTCTCATCATCAACACCTTCTACAACACCAAGGAGATCTTCATTAGTGAGCTTATCAGTAACGCTTCAGATGTGAGTTTTCTCCAACTTTATTTAATAATTGGATTGGATTGATTCATTTTTTAAGATATTGTTACCTGTACCTATAAGTTTTAATTTCCTTTTAGGTATGAAAGGAACCGGATTAATTGTATCAAGTACAAAAAGGGTATGTTTCAGTTTGTTACAATTAAACACATGCACTTGTTTGTACCTTAAGCATATGTTGGTTATGTCTAGATATAGTTATTTCACGGGGAAAAGTAAAAAAAAAAACTTTGATTTTTTTTATATACAGGAGCAGAAAGTGTAATTTATATGTTGGATTCTTGCTTTATTTAGATTTTTTGTATTAATTTGGGTGAAATTGAAAATATAATCCACCATTCTCTTCTATTTAAAATGTTTGTTAGATCTTTGGATTATAAATTACATGGTTGTTCTAATAAATTCTAATTTAAATCATTTTTGGCCGGTCGTCAAACATTTGACATGCAGGATGATGGGGCAAACGAGATTAATGAAACTCCCAAGGTGAACAATAGTGAGGGTAGTCACACTCAATTTCGGGATATGCTTCTCCTCTGGATGTTTTTATTGGGAGAAGTTGATTGGCCCTATTTTTAATGTTTTTAGGTGTAATTGTCTTCAGTACTAATTGTGCTAAATATTGACGCATTTACATTTAGTGTGATCTTGAATGAGTTATTTTCTAAAACATATATGAGTTTTATATCTGATTTTGGTAAAATTCAAATTATGTTTTCTAATTTTACCTCAAGAAAAATCATTTATTTAATTCTTCTTTTGGGATTCAAATCTTCACACACGTGGCTTGCCGCCTAATCAATTTTTTTCCTTTAACCTTTTTTTCGTGTGTGCAATCAAATATCGATAAAAAGAAACATAATAGGGCGTGTGTGTGTCATCTTATTCACTTAGCCTTGCTGGTAACCCCTTATAGATAAGAGTAATCAAACTCCTTTAACAGTCCAAACCAAATAACCCCATTCTTTTCCAACATCTGTCTACTTTCACGAAACCGCCTTAAGATCATTTATTAAAGTAAGGTACTGCTCTGATGGCAACTTTTTTAAGAACCATGTGTTCCGTACATTTCTGTTTAACAATATACATCATATGGTTAATTCGCATACCCATCATACATATTGGATCAATACTCAGTATCATAGTTGTATTCAATATTCATTTCAATAGAAGAATGTGTCATTATGTCGACGAATTTCAACAAAAATAAATACATATTTTACCTTACATTTTGCACGCTCATTACGAAACTTAACTATATCAACATTTACTTCACAATGTATTGTAAACATAACTTGGGGAATTCACTATTATACGCTTTCTTTTTTCGTTTATACTATTGAACAAATACGGACTTTACAGATGCGATAATACATTTAACATAGATTTTAATATGTTTGAACTATCACGCCCGCACATCACACGGGTTACATGATAGTATGTCATTAAACTAAAACAGTAGCCCTTATTATTGACAAAATAACTAATATCCACTTAATTTTTTTCTCATCTTATTATTAAAAATAGCTTATAATATATCCAAATTACATGGTGTATCATTGCCAGTACCAAAAAGTAAAACTAAATAATGATGTCCACCTGTTTTAACATGTTGCGTGTTAACTAGTTTAAAAATATTAATCAAATGAAAATTTAAATATATCTCACACTTGATTTATTGAATACATGTATTATTTAAACAATTACACTAAAATTCGTTAAATCCGACATAATTATTTTCTAATTCATAAATAAAGTGTATAACAATTCATCGAATAATACTTTAAATTAGATCCCAAAAATATGGGGTGTTATTCTATAACATCCCACTCTTTCACCACCAATATTGTCACCACTTTAACCACTTTCAAAGCGGTATGGGGTTTTATTAGATCTAAATCCACAAATTGGTGCAAGTAGGGTTCGAGCCTTTGACATGTGTATCATCATTGTCATGCCTTACTAGTGGAGCTAGAAAGTCTCGGTGTTAGAAGAGTAAACATATACATATATGAGCATTACTTTCCCATACCCAGGCAACGTGGGAAATAAATATGTGCCTACCAAATCAATCATGGCACTAGTCTGTTAACACCCCACTCTTACACCACAAATATTGTCCCTGCTTTAACCACCACACACAACGATATGGGATTTTATTAGCTCTAAATCCAGAAACTGGTGTTAGTAGTGTTTGAACCTCAGACATGTGCATCATCAATCAGATGCCTTACCAGTGGAGCTAAAAGTCTTCGATGTTAGAAGAGTGTAAATTTATATATATGAACTATTACTTTACCTCAACCAAATGATGTGGGATATAATTCTCTGACTACCAAATCAACCATAGCACAAGTCTACTACAATCCACAAACCATCACCCTACACATTGGCAAACCTATTCTAGTTGGATAATGCCTTTGATACCATTATGTAACATCCCAATCTTCCACCACCAATAGTGTCCCCAATTTAACCACCGCTCACAGCATTATGGGTTTTTAGTCCAGCTCACATCCACAAACTAGTGTCAGTGGGGTTTGAACCCCTAATATGTGCATCATCAATCATATGCCTTACTAGTAGATCTAAAAGGCCTCAGTTTTTGAAGAGTGAAAATCTACACGTATGTGCCATGGTTGATTTGGTAGACAGAGAGTTACATTCCCCATCACCTGGGAGAGATAAAGTAATGGTTTGAATATGTAGATTTTCTCTCTTCTAACACCGATGCCTTTTCATCTTCACTGGTAAGGCGTGTGGTATATAACATCACATGTTAGGGGTTCAAATCCAACTGGCACCAACCTGTAGATATGAACTAGAATAAAACCCCATACCATTGTGAGTGGTGGTTAAATCGGGAACAATATCGATGGTGGTAGAGTAGGATATTAGAGTTGTTATTAAAGCATTCCAGGTTCTATTATCTTATGGATATTTAGTGCGTCCATTGATTTTCGCTTTGTGTCTCTTATTTCTTTAAAAATTCATCATTTAGGATTTGTACTATGTATAATAATGACCGTTTAGGGAAGTTTCACGCCATTGTTCCAGACGAACAATTCGTAGAAGTTTGAGTGTATCAGAAGGGCTCCTTGTTTGGATTTTCTTTATGAGACGTCCTATGCACGAGGTCGACTTCGACCGGGAGTTACAAAATGTTGGGCGTGATACCTTTAGCAAGTGCTTAGCGTAGTATGTTTTTGAAGACCTGTTATGTGTGAACATGTGGTAGCCCGTGTGAGGAAGAGTTCAACTATCTTTCTCTTTTAGTACCATGAGAGATTGATATGGAGACGAAGAAGAATGTTTGCATTATTCGCGTGAGTGTGAGAAAATTTTATTTTGAATCGGCATATATCTTACGTGAAGGGCTTGGCAAGTTTTATCAGGTAAATCGTTAATTACCACTTACGTTCAGATGGTGGGAGTTAATTTCCTACATCAATAGGACTATCATAACTATCTAAAGGATAGAGTTCTAAATATTTTGAAGATCGAGGCCAAAGTAAGCTTAACGACTAGGAATGGTACATCATCGACCCAAGTAGGGAAGGCCTCACTTGCAAAAGGGACAACAGAGGGGGAGTAGACCCCAAAAGTTTTTCAAGAGTAAAAATTATTATATGCTACAACCAATAGAGCTATGGAAATCATGACCAGTATGGTCATGACCAACGAGACTAGGTCGAAAGAAATAAGTCGTCGCAGATCTGACTATAATGGCAAGGTCAGACGGGTCTCTAGTATGGCCATCATTTAGATAGCTCCTTTAAGGGAAATGATTACATTTGTGGTGAATGAGGCCATAAAATTTGTAGATGCTTTAGATCAACTAGTATAATTGAGGATACCATCAGGGGAGGGGTAAAATTATATTTATGGTTGTCTTTAGAGCAACTGGTATAATTAAGGATACCACTGGGGGAGGGGTACAATTATATTTATGGCTCATGCACACGAGTCTTCCTTAGACATCTAGGAGTTGTCATTATTTATTAGTAGTGTGCTTAGTACGATTATGAGATATATTGAAGTGGCCCTTTTAATAAGTGCTTTAGTTAAAACCAACAAAATCAAATATTTCCAAGTTTATCTTCTTAAACCCTAAACATGCATCGAATTAATTTAACCCATTGAATAAACAAAGCATGCGGTAAAAGAAACAAATTCAGGAAAAAATCCCCGAAGGGAAAAACCTTTTGTTTCCACTAAAGAAACGGTTTACGCTCGGATTACAGTGAAATAAGATGACATACGAATACCCGCAGGTGTAGGTCGATGTCGTCAGCAATGAAATAATTACTTCAGCTCCACAAGAATCGCAGTCTTAACTTCAGCAAAAAATACCGCAACACTTCCAATTTGACCTCAGTCCGGTGTAGGTTTATCCTCTCTACAAAGAGTCGAACAATGTCTTCTTCTAAATGTGTTCAAGATCACAAACCTTTGGAATTATGATAGTAGGATCTTGAATAAACAAAGGATGAAACTAAACAGAATGGGAATTCTTAAAACTGTTCATCTCTCTATTGAAAATGTCTATGCAGTGTAATATTTGTATCCGATCAAACCAGAGTCCAAAATAAATGAAACACAGAAATCGAGGCATCTCGTTTGAGCGACAAACGTTGTCGTTTGAACGACTAGCACTGTCGTTTGAACGAGTTTACATGTCATTTGAACGACAGTAAACCTTTTTTATTTTTGTATGATTATCCTTGTATAAAAACAAATTAGCTCAGATATAATTAAAATGCGTTTTCAAAACTTCAATTTTTAATTCCCAAACATTAAAAAATGTTTAAATCATCCATTATTTAAACAACATTCTAAATCACATATTCCTTTGATTATTCATACCTCTGTGATTTTAAAACAAACAAAATGTGAAATTTCAACTTGACTCGATTTCTTCTTCATGGCTTTAATATGCAACTTCTTCAACCTCGAATTAATTACTAGTCTAGACTCAATTTATTTTGTCCGGAATTAAGCCAAATATAAATAAATTAGGTCTATAAGAAATTTGTGCTTACATATATAGATGTTATCATCGAGCCTTGTTTATGCGTGGATACCCCAGAGGACAGGGGGTTACTTTATGTCGTGATTGTAGAGACGTAGCTATTTGTTAGTAGTCTTGGTGTTCGATTATTTTATTTATTTAGATAGGTGTTCTTATGATTTTACTAGTTATCTTTGAGTAGTAGATATATATATTCCTATTATATCAACTATTGTGGATAGGTTTCCACGATTGCCGTTTTTGGGTAGAGAATGTTTCTTATAGTTATGCCTAGGTCGAGGGAAGGTCTAGCTCACACTCATATTATACATGTGCGACTTCTTTTGAGGAGGTAACCGTATCGTTAGACTCGAAACCGATTATCCAATAGTTATGGACATATGTGATGAGGTAACATGATTAATGCTAGTTAGAGAAATATACTCATGTATAGATTTAGCGTCGGGTACTAGTCCCATTGCAAGGGAACCGTACCAAATGTCTTTATTAGAAATGCGGGAGCCGAGTGAGTAGGTTCAGTAATTTTTGAGTCATGGGTTATACGGAGGAGAACATCTCCATAGTGAGCCCCGGTGTTATTTTTGAAGAAGAAGTGCGGTTCGCTTTTATTATGTGTGTACTATTAGGAGTTCAACAAAGTCATAATACTGAACGATTATATTGTCGTATATTAACATCCTGTTCAACCAGTTGAGGAGTGTGTCATTCTTCTCCAAGATTGACTTGTGCTCAAGGTATCACCAGTTACATATTTTGGAGGACATTTCCAAAATGATTTTTTTGACGTTATATGGATCATATGAGTTTCGGTTCATGGATTTTGCGCTGGCCAACACGCCAATAGTGTTCGTGGACATGGTGAATTGAGTTTTTTCTGACCATTTATGGAGCGTTCCATCATCTTACTCATTGACGACATTCTAATGTATAATCGATCAAAGGAGGAGCATGTGGATCAATTGCGATTAGTTTTTCAGACATTACGAGAACATAAGTTACACGATAATTTCTCTACGTGTAAGTTTTGGCTTCAAGAGGTGTAGTTCTTGGATTGTGTCATACCTGAGGTTAGGATTTCGGTGAATCCTAGTAAGGTATTTGTAGTTATGAATCGGGGATAACCTAAGACTCCTATAGAGGGTATGAGTTCCTTAGGTTTATCGGGGTACTACAGGAGGTTTATTTAATGGTTCTTAAAAATGTTCAGGCAACTGACTCACCTCATCCAAAAGGGGTACCATTGTTTGGAGCGTAGATTGTCTGATAGGTTTGAAAAGCTCAAGGAGGATCTTAACACCGCGCTCATCCTTGCATTACTATGAGACGATGTGGAGTACTTTGTATATACGGTAATATCACTCTAGGGGATATGAGGCATGTTGATACAGGATGAGAGGCCTATAGCTTATACTTTTTGAAATCTTAAGTCTCATAAGGATAACTTACCCCTTTACGATATGGAGTGAATAGTGGTAATATTTGTCCCTCTGTAAGATATACTTCAGACATGTATTCTGAACTGCAAAGGGAGTTGACAGAGTCTTGATGTGAAATGATTGCTCGTTACCACGTGTCATCATTTAATTTAACCATTTGAAGAGAAGTTTCTAGTTGAAATAAATTCATCATTGGGTTTAATGATGATATACTGATGAAGTGGCAGCATTTATAATAGTAGCAGTTTTCACACCCGATTTTTGGGTCAAGGCCGGTTCGGACCCAAGTGCAAAACTTAAACGAGAGAATGTATGGAGGTTGTGACTGGGAAGAGTCCAATTCTATGTTGTCGAATGTCTAAGGTTACATTTCTAAGAGGAATTGGTTGTGCCTAAAGGTCCCAAGCTATAAAAGGTATTTTTGGACAAGGAAAATGTTTCGTATGTTAATTAACATTCCCGAAATAAGTGTTTGTACAATAATTTAATGAATTCGTGCGGTTAATGTAGTAAAGAAGTTATTGGTATAGTTTGTGTCAAGAAGTGGATTCTTCCAGTCGAAAAGGTTAAGAACCTGAGACATTTAAAAAAGTTAAAGTGTTCGATACCCCAACGTGGAAGTGGGATCATAAAACCGGTGATTTTCGTTACGGTACAATGGTCCTAGTGAGGACATGTAATCAGTTAGAAACATTGACCAAGTGGATGAAGAACCAAGAGTTGACAAGTTGTTGCATCAGAATGTATTCAAGGCACCTCGGAAGAAGTGACATTCATAATAGGTTGTATGAAGATTGTCGGAGTAGGCAAGAGAGATTTTTTTATGAACGAGAACATAAGTTAGGATCTCAAGAGATATGTCAGGTGCTTTTGAAGACCCCATCAAGGATAGAGGGTGTAAAGTTACGATTCCAAAGGAAAGTTTCCATAATCTTGGGTAGGACGAGGCCAATATCATTTGATATAAACTTATCACCGTCAACGAGGACACGATGTCGATATGGGTGTACTACGGAGGAAGTTCTTCTATGACAAATTAATATTTCAAAATTTAGACTAATGGGTTGAGGGTTAGCTGACTACGATTTACAATGAGAGGCCTTAATGTGTATTAGGTAATAAGATGAGTATATAACGTATAGAGTATGAGGACAATACGAGTGAGATATTCTTAGAGATTCGGGTATAATTATAATGAATTCGAATTTTGAGGACAAAATTCCTTCTTTTAGTGGAGAAGAATGTAATACCCCATAATTTTAATGAATTAATTAAATGGAAAATTTATTCTTTTTTATTATATGTGCCTGCAGTGACATGTGATGTCCCTATTTATATTTTCATATGTGTCGTGTTAGGTTGTGTTATATAGATTTTAGTAGAAATTGAAATATGACTTAATACTCGGTAATGAATTAATAATTATTTAATAATTAATTCAATCATACTTTGGTACTTTGGGCTAATGTTGTAGAATGTTGTATTAGGACTTAAAATAATGGGTTTTAAGACCTATGGGTTAGTATATCACTTGGGTTGAGTTATGGATTAATTTGATGTAGCTTTGAGCTTAATAGGTTTGGGCCCATATGGGGTCCAAGCCTAGTTTTGTGGATAATATAATAAGAGGAGGATTAAGGTTAGGCTAAACAAATCTAAAACACTTGATAAGACATGCTAAGGCTAGAGAGAGGCTAGAGAGAGAAAGCATTCAGAGAAGAAGAAGAAGAAGAATTAAGAGGAATTGGACATAGATAAAGAGAGAATTGGGAGCAATTAGATTGGCATTTCATATCTCAAATCAAGGCAACTTTACTTAAAATATTAGTATAGTTGTTTTTGGTGTTACAATATAATTATGTATTGGATTATAAATCCGAATATAAAAATAATTGATTTAGATGGTTAAATAATAAATTCTAGATTCAACTTAATTAGAAAATTAAGTTTATATACATGAATTGAAATTGATACAATTCCATATGAATTCGGATTATATGGACAAATTGATATTAGGATTATGTTATTGCATAACTAAGGAAAAGACACTTAGTCAATTAATGAATTGAGTGAAATTGGGATTTCAGGATGCGACGAAGTTCTATGTATCTAAATCTTTAAATATGATATATAACTTTAAATTTTACATAAATCGACTAAACTTATAAGAAATAGGAAAGAGTTTAGCTTCATGAAGTTTGTATGTCAATTTAGAGTTTGTGGGTGGGGATAGAACCATAGGGCAGGACGCTAATAATGGTTCTAGACTCAAGGGGCGTAATTGGGGATGTAGGTTAAAGAAATATGAAATTTTGCAGAGTTTTGTAGTTTAGCCGTGCGAACAACCACAATTGTGGTTCGTGCACATAGGCTGTGCGAACGGATATGCTTTAGTGTCGTGCGCACGGTCAGGGAACAATTGGGTGTTTTGTTTTATACTTGGTAAAAAGGAAATTTCGAATGAAACTAGAAGACTTGGACATTTTTTATTAGCAATTTAAGACTTTTAATCGTATATGAAGAAATAATTATAAAGATGATAAGACTTATACCTTCCTACGACGTGGATACATTGTCTCGTGTATTATGTGCAACATATAGGGTGTGAGTACTCATGGGGGACGTACTAGATGGGATATCTTTATGGGGCACGAACGATGACGATTACGAATAATTATGTGGTTACCATGATGCGAAAGATAGGTAGTACATTATTTATTTTCCCCCAGATATAACGTGCTAAAATTCCCGTTGTATCTTGCTGAGACTTACACGGGCTAATCCTTTCATATACTTTCCGGTGTGGGGTTATATTAGTGGTGTGATGGCGTTGTGATTATCCTTAGCAGATGTTGTGATGGCTATAGGTGTTGGACAACCTATAACTAAACCTAGTATGCACGAACGATCCCCGAAGGCGGTAGGATAGGTCTTCATTACGTGGTGGCTAGCAAATAGCCCAATTATGAGGTATGAGTGTTGAACTGTGCCTGTATTATGTGGATATATATCTAGCGATTACTTTTATTGAGATATTATATAATTGAGATGTATAAGATGATTAAGTAGCGGATAATTCTATTGATATATTATACAACTGAGATGTATAAGATGATTAAGTAGCGAATACTTATATTAACACATTATACAATTGAGATGTATAAGTTTATTAAGATCATAATTGATAAGCATAAAACCATTAAGACGAATAAGATTTAATCATTGGAAATTATGGACTTGGGATTAAATGCATGTGATATACATGGTTGTTTGGGTTGGGATAACTTAAAAACAAATAAAATACGAGAGAAGATGCATCAGTATATTATAGTACTAAACTCCGTAATATTCTTATACTCGTAGACTTGTTATTAACGTCAGTGTTGACTTTACTTTTCTGTACATAAGCAGTTGTGTCGCCTCCACCCCGATCTATTATTGGTATCTCCATAAGTTACTGCTTAGTTAGGATGTAGGAGTCGAGCCTACGTGCTCACCCTCCTTACTACTCATTATATCCAGTAGAGCCAAATCTAAATTGTAGTTTCGTTTCAAATATTTGGATTATGTTGACACAATTGCAGTATATGATGGTTCTATTACCATTGGCTAGATTAGTATCAGAGTTATGTGGTTTACATTTATTATATTTCAGTTACTTAATTAATTATGCATTCATTTTTTTTATTTCATTCATACTTAGAATGATATTCAATTGTTTTATTCATGTGAGTTTGTAATAGTGAAAGCGTGAGACACACACACACCTACACACTCAAACCCGAGACCCCGGTAAAATGTGCAAACTAGATATAATAATAAATATTGTTTTAATGAAAACAACAAAATAATCTTGTTAAGTAAAATAGACCAAACAACCAAGGTTTAAATCTATTTTAATTGACGAGACAAATCACAATCAGTGACTAAGTGAAAGGTAAGACAATATTGAATTAATCAATACTAAAAAGAATGCTTAAATATTAAGTCCCAAGACACAAGTAAGGTCTTCCTTAATATTTAATATTCAAGTAAAGATTAATCCTAAAAATAAATTTAGTTGGCACAAATGACCACAAATAAAATAGGAAATAAAATTCCAACAATTGTGTCGCGCAACTAAAACGAAAGTTAACTTAACACCAAATAGAATATGAATCAATTTAAAGAGGTGTTATGTTAAAAATATTAAGTCCAAGTAAAATGAGCAAAAAATGAATATGTGTAGCACTTCGCTCATACAAATTGGGACTTAAATAAAATAAGGTTACAAATATTAAATTCCAATTTTAGTATAAACCAATACTATGACAAGGGTTGGATCAAAAACTCATACACACAAACACTACCCAAGTATAAAAGAATACAACAAAAAGTATTCAACTTAGGAAATAAAAAGTGTATGAGTCAATTGGACCAATCTAAGTCAAATGAGTACGAGATAAAAAGTGTAACACTCGACTCACTACAATAGGAGTTGTTTCACTAAAATAAAATTTAAACAAATAAAGATGTGATATAAAGACTACAGACTAATTAAACCCAACTAAATAAAATGAACACACAAAAGTTCAACTT
Source organism: Sambucus nigra (assembly GCA_949130495.1). Lineage (NCBI taxonomy): Eukaryota > Viridiplantae > Streptophyta > Magnoliopsida > Dipsacales > Adoxaceae > Sambucus > Sambucus nigra. Next base: position 34,026,372 of record OX422212.1, read on the forward strand.
AGAGGGTGTAACTAGTTAGAGTAAAAAATAATATTATCTTTAAACCCAAATAAATTTTAAATCAGATTTAAATTAAAATATTATTTAAAAAAAACGTGCGACTCAAACAAGTAGTTAAATCCAATAAACAGGTGTACACACACAAACACAATTAACTACACACCCACGCACTGTAGCAACACTATTCACGCAACAATGTTCACGCACTGTAGCAGCACAAGAACACACAGACAGATTAAACAACACCCACAGATTTGAACCAACGAAACCAAAAAATAACAGATCTGAAAATTGGATCAAACACACTAAGTAGATAAAAAAAACAATATATCCGTATATATATAGAGAGAGATACTCAGTATATATATATATATATATATATATGGAGAGAAAAAAGTTACAAAAAAAACGCCGGAGTCTAACCGGAAAACAGCAAACCCGAAACTACACACCGAAAAATTTCACCGAAAATCAATAGCCACCACTGAAAATATCTCCACACCGGATACCAAAAAAAACACCGCCGGACACGCCGAAAACACCAACCCGAAAACAGGTCTCTCAAATCAATGGGCCAAACAAATATAGTTTCTCAAAAACAAATCTCCTCAAACCAATATTCCTCAAATACAAACTCTCAAGGTTGGTAAATTAGTAGGACATAGAGAGAGAGAAAGAGGAGATCGGCCAAAACCAAAAACGAGAAAGTTTCGGCCAAAAAAAATATTAGAGAGAGAGAGAGAGGCGGTTGAAAAAAAAGCGAGGGAGAGAGAGAAGAAGATTTCAACTTAAACAAAAAAAATAACCCTAACGGGCTTCTCCCAAAAGTCCATAACTTTTAAGGCCCAAAAACATAACACACAAAATATAAAGTCCAAAAAAAATAACATGCAACTACAAAATTAATGTAACTCAAAAAATATTCAGAATATATTTTTTTAAGAAAATTTATCCAACGAGTCATATAGGATAAAAAGAAATACCAAAAAAATATTAGACTCAGATTATGATAATACAAAAATGGTTGACAAAAAGAAATACAAAAGAAATTGTATTTTGACAAAACCAAATTGTACACTCCATAAAAGATATTTTTATATAAAAAATAATTTATATATTAAATCAATATATGAAAATATGATTTAAGGTATAAAAATAGATTTTAATAAAAAATAAATGCAAGAGCATATAAATAAAAATTGTTTGTCTCAAGATTGAGCCAACAAAAGAAGAATGAGATTTTCAATCTCCCCCTTTGGCCAATTTTGAGACAAACAAAGATCGAGACTCAAAAACAAAGAACGACATAAATTACATAACTCAACTATACACATGAGTCCTAAAAATAAAATATTACATAACTCTACTAACAATAAGAGTCATAATAAAAAATAGAAGAGTACATTACTCAACTAACAACAAGAATTCCTAAAAGACTCAAAAAAATTGTAAAAAACAATACCAAAAGAGTCTCAAATTCTCCCCCAGTTTATCTCAAAGGGACAAAGGGTAGGGAAGAATCCTACAAAACAAAAGTTAGTATAACATGATATACAAATAAGATGTACTAACAAAACAAAACAAACAACAACAAACTAGTTTGAAATTTTGGCACATCCTAAGTCATCTTTCTTAATCCACTTAGATTTGACATTAGGAGTAACGGTCTTAAACGGGACAAAAATTAACATGAGATTGGAAACAATTGTCTACAAATTTAGACTTTAAAGGGATCCTGGGCAAATGTTTAACACCATTTTGATGTCTATTTAAAAGCATATGACAAAATTGTCCTAAATGACCCATTTTAAGATAAAAGTTACATCGATATACATGCCTAGCATTGAATTTAGATTTAACAGGAATATGATGCAATTTGGCATTTTCATATTTCTCATACACATTTAAACGCCTAAAACAGAATTGTTCTAAATGGCCAGATTTTAAACAAAAGTCACACCAAAAAGTCTTGTTATCATCACATTTATCATTTTTACAAGATTTGGTGGGCAGTTTTTTAAAATCAGAATGTCTATTTAGCTTTAAATTTAGTCTTTCATGACAAAACTGCTCTAAATAACCCTATTTAGAACAAAATTTACACCTAAAAACCGAATTTTCAGCATGTTTATTTCTATCAAAATGCTTATTTTTGTCTGAAATAACTTGATTCTGCCCCAATTTCTTAAAGCAGAAATTTTCAAATTCCCAATGTTATGGCAAAAAATCACATTTAAATGCAGGCTTAGCTGTTTTGAAATTTTCAACAGTTTGAGTTTGCCTAAATTTACCTAAATCTGAATTATTTTGTCCTAGCTTCTTAAACCAATTTTTTTCTAAATGTCGAGATTTATGAAAAAAATTACATAAAAATATCGGCTTAACAAATGCGGTATCACAATCCTTAAATTGACCATGATTAATACTCATTTTAACATCACTAAACTCGGGAAAATGTTCACTACAACCCACAACATTAGTTTCAACACATGTTTTTTCTTTAAGCCCAATTTCTTTCAAAGGAACACATTCATCAACACTTAAACTTGAATTTGAAAGATCATCTACCTTTTTCAAAGAGACTTTGAGATGATTTTGACATTCATTAAATTTAGTCAAAACAGATTTACGTTCAAATTGAGATTCATCAAATTTATTTAATGCATCCTTGTGTTGACTTTCAAGCAAAAGATTATTTTTCGTCAACACACATTTTTTTTTCTCAAGTAGAGAAATGGTAGATTGAAAGTCATCATATTGCATGATAGATTCTTCACTCATAAATTTGATTTGATCACTTAAAGCATTAATCTTAGATAAAAGCCTAGAATTTACTTCTCCCAAGTGTGTGTTGTCATCAATTGTGCAGATATCAACATAATTAAAACACACACGCTCCTATAAAATGGTAGAGATCATAACATTCATCAACATCATCAAAAATATTCCCAAATTTAGACAAACGGGTAGATGATTTAGAAATGTTCCTAGCATCTAAAGATGTAGTGCAAGCCGAAAAACCTTTAAATTCGGTTGCACCCATTGCTTGACCAATGACGTTTTTGCTTTTTAATTTATTTTGTGAATAAATCTTTTCTTCATTAGAACATTCATAAAGGAATTTTTTCAATGAAAAAATAGCATCACCAATTTGTTTTCCCATAGTAAAAATAGATTTTAAACGATATAAAATATAGATTTTAAAAGGAGTTCAGGATCTTTGCGGAATAAAAACTTTTATAAAGTGAGTCATGAAGCTCTGATACCACTTGAAATGACCTAAGGGTCACTAAAAAGAACCAAAGGGTACTTGCTAATGCGTATTAGGTAATTTAAAAATTCTCCAACTCTTTTAAATCTTTTATAAAAATATGTATTATAAATTTTAAGTTAGAAAACACTCACGCACACTAGCAAGTAAAAGGTGATGATGCTAGATGTAAAGCATAATTCCCTTTAAGAATAAGATGAGGAAAAGTAGAGTGTGACACAATATTAGTTCTCGAGGAACCCACTATGGTGGTAAACCCCGTGTCCTTAGTCCCAGGACAACACACGCACCCAAGTCCACTATTACCAATTAAAAGTTACAAATTACAGTCCTCCAAGTCCACAATGAATTAAAAAAGGCATATAAAAATCCATACACCCAGCCTAATCTAAAATAACCCAACTTGACTGAAAATCACTCAACCCAATAACACCCCCCGGTAATACTGACTATCACTCACTCATTACACACGCAACACTAATACCAAAGTTTAGATAAAGAATTCAGCAATCCAGTGTAAATGAAATAGTTACGCCAATACAAAACCACTATACCCAGACACAAACTAATCAACCCTACAATACTAAATCTAACTAAACAAACCAGGTAGTGAAAGCGTGAGACACACACACACCTACACACTCAAACTCGGGATCCCGTGTAGATGTGCAAACTAGATATAATAATAAAGATTGTTTTAATGAAAACAACAAAATAATCTTGTTAAGTAAAATAGACCAAACAACCAAGGTTTAAATCTATTTTAATTGACAAGACAAATTACCAATCAGTGACTAAGTGAAAGGTAAGACAATATTGAAATAATCAAAACTAAAAAGAATGCTTGAATATTAACTTCCAAGACACAAGTAAGGTCTTCCTTAATATTTGATATTCAAGTAAAGATTAATCCTAAAAATAAATTTAGTTGGCGCAAATGACCACAAATAAAATAGAAAATAAAATTTCAACAATTGTGTCGCGCAACTAAAATAAAAATTAACTTAACACCAAATAGAATATAAATCAATTTAAAGAGTTGTTATGTTAAAAATATTAACTCCAAGTAAAATGAGCAAAAGATAAATATGTGTAGCACTTCGCTCATACAAATTGGGACTTAAATAAAATAAGGTTACAAATATTAAATTCCAATTTTAGTATAAACCAATACTATGACAAGGGTTGGATAAAAAACTCATACACACAAACACTACCCAAGTATAAAAGAATACAACAAAAAGTATTCAACTTAGGTAATAAAAAGTGTATGATTCAATTGTTCCAATCCAAGCCAAATGAGTACGAGATAAAGAGTGTAACACTCGACTCACTAAAATAGGATGAGTTTCACTAAAATAAAATTTAAACAAATAAAGATGTGATATAAGGACTACACACTAATTAAACCCAACTAAATAAAGTGAATACACAAAATTTTAACTTAGATTGTGTAACTAGTTAGAGTCAAAAATCAGATTATCTTTAAACCCAAAAAAATTTTAAATCATATTTAAATTAAAATATTATTTAAAAAAAATGTGTGATACAAACAAGTAGTTAAATCCAATAAACAGACGTACACACACAAACACAGTCATGCACGCACTATAGCAACACTATTCAGGCATTGTAGCAACACTATTCACGTAGCACTGTTCACGCACTGTAGTAGCACAAGAACACACACACGGATTAGACAACACCCACAGATTTGAACCAACAAAACGAAAAAAATCACAAATCTGAAAATTGGATCAAACACACTACGTAGATAAAAAAACAAAATCAATATATATATATATATATATATATATATATATATATATATATATATATATATATATATCTGAAATATATATATATAATTTGATATATCTATCTAGATAGATAGATTAATTTGATATATCTATCTAGATAGATAGATAGATATGTCAGATTATATATATATATTTCAGATATCACATTATATATATATATATATATATATATGGAGGGAGAAAAGTTACTAAAAAAATGCCGGAGTCCAACCGAAAAATAGTAAACCCGAAACTAGGCACCGAAAATTTTCACCGAAAACCAATAGCCACCACTATAAATAGCTCCACACCGGATACAAAAAAAAACACCGTCGGACACGTCGGAAACACCAACCCGAAAACAGGTTTCTCCAATCAATGGACCAAACAAAAATAGTTTCTCAAAAACAAATCTCCTCAAACCAAGATTCCTCAAATACAAACTCTCAAGATGGGTAAATCAGTAGAACATAGAGAGAGAAAGAGGAGATCGTCCAGAACAAAAAACGAGAAAATTTCGACAAAAAAAAATATTAGAGAGAGAGAGAGAGGCGGCTGAAAAAAAAGTAAGGGAGAGGGAGAAGGAGAAGAAGATTTCAACTTAAATAAAAAAAAAAAAAAAAAAAACTAACGGGCTTCTCCGAAAAGCCCATAACTTTTCAGGCCCCAAAACTTAACACACAAAATAAAAAGTCCAAAAAAAATAACATGAAACTAGAAAATTAAAGTAACTCAAAAAATATTCAGAATATATTTTTTTAAGAAAATTTATCCAACGAGTCAAATAGGATAAAAAGAAATACCAAAAAAATATTAGACTCAGATTATGATAATAAAAAATGGTTGACAAAAAGAAATACAAAAGAAATTGTATTTTGACAAAAAGAAATTTTACACTCCACAAAAGATATTTTTATATAAAAAATAATTTATATATTAAATCAATATATGAAAATATGATTTAAGGTATAAAAAATAGATTTTAATAAAAAATAAATGCAGGAGCATATAAATAAAAATTGTTTGTCTCAAGATTGAGCCAACACAAGAAGAATGAGATTTTCAATCTCCCCCTTTGGCCAATTTTGAGATAAATAAAGAGCGAGACTCAAAAATAAAGAACAACACAAATTACATAACTCAACTATACACACGAGTCCTAAAAACAAAAGATTACATAACTCTACTAACAATAAGAGTCCTAATAAAAAATAGAAGAGTGCATAACTCAACTAACAACAAGAATTCCTAAAAGACTCAAAAAAATTGTATAAAACAATACCAAATGAGTCTCAAATTCTCCCCCTGATTGTCTCAAAGGGACAAAAGGTAGGGAAGAATCCTACAAAATAAAAATTAGTACGACATGATATACAAATATGATGTACTAACAAAACAAAACAAACAAAACAAACTACTTAGTTTGAAATTTTGGCACATCCTAAGTCATCTTTCTGAATCCACTTCGATTTGACATTAGGAGTAACGGTCTTAAACGGGGTAAAATTAACATGAGATTGGAAACAATTGTCTACAAATTTAGACTTTAAAGGGATCCTGGGCATATGTTTAACACCATTTTTATGTCTACTTAAACGCATATGACAAAATCGTCCTAAATGACCCGTTTTAAGATAAAAGTTACATCGATATACATGCGTAGCATTGGATTTAGATTTAACAGGAATATGATGCAATTTGGCATTTTCAGATTTCTCATACACATTAAAACGCCTAAAACAGAATCGTTATAAATGGCCAGATTTTAAACAAAAGTCACACCAAAAAGTCTTGTTATCATCACATTTATCATTTTTACAAGATTTGGTGGGCAGTTTTTTAAAATCAGAATGTCTATTTAGCTTTAAATTTAGTCTTTCATGACAAAACTGCTCTAAATGACCCTTTTTAGAACAAAAATTACACCTAAAAACAGAATTTTCAGTATGTTTATTTCTATCAAAATGCTTATTTTTGTCTGAAATAACTTGATTCTGCCCCAATTTCTTAAAGCGAAAATTTTCAAATTCCCAATGTTATGGCAAAAAATCACATTTAAATGCAGGCTTAGCTGTTTTGAAATTTTCAACAGTTTGAGTTTGCCTAAATTTACCTAAATCTGAATTATTTTGTCCTAGCTTCTTAAACCAAATTTTTTCTAAATGTCCAGATTTATGACAAAAATTACATAAAAATACCGGCTTAACAAATGCGGTATCACAATCCTTAAATTGACCATGATTAATACTCATTTTAACATCACTAAACTCGGGAAAATGTTCACTACAACCCACAACATTAGTTTCAACACATGTTTTGTCTTTAAGCCCAATTTCTTTCAAAGGAACACATTCATCAACACTTAAACTTGAATTTGAAAGATCATCTACCTTTTTCAAAGAGACTTTGAGATCATTTTGACATTCATTAAATTTAGTCAAAACAGATTTAAGTTCAAATTGAGATTCATCAAATTTATTTAATGCATCCTTGTGTTGACTTTCAAGCAAAAGATTATTTTTCGTCAACACACAATTTTTTTTCTCAAGTAGAGAAATGGTAGATTGAAAGTCATCATATTGCATGACAGATTCTTCACTCATAAATTTGATTTGATCACTTAAAGCATTAATCTTAGATAGAAGCCTAGAATTTACTTCTCCCAAGTGTGTGTTGTCATCAATTGTGCAAATATCAACAAAATTAAAACACACACACTCCTATAAAATGGTAGAGTAATCTAGATCATCACATTCATCAACATCGTCAAAAATATTCCCAAATTTAGACAAACGGATAGATGATTTAGAAATGTTCCTAGCATCTAAAGATGTAGTGCAAGCCGAAAAACCTTTAAATTCGGTTGCACCCATTGCTTGACCAATGACGTTTTTGCTTTTCAATTTATTTTGTGAATAAATATTTTCTTGATTAAAACATTCATAAAGGGATTTTTTCAATGAAAAAATAGCATCACAAATTTGTTTTCCCATAGTAAAAATAGATTTTAAACGATATAAAATATAGATTTTAAAAGGAGTGCAGGATTTTTGCGGAATAAAAACTTTTATAAAGTGAGTCATGAAGCTCTGATACCACTTGAAACGACCTAAGGGTCACTAGAAAGAACCAAAGGGTACTTTCTAATGCGTATTAGGTAATTTAAAAATTCTCCAACTCTTTTAAATCTTTTATAAAAAACTCTATTATAAATTTTAAGTGAGAAAACACTCACGCACACTAGCAAGTAAAAGGTGATGATGCTAGATGTAAAGAATAATTCCCTTTAAGAATGAGATGAGGAAAATTAGAGTGTGACACAAGATTTATTCTCGAGTAACCCACTGTGGTGGTAAACCCCGTGTCCCTAGTCCCAGGATAACACACGCACCCAAGTCCACTATTACCACTTAAGAGTTACAGATTAGAGTCCTCCAAGTCCACAATGAATTAGACAAGGCAAATTCAAACTCATCAACCTATTCTAAAACAACCCATCTTGACTGAAAATCAGTCAACCCAATAACACCCCGGTAATAGTGACTATCACTCACTCACTACACACGCAACACTAATACCAAAGTTTAGATATAGAATTTAGCAATCCAATGTAAATGAAATAGTTAGGCCAATACAAAACCACAATACACAAGCACAAACTAATCAGCCCCACAATACTAAATCTAACTAAACAAACCAGGTAGTGAAAGCATGAGACACACACACACCTACACACTCAAACCTGATCCCCGTGTAGATGTGCAAACTAGATATAATAATAAAGAGTGTTTTAATGAACACAACAAAATAATCTTGTTAAGTAAAATAGACCAAACAACCAAGGTTTAAAACTATTTTAATTAACAAGACAAATTACCAATCAGTGACTAAGTGAAAGGTAAGACAATATTGAATTAATCAATACTAAAAAGAATGCTTAAATATTAAGTCACAAGGCACAAGTAAGGTCTTTCTTAATATTTAATATCCAAGTAAAGATTAATCCTAAAAACAAATTTAGTTGGCACAAATGACCACAAATAAAATAGGAAATAAAATTCCAACAATTGTGTCGCGCAACTAAAATAAAAATTAACTTAACACCAAATAGAATATGAATCAATTTAAAGAGGTGTTATGTAAAAAATATTAAATTCAAGTAAAATGAGCAAATGATAAAAATGTGTAGTACTTCGGTCATACAAATTGGGACTTAAATAAAATAAGGTTACAAATATTAAATTCCAATTTTAGTATAAACCGATACTATGACAAGGGTTGGATCAAAAACTCATACACACAAACACTACCCAAGTATAAAAGAATACAACAAAAAGTATTCAACTTAGGCAATAAAAAGTGTATGAGTCAATTGGTCCAATCCAAGTCAAATGAGTACGAGATAAAGAGTGTAACACTCGACTCACTAAAATAGGATGAGTTTCACTAAAATAAAATTTAAACAAATAAAGATGTGATATAAAGACTACACTCTAATTAAACCCAACTAAATAAAGTGAACACACAAAAGTTCAACTTAGAGGGTGTAACTAGTTAGAGTAAAAAATCAGATTATCTTTAAACCCAAATAAATTTTAAATCAGATTTAAATTAAAATATTATTTAAAAAAAATATGTGACACAAACAAGTAGTTATATTCAATAAACAAGTGTACACACACAAACACAGTTAACTACACACGCACGCACTATAGCAACACTATTCACATACTGTAGCAACACTGTTCACGCATTGTAGTAGCAAAAGAATACACACACACGGATTAGACAACACCCACAGATTTGAACCAACAAAACCAAAAAAATCACAGATCTGAAAATTGTATTAAACACACTAAGTAGATAAAAAAACACAGCCAATATATATATATATATATATATATGGAGAGAGAAAAGTTACCAAAAAAAACGCCGGAGTCCAATCGAAAAACAGCAAACCCGAAACTAGACAACGGAAAATTTCACCAAAAATCAATAGCCACCACTGAAAATAGCTCCACAACGGATACCAAAAAAACACCGTCGGACACGCCGGAAACACGAACCCAAAAACAGGTCTCTCAAATCAATGGTCCAAACAAAAATAGTTTCTCAAAAACAAATCTCCTAAAACCAAGATTCCTCAAATACAAACTCTCAAGATGGGTAAATCAGTAGAACATAGAGAGAGAAAGAGGCGATCGGCCAGAACCAAAAACGAGAGAGTTTCAGTCAAAAAAAATATTAGAGAGAGAGAGAGAGGCGGCTGAAAAAAAGTGAGGGAGAGAGAGAAGAATATTTGAACTTAAACAAAAAAAATAACCCTAACGGGCTTCTCCCAAAAGCCCATAACTTTTAAGGCCCAAAAACTTAACAAGGAAAATATAAAGTCCAAAAAAAATAACATGAAACTACAAAATTAATGTAACTCAAAAAATATTCAGAATATATTTTTTTAAGAAAATTTATCCAACGAGTCAAATAGGATAAAAAGAAATACCAAAAAAATATTAGACTCGGATTATGATAATACAAAAATGGTTAACAAAAAGAAATACAAAATAAATTGTATTTTGACAAAAATGAATTGTACGCTCCACAAAAGATATTTTTATATAAAAAATAATTTATATATTAAATCAATATATGAAAATATGATTTAAGGTATAAAAAATAGATTTTAATAAAAAATAAATGCAGGAGCATATAAATAAAAATTGTTTGTCTCAAGATTGAGCCAACACAAGAAGAATGAGATTTTCATTCTTTAGCATGCGATTCCAATTTATATCAAGCTATGTGTGGAACCCGTGGTAAGCGTCCCCGAAATCTGGGCATACAGAGCTACTAACATAAAATAAAAGAATACTTACCTGTATAACGCTCCCAAACACGGAATCGCGTAGAGTTTATCGTCACAAAGGAAAGGGAATGAGTCGAATGCCTAATGAAAAATACAACAATGTAACATAAAATCGAACGGCATAAAATAGACTATATAACATACCACTTACGTGCAGATACAAATACCGTATACACACACACACACACATACATATACCAAAGTATGGACTCGTCTATTCCAAAACGTTACTTGAGTTGATTAAATCACATCTTTCTTATAAAAGACCCCTTTTGCTCCTTTTTACATGACTTAACAATGATTTCCCAATTTAGCGCACCCAGTTAAATACTTAAACAAAATAACGTTTGTTTAGGAAATACACTTCATTTACCGAAATTTCTCATTTACTCACGCCAAAACCACTTTAGTATTTTCCTTTAATTCCACCTTTCAACACACGCACACTCGATTTTAGAAAATACTTGTTTTCCTGGTTAAAATCATTCACGACACACACTTGTGTTAATTATGGTTTAAAACCATCTTTGTTTGCTTTATTACACATTAATCACCTCACTTTACCATTCCTTTAACTTCACATGGACATTAGTCAATTTCTCATATTTCTTGTCCATATTATCTTTTTAGCTGGAACATTTACCAATTTCATTTCACATTAGATTGTCTTTTATTATTTTCGTAGCATAACCAATTTCCTTATCATGTTACATTTTTCTCATTGTCGTTTTCTCGGAGTTTACTACATAATCACATACTTCAACGGGCTTCGTACCACTAGCTACGCTACCATATGCTCTGGCAGTGAATTAGGTCTTTCACCTAAGGGCTCCGAGCCCTTCTTAATTTTTCCCGGTTCTTTTGATTTCCTTTTATCATGTGTTTTAACACCCTCCCGTGTCCACATTATTCCACGTTTACTGGTCGAATCCAAAACATGGATACTACCCCCTATATTTGTGTTACAGTTTAGAAAATCACCATTTCATATCCTTTACAGGTGTACACTGATTTTATTCCAAAAATCACTCCCATTTTGGACCACTTTGTATAACACCTTTTCTAATATTTTTATTTCATAAAATGTCCCACTTTACGTAAAATTACCATTTTACCCATTTATTTTCAAACTTGTCTTTTCCTCCATATTCACAATTGTTATTTCTCCAAAACATTATTAAGCTATACATACTAACTTCTTGAATGCTTTTACTCACTAATACACATTGCACACTATGAGGTTAACACACTTTTCAAGTTAAAAATCCATCTCATTACTTTCTTTATCAAAGAAATCATTTGGTAATTTAAAGACAATTTAACAAAGAAAACACCATTTTCCCTTATCATCGCATATAGTCTTGACAACATACACTTATAATATTTTCTACAATTACTAACACATTTTAAAGGGCTGAAATTTCTATTTTATTTATTTCATTTTAAAACTCATTAAAACATTTACCAAACTTGTTCATATGCTCCTTGTCGAATTTCTATGCGTTTATATACATGGGAAGAGGGATTTTAAGTCCACAAATCCAAGAAAATGAGTTTAACACATGATTTAATCAAGAAATTTCATAATACTTGGAACACATAATTTTCAAGACTAAAAGACATTTTTGTTCTTCAAAACTTGAGTAAATGTCTAACTTTGTAAAAATCACATTTTTATAACAAAACTTGAAGACTTTGTTCATTAAATATCTCAACAAGATAAATATGATTTCAAATATTTTATTTCATAAAATGTTTAACACTAAGTTTTCTTGAAAATATATCATTTTCCCAAAACCTTTGAAACCATTTATAAACCATTTTAATATAACATGAGAAACTAGTTATCTTGAGACTTGCATGCATTCTACTCTTATAAATTCTAAATACAAAACCAAAGCTGGGGAAATAGAGTTCTTAAGCTTAAGAGTAGAGGTTCCCACCTTAAAGTTGCCTTAAACATGGTTGGATGAAGATGAAGGGGATGGAAACCTCCCACCTCCTAAGGTGGACTTAAAGAGGTTTTCAGACTCCACTAGCTTGATCCTTGAAAGATCTATGGAACCACCTATAAACTCCATAATTTCTTATTCATTTCTTCTTCAAATACCCCCAACAACATCTCCTTAAATCAATAGCTTTCCCAATAAATGGTGAAGATGGGTTTTATAGGCTTAAACATAATACAAGGTAAATATGGTGGTTAAGGGTGGAGGGGTGGTGGTTCTAGGGTAGCAAAAGGTGGTTGAGAGGTGGTAGAGCTCTAACAGCTAAAGAGAGAGTAAGAATCTGATTGGGCTAGGTTAAAATGATCCAAAACATCACTTAAATATCCCAAAACCCTTAAAATCCATTAGCCTTTGGTTCACCAAACCCCCCAATGAATTGATTTGCTCTATCGAGAGCTTGACAACTCAAATGATCCAAGGGTGTAAATTTTGACAGCGTTTTTTGAATTCGAAAATTCTAATTTTTATAGTCTTGTTCGAACGAGAATGTAACTCGTTCGAACGATAGTAGAATCTCATTCGAGCGGGGTTCCAACGAGAATCTAATGAGGCTAAAAATGCGAAGATGTGTTTTTTGTTCGATATTCGATTGAAGAGCTGTTCGAACGAGATTTAAATCTCGTTTGAACGACTTAGCATTTCATTCGAACGATCCCAAGCTTTTCTCCAAATTAATTATAAGGCCATTTTAAATTTGATTAATTGCACCAAGGCCATTATACTACTTAAATTTGACCCATAATTCATCTTACAAAGCTTAAAGCCTAATTGGGTCACACCATGTCACAAAATTACACGGGTATGGTCAAAATCACGGGGGCAGGTGTTACATTCGTCCCTCTTTAGGGAATTTCGTCCTCAAAATTCTCAATCCATCAATTCCTGAAGTTTATGGAGGTTATCTACTCTTATTTTAAGTTATATGAATCTTTCAAGGCTAGGTCATCGAAATCCTCAATCACCAAGAAGTTATCACACGTCCTTTCACAAGGAGCTATCACCAAAGAACTCGACATGCAATATATTCAAATGCTCACTATTATGCTAGCCATTAAAGTCACATACAGTCCTCAAGTCCCCACTTACCCGATGATCATACTCAATCAAGTCCTAAGGCTTCTTTGCTAATTCCCTAGGCATACTAGTACATCTACCGGGGTAATACTCTCGAGTGATTGACATTCACTAAAGAGCAACACTATATACAAATAACACTCAATCCATCATCGTATATTATTTCAATTCTTAGGATTATATATCATGAGTCTCCTCGAATTCTCAAGTCATCCTGACCACACAAATTCACTTAAACTTGATACTAACCTCACATCGTTAGTCACTCACTCCAAGGAGCGTCACACCAACTAAGTTACAAATTATGCGTCTGACTAACATCTTACACAAGATCCTTCTTTGAACCTAAGATCACTCTAAGCGCCCAATTATGAAACATTCACCCGAGTATTACACCAATCCACTCACAGTGGCAAAACAACAGCACATGTTATGTTTCCTTGAGTTATAACACCTTATGATATCCTCAAATCATAATCCTGCTCTTTATAACTAAAGCTGTTAAACGCCATGTTGGCCAATCCATAAGATCATTAATCCTAAGGAAAGCGGATACTACGAGCAAATTATGCGACAGAACGCACAATTACACATACATGGAACTTGTGTAAAATAAGGGATGTTCAAACAAGAGCGTACTCAGTTATCGAGCTGCATTGATTATGCCACGTTCAACTGTACTCTCACCGATCCAGACCATTTCATAATCGAAACAACAACATGACATAATCATGGGCTACCACAACTGAGGGGACATAATCCTCGACTACCAGAACTGAAAGAACATAACGAATTATAATGAATGATAATTGTTCTGAGGGAATCCCATTTGCAAGCAACGGGTTATGGTTTACGAAATGCAAACCTATGCCATACACTTTGAAGTCTATGACTCCTCTTAGACGTTCTTATCAGATCCTCGCCTAGCCATACACCCTGGCCTGGGTCACTAACCTTGAAGAATCGGATCACGGACCATTTATCCCCACGAGATGAAAGTAACATACGAATCTATTGTCCTTTGGGAAGTGAAAGTTGGGCTTCCCTCCTTTGGAGTTATGCTTCCTACTTTTATCGTTGATAAACACGAGCTGTTCCAGTCGATGAATTCCAAACACCTTTGTCAATGCAAACTTTGTCCATCTCTCCAATCAATGTGACGTCGTGACCAACCTAACACATCCAGGTTACTGTCTACTTTATCATACAGTGATTGTATCCCCACATGTCCCTAGGAAATGATCAACTTGGTGAAACACTCACCTTATTGCACCACCAATGATACAAGGTCATCACTGCGCCTATCTCCAAGTTCTACCCAAACTGAATCTATATGACGGCTACACCGATCATCGTTAGCACTATAAGGATAGCAAGTAATCCGTAGAAGTCTAAAAAGACATGCCAAGAACTAATCCTTTTCCTACTAGGGCTATTCTCTCTTACATTGTCGACACATGTTGATACCCTAATTATACTTCAATATCCTATATTGAGTGTTATTCTCAAGTCCTTAACATGACATCATCAATCTAAATCTCTGATGCATTTTTTAGTACTCATCGAAATCAAGTACTACACTTTCTACATTAGCCATCTTATGATAGGCGAGTATCATGCCCAATCACGGCACTAATCTCCAATTTCCCTTAGAAGGTTACATCACCTTTATGTGTCAATTTGAATGACATCACCAAAGAATACACTATTCGACTCCTCTGAACTAATAACCTTATATCATCACATGACCTTCAATACAACTATCATTAGAACACATTACACTCCATAATATCAAACTTAACCAGTTCCCTTAGGACAACAATCATACCTCAATGTAATTGTTATCAAAGGCCCGACAAGATTTCATCACCTATAATATTCTCATAGTAGGTACGCTCTACCGATTTCCCAGTCTCCATCCCATGAATATTAAATACTCACAGAACTCTAATCCCCCATCTTTATTCATAAGGAAGTTGGTTGCAAAAGGATAAATTTTAGAGATTTAGATAATATAAAAAAAATAATATTTTGTGCACTTATTCGAACAACTATATTCCTCATTCGAACCAACTTTTAATGACCTATTGAACGATATTCCAGAGAAGGAAGAAAAATTGACTCGTTCAATCGTGGGAACATCATTTTAACGACCTCATGTATCTTGTTCGAACGACCTCGTATATCTCGTTCGAATGACTAGCCTAAAAGTCTTTACACACGGAGAACTATAATCATTGAGCACCTTAAGGCGTCATAACAAGTAGAATCCTATTCCTGAGGACACCACTTCCAATAAGTCCCAGGGGTACTCTAAGGTCTTCCTTTTAAACAACTAATGCCATATACTACGTATTAAACCATAAGCTGACACTACTAAGGATTCTGGCAGGATATTGGACGTCGTGTACAACTTATAAGTCTCTAAGTTCACACCACCAAGTCATAAGGGATCCTATTCCTCAAATATTGCATCATATTCTCTAAAACCACATTATATAAGGCTACCTAGGGTTTATTCTTATGTCACATAAAATCATCATCGTTATATGTGTAACACACTAATCTCCAATGACTCACAGCTCACATCATAGCTTACAATACAGATCCATCAACCGATAATTACTAAAGCACTCACCTATAATGATAGTATCCTATCATCTAAGGTCCAAGTACACATCTCCAAGTAATGACTAATACGGGACTATATGCCAATCAAATTGTCAAATACCCACGATATAAAAATACCCCTAGTGTTGATGCCAAAAATTATCCATCTACGTAGAACATTTAGAAATAGACATTTGTTCCCTGACATGGCACCAGCCCCGGTCATCAATTACTTGGTCGACTTAGAAGATAGTTGATCGTCTAGCAAGCTGACTAACCCTAAGAGTACAAACCATCATTATAAATAAACAGTCATTGCGTGGAAAGAGTCCACGAGTAATTCTACGCATTCCCAATGCTATCAACAATCACATTCATTATGTATGGGTGCAAGTGCTTAAGTATATAAAGGCGTTACAACCCTTGATCACTGGGTCATTATAAATACAATATATTCTTTTCATAAAATATAGGAGAGAAAAGTACAAGATCATTCTTCTAACAAGTTTTTTGTAATCATCAATAACATTGCAATCACAGTGTATGTAGGCTTTCTTTATAGTTGTGCCACTTGAAAATTCTCGTGTCTCATGTATTTCTCTCATTATTTTACCTGTGATTATAAAATTGGCTTCATATAAATCACTACCAATTTTAGACATCAACAAATTGACATTATTTGTGGGAACGTATCGTCTATCATCGTTCTTTACCAAAAAAAAACATTCATTTGACTTACTTGAAAGATTTCATATGATGAACAACATTCTTGGAAGCAATAATGTTGCACAATGTAACATTCCTCCTATCACAACTGAACTCAGTGAAGTTCTATTTAATCTTAACAATAAGGAATAAGCGATGCAGGAAACTATGAGGTAATTAGCTCAATCCTTGCAAGCTAGGCCAGTAGCTCCATCTCGACATACTAATGATCCGTCTTTTAGAAGGGAGATTGCCCCTCCTCCTCTTAGGAGGAATCATAATAGTTATTCTAGGTACTCACGTAATAGGTCCTATCACCCAGGGGCCAGTTCTTCAATCAGATCAACGGATTATTATAATGGTTTCTCTCTTACCTCTGAACATCTAAATACACTAGAGCGATTAAGAAGAGCATCATCGTTTGATCGAATGGGACCTTGAATAAATAGAGGGCACCAATAAGACCCATCCTGATCAATAGAACGACACAAATGCATGAAGTTCTGTGTGTGTCGAGCAAACTTCTCAGGAAGAGAGCTCAACACAAACGCATGGAAGGGATGGACGAGCTGTTTGTGATAGGTATAAAGCTGAAAATCCATTATGGAAGGGGTCGATTCAATGATTATAAGATCGGTTAGGGGATATGGCCAAGGCGAAGAATCCATTACAACGCAATTTTGTCAAATGGTCTCCTTTTATCCAAGCGATTGTCGATTTTCCTACCCCATCTAAGTTTGAGACATGAGTGGTCACCCCTAAATATGATGGTAAGGCTGATTCTATTTTGCATATTTAGAAATATCAGGCAGCTGCTGATATATACACAGTTCCTGACGAAATGAGATTTAGAGCTTTTTCAAGCACCATCACTGGTTCAGCCCATATATGGTACAATAACTTGTCCCGAGGAAAAAAATTCCTTATTTAATCAGCTTGTCGAGCTGTTCATCAGCAACTTCTGCTTTAGGGCCAAGCTAGTTAAAAGAGTAGCTCATTTTTTAAGTGTTAGGCAGTAAGTAGGAGAGATCATTAGAGAATACATCACTCATTTTAATTGCGAGAAACTGAAAGTGGTTGATTATGAATAAAAAACATTACTTCCATAAAATATTTATTACGCATTGGCAAAGGATCCTCCCTCAACCATGACAAAGCACTGTAACAACCCGCCTAATAGGATATCGGGCGATCAATCTTGTACCAAATTAAAACATGAGTCTCATATGGTTCATTCTCAGCATCACTATCGAAAACCAATTTAATTACTAATAACCTATTAGGCTGGCGTCAAAATTTTATTCAACTAATCTTTTTAAACAAACCATACAATTTAAAACATCCACAGTTTATATATATATAACTGAAACTAAATAAAATAACCGAACACTCGGTTTAACATAATACAACCAAATCGAATACCGCACTAAACGGCGTTAAAAGAATAAATAAATACAATTGGGCTATCAGCCCGAATGTTTCTACAATACCTCCTATATAGATCTCAAGGATGGAAGCATTTACAAGAAACCTGCATGCATCCACAGCTGCTATAGCAAGCGTCTGACTCGAAGGAATCGTCATCCAGGCGTCCCTGTGTCTGGACACACACATATATATATATATATATATATATATATATATATATATATATATAGCAAGAGAGGAAAAATAGATAAACGGGTCAGAGCCCGAGTTGTAAAAAATATTTTGCTAGTGCATAAATGCAATATTTTTAAGAATATATCTTTACCTCATATTTAAATTGGTATCACACTCCCATGAGATACCCCTCACATCTCTTCTAATAGTGCACGCCTAGTGTATCTAATACCTAACCTAGTTAAGCTACCTTGCCTAACTAATTTGCTTCACCAAAACTTCTAACATTCCTAATTAACCCGAGTACTAAGGACTAAACTTCTCCCCAGTCTCAACACTGTGCCATGTTCGTGCGTGGGGTGTCTCGCTAAGCGAAATTCAAACAAGGAACCCCCCCGATACACTACTACTTGGCAGTGTCAATCGTCGAGAACCATTAGGCCCTCAGTACAAAACATATATATTTACATACTCATATAATAATACACATATCATACTCGTATCACAATATACATCCGGATAAAATCTCCCGGACTGAGATTTACTCTATATTCATTTTAATAATACACGTCAGGATAGAATTTCCGAGACTGAGATTTAATCTATACTCATTTTATCTCTATACTCTAGCAGAGATACATATATATATTCTTTCTCTCATACGCAAGTAGTGTACTAAACACACAAGTACAATAACCATCCCAATGAGCTATAACTCGAGGATGCGGTCTCATAGTGCCGATCCAACTCCGAGTTTACTCATTGTACCATGGTACCAAGCCAGACTTACTCAATGGTCTTGGTAAAATACACACAACGGTGGAGGCGGTCATATTCCCTATGCAAGTGGAGTACACACATCGCACTCGAACGCGGGACGAGATGACCTGGGATATACTCACACTGCTCCTCAAGCCAGGGGATTCACCCACATCACGCAACCTCCCTGGATCGCACTAGAGAAAATATATAACCTGGTTGTTCCAACCCTACGTCAAAGGAAAGCCCGTGGAAATCAACCTCTAAGATACACATATACGTATCATATTATATATACTGTAATCACATCGTATATATTTATAACCCATTTCACTTCTCAAATATATAAATGGCTATAATTGCTAACTCATATAGCAATAGCTGAACCCAAATGCTCCCACTGTAATAGCATAAGTATTTACAGACTTAAAATACCAAGTCCATAAGTATTCCCTCACTTCATATATAACTCATACCTTTATCACTTTTAGGGATATATATATACTCTCCAAATATTCAAATTCCATCCCAGTCACCTCAAAGGATTTACTCAATTATGGTCGGCATATAATCACATTATCTACGTGTACCATTATATATATATATATATATATATATATATATAATCACCCATCGAAATATTTTCTCGACTGTTATTCACCTTAAACACCCTCGAATAATTAAGTCATGGATCCCATTTTCCATGAATCCAAAATTTACATCACGCTCTGAAATTTATTTAGAGGTCCCCACTTCATTTTAGGAGCCCTAAACATTCGATTCCTCAATTTATTTATTTATCCTCGAAAATGTACTTTTTGTGCCACACATCTCAGCACCCTCCTAGCCCCTATAAATTTCCTCAAATGGCTAGGTATCAATTCCCTCTATGAATATTTAATTCCTTAATTAAATAGACTTGAATCAATTTATATTGGAATTCATCCCATATAATTAACTCTAGGCAAAATTGCCAAAAATTCTGGACCATCGATCGATCGATGCTGGACCATCAATCGATCGATCAACCCGGATAGCTTCTTCTCCGGGAAGCTGTTTCGGCCATTAAAGCTTCTCCCAAGCTTTTTACTCCTCTCCTACCCTCTTCCAACCTTAATCAACGATATAAACACACGTAATAAGGGTTCTAAACATCCTATAACCCATAACCAACAATCGATTTTAATTTATTTCCTAAATTTCTCAAATTGGATATTATTCGGGGTTTACTCGTTTAACTTCCAAAAACCCGTTTTGATTCACGAAAACCCAACCCAAACTCTTTAGGGTTTGTTAATCCCAATTATGATACGAGATTTATGCTCAAAATAAATAAAGCAAGTAAACACTTGCCTCCTAGATAAAATCCGACGACCTCTAGTCGAATCCCGCGGAGTTTGGCCGGAACCTCCCTTTTCTTCCTCTTTTCTCTCCTCCTTTCCTCTCCTATTTATTTTCTCTCTTTTTCCTTTCTTTTTTCCCTCTCCCTTTCCTTATATAGGGAGAAATAAGGGTTTATCCCTTATAAACCCAAAAATAACTCCTTTACTCAATTACGAGTCCCTATTAACCCAAAAACTCCCGGAGCCTAAACAATACCCCCGGATACTCTTTCTGACTATCTCGGCCATTCTAAAACCAACCGCGCACTCGAAACTCCAATCCAAGAAACTTGACCGCAGTCCACTAATTTGACCCAAAACGTCTCAATACAGTTTTTTCCAATTAAAATATTATCCTTTGTCGCTTTACCCAGATGCGATATGTAATTAAAATAATTCGACTTATTTACTTAATCCCAGAAGTAAATGTAACACACATCTGAAATCATCTAACCCTCATAAACTCCAAAAATTATTATTCATAGAAATTTCCTCAGACCTCCAAGTTACACCCATTTATGACATTTAATTATCCCCAAAAGTGAGGGGTGTTACAAGAACATGGATAAGGTTGGAAAAATTATGAATGTTGAGGAAGCAATGGCTGCAAAGCAAAGCCCTGCCACCAAACCTGAAAAGAATGAACATAAACAGAAGAAAAAGGATAAACCCAAAAAATATTAAGCATACACTTTCTTAACGGCCAGTGTCCACTATATCCTAGAGGAAATGAGGCACAATAAAGATTTAAAGTGGCCTGAGAAGTTGAGAACACCCCCAACAAAAGAGATAAATTCAAATACTGTGAATTTCACAAGGATCATGGACACACAATTGATAATTGTATTACTTTAAAGAATGAAATTGAGTCCCTCATTCGCCGAGGAAAGCTAAACAAATTTTTTGATCGACATGAAAGCCGAGAAATAAGAGGGAGGCCAAATTCTCCCTGTAAACCTAGAGATGACAAGAAACATGGCCATGAGTATGGTTATAAAGATGATCCAGGCGTGCCAAAAAAGCCCAAGAAACTAGAGATTGAGGCAACTATTATAAGTTTTGGTGCATTTAATTGCCATGTCATCAATGTGGAGATGTGGGAGGAGGAGATCAGACCGCCGAGAGGAAATCTTATTCGAATAAAGCACATGCATGCTCCTATATAGAACGTATCAATTTGAATTATGACTATCGGCCCAGGAAAGACAACAAAGATAAACTGGTCATCGACTTTTCTAAAAATGATCTTTCTGGAGTATTGTATCCTCATGATGACCCATTAGTCATCAAGTTTAGAATCTAGGAAGCCATCATTGCCACGGTATTGATAAATAATGGAAGTTCGGCCGATATCATGTTCTATCCCTGTTTTTAAAGCTTGGGATTGAAGCTTAGTCAACTATAACCTTACCACATACCCTTGATTGGCTTTTCAGGAGAAAAAGTTTACCCCCTAGGAACAGTCAAATTGGAAATGTTATTCGGCACTTGGCCAGCAAGCCATAATGAGAAGATAGTTTTTTTTATGGATAAAAATGTTAAGTTAGCTTATAATGTGATCCTCGGCAGGGTAGGATTAAAGAAATTCGAGCCCGTACCATCCACTGTCCACCAATATCTATAGTTCCCTACTCACTTTGGGGTCGTCGTAGTAAAAGGTGGTCAGAGAATGCTATTACTCTTCAGCCGAGCAGGAATATTTGATTGATTTGAAGAAAAATACCACTACTCACCAAGTTGACACGAGCCCAATAGAGAGTCATAAGTTGATACTTTGGATCTCCGAGATGAAACGGAGCTAGTCAAAGGGCAGATAGTAGAAGCTACTGAAACAATAATCTTGGATGATGAAAAGCCAGAAAGAACCACGCAAATTGGCTCCGTATTAGCCCCACTCCTCAAACATAAAATGGTTGCATTCTTAAGGGAGTGGAAGAATGTATTCGCGTGGAGTCATGAAGATATGTCTGGGATTGACCCCAACTTCCTCTGTCATGAGCTCAACATTAACAATGAAGCCAAGATGATCAAGCAAAGGTGCAGGGTATTCAGTCTTGAGAATAACCGGGTCATTCAGGAGGAGGTATAAAAGCTACAAAAAGGCCAATTTATTGAAGACATCAAATATCCAATATGATTGGCAAATATTGTGATGGTCAAGAAGAAAAATGATACGTGCCGAATATGTGTAGATTTTACTTATCTTAATAAATCTTGTCCAAAGGACCGTTTTCTTTTACCCCGAATTGATCAGTTAGTAAATGCCACAGCAGGACATGAGTTGTTAAGTTTCATGGATGCCTATTCTGGATATAACCAGATAAAAATGAAACTAGAGGGTAGAGAAAGCACTTCTTTTATTACCAATCGAGGTACTTATTGCTACAACGTGATGCCTTTCGAGCTTAAAAACACTGGAGCAATGCACCAAAGATTGGTCAATAAGTTTAAAGAACAGATTGGGAGGAATATGGAGGTGCACGTAGCTGATATGCTAACTAAAAGAAGGAAAGCCTCAGATCAAATTAAGGACCTCAGTCAAACTTTTGATCAAATGGAAAAGCATCAGATGAAACTGAAACCGACTAAGTGTGTATTCAGTGTGCAAGAAGGAATGTTTCTCGATTTTACAGTAAATCATAGAGGAATAAAAGCAAACCTCTTAAAATCTAAGCTCTGATTGAAATGCAATTATCAACCTACAAAAAATATGTTCAAACACTTACCATTAGGGTGGCTTCCCTAAATCGATTTGTTTCTCAGGCAACAGGTAGGTGCTTACCGTTATTTGATGTGCACAGAATTACCTTCGAGTGGAATCAGGAGTGTGAAGAAGCATTTTAGGAGTTGAATAAGTATCTAGGGACCCTGCCATTATCGTTCTAACCAAAGTTGGGAGAAAAATTATATTTTTATTTAGTTATTTATGAATTTGAAATTAGCTCGGCATTAGTTCGACTGGAAAATGGAATCCAGAAACTAGTCTACTACACTAACAAAGCATTTAGGGGAGCCGAAATCAGGTATCCACACTTGGAAAACTAGACTTAGCTCTTATTGGAGCCTTCGAGCAAATGACGCCTCATTTTAAAGTGCACACCATAGTAGTGTACACTGATCTACCTCTTCGGTATGCACTCCACAAACTTGAAAAGTCAGACAGGTTGATGTATTGGGCAGTAGAGCTAGGGGAATACGACATTATCTATGAGCCAAGATCGTCATTGAAAGGGCAAGCATTAGCAGATCTTATTATAGAATTTACATATCCAGACCCAACTTGCCTACCGAGCAAACTTCTACGAAAGAGAGCTCCGCCCAAAATTAATCCTATGTTGTAGCCGATAACCAGAATCATCCATTTCTCAAGAAATAGCCCAAAAATATGCAGAAAAAAGTAAGAAGGTATTCCGCCATGGAAATCTATCTACGAAAAGTTTTAGCAGTGATATTCCATTATAGAATTTATACATGGATGGATCTTCATGTGCAACTATTAGTGGAGTTGTTATCATACTTAACACTCCTGACAATATTGATGTGGAATATGCCCTCAGGTTTTAATTTTAAGCTTCAAATAATTAAGCTGAGTACGAAACTTTAATCACCGAACTTGAGTTAGCTAAATCATTTGGTGCCGACCAAGTAGTGGCACACAGTGATTTATAGTTGATTATCAACCAAGTACTTCATATATATGGAGTCAAAGGCGATTTAATGGTAAGATATTTGGCTAAAGTAATAGTGGTAATTTCCAAATTTTTATCCGTACAGATAAGTAGAATTCCTAGGATAGAAAATGCCCCAGCTGATGCACTTTCTCGGCTATCTTCAGCAACAAGAATATAACTCAGGAGAGCATTACAGTAGAAATCTTGGCAACCAGGAGCATAGATGAAGATCCAATGATTAATTTCGTTATTTTAGATTTAAGACCATCTTTGATGGATCTGATTAAAGTTTACATTGAAAAAGGAATCTTGCCAATTAATCCAAAAGATGCAATAAGGCTCCAATACGAAGCAGGTAGATATGCATTGGAGAAAGGAGTCCTATACAAAAGGGGATACACTGTCTTTTTACTACGCTATGTACATCCACTGGAAGTGGCTGATTTATTCAAGGAAGTGAACGAAGGTTTTTGTAGAGCTCATTCAGCTGGTGAATCATTAGCCCAAATAATTACAAAACAATTGTATTTTTGCCCAACTATGAAAGCAAATTACAAGTCTTCGCAAGAAGATGTGATAAGTGTCAGAGGCTTACTACCGTTCATAAAACACCAAGGACTGCTTTAACACCACTCACTTCTCCATGGCCATTTTCCATTTGGGGAATTGATTTGGTCAGCCCGTTGTCGACCGCCAAAGATAGGTTCAAATACCTGGTAGTGTCCATTTATTACTTCACAAAGTGGATAGAAGCATAGCAATTGACAGAGATGCCTTATGAGAAGGTATATCAGTTCATATGGAAGAACATCATATACAGGTATGGCATGCCTTATGCCTTCATTACTGACCATGGCACACAGTTCAATAATGATGAATTTAAAGCATATTGTATTCAATCCAAGATCCAAAAACTTCACTCTGACCCAGGACATTCACAAAGCAACGGTCGGACAAAAGTGATAAATAGTACCTTGCCTAATGGACTGAAAAAAAGACTTGATGCTGAAAGGGGTAACTGGATTAATAAATTGCACTATATTCTTTGGGCCCATAGAACCACACCGAGAACAACAACTGGAGAAACACCTTATATGCTTGCATTTGGGATAGAGGCCATAGTACCTGTCGAGATAGGTCTACCACCTCACATAGTGTTGAACTTTGATTCTCCCAAAAGTGATCTACTGAGATGATTGGACTTAGATATAGTGGAAGAAGTCCGAGAAGATGCCGCCCTTAGAAATATTGCGCATCAACAGAGGACTGCTCGCTTTTACAATAAAAGGGTCAAGTCAACCAACTTAAAATAAGGTGACTATGTCCTCAAGAAGGTAGTGCATAAAGGAAACAAGCTTGAGGAAAACTGGCATGATCCATATCGCATTTTAAAAGTCATCTGACCAGGAACTTTTCGACTAGAGACACTTGATGGGGAAGAATTCAAGAACCATTAGAACGCTGAGCATCTCCGAAAATACTATCAGTTTATAAAGGCATTTTTTATTTCTTTTGCTTTATATTTAACAAACTTCATTTTAAGTTCAATATAATATGTTGATTTTAGTTTCCAAATTTTTTAATTTTTTTCGGATTACGACGATATACATCCCCATACACAATACTCAAACAATGTCTCTTGGCCTTCAGCCCTTGTCAAACAACAAACGATAAAAACTACATAAATCAACTACTTAATCAGGTTGAAATTATCAAATTCGAGATGCACCAACAACTTAGCAAGCATAATTTACTTTATGTATGACTTCGTATTAAAAAGTCACGAATAAGAAGTCGGTAAAACTTCATGTATCATCACAAGAACCTTTACCCGATCAAGTTGAACACAGGAATACATGCATATATTCCTAACACACTTGGTCACCAATGATAATTATTTTATGTATGACAAGTCAAGAACAAGAAGCTTGTAAAATTTCTCGTATACATACAAGAAGTTTTACCCGATTGGGTTAAATGCAGGAAGACATGTTTACATTCCTAAACATCTAATACGCACTCACCTCTTCAAAATGGGATGCCTAGGTGGGTTGGGTTGAGATCTATATGGATCAATCACAAACTCAGGAATCGGCTCGGGTGAAACATGAGAAGTAGACACATCGTTATGACCTATTACTAGTCTCTCAACATTATCCAAAGTGGGACACAGGAGCATCTTTCATACCTTCTTAGATGTATCATCTATAGTGACCTTTACCTCCCAGGCTCGTTCGAGATCTCTCTCTAATTGGACTACTGGGGCTTCAAGTTCACTATTTTCCTGACCTACGATGATAAACTGCTCACTCAAAGTAACCTTCACATTCTCAAGTAGAATGTAATACCCCGCCCTAGAAAATAGACGTTAACTAATAATTGGAGTATTTCATTCAGAAATGGAATTGGAGAAACAATTAAATAAGTGATTGAACTAGAATTGTACATAAGACGACAAGTTGCGCAAAGTGAATAAAAAGGAAAAATTAACGTGGCATGGGCGGCATGGAGAGACATTTAGATTCAAATGGCGAAATTAATATATTATTAGAGTACGACGCGATTAAATTTAGAACCGAAGGACCTACGGTCGTGAGGAAGTATAAATGGAAATTTAGTCGGTACGCGACACTATATAGTGCAACCTTGCGTGATTTTTAGAAAAATAATCATAAGGAGTAAAAACGGTTTGACCATAAATTATGGGTACTAAAAATAAGGATAACAAGGCTATGGGGTCAAATTGGAAAAAAAAATAAGAATTTTTGAAAAGGGATCGATCGATCGATGATGAGTATCGATCGATTAATCGATCAGGTCTTCCGACAGTCTGCCTTATTTGATGCGCTGTTTGATTATGATCCCTTGATTTTGCCACTTGTCAACTTCTTATGTACTCCAGACCAAGATGATTTCGGGCTAGGGCATCACTTAGTGGTATATAAACGAAGGTGGGGGGTGTGCTAAGGTTGAAAAACCCTCTCCTCATTCTTGCAGCCACCCTCTCTCTCATTATCTAAGTTATAGTTCTTGAGGATGTTTTCTGGCCAAAAATGATAAGGCCAAAACCACCATATTACACCTCAATTTACAGAGATGAACCATCCATGTGTAATCCTACAAACCCCATCCATCACCATATAGAAACCTTAGACATATGGTACAAGGTAGAAGATGAAATTCTTGAAGGTTGTTGGGTGTTCTGAAAATGGAGTTTGAAGAGGGTTCTTGGAGGTTGAAGAAAGCTAGATTGTAGATGGAGAATGGATTCTTAGAGACAAGCTTTGGTGGGATTTTAAAGACTCCCTTGAGGCCACCTTTTAAGGTGGGGGGTCCTCCATCTTCTACAACATTTACACCATTTTGGAAGCATTAGAGGTGGGATTCTTTAACCTTGATTTAGGTTTATTATTTAACATAACCTCATATTGGTATTTACGTATATTAGATTTAATATATGTAGGATTTGTGTTGATTTGCATCCATGGAGTTCATTGGGTGGGTTCCTATGATTTCTTGAACAAATGGGTTTTTAAATAAGTGATTTAAATGGGTTTTGAATTTGACAAAATTTTATAATAGTATTTTCCACCATTTGGGTGTAAAATGTGTAAGAAAATGGTTAAAGCCAATTCATGGATTTATTGGTTACACTATTGGTATTTTTTGTAAGGATGGGTATATAAAAAATGAGGATTAAATGTACTAATAGACTTATTAGTGTCATTCTTACTATTTTCTATGAAAATGGGTACTTACAACAAGCGGTTTAATGGGTTTTTAAAACAGATAAATTTCAGCCCCAAATCACAAACATTTTATGGAGTAAAATGTTTTAATTTCAAATTTTAAGGTGAATAAATGATTTCTTTGATAAAGGAACATTTGACGCAGTGTACCCTTTTTGTTAGATTGATATAGTGACCTTTATGTTAATAAATCATTATAAAGTGCACAAATAAACTTTCATTTATAAAGTGTACTATTTAGTTTGTTTTAAACTGAGTTTTGGGGTTAAAAGCGTAAATATGTAAAAGTGTAGTCTTCTTGAGAACTTTGGGTAAAAATGTAAATAATGAGAATATAGGAGACTAAGTTTGAAATAAAAGACTAAGTATGGGTTTTTATGCAATTAATCATGATGAAAGTGTGTGACACCAAGTTTGAAATTATAAAGTGTCAAATATGTAAATGTTGGTTAAAATGGGGTTTTAGTGTTCAACTCACAAAATCAAATGCGGGGACTTTAATATGTGAAAGGCAAGATTTTATATATTAAAGAGGATAGAATGCAAAATGTGTAATTTTGACAAAGTGAGAAGTTTAACAAGTGTTTTAATGACGAAAATGCCTACATGCTGAGAACGGAACTCAAAAAGGGTGTTTTTGTGCATAACACTTGAAAAAGAATAAGGTTGCAAGTTTTGGTGAAGAAAAAGGGTAAATAGGTAATTTATCTAAAGTGGAACATTTTTGTGAAATAAAAATGTAAGTGAATGTTTTTATACAAGTACGATGAAATTGAATTAAGTCCTAAAATGTGACTTATTTTTGGTATAATATCAACACGTGTGTAAATAAAGGACTTAAGGAGAAGAAGTGATTTTCTAAGTATAATGGGAAAATGGACGGTTAAGTCCAAGTCTTTGGCTTCGGCCCAAAAAGAATGCAAATTAAAGTACAAATTATGAAAATGTTGAACACATTGGCAAGATAATGATATGGGATGATGTCGGGCTAAATAATTAAGCAGGGCTATGCTGTCCCTAGTGGTGAAAGATCCCAGACCAACTGCAGTAGTATATGGCGGCGAAGACCAGTGGTGTGAGGCCACGAAGTCCGTGAGTGTTTGTTGGAAAATCCTAAAAATAATGCTAAGTAATTAATCGAATATTCATGAAAGAGGCATAAATGAATGGCACTAATTCACTGATTTACTAATGCAAGAATAACGCATTAAATGTTTAAAGTTCATGTGGAAACATGAGATGGTTTAATAAGATGACTTAATGAAATTAAGTTGCCTAAGAAGATTTGAATTAAAGTAAACACAAGCGTGTGTTACATGAGGTTTACAAGGGAAAAGAGTATTTTTCTAAACATGGCATGTGTGTGTGTTGAATGGAAGTCCTGAATTGGTTAAGTAACTTTGGCGTGAGTTAGTGAACATTGGATAGTAAGTCTTTTGAAAGAAAGCGTAATGTTTTCCAAACAAATGTCATTCGTTTAAATTGTGTGAGTTAATGGGAAACACGTACAAGCCCTAAGCATGGTAATGCAAATGACTGTTTTGTAATGTCAGGGAAGTTAAATGGTATTAAATGATGTTTTTGGAATAAATCGATTAAATACATTGGCATATGTATCTTTCAAAATTATATATGTAGACGTATACATATTTTCACGTGTATGTAGTGCAGTGTGTGAGTACTTCTTTCTGCCGCTCGTTTCTATACTGCATTTGTATATGATCCCACTGAGCATTCGGCTCACATCCCTTCTTTTGTTGCGGCAGTATGTATGATATTTTGTACTTTGAGAGCGCTATACAGGTAAGTAATTATCTGCATTTACGATTAGTAGCTCTGTTTACTTGGCCTTGGGGGCACTTCCCTTGGGTCATATCACGTAGTGATTGTAATTTGGACTAGCATGCTAATACGTGTAACGTTAAATACTAATAAAAATGGATTAGAAACATTATTTAGGATGTTTTATTGCACTTCACTATTAACGTACGATTCGGATCGGGTTAATCCTTAATTAACCTTTAAATTCGGGTCAGGGCGTTACATAGAATCGTCGAATCCTCACATCCCCTCAAAACCTCTATCTCTCTCTCTCCAAATCTAACACCCTAAGACCTAACTCCTTATTCAACTTCTTCTTCTTTAAGGTCTCGGCGAACAAATCTCTAAATGTGATTTGGAGTCACTTTCTCCTCACTAGCACACTCACTCTCACACTCTCTATAAACACTCAAATCATCATTGGGGCTCTCATGTGCACAAGAATCCTCATCGTCATGGGAAAAACTAGGTGTGCTCATATGACTAGCTAAAAATTCTACGCACATATAATGTGAAGACTCATCCCCGAAATCCTCCACCCCTCCCTCACTATCGCTAAGAGTGGCTGGCATGACAACCTTCCTGCCCTTTCCCTTTTTCCTAGTGGGAAACTCAAACACCCTATGCCCCTTACCCTCACATTCAAAAAATCTCTATTCTCCCTCATTCCCTTTATATTTCTCATTGCTTTCTTTGTCCTCTTCTTTCTTTTTATTTTTCTTAAAAAACTTTTTACTGGAAGAATTTTCTTTCAAAAATTTGAGAAACTTTTTAAAAAATTTAGCAAGCATGGCCACATCATCAAAATCAAATTCACCCTCAGACTTTGACTCATAAACTCTCACTTTTTTTCTTCTCTCTCTTGGACACTTCCTCACTCTTCCTAGACTGGGCTCTAAGTGCTATCCTTCTATCCTTAGGCCTGACGGTATTGGGAAATATGTTAATTTCATATGTCTGGAGGTCTCCTATCAGTTATTCTAACTTAAGATTGCTCAAATTTCCTAAGAAATTCAACGCAGTCACTTTCGGGATAAAACGTTTCGACAATGATCTCAAAATGTTTTCAACTAATCGTGCATTAAGAATGTGCTCACTAAGATTGAAATTAGTATTGATAATATCATATAGTGCATAAAATTCATCAAAACACTCAGATTCAGGCATGGTAATAGTTTCAAATTGAATAGTTAAATTTGCAATTTAAACTTGTTCACTACAGTCGCGCCTTCATGGGTAAGTTGTAAAACATTCCATGCTTCTTTTGACGTAGTGCACGTCATGATACATCGAAACTCGTCAGGGGTGATGGCTCCAGAAATTGCACTTAGTCTACGAGAATTAAAAGTGCTCCATTTAAATTTGTCCTTGGTCCAGTCAATCACATGCTAAAGATTTGTGACATTATTAACAATGACAATGGGAGGAGTCCACCATCTTTCACAAACAATCTAAACTCGATCATCGATGGCCTTTAAATGAGATTTCATACGGGCTTTCCAATTGGCATAATTAGTGCCGTAAAAAACTAGCAATCGATTATATAAGTTTTCATTCAAAAACATTGCGAAATATCTTAATCAAAATTTTAAAAATATCGATATCACAAAAATTTATAGAAAAAGGATCACTCGATAAATTAGAGAAACCTTTGAGAATGCTATGTGATATCGATTGTATGTGGATTCGCAAATTTCCAATTTTAAACTTATTTAACTAGATGTCAATTTTTAATCCAAATTAATTAAACTCTAACACGTGTTTTTAGGTGTATAAATCCTATCGTTACAAATAACCATAAATTGCTGACACATAGATTTCAGGAAAAAAATCCCCTGTAAGGGCAAAACCTTTATTTCAGCAAATGTAACAACACTTACAGAAATCTGCAATGAATATTCCTCAGAACACTCACATAGGTCACAACTAAAATTAGCAATGGATTAACCGCATCAAACCCACAAGAATCGCAGCTCTATCTTCTACAAGGAACACCCTCAAGCACTCCCAAGTGATCGCAGTCGTCAGCCAGCACCTCCCTCAAGAGCTACCAAGTCAGCCGCAGAGATTTTGTCTCTACAAGAGAAACTTCACCAAAGTTTCATATTGGGTTCCAAAACAATTCACTAAATTATTTGGATGATTTGTGAATTGAAAAATAAAGTTAAAAACCCCTAAATGAGAAGACACAATTTCTACAATTTGTAATTTCGTAGATTGAAACATTTGAGTCTTCTGAAACAAAATGGACTCATTTAGCAGGTATATATAGAAAATCTGAGTTAGTGGGGTCGCACGAACGAGAAGGCCAAGTCGCTCAAACAACAAGTGATGTCACTTAAAGGAACTTTGCACGTCCTATCAAACGAGATTAAAAAACTAAAACAGTAGCATGTAGTTGATGAAATGATCAAGCGAGCTTCTCGCGAGGTATCAAGCGAGATACACTATCGCTTGAAGAAATCGTTTGAATGACATCAGCGAAAAATAAATTTTTATTAAAACTCCGCATCACTACTTAGAGAAAATATTTTGATGAAAAATGACACCTCGAATGTTTAAAAACATTTTAGAAAAATTATCCCAGCACTTTAAATGAACCATTAAGGGAGTTAAACATAATCTCACCAAAATCTATCTTGTAGAGGCTTGTTTGTTGAAGAATATTGGTATTCGGATTCGTCTTGATGCATGATTGGACTTAAACTTTTCTTCGACGGTTGTAGCGGTATACGACATACTCAAATGTAAATGGGCTCTGTAATATATGTCCTTATATGGTGAGGTTTTTGTTGTTAGATAAGGGTTGTTAATTATGTGGTTTATGTCGATGGATATGGTGTTGATGAGAGGATTAAGGCCTTTGGAATTATTTATTGTTGAGATTTGGGTTATAGTACTTGGGTTATGTACTTGTATGATTTGAAATAAATGAGATGGTGTTTGAGGTTACTTATATTGATATAAATAATTGAAATGAGACTTTAATGTAGTCGCCGCTAATTATAAGCATTGTTAGGACAAGTTGTGAGGTGTTTGTATAATCATAAGGTGAGTTATGGGTTTCATGAGAGTGATGTGTATTGAATTTATTGGAGTTAAGGTAATTGTGAGAACCCAGACCTGAGGCACAATGCCTCCTCCTGCCCCTCCTTTTGAGGCAAAATTATGGAGACGTGGGTCTTTGACGGTGACTTATGGTCATCGCCCCATTTTCTTTTTAAAAAGAATGAATTTGCCAGTTTATTTTACACAAAACAGATAAAAGAAAGGATAAGCCTTCGTAGAGACCTAATGAAGGCAAGTGATCTGCATGTTTAAACAAAGAGTCAATGGTCCGAGGACTGGGTTACGGATTGAGAAGGTGCTAGACACCATCTCGCCCCTTTTGGTCTCAAATGTATATTTCAAATATTTATATTAGCATGGTATGGTGTAAAAATAAATAATAAAATGAAAATAGTTAGTATGTAAATATACTATGCAGTTTAGTGTAAGATATGTGTGTAGGTAATATAAATAAGGAATAAATATAAACAAAGGTTCGAGTGAGCCTATGTACTCGCACAAAGCAATTTAAAATCCACGTAGTTCATGTTAAGGCAGGAATAACTCTACCTTTTATAGAGGCTCGGTGTAAGAGATCTAACTTTCTTTGATCTTTCAAGGTGTTTTTAGAGTGAAATAAGGCCTGATTTGGAAATGCAAATAATTTATATTCCTGAAAGAACTTGAATGAGATAGATTCAGTCATAAAGTCACTTTGATGGTGAAAGAATATTGAGACTTTCAACATTAAGAACAAAGTATAGGTAGAATCTCCAGATCTAGTTATCCTCTATCCCATATGAGAGTATTTAATGGTCTTTTTGTTTGGTTTTTGGATATTTTATGAGAATTCATGTGAAAATAAATGAATATGTACATTATCTTACTTGAATTTTAGAGATCAGGCCTCTCTAATATGCCTACATATTAACCATAGACAGAATCAAACTCAATGTAGTTCGGATATAACTTTTAAGAAAGGTCGCATCTAAAGAAGAATAAAATGAGGATAAAATCATATTTGGGATGGTATTATAGCACAACACCACCCTATTTTAATCAAGACTTCAAAATAAAATAGTAAGAAGAAACATACCATAATGTTACACGCACGCCATTTTGTTTCGATAGCGTTCTGGCTTAGTTACAATCCTTAGGGAAAAAAAGGAAATAAATAAAAAGAAGTATTTTTTCCTCTTTGGGGTTTGAGTGAAAAGAAAAAAGTTAGGGCTTTGTGTTGTGATTTTAGATCTTAGTTTGGAAGGATTTAAAAGGTAAAATGAGAGAGTTTTAGGGCTTTCTTTATAGAGAAAAGACTTTTTGGAAGAAATAACATTATAGGGGGTGGAATTATTGTGTCTCAAACTGGTAGATGAGGACCATTTTTTATAGGTAAACTTCCAGGTCTCATGACCGTTAGGTCCTCTGACAGGACCGATAGGACATGACGCATTATACCTCGGGATCGATCGACCATATGAGCATGTTTTATGATTTGGGCCTATTTTAGGGCTAATTTTAGTTCATTTGGATCATTTCTTTTTGGGCCTCCTAAGGCTTTTGAGTCTTTGCTTAGGTGTTATTTAGGTTATCCTAAACATAACTAACGCTTTGGCCTTTTATTTGATTTTAGGATATTTGACAAGTTGTGCTTTACTACTTTGGGATTATTATGGAACACAATTGAATGTCTACAAGAATCTATGTAAAATGTTAGGTTTAGTGCTTGTCCACTCTCAACGACTACCTAATCAAGACAGAATTGTATTATGGGGGTTCCTTATTTGGATTTCATCTATGAGGCATCCCACGTACGAAGTCTAAAGAAGGTAGGAGTTGGGAGTTAGAGATTAGTAAGTCTTGTATGTAATTTTAAATAGTTAGGTCATGAGTGACGGGTAAACATTGATTGACATGTGTGGATTATGAGTAGATTACATTTACTAATGATGAGATGTTTGAGGAGCAGGTGAAATACCTTGAAAGAAAATTAGGGGAATAGTAATTAAGTGAATCTTTTGTGGATTTTGTATAATATGTGATTGATGAATATTGGTATGGGCCTTGATATATAGAATGATGTGTTGGTATTTGTTTGCTCTTGATGACGACCCGATCTGGATTAGAGTGTATTTGGGGGGTCTTTTGTTCGATTTCATTTATGCAACGTCCTACGCTTGGAGTATAGAGAAGGTTAGGAATTGGGAGTTTACGAGTTGTAGTTGTGTAGTGTTTTTTAAGCATGAATTTAATTGATATATGATAAGTATATAGTTTTGACGACCACCTAACCTAGATAAAAGTATATTGATGGTTCCTTGTTTGGATTTCATTTATGAGATGTCCCACGCATGGAGTTTAGGGAAGGTTGGAAGTTGAAAATTTAAGATGCTTAAAAGTTCTGTAGAAAGTTGTGTTGGGGGTCTCTATAGGTACGGGGTATAGTGTAGATCGGCTATGGAGTTATCCTATGTGTAAGGCCTACACTAGAGATTACCTTGACAGTCATCGATGATTTTGCATTGCTATTGGTGAGGTTCTAGTGTAAACTGGCTATGGATAGATCATATGCGCAGGACCTAGATTGTTTGATGATAATAATAGTTTAAATGGTTATGGATTATGCGTATGTGCAGGGTCATGAGTGAGAGCGACTGGTTATGTTATGAGATAGATTCAGTTATGTATGATGAGGGTGGTTGTAAATATTTATAGAATGGTAATTATATTATATTACGTGATGTTCAAGGTCATAATAGAGGTCGATGGATTATTATTGTGATAGTAATAAACGTAATATGGGATATACGATAATATGTTTGAAGCCGTGAGAGAGACTGGTTAATTATAATGAAGTTAATGAGATAAAGATGATATGAGTTGAGATAAGAAAGAGATAATTAGTTAATGCTTTTTTGAAGATGGAATCGATAAGGGTGATTAGCTAGAATATAAATAAAATGTGAAACAATGTAACTAAATGAAAGTGAAATGAGGCAATTAACAAAACACGAAAGTGGAAAGTTATAATAGACTGGCGCCATGGTTGATTTGGTAGCCAGATATTTACATCTCATGTCTTCTGGGTGAAGGAAAATAATAGTTCATATATGAAGATTTGCACTCTTTTAACACCGAGGCCTTTTCAGCTTCACTGGTAAGTGATTCGTATCGAATATTACATATTTCCACCCGTTATATTTATGCATTCTATCGCTTTTACGGTCCTTAATGCCAATATTTATGCTCATTAACCAGATCACCTTAGAATTGGATATATACATGCTTTGCAGGGGTTAATTGTGCTTTTGTATGTATTGGAACGCTAAAAGTGAGAATCCATTGCATTTTGGAGAAGTTCCATCGTCAGATGCTACTTCAAGGGCATTTTAGTCAATTCACATTTCTACTCCAACTCTTAAAAATTCCACGAATGCGTAGTTATTTAAACAAGATTTGCGTGGCCACAAACGGTGCGCGATTCTGAGGCCGGACGATGAAGTTATGGTCGTTTCTGTAATGGAACTTTTGCCCCTCTTCATGGACCAAAGGATTCAGAAAATAGAGTCGAGGTCGACCACAGTTTGAGGCATGGTCGATCGCGTGATGACTTTTTGCCGTGGATCGAAGACAGTGGGTTTTTACATAAAGGGCCGGTCGACTGCGCTCTTGATGCCGATCGACCGCGGGTTTATGATTTGCCTTGGATCGAAGACAGTACACTTTTGTCTAAAGGCGCGGTCGACTGCATATACCAGATATTTTGAGATATTTCCTTTTCTTTTCTTTTTCCTTTATTTCTTTTTTAACTTACTATATAAACCAATTTTTGGTTTCATTTTCAGATATACTTAGAATATTAGATTTTAGAGAGTTTTAGGTTAGGGTTTTGGGGATTTGAGAGCTCTTCTTCTTCCTCTCTTGGTTTGACACCCATTAGGGTTTGTAATTGGTACTTTCATCTTCCCTCTCCATTAATATAGTTGTATTTACTTAATTCTTTCTTTGTAGTTAATTTACATTCTTTCATAATTAGGTTTACATGCTTTCTTTCCTTGCTTTCTAGTGTAGATTTATTGCGCTTATTTATCGCGTTTATTTCATGCTTTCTAGCTAAATTAGTCTTGGTTGTGTTTGAATGGAACTCACTCGGGTTGACGTGTTGCTTTGCTTTGGTGATGGAGTTTACGGGTCTATTTTGGGTGCATTAACCTAGTTATTATGCCTAGGAGATTTAACGGGGCATATCATGTATGTCCCGTGCTTACGATCTTACGTGCGTAATTTTTGGGGTATTTATTGACTCCAAATTCGGATTAGGCTTTTATGAGAATTTAGGGGCGTGACAACCCTTGATTTAATTAACTGTCGAAACGAGATGCGGTCTAAACAACTCGTCGACCCATGTAACCATTTTATACTAATTAACTTGGATGAGGGATATTCGATGCAACCTATAGTTTTTATTCGCTTTGTTAATCATAGTTTAATTTACACTCGCCTAGATTAATCATTTCCCTTTTGTGCATCTTTTCCTTTTTAGTTTGTAATTTACCTTTTACACTTTTATTTTAGAAGTATTAATTCCATTAAATTCTAGCAACTCGTCTCTGTGGATTTTCGATACCCGGACTTGGCCGCTATACTCCCTTTTTGAGTGTAGTCATAAGTTTAGGTTTTTGTATTAAGGCGGTGAACAGAAAACAACTATCGACGTTTGACACGCGTCGCTTTTCACCCTTAATCAAAATGGCGCCGTTGTCGGGGATGAGTTTGTTTTAGACTTTATTTGATTTAGTATTTCGTAGTATTTTCTTTCTATTTGTATTATTTTCTAATATTTTTGTCGGACTTCTACATTTGAGCACTTAGAAATGCTTGAATTTCTCGCGCGTGCATCTACTTTTTGGAATTCGCCACTTCGAGCCATTTTTGGGGTTTGCATGTCTTATTCCAATTCTTTCGGTAATCATTATGATAATTCTCAAAATTCTCGGAAACCTTTGACTTTTGGTCAATTCTTAGAATCCCAAAAAATTGCAACATCTAAAATGACTTTGGGCGAGTATTACAAAAGTCAAGCTTTGGAGTGCGTGTATTTTGATGATGATGATAATGATTTTGGGCCTTTACCTCCTTATATTAGGAATTTTGAAACGAATTATAATAGTTTTCAAAATTCCTATAATAATGAGTTTAACTTTAGTGCCGACGATGATTTTCAAACTCCTCATTTTCAAGAATCTGCACCTCGACCTATGACTTTCGGCTAGGGTTTGCTCATACTTGAGAACGAGAGGTATGAAGAACGTTATCGGGAAGAAAATCGCTGTTGGGAGCAAGACTTGGATTTATTATTCGAATCCGACGACGATTTCTCTTCTGAGACTTTTGAAGTCGAGGAACGTCTTGAACCAATTGAGGACTTTGTGACTAAATTATAACAAACCATTCGTCACTTGGCCCACCTTTTAATTGATAATGAAAGCGAGGATGAAACGGATATAGTATCCATTTGCAATGAGATGATTTCTTCTTTGGATCCCAAAGAAGAAAGTTTCATTGAAAATAATCCTATCTCCTTTGAAATTCCAACTTTGAGCGATGATAACTCATCTCTTGAGTTTGAATTTCTTTTCTCCCCAATTTCATTCTCCGTTATCACACCATCACAAGTACCGTATGAATCGGTACCGAACTTTAAAACGTTTAACCCTTTCACCGACGAGGAGTACTTTCTCGAGTTACTTTCCATGAAGGCATCTTTGCCTTCATGTGCGGCACCTCCCATTCCATTTGCTAAATCTTCAGGAGGATATTCTACTTTTGTCGGTCCCCACATGTTTTTGTCACCCGTTCAATCCAAATCCCCCATCGTCCCTCCAAAACTTTTAATTGGCGATGGTTCCTTTCTTCTGCCTTACACATGCCTTCCGTTGTTCAAACGGAATCCATATTTTTTGGAAGGAATGCTTGAGTGTGAGTGTACACCACTTATCCTCCAAAGTCAAATCGTTTTTGCGATGGGCCCTCAGCTATCTAAACTTCTAGTGCACAGTTAGTGTGACGCCTAAATAGTAGGTTGTATATAATTAGCTTTCTATTCTTTCTTTCTTTTTATTTTTTCTTTCTTTTAATTTATTCTAGTGTAATTAGTTAACTCTTTGTTATTTGTTTTTGCTATGCTCGGTACTAACTTGTTTTGTAGATTCTTTGAACTTGTTCTTATGGGGATCACTCCAATTTTGAGTAATATCATTATTTTCCTCTGTTTGACTTGGTTCTTAATTTACATTGAGGACAATGTCAGGTTTTAAGTTAGGGGGTGTGGGATATTCTATCCATTTCTTTAGTTAGTCCATGTTTTTGCTCACATGTTAGTTACTTAGTTTGCTTTTCTTAGAAAAATTAAAAATTTCAAAAAGGTTTTCTTTCCTTTTTCTTCTTCTTGGGGCATTTTGCCTTTGTTTCAGATGATAAATTTCAATAATTGCCCGATCCAACTGACAACCCAATGATGCATGTTCTCAATTTTAGAAGTTATTAGACTTTAGTCCTCGATCATTGATATAATGAATAACTTCATGAATTAAACTTTAATCCCATGAGCACATGCACTTTTATCGTTCTATTGATTTAGTTGAAGATTTTTATAACTCGGTAATCTTTTGTTGCATTGTATATACTTACATCGAGTAAGCATTGTACCTTTCGTCGTTTATGAGTGTATACACTATTCTATCCTCTTTGAAAATGTTGAATTCGTTGGTAATCTCATTATTCTTTCATTTGATCGTACATTAATTGAGTTCATATATGAAATGTGTTACTTGAGCATGATTTTCATATATTGTTTTGACTCGAGAATTGCATAAACTTTTGGAAATGATTATAGGCCATCCTTGTTATATCACCCATATTGACCTTGACCTCACCTTAAATGTTTTCCCTAGTCAACCCCCTTGATCCTAAATATTAGCCTTTCGTTTCATAACCCAAATTCCCATAACCAACTCCAAATTAGAGTTTTAAACCATATATACACTTTCCATACCTTTGTTTGGAATGTTACTTGGGATTGAATGATGTTGTTGTGTTGCGGTTGCAATTTAGGCATATGAGAGTTTGAAAAGTAAAGAAAAGAAAGAAGTGAAAACGAGATGAAAAAGAGAAAGAAGAAAAGAAAAGGAAAGAAAAGAAAACATGAGAAAAAAAAGAAAAGAAAAGAAAGAGAAAGTTGTAAATGTTGTATAGTGTTCAATAAACTTTGATTACTCTCCCCAATGATATATCTAATGCCTTTTTGGAACTTGTTTTCCAATTTTGAAATTGCCCACATTTTTTTATCCCGAGTTTTCATCCCCGAACACTTTGAATCCGTACATACATCCCTTTCATTTTGTACCCTAGCCAAGCCTACATTACAACCCTATCAAGTCCTATGTGATCTTAGGTTGATTTAATTCAAAGGCTTAAATAGTTTTGATAATCTGTGAAAATGCATTTCGCCTCCTTTAATGTGCAGTATCTTTCATTGAGATTACAATTTTTATTTTATATATAGCGTTCTTCATTTGTGACGTGTGCAGCCTAGTTTCCATATAATTTACTCTTTATGCCCGCATGTTTTTGTGTGTTACCTCCCTGTTTCGAGTGAATTCGCTTGGTGAGTGTAATGCCCGTGAGGATTGAATATATGCTTGCTTTATTTAGTATCCGATTTATTTAAGTTTTATCCAAATCACACTTTGCATGTGCTCGCTCCCCCTCCCACATTTGAAGGTTTCAATTCTATGAGGTGCATTCTATAATGTTAATGATTTTGGACTTTTGTTTGAATTCGTTCAATGTACTAATAATGCGTATGAAATCCTTTTCGTTATTGTTGGGCTTGTCGCATGTTGGTTTGGGCATATTTTGAGGAAACCATATGATGTTTATGGGTGTCATTCCCGAAAACCCTCACGAGACGACACTCGTCCACTAGGGTAACCTAGGAGTTTAACGGCTTATTGCATAGGCTAAATGCAATCGTGCTCCCTACGAAAGTGACATTTATATTTCGACGCATATATATGTCGTGTACTGCCCTCTGTGGATTATTTTTTTTTGTTTCATTACTAGGGACTAGCAATGTTTAAGTTAGGGGGTGTGATTCGTATCGAATATTCCATATTTCCACCCGTTATCTTTATGCATTCTAGCGCTTTTAGGAACCTTAATGCCTATATTTATGCTCATTAACCAAACAACCTTGGATTTGGATATATGCATGCTTTGCAAGGGTTAATTGTGCTTTTATAGGTATTGGGACGCTAAAAGTGAGGATCCGTTGCATTTCAGAGAAGTTTCATCGCCGGATGCTACTCAAGGTCATTTTAGTCAATTCACATTTCTTTTTTAGCTCTTGGAAATTCTACTGATGCGTAGTTCTTTGAACAAGATCCGCATGGCCGCAAACGGTGTGCTATTTCGAGGCCGGACGATGAAGTTGTGGCCGTTTTCGTAATGGAACTTTTCCCCCTCTTCATGGACCAAAGGATTGCAGAAAATAGAGTCGCGATTGACCGCGATTTGAGGCCCGATCGACCGCGTGTTGGCATTTTGCCTTGGATCGAAGACAGTGGGTTTTTACATGAAGGCTCGGTCGACCGCGGGTTTATGATTTGCCTTGGATCGAAGACAGTACAATTATGCCTGAGGGCGCGGTCGATCGACCCCCTGGTTGTGGTCAACCGCGTATACCAGATATTTTCAGATATTTCCTTTTCTTTTCTTTTTTTCATTATTTCTTTTCTAACTTACTATATAAACCAATTTTTGGTTTCATTTTCAGATATACTTAGAATATTATATTTTAGAGAGTTTTAGGTTAGGGTTTTGGGGATTTGAGAGCTCTTCTTCTTCCTCTCTTGGTTTGACACCCATTAGGGTTTGTAATTAGTAATTTCATCTTCCCTCTCCATTAATATAATTGTATTTACTTAATTCTTGCTTTGTAATTAATTTACATGCTTTCATAATTAGGTTTACATACTTTCTTTCCTTGCTTTCTAGTGTAGATTTATTGCATTTATTTACCACGTTTATTTCATGCTTTCTAGCTAAATTAATCTAGGTTGTGTTTGAATGGAACTCACTCGGGTTGACGTGTTGCTTTGCTTTGGTGATGGAGTTTACTGGTCTATTTCGGGTGCGTTGTCCATGTTATTACGCCTAGGAGATTTGACGGGGCATATCATGTATGTCACGTGCTTACAACCTTGCGTGCGTAATTTTCGGGGTATGTGTTGACGCCAAAATCGAATTAGGCTTTTATGCGAATTTAGGGGCGTTACAACCCTTGATTTAATTAACTGTCGAAATGAAACGTAGTCTAAATAACTCGTCGACCCATGTAACCATTTTATACTAATTAACTCGGGTTAGGGATATTCGACGCAACCTATAGTTTTTATTCGCTTTGTTAATCATAGTTTAATTTACACTCGCTTAGATTAATCATTTCCCTTTTATGCATATTTTCCTTTTTAGTTTGTAATTTACCTTTTACACTTTTATTTTAGAAGTATTAAATCCATTAAATTCTAGCAACTCGTCTCTGTGGATTTTCGATACCCAGACTTGGCCGCTATACTCCTTTTTGAGTGTAGTCATAAGTTTAGGTTTTTATATTAAGGCGGTGAACAGAAAACAACGATCGGCGTTTGACACGCGTCTCTTTTCACCCTTAATCAGTAAGGCATGTGTTATGACACCACATATCATAAGTTCAAACCCTGTTAGCACAAGTTTGTGGATGCGGACTGAAATAAAATCATGTATCGCTGTGAACGGTGATTAAATAATGGATAATATCGATGGTCATAGAGTGGGGTATTACACAATGGTATCAGAGCTAGTACCCAGCCAGAATAAGTGTGCCAAACTGTTAGGTGATTATTGATATCATCCAAGCAAGGACGTTGGGCTCCATGAGGGGATGGATTGTAACAGGCTGGTGTTATAGTTGATTTCATAGCCATAGAGTTACATCCCACATTTCCTAGGTGAGGGAAAGCAATGCTATATATATATTAGCACTCTTCTAACATCGAGGCCTTTTCAGCTCCATTGGTAAGGCATGCAATTTATAACACCACGTGTCTGGGGCTCAAACTCTGTTGGCACCAGTTTGTGGA
The DNA here is from genome assembly GCA_949130495.1 of Sambucus nigra. Classification (NCBI taxonomy): domain Eukaryota; kingdom Viridiplantae; phylum Streptophyta; class Magnoliopsida; order Dipsacales; family Adoxaceae; genus Sambucus; species Sambucus nigra. The sequence continues at coordinate 34,069,916 of OX422212.1, forward strand.
TGTGAGCTGGAATAAAAGCCCATAAATCTATGAGTGGTGGTTAAAATGTGGACAATGTCGATAGTGGTAGAGTGGGGTATTATAAAAATGGGAATAAATGATTTAAATGATACTTTGTTTTGAAGATTATGTTATTGTTTGTATCGATTGATAAACCGATAGTTAATAAGATTCACCATTATAAATGTATGTTATTAATATTGATTTATTTGTAAATAGTGTGAAAGGATCGATTTTATATAATTAATAGTTAAACCTTGTTTAGTAACTGAATAGTTCTTTATACTCTTGATACTATGATACATTGATAAATACCATTCTTATTCAAATATTCATTTATTTTATATATTATCTAATGAACATTGATAAATATTTTAAGTTTATTTAATGATTTTGTATAAATGAATTTATTGTTATATTAATTCCATCCAATACTTTTATTTGGGTTATGTTACCCTGTTGGGGAAATTTAGTCAGTTTTCTTACAATGGGCTCTGACCCATTTCTTTAACTAACCTCTTAGATTATGTTTGAGCTTTTAGGATCGGATTGGATCTTGGAGAGCAAGGTGAACTTTGGATATTTAGTTTATGTTTGATTTAGTTTCATTTATGTTGTGTATTTCATATGAGACAACTTTTAAGATTTACGAGTCTCTTTTGACACCATGGTTGTATTTGGGATAGTGTATTGAGACTTTTGAGTGTTATTGAATTATGGGAGGATATTGTAGTTGGACTTTATAGTTGGTGATCATTCATATTGTTTTCTCTCGTATCTTATGTTTTTGGGAAAAAGTTTTAAATGTCTCAGATTTCTATCATATACTAAGAATGATATTGTAAATTATAGCAATTTGTATATTCTAATATTTGGACTTGATCACCCCTAATATTAAAATATACGAGTTGTTACAGTTTTTTAGTATGCCTTATTCATATTGTTTTTATCTCTATGGATAACCATACTCATTTAGGATGATGTTGTGGTAAATCCATATGCACTCCTCATATATTCACTTTTCCTGCACATTCATACATTTTTCCCCTCCCATTCACTTTCTCATACTTAATTAAACTCCTATATGTTAAACACACTTAGTTACACCCCTATATATACACACACTTTCTCCCATTTAGTCACACTCTAACATATCACACACATGTTAACTACATTTAGCCACACATTCCCACCTCACACACATTTGCTCGTAAAGGAGTAAGAGAGATTATATTTATACGCACTAGAGATCAAGAGGGAGGAAAGGTTGCCTAACCACTTTCCTCTTCGTAAACTAGTTCCTGATCACATATCTCTTTAGTTTCACATAGAACATGTGCCTAATAGCCCTGATTTGGGATTATATGTTTTATGTTGTGTGTGAAATAGTCTATTTGATGTGTGTGAAATAGTCTAGTAACTCCCAGTTTTATGATTTCACACACATCACTTGTCCTTGTCAATCGAACATCCAAAAAATTTCCCCGCCTTCGAGGATGAGAGTTCATTTTCCTTTTAATACTCGTACATGTGTGTAACTTCCTCTCTGGAGGTAGACCGAAGCATTTTCATCCCCTTATCATGCTATTCTTAAACTTTTCATTTTCCATGACTAACTTTGCCTGTGTCACGTTATTCTCAAACCGATGTTGAATTTTCTACACCATTAATGGCCATTAGGACTACCTCCAATGTTGATCCTATCGTGACTGCTTCAAGGTTTACATCCTAGTACCATTTTACTCGTTTATATATTTTCATTGTCATTTATTGACAATCATTATCCAAGTTTTGTTACAGACTCAATAGTTGGGATTCGTAGGTAGGGGTGTTCACGAGTCGGTTTGGGACCCTAATTCAAATTGAACCGATCGGTTCGATTTTGGAAAAGGTCAGATCGAAATCGAACCAACTATGAAAAAAATTGTCGATTTTGGTTCACATCAGTTTCGGTTCAGTTCCGGGTTGGTTTTCGACGGTTTCCTGTTTGGGCTGGGTTTTTTAAGGCCGGTTTTCGATTTGGGTCAGTTTTTGAAGGTGGTTAATGGTTTTTGGATATAAAAATATAAGTTATTTAGTTTTTTTAAATATATATTGGTTTTGGGTCGGTTCGGTTTGAATCGGTTTTTCCCATGTATAAATTATCAACCGAGACGACATGATCGTTTTTTATATTCGTAAACCGTAGGCCGAATCGGGCTAAAAAAATCGTCGATTTCGGTTCGATTTTTTGGTCGGTCAGTTTTTTTGCACACCCCTATTCGTAGCCCCCTGTTTGCCTGTTGTTGCTTGCCCTAGAGTTTCCTCGTTCTCTACGAGTGACCTTCAGATCACTTATTTTGGTATTGTTACCACTTCACCAAGAATCGAGGTCAATGTTTTTCCTTCCTTGTTCACAAATATCAAGGAAAACACACTATTTATGGTTATTTCTCTTTGTACATCCTTATGCACTTTTCGCTTATTGACTTTGAGTAAGGATGCTCGTGTTTCCATTTTATTGCCTACAAAATATGCCATATTTTCAAAGCATTCTTTCTCAAACTATTTTACATATAGCATCCAACATTTATCCATTTTTGCCATGGATAAGATGTCTAGCTTGTCTTTTTTTTCCTATTAAAGGGTTGGCTTTTTACATTTCGTGTATACTTTGCCCCTTTTATGGCTTAGTATGATGATCCAAGTTTAGCGGGGATCAATGTTCATGTTTCTATTATAGAACCCCCTTGAGCACTCGTACCCCCACCCCCATGCCTCAACCCCCAAATTGAGGTACGAGAAAGTACTACTGCAGTTGGAAATATCCCTTTACCTATAAGTAATAATGTTTTATAACTAAATTATTATTACATTTTATCATTATCTTTTTTATGTAAGTTACTCGTTATTTATCCTTAGTATATCTTCTTATTATTGCATTTTATCATTATGTCCCGGCCATGGACACACCTTAAGTATATCTTCTTATTGCACTTTTAACTTCTCCGTTTTTTAGTACATGTTCATGTTATGACCTTGTGTTTTCTTTTAGGTTGAAGAGAATGTGGAAGCATCTGTTTTGATGGTTGTCTTTAAATAATTGCCCATATTTCTCACAACCTTTGTATTTACAAGTTAAATTTGACGTGGGAGCTTCTATCTTGGGTAGTTGATCATATATGGAGTCCTAAATTCATTAGCATTCAATACATATTTGTGTTAATAGCTTGTAACACTTTCTCCCATTGCTCAACATGTTTCATTGTTCTAAAGTTCATACATATGCCTCAAATTTTGTTAAGAGTGCTTGGATACATTTGAAGCCATAAGTGCAATAACTTTTCATACCTTTGTCTTTGCATTTACATTGCATGCATGGATTTGGACCGTTACCCCCAAGATGGTCACCTTTAAAATGGTCAGGGTCCAAATCTGAGACCATGGCCCGGGGTGTCTAAAACTATGACCATTTATGGTTTATGGCGTAATAACAATACTTGATCATATTGGTCAAACTATTTTGCTCTCAAATTAATATAACACTATAGCTTCTAACTTGGTTGATCTCACGTCTTCAGAGCCCCATGTACGTTACCTTCTGTACCATTGTCTTTTATTTTACGTACAATACTTGCTCGCATTCTCAACTTGACCACTGTCTTAGGTAGAGTAGGCCAACGAGAGGCCAATTAAGTTTGTTGTTGACATATCCGTTGAGAAACAAGTAAGTCAAATATTCTTACTTTAATGTAACTTCTTTTCCCACTAATTTCTCTTATTGCTTTGTTTCTATTTGGGTGAGATAACATAGGAGGCAATCAGGCAACATGTTAGTGCCTTAATATTTCCTTTTTTCTTTTCTCCCCTCCTCCTTTTTTATTAGGTTGAAGAATCAGGAGTTAATGGCTCCGATGATGAAGAAAACGAGTATTATAACTAAAAGGGAGTGGAGGCGAGGAAGCGAAAGCCAATTTTGATGAGGAATTAAGTTCTTCAGACACTGACTCCATTCACTCAACAAACATTGATGTTGCTCAAGATAAGTTTCGAGATATATGGACTGAACAATATCTTGACCATTTCAAACAAGTCTAATTGGATATGCTCGAGCTTATTTACCAACACCAACTTAAGGCTTTCAATAGTGGTGTTAGTTCAAAACACTAACGGTATAACCATTATCAAATGTAAAGGTCTAGCTAAACAAATTCATCGGTTCACTTCTCTTGATCACAATGATATCATGTCTTTTAAGGCGAGATAATTACTCACTCCAATCAAAGATTTAAAAGGGTATTATAATTTAACCTTGAATGGTTAGATGCTCATGTTCCAAAGTTCATTCAACCTTCCCTAAAGAAACTCATGACATTAGAAGCTAGGCAAAAGACGAGAGTGAAAATATCGGGCAAAATCTATAAGGGGTAAAATCAAGTCCCTCAAAGCTTAGTTGGAAATGATTTTGAAAGGTAGTTAATATGAGAACAAACATGTTGATAAAGGTAGGATAGAAGTTGAGAAGTAAATGGGTAGCTCATAAAGCACTTTATATGGAAAAAATATTATTTTTATTGTAACTGTAGAATGGCCATATCTCATATATATTTTGAAGTCTTTTGACGTTGGTCTCTTTATGTAATTGTAACTTCTTGTTCTTTTGTATAGGCCTTTTGTTGGAATGAAATGAGGAAATTACAACTTGTATTTTCTATTGTTCTTGTGCTATAACACTTTCATACACCAACCACTATCTAATGGCTTGACTACTTGCTCGCCTAGACTTATGCTAAATGCTTGTATTTGTGAGGAGACGACTACAAAGACTTTATCATTGTACAAATTATTTTCTTGCATACTTTGGAAAGTCTACTTTATTTCCATCACTTGGTTTACACGTTCTTGATGGGATGAAAATCTTAATATCAGCATATTATATTATCAAGATTGTATAATAAATTGTTAGAATTGTGTAATCCATAGTGTTGATTGAGACTTGGGGTTAGAGCTCTTCCATGGATTAATACCTCTCTCTCTATGAATTCTCTCACAATGATGGGAAATGAGGAGGAGATTATATGAGTGCATTAACCTTAGGGATCAGAACCCTTATTTATATAGGCATGTAATTAGAACCCCATAAATTTTAATTATGTGACTCTTGAGTAACCACGACTCATGAGTAGCCAATAGGTGACTCTTGAGTAACCACACATTATAAATCCCATTCTCATTTTAATGTATTATTGGGCTACACTAATTAGATCACTTAATTAGCAGAAGCCTAAATACAATTACAACTTAATATGCAAGCCCATATTAGAATATTAAAATATTCCAATAATCTTCCACTTGCGCTATGTATTAATTCCGAAGGCAATTATATTCGATAACCTTAGGTGCGCACAATATTTGCTATACATTCTTAAAAAATCTCCCAAATCAATCAAGTCAATCTCTTATACCAGTTTGAGACCAAAGTGACCTTTCTTACATTTATTTCGTAACTTGATCGATCAATGATCACCATACCAAATATATCCCATGATATATATCAAGTATGGATGTGTGGATAAAAATTACAGGTAATGTGATCTCAGGCGTGCATATTTCCAATTGGTCCTTTCTTTATTTCGAAGAGAGATAAAACATTAGTCTTTTAAACCTTATGTTATACCACAATTAATAGACATTCAGAGTAACGACAAAATGAAAATAGTATCAACTTTATTTTGCAGAAAACTGAAACATACATAAAGTATCTCAATAGTGTCAAAGAATAGAACATGGACAAACTCCCATTAAAACTGCATATCATCAAACAAGACAACACCCATATGAGCAGTGTGCTTATGAAAGACCATAGGTGGTAAGCCTTTAGTAAAGGTATCCGTGATCATAGAGTTTGTTCTTGTATGTTCAATCGACACTATCTTACTCCGAACTCCATCCTTAACATAAGAAATGTAATGACTATTTGCTTAGACTTCGACGAGCTTCTATTGTTATTCGAATATAGAACTGCTGAATTATTATCACAGTATATCTTTAATGGTCTTTCAATACTATCCACAATTCGCAGCCTAGTGATTAAAATTTTGTAGCCATATCGCATGATTTGTTACCTCACAATAATCTATGAACTTCGCTGCCATAGCCGAAGGTGCAATGAGTGACTACTTAGCACTCCTCCAGGAAATAGCACCTCCAGACAACAAGTAGACATAGCCAAAAGTGGATTTCTTAGTATCTTGGCAACCTGCAAGATCGGCTTTAGAATTTCCAATGATCTCCAAATTCTTTGATTTCTGATAAATGAGCATTTAATCTTTAGTTCTCTGTAAATACCTCATAACCCGTTTGGTTGCATAAGGAACCTTTATTATTTATTTACATTCAGTCTCATTCTTAAGGAAATGACATAGACTAAACTTGTCTCCCGCATCAACGTGAGTATCTCCAAGTGTACAATCTTTTATGATAAATCTAGCTGGTACATTTTCGATATAGCTCTTTTGTGATAACTCAAGGACACCTCGAGAACGATCTCGGTGTATCTTAATTCATAATACAGAATAGGCATCCTCAAGATATTTCATTTCAAAATGCTTAATTATAAATCGCTTGGTTTCATGCAATAAGCCTATATTGCTGCTAGTAGTATGCTATCGACATAAAGCACAAGGAAGATAAATTTACTCCCACTGAACTTACGATATACATAATCATCAACCCTCTTAACCTTACAACCATATGAAATAATTACTTGATGAAACTTGTGATACCATTGATGGGAAGCTTATTTAATACCATAGATGGATTCCTTGAGTTTGCAAATCATAGACTTTGAATCACCCAAGACAAAGTTTTCGAGTTGCATCATATATATGATTCCCTCAATGTTACCATTGAGAAAAGTCGTCTTAACATCCATCTGATGTAGCTCTGCTACAAGTGCCATTATTGTCCTGCAGGAATCTTTCGTCGAAACTGGAGAGAAAGTTTCTTTATAGTCAATGCCTTCCTTCTGAGTGACCCTTTGCGACTAGATGCGCCTGATATCTCTCAACATTGCCCTTAGAATTCTATTTGGTTTTAAATATCTATTTACAACCAATGGGCTTCGCACTTTCAGGTAACTTGATAAGATCCCAAGAGTCGTTATCTCTCATGGATTTCATCTCATTATTCATGGCATCAATCCACTTTTAATAGTTAGCACTTTGTTTGACTTGTTGGAAGTTAATTGGATAATCTTTCGTTGATCCTATATATGAAACTCATGCTCTTAAAGAAACACAGTGTAATCACTTAAAATTGCACTTCTTCTTTCTCTAGTGGATCAGCTTAATGGAACTTCCTCATGAGGTTGTGGAGTTTGTTCTTCTGAAGTAACTCTTTGGTTTTTTATAGGGACGTCCTTATTGTTATATTCTTTAACACTGTCAGCAGGATGAATAATGTTCAAAAGAGGAATTGATTCCTCTTCAAAGACAATGTTGAGAACATTATTATTCTTAATCGTATCTTCCCCCTCAAACTCAACATTATCAAGAAATCTCACATTTCTCGTCTCGAAAAGAACTTACTTGAGGGATCATAGAACTTATAACCCCGCGACCGTTCAGCATACCCAATAAAATAGCATATAATAGTTCTTGAGTCCAGTTTCTTTTCATTTAGCCTATAAGGCTTTACTTCGGTTGGACATCCCCAAACGTGTAAATGCTTAATGGTAGGCGTTCGGCCTAACCATAGTTTATAAGGGGTTTTAACTACCGCTTTACTAGGTACTCTGTTTAGAATATATACCTCAGTCTTAAGTGACTCTCCCCAAAGTGATTCTAGGATAGAATAATGACTAATCATACTTTTTACCATGTCCTTAAGCATTTTTTTCGTCTCTCAGCAACACCATTCATGCTAGGTTACCCTGGCATTGTGTATTGCGGGACGATACTGCATTCTTTAAGAAATTTGGCGAAAGGTCTTAGATGTTGTTTGCAAGGTTTCATTAAATAAAGCATCGGTATTCGACATATCTAATTTATCAATTAAAGAATCCGTCGTAACAAGAGTAGAATTAAGAAACATACTGATTTTATTATTTCCAAATGAACAAGAAAAAACATATTTATCAGCAGAAATAAAAACGAAATTCCGCCTCAAAGACGGTACTGTGACACCACACCCATTTGAATATCGGGTGATCAGTCCTTTATTAAAACAAACAGGAATCTTATTTGGATCATCCTTATCATCATTGTTGAAAACTTTTTAAAATTTACTAACCACCTCGTATTCATAAAGCCGGTGCCAAAATTTATATTTTTATTAAACAACAACAATAATATGCGAAAGTAATTAAAATAACAAACCATCCACGCAATAATAACAATATGAAGCAATTACCAGATAAATAATTGAAATAAAAATAACACCGAAAAAACATCGGTTCCCAATAAAAAAAAGTCCAACTAACATCTAATGAAATCAAACTAAGTCCACGAATGCAAAATCTCATAAATTGAATAAAAGAAATAACTGAAGGGGAAATATGACCAAATGAAATAACTGAACCGCATCCTACTCTAGGAATGAAGTAACTGAAGTGACTAAGTCTAAATCCTGCAAGCATCCACAAGTACTATAGCTAGGCATCCCTAGAACAGATCATCAAGCTTGGCGTCCCTGTGACTGGACACCTAAAAGGTTTTGAAAATATTTTGCTTACGGGTCAGAGACCAAGTAAAACCGTTTAAAAATATTTAGCAAGTATTTATCACAATTTTAAAATAGTTATAGATTACACATGTTAGCTCAACGTACATTCCCTTGAGTTCCTCACCTCTTATATAATGTGCACGCCTAACTTATCTAACCTATCTATGCTACACAGCCCGACTAGGTACCATAAATAACTAGCAAACCACTAACAGGTTTAGCTCGCCTCGTACTGCCCATACAATACGCCACAATATACTCTTCATTGCCATTAAGTCCTTCATTAAGTTTCTCTTTAACTTATCCATACCGCCCATACAGTACTCTATCAATCTAATTAATAATTAACATCTCCCTCGTGTTATTATTAAATCCAAGTTAACATTTCACATATGTTAACGTTCAAACCTTTTTATTAAGTTTCTTTACTTAAATTTTTAATTTTAGATATACGTTGTCTATCTATTCTACTATTTACACATTAGTAGATTTAGCCTTGTTTGGATATACACTATCTAGTCTCCCTACCATCACACGTAAGTAGATTAAAAATTGCTTTAGATTTACACAATCTAGTCTCCCTACTATCACACATCAGTAAAATATTCACCCATGTGTGTATGTGTGTGTGTGTGTGTGTATGTGTGTATAATCTAGCATCTACCAGACAGGCCGTCGCGATACACACTTACGTACTCTGCTATCAAGTCTATGTACCTCTCATACCAAATCAAGGACTACCGGTTCACATGTCACCCTCGAACCATAATCAAATCAACATGTATTGGAGGCAAACATATTTCTAAGCCTTTTGGCTACGTACATACCTAACGTACCCAAATGACCTGCCAGTCCCAATAATACACGCACATTATGAGTCGTCCTAAGTTCTATGTTCTTGGGAACTAATCCAGACCTCATTAGAATCGTCAAGGTGGGATCGCCCTCTACGCGGAACCTCCGTGATAGCAAGCAGCGTAGGTATGTTCACACATAAGAAAGCATATATTAGGTATGCACACAGCCTATCCATAGGTATATTCAGTATAGGCATGCACACAACCAATAACAATAACCCGTATAAGTATACACTCCACCTATAAATATAATAAATATAGGTATACACTCAACATATGATATTAACCCGTACGTGGTATTTATCCCTCAAATACTTACCGTATCATTAGTTCATAATATTAACTCACTATCGTATATTCCTGAGTATTATTTTATACCCAAAGGGCCCCTAGTTACCCATTAAGTTAATTCAGTAGTTATTGCACTCATACCCTACTGGTCTATATCCCAGGTTCACTCGAAACTTCGTGACTCGTCCATATTCTCTCGAGTTCATTACGTTATAACTTAAGCTCGATAAATTTTCACCTTAATTCCCTCATTGATATCTAAGCCTCAACCCTACCAAGGCCTATTGTAATTTTAATACCCCCCCCCCCCCCCCCCCCATAATAATTTAAGGATGTCCCAAAAATCCCCCTTATAATCATTCGCAATTTCTAGGCTTAAATAGGGAAAGTTGACAATTCTGGGCATACCGAATCGATTCGCCTCTGGGCCGAATCGAATTGAAAAATAACATGTCTCTTCTTCTTATACGTAGCTACGTTTTTCACCATTAAAGATTTAACCCAACTTCATAAAACTCCATAAAACTCTCATCCAACATTACTAAACATCATCTAAGTATATAAGGGTGATTTAAAACGTACATAATACATTAAAACTATATGAACTTCATCTCAGAACCAATCAATTCATTAATTCATCAAAACCCCTAAATTTTATGTTCTTCATGTATTCTCATAAAAATACCCAGAATTTCTTCATGTTCTTCATCATATAACATTTGATTTCGTACTACTCATGCGAAGGATTAATTATACATGCAAATCCTACCCCAAAGCATGTGTATAAATCATCCAAAACCTCGAGATTCAATTTATATCATCAAATATAAGACCCTACTCTACATGGGTATTATAATTCTTCAAAAATAAGCAAGATAAACACTTGCCTTTGGTCTAGCATATCTAATTTTCGTTTGATGATAATGGATTTATTTGACTTCCCTTCCAACTCACAATCCAAAGTTGATGAAGGTGCAAGAATAAGGTTGAAATCTTCAAAAATTCTCCCTTAAGCTCCAAGAATGTTTTATCTCCCTTCTCTAATGACCTCTCCTAGTTTTTTATTCTTCTAAGCCTAGCCTCTCCTAACTTTATGTTGACAAAGACTTTGGAAATTCGTAGGTCTCTTAACCCTAGATTACCAAATGATCGAAATGCCCTCAAACGGTGTTGGTTTGGTCTAAAATCTCCCCATGACCCAAACTATACCCCCGAATATGCTATTTCGACCCTTTCGGAATCAACCGTGACCTCTAAATCATCATTTGAATCACTTTATACAATTATATTATTTTCTCCTCAAACTACGACACGCGTGAATTTGAAATAGACGAAATTAATTTAAATTCTAAATACTCGAATCAAATAAATTCTTCGAATTAAATAAATTCAAACCACCAATTTAATTAAATTCTAAATCAGCAATTTAATTAAGTCCTATATCCTTAGAAATACGGGGTATTACATACTTCCCCCATTTCAAAGGAATTCCGTCCTCAAAATTCGGATAAGACTCGCACTCCAAGCTATCTACACTACCTTAATCTTATACTCTTAAGATCACTACATATATTTCTACCTCTCCTAATCGCAGATAATATTAAAAGGATTTCAGCTACCTAGGGCGCCCATACACCCTATACTCGTGCATAACTGAATAAAAGCTACCCGACTCCACTAGCCTAAAATTATAACATAGATGTTATCCCTCAGATATAACTGCATCTACGAACAATAACTAAGGTATTAAATCCATGTCCTAATGACCAAATATCTCCCCACTTCCAACATTGCGCTAAGTTTCATGTGTGGGCTGTCTCGCAGAGCGAAATCCAAATAAAAAAAACCCCGATACACTACTACCTAACATTATCGATCGTTGAGATCCGTAAGGCCCTCAGTTCATAACACGTACCCCTATATTCCCGTCTTTGGAAATAAAAGTATACCCATCCACTCCGATGCTACAAAAGACAACATACATCATGACGCTCTTACTATCACTAGTTTTTTAGCGCGAATAAATCACAAGCTATATCTCTCCGCTCGATAATAAGTCAATCTACCATGAATCACATTATTAAACGTCCCTACTCATCGGGATCAAATATAACAATATAAACACATTCTTATAAGTCTATCATGCAACACACTATAACATATATACATGTATATATAGTCTAGACCCTCTTCCAGGCGATACCTAGAAAAAATAAATCATACCCTGAAACAGTGATCATAAATCCTACTATGACAGTCTACCATTGCTCAAACTATCGCTAACTAGTCGAACTCGAAAAGTAGTCTACTCTATTCTCATAATTCTCGAAAGCAGTATACTAACACATAATGTTAACATCCTCTTAGTTCACACACTCGCTCTCTTGTAGGCAACACCAGAGAGTCCCGCTCCCCATGGTAATTAATTATATATATATATATATATATATATATAATAAGGCTATTACGGTCAATGTACCTACTAAATCCAACTCACTCGCAAATTCTAGTGATCATAATACTACTTCGTGACGACCCCGTGTCATTAAAAATCTACCCCATACTCATAGAATAACAAATACAATTTACCTCCAAGTGCTAGTTGCATCGCTAGGTCGATGGGTTCCTGATCGTACTCCTTGTGTCTGAATTGACCCATGATCTGCTGCAATTATTGTACATCCAGAACCTCGTCCAGTGGTTGCCCCTGCCTCGTTTAGGGAATTCTCTCTTCATATGGCCTATCTCTCCACAAACGAAACGTTTTCCATAAAATCCTTCCGACCACTGATCCTGTCCTTGTTGGCCTCCCCCGCCATTCCTTTGTCCTAGTGGCCCTGAGGAACGAAATGTTACTGCTGCTACTGAGGACCGTATTGACCTTGCCTGAACCCAACACTCTCAAGTCGATAACCCCCGGACCTAAATCTCTTATTCGTATTTCCTTGTAGAAAATCCCGCTCCTACTGTTGTTGTGCCCCATTAGCACTAGTCCGATCGTACCTTCCAGTCTCGTTGGATCCACTCACTCTTTTGTTATACTTCACATGCAAGCGCTTATCCTGTCATTGAAGCAACGTTGTCTTAACAACCTATGTGTATGTCTCTAATGCCGAATTACCCAACAAGTGTTATCGAATCTTTGAGGCAAGTCCATCCATGAACTTACACATCCTCTTTGTAACACCCCGTATTTTTAATAACTTTTAAAATGAGAATTGTGGGATAATTGAAAATTAATCCGGATTTAAATATTACTTGAGAATAGAGTAATATGTGATTTATGTTGAATATTACTTATGATTAAAAGTAATATATATGATTAAGACTTTACATATGATTATGATTTTATAAAATTATCACGAGTGATGAATACGATAATTACAGTAATTAAGTCGGGACGCGCGTGTGAGTCATGTCAGGACTATATTTAAATGGAATAAATAGTAAATTATTTTTATTTCATCTGAATGGTCGTTTTGACTGCGCTAAAGTGTCCAGAAGGGTTTAAATAGTCGAAAAAGTCTACCTGGGTGATTACTTTGGGTCTCGGGGTAATTTGGAACCAAACAGACACCCCAGATGGGTAATTTGGTCATTTTTCCAATTGTGTGAATAGTACCCACGAAATTTTGATAATATTATATAAGTTTAGAGGTGGTGGGATTTAGGTTCATTCACCAAAAATCAAAAGAAAAGGCTTAGGGGAGAGGGAGAGACTTTATAAGAGAGGAAAAGACTTCTCTAGGAGACCAAAAGCCAAGAGTCATCCTACACCACCATCACCACCGGAAGTTGGTCGGAAAAAGAAGGAACACCAGTAGATTTATCTTCCCCAACAGTTCAGACCTATGAATTAGAGGCAAGTGATTAAAAATTGTGAATTTAGCATGTATATTGTCCATGTTAGAATAGTAGTAAAATTCTGAAAAGTGGTATGAACCAAAGATGAATTATGATGATTTTAAATGAATCTTTGAAACGAAAATTATGTAGAAATAATCTCTTTCTGAATATATAATTAAATCCACGAAATTTGGAAATCATTTGGTGAGGAAAATTTGGGGTTTACAATTGTTCTTGTATGTATGACAAACTAAGAAGTTTATGAATTTTAAGGGGGATAACTTGATTTAATTGAAACTTCATGATGATTTCGTATTGTTTAAAGGTTAGAAATCATTTATATACCATGATATATATTTTGGGATAAATTATGAGGTGTTTGGGATTATTTGATAGTGGTTTTGATGATGAAAAAGTTTAAACCCCGTATGTAAACATATGCATAAATCTGGGCAAAAATTTGATCGATCGATCGACCAAAATCGTGAATCGATCGACTCCCCTTGGAAATGTGATTTGTTTCCTTTTTAAATGGTGATGAAATCCCAACTTTGAGAAATCTTCGGTGTAGATTAATTGAATATAATGGGACTTAGGGAAGGGCAGTAGGATATACTTAAGACCCGAAAAGTATTATTATGTATGGGATTTAATGGGAAATTACGAGTGTTAACCGAATGAGTTACGGTTGAAAATTATATAAACTGGGGTTTACAACGGATAAATCATAACTTAAGGTTAGTACCATTAGTAAAAGGGTCATTAATTACCGGAATAACCTTAGGCTTATATGGGATTAACCCTAAGAGATGAAATAAAGGGTTAAGATTGAATTAGGGATTATGGAGAAATAAACCTAATTGAATATAATTTTAATTCATAGAAATTCGAGAGTTGTGATGATATGGACCAGTAAGGCGTAGATGTTACCTACTGAATTTACATGAGGAATAAATTATTTACCTTCGAGTGATGAGAGAAGCTCGGGAATATACTTTAAGAAGTAATGTCATAATCTGTAAATACGTAGGATATTAGAGATAAATAAACAACGTATGGAAATATTTATGTGGATTGTGCGTGTGCCCTATTGTTATTACATATAGGTGGGGTGAATACCTATATTATTATTTATTGTGTGTAAGACATATCTACGCTGCTTGCTATCGGGGTGGAGGTTTCGCATTGTGGACGATCTTATCCTGATGAGCCCATATAAGGGGATTTTAGATTCGAACCCTGATCATAGGACCATGGACACGTGCTATCGGTGTGAATGATAGTTTCGACGATTGAATGGGAACGTAGGTATGTGCGTGACCCATTTGGCTAGAGAGTATGCTCCCCTCCAATAGGTGTGTTATGTTATTCATGGTTCGTGAGAGACGGCGAACCAATAGTCCTTTATACAGCAAGAGACGTATCGGGACATAATAGTATAGTATGCATGCACCGCAACTGTGTCTGGGAGGTGCCGTATTAGTATATATATAATAATATGATGAATATATATACTGTGATGTATTCTATTTTGTGAGAATTGTATATTAAAATTTATACTGTGATTTAATCTACAGTGTGAAATTGTAGATATAAATGAACAATGAGATTTGATTAAATTAAGTAAGCGAATACTTAATCTTAAAGTTGTGAAAGCCTAGTTCATATTAAAGATAAATGAACATGTTTAATTATCATATGTATTATGTGGGAAATACGGGGAAATGATGTGACATAGAATTATAATTGAAAACCTTAATTCGGGAGATGATAACGTACGTTAAGTGTGCACACTAGATGAGAGGTGAGAATTCTCAAGCGAGAGCCCTATAAACTAACATGTACATAATATTTGCTTAATTGCAGTTGTTATTTTAAAAATCTTTTACAATCGGGATCTGACCCATTTTCTTGCATATTCTCTTCTTTATTGTATCTTGTACATAAGTTATCCAGTATCAGGGATGCCGACATAGAATATGGATGTCTTGACGGATTATAACTATTAATGGAGATGCAAACTTTGTTAGACGCTTCCATTATGTTGATTCATGCATCTATAGTATCTATTTTCATTTAAGGTATATCGCCCAGGATTCTAGTAATTTCATTCCTATTCTAGAGATTGTAATTACTTATGTCATTATTGTCGATATCAGTTTTGGTTTGTTGGTAATGAAATATTATAACTGGAAAGTTATTCGAGACACATTTATTCTTGTTATATGTAGTTCAGTTGATATGTGATTATTATTATTATTATTATTATTATTATTATTATTATTATTATTATTATTATTATTATTATTATTATTATTATTCCGTATTGTGGAATGGTTTTAATTAAATTAAACATGGAAAAAGTTTTGACACTAGCTTAATTATTTATTTGGTGAATTAATAAAGAAATTAATTTTCGACAGTGATGCTAAGAATGAACCAACTGGATATTCTGATTTAATTTATTAAAGGACTGATCATCCGGTATTTAATTAGGTAGGGTGTCACACTCTTCTCTTCAGTATTTACCTTATCTTTCACGAAATTTGCTAACCGAGTGAACTCTTCCTCGTATTCCGCTATAGTCCTATCTCCTTAAGAGACATTGAGAAACTGTCGCTTCATCTCTGTCTTGGTAGCGGACGAAAAATACTTGCGGTCAAATCGCACCCAAAACTCCCCAATGATCATCAAATCTCTCTCCGTGGCGGTCATAGACTCCCACCACTGTAAAGTTTCACCCACTAGCTTGAATGTCGCCAAGAACTGTTTCTGAGTATCAGTACAATCAATTATACGCAGGTGGCGCTGCATGCCCTTCTTCCATTGAGTGGCCACTATTATATCTGAATTACCCTGCAATTCTGGAGGGTGACCCTTCTGAAATGCTTCCCTCGCTCTCTGCCACTCAGACGGCCCCGGGTGGGCCTGAACGTCGGGCGCCCCTGACGATTGTGGTTGATTATGTGGAAAGTACTGTATCATTGCGGTCATCACCACATTAACTACCTCTGCCATGATCTCGTCCACTTGTGCGGTCGTCGCCATTCCGTGCGGTGACGGTGGTTGTGGTACCTCTGGCTTTTGTTGATCCTTTCTTACCTCATCTCTCGCTGCTGATCTAGCCTGACGTCCTCTCTTAGGCGGCATCTCAAATGAGATTTAAAATATGTATAAGTTCACCATCAAATATAGAGTAACAAAAGAAGAACGTAAATGCGAATACGTAAGGGAGAATACAACAACCCTACCATAAGGCTCTACATCAAAGAACGCTAAGTTGAAATGTAAAAAGCTGTGCAGGTCCTAAGGACACTAGAACCTGATGCTCTGATACCATCTGTGACACCCCTCCCATTTAAATACCGGGTGATCATCCTTAGCATCACTGTCGAAAACTTTTAAAAATTTACTAACCACCTAGTATTCAAAAAGTCGGTGCCAAATTTTATCTTTTTATTAAACAAGAAGAACAATATATGGAAGTAATTACAATAATCAAGCCATCCACACAATAATAATAATAATAATCTGAAACAATCACTAGATAAATAACAGAAATAAAAATAATACCAAATAAACCATTGGTTCCCAATACAAAAGTCCAACTAACATCTAACGAAATCAAACTAAGCCCACAAATGCAAAGTCTGATAACCTAATAAAAGAAATAGCTGAAGGGGCGACATGCTCAAATGAAATAGTTGAACTGCATCCTACTTTAGGAATGAAGTAACTGAAACGACTAAGTTCAAATCCTACAAGAATCCACAAGTGATGCAACTATGCATCCCTGGAACAGATCATCAAGCTTGGTATTCCTGTGGCTGGACACCTAAAAGGATTTCAAAATATTTTGCGTACAGGTCAGAGCCCAAGTAAAATCATTTGAAAATATTTAGCAAGTATTTATCATGAGTTTAAAACAGTTATTGATTACACATATTAGTTCAATGTACACTCCCTTGAGTTCCTCATCTCTCAACTAAAGTCACGCCTAACGTCTCCTACCTATCTATGCTACATAGCCCGACTAGGTCACATCAATAACTAACTAACCACTAATAGGTTTAGCTCCCTCGTACCGCCCATACAGTACGCCACAATATACCCTTCATTATCACTAAGTCTTTCGTTAAGTTTCTCTTTAACTTATCCATACTGTCCATACAGTACTCTATTAATTTAATTAATAATTAACATCTCCCTCGTGTTATTATTAAATCCAAGTTAACATTTCACATATGTTATCGGTCAAACCTTTTCATTAAGTCTATCTACTGAGTTTTTTAATTTTAGATGTACGTTATCTATCTTTCCTACTATTTACACATTAGTAGATGTAACCTTGTTTAGATATACACTATCTAGTCTCCCTACCATCACACATAAGTGGATTAATATTGCATTAGATATACACTATCTAGTCTCCCTACTATCATACAACAGTAAGATATTCACCCCACGTGTGTGTGTGTGTGTATATATATATATATATAATCTAGCATCTACCGGGCTGGCCACTGTGATGCACACTTGCGTACTTTGCTATCAAGTCCATGTACCTCTCATACCAAATCAAGGACTATCGGTTCGGATGTCACCCTCGAACCATAAAAATTAAATCAACATATATTGGAGGCGAACATAATTCTAAGCCTTAGGGATACGTACATACCTAACATACCCAAATGACCTGCCAGTCCCACTAATACACACACATTGTGAGCCGCCCTAAGTTCTATATTCTGGGGCACTAATCCAGGCCTCATTGGAATTATTAAGGTGGGATCGCCCTCTGGGCAGAACCTCCGTGATAGCAAGCAGCGCAGGTATGTTCACACATAAGAACGCATATATTAGGTATACACACAGCCTATCCATAGTTATATTCAGTATAGGCATGCACACAATCGATAACAATAACATGTATAAGTATACACTCCACCTATAAATTTATTATGTTTAGGTATACACTCAACCTATGATAATAACCTGAACGTAGTATTTATTCTTTGAATACTTACCGTATCATTAATTCACAATATTAACTCATTATCGTATATTCCCGAGTATTATTCTCTACCCGAAGGGCTCATAGTTACCCCTTAAATTAATTCAGTAGTTATTGCACTCATACCCTACTATTCTACATCCTAGGTTCGCTCGTAACCCCTGTGACTCGTCCTTATTCTCTCGAGTTCATTGCGTTATAACTTAAGCTCGATAAATTTTCACCTTAATTCCCTCATTGATAGCTAAGCCTCAACCCTACAAAGGCCTATTGTAATTCTTAATGTCCCCCATAATAATTTAAGGATGTCCTAAAAATCCCCCTTACAATCATACACATTTTCTAAGGTTAAATAGGGAAAGTTGGCAATTATGGGCAACCCGAATTGATTCACCCAGGAGGCCGGATCAATTCGCCTGTCGAATCGATTTGAAAAGTAGAATGTCTTTTCTTCTTCTACGTAGCTACGTTTTTCACCATTAAAGCTTTAACCCAACTTCATGAAACTCCATAAAACTCTCATCGAACATTACCAAACATCATTTAAGTATATAGGGGTGATTTATAATGTACATAATACATTAAAACTATATGAACTTCATCCAATAACTGGTCAATTCCTTAATTCATCAAAACCCCTAAATTTTGTGTTCTTCATGTATTCTCATCAAAATTCCCATAATTACTTCATGTTCTTCATCATATAACATTTGATTTCGTACTACTCATATGAAGGATTAATTCTATATGCAAATCCTACCCCAAAGCATGTGTATAAATCATTCAAAACCTCAAGATTCAATTTAAATCATCAAGTATAAGACCCAACTCTACATGGGTATTATAACTCTTAAAAAACAAGCAAGATAAACACTTGCCTTTGGTCTAGTAGATTGGATATGGTTTGATGATGCTGGATTTAGCTGTCTTCCCTTCCAATCCATAATCCAAAGTCAATGAAGGTGCAAGAATAAGGTTCAAGGCTTAAAATATCCTCTCATAAGCTCTAAGAATGTATTTTCTTCCTTCTCTAATGGCCTCTCTTAGTTTTCTATTCTTTTAACCCTAGCCTCTCCCAAATATATGCTGATAAAGACTTTGGAAATTCTCAGGTCTCTTAACCCTAGGTTACCAAATGACCGAAATTCCCTCAAACAGTGTTGGTTTGGTCTAAAAATACCTCGGGAACCAAACTATACCCCCAAATATACTATTTTGACCCTTTCGGAATCAACCATGACCTCTAAATCATCATCCAAGTCACATTATACAATTATCTTATTTCCTACTCAAAATACGGCACGTGTGAATTTTAAATAAATCGAATTAATTTAAATTCTAAATACCCGAATGAAATAAATTCTCCGAATTAAATAAACTTCAAATCACCAATTTAATTAGATATTAAATCACCAATTCCATTAAGTCCTATATCCTCAGAAATACGGGGTATTACAGGTACTACATAAGTCTCTCTTTATTCAATAAAATGAACAGTCTCAAAAGATAATCTGAAGTCCCTGATTCAACTGGAACTGTTTTGCCATTGCCCACATAGATGAATATTTCAGCATCACTTGGCAATCGACTCCACAGGCAACCATGCATAGACACACTTACATGATTAGTAGCTCTAGAATCTACCCACCCAGTATGACTAGGTACAAAATCTAAATTAACTTCAGAACAAACCAAAGTGAGAATTTTACCTTTCTTTACACGCCATGAGGTGTGCATGGAACAATCCTTCTTCACATGCCCAGGTTTTTTACAAAATTAACGGGTAAATTCTGGATCCTACTTCTTTTGTGGAATTTTGTGTTGTGTTGTTCACACTATAGTTTTCTTATTATCATTCCTTTTTCGCTTATTATGAGCACTTTTAATTGTCGTTTCTCACTTCAATGTGTCTTCTTCTTGCACACAATGAGAAATGATTTCATTAAACTAATCGTAGTATGTAGGAGAGGAAATCAGTACCAGATGTATGAGCAAGTCATCAGACAGCTCTAACTTTAGTGCCTCAAGTTTTGAAGCTATGTTAGACATCCCCATAATCTACTCCCTTGTGTTTCCTTTACTTTTATACCTCATTTGAATAAGGTTAGCTAGAATTGTACTTGTCTCAGCCTTTTCGTTCTTTACAAAATGATTTTCAATATCTAGTAAGAAACCCATAACAGTTACCGACATACCGCCCCTGAATGCTTCTGGAACGATGTGCTTTAACATCATTTGACTTGAGCGATTATAATGATCCCACTTCTCAAAGTTCGCTTTATCCTCAATATAATTTCTCCATAAGAAGATTGGGTTTCTCTTTCCTTAGTACATAGTATAAATCCATGCAACCGAGAACTATCAGAATATTCTTTTTCCGGTTCTTTAAGTTTGTGCCGTTAAGCATAGGAATTGTGTTCATGCTACAGTGATATTAGTAGCAGAAGCAGTAACTAAATTCAGAGAACAAATAAATAACATTATCTCAAATTGAAATTCATGTCAAGATATATTAAAAGAATACATGCAAGACATAAATTTTATGCAATTGTAATGGCGGACCCTATTGAAGATACCTAGCACAACATTAATGTTTTGTCTTTGGACATAAACATTAACTTGTAAGTGGTACTCTTAGCGTAGAAATCAAATATTGATGATAAATTCGATCAAACAACGACCTTCTTTGGGTCGGTATATTATCCACATGGAAACTTTATAGTCATCACACATTTATTCCCGCGTGTATATTTAATATTTGGCCAATTGACAACCTTCCTTTGGGTCGATCACTAATCACATAAATAATAAACACACACATCTTAATAACTCAAAATAGATTAATCTACGCAATAGAGGTTAATTTAAAAATGTATTACTTCTATTAATTTATTTTAAGATACAAGACAAAAGGGTATCAATTAAATACCACAGATGGGAGCATGACTTTGGTTCCATAAAAAAATATCCTGAATCCAAATCATTCAAAAAACATATGTTCCTCTGACGGGATTCTTCTTCCTCCCATCAACCATATGAACACCTTATCATATATCTAATATTCAAAACTTTATATTGAACCATTGGTCAACACTAAATAATACATAATATGAATATTATAACAAACATTTAATGATAAAAAACACTTGTAATTACTAGACTGTAGGAAATTGCATTCTATCCCTGACATTTGACAAAAATTTTACTTTCCCACTCCTCTAACCATAAACGGTCGTTCCCAATTCGATTTAAATTTAGAATCAAATAAGCATCTCGAGCTTCTCATATGTTTAATGGAGGCACAAATAACTAGCTCTCCAACTTGAAACTCCCTTGGCTTTATAATATTTCATAATCACGAGGGAGCTACTAAGTGTACACTTTAAAATTCCTCATGGTGACATCTTGATGCTTATCGAGTGCCTTGCGTTTAATGAAAGATCATGGTTCAATGCTACCCTTTTTGAAGGTATTGAAAGTTCAACGAGTAAGATTGACTCGGACCCATATATCAACGAGAAATGGGTAAATATGGTTTGTAAAAACCCATATATTTTAACTTGTCAGAAAAATTTATATATCATTTTATAGTAATACAATATACTCATTTTTCCCTCTCTTAGAAGATTGTATATCCCGGTTTCCAAAACACTTTGTGTCCAAGAGGTCTCTGAAATCTTCATCAATGTTCAAGGCATTGAATCCGACTTCATTCATCCCGGCATCACATTGATTAATTTAGGATGAAGGTAAGAGTAAGTTGGCAAACTTAGTAACTCGGCAGACTTAGTATCCATGGTTTTGGGAATTCAAATTATTCATATATTTTTCAAAACATTGGTCTGTGCTTTAGCATATTTTTCCATATTCAAAATGTTGTAGTATTTTGGTCTATACAAATCTATTTTAAAAGGCATTTAGAGTCCCATATTTTCTTTTCATAGGGAAAGGTTCCCTTCGTTGATCTCGAGTGCTATTGGGTTTAAGAAAAAATTTGTTGATCATATGCACGATCTCCATTGCGGGTAGTTCGCTACAACGATAGTAAATATTTATTGGTAGTGCCTAAGATGTTTTATCTCTTAAAAAATCTCTAGAAAATACCGTGACCTTCTTTCGCGGGTACCTTGCATCAGCAAATTTTTTTTAGTGTTACAGCGAAACATCAACGAAGCCCGTTGGCAGATTTTTACTATTCTACAAAATATAAGATATTTCCAAAAAAACACTTTTTAGGCTTGATGAGATCTTTTTTACGATCATTCCTTCTCTACCAAGTCAATGGGAACATGTGCCTAAGATATATATATAATTATCCTTTCTCTTTCATAAGGCTTATAATATTTTCCAAGAGAAAAAGTCTTTGAGTTTTTGTTCTTCATTTTAAGAACCTAAGATTTTCAGGAAAGAAAATTTGTTCTTTCTTCTCCTTATTTTTTTTCTTTGCACTTAATCGTCCTTATCTTATGAGTGATTAATGTTAAAGAAAATGTAAATTTTGTAAACCCCAAAACACTTTTGTTCATCAAAATTCTTTTAAACTTATGACTTATAGTCCTTGGGAGATTCCAGTAATAGAGTGGTCCTTTACAAGACAACTTCGAAGTTGGTTCAAGGCAACCTTATTGATCATTTGATCATGACATCAATGTGTTGATATTCTCGCCAACGTTACACATGTCTTCGACTCATTGACTATCACACCCCAATGAACTTAAATATGTTTTTAATAGCATAACACAATTAACATCAGAGTCATAATTAAGCGAACCTACAACACTATGATTAACAAGTACCATTATCAAATTAAACCACTATATATATATATATATATATATATATATATATATATTATATACACATACATACAATGTATGAATGTAATAAAATCATCAGCGTGACAATAGTAAAATTTCCATATCTAAACCCTAGCTCTGTCTAATGGTGAAAATCTCAAAATCACCAATCATATGGTGTCCTAGATGGCAGTATACAGACCTGAAAATGTTAAAATATAAATATTAAACTATAAAGATTAATGAGGTACTCCTTCCCGGTAATCAAATAATAGTGTAGTGGGGCTTGAAGGTAATATCTGAATTAGAGAAAGCTTCCCCAGTTAATAAAAGAGACTCGAGAGAATGAAGCAGCATGAAGACAACGAGGCAGCTTAGTGAGGAATCCCAGTGATGCAGCCCAATGAGGAAACTGTCTGAGAGAGCTCTTCTTTATCTTACTTTCTTACTTAGTCAAATTGTATATTTTAAATACATTGATTGTAATGCTTGAGTGTTAGGTCAAACGGTACTCACGAGAGACCAGGCCTGACAGAGCCTGGGAAAGCTTCCATCCTCTATTGAATGACCTCATCGTGGGAACTTCAGAGGGACTTGGTTTGGAGGATTGAGAAGTTAAGTAACGTTAGGGCTTGTCCTGACCATCTTATATACACCTGGTAAAACACCAAGAGATCATTTCATTATGGAAGCTTGTGTAGAGTAATCTTGAGTTCCATCGCATATTGAGCTTTGAGCCAAAATGACCCCTACCAAATGTCACATCTACTTTACAACTGGCGCCACTGCCCACTACCCCTTGTCCAATCTGAAATTGAGTAAATCACTATGGTATTAGGGTTGTCAAACGGTTTGGTGAGATACCTCTACCATGACAGTCCGCTGATGAATAGTGTGTAAGTAAAAGGAATGTCTGAAGCCCTTATGCTTTTGACTCACTTGAGTCTATATTGTATAAGTGCTCATCTAGTTTGAAAATTGTGACAAAATTATGTCCTCCCTAGAAACCAAAGAACCTCGGAAGTTGGTTTGCTACTTCATCTCTCTATCTTGTAGTGATCAAGAACAAATTGCCAACACTCACACACAGTAGAATTTATTTAATGCATATCATACTGCATAATAATGTGTGTATTTATGATGAGTGTGTTTATATCCCTAAGTTTGAATTTTAATAATTTTTTGGGATTTTATAAACATTTTTTAAATAAGATTTTCTTAATTAAAACTTGATTTAAAAGTTTATGTGGTCAATTTGTAAATATAATTTGTTGGGTATATTGGCCTAATGTTACCTTGGGTAGAATCCGAAAGCGGAGTAAACCTTAGGGTGGGGTTTTAATTACTTTAGGACGCGCATTTCATATCCTGTTATTGACCAACACCTGTCTTCATCTGATTGGCTGAGATTGTGTTTCTTTACTGAGTTATAAACGCGTATGTTTTTAGCACTTGGATCATTGGTTATCGACGATATGCATGTTGTCTTGGTGAATCCCAGTACAACTTTTTAAACCAATCAGGTATCGTTTAAGCACCGCGTTCTTAGAACCCTTCGATCTAAGTCAATTTAACTTGACTTAATCCTGGCCCTTGGTTTTGATCCAGTCTCTCAAACCTTCTCTTCACCCTATAAAAGGAACCTTATTCTCAGACTTCGAAGACTTTTGCCATTTTCTTTTTTCTGAGAAATAGAGAGAGAAGAGAGAATAGAGAGAGAAGAGAGAGAAGAGAGAGAGTTAGAAACCCTAACCCTGTTCGTCAAAGCCTCTTCCAACCAAACTCAAACACTTCTTCAAAACTCCTTCATATCCAAAACACTACCCTGAGTGTTCTTGAGTGATTGAGAGTTTGAGTTGAGTTTGTAATTGCTGTTGTAACCTCTTGTTCGTTAGATCTTGTTTTCAACTTAAACTTTTACTCAGATCTACTTTCTGATTTCATAGAAATTTCAGATCTGAGTTATTCATGTTACATTACACTTAGTTTCATTCTTTATTTCTCATCTTGAGAAATATATTGTTGATTATTTTCTATAAAACGTTTGCTTACTTTGAAATCAATAATAAATGCATTCTATTTCTAGTTCTTGTAAAACTAAACTTTTGACCTAGTTTGGAATCTCACTTGGAGGTTTTCAATCTCGAAAAGCTTTTCTAAATTATGAGATTGATTAAGACCTTGACTGTCTTCCTAGCAAGGTATCCGTGGATTCTGGGATTGATTTAAAGGTCAAATAAGGTTCAAAGTTATGTAAGAAGAAAGAAAAAGAAAAGATCACAGCATATAGTGTTACTGTAATTTGTTATGACTGTTTGTACTTAATAAGTGTGTGTGTGTGTGCATGCATGTGTTAGAGAGAACCTCCACAAACACTTTCACCCTACAACATGAAAAGTGTTGTAATAAGATCTTGTGAACTAAGAGTCGACGTAAAGTGCTGGAACAAATCAGAAGTTAACAAACTGGGAGAACTGCATATACAAAAAAGAACTGAAAAGAAGTTATAAGGACACCAGAGGGTACATTCCTAAACTTATATAGGTCTGAGTTGTTTGCATGTTAGTTATATAGTTTTGTAACTCATAAATTTGTTTTAGTGAATTTTTCATTTTACTCCGTAGAGGGAGTCGTGGATGTTTTCTCAATTGGTGAGGTTTTACCACGTAAAAAACATCGTGAACATAATCTTTCTACATATCCTCATCTCATTCTTGGTTGTGCTGAGTTTAAGTTTTTTTAAACTACTTTATAAACATGTTATTCAAATCTTGAATAGATCTCGTACATACTGATTTGTTAAACACATCTTGTGTTCAAATAGTTTGGTTTTTATGAAAAGAGTTTCCTAAAAAAACAGATCGGAGTTACTTAAATAGTTTATTTTTATAAACAGCCTTAGTAACATATTTTTCAATTGGTATCAGAGCTTGGTAAACTGCTTTCAAAAGAGATCCTGTGTTTCTGAAATTGTTTTTTAAAAATCAAATATGGACGTGAAAAATGAAAGATTTGGTAACTTGACCAGACCTCCAATCTTTGATGGAACCAATTTTGCTTACTGGAAAGTAAGGATGATTGCTTTCATTCAAGGAACTCTGGGAGATGATGTCTGGGACATTGTTGAAAACGGTTACACTTTTCCTACTAAACCAGCCACCGAAGGAAGTAATGAGAGGGTTAAGAAAGCATTAAGTGAGTTCACTTAAGAAGAGAAACAAGTTTCTCGAAATAATAACAGAGGAAAGAATGCCATATTTATGTCCATAAATGAACATGAGTTCAAAAGAATCTCATCCTGTACCACTTCTAAGGAAGCTTGGGACACCTTGGTTACTGCTCATGAAGGAGACACCAGAGGTAAGGCTGCTAAAACTCAAATGCTTATTCAGCAGTATAACTCCTTAATTATGTCTGAGACTGAGTCATTTGATGACTTCTATATGAACCTGACTGATATTGTGACCAAACTGCATTCTAATGGGGTGACTTGTGACAGACATGAAATTGTATCTAAAATTCTAAGATCATTACCACAAAAATTTGATAACAAAAGATATGCTATTGAGGAAATGTGTGATCAAAATCTCACTCCTGAATTACTCAGTAGTAAACTAAGAACTGTGGAAATGGAACTAGAATTTAAGAAACAATTGACACAAACCCATAGGAAACCGACTAGTCCCAATCTGAGCTTCTCTTCTAAGTTAACTAAGCCTGAGCTTATATTCCCCACTTATGATTCTGATGAGGAATGCAATATAGAGAGTTTGGACAATCAGATTGCCTTAATTACAAAACAGTTTAAGAAAATCATTAAGTTTAGAAACAAAGTGGCAAATAAACAAGGCAATTTAAATTATCCAACTTCCTCTAATCACAGACCTCATGAGAAAAACCATGACAAAAATCACAAGGACTCTCATATTAGACCTAATAGAGACCTTAAGAAGACTGAATGCTATAGATGTGGTAAACTAGGGCACATTGCACAAGACTGTAGAGTTAACTTGAACACTCAAAACAAACATACTAGAGCTAACATTTGCAAAACATGGGATGATTTAAGTGACTCTGAACATGAGGAACCTGAGTCATCTGATGTTTTTGACCCTTGCATGTCTTTCTTTGCTAAGATCATATATAATGATGATGTGTCTATGCTTGTGTATGAAAATGTTTCTAGTAACTCTACTCCTGCTATTGAGAATCATGTTTATACTGGTTTAGATGCTTTGATTACTGAGAATGTTGCATGTTCTACTTCGGGGTGTGTGAGTCAAAGGGATAGCGATAATGACGATGTCAATGGGTGTGTGAGTTTAAAAAATGAATCTTTAGGGGTTACTCCACACACCACACTCAGTGACTCGGACAATGAAGACCTCCCAGACATTCACACACTTTATGCTAAAACTCTCAAAAAAAGCGCTAGACTAGAAAAAATTGTGAAAGAACTTACCAAAAAGTTGGAAGATCTAAGCCTAATGGTCAAACTAAATGTTGAAGAGTATACTACCCAATGTTTGACTCATAAAAACGAAATCAACATGTTTGATGAAAAACTCAAAAATTTAAAAGAAACAAATGAAACTCTGGAGAAAAAATACAAAGGGACATTGTTAGAATTGGAGCAAACTAAAGAAAAGACAGCAACTGTTTTCAAAAAATTTACAAAATTTAAAAATAATTCAAAATGTTTTGATGAATTTGTTGCTGAATCAAAAACCAATTCTGATGATCGAACTGGAATAGGGTTTTGCCCTAATTTGAAAACACAAACAAAATCTTTTGAACCTATCAAGTTTGTGTCAGGAGGCAAAAGACCTATTGAAACATGACCAGACTTTCATTCTCTAAAAACTGAGTTTGATTCAAAACATCAAAATTTTAACATTGGGGAATCAAGTTGCTCTAAACATGAAAGTTCACTTAAGGCAAAATACGTCTGCACCTCTATTAGGAAGAGTGAGTTTGTATTCAAGACTGTCACACCTAGGAATAGAGTTCATCCTCAAAACTCTTCAAAACCTTTATTTAGAAACTTTCCTAAGGAAACCCCAATTCTGAGCAATCTTTATTGCTCCTACTGCGACATATATGGTCACTCTTTTGATAGTTGTTATGCTAGGAGACTAGTTAAACCTGTCTATAATCCTCATATCTATCAGAACTTTAACTATTCTAGGAGGAACCGCAACAATTATATACTTCCTAGACAGCCAGATAGAAACTCTAATTATAGAAAGAGAAAGACCAAACCTAAAAGAACATTTCCTAAAAGGAATTCTAAGCACTTTCCTAAACCAAATGCTCAAGTCTTTCACAAAATTCAAAATCATGCGCAAAACATTTTTCAGCAAAAATCCAAAACTCGCAAATTTTATCAATTGAGAGTTAATAAGCGCAAGATGAAAACTCAGGTAATTTGGGTTAGAAAAGATGATCTATTACCTCAGATGAAGTCTAATGTTGTTGTTACTGCTTTAAAAGCTGAACACACATCATCCGGTTGGTATTTAGACTCTAAATGTTCTAAGCATATGACTGGTGATGAAACTAAACTTTTAAACAAAACCAGCTTTGCTGGTGGTAAAGTCATTTTTGGTGATGGAGTTTCATCTCAAATCATAGGCAAAGGAACTCTCCAAGAAGATGGGCTTCCTATTCTTCAAGATGTTCTTCTAGTCAAAGGTCTTAATGTAAATCTACTTAGCATATCGCAATTTTGTGACTCAGATCATACTGTTACCTTTTCAAAGAACAATTGCAAAATTTTAAATGAAAAAGGTGAATGCATAATTACTGGATTCAGAACTCCTGACAATTGCTACACTGTCATGAACAATTCTGAAATCTGTAATGTTGCCAGAATGGATGACAATGAGATATGGCATAACAGAATGGGTCATATAAATTGCGATAACCTTAGTAGACTGACTTCTCAGGAAATAGTTAGAGGAGTTCTTAAAATCAAACTTATACCCAATCTTATCTGTGGTTCCTGTCAGGAAGGTAAAATTGTTAAGGCACCTCATAAGAAAGTCAAAGATATTCTTACCTCTAATCCATTAGAACTCATCCATATGGACCTAATGGGTCCCTCCCAAACTGTTAGTCTATGTGGACACAGTTACATCCTTGTTATGGTTGATGACTTCACTAGATTTACCTGGGTAGCCTTCTTAAAACAAAAGTCTGAAACATTTCAAACCTTCCAAAAAATTCTTCTTAGGATTGAAAATGAAAAGGATACTCAAGTGAATAGAATTCGTAGTGATAGAGGTGGTGAATTCCAAGACACTGGTATTATAGAATACTGTGACTATAATGGTTATAAACACGAGTTTAGTGCTCCTAAGACCCCTCAATAGAATGGTATTGCGGAGAGAAAGAATCGTACCCTTCAAGAGATGGCACGTGTTATGTTACATGCCAAGAATTTACCTAAATATTTTTGGGTAGAATCTATTCGTACTGCGTGTCACATTATAAATAGGGTCTATCTTAGAAAGAATTCCAAACAAACCCCATACAAACTTTGGTACAATAAAAAGCCTAATCTCAAATATCTTAGAACCTTTGGCAGTACTTGTTATGTATGCAAAGATAGGGAACACTTATCCAAATTTGAGAGCCGGGGAGATAAAGCCATATTTCTAGGATATTCGCCTAATAGTAGAGCTTATCGAGTGTATAATCTTTGCACTAAAACCTTGATGGAATCCATAAATGTAATTGTTAGTGACACTACTGTAGAAAGCAAGACTGGTGAATTTACTATTGAGGAAGAGTCTACAAATATTTTAGAAAATGACTCCTGTGAAATGGATAATTCATTACCTATTGAGACACCTGAAGTACCTAACTGGGTTTCTAAAGATCATCCCATAAATAACGTAGTTGGTAACCCTAGTGATCCAGTGCGTACAAGATCCCAACTAAGAAACTATACACATTATGCATGTTTTGTTTCCCTTGTGGAACCAAAGAATGTAAATGAGGCATTTAATGACTCTCACTGGATTTCTGCTATGCAGGAAGAACTTTTACAATTTGTCATTCATGATGTTTGGTATCTTGTTCCACATCCTGATCAAAAAAAGGTTGTTGGCACACGTTGGATTTTCAAAAATAAGACTGATGAAAATGGGATAATAATTAGAAATAAAGCTAGATTAGTTGCTCAAGGATACTCTCAATAGAAATAATTGATTTTAACGAGACCTTTGCTCCTGTTACTCGTTTAGAATCTGTTCGTCTGCTTTTTGCTATAACTTGCCACATGCATTTTACACTGTACCAAATGGATGTCAAATCTGCGTTCCTTAATGGAATACTTGCTGAAGAAACCTATGTAGAACAACCTAAAGGGTTCATTGACCCTAAATATCCAAATCATGTATTTCGTCAGAAAAAGGCTTTGTATGGCCTTAAACAAGCTCCTAGAGCTTGGTATGAGTGTCTTTCCAGTTTTCTTTTAGATAAAGGTTTCAAAAGAGGCGGAAATGACCAAACACTTTTTGTCAAACATTTTGACAAACATATCACTATTGCTCAAGTTTATGTTGACGATATTATATTTGGATCGACTTCTCCCTCAGAAGTCAAATCCTTCTCTGAAACTATGCATAAGGAATTTCAAATGTCCCTTATGGGGGAGCTACAATTCTTCTTAGGCCTCCAAGTCAAACAAAATTCAGAAGGATTATTTGTATCGCAATCCAAGTACGCTTTAGAGATAGTAAAGAAATTTGGCCTCGAGAGTGCTAAAGATGCTAAAACGCCCATGAGTACTACGCTAAAACTTTTTAAAGATGAAAATGGAAAATCTGTAGATCCTACTCTATATCGTAGTATGATAGGAACCTTACTATATCTTACCGCCTCGCGTCCTGATATTATGTATGCTGTGTGTGTATGAGCTCGATATTAAAGTAACCCTAAAGAGAGCCACTTGAATGCTGTTAAACGTATCATTAAATATGTAAAAGGCACTCTAAATTTAGGACTTTGGTACACTAATGACACACCAAGCACTATAATTGGGTACATTGATGCTGACTGGGCTGGGTGTACTGATGATAGTAAAAGCACATCAGGATCATGTTATTATATAGGTAATAACTTGGTAGGATGGAGTAGTAAAAAACAAACTGCACATCACTCTCGACAACTGAATCTGAATACATAGCCGCTGGCAGTTGTTGTGCTCAATTAATGTGGCTTAAACAAATGCTAAGTGATTATGGTATTCAAGAAAACCAATTGCATCTCTATTGTGATAATCAAAGTGCGATTAATATTTCTAAAAATCCTGTTCAACACTCGCGAACAAAGCACATTAAAATAAGACATCATTTTATACGCGAATTGGTTGAATATAAGGAATTAGAAATCAATTATCTTCCTACAGATCTACAACTCGCAGATATGTTTACCTAACCTCTAGATTATAATAGATTCATTTCATTACGTAAATCCATTGGTATGGTTTATGCTGACTAATAACTTTGCTGTTTATCCAAGTTTTTTCCCTTTGTCCATTTGAGACAAGATGGGGGAGGAATTTGAGTCTATTCAATTCTTACATATGCTAAACAGCTTGATCTTAGTGATTTATTGCAGGTTCTTATTGTATAGTTACTCTCAACTGTTGTAATAGGGTATTCAAATGTACTTAGTTAAGTTATGTACTTTTTGATTTCTAGGTATTGGGTAGATAGAATTTTGATAGGAATAAGTTTTTCTTATTTTTTGTTGACCTACGAGTCCTAGATAACTCAAAGGAGATTTTGTCTCATATTTCCAAAGGGGGAGATTGAAGCCCTTATGCTTTTGACTCACTTGAGTCTATATTGTATAAGTGCTCATCTAGTTTGGAAATTGTGACAAAATTATGTCCTCCTTAGAAACCAAAGAACCTCAGAAGTTGGTTTGTTACTTCATCTCTCTATCTTGTAGTGATCAAGAACAAATTTCCAACACTCACACGCAGTAGAATTTATTTAATGCATATCATACTACATAATAATGTGTGTGTGTATATATGATGAGTGTGTTTAAATCCCTAAGTTTGAATTTTAATAATTTTTTAGGATTTTATAAAAAAAAATTAAATAAGGTTTTCTTAATTAAAACTTGATTTAAAAGTTTATGTGGTCAATTTGTAAATATAATTTGTTGGGTATATTGGCCTAATGTTACCTTGGGTAGAATCCGAAAGCGGAGTAAACCTTAGGGTGGGGTTTTAATTACTTTAGGACGCGCGTTTCATATCCTGTTATTGACCAACACCTGTCTTCATCTGATTGGATGAGATTGTGTTTCTTTACTGAGTTATAAACGCGTATGTTTTTAGCACTTGGATCATTGGTTATCGACGATCTGCATGTTGTCTTGGTGAATCCCAGTACAACTTTTTAAACCAGTCAGGTATCGTTTAAGCACCGCGTTCTTAGAACCCTTCGATCTAAGTCAGTTTAACTTGACTTAATCCTGGCCCTTGGTTTTGATCCAGTATCTCGAACCTTCTCTTCACCCTATAAAAGGAACCCTATTCTCAGACTTCGAAGACTTTTGCCATTTTCTTTTTTCTGAGAAATAGAGAGAGAAGAGAGAATAGAGAGAGAAGAGAGAAAACAGATAGAAGAGAGAGGGTTAGAAACCCTAACCCTGTTCGTCAAAGCCTCTTCCATCCAAACTCAAACACTTCTTCAAAACTCCTTCATATCCAAAACACTACCCTGAGTGTTCTTGAGTGATTGAGAGTTTGAGTTGAGTTTGTAATTGCTGCTGTAACCTCTTGTTCGTTAAATCTTGTTTTTAACTTAAACTTTTACTCAGATCTACTTTCTGATTTCATAGAAATTTCAGATCTGAGTTATTCATGTTACATTACACTTAGTTTCATTCTTTATTTCTCATCTTGAGAAATATATTGTTGATTATTTTCTATAAAACATTTGCTTACTTTGAAATCAACAATAAATGCTTTCTGTTTCTAGTTCTTGTAAAACTAAACCTTTGACCTAGTTTGGAATCTCACTTGGAGGTTTTCAATCTCGAAAAGCTTTTCTAAATTCTGAGATTGATTAAGACCTTGACTGTCTTCCTAGCAAGGTATCCGTGGATTCTGGGATTGATTTAAAGGTCAAATAAGGTTCAAAGTTTTGTAAGAAGAAAGAAAAAGAAAAGATCACACCATATAGTGTTACTGTAATTTGTTAGGACTGTTTGTACTTAATAAGTGTGTGTGTGTGCATGCATGTGTTAGAGAGCACCTCCACAAACACTTTCACCCTACAACACGAAAAGTGTTGGTAATAAGATCTTGTGAACTAAGAGTCGACGTAAAGTGCTGGAACAAATCAGAAGTTAACAAACTGGGAGAACTACATCTACAATCAGAACTGCAGAGAAGTTATAAGGACACCAGAGGGTACATTCCTAAACTTATATAGGTCTGAGTTGTTTGAATGTTAGTTATATAGTTTGTAACTCATAAATTTGTTTTAGTGGATTTTTCATTTTACTCTGTAGAGGGAGTCGTGGATGTTTCCTCAATTGATGAGGTTTTACCACGTAAAAAACATCGTGAACATAATCTTTCTACATCTCCTCATCTCATTCTTGGTTGTGCTGAGTTTAAGTTTTTTTAAACTACTTTATAAACATGTTATTCAAATCTTGAATAGATCTCGTACATACTGATTTGTTCAACACATCTTGTGTTCAAATAGTTTGGTTTTTATGAAAAGAGTTTCCTAAAAAACAGATCGGAGTTACTTAAATAGTTTATTTTTATAAACGACCTTAGTAACATATTTTTCAATGTCTTAGAATTTAATTATTATGACATACAGTGTGCTAATCCATCAGGCATTTAATGTTCGGGACTTAAAGTGCAAAGGCGACCCACATTAATGAAGACTGATACGTCTCGGGAAGGGGTGTGGGTAGGGGTGACAATTTTAGAAATGACACGAAAAAACGACACGGAACGATCCGAAATTGACATGATATGTCGTGTTCGTGTCGTGTTTTTTTACACGAAGTCATGTCGCGTCGTGTTCGTGTCTAAATTATGAGTCGTGTTGTGTTATTGTGTTATCGTATTTTTTAGGTGTGAAATTTACAAAATTCTGGTATTCGTGTCGTGTCGTGCCGTGTTGTTTTTTATTCGGGTCGTGTTCATGTCGACTAAAAAAAACACGATGTCGTGTCGTGTCG
Source organism: Sambucus nigra (assembly GCA_949130495.1). Lineage (NCBI taxonomy): Eukaryota > Viridiplantae > Streptophyta > Magnoliopsida > Dipsacales > Adoxaceae > Sambucus > Sambucus nigra. The sequence goes on from OX422212.1 coordinate 34,104,655, forward strand.
TGTCATGTCGACCCAAAACACGACCCGTTGACCCGAATTGCCACCCCTAGGTGTGGGGTTATTTATGAGCCTCAACCACTTCTCAGATGAGCCTCAACCACATTCTTCCGATAAAGTTCCACTGGCTCTCCAACTGTTGGCTCTTTAAAATTTTCAAGTGACCAATCAGCCAGTTCAGTTAGAAACCATCCTTTCCCATCTCCCTCAAGCTGACCAGGAAACGATTGATGCGGGACCTAGTAAGGTTGGACATTTGGGTAGTAACCACCTCAGTAATAACGACTGCCGGACCTTGGGGCCTATAGCTCATCACCAAAGGTGTTTGAAAGTAGGCACTCGGCAGTGAAGGTTTGAGGATGGTGAGTGACAATCTGCTCGATTAATTGTATATACTTGGGGAGATTGGCGAAGCACCATAAGGCATAACTCATGAGGAGCGATGTTTGTTGCACGAACCTCACAACTACAAACTGGCTATCAGCTAGCAAGTTTGTAGTTAAACCACGATTGTTATGGCTTGAATCCTCAAAAGGGACTGGTTCTTGATGTGTGGATTCAACAGGTGAGGATCACGCTGAGTTGGCGCCTTGGTAGTAGCAGGTTCCCTCATAACTTGAGGCGCGATAAAGAGAAATGAGTTTAAGAAAAATCTTAACAAATGGTTTTCATTGTTAAGTCACCGTTATAGATGGAGTTTGAGAAAAAAATCTTAACAAATGATTTTTATTGTTAAGTCCCCGTTATAGGTGGAGTTTGAGAAAAAAAATCTTAACAAGTGGTTTTCATTGTTAAGTCGTCGTTATAGGTGGAGTTTGAGAAAAATCTTAACAAGTAGTTTTTATTGTTAAGTCACCGTTATAGGTGGAGTTTGAGAAAAATCTTAACAAGTGGTTTTCATTATTAAGTCATCATTTTCATTATTAAGTCACCATTATGGGTGGAGTTTGAGAAAAATCTTAACAAGTGGTTTTCACAATTAAGTCACTAATATAGGTAGAGTTTGATAAAAAAAAATTAACAAGTGGTTTTCATTGTTAAGTCACCGTTATAGGTTGAGTTTGAGAAAAAAATCTTAAAAAGTGGTTTTCATTGTTAAGTCACCGTTATAGGTGGAGTTTGAGAAAAAAACTCAGCAAGTGGTTTTCATTGTTAAGTCACCCTTATAGGTGAAGTTTTATAAAAACCTTAACAAGTGGTTTTCATTGTTAAGTCACCGTTATAGGTGGAGTTTGAGAAAAACCTTAACAAGTGGTTTTCATTGTTAAGTCACCGTTATAGGTGAAACTTGAGAAAAAGCTTAACAAGTGCTTTTCATTGTTAAATTACCTTTATAAGTGGAGTTTGAGAAAAAATCTTAACAAAGGGTTTTCATAATTAAGTCACCGTTACAGGTGAAGTTTGAGAAGAATCTTAACAAGTGTTTTTTATTGTTAATTCACCGTTATAGGCGTAGCTTGAGAAAAATCTTAACACGTGTGTTTTCATTGAGAAGTCACATCGAAGGCATAATGATAACGCTTGTGCAAAGAAGAGGGAAAGCGCAGAACATACCTCAGGCACAATTACAGGAGTAACAACTTCAGGGGTAATAACTGTAGGAATAACTCCAATATCCCTATGACTCTTAGTTGAACCTTCAGCAAGGGGAACCTTATCCCTTGGCGATGCACCTTCCCCACGAAAAGGCACAAGTGCCAAGTTTCGAGAAGATTCCACCGACGTCGTTTGAGCTCTAGATGATTTATCAACTCCCAAAGGGGCCAAAGGAACCCCTTGGAAAGAAGATGAACCAATGGTAGAATGAAGAATCTGGGGTGTCTCAGAGCGAGATGGACAAGTCAGATTCGGGGAAAGCTGCTAACAATATTTAAGTGTTAGACAAAAGAAACACAACATAGAAGGGAGACAAAGGCACAAAGAGTAAGATTTTACCTCAGTGATGTTAGTGAAAGGGGAAAACACAATAGCTTGCCTCCCTAGAGGGAACTAAAGAAGTGACCCAATAAGAGATGTGGCTAGGTCAGAAGTAGTTACAACCTGAAAGTCAAGAAAATGCTAAGTATACAATACAGCCAATGGGAAGAGAGGGCCAAAAGAGAAAAAAATATTATCTCTAGAGGACTGATAGATGCTAGAACAAATTCTAGAGGAGCCATAGGGAGGGGAGATGACTTAGAAGAAGCCAAAGGAATCTCCTTTGGCTAAGGGAAAGCTCCAACGGATTCTATAGAAGTAGCAGTTTTCCTGGCAGCCTCCTCTACAAGTTTGGAGGCAGAACAACGAGAATAAGTAAGCCAAATATTGGGAGAATGAGGAGGAGATGCAACGGTCTCAGAAATACCAAAACGTCCTCCCACAAAGGGGCTCGCAAGTGAAAAAGGCCTATCTTCTTTAACCTACTGCATAGATAAAAGAGATTCTCACACGTGTTAGAGAAAATATACCTCACCAAGTCATTAAGTTTGAAATGGAAGTGTGGGAAAACATACCTCTTGCTCTGTAAAAGAGTGAGACGAAATGACCATAGGCGAAGAATGAGGTAAAGGTAAGGGAAAATCTCTCTTAGTGGGACCATGCTCAATATCAGGACTGTCATCAAGGGCAATAGCCTCATTGGGAGTTAGAGGAAGAAAGGTCCTGGGAACAAAAGTAGCAGGTATTGGCTGCACTTCATAAGCACGTTTTTTCTGGGTTTTTGTATCCAGAGTCTTCTTCCTGACACCACCAGCAATAGAGGGGATGATTAGGCATAATTTTTTCCCAATTTATCCCTTAATTTAGTTACTTTTAGCACCTCGAACAACGTAATAGGTTTGACTTTATCTCATAATATTGCTACTGACTTATCCTAATGAGTACACCGAGTTTCTGGTATTTCTTAGTGATTTTACAAGTATTTGATGTCAAGAAACGAAAGAAAGAAATCGGAAGAATCAAGAAAGACAAAAAGGAAAGTCAAAAGGGCAAAAGTGTAATTTCTACCTAAAATTCAGATGAGGCACCTAAAGAGACGTTGAAGATATCAAATTCATGAGTACATAGGAAGAAACGGCACCTCAATCGGAGTCCCGAAACAAAAGTTATGAGCGGTCAAAGTTGAGAAAAAAGTCAAACAGGCAGATCGATCTGCCCCCAGTTCGAACCGGTCCGCTGTGCAAAACTCCAGAAGACCTCAGATCGAAAGCAAACTGAAGAAGGATGAAAAATAAAAGAACCGATCTAACCCAGATCGGTCCGTTAGAAAATTAAAAGAACCAATCCGCATGGAAGGCAGACCGATCTGCCTGAGCCCCGGACCGGTCCGGCTATCGAGATTTTGTAATCTTATCTTTTCCTAAGAAGAGTCCTAGTGCAACAAAAACTCCTGAATTATTGTAGGGTATAAAAACCCATTTTATTATCATTATTTGTACGGAGAATTTTAGTTAATTTTCCATTCTTTTTCAGAAACCCTAGTTTTGATACAGTTTATTCTTTTAATTCCAATAGTGAAGATTATTTAGAAATTCTTTGATTACAAGTGTTCTTAATTGCTGCTGCTATTGCTTTGGTAAGATTAAGAGTTACTTTTCTTCGTCCAATTCCTTTCTACATCATTCCATAACTTTTTCTTGGTTTAATTATGGTTTTCTGCACATCAAACGCTGTTTTCATTACTTTCAACATGCTAGGCTAGATTTTCTAAGGTCGGGATACATGAACCCAACTTGATGTGTTAGTTGCATGTGTATAACATTAATCCTCTGAATTTAGTGATTGATTATGACCGTATCGCGTAGGAACACAACAATTGTAGATCTTTAGATCTCGTTTGCCTCTGGGTAACCGGGATGCTTTAGAATGCAATTCGAGTGTAACTAGTGCGATACCGATTTACTCATCCTCATATTAAGTATGATGCGGGCTTGAACCTCATATACGTAATGCTTGGGAGTACTAAATTCCGGGTTAAATTAATCAGTTAAATTTACGATTAGTATTATAACTGCAATACACTAGGGTTGGGGGATTGTATTCCCGTCCTGTGTTTCTCATCACATAGTTTAAAGTCTCAAATCATCTTTCAATAATATTTTAGGCAATTTAGTATAATTGCATCTTCTCATAATTTCATAGTTGCATTTAGTTGTAATCAATTCTCAAAACCAAATCATTTTTCCTTTCTTTTTAGAGTCAGAGTTAGGATTCACTCATCTTTCCCGTCGTTACAACTTCGTTGTCCTTTTTCCCTGTGGATATGATCCCGATTTATCGGGTTTATTACTAACACGATAGGCTTGCACTTGATCCTAGAGTGAATGCACATTAGAGACACTTTCTGAGTCGCGTCAGGGGAATCTAAAACTTTTTCTCCTTGATGTACCCCCCTTGATGGGATCTATCGTGATGGTGGGAAATACAACAATAGGAGGAGCAGGGGGAGTGTGTCGTTAAAACTCACGCTGTACCTAATCCAACTCAGGTTGGCATTTAGCTCTTATCTCTCCACTCAAATCTGCAGACATTTCGGGAGGAACGGATATAATATGAAAGGCATCCACAGGAACTTAGGACTTAAGCTGAGATTTGGACTTTGAAGAAGTCCCAATATTGGAGGCCCTTCATTTCTTGGCGAGAGGTTTGAATGTCCCTCGCTAGAAGCTATGCTAGTAGAAAAACATTCGGTAGGAGTACCTTCGTCAGTGTGTTTGGGCGTGAGAGCTTTCTTGGAACTTGGTGTGGCAGTGGGGACCATAGGGCAGTATAGGAGTAGCTAACTAGGATGATATTTGGGAGTACGACTTTGAGCGAACTCAATCCCAAGGATGGAATTCCCCTTTAGTTGGAAAACTCCGAACCACTGGGTAAATAGGGGGGACTTTGGACGAACTCTTAAATCTTAGCCAGTTGTGATAGTTAATACTTCAATGCAAAATTCGAAGTAGTATCGCCCTTTTGGGAGAGGGTAAGGATGGTAACTCGACCGCTGATTGTTGAACAGACAATGGAGGTTGTTGAGACAGTGTAGAGGGCACAGGCCTCAGAAAAAGTAGCTCTAGTGTGAGACTCCTGAAATACTGCTCGAGCAACCCCTGGTAATAGCCAAACTGACGACTGTAGTGGTTAGGGTTATAATGTTCTAAGGTGTATCCCATTCAGTATAAGAAGGTAGGTAACTGGGAGTCAAAGCTAAAATGATAACGAACGAAGGGTCCTCTATGATGAGGTCCTCATAACTGGGTTGCATAACTTTGGATGCAGACCCACAGAAATTCCAAGTGTGGGCAAAGAAATCCTCACCATAAGGCCTCATAATGAAACTACTCGTTTTGTCAAAGATGCCCAGGATGTCCTTACGACTTTGTTTTTATGGAAACAAAAAAAGGTGATGGGGCTTGATGGTTTGACAAGTTGGGAGAGGGACTGAATTGGTTGATATTTCGAGAAAATTATAATACAGGAAACCGTTAAAACTATGGTATTGGCAAAATTAGCCAAGTTATATCGACCCAAAGATCGCTCCATGTCCAGGAGGGTCCTATCTAGCCAAGAGTAAATTGATCCTAAATCCATGGCTACCAGAAGGGGCTTGTACCCCTAGTTAAATGGATGGAGAGATTGATAAGATCCATATGAGGTTAGTCGTTGGTCTTACCAGACAAGATAAAACGGGATAAAATCACAAGTATATAAGTTGGCAGCTCAAGGGATGTTTATTTCCCTGGTCTAAACTCAGCATAGGCAGAAGCACGATAGAAGAAGCTAATGAGAGGAGTAAAGGTATCTTTGTTGGAAGTACCGATGCATCTCTTATAAATCTGATCCAAGTATGCTCGGGCCTTCGTTTCTTTGGAATCCAAGGCCTCATCATGGTAGGGAGAAGTACTTATAGGCTCAAGCCATATAGCTCACAAACATCCTCAAGGGTAACGATGAACTCTCCCCATAGGGCACTGAATATGTGGGTTGTGGTGTTCTAACAAGAAACCAGGACTTGTAGGGCAGCGTTGTGTTTGGAGATAGTGAACTCCCCAAACCAGATGGCACAGTGAAGACCAACTTTAGTGAGGTCATCAGTATATGTGGACTTTATGAACAAGCTTCATTCAGCAAAGATGGATGGGAAACCACCAGGTCCTTCGAAATTAATGTGGGAATTACAGAATTCACCTCTATCGATGCAAAACCTCATAGTTCCCTCTGGGGGGAAGCCAAAAATAGTAGAGTCTTTATCTTTATCACCCAAGAGTAAAGGGTCACACTTGGCACTCAAAGTGCAAGTCTTGCAGGCACCCAAGAAATCATCACCCTTGCCAAAGATTGGAGAGCAACAGTAAAAGTGGAGTTGCTCTTGGCGACCAGCCATCAGGGTGACGACATCCAAAATAAGGGCAGGAGTTATGGTGGTGGCAGATGGAGCAGTGGTGGTGGGGACAACTGACACCCGGTGCACTAGAAGAAGAGGCCACGAGAGAGGTATAGGATGAAAAGGTTGAAAGAAGAGAGAGGGGATTAGAAACGATGGAGTTACAAAGGTTGAAGACGGCAAAAGAAGAAATAAATAAAAGAAAAGTTTGAGCAATAATGGCGGATAACACTTTCTCTCTCTAAAAGTTCTGTAAGTATGGAGGAAAATAAAGAGATGAAAGAGAAAAATGGTTAAGTGTCAAGTATTTGACGTTTGAACAGCAAATGGACGTTTGAGTTTCCCACAGAGGCACGTGCTAAGTCGCCAAAATGATTACAAAAGGGACACGTGGCGCTTCAGGGAGTGTTCTGACCCTACGTCATTAATGAGGTGACGCTTGGGAGAGAGAGGGTCGTTTCAAGAGAAGTAACTATTTTAGCGCCATAACTTTTTAAAATGGGAATTTAAAGCCAAACCGATCAATTAAAGATGCATCGAGGATAATTTTTTCGTCTAGAACAAGTGGAAAACAGGGACGGACACAACCCAGACAGAACGTGGAGAATTTTATAAGTCGAAATGCTAGGAAGTTTTCTCAAACACTTAACGGAGAGAATGCATATCACTAGGGGCAGCAGTCCTAATGAAAATGCCCCCCACTTACTTCAAGTTCACTATATGGTGGAACGAAATAATGCAAAATGGGGAGAATTTAATTTGGACAGTCAACACGATGATGGATAATTTCCATAAGTATTTTAGGAGAATTCACACAATTAATGAAGAAGATAAAAGGGTTGGGACCTAACAACAGAAAAAAGTTACCATAGGGCCAGATGTTGCAGAGCCTTGGTTCAGGTACATCAGGGAGAATTTAACTTTTTTCTAACAAAAATATCTGCAGTAGTTGCAACGAGGACAAATATGGAAGAAGTTTTCACTCACAATAAAAAAGGGTTCATAGGATTGAGAAGTTTTTCATTCTGACATTTCTTGTTATCACAACAAATCTCTACACATGGGGGAAAATGTAGAGGGGCTTGAAGGTAATCTCTGGTTTAGAGAAAGTTTCCTTAGTTAATAAAAAAGACTCAAAAGAAAGAACCAACATGAAGACAGCGAGGCAACCTAGTGATGCATCCTAGAGGGGAAACTAGCCGAGAGAGCTCTTCCTTATATTCCTTTCTTACTTAGTCAAATTATAACTTTTAAATACATTAATTTTAATGTTGTAGCGATTTGTAATATTGAGTGTGAGGTCAAACGGTACTCGCGAGAGGCCAAGCCTGGCTGGGCCTGGGAGAGCTTTCATTATTTATCGAATGACCTCGTCGTGAGAACTTCAAAGGGACTTAGTTTGGAGGATTGAGAAGTGAGGCGGTGTTAGGGCTTGTCCTAACCATCTTAGATACACCTGGTAAAACACCAAGAGATTGTTTCATCATCCAAGCTTGTGTAGAGTAACCTTGAGTTACATCGCATATTGAGATTTTAGTCAAGCAGTCCCTACCAAATGTCACGTCTACTTTATAGCCGGCGCCATTGGCCACCTGTCCCCTATCCAATCTAAACTTGAGTAAACCACTGTGGTATTGGGGTTGTCAAACGGTTTGGTAAGCTATATATGTCGTAACAGTCCTCTGAAGCACAGAGGGTAGGCAAAAGACATGTCCTGGCATTTAATGATTATGACACAAGGTGTGCTAATCCATTAGGCATTTAATCCTTAGGACTTAAAGTATGAAAGGCGTGTCTTTTACACTAATGAAGACTGAGACGTCTCGGGAAGGGGTGTGGGGAAATTTTTTAGCCTCAACCACTTCTGAGATGAGGGAGTTCTTTGACGTGATTTAAAATATGTCTCTAATGCGTGTGTTTACGACTCAGGTGCAAACCAGTCGCTCAAGTAATAATTCAGTAAACCGAGTATTAAGCATAGGGACTAAGATAAAGAATCGTGATAACGAATAAGAAAGACGATTAACCTTACAAACGACTCAGAAAAAGAAGGAAAAGATGATTATTTTGAGATTTTTTATTAATCAAAGCAAACTAATTAAACTAGTGACTTAACTACTCATGCAACAGCAACTAAGTGGTTTTAAATCAAATATGAGAAAAAGGAGTTAGGGTATACTCCCGCGAACCGTCGGTAATTACTTAGAACATAAAAACTTTAAAAAACCAATTTTCATTTCAAAACTTGCTAAGCATTTAACATATGTAGATTTTACTCCTCACAATATCAAATCAAAAATTGTATTTGACGAGAATGATAAATTACCAAAATGTCAATTACACCCTTACACATTTCGGTTACCTAGGGCAAACGGAATTAAAAGACCTATAACATTTATTTTGATAAAATAAAACTTTTGAATTGTTATTACATTTCTTCTCTTTTAAATCCATTCGTAAGACCTAGGTTGGGTTCGTGTACCCCAACCATCTAAATACTAAGTCGGACATAGCTATATGAGAAATAACAAAAATCCTAACATTGCATGAGTTGGAAATCATGATTAAACTATTGTTAAACATGCATGGGAACTTTAGAATCCGTGAAAAATAATTAAAAACATGAAAGATGGGGAATATGCAAAAACAAGGTAGAGATGACAAACTTGATATTAAAACCTGGAGAATTGATCCACAATTATGTAACTTTACAGCATGAATTAAAACTAGTATTATTGAGTCTTTGTCCCTCCAATTCTCTATAAAAAACTAATTAAAACTTTTTTTAATATCAAGCTATAACATTACATGGTCGTTTTTTAAAGAGTCCAGCCCTAATAACACTCTTAGAACATAACAACAAATAAATGATTTTTGTGTGTCAGGTACCTCGAACCGATTTGGAGGTACATGCGAACCGGTTTGAGGTACGAACCAATTTGGAGTGCAGTTTGATTTTTTCGTACTCCTTTGGTTGCCTTTTTTCTTTTGAGTTTTGGATTTCTTTCTCAATCTTCAAACTTGCATAATTTCTTCACCGTAGCTTGGATTGGGGTGCCTTTTTTATTGTATTCTTGTAACTTCAAGATCTTCAACTTTCCAGTTGTCCCCACCTCTGGACTAAGACTGAAAAATTACGAAAATGCCATTCAAATCCCCGTTTCTTGGTTTCCTTCACTATTTTGAGTTCTCTTTCGTACTAACTTGCATGAAATACCTGTAAAGCACATGAGAGACGCAAAAAACATTATATACTCGCCAAGGATGGTTGTTATCATAAATATGAGATAAATACAAGTTAATTACGATGCACATAACCATAAAAAGATCGAAACTAAGGGGATAAATATGAAAAATTTATGCATAATCAAATCTCCTTAACTTAGAACATTGCGCATTCCGAGCAATGAAAAAGAATAAGAGCATGAGTTAAGGACCTTTCAAAAACTTTACTGGGATATAATACCTTTTTCACGAGTAAGCCATTGCATTTAGCGTATGCAACAAGCTATTAATCCCCTATGTTACCATAGTAGGGCGAGTGGTGTCTCGTGAGGGTTTGTAGTGAATATTCTCACAAAATTCGATTTTCGACTCAAAGAAAAATCAAAATACTTAAAAATTGTACAATTTAAACTCCCCAAGAATAGTCACCGTAAATTCATATTCAATAGTCTCAATTTGCAGGGTGTGTGTGTGTGAAGCTAAAAGTTAAACCGTTAACTTCCACCGATTGATCATTACGTTACTTTCCAAAAATTCGCTTTGATTCAATTTCTCACGGATACACTCTCAAATAAATCACTCAAAATGTGGCTAGTTCTCTCGGTACGCGTGATATAAAAAGCAAATGTGATGGAAAACTATGGTGAAAAGATCTCTACATCGTATCATGGTCATTGGAAAAGGGGAAACAACGCCTCTTATTCATACCAATTAATCTCACTTGTTATCTTTTCATATTTTAGCTCTCCACACGGTAATTAATTTCGAAATTCGGACCCAGTTAGAACTTTTCTGAGTTTTGAGGTGTATCGGGTAAAATGGAAATGGTCAGATAATTTGGAGTTGGAAAATTTTGTTTACGATGTTCTTTTGCACTTTTTTCGGCAATTTTGCTCAATTTATTTTTCTTTTTCTATTTTTTTTCTTTTCATGCTATTTTTATTGAACTTTATTCTATTTTCTTGCCCATTTTATTGCATCGTTTGGACTCAATTGATGAATTTTCCAATTTTCACAACTCCAGCCTTCATGGATTTTCGAGTTAATCAAACGAAATTGGAAATTTTATTCGGCTTAATTGGGTTTGAAAAAAAGGGATAAATTTTCATTACTTCTTCTGACTAATATTTTTAGGTAAACAAACGATGGCCTGATTTTATTTATCCGAATGCGTCTCGAGCATGATTTGGTTTAGAGATATTTTTAGTGCGCTTTTCGAGACAACATCACCGACTTCCTTAAACACTCAATTCAAACTTTGAGTTAATTTCAACTCAGATTGATTTAATTACTCACAACGATCGATAGGCTCGAAATCTCACCGGGTTAATTAATCTCCACACTTATTCGCAAAGCCGTCAATTTGTTGCTCAATTTCCATCTTTGGTCAATTTTGACTTTGTGCATTTAATTTTTACAATTTAAGACTTTAAACAAAATTTTAGTGATATTTTTGAAAATTTCAAATTCCAATTTTTATTTATTTTGAAGGGAAATATTTTTGGCTTTTAGAAAATTTTATTTTTTTTGGAATTTTTTTAACTTTTCGAATTTTGGGGGAATTTTAAAATTTTGTGAAGTTTTAAAAATACGCATTTGTCACCCCAGCCCCCACCCCCAATTTCGACTTTGCATTGTCCTCAATCAAAAGGACTAAAATCTAAATAAGAAAAGCAGAGTGCGAAAATAAAACAAACAAATATTAAAATGCAATTAGACACTATATAACATCAACACACGACTACAAAATACAACAAAAAAATCACCCCATACCCGTCGGGTGTGCGACAACCTCTCTCTCTCCTCTACAAACTCACTCTACCCCATGCATGGGGTTCGATGCTCTCCTCCTCTCCCTCTTCCTCACATCGTAAACTAAAAGTCAAAACAAGTGGGGGTCAGGCCCATAGATAAGGAGACACCTTGAGGTTCGTGATGATTGAAGTGAATGAGATCCTCGTGGTGCCCAGTCGAATCGCAACATACTTGTCCCGACTTGGAGACAACATATCGATGAAAATTGGAAGAACACGCTAAACCTAGATTTCCCTTATGTTCGAGAACATGTGGGTTGGGTTATAAATCACATGAAACACTAGGCCTCCCCCCGATCGCATCCGAGAACTCGAGTGGCATAGGTGGATGGTCATGAAGAAGGAATTGGTCTATCCTATCTTTTCGCTCTCTTCTAAGTGACTAAATCAGTCCAATAGATATTAGACTTCAAAAGTGAGGTTGTCATCCACTGGCCCCGCTCGAATTCTTTCTCAAAGTCCTCTAGGCTCATATCTCCTAACTCTATCTCTTGATCGATCTCTAAATCCTCTCTCTTACTCTCATCACGGCTCTCTCTCATTCACTCCTACGTGCGCCCTCTCTCTCTTAATAGCAATCACTAAATATACCTCTTTTACCTCACGCTCGATGTCAGAATTATCGTTATCACTTTAGGTAACAAGATATACCCCTAACGACTCTCTCATGTGATTCCTCTCATGTACTGTCTATTTCACGAGACCCGTTTATCGCAATTTGCCCTCATCACCCTCGCACTTGATGTTATTGAAGATGTTTGTTTCGAGAGTCATATTCCGGAATGTGAGTTACATTTGCCTATTATGTGTGTTAATCAGTGCATTAGCCATAGCTAAGAATGGGCGGATAAGTATCACGGGACACATGATTACTCAGGAGAGCGAGGGTTCCTCGTCCCAAATGACAAAATCCCCCAGGAAGTAAAAAGTGTCAAACTTGGACGATCACATCCTCAATGATCCCCCGAGGTATCTTCACAAAATGATCCGCTAATTGGAAAATTATCTTTGTGGGCTTAAGGTCCCCCAAATCTAATTGCTTATAGATGTAATAGGGGAGAATGTTAACACTTGCCCCTAAATCTATTAGCGTTCTCTCAATTCGACTCTTCCACATGATGCATGAAATGGTCGGTGCACCTGGATCTTAAATTTTTGGTGGAAGGTCACTCAACAGTACTGAACTGATGTTTTGTGCTAAGAACACATTTTTCTTTAGCTCTAGCCTATGTTTCACCGTGAGTAAGTCCTTAAGAAACTTAACGTACGCAAAAATTTGTTTTATGGTCTCGAAAAAAGGTAAATTAATCTTTACTTGCTTGAGAACGTATAGAATATCGTCACAAGAGGCCTCTTTGGCATGAGAGACCAACCGTTGGGGGTATGGGGCAGCAATAGGGGGTTTCACGACCACCTTGGGCCTTGTTGTGTCATTATTACCACTCTTTTTCAAAGGGACATCTTCGGCCTCTTTCCTGTAAGGAGAAATCTCCTTGTCATTTTGCTCGTCGTGTGGAGGAGATGACAAGTCAACGACTCCCCCACTAAGTAGAATGGTTGCCGAAATACATTAATCTTGATTTGCGTTGGAAATAGAGCTAACACTATTTTGACCTTGGGGAGGTCTTTGGCCTTGGGCCGAAAACTTGCCCTTCTCTTGGACACTCAGGGGGGATTGCAACTTAGAAATGTTTGAATTTATTTCGAAAAACATTCGGGCATTTTGATCATTGGTTATCAATTGAGCTTGCATAAATTGATTCAATGTGTCCTTGAGATTTCTACACAGTGGGGTGACATAAGACGACGGAGGTGGTGCTTGCATAGGGAGAGCTTTTTGGACATGCAGGGGTGGTGGGGAAATGTGTGAATAAGGATCCAATGCAGCATGTTGTTACCCATAATTAAAACAAGGATGGTTTCTCCATGAAGGGTTGTAAGAGTTCCCACGAGGGGCATTAAAATTATCCTTAAAATCTCCTACCACTCCCACTTGCTCTTGGAGCATTACTTTATACGCGGGTATTATTGGGAATTCCTTCGTTGAATGTCTCGCTTCATAAATTTCACATACCTCCTCTCTCAATGCTCGAATGGATCCGGGTATTTTTCTTACCCCTGATTCGACGACGTCTTCCACTTTTTTAGTAAGTTAGTTTATTAGAAGTTTCAACTCAGCTTCTTTGTCCAAATGATAGAGTTCGGATGCAAAAGGAGCTGTGGATGTTTGTTGAGCTCGGGTTTGGGTGTTAGGATCAGATGTATCCCATGCTTGAGTAGTCTTGGCGACATACCTAAGGTGGACCTCTGCATCGTTTGTGTCTAACCCAAAGAATTCTCCCTCACACATATTCTCAATAAGTTGTGTAGAAGTTATACTTAGCCCGTGGTGGAAGAAAGGTATAAGACGATACTTCTCAAAACCATTATGTGGGCATGTGTCGACTAACTCATTGAAACGCTCCTAACATCGATCGAATGACTCATTTTCATATTGTTTAAACGTTTGAATTTGAGCTTTGATGAAATTGGTTCAATGTTGCGAGAAAAATTTCAAATGAAACTTGGCTTGCATGTCCCTCCACGATCCAATTGAGTTCAATGACAAAGACCATAGCCAAGTTTTGGCTTTATCCTTCAAAGAGAAAGGAAAAAGTTTTAGGCGAATGACGTCTTGAGTGCACGTTTGATCGCTAAAAGTTTCACACCCCTCTTCGAACTCGCGGATGTGGAGGTATAATTTTTTCGAATCCATACCATGGAACGTGGAAAGAATTTGAATCATACCATTACGAAAACGGAATTTCCCTGCATTATACGAAAGTAGAATGCATCTCGGAGTGACGGTTTGCTCGGGATATAAGAGGTCTCTCATGGGGAAATACGGCATCTTATCCTCACCCATACCATAACTAGCATGGTTAGATATTGCGCTCTCTCCAATTGACTTGAAATCCTCACTCAACGCCCTAGAAGTGTAACTAGTGATGGAGTTGGGCGGTGTAGGAGGTGGAACCCAAAATTGTGGAACGCGAGGAGTATGTGGGCTATTGGGATCGTATTCAATATAGGATTCTTGTGAATTATAGTCGGAGTGGATTGAGGAGTTGATTGAGGTTTTTCCATGAAAGGAGTTGAGAGATGCTATATATTTTTTGTCTTTTTATTTTTCTAAAGGCTTTGGGATTCTTTTGATTTTATGATTTTTTTTTTTGCTTTTTAAGCATTATAGTCAATTTTTGGATTAACTCGACCTAACCTAAAATGTCTACCTAGTCACCGACAATGGAGCCAAAAACTTGACGGGCCTTAAAATATGTCTCTAACGCGTGTGTGTATAACTCAAGTGCAAGTCGGTCGCTCAAGTAATAATTCGATAAACCGGGTATCAAACACAGGGACTACGACGAAGAATCGTGATGAGGAATAGGAAAGATGATTAACCTTACAGTCATTTTAGAAAAAAAAAGGAAAAGATGATTGTTTTGAGATTTTTTATTGACTAAATCAATCTAATTAAACTAGTGACTTAACTACTCATGTGATAACAACTAAGTGGTTTTAAATCAAATGTGAGAAAATGGAGTTAGGGTACACTCCCCAGAACCATCGGTAATTACTTAAAACATAAAAACTTCAAAAACCTAATTCTCAATTCAAAGAGACATAAAATACTTTCTAAGAATTTAACATATACAGACTTCACTCCTCACAATATCAAATCAAAATTTGTATTTGACGAGAATGATAAATTACCAAAATGCCAATTGCATCCTTAAACATTTCGGTTACCTAGGGAAAACAGAATTAAAATACCTACAACATTTATTTTGATTCAAACCTTTGAATTGTTAATTACACTTTCTTCGCTTTTAAATCCATTCGTAAGACCTAGGTTGGGTTCATGTACCCCAGCCCTCTAAATACTTAGTCGAACATAGCTACGTGAGAAATAACAAAAATCCTAACGTTACACGAGTTGGAAATCATGATTAAACTATTGTTAAACATGCATGGGAACTTTAAAATCCTAGAAAAATAATTAAAAACATGCAAATATGCAAGAACAAGATAGAGAGGGAAACTTGATATCAAAACCTAGAGAATTAATCCACAATTATGTAGTTTTAGTGCATGAATTAAAACTAGATTTCTTGAGTCTTTCTTCCTCTTATTCTCTATGAAAAACTAATTAAAACTCTGTCTAATATCAAGCTACAACGTTACATGGTCGTTTTTTAAAGAGTCCAACCATAATACAACTCTTAAAATAAAACATAAAATAACTGATTTTCACGTGTTAGATACCCCGAACCGATTTGGAGGTACATGCAAAGCGGTTTGGAGTGCGGTTTGGTTTTTTGTACTCCCTTAGTTGCCTCTTTTATTTTGGGTTTTGGATTTCTTTCTCAATCTTCAAACTTGCATAACTTCTTCACCGTAGCTCAGATTGGAGTGTCATTTTTTCTATTATTCTTATAACTTTAATCACTTCAACTTTCCAATTGGCCCCACCCGGACTAAGGTCGAAAAATTATGAAAATGCCCTTTAACTCCCCGTTTCTTGGTTTTTTTACTGTTTGAGGTCTCTTTCGCGCTAACTTGCATGAAATACCTGTAAAACGCATGAGAGATACACAAAACACGATATACTTTCCAAAGGCGGTTAGTAGCATAAATATGAGATAAATCAAAGTTAATTACGATGCATGAAAGATAAAAATTAAAGGGATAAATATGAAGAATTCATGCCTAATCATTCTTTCTAAAGATTTATTGCTAGAGAGAGATGAGTTGTTGCAAACCTGAGAGTTTACTCACCCACCATTGTCATTTATTACGAAGCTTTCGATAGCTAACCAACTATTAGAGTTTGTTGGTGAGTTGGCTGCCTGCCAACGTGTATCTAGGGTGCGTACTACTCTCTTACTTTGAATGAGTTGCCTTTGAGTTTCCTTTATCATTATTTGAGCTATACACGAGAGACTTGTGATTCCAATCCGAGTGTTGATTCTATACAATACTGTGTGTTCACTTATCTTTGTTAAAGATTTCTTGGGTTATCGTTTATCACGATATCTATATGGGTTACACCTCAACTGGTATTACTATACTCCCAGGATTCAAGAGGACTACCCTCTTACAAACAGTTATATATCAAATCTTTGGATATAAACTCCAAACAATCTTGCCTGTTATGGCAATAACAAATCTTGAAACAAAAGTTCCAATAAATCCTTGTCATAAGACAAAAAAAATCATTGGATCTTTCTCCAATTCCAATCCTCGATCATAAGACCCAACTAATATTGGATATTTGAATATCCAAACAAATTTTGAATACCAAAGTGTTAAAACCAAATCGCTCTTAGAGCTATATTTATATCCATCATATAATTTTTGTATCCATATATACGAAACTATCATAAGTACAATCACCTCGGCAACTTAATGGGCTTTTCCTTTACCTTTGTCCGTCACTGGTTCGACCGAATCTCCTTTCCTATCATTATTACAATATTATTATCATCATAAGAATATTAATAATCCAAAGAATAACATAAGTGTAACCCAATTCATAAGCATCATATGATCCCATTCAAATCATTTATCTTAAATAAAGTTCCATCTAAATTCATATTAAGATATTTAAAATATTCAAATCATAACCCAAAAATACTTTAATTTGTTCTTGGTAATTCAATCCTTATCATATTATATTTCCAATACAAAAGATAACGCATCATTTCAAGTTTCCTAGAGCAAGATATGCCCATTTCTTCACAACATATTAAATCTGTCCTACAAGCTCCTCTATTGTTCAGTCAAATTCCAAGAATTTTCATGATTTTTATACATCATAACTTTCTATGATATTTCACTCATTTTCAATACACATATTTAATAATATAAAATTAAAGTTTCATAATTTTTAGAGTTCATTTGCTATGTCAAAATCTTTATCAAACTCAGGACATATCCAAATGAATTATTCAAATAGCAACTATGTACCAACTTACAAACATCACCAAGGTCTAGCCATAAGGAGTTTAATTATAGTTTTTCGTACATGCAATTCATATTGAGTCTAATTTCATCTCCAATAAGAACTTATCAATTCCAGTAAGTATACAAAAAGATATAGAAGTTTGAATACGTAAGGTTACTAAACAAAGCAATATAAAGAGTTTACACATTCGACTTTCTTTAAACTTGTATCTATCTATACATATACACCAAAGCATGAAAGTTTAGTAAATAATTGATTATTTCTATCATTTCAATTAGTAATACAAAAACATAAACAAGACTTATGGGTAGAATTACCTTAGGAACTCTTATGTGATTTTTATGGAATTTTTCCCAATTTTCTCCTCACACCTTTCTTCATAAACTTCACAATTCTTTCTCTTCAACCCATGGTTCTCTTATGGCTGAAATATGTGTTAAAAGTGAAGAAGAAAGGAGGATATTATCTGCCAAATTCATCCCAAGGGTGCCACCCACTCTAACTAATCAAAACATAACATTTGGCGTACTAAATGACGAAATAACACTTAAAAGGATGGACAAATTTGCCCTTGGTTCGTAATTTAAGTATAATTTTTACTCGGACCTCCATTTGATATGCCATTTTTAGTGTTACAAACATAACTCATATATCTACAACTATCTAATTTTTACCTCACATTAAATTTATATTATAAGGGTCAAAATTAGTCTCCGACATGAATATTCCTACCGAAAACTTTAAAATTTTATATTTGTAACCAATTTGATATTTCATGATTTTTAAAGGAAGGATTAGGATAAATATAATAACCTAACATTATATATTTTAATAACACATTATCCATATCACATAAAGTAAGCATGATTCAAATATAATTTATCATAATTACATCCGGGTTGTCAAAACTCTCCCCCCGCTAGGAAATTTCGTCCCCAAAATTGACATACCTTGGTTGCTCGAGTCAAACAAATAAGAATAATGCAGTTTCATTCTATCCTCTCTCTTCCATGTAGCGTATTCCATGGAATGCCTTCTCTACATAACTTTCACAAGTGGGATCATCTTCGATCTCAATACTTGTTCATTCTTATCCACGATAACAAATGGCTCTTCCAAATAGCTCAAGTCTTACTTCAACTCAATATATTGCTCCACCAATACACGTGAAGGATCCACTATATACTTTCTTAACATATAAACATGGAAAACATCATGTAATTGGGTTAACTCCGGTGGTAATGCTAACTTGTAGGCAACCATCACGACTTTCTCAAGAATTTTATAAGGTCCAATATAGCGTGGACGTAACTTACCTTTATTTTCGAACCTAATAACTCCTTTCCATGGTGATATCCGGAGAACACATAATCCCCTTTTTGAAATTCCAAAATTTTTCGCCTTTTATCCGCATAACTTTTTGTTTGCTTTGAGCTACTCTCGTTCTATCTTGAATAATCTTTATTTTTTTAGCTGTGACTTTAATCAACTCTAGACCCTCTATCTTCCTTTCACCAACTTCACCCCAACATACCGGTATACGACACCATCTATCGTACAATGCTTCGTATGGAGCTATATCAATAGTAGACTGGAAACTATTATTATATGCGAATTCTATCAAAGGAAACTATTCATACCAATTACCTTCGAAATCAAACACACAAGCTCTAAGCATATCTTCCAAAATTTGTATTTTTCTCTCAGACTGCCCATCTGTTTGAGGATGAAAAGTTGTACTAAACTTTAAGCTGGTACCCATAGCATATCGTAAACTATACCAAAATCTAGATGAAACAGTAGGGGCCCTACTTAAAATAATAGATACTGATGATCCATGAAATCGAATAATTTCATTAACATATAATCTAGTATACCAATCAACTGTATACGTAGTCTTGACTGCTAGAAAATGAGTTAACTTGGTTAACCTGTCCACCACTACCCAAATCGAATCTGACCCCTTTTGATATCGAGGAAGTCCAACTATAAAATCCATCGTTACATGATCTCATTTTCATTCCGGTATTGGCAATGGTTGAAGCAAACCCACCGATTTTTAATGCTCCACTTTCACTTGTTGACATATAAGACATCTAGCAATAAAATCGGCTATTTCCTTCTTCATATTATTCTATTAATAATGCTCCTTCAAATCCTCGTACATTTTTATACTACCAAGATGCATAATATAAATGAAATTATAAGCATCATTTAAAATTTTCAATTCAATTCATCCACATCAGGCACACATAATCGTTGTTTATACAATAAAGTGCCATCATTAACAATACAAAAATCATCAGACTTACCATCCCTGACATATCGTCGTTTATTCTCAAGAAATGGATCCTGACTTTGCAAATCTCGAATACGGGTGGCTAATAAAAGCATCACGCTTACATGAGCAAAGAATCTGTCCACACTTTCTAGCTGCAATTCCACTTCCACCAATCTCAACTCCATAATGTGAGCAACTTTAGCACAATGAATGCAAGATAACCTACTCAAAGTCTTTTTACTCAAAGCATATGCAACTACATTTTCCTTCCCTAGATGGTAGTGAATTTTACAATCATAATCTTTAATTAATTCCATCCACCGCCTCAGCCTCAAGTTTAACTCCTTTCGAGTAAATAAATACTTAAGGCTTTGATGGTCAGTAAAAATTTCACACACTTCACCATATAAGTAATGACGCCATAATTTCAAAATAAACACAATAACAACAAGTTACAAATCATGTGTAGGATAATTACATTCATGTGTATACAACTACCTAGAAGCATAATCAATAACCTTACCATACTGCATAAAAACACAACCCAACCCCTGATGTGAAGCATCGGTATAAATAACAAACCCAACACCACCATGTGGAATAGTAAGGACAGGTGCAGTTACCAACCTCTTTTCAATTCTTCAAAACTATTTTCACAATCATAATTCCATTCAAACTTAACATTTTTCCGAGTTAATTTAGTCATTGGCAAGGAAATCGAAGAAAGTCCCTTAATAAACCTCCTATAGTACCTAGCTAAACTCGAAAAACTCCTCACCTCAGTCACATTATTAGGCCTCTCCTATTTTACAATAGCTCCTACTTTATTTAGATTAACACATATACCATCCCCATAAATAACATGGCCTACAAATACAACTTATGATAGCCAAAATTCACATTTACTAAACTTAGCATACAACTATTTGTCTTTCAATGCATTCAAAATAAATCTGAGATGTTTTTTATGTTCAACCATATCACATGAATAAATCATAATATCATCAATAAAAACTATCACAAATGAATCAATAAAGGGATGCACTACCCGATTCATAAGATCCATAAATACATCTGGAGTATTTGTCACTCCAAAAGGCGTCACAAGAAACTCAAAATGATCATATCGAGTACGAAACGCATTTTTAGAAACATCACTATCCTTTACCTTCAACTAATGATATCCTGATTGTAAGTCTACCTTTGAAAACACTTTAGCACCCTGCAACTAACCAAACAAATCATCTATATGAGGTAAAGGGTACTTGTTCTTAGTTGTAGCTTGATTCAGTTGCCTATAATCAATACATAAACGCATAGAACCATCTTTATTTTATCACAAATAAAACTAGTGCACCCCACGGAGATACACTAGGCTCTGCAACTTAATTTTGAGTTCTTTTTACTCAGCAGGTGCCATTCTATACGGCGTCATAGAAATAGGGGTTGTCTCTGATGCCAATTTAATACTAAATTCAACCTCTCTCTGGAGGTAACCCAGGCAAACTTACTAGGAAACACCTTTGAATAATCCCGCACAATAGGAACATCGACTAATTGTAAATCCCCCTTCTTAGTGTCAAGAACATATGCAATAAAACCCTCACAATCCTTAAATATTAATTTCCTCGTCTCAATAGAAGATATAATGCAACAAGGAACAATTTTCCTTCCCCCCATAAATTTAAATTTAGACTCACCAGGCATATTAAAAACTTCTTTACGAAAATAATCCATAGATGCATGATATTTTGATAACCAATTCATTCCCATAATTATGTCAAAATTAGATATATCCATTGGAAGTAAGTCTATAACTGTATCTCTAACCCCCACAGTCAAAACACAATCATGAAAAATATATTCAGCTACAACCATATCCCCCATAGGCATATAAATACCCAAACTCACATTTATATAAGTAGATGGCCCACTCAGATATATATCAAAATCATAGGACACAAAAGAATATGTGGAACCATGATCAATTAAAACATAAGAACTTCTATCAGTAACAAAAAGTGTACCTGTCACCGCATATGAGTAACCTGAGCCTCTTTCATCGTAAAGACTCATCCACCAGCCCTGGAACCACTAGCTTGTCCTCTTCCCACACCTTTCACTCCACTGTCTGGAGATAATACTATGATTGCTGCTTCACTAGGTGTTGCTAGAGTCTTTGCCAACTACGGACAATTCTTCTTAACACACCCCACTTGATGACAATGTAGCACTCCGGTCCTTTAATCTTAGGACTTTCAAATTTCTAATGCATTTACTCTTTACAAAAGAAACATGTAAGAACTCCCACAGGGGCCTCACCTCTTCTCGACCTCCTAACTAGACTAGAAGATCCTCCACCCCTGGTATCTCTACTAAATTTCTCCTCACCTCTACCATTATCTCCATCACCTCTCTGATTTTTTTGAGGTTCCACCTCGGTACTTCCACACTCACCTCCCTTATAATGAGATGGGTCAAATCTACTCTCTTTTTTAAACTCTCTCTAGTTGCCACACCTTGGTCCATTTGCCTTTCTGCTGTCATGACTTTTTTCACCAAAGAAGAATAATCTTTAAACTTATAAGTAACTGCTCTATTTTGAATGTACCAAATCAGTCCCTCTTGTAACTTACTACATTTTTCTTCATCATCCTCCACATACTTAGGAGAAAATTTAGACAAAGCTATAAATTTAGCCTCATAATCCCTCACAAACATTTTTTCTTGGGTCAAATTTATTATCTCCTTCACTTTCTCCGATCTATAAACTTTAGGAAAATACTTTGCATACAAAGATTTAATAAACTCAGCCCAAGTAATAACATTTGTACCTTCCATTATGTGCACCAAATGTTTGTTAGCTTCCCACCAATACTTGGCCTCTCCTTTCAGCATAAACACAGCCAAATTCATATTCTGCTTATTTATAAATTTCATCACTGTAAAAATAGTGTTCAGATCTCTAACCCACATCTCAGTTTCTATAGGTTCAACTGATCCTGAATATTCTGGAGGATTTAACTTCAAGAACTTTTCATGCATGGTATATTTAATCTCCTTTTATGCCTCTTTCTCAATTCTGGCTACATTATTTAATTCCAAATACCTAGACTGTCGTTCTGCCATTAATTCCATATTTATTTCCTATTGTTCTTCCATCCTCATCATTGCCTATGGCATTATTTGCATCTCTGTAGGCTTCTTATGGTCTTTATCCCTTCCTGCAGCACTCTGCTCTATTTCAATACCCTCGTCTATATGAGAAACAACTCCATCTTCTCCATGTTGCCCATCCCCAGGTTCCATTTGTAATTATCTTGAATACAACAAAGTTTTAACGACCAACGAAAATATTTCATACTAAATTATTGTTTAGTACATAAACAATTCAACAATATTAAATCAAACTAATAACTTCCATTTAACTGTCACACACGTCCATAATTAATAACCTAGACGCTTTGATACCACTAATTATCACACCCAAAATCCATACTAATCATTTTTTTCGTATAATTAAACCATAATATCCAACCAAATGAGATATAATTCATTTCGTAATTATCATTCACAATGTATACAATGAGCTTAAACGTGTTTTTAATAGCATAACATAATTAACATCAGAGTCATAATTAAGCGAACCTATAATACTATGATTAATTAGTACCATTATAAAATTAAACCACCCTATCTAAATATATACAATGTATGAGTGTAGTAAAATCATCAGTATGACAATAGCAAAATTCTCATATCTAAACCCCAACTCTCTCTAATGGTGCAGCTCACAAAATAACCGACCATATGGTGTCCTGGCTGTTAGTATGCAAACTTGAAAATGTTAAAATAAAAATATAAAGCTATAAATCTTAGTGAGGTACTCCTTCCCTGTAATCAAATTACAATTTTATATCAAATCTTTGGATATAAAGTCTAAACATTCCTACCCGTTATGGCAATAACAAATCCTGGAACAAAAGTTCCAACAAATCCCTATCATTAGACAAAATAAACCATTGGATCTTTGTCCAATTCTAATCCTGGATCATAAGACCCAACTATTCCTAGATATTTGAATTTCCAAACAAATCTTGAATATCGAATTATTCAAACCAATCCACTCTTAGAGCTATATTCATATCCATCATATCATTTTCGTATCTATATATACGCAATAATCATAAGTACACTCACCTTGGCAACTTAATAGGCTTTTCCCTTGTCTTTGTCTGGCACTGGTTCGATCGGTTCTCCTTCCCTTCCGATCATTCTCATAATATTAGTATCATCATAAGAATATTAATAATCCAAAGAATAACTTAAGTGTAACCCAACTCATAAGCATAATATGATCCCATTCAAATTATTTATCATAAATGAAGTTCCATATAAATTCATGTTAAGATATTTAACATATCCAAATCATATCCCAAACATACTTTAATTTATACTTGGTAATTCAATTCTTATCATACTAGGTTTCTAATACAAAAGATGATGCATCATTTCAAGTTTCTTATAGCAATATATGCCCATTTCTTTACAACATATTAAATATGTCCTACAAGTTCCTCTATTATTCAGTTAATTTTCAAGAATTTTCATGATTTTTCTACATCATAACTTTCTGTGATTTTCCACCCATTTTCAATAAAAATATTGAATAATACAAAATTTAAGTTTAATAGTTTTCAGAGTTCATTTGCCACGTCAAAAGCTTTATCAAACTTAGGGCATATCCAAATGAATTACGTAAATAGTAACTATGAACCAACTTTCAACCATCACCAAGGTCTAACCACAAGGAGTTTAATTCTCATTTTCTTATGTGTTATTCATATATGAGTCTAATTTCATCTCTAATTGGAATTTCTCAATTCCAGTAAGTATACAAAAAGATACAGAAGTTTAAATAAACACGGTTACTAAACAAAGCAATATATAAGGTTTACACATTCGACTTTATTTTATCTTGTATCTATCCATACATATATACCAAAGCATGAAAGTTTAGTAAACAATTGATTATTTCTATCATTTCAATCAGTAATACAAAAAACTAAACAAGACTTATGGATAAAATTAGCTTAGGAACTCATATGTGGTTTTATAGATTTTTTCCCAATTTTCTCCTCGCACCCTTCTTCACACGCTTCACAATTCTCTCTCTTCAAGCCAAAGTTCTCTTATAGCTAAAATGCGCATTAAAAGTGAAGAAGAAATGAGGATATTAGATTTCAAAGTCGGCCAAAGGGTGCCACGCACTCTGATCAATCAAAACATAACATTTGGTGTACTAAAGGACGAAATACCACTTACAAGGATGGATAGATTTGCCCTTGGTTCGTAATTTTAGTATAACTTCTTGCTCGGACCTCCATTTGATATGTCGTTTATTGTGTTACAAACCTATCTCATATATCTATATCTATCTAGTTTTTACCTTAAGTCAATTGTTATATTATAAGGGTCAAAACTAGTCTCCAACGTGAACATTCCTACCGAAACTTTAAAATTTTATGTTTGTAACTAATTCGATATTTCATGATTTTGAAGGTAGGATTAGACTAGATTTAATAACCTAACATTATTTCAAATAAAATTTATCATAACTATATCCGGATTGTCACATTGAGTTTGGTGGGAAAGGGGCGAGGTGTGAGTTATCGTGTTGCATGATTATAAGACGTTTATCACGTGCCTAAGTCTTTATGAAGTCTGATTGATATTGTTGCTTTGGGCCTATGGTTTTCCCGTTAGTGGATTTTTTCCTCGTGTATCCGTTATTTTGGCATGATTTACTTTTCCATATGATTTATATATCAAGTTCCTAATGAAGACTAATATTTGTTATGTATATGAAATCATTTGTAAATTTTATCATTTATACATTTAGGTTGTAATCGTTGTCTTTGACATTGAATAAAATTTGAAACTAAATTTTAATTTGGTGTATCTTCTGTTTCGAGTAGTATTTTCTTAGCAGAGCACTCTCGTATTCTTAATATGTATGTAGAAAAAATTAAACAAGTGACAAGATATGACAACTATATGAATAACCTCAAATGACATCTCATAAAACACATCGTCAACTAAAATAGTGTAATGATAAATTTTTTATAAAGTCGATTTGTATGTATTTTGGCTTTATTTTGTGTTTGGACAAATCTCTTTGAGTTGTAGGTTTGGACTTGAGTATGTTGACCTTTTAAGCCTATGGTGTGGTCTCTTGAAGACGTCATGATCAAGTTAGAAGATCTACATCACTGTGTCATGTTTCGTGCTCATTTTCCTTTTAGTATTTTGGGATCTCTCAGTATGGATGTGTGTATATTTTGATCCTTTGATATTTTATATTTGGGTGTTAGGATTTTATGAAATTATTTTTAAATTGTTTAAAATGATTTTATCTCTTTTAATATTTTAAGAAAATTTTTATTTTTCGAGAGGTCATTAGAACGATACTGGGTATGCTATTAGAATGAGATATGGTACCTCATTAGAATAGGTTATAATGAACTTTGAGCGAACTAACTTCAATCCTCTCTGAAATCTCGCTAGATAGCTCGTTGTATACGTGTTCGAATGACATGGTATACTTCATTTGAACGAGATTCAAAGTCGTTCTAACGAGCCTATGAATTTTTGTAGAATTCAAGTTTTCTAAAGTACTTTTCATCCTTATCTCGATCTTTAAAACCCTCCTATAACCAAAAGAGCAGAGCAACATTTTATTCAGATATAAATTCTTATATTTTGAGTTCCCAAACTCATTCAAAATCTCTCCAAAATCCTAGTTTACACCCAAGTTACTTAGCATCTAAGTTTCAATTTATATATGCTTTGAAGATCCTATTTTGTACACCAAAGTTTATTCTCCACATCTTTGTGAGAATCACTTCATACGGTGGACTTCGTATTTGTTGTTAACACACGATGGACTCTATAGTGTGGTATTCCGATGAAGAAGCGATGGATTTCGTATCCCAATTTGCAGACGGTTGTTGATCTATTCGGTGGATACTGAGATGTGTGTGGACTCACGTGTTGTGTCAATTCTGTGGGTGGATTTCTGCACTGTCGGTGTATAGGAGAAATTAAAGATTGAAGGCGCGTTAAGGCTTATGAGGGCGTCAAATCATTGTGTAAGTCATTTGTCGATTTTTCTAAATCTTTTATTATAGTGAATTTTTGTGTCTACGTCGTCCGAGGTTTTTTCCATTTAAGTTTTCCTCGTATATCGAGCGTTGTGATTGATTTACTTATTTTATCTTGCAATTGCCTAGGTGCATGTTTATGTTAAGATAAAATTGGTTAATCACAACTTGATTTAAAATTGGAGCAACGTTTTACTTCGAGGTAGCTTATTTAAGTTGAATATTTAATTTGATAAAATTAAAAATTGGTTTTTGTTTAGACCATACCCTTTATAGAAGCGTTTTCAAATTGGTATCAGAGCGGGAACACTAAGTTATCATATAGATCCATCTTTTCATACTTCTTTAGGATTATTTAAGTCTCTCTCTCTCTATATATATATATATATATATATATATATATATATATATATATATATATATATATATATATATATATATATATATATATATATCTTGTTTGTTTTATTTCCCTCGACGGGTCATCATAGTGATAAGTTGTTCGATGCGTTTTGCGATGATAACGATTTTGATATTCGAGATGAGTTTAATGAGCTTTTGAAAAATTAACTCATTTGAATTTGAGGTTTCCGGAAAGAATTAAATTATTTAAAAAAGAAAATTTGTGTAGTAAAGCTGAAATTGAATTTTTGCAAGCTGTTCAAACTCAAAGAAATATCCTTCATGAGAAGCTCATGGACATGAATTATGATTTTAAAATTAAAAAGTATCCAAAAATGAGAGCAATGGTTAATCCAGTTTTTATAAATTGGATTAAAGGACTCTGAATTTTTTGAGACTATAGTTCATAAAAGTGCCATTGAGGATAATGATAAATCAATAAACGTTTTGAAGGCACGTGAGAAGACTCTTAGGAATAAGTAGGAAGTCAGATAACCTTTTAGGAATTATTAAAAATATGAAGAAGGAATCCATAAATAATGAAGAATCTAAGTTTTTGCTTAAGTCTATAATTTTGAAGTTCGAATGTGATCTAAGAGACTCAAGTAGTATTGGTAATGGCTTCGATAATTAAGATGCTTTCACGCCTAAAGCTAAGACCAAAGTTTCTTTAAGATTATCAACCATTTCCCAAGATGTTAGAATATGTCAACCTATAAGTAAAATTTCTCGTGTTTACACATATTGTGGTAGGAAAGGTCACATTAGGGCATTTTGTTATGATCTTATAAGAGGTCCTATAAAGTCTAGATTTTGTATCACTATAGTTCCTAAATCACGAGGCATTAAGTATTCATCTATTGGGCTAGGTAATAATTTTTGGAGACATTTAATGTTAGACTTGTTAACTCTTACGTGCTAGCATACGATTCTTCTCGTGCTATATTTTGTGAGTGATTTTGGTTACATGTTTTCATACATTAGCTTTTGTAATTTATATTATATGTGTTTGTTAGTTGTATGTGTTTTGAGTCTTTTGTATTTTGGTTTTCTCCTTTGAGTCTTATTGTGAAAAAATACAAAAGATTTTATTTGTCTTTTGAGTTATTTTTTTTTATTAAATTGGTATCATTTTGAAAAATGTTTAAAAACTCAATAAGATTTTTTATTTCTGTGTAGTTTGCTTTTACACATTTTGTGTGGCATATTTAAATCCACTTCATTCCATGTTTTCATGTGGCCAAGATATTTAATTATGATTTTCAATGCTTATAGTGTTCTTAATCATAATTGCATGAAGTTGTGTGAAAATGATTTACTTAATGGATTCACTTTGCATATGCCTCCCCACACACATGCACAATCTCTTTTGAATTTTAACTGCATATGTTACATGATCGAAGTGAGATGGTCTCCTAACAATATTGTTATTATACATATATATTTGATTAGGGTATTTGCGTCTGTAAGAACCATACCCGTGATTTTGATTTTTATTAAAAATATGAGTGTACACAGGAAAGGGTTACGAAGGGAGAAATATTCCTTGCTTGAACGGCAACCATTGGCTAAAGCTAAAAAATTAAAAGGCAAAAGAAAATAAAATATTGCCAAGGTCAAATTTTATTTCCTTGATTTCATAATTAAATTGACATCTTCAAAATATGAGAGTGAAAAAATGATATATTTATAATTTTTAGGGTGTTATAAGTTGAAGATCAATGGGTTTGCACAATGAGTCATAATTATTTCTTATTTAAATCATCGAGATTTTCTAGGCTAGTGTGCATTGTATTTGTTGGTCCTTTATGAATTCTCTTTATCTGTAACTACGAGGCTAAATATTTGTTTGATAAAGTTAATGCGGTCAAATAGTACTTTTTGGACATTTTTTAATGTTTGTGTCGTTTTTTATTTGTTTTTAGTTTATGCCCTTTCACTCCATCCCACATGTTTAGACACATCGATACTATACAAATGTGCAACGTTTAGTGTTTTGTGTCATGTTGTGGTCGTTTATACCTATATATATGTGATTGTATGTCATTGATATCCTTTGCATATTTATATATATGGTATCATTTTATTTTTGAGTTTTTCAATTTGCATTTTATCCATGTTTGCCTGTCTTTGAATTAAATTGACATGTTATATGATCGTATTGGTATCTCACGTTACTTGTTTATATTGGTATCTCATGCATCATTGTGTATTCAAGTTGGTATCATTTACTGCATCAATATTGGCATTGATTTATCACTGTTTGGATTATTTATGCTTGTGTTACCATGTTGCACTTTACACCATTGCATGATATTATTCTTTCCTTTATATTTCCTATTGATATCACATGTTATCAAAATTTAGGGTATATAGTGTTTATGGGGGAGCAATGGTTTATTATGCATTCTTTGTTTATCAATCCAAGAACAAAAAGGGGAGAAATGGTATCTTTCACTCTATGATTAAGTGCGAAAAGTAGTGCGTGTAAAGATGCTTATTTTCGTTTCGCCAACTCAATACAAAAACCTAAATTACTACTACACTTGCGAGGCAAGCACAGCGGTAAGTTGGGTATCGAAAATCCACAGAGACGAGTTGCTAGAATTTATAAGTTTTAATATTCCGAAATAAAAGTGTAAAAGATGATTAGAAACTAAAAAGGAAAAGATGCATAAAAGGGAAAGATTAATCTATGCGAGTGTATTGGAACTAGATTAACAAAGCGAGTAAAACTATAGGTTGGTCGAATATCCCTCACCCAAGTTAATTAGTATAAAATGGTTACAAGGGTCGATGGGTTATTACAAGTGCGTCTCGTTTCGACAATTAATTAAATCAAGGGTTGTTACACCCTAAATCATCATAAAAGCCTAATAAGATTTCGGCGTCAACAAATATCCCGGAAATTACGCGTGAAAGGTCGTAAGCACGGGACATACATGATATGCCCCGTCAAATCTCCTAGGCATAAAAACTAGGACAACGCACCCGAAATAGACCCGTAACACCATCACCAAAGCAAAGCAACGCGTCAACTCGAGTGAGTTCAATTCAAGCACAACCTAATTTAAATTACCTAGAAAGCATCGTAAAAACGCGGCAAATGAAAAGCGGTAAATAAACGTGGTAAATCTATACTAGAAAGCGTGTAAATCAAAGCATGTAAATAAAGCATGTAAACCTAAATTAGAAAGCTTGTAAATTAACTAGAAAGCAAGAAATGAAGAGATACAAATTATATTAATGGAGAGGATGATGAATAGTCAACATTCAAACCCAAAAGTGTGTCAATCCAAGAAGAAATGAAGAAGAACTAAGAAAATCACCCAAACCCTAACTATTCTATCTTCTAAAACTATCTAAAAACGTTCACCTGTGTTTATTACATCAAAATTGGCTTACATACCAAGTGGGAATTAAATTAGAAAAGAAAAGAGAAAAGAAAAGAAATGCAAAACATCTGCAGAAAAACAAAGCATCGATCGATCGATGATTTGGTCGATCGACCGATCAAGGCCAAATTTAGGCAACTTAGAATGGTCGATCGATCGACCAAATCGTCGATCGATCGATCAAGCTGGGGCAGCACACTGCATTGCTGTTTTGGTTTCCAAGCTTTTCTCGTCCGCTGAAATCGCCGTAACTTCTTCGTTATGAATCGGAATCGCGCATCGTTTGCGACCACGCGAAGCTTGCGAGGAGGGCTACAACTTCCATGTAGATGTTGGGCTAGGTGCCCAAGCTGTGAAAAGACTAAAATGCCCTTGAACGTGCGGTTGTGTACGGAAATAGAGCGGAACGCGCCCGAAGTTCACACTTAGCATCCAATTACCTACAAAAGCTCAATTAACCCCGGCAAAACATGTTAACATAAAAATCCGAGGTTGTCTGATTAACGAGCATAAATATAGGGAATAAGATACCCAAGGGGGCTAAAATGCATCCGTTCAGAGGATGAAATACGCAATATTTGTGTATTATCACACCCCCTAACTTACACATTGCTAGTCCCTAGCAATGAAATAGGATGCAATAAGAACTACAAATAAACCAAAAGCAGGAGACAATACAAAAGTATGGTATAAAAGCAAAAGGCCACTTTCACGGGAGATTCGATTGCATTTAGTGTGTGCAATAAGCCGTTAAACCCCTAGGTCACCCTAGTGGACGAATGTCGTCTCGTGAAGGTTTTCAGGGATGCTACCCATACACATCACATGGTTTCCTCAAAATATGCCCAAACCAACATGCGACAAGCCCAACAACAACGAAAAAGATTTCATACGCATTATTAGCAAAGTGAATGAATTCAAACAAAAGTCCAAAACATTAACATTATAGAATGCACCTCATCGAATTGAAACCTTAAAATGTGGGAGGGGAAGCGAGCACATGCAAAGTGTGATTTGGAAAAAACTTAAATAAATCGGATAAACATTAAAGCGAGCATATATTCAATCCTCACGGGCATTACACTCATCAAACGAATTCACTCAAAACAGGGAGGTAACACACGAAACATGCGAGCTAAAGAGTAAATGTAAATGGAAGCTAGGCCGCACACATGCCACACTGAAGAACGCTATATAGAAAATAAAAACTCGTAATCTCAATGAAAGATACTGCACAGGCGATATGCATTTTCACAGATTATCACAACTGTTATGACTATTAAATTACAACAACCTAAGATCACATAGGACTTTAATAGGGTTATAATGTAGGTATGGCTAGGGTATGAAATGAAAGGAGTGTATGTACGGATTCAAAGTGTTCGGGATGAAAACTCGGGATAATGGAAAAATGCGGGCAATATCAAAATTAGAAAATAAGTTCCAAAATGGCATTAGATATATCATCAGGGATAGTAATCAAAGCTTATTGAACTATATACAACACATTCAAACTTCTCTTTCTTTTTCTTTTCTTTTTTTTCTCATGTTTTCTTTTGTTTTCTTTTGCTTTCTCTTTTTCTTCACTTTTTTCACTACTTTCTTTTCTTTACTTATCAAACTCTCATATGCCTAAATTGCAACCGACATCACAACCACATAATTCAATCCCAAGTGACATTCCAAACAAAGGTGTGGAAGGTGTATATATGGGCTAAAACTCCAATTTAGAGTTGGTTATGGGAATGGGGTTATGAAACGAAAGGCTAATATTTAGGCTCAAAGGGGTTGACGAGGGTAAAGATATATAAGGGTGATATCAAGGCTAATAGGGGTGATATAACAAAGAATGCCTATGATCATTTCCAAAAGTTTACGCAATTCTCGAATCAAAATAATATATGAAAATCATGATCAAGTAACACATTTCAAGTATGAACTCAATTAATGAACGGTCAAATGAAAGAATAGTGAGATTAACAACGAATTCAACGTTTTCAATGAGAAAAGAATAGTGTATACACTCACAAATGACGAAAGGTACAAAGCTTACTCGGTGTAAGTATATACCATGCAACAAACGATTACCGAGTTATAAAAATCTTAAACCAAATCAATATAACAATAAAAGTGCATGTTCTAATGGGATTAAAGTTTAATTCATGAAGTTATTCATCATATCAATAATTGAGACTAAAGTCTAATAACTTCTAAAATCGAGAACATGCATCATTGGGTTGTCTATTGGATCGGGCAATTATTGAAATTTATCATCGAAAATAAAGGCAAAATTCCCAAAAAATGAGAAAAAAGAAAGAAAATATTTTTGAAAATTTTCAATTTTTCTAAAAAAAGCATACGAAGTAGCTTATATGTGAGCAAAAACATGGACTAAAAACAGAAATGGATAGAATATCCCACACCCCCTAACTTAAAACTTGACATTGTCCTCAGTGTAAATCAAGAACCAAGTCAAAGAGAGGAAAATAATGATATTACCCAAAATTGGAGCGATCCCCATAAGAACAAGTCCAAAGAATCTACAAAACAAGTTAGTACCGAGCATAGCAAAAATAAATAACAAAAATTTAACTAATTACAAGAGACTAAATTAAAAAGAAAGAAAGAATAAAAATCTAACTATATACAATCTACTATTTAGACTTCATACTAACTATACACTTGAAGTCTAAATAGCTGAGGGTCCACCATAAGAACAATTTGACTTTGGAGGATAACCGGTGTACCCTCACATACAAGCATGCCCTCCGAAAAATATGAATTTCGTTTGAACAACGAAAGGCATGTGTAAGGCGTAAGAAAGGAACCATCGCCAATTAAAAGTTTTGGTGGGACGATGGGGGGTTTGGATTGAATGGGTGACAAAAATATGTGGGGACCGAGAAAAGCCGAATATCCTCCCAAGAATTTTGAAGTTGGAATGGGAGGCGGCGCACACAAAGGCAAATATGCGATCGTGGAGGGCGACTCGAGCAAGTACTCCTCATCGGCGATAGGGTTTAAAACATTAAAGTTCGAAACCGACTCATCGAGTACTTATTCCGGTGGGATAATAGAGAATGAAAATGGGGATGAAAGAAATTCAAACTCATGAGATGAATCATCATCGCATGAAGTTTGAGTTTCAAAGGAAATAATATCATTTTCAATGAAATGTTCTTCTTTGGGGGCCAAAGAAGAAATCATTTCATTGCAAATGGATATTACGTCATTTTCATCCTCACTTTCAATATCTATTACGCAATGGGCAAAGTCTAGAATGGCTTATTCCAAAGTAGGCACAAGTACCTCATTTGGTTCAAAACCTTCCTCGGCTTCGAAAGTCTCGGAAGCAAAATCGTCGTCGAACTCAAATAATAAATCCAACTCATGTTCCCACGAACGATTTTCTTCCCGAAAACGAGTTTCAAGTTTCTCATTTTCATACATACGCAAACCCTCACCGAATGTCATGGGTCGAGGTGCGGATGCATGAAAATGGAAACTTTGAAAATTAACATCGAACTTAAACGAAAACTCATTATTATAGGAGTTTTGAAAACTATTGCAATTCGTTTCAAAATTTCTATTATAAGGAGGTAAAGGCTCAAAATCATTATCATCATCATCAAAATTCCAATAACCTAAGTTTTGGCTTTCGTTATACTCGCCCAAAGTCATATTTGAATTTGTTTTACTTTGGGATGCTAAGTATTCACCGAAAGTCATAGGCCTAGAATTTTGAGAATTATAACAAGGATTACCGAAAGAATTGGAATAAGACATGCTTACCCAAAAAATGGCTCGAATGGCGGATTCCACAAAGTAAGTGCACGCGGGAAAGATTTGAGCGTTTCTAAGTGCTCAAATGTGGAAGTCCTGCAAAATATTAACAAATAATACAAATAGAAAGAAAATACTATGAAATACTAAATCAAATAAAGTCTAAAACAAACTAGTCCCCGACAACGATGCCATTTTGATTGAGTGCGAAACGTAGCACGTGTAAAGACGCTAATCGTTGTTTTCGTTTTGCCAACTCAATACAAAAACCTAAATTACTACTACACTTGCGAGGCAAGTACAGCGGTAAGTCGGGTATCGAAAATCCACAGAGACGAGTTGCTAGAATTTATAAGATTTAATATTCCGAAATAAAAGTGTAAAAGAAGATTAGAAACTAAAAAGGGAAAGATGCATAAAAGGGAAAGATTAATTTAGGCGAGTGTATTGAAACTAGATTAACAAAGCGAGTAAAACTATAGGTTGCGTCGAATATCCCTCACCCGAGTTAATTAGTATAAAATGGTTACATGGGTCGACGGGTTATTACAAGTGCGTCTCGTTTCGATAGTTAATTAAATCAAGGTTTGTTACTCCCTAAATCATCATAAAAGCCTAATAAGATTTTGGCGTCAACAAATATCCCGAAAATTACGCGCGAAAGGTCGTAAGCACAGGACATACATGATATGCCCCGTCAAATCTCCTAGGCATAAAAACTAGGACAACGCACTCGAAATAAACCCGTAACACCATCACCAAAGCAAAGCAACGCGTCAACTCGAGTGAGTTCAATTCAAGCACAACCTAATTTAAATTACCTAGAAAGTATCGTAAAAATGCGGTAAATGGAAAGCGATAAATAAACGCGGTAAATCTATACTAGAAAGCGTGAAAATCAAAGCAGGTAAACCTAAATTAAAAAGCTTATAAATTAACTAGAAAGCAAGAAATGAAGAAATAAAAACTATATTAATGGAGAGGATGATGAATAGTCAACATTCAAGCCCAAAAGTGTGTCAATCCAAGAAGAAATGAAGAAGAACTAAGCAAATCACCCAAACCCTAACTATTCTATCTTCTAAAACTTTCTAAAAACGTTCACCTGTGTTTATTACATCAAATTTGGCTTATATACCAAGTGGGAATTAAATTAGAAAAGAAAAGAGAAAAGAAAAGAAATGCAAAATATCTGCAGAAAAACAGAGCATTGATCGATCGATGATTTGGTCAATCGATCGATCAAGGCCAAATTTCAGAAATTTAGAATGGTCGATCGACCGACCAAATCGTCGATCGATCGATCGATCAAGCAGGGGCAGCACACTTCATTGTTGTTTTGGTTTCCAAGCTTTTCCCGTCCGCTGAAATCGCCGTAACTTCTTCGTTATGAATCAAAATCGCGCATCGTGCCCAAGCTGTGAAAAGACTAAAATGCCCTTGAATGTGCGGTTGTGTACGAAAATAGAGCGGAACGCGTCCGAAGTTCACACTTAGCATCCAATTACCTACAAAAGCTCAATTAACTCCTGCAAAATATGTTAACATAGAAATTTGAGGTTGTCTGGTTAACGAGCATAAATATAGGGAATAAGATACCCGAGGGGGCTAAAATGCGTCCGTTCGGAGGATGAAATACGCAGTATTTGCGTATTATCACTCTAGTTATAGGAGGAGATCTTTATCCTAGGATGAAACATCTTACCAGGGTAGGATCGTTAGACATAGGGGGAGTTTACTCCTGTGCAGATTTTATATGCTGTTATCTTCTGTTTGCATTTGAAGGCGTGTTTAAGTATGCAGATTTGCAACATAGGAAAAAGTTTAAAGAGAGCAAAGCTATTAAAGTTTTATGACCGATTAAGTTGTACTTTTTCCTTTGGGGATTAGGGATTGAGTCTTATATAAGCTTAACGGCCCATAAGATTTTTTATTTTTGGTTTTGTCCTGCAATAGCCAAAGGGGGAGATTTATAAGGATAAATTTTCGATAGATTCAATTTGTATGTATTTTGACTTTATTTTGTGTTTAGACAAAACTCTTTGAGTCATATGTCAAGACTCGAGTATGTTGACTTTTCAAGCCTAAGACGTGGTGGACAAGTAAGAAGATCTACATCATCCTGCCATGTTTCGTGCTTGTTTTCATCTCCATGTTTCAAGGATTTCTCAAGTATGGATGCGCACATATTTTGATCATTGGATATTTTATATTTGGGTATTAGGATTTTATAAAACTGTCTTTAAAATGTTTTGAAATAATTTTATCTCTTTTAATATTTTTTAGAAGAAAAATATTTTTTTACTCGAGAGGTCGTTAAAACGATACTAGGTATGTCGTTCGAATGAGATATGGTACCTCATTAGAACATGTTCCAATGGAATTCAAACAAACCAACTTTATCCCTCATTAGAATCTCATTAGATATCTCATTTAATACATGTCCGAATGAGATGTTGTACTTCATTCGAGCGAGACTGCAAAAACGATCGTCATCATCTTGAATACTTATAAAATAAAGACATTGAAGAACGAAAAGAGAATTAACCCAACGATATGACAATGAAAATTACTCGAGAATGATTTATAAGTTTTCTTGAATGCTTACAAAATGTGAAATGAACGATGTGTAATAATGCTCAACGGGCTTTGGAGCCAACATGACTCTCGAAAACAGTTTGCTATGGCGCATTATTTTGTGGTTGATTTTTAAAATATATTTGGTATCAATAGCATTACTCTCTCGAAAACCAATTCGATTGGAACCTACATGTAAAAACTCATAAAATGATCCAATATTTGACATCTAATATATAATATTAAAAATTGTGTCTTTTTCAGATACTATGACAAGTGACAAATGAGTATTCTTTATCAATTATCTATGTTTGGGTATTAAAAGAGCGTGTGATAAACCGGGCAAAGGAGTATTCCCTATTAATTGAACTGTAAGTATGATTTCTCTCTTCCCCTTCTCAATTTCTTTGTCCTTTACACTTCCCTGCTCAACTGTTCAAACTAAACCATTCCTCCACCTCACCCAATATTCGCTTCTCTCTGACATTCCCATTCCCCTAATAAACCACCCCTTCCTCTTCCGGTTGAAAACCTGTTATTATTCCCTTAGTGACGTATATTTGTTTTGACATGGTTGTTGTTGGACACCTCCCTCTGTTGTAAAGAGATAAGGTTCTTCCATGGTGCGTCGTTCAACCACCAATACCAATTTTGGAAGCAACTCGTATTCTTCAACCCACCCACGACCAATTTTGGATTCTGGAGGCAATTCTTGCTCAATCCTCTGGGATGCCACTT
The DNA here is from genome assembly GCA_949130495.1 of Sambucus nigra. Classification (NCBI taxonomy): domain Eukaryota; kingdom Viridiplantae; phylum Streptophyta; class Magnoliopsida; order Dipsacales; family Adoxaceae; genus Sambucus; species Sambucus nigra. Next base: position 34,142,389 of record OX422212.1, read on the forward strand.
TCCAAGCAACAGACCCCAGAGTTGCAGCAAAATGAGTGAGGCTCGTAACATAAAAAATGATCTATGTGAAGCCCGACCTATTTAGGAAAATTGAAACAAATTGAGTAAGAGCCCATTTCTTCATTCAACATGAAAAAGATTGATTTAATTTCATATACCGGAAACATGTGCTTGCTTTCGTCCACGAAATTAGTGAATATTGACTCCATTATAGATATTGGTTGATTACACGTGTTATAAGTTGCCCGACGGTTCTCATCATGCACGTGTAATTTTTTTTTTTCATTTTTTTTAATTTTTCTATATAAGGGTCTTCCACGCGAAATTGAATTGTCGAGCGAGCACTTCCCAACATTTTTGTTGTTTTGTTTACTACCTCATGTGGCAATCCATTTGACCTATCAAGTTTGTTTTTTTATTTTGTTTTGTTTTGCTAAATGCTATGGGTTAAGACCTTTAATTCACAATGATTTGAGATAGTAAGTAAGCAATATGTGCAAGGTTAACAATTAATTAACAATTCAGCAAAATTACATACAGAAGAATTAGCATATTTATTCAACTTTAGAAAGAATTTAATGGGCGGTGGTGGGTGTCTGGGGGTATAGGGGAAGAGGGTTTGAGCTGACTTTAGGGGGTAAGGGTAGTGGGCGGTAGTGTGTTCGGGGATGCATGGGAAGGTGGTTTGAGCCGATATTTTTTTTTATGGGGGTGTGTATGTGAGTGTTTGTATCGATATAGAGAGAGACAATGATATGAGTTGGGGAGGAGAGGCGAGGGAGGTAGCGGTTGGTGTTGGAGGAAGAGTTGTGGAAGGCTATGGGAGGTAGGGGCCACTGTAGGGGTGACAGAAGGAAGGAAGATGAAAGCGGAAAGACAGAGAACCATGATAATGTTGTTGTGCTTGAATATCAAGGCCAATAATTTTTTAGTAAATAAATAAAAGTAAATAAATGATTCCAATATGCTCACAAACTAGTTAATCTTTAGAAGTCGAGGCTTTGGCACAAGAAGGATAATGATGACATACCATTTTCCATAGCTCTTTCTCTCAACAAAATATTTTTCATTGTGAATTAATTAAATCGTAAAGAAGACGGTGTTCATAAACTTACATTCGTTGAAATTCAATACGATTACGCATCATCAAATGGATAAAATTACAGAATATTTACACGAAGATGTAGAATATTTATTACGCTCTCTACGTTACCTGTTTGCTTTTTCAACATAAATCTTATACCAATTTAATTTCATAAGATGAAACAATGACAATATAAACATCAACAATATTATTTTTCGTTTCTTTTACACTATGTTTCTTTTACACTTTTTACAGTTACATAGACTTTAAGTATGTTGAATATTAGACCTGTCAAAATACACGATAACCCGTTAACACGACACGACCCGACACGAAATTATAAGTTAATGGGTTTACTCTTATTGGGTTTGGGTCATTAACGGGTTGACAAGGTAGACCCGTTAACACTAACGGTTCGGGTTTGGAAATTTACCTGTACCCGTTTTAACCCGTTTCTACCCGTTAACACCCGTTAACACTAACGGGTACTATAGGGTCACCCAACCCGTACCCAATAACAATAACCATTAAAATCCATTATTTCTAAATCTTTAAAGACTAACATGTGCTATAGGGTCACCCAATCTATACCCAATAAAAATTACAATTAAAATCCATTATTTTTAAAGTATTGAAGACTAACGGTTATTATAGGGTCACCCAACCCGTTACCCATTTCGACCCAAAATGATTCGTTAATATTAACGGGTGTTAACGGTTTGGGTCGTGTACCCGTTAATATTAACGGATCGTGTTTGGGTATTGTTATTAGACCCGTTAGGCTTAACGGGTCGTGTATGGGTTATGGTGTTTTGACCCGTAACCCGTACACGACCCAAACCGACCCATTGACAGGTCTATTGAATATAATTGTTGATACTTTAAATGCAAATTGAAATGATGAACACAGAAATTGAAATGATACTTTAAATGCAAATTGAATATAAGTATGTTTCTTTTACACTTTTAAAAAAATTAACATAAAAATATTTAAATTTCTATTTAATGAATGATAATATATGAAACCTAATAAGAATACTTATAAGCCAAACTCATGATTTAGATGCATTTTGTAGTGTTTAAGATAATTATCAAAATTTAAAATACGAACCTATCCACGGAAGACATGTTACCACACGAGTATATATAGTCATTCAACCTATAAAGTCCTCCACTATATAAACTGCGCTTCTATTTCACGTGGTGAGTTTCAGGTAAGCCCTAGATATCTCATTTCACTCTCCTCCCCTAATAAACCCTCATTTCCTCATCTCCTCCGAACCCCAAATCTCTCTCATGGCTTCCACCGAAAACGGCTCCACCGAACCCCAAAACGACCCACAAACCGAAACCCCCACAGCCACCGAGGCCGAACCCGAACCCGCCGCCGAGACTGAAACTAAGACGGAAACGGCGGCGGAGAAGAAGTGGCCGGGGTGGCCCGGGGACTGCGTGTTCAGGCTTATTGTCCCCGTGTTGAAAGTGGGGAGCATTATTGGCCGCAAGGGGGAACTTATCAAGAAAATGTGCGAGGAGACTCGATCTCGCATACGCGTGCTCGACGGCCCCCTCGGCTCTCCGGATCGCATTGTCAGTCTATTTAACTCTACTTTTCTCTTTAATTTCATGTTGGTGTTGGATTGAGTGTGATTTTCCTTTTTTATGTTTGTAGCCACTAGGGTTTTAGAATGGAAAGTTGTTAAGGTCACCTATATATATGTGTTTTCATTCTAGTGTTTGATTGAGAGTAATTTTTTATGTTTTTAGGAGCTAGGGTTTTAGAATGACAAGGCCAATGTTAATTCCTAGTTGAAAAGTTGTTAAAGTTGCATTGAAATACCCTGTCCCAGAAAGGGGAAACACTAAGTTTTAAATTTGTAAGATTCAAGAGCGTCACCAAACCACATATATATATATATATATATATATATGGAAAATGCTATGTGTCCCAAATAACTCCCCCAAATCATCCCCAAATAGCTTTAAGTGTTATACCTTATGGTATGGGTCCCGCCAGGGCACAGCTCATCAATGCTATTTGGGGGAGATTTGGTGGAGTTATTTGTTACCCATAGCACCACTCATATATATATGTATATATATATATATATATGTATAGATGAATGATCTCCTACGTCATACTCTATATATCACACCTAGTTCTAGATCCTAGATTTTTTTTTTCCATTTTTTTTATTTTTTTTCTTGAAATTAACCTTTCAATCAACACATCTTCAAAAAATTAGGTCAAAATGCATTTTCTAGCTATTTTTAAAAAATTCACAAAATTCTGCTTTCTCCTTATTTAAGATATTTCAGCAGTTTTTTGTTAGATTTTTAAAAAATAGATAGAAATTGTATTTAGACCTAATTTTTTTAGCACTTGTTGATTGGAAGATTAACTCTATCGGTAAAATAAAAAAATAATTTTTTTTAAGGGCCTAGAACTAGGTGTGATGTACGGGTGATGTAGGAAGCATGATGTATAGGAGCATTGTTCTCTCTCTTTGAGAGAGAGAGAGAGAGTCTCATACATAACACATATATATATATATATGCCACATATGAGGTACACAAATGCAGATAATTTTTTTTAAAATTGTAAAAATAATAATTTTGAGCTGATTTTTTTAATGGTATAAAAAAATTTCAGTGTCTTAAAAAAATAAACTCAAAATGAATTTTTTCCTATTTTAACGTCAAAATATCACAGTTTTTAAAGTTGTCACATTTTGACCGTTTTTTTAAAACAGCAAAAAATTCATTTTGAGTTACTTTTTTTTGTAGAATTCTCTGAAATTTTCAAGTACCACAAAAAAATGATTTCGAAAATAATTTTGTTACCATTTAAAAAAATGGTCTGCATAGGTGATATCTTATGTATATCATATATGTACATACTTCACCATTTATACAGAATATGTGGTACGTAAGTCTCCCCTCTCTCTCTTTCTCTATGTATATATAGTCCTACCTCGTCTTAAATTAATAGTTATTTTCCTTTTTCGGACGTAATGGACGAACCAAATCCCAAAATTTTGATCATTGATGGAGTGAATCGTTAAAAATCGTCATTTTCAAGTAGCGACTATTAATTTGGGATAAAGGTAGTATGATTTTTATATCTAGAGTAAATTACTCATTTGACCCTAAACTACCAGGATTGCTCCTAAATGGGAAGAAAATAAGAGAAAGCGAGACAAAATTGTATCATTTCTCCCGTTTGGGAGTTTTATTAACCCGTTACTTATATGTTATGAAGCATGGGCACTTCCCAGGAAGTCACGACTTAGCTTTGACACGAGTGACGAGTCCGACACGGGACACACTCCGACACGTTGGGACACCTAAAAGGACACGCTTTTATTTTTTTCATTTTTTTATTTTTATTATGTGATTCTGCTTTATTTATGATTTTTTAATGTTAAAGCGTGTTTGAATTTTGTTTTGTATGGTCCATTTTCTTAATTTCAATTTTCATGGTAAGAATGCTCTAATAATGTATTTTAGGGGAAAAATGTTTTATTTCATTAATATATATACTTAAATATATATTATATATTTAAATATATATTATATATTATACGTATCCTAGTGTGTTGTGTCCTAGTTTTTGAAAAAATCACATGTGTGTCGTGTCGAAACACGTATTACGTGTCGAGTCTGAGCTTCATAGCTTATACGCGGGAAAGGGAAAGGGAAAGTGTCGATATTTAAACTTCGCGAGCGCCACCAAAGCGTCTCTCCCTCTATATATATAATTTATAAGTTTTTTTTACTTTACCAATGAGATAATGATGTATTTTGAAATACTCCTTAGATGTTCAATAATTAGAGTTACCCCCCGCCCCCACCCCACCCGGCGTATGCATAAGGTACAAGCTAGTCAATTCCTAAGGTACAAGCGGGATGATGCACATGCACAGGGTTAAGTTTATTTTTTTTGAAGGGGGAGGGGGGTTATGTCTAATTACGACATTATCTTTGGGGGCAAAGTAAAAAAAAACCCTACCTTTTTATCTTTATGTGCAAGTTGTATGTAATTTTTGATAAAAGTAAAATTTTATGTAATTAAGTATACAAAGATTGAGTCGAGTAAAAAAGGTATAGAAGGCATGATTTACGCTTCATTTCGACAGTATGCTTCGAAGTCTAAAGAACAAAAAATTTTCTGAAATATTTTGGAAACGTTTTGGAAAAGTAGTGGAAACACTTTTGATATATGAGAACAAGTAGAAGGATAACACGTGAGAATTTTGATTCTTTACTATTCATCTCATGCAAGTGTTAGATTGAGAGTGATTTTTTGTGTTATTAGCCGCTATGTTTTGAGAACGAGAACACACCATTAGGTTAGAATATTTCAAATTGATTGTCTTAATTTTCCTTGTTTTGGAATTTTAAGATGGATAGATAAGAAGAGAAAGGGAGAGAAAGATTATCATTTCTCTTGTTTGGGGGTTTTAATAGGAGAAATTAAGTTTTATGTAATTTTTGAAAAAAGTAAAACTATATGTAATTAAGTATGCAAATATTAAGTATAAACAGAAAGGTATAGAAAGTGGCTTGGAGCTTGTTTGGGAGTTCTAAGTTGGAGAGGTGAAATTGGAATCGTCAATTTTTAAATTAGTGAGATTTGGGTCGCCAAAGTGTGTATATATATATATATATATATATATATATATATATAGAGAGAGAGAGAGAGAGAGAGAGAGAGAGAGAGGCAGGTTCTGTGCACACTAAGTTTGCACAGTGTTGGCGCACACCAATTTTTTTAAAGCATTAAAAAAAATATTTTTGAGTTTATTTTTTTATGTGATATTTAAACATTTCAACGGATCCATATAAAAAAAATCAACTAAAAAAACTTTTTTTACTATTTTTAAAAAATCGGTCAAACTTTCGCAGCTATTAAAGTGCTTAAAAGTAGCAAAAGCTTGACCAATTTTTTTAAAAATAGTAAAAAACTTTTTTTTGAGCTGATTTTTTTTTACATGGGTTCGTTGAAATGTTTAAATATCACACAAAAAGAATAAACTCAAAAATATTTTTTTTACTATTTTAAAAAAATTATGTGCAAACTTAGTGTGCACATGAGTCTGGTTCTCTCTCTCTCTCTTTATATATATATATATATATATAGGGAGAGGTTCAGAAGTGAACATAAAAGATGAACATTTTAATGCACTTTAACAAAAAGCACCTAACACCCAATCAATTTTAATTCCTATGTTGTAATTGGCTCGCTCTAGTGGTAACGGACACACGTGTCACGCAAGTCACATGGGTGCATTAAAAAGCATGCGTGTCCGTTATCGCTGGCGCGGACCAATTACAATATAAGAATTAAAATTGATTGGGTGTTCGGTGTTTTTTTGTTAAGGTTTATTAAAATGTTCGATTTTTATGTTCGCTTCTGAACCTCTCCCTATATATATATATATATATATATATATAGAGAGAGAGAGAGAGAGAGAGAGAGAGAGAGAGAGAGAGAGAGAGAATTCTCACCTACATCATGCTTTATACACCATTAATACATATCACCTAGTTGTAGGCCTTTAAAAAACTTTTTTTTCAAAATTTTTATTTCTCTCTTTAAATTAACCTTCTAATAAACTCATGTTCAAAAAATTAGGTCAAAATACATTTTGTAAAAATAGCTACAAAATGTATTTTGACCTAATTTTTTGAATATAGATTAATTGGAAGGTTAATTTCAAGAGAAAAATAAAAAATTGGAACAAAGATTTTTTAGGTCCTAGAACTAAAGTGTGGTGTATGGTGTGATGTACATCCTGATGTAGGTGAACCTTCCCCCCTCTCTCTCTCTCTCTCTCTCTCTCTCTCTATATATATATATATATATATATATATATATATATATAGGGAGATGTTCAAAAGCGAACATAAAAGATGAACATTTTAATGAACCTTAACAAAAAAACACCTAACACCCAATCAATTTTAATTCCTATGTTGTAATTGGTCCGCGGCAACGGCAACGGACACGCGCGTTTTTTAAGACACCCTTGTGATACGCGTGTCCGTTGCCACTGGCGCGGACCAATTATGTGTGTTACGTGTTTTTCATTAAGATTCATTAAAATATTCATCTTTTATGTTCTTCTGAACTTCTCCATATATATATATGTGTGTGTGTGTTTATATATATATATAGGGAGAGGTTCACAAGTGGACCAAAAGAATGGACTTTTTAATGGACTTAACAAAAAAGACTAATAAGTCTAGATTATTGGGTGTCGCTGGCGCGGACCCATTACACCAAGGAATTAAAATTAGTGGGTTATTAGTCTTTTTTGTTAAGTTCATTAAAAAGTCCATTCTTTTAGTCCACTTGTGATCCTCTTCCTATATATATATATATATATATATATATATATATAGAGAGAGAGAGAGAGAGAGAGAGAGAGAGAGAGAGAGAGAGAGACTCCTATACATAATACTTCCTACATCACCCATACATCACACCTAGTTTTAGGTGCCAATTTTTTTTTTTAATTTATCCACGGAGTTAACCTTCTAATCAACATATGTTTATTTTTGGCTATTTTTTAAAAATCCAACAAAAAAAGCTGAAAACATCTTATTTATAAGGGTCCGCGCTAGCAGAAATTTGTGAATTTTTAAAAAATAGTTAGAAAATGTATATTGACCTAATTTTTTGAACATGTGTTGATCGGAATGTTAATTTCGAAGAGAATTTTTTTTTTTGAAAAAATGTTTCTTAGGGCCTAGAAAACTCGGTGTGATGTATAGAGTGCCTTCCTCGCTCTGTGTGCGTGTGTGTATATAGTATTTATTTGCGAGTTTTATGTGATTTTTGAAAAAAGTAAAATAATTTGAAGTATACAAAGATTTGAGTTAAAAAAAACAGGGTATAGAAAACATGGTTTAAGTTTCAATCCAAAAGTATGTTTCGCAAGTCCAAAGATTGGTGGCCTGGGCAGAGTGTTTGAGGTTAATGATGTTAGGTTGAGAGTAATTTTCAATGTTATCACCAACTAGGGTTTAAGAGTAGCTAGGGACCTAGGGTTTAAGATTGAGAAGGGAGGGAAGTGTATCATTTATCTTGTTTAGTTTATTAGGAGAGAGATGGAAAGAAAAGAAGGGAATGTTGTAATGGAAACTTGATGTCCTAACCTAGGTGACCAATACGCGGTGTGGTTGTGGGGAAGAGAAAACGTCACTTTTCAAATTACTAAGATTTGAGAGTATTTAATTTTTATATTTATATTCAAGAATCAAGTTTCATGTAAATATTGAAAAAAGTAAAATTTATGCAATTAAGTATATAGATAGCATGGTTTAAAATTTTCATGTATCCTCCTTCTCTAGTATATGACTATGAATAGATTAACATTAATCATATTAGTGTCAATAGCGAACACTAGTAATAATAATGTCATTAAAAAATGAAGCTCTTAGATATACCATACTCTTAACTGCAATAGAAATACATCTTAGCAATGGACTTGGTCAACGGATCAACCACCTTACTTAGCCTGAAGATGTCTCAGGAATTCCCGTGATACTCTGAATCCTGTAGGGCTGACACGCTATCACATAAAGAGGCACAACCTCCTATGATGCTGTGGATTCTTCACTTTTGTTAAGGTGACTTTATCGCAATAAAGAGGCACAACCTCCTCTGCATGAGTTGAATTACATATTGATCTCGAGTATGTGTCTTCAATTAATAATGACAAAATAGCAAATCGATTTTTTTTCTTCCATAGTTCAATCACCTCAAATTGTTGTGCCATCAACACCACCAGTTCATTATAGTAGTTGTGATGGGATTGTATGCCCACCTGTAGTTGCCTCTTACTGCCACAGACAATGGTTTCTATATATCATTGCCAGAAAAAGCTGCGTTATCTCACAGTGATCTTACTTATTTATAATGCTTGATTTGATCCTTCAATGCGGGGCGCATCTTTACGCATACTCTTTCAAACCACGTCTTAAAGATCTGGCATATTAAACTGTCGCTGATGAAATAGTGATCTGATGATTGATCCTTAAAAAAAAACCTAATTTGTTCATTGTTATATAAAGTTGAAACATATGATTCTAGGATTACCTATATTTACCCCAAAGATTGGTTTTATTAAATACTCTGCTTTTTAAGTAGTTTTATATATGTTCTGAAAAATGCCATGCATGTTTAAGGAAAAAAAATGACATACCTGATATAGCCATGCAGTCCAAGGGAAACTTGGATTTTTGTGTGAACTTGTAACTGGAATGCGCCTTTTTTGTTGAACTGCTTTGTTTTTCCCTTTGGTGTGTCAAGAAAAAATGGCCTCAAACAAATCAAAATTTGGAAGTTTAGAAGATTCCATATATGCCATGGAAAATATTGTCAACTAACAGGCCCTTATATTTTTATATTTAGTTCTCTGCCCCCCTTCCTCCTACCCAATGTTTTATTCACTTCCTTTTTCTTTAGAAGTAATTTTTTGTTGGTTAGGTTTTCATACCCACTCGCTAAAGCTCACAGAATGTCACAAAAGACCATCACAAGGTGTCGTGAATATTCCGAGTGGGGTTGTAACTTAAACTATTGTTTTACATTTTAGGTTAACTTATACAAGGCCTTATAAGTGGGGTAAAACTTAAACTATCTGTTCTATTTTTTCCAAGGTTCTAAAAAAGCGGGGCGTGATTGAGGCGTGGAGGCCAAGTCTTAAGCCTTAGAAGCCTAGGCGGACCTAGGCGTGAAAAGGCGTGAAGGCCTTCTTAATATATTTTAATATTTTTTAACCATAACAAGGTTATTAAAATACAAAAAATGCACATATCATAAAAATATGTCTGAATATATGCAAATAAAAATACTATTTGATTATTTTGGATGAGATAATGGTCTGGTTTGTAAACAAATTCTTTAAAAGGCAACATCGTTTCACGAAAGCATTGTTGTTATTAGAAAAAAGTGCGCCTTAAGGGTTTTACCAAGAATAAGGCGTGAAAAGCGTAAGGCGAGGCGTTCGTGCCTAGGCGGGTTTTTTAGAACAGAGATTTTTTCCATTTCCCTTTTTGCATTCTGCTTTGGCATTGGATTGTAACCAGCCTGTTTTTTCGGCCTGGTGCAGGTCTTAATATCAGGAAAGGAAGAGCCAGAGACACCATTTTCCCCTGCAATGGATGCTGTGATAAGAATATTCAAACGTGTCAGCGGACTGCCTGAGACTGAGGGAGAAGATGGAACTACTGCAGCGGCATTTTGTTCAATACGGTTATTGGTGGCATCCATGCAGGCTATTAGTTTAATCGGAAAGCAGGGTTCTGTAATCAAGGCAATTCAGGAGAGCAGTGGTGCCTCTGTCAGGGTCCTCTCTAGTGGTATGCTTTAACTGTTTTGATTTCTGAGTATGGAATTGTTTTCTCATGCACTATCCATGAAATTTTAATTTTTTTTCCTTGTATAAAATATGCCCCATACCCCTCTTGTTTTAATATTTGAGCATCAGATACTCTTGTAATAGTTCAAACGAGAGGGGAGATGAGTGTAATGTTTAAAACAAAAAAGGGATAAATGTAATTATGACAAACAAGAGAAGTGTTCTGTAAGAGAAGGCACAATCCCTTTTATTTTTATTTTTCCACGAAGATCTTTTACTCATGTGATTTTTTTTTGTGCCTCAAAACTCATATGGTCGATTTACCCCCTTTTTTTGTGTAGCATCTGGAACCAACAAACACAGGCAATATTTCACAGCTAGTTGGATCTTTCCCCGATAAGGAGGTGGGATAGGACCTTATCCCATGTTTAGTATGGAATGGGACAGTTTAAGCCTCTTATCCCAGGAATTATGGGATGTAATCATTTAACCCGGGATGTGTTTATTTGTTCTTTTTCCCACCCTTTTATCCGGTGCATCAAACTAGTAATAGAATTGGGCTTCAGTTGATTTTTTTTAAAGACTGTATATCTTTATAAGAAAAAGTTTGAGACATACACAACTGACTCATGCATAGTTTTCTGAATAACAGTAGGAAAATAAGTGTCAGAAAATCAGAATCTACCTGTCAAGGAGAAAAACACAATTTTACACAATGGCTAATTAGCATGAACTGAATTTGTTTAGCGGTCAACACATATTCCTTTTATTTGCATAGTTTCATCCTAGTCCCATTATGGGTCAACCTTCATTTGTGTAGGGTTTAAATAACCAACAAAAATGTGCAACATCTTACCAAAAACATGAATTTTAGGAACTTGGTTGGTTCAACAGGATTCTTATTGGGAACATGTTTAGAAAAGAAACAGTTTGAGGATCATATATCCTGGAGAACATGTGTGGTGCATGAAAAGCTCTTTTAAAAACAAAAAGTTAGTAATCTTCAAAACTAGAATATATTGGTTCAACTTGGTTGGACAAAGGGGCTATACTCTTCACCGGCCCAAGGTATTGCATAGCAAGCCCATGGTCTGTCCACGGTCGTTCTCATGCTGGTAATTAGCCCAAGCCCTTCCCCGAGAGAACTTTATGTTCGGGCTGGGTTGGGGCTGCACAAATTTGTTTAAGTTTGATTTGGCAAATTGGGCCCGGGTCTTCATCAGCCCATACAAATAACTGTTGGCATATGTAAAGATATATGCTATATATATTAAATATTATATTTGAAGAATAATCTACATGGATATAACCCACAATGTAATGTCATGTAATCAATCCGGTTGAGTTTGGGTTCCCACCTCCCTTGTCCACAAGCCAACGCTCTTCTGGATTTAATTTGGGCTTGTGTCTTCAACTCCACAAGCAGACCGTATGTACGAAACCTCGCCCAAACCCTAAAAAATTCCGGCTCAGCCTGCTCATGTTGCAGCAGCACCATCAAACAGGATCATATTTTTGTTTGTTTGTTTGTTTGTATGTTTTACGAATTACTAAGTTAATGATAACTGAATTTTTCTGGTATATATAACCTCCGTATGTAGATCCGTCATTAATCAGGGATATTTACTTCTCTTAATAAGGATAAACATTTAAAATGTTGGTGTCTTGGCCGGGGAGAAAGCCATTTCCGATTGCATATTTTGTCACCACTTGACTTCTCCCTGTTTAATGAGTTCTTTATGAGGCTGCAGTGCTTGAATTTTGAGTCGAAGTAATTTGCATTTTCTTATAGGCAATCTGACGCACATGACATTTTTCTTCCATATAGTTTTTGTTATTTGATGACTCGACTTTCAGTCCCTCCCCCATTACCGTAGCATTTTTTTTAATTAAAGGAAATTAAAAATGAGGGCTAATTATTGATGTGAATAGTGGGTGCAACGGGGATAATTGTAATATCTTCAATTGTACCCTTTAGTTCTAGTTCTTTTATTTTAGATATTACTCTATAGTTAGTTAGGAATGTGGAAGCTTTCATTGTGTCTTACGTTACAAAAGGCTCCACATTCCTTCACTAGTTAGTATATGTGAGAATATGTCCTTATCTTCTCCCTATATTGTAGCCCCTTTATTGGCAAAGTTCATTAAATATACTTGAGAGAGAATTTTATCTTGGTTTCTTGCTTTTCTTTTTTGGTGCATTGACTCGTCTATGTCAGACAAGGCCCGTGCCTTTTTCACAATGGGCATTTTTTTCCAGTTTATTCTTATGGAAACAAATGAAAGAGAGCCCCATGATTTTCAACTTTATATATTGTGGCATGTTATGTCTTTAATAGTAATTAACTATGACAATGAATATATTTTCCTTGTTCCAACAACAACCCACATAATGCCCAAGTATTTGGTCTCCCAGATGAAGTTCCAACCTATGCCAGCTCAGATGAGAAGGCTGTGGACATACAAGGAGAAGCTCCCAAAGTTTTAAAAGCTTTAGAAGCTGTGTTGGGACACCTGAGGAAGTTTTTGGTGGATCATAGCGTTCTTCCCCTGTTTGAGAAGAGTGTAAGTATTTTTCTGTTACTTTTGGTGCTTGATGTATTATAGGGCTTTAAATTAAGATCACTCCTCCCTTTTCTACAGTACGCAACTCCAACACAGGAGCGCCAAGTAGAGACTTGGGCTGACAAGACCTCGATGCATGCTGGTCCCCAACCTGGAATGGGTAATGATTATCATTCTCTTCCAATGAAGAGGGAATCTCTATATCTTGACCGTGAAACTCATCAGGAATCACAGCTCCCGTCCTCGGGACTTTCATTTTACGGTCAAGACTCTGGCGGACTTTCAGGAATTCGTTCTTCTGGACTTGGTTCTTCAGGACTTGGTCGTGCTGCTGGACCTATTGTAACTCAGGTTTGTGGTATTATTGATTTACTAACTACGCGTTTTGTTATAAGTCAATACCCTTGGTTGTGGTGGGAATGTACTTGAGGTATATCTGGAATTTTTTAAGGTAAATTTGGGAAATTAAAAGCAACAGAAGTTCTAAATTTTCTGAAAATTTCATCTCTATCCTTTTCAAATTTGCTTCCAATTGCAAACTTTATGTTAGTCTTGTTTCAACAGCACTATCGCTTATTATAGGAAAGACCTCCAAACATGTATATTATGTGAAGGGAAATTGCATATGAAATTTGGGTTACAAAGAAACTTGGTGTTTTGAGAGAGATGAGACATACTAGAAACTGAATATTGGAAGTTTATTATATCTCAGACACCATGCCATTATTTATATATTATCTAGAAAGACTAATGGATTACAATATTACCCGAGCATATAGACTAATGGATTACAATATTACCCGAGCATCTAGAAAGACTAAATAAACAACATAAAGCAGTAAAAATAAGCATAAGAACTCAAGCGCTCTCCTTAAACCCGAGCATATAGATCAAATACATTCCCCTTGGACTTGAACTGTTGTTGAAATCGAGTCAATGGCTTGGTTAAAGTGTAACCCAATCTAGACTGAACATAAGAGTAAAAGATCACTTTTTCTTTTCGGGTCAGAATCTGAGATATTTTAATAATACAAGACAAATAAAGTAGATCTGGAACAGCAGTCCTTCGTACCACTACTAAAATATAAAAATAAAATGAAGAGCCAACAATCCCTCTCAATGGAAGGAAATTTCCATTCAGTAGGCTCTCCAACAGATTCTTTGGACATCCTTCAGTAATCTACCCTGCTCGCAATCCCTCCGATTTAAAGAGATCAAAACCTATTATGCTATGCACTTAATAGAGCCATTAGGAATTTTGGATGACACTTTACAGTGTGTTCCCACACTACCTATGTCCACCTCAAAATATTTGTATCAATAACTTATCCATCTCTATCCTTTTTTGTCAAGAGCGCACAAAGATAACTTAGATAAGCATGGTATCGTAAAAGAGATGTAAGAAACATGAGAACCATGGAACACATCAAACAAAAACAGTACAGTCGAGATTTAGGTACTGTATCAGAAATATTCTCTCTTAAGTTCATATAATTCCAAGTCTATGACAATAGTAGGTACAATGTATTCCTCCCACACGCATAATCTGTGCCTTATTTTTTTGAGAAGGCGTGTGCCCAAAGAATGCGAAGAAGAAAGCACATCAAGATCCAAAGATTGATTGTATTGCACTAGATGCCGTCCCTTGGTTATTTTTGTGGAAATGGTGTGCTGCTCTTTAATCATCTTTTTCTGTCTCAATATAATTTGTCTTGTTCAATATACAACGTTATGTGTTTGTAATATAGAGAATATACATTGAAGTGTGTGAACAGGGCAATAAAAAGGAGATCGGTATGGGTTTATAAAAATACAATTTTCTGTTTTTTAGGTTGTAATGTATAATGTTTTTTAAAAAAAAATTATTTGTTATATTATCTGTCATTGATGGCCCAATCTAATATAGAAATATAATGCATTGTTTCCTAAGCGCAGATAACACAGACAATGCAAATACCACTCGCTTATGCCGAGGACATTATTGGAATTGGAGGGACAAACATTGCGTACATTCGACGTACTAGTGGTGCTATCCTAACTGTGCAAGAGAGCAGAGGCCTACCAGATGAAATCACTGTGGAAATTAAAGGGACCTCATCACAAGTTCAGACAGCTCAGCAACTTATTCAGGTAAGAGATTACTTTTTCTTTTTTAAATCGAATCTGTTTGTTGAACTCTTCTAATATAACCTTTTGCCTGGCAAAGTAGTCTGTGAATATATTTTTGCCTTTTTGATTTTAATAAACCTGGTTGGGGGTGGGGGATTATGTAAACTTTAATCATGAAATGTTTTGTATTAAGCAGGCTAAAATTGGAAAATTAAAAAATCAACTTCCAAATTTTGCAAAGACCCCTTGGACTATATGCTTTTTGTTGCAAATAACCACTTACGGGGACTTTCGAGCGTCATACTGGAGTGATACATTGGGGGGGGGGACCTTGTAACACAATGTATAGGATAGGAAGTTTCTTATAAAAGTTTGAAAGGTCATATTTTTTACACATCAGCCTATAAAATACTAGAATTAGATAATAATTAATATGAAATATACCTGTGATAGTAAACAATATGAAATATAGGCAGGAACCACTATAGAAATTACTTATCATTCATCAGCAACAACAACATAACTAAAAAGCCTGTTTACTTGAAAAATGGCACCACCCATGAGCAAGTATCGGTAGTCATATAACAGCTTCCAAAGATACTATTCATCAAAGTGCTCACAGTCGCAGCAATGCTTAGTCCACTGCATATTTCTGGTAGTCAGGCGTCACACATATCTTGTGCATAAATTGATTATAAAATCCAAAATCCTCAAGAAAGGACAGGCGATTGAACTTGGTTTAGATGAGGTGGACAAGGTCTTTTGATTTTTTTATTTATTATTAATAGGATCCCACTTGGACCAGGACTTCACTCATGGACTCTTTGTGAACACTAAATAGACAAAAAATGTTGGTTTAAGGATACATATGTTCAATTTAAATATCATCATATTGACCACATTTAAGTTAAGGGTGTAGATGACACCCATATGAAAAGTCGCAAGATTTAAATACTATTCCGTTTATTATTTTATATATTCAAATTCCAACAAAAAGAAGCACAATGATAATTATATAGCAACAAATTATATGATTCTTTCAAAAACATATTGGATGTTTTCGATTTTTTTAAACTTTAGTATTTTAATAATTTTAAGAAAGCTATTTAGATTCAGATGCATATGCTGACTGAACGATTTTTAGCACCCAATAATGCTACTCTCACAATATATATATATATACACACAATATTTTACCGACAGATTTGTGGTAGCCTGCCACATCATACTTAGGGCTATAAAATGAGCTACTCGAGATCGACTCGTGTTTGTTCGGCTAAAAGCTCATTCAAATTCATCTCGTAAAATAAATGAGCCAAACGTGGAACATATTTTTAGGTTCATTACCTTATTGTGCTAGACTAAAATTCGATCCGATTACTAACAATCATACTAAAATAGTTTTAAAAAAGCAAACCAAGCTCAACTCGTGTTTCTTTGGAAAAACGCTTGTTTGAGTTCGACTGCCAAGCTTGAACACCATTTTAGCTTGAGCATCCTAAAGTTTTGCTTGGCTCGTTTACGATTAATCTCTTGCATTCCCCCGTATTTGAGTGCCACGTCAGTTTGTAAAATTTAGCGTCGATGTGTTTAATACCTCAAGCATCTTGGCTTATAAATTAATCTTCTTCTCACTACAGGAAAGTGTGAACACTCACAAAGAAGCAGCTCCTAGCAGCTATGGCAAAATGGATTCTGGTTTGAGGTCTTCTTATTCTCAGTTGGGTGATTCTTCTTACCCGCCTGCACCTTCATATGGTGGACAACAATATGGTGGCGGGTATGGATCGTCCGGTTACGGAGGCGGATACACTAGTAGTTTCAGGATGTGATTGGGCAGATTTTGGTTTCTATGGACCTTTCCTTTGCAATCAATTTTCAAATTACTATCAGAGTGCTCCATGTAAAGCTTATGTAGACGGTTCATACTATGCATGATTATCTCCCACCAAAACCATGACTAATGTATTATTCAGGTTGCCTAAGCAGAAGGGATTGGAAAAAAATGGTTAATTTTGAATTTTTTTGGTCTGTGTCAGGCCTTTGTTGCCTCCCAAGTGTCGCGCTTTTTAGGATCATGTATGACGCCTTTTGAGCATTTTGGGAGCCAAACCTATATAATAGAAAACTTTCGTAGCTGAAGTGTTGGGCCCGAAGATCAAATTACAAGTATCACCCAATGTTTTTCTGTAATATTAGAACCCAAAATGGTCATCAATATAAAAAAAATGCTGTTTTTATGCCAATTCTGGGAGTCAAATTTATATTATGCAAATTGGGTTTCAAACTTGAAAATATTCAGAACATGGGGCGTCAAATTCACAGTACTCTTGAAAGGCCAAATTACCCAAAATTTGAATGGGTTTCCTTCATGTTCGGCGCTGTTGAATAGCTATGCTTAGTTATTATGGTGTGGGGGGTTGGCTTTCTGATAACTTATGCGCAACAAACGCTATTTAATTTTGGTACATGAAAAAGTATCGTTCACATTAACAGTAACAATTTTGATCTTATTACTTGGATGACTTTGCATTGACAGTAGGGAGTAGTACAAACCTGAGTCCCAAAATTACTTTTGTGGAAGGTTAATATATTTTTGTAAATATACCCCTGAAAGAAAAAGAACATAAAGTAATAAAATTACTTAAAAAGTCTAGTTTGGTAAATGCCCTATTTGTTTTGTTTTTTAAATTTGTCGTGGATTAGATATTATTGTGAATAATTATGGTTAGTTTTTGTTCAAGGTTCGTGGGGTTTTAGGTTGGTCGAAAATCTAGACTGCTCGTTGTTAGAGCCATCTACAAAGTTGGTCTAGTGCTCAACTTTAAAACAAGTTTGGGCTTGCAACTCTAGATCTTCCAATGATATGATGTCCACGAGAATTCACCCTTAGAGCAAAAGGGTATGCTAAATGTGTATATATGCGGTAAAGATGTATGCGATGGGTAGGCTAAATGAGTAAATATAGACTTTGTGTAAGATCTCGCCTGTCCGGAGAGAGCGAGCGGAGCACCACTATGATAAAGCTAACTAAATTCACAAATAAAAAGGTATAGAGCATCTAAAACAATTCCTGCATTAAAAATAAGAGAATCCACTAATCTCAATCCCTTCAAAATAAATACAACCAAGTCTCTCGAAATAACAACTATCTATCTCGAAACAAAATAAACCTCCAATGCTCTATACATAAAAAAATACAATCTTCTCAGGCTGTATTCTCGAATATTCTTCCCAAAATATCCACGCTAAAAATCAATCTCCATAGCTCCCAAAATCCGCGCTAACCTGTCACTAAAAGAAAATATGGTGAAGTATACAATACTAGAGAAAAGATGCTCAACAAATATTAATGGTGAATAAAGTGTAATAATACGAGTACGAATATTCAAATCAAATGCAAATTTATAAGCATTATATCAATATAATTTCTCAACAACACATTAACCGGAGTCACCAGGCCTCACCATACCACGCCATACTTTATCAAGTAGCCAGAACAGGAATCTTGGCGGGTGCCCAACATTAGTGCCATATTAAAATCCCATGACAACATGCCCAACACAAAAATAATACCACATGAATCAAAAATAGATTCCAACAATAATTTCCAGATTCCAATTGAACTTAGCAATTCAAATACGAGTCTATAATCACATGAAATAGAAGGAAATAACACTCACGAGATTAATGAGCATATTGTATAAAATTCCATACCTCAAAATCATCACATCAATCATCACATAAAAATCAACCTCTAAATCTGATCGCACCATCACGTTCCTCTCACGAAAATAATTAAATCTCATTCTAGCGCAAACTTGAGAAAACACTAAATAACCCTTATAATCTAAGGTTGAAATCTTGAATAAGTTTGGGGCTATGGTTTGTAGATGAAAGGGAGTAATTTTGGAGAGGTCTTCTGGTTGAAAAGTTTGAGAAAAAGTGATTTGAAAAGCCAAGCCACGAATTTGTTGATATATAAAGGATTAAGAGTTTGATTAAGAAAATAGTTCTAATCGGATACAAACACTAAAAAAGTTATTCCGGACGATCGGACCGTTGGAATTGGATGAAATTTTTAGTATGTTGTAGCGAACGACGAGACAGGACTGCTGTGAAAAATTCAGCTCGATCGGACGGTCGAATTACTAAAAATATTATTTTTTAGAGAGTTTTATGTTTTGAGGAGTTTTATGTTTTGAGGACTCTTCTGTATAATAAAAAATTCAATTAAAACTCCATTTTAATTTCAATTCCAATTCCGTTTGAAAAATTATTTTTCAAATATAAAAACCAACATTTTAATACGAGTCAATAATTACAAGAAAACAAAGGTAATAACACTCGCGAGATTAAGGAGCATATTGTGTACTTTCCCATATTTTCTCTTAGTGGCAGGTTAGTGCGGATTTGGGGCGCTATGGAGATTGAATTTTACTAGGGCTGGGTATCGGTTGGTTTGGTCGGTAAACATAGTTTACCAAAACCAAACCGGTTTCCAAGGGGTAATACCGATTTTACCGTTTGTACCGCTCGGTATACGAAGACAAGAATCGATACCAGACCGCTTGGTTTTTCGGTAAAATCAGTAATTTTCGGTAACCGTGAGGATGATTATAGCGAGAAAGATAGAAAATGTAAGCTGTAAAATAATAACTACAAATATCATGTACACAACAACAATATGATATCTTTTTCTCAATTAATCGCAGAAACATCCAAGAAAAAAAAATCACAGACAACGACAACGATGACGGAGATGAAAGAGAGAGAGAGAGAGACGGAGAGAATTACCTGATTTACTTCGTCGTCCAACATCGATGACGGAGAGAGAAGTGGGATTGTTTTTTAAGTAAGGCTTTATCCTTTATGTTTCCAAAATTGACGGTGAAGATTGACAAAAAATGGACAGCTAGGATTGTTCCTATGACTCAGTATATGTTTATTCATTTACCTGTTACTAGTTATATATTAGTATATTACTACTAAACCCTATATAACTAGTAAAATGTGAAGATTAACATATTCATTTGGTTGACTCGATTGAACCTTTAATAGTCATTTGATTGAGAATAGTTTATAATGGACATAATTGATAAAAAAAAATTAATTTGATATTTTTGGGTCATAATTTTAGAATAATTTCGGTAATTTCAGTAAATCGGTTTTTAAATTGTTTAAACCAAAACCAACCACAAAAAATTCGATAATTTCGATTTTCAGTAAGTAAAATGGGTAAACCACTACCACTTTTTATCGGTACAAAACAGTACGGTACGGGTTTTTACCGTACCACGAACACCCCTAGATTTTACCGAGGATTATTTTGGGAAGAATTATCCGAGAAGAATAGATGAGAAGATTTGTATTTATTTTGATGTATAGAGAGCATTTGAGATTTATTTTATTTCGAGATAGATAGTTGGTTTATTTTGAGAGATTTGGTTGTTTTTATTTGAACAAATTTAGATTAGTGGTTGCTCTTGTATATTGTGGGATTTAGATGCTCTATACTTTGTTATTTGCGGATTCGTTTAGTTTTATCACAGTGGCGCACCGCCCCGCCCTCCCCGAGCGCGGGCGGGGTGTTACACTTTGCTACCATAAAAAATAACAAATATAGCATTAGACTAGTTGATTTTTTGTGGGCCCCCCTTGCGGGGAAAATGTTGTTCCGCCTTAGATTAAAAATATTTTTTTCCTTTTTGCCTAAAACGAAAAAATAAGTTCCGCCTTATATTTCAACCTATTTTTTATAATTAGATTCATACCCCCACGGATTTATTTCTACCCAATGGATATATTGGCAACTACTATTCTTTTTTATTCTTTTATAAATACATGTTGAATAGTGGATTTATAAATAAATATTGTACGCAATTATCTTTGAAATTGTTCTCTTACCTTGAGCCTTTTTTTATATAATGTTTACTTACATTTTCTTAAAATCCTTTTTATATATATAATTTTTTTATTTCCTTTTTCAGCTTGCCCGTTAAATAAATTTTTTAATAGTGTTTCTTTTAAGTCTTTTTCCATCATCTATTTTATATATAAAATATCATATTTTGTTACTTATATTAAAGTCACTCGCATAAATATTTTTATAAAGTCACTTCCTATGTCTCCTTTGATTATTTTATTTCAAAGGTTTTTTTTATACATATATTATTTTATATACATTTTTCTTCACCCTCTATATATTTATATATTTATACATATCCCAACATTTATTAGCTGTATGCCAAGAAAGTTGTCTTATATTAGGTTAAATACATGTTTAATAAAACAGATATATAGGTGGCTTTATAGGTTGAATACATGTTTAATAAATCAGAAGTATGTGGGATGAAAGTGGAGTAGTGGTAAAATGTCACAATTCTTAAACGGAACATGTTTTTTCGCCTAAGGAATAGTGCACAAATCCTTAGGCGGGACATGATCTTCCGCGATAATTTTTTTGTTTTTAAGCGACGTCCTTTTGGGCTGATCATAGTGTATATTTGAACTACCCATAGCATTTTTCTTATTTTTAGCGAGTATATTTGGTCTACCAATGCGTATTTTTAGATTACCCATAAGGATTGCTCTTAGGGAGAGGTGGATATATGCCGGTAATGATTATGACAAATGAAGTACAATGGTTCAACACATTCGTTGATGTGTTTATGTCCACTATGAAAGAGCTTTTCTACTATATATTCCTTACACTGATGAATATCACAAGCATGACCTGCCTTAGGTGCTTTTAGCGTGTAACTAATGGATTCATCTAGGTGTTTTTGACTCACTTATAACTCGTTAGATCAAATAGATATAATGAACACAAGTGTTGTGCTTAGAACACAATACGAGAGGAGGAAGTAGTATTTTGCCTTTAAAAATATTAAGTACACTTGCTCTAAACTCGTGTATGTTGTAATATGCCTGTCAATGGATCAGATTTTATCCGAATCCGAATTCGAATCCGATCCATTTAAGCGGATATGGATCATGCCTAAAATCCGATTATCCGATTACCCGTTTATTAAATGGAGCGGATTCGGATTCATATACTCCAATCCATCGATCCGATTAATATTTTTAATATATATATATATATATATATATATATATATATATATATATATATATATATATATATATATATATATATATATATATAAATCATATATAATATATTTTTAAATAATATTTCAAATATATATTTTAAATATTTATTATAATAGTTCTTTATTTCATTATCTATTTTTTGTGGAACATTTGCAAAATAAATTTATGAAGAGATGAAAATAAAAATATTGCAAATCAAGTTTAACATAAACGGATAATCGGATAAACGGATCGGATCCGAATCCGTTTAACATAAACGGATATGGATTTGGATTTTCTTGATCCGGTCTGAATTCGATCCGTTTACAGGTTATGTTGTAAGATTTCATGGATTCGATCCTTGCATCTTTCTCCGATGCTTCTTTTATAGGCAGCCCCTTGAATTGGTGCGAAACATGGCGACCATACTTTGAGGTCAGTTTGCTATAGTAGCAAAGGTGGAGTATTGGGAGAAGGATTGGAGAATATGGTTGGTGGTTGGCATCAACATTATATGCAATTTAATGCATCTGGGGAACAGTCAAGGATGAGTGGGGTAGGTTAAATAGTGAGAGTACATCTCACCTATCGGTCAGATCAATCGAGTGCTGTCTCCATATGGTTGGTGGTTGGTATCAATGTTATATGTGATTTAATGCATCAAGGAAACAGTCAAGGGTGAAGGGGATAGGTTAAATAGTGAGAGTACATCTCACATACCGTCAGATCAGTCGAGTGCTATCTGCACATTCTCTTAGGCCATTTGTAATGGAAGGTGTAAATGTGTAGTTTTACACATTTATGTCTTACAATGGGTAAGAAAATGTGCAGTTGGAGGAGAGAGAAAATATTAGGGGAATGCAAATCTAAACAACCGATACACAATGTGCAAGTGGGCCCCATATATCCGCCCAGACTGGGAGTTAAAAAGAATACCGCCCAGATTTCTGGGCGCCTATATATTGTCTGCCCAACCTCATTTTTGAAAAAAAAATAAATTAATATCCAAACGGTAACTTTTGTAACGGCTAAAACATATTCACAACGGCTACTTTATTTTTGTGTATATATATATTACACCCCTCAAAAACTTTGAACACAAGGGTATTTTATATCTTGGAACATTATAATTCAAATCATTATAATGGATTCTTCTTCCCAAAGTACTCCGCCTAATTCTAGCCGATCGCCAAATTTCAATGCACACGATGAGGTGTTGCTTTGTATGGCATATGTTAAATTTTCTATAGATGGTGCTATGGGGACTAACCAAGCAGGTTCAACATTATGAAAAAAAATTATGAACGAATATAACTCAAGTGAGGGTGTCATTTACAAACTGTCTGAGAATACATTGCAGGGAAAATTTTGAAAAATTAACACAGATTGTGTGTTGTATACGGCGAACTTGTCCAAAGCTTACGGTAGGGGGAAAGAAAGCGGCACGTCGGAGGTTTCATGGGTAATTACAATTAATATTTAATTATTTATATTTATAATTAAATTCATAATTTTGCAAAACTAATGCGAGAATATTTTTTTTGATAGGTACAACGAGCTCGTGATAACTTTCTATCAAAAATGGGTCATAAATTCAATTACGACAACTACTACGAGGTGCTTAAGGATTTGCCAAAGTATTCGATGTCGACCACTGGTTCACAATATACTGATGAAGAAGATAATGGAAACCCGTTTAATTCGAACGACATCGATACAAGGGAATTCAATAATCCGTTGAAAAGACCGGAAGAGCGTAAAGCTGCGAAACTGAAAGGGAAGAAACGAGTGGCAGCCAACAATGCGGCTTCACAAATGCTCATTTTAGAGAACTCTGATGAATTCAACAAACTTTATGACAAAAATTCTGCAGAATCCCAATCAATCAAAAGAACTCTAAATGAAAAGATTGATGGTTTAATTTAAATTCGCACCAAAGAGTATGAAGCTCAACTCCAACTTGACGAAGATCACATTATTTACACGGATACAAGTAACTTCACTCCCCAACAAAGAGCACTCCCCAACAAAGAGCCCTTCACGAGATGCGATTGACTCAGATAATGCAGCGCCGGGCTCAAGCATTTCAGAACTTCTCACAATAGATTATTAGATTTATATGATTATTTATGTAATCCAAATTTATTAATTATTAGCTTTTCTACCAATGTTCATCAATGAATAGTTTTGCCCAAACATATTTTATTTAGCACGAAGAAAATTGTCTACATATATTAAGTAGGGTAAATGGATAATATTGAAATTACAATCAAGATGATGATTCTTCATGACGATTCCAAATGTGTTACATAAGGTCCTCACGTAACTGGTTATGGGCATCCTTGTTCCACATCTTTGCCTCCCGCACCTGGTACTGATAATGGCCAGCGAGACTTTGCCTGCTTAAGCAGGGGGTGGGTCACGTAAGGTCAGGTCAGCTCGCCAAGTCCCGTCCCGCAACTCTTCCTCGATAATCATATTGTGTAATATGACACAAGCCTTCATAATTACACGTAAGTCTTTATATTCCTAAAAATTGGCCGGGTTTCTGATAAAGTGGAACTGTTATTGCAAGATGCCAAATGCCCGTTCCATATCCTTTCGGGCTCCTTCTTGGGCCTGGGTGAACACCTTCTATTTTTGACTGATCGGTCTCTTGAAACTCTTAACGATAGTTGCGTAGGGCGGATATATACCATCTGCAAGGTAGTACCCCATGTCATACGTGTTTCCATTGATTTCAAAGTGCACAGGGGGACGATTTCCTTCCAGAAGTTCTTCGAACACGTGAGATTTCGCAAGAACATTCAGATCATTACATGCACCAAGCATTCCAAAAAATGCATGCCAAATCCAAGTATCATAAGACGCCACTGCCTCTAAAATTATAGTGGCACCATGGGAATGACCTTGATATTATCCTTTCTATGCATGTGGACAGTTATTCCATTCCCAGTGCATGCAGTCAATGCTCCCAATCATCCCGAGGAACTCACGTCGTTCATTCTCTGACTGCATGCGGGCTATATCTTCGGCTGTAGGTGTGCGGCAATACTCTGGGCTAAACACCTTCACTACAGCCCTACAGATACGTTTTAAAGTCTGAATCGTTGTTGTCTCGGTTATTTTCAGATATTCATCTTGTAAATCCCCGCATCCACTGTACGCCAACATACGAAGTGCACAAACAATCTTCTGTTGAGAGCTTAATCCCATTCATCCAACACAATCCGATTTCTGGATGAAATATGAATCATTTTCACAGACTGCTTCCAAAATATGATTGAAGCTCACCTTATTCATCCTGAACCTACGCCTGAACATTTCTTCAGGGTATGTGGGGTTCTCCTGAAAATAGTCTTTCCATAAATTGTGATGATCCATCTCTCTATCTCGGTGCACCGTTCGTCGCTCATGTATTTTTCGACTACTGTGAAGTAAGGCCGTCCGATGTATTGCATCCCAAAATTTATTGTGTACCGCGGCGGTTTCATCATCGGAGTACATTTGGGCAATCTGTGCTAATATCATCTCCTCAATATCGTTGTTAGACATGGTAAATGTTTATATTGTAGGAGTAGTAGTTGTGATGCTCAACATATATCAAAGTTGTATATTTATAGTCCTCATATTGAGGAGATGTCCACAAAAGATTCGTGTCCACAAAATACCAGTCCTCATATTTTACATGTCGTGACAAATTGTCCTTATTGTACGGTAAAACAAGTCTCGCCCAACAAATGTACATGACTAAATCTGAAAAGATTCATGCCCACAAAATATCAGTTCTTATATTTTACATGACATGAAAAATCGTCCTTATTGGACGATAAAACAAGTCCCTCCCAACTAGTGTATAGGACTAAAGTTAAAAAGATTCATGACCACAAAATATCAGTCCTCATATTTTACATGACGTGACAAATCGTCCTTGCTGGATGGTAAAACAAGTCCCGCCCAACAAGTGTACAAGACTAAAGCTGAAAAGACTCATGCCCATAAAATATCAGTCCTCATATTTTACATGACGTGAAAAATCATCCTTGTTGGACGGTAAAACAAGTCCCTCCTAACAAGTGTACAGGACTAAAGATGAAAAGATTCATGTCCACAAAATATCAGTCCTCATATTTACATGACGTGACAAATCATCCTTATTGGACGGTAAAATAAGTTCCGCCCAACAAGCCTATATATATAATGCCTTTTCGTCTAACATTACCAACATGGCTTCATCTCCATACAATTCATCCATTTAAAATGGATCATACACAGATATTTCCGGTAACGTTTGGTATGGAAAGGAATAAAATTTTCAAACTTATCCGATTGATACTTCTCGACATTTTCTTAATGACTATGGTCATATTTTCATAATCTCCCCTACTTCTGAACTAGAAGACGGAGTTGAGTACCCTTGGGAACACCTGTTATGGCCAGAAAAATATGATGAAAGGTGTGACTTAGAGGTTCTTTGCCATTACCATCATATACCTATGCCGAGAAATCGGGCTGCCGCACTTTGGACAATATCGTATCCCGAAGAAGCGGAGATGTTTTGCCTTGATTTATTAGAGGAAGAGATATGGCAGATGGAGAGGCGCTTACAACGTTATCACAAAGCACAACGCGCGATGCAATCTGGTCATCACATTCAGGAATAAATGATTGACATATATAACGATTCTGTGTTGGCATCAGATAACGACACCCATCTATCTGCGTTGGCATCAGGAACAAATGTGTGTTGTATATATGGGGAGCCTCCCATCTATCTGCTGGTACGCTAGGTACCCATAAATCAGATGGTGCAATCGAGGCGAACCACACCCAATCATGATTTTTCCACCGAATTAGGGAGGGTAATATTGCACCTTTACCCATAATCTTCCAGTATGCCAACCATTCATCCTCTGATGAGACTGCGAGACGAGCAATTGCAGGTTTCTAGTTGCCAATTTGTTCCATATATATATCCCCTGGAATGAATGCCATTGGATACGATGGGTTTTCTGGAATTGTAACGAGATTTGCCATTTAATGGTAGCAACGATCTACGAGATACCAAGTTCCACCTAACTCGATATCCAAAAGCATTATCCATCTTTGCCCCAAATCGTAAGCAATTGTAACGATATTAAACTGGTTTTCTGCTAATCCCATAAAAGGTTGCCATATGACTGGCTCGGGAGAACGCATTTCCAATTGCTCTTGCATTGCCGAACTTTTAAATCTCATCTGACCCAACAAATCCCCACGTTGATCAGACATCCATCGTAGCATACGCGACCATCTTTCCACAGTATTATCATGCAATATGGGAGCCATTGTGTGAAGGTACTCGTAGCCAAAGTAATGCGGGTTTAAGGAAAAACTCATTAGAATTAAGTAGATTATTAAACTAAAAAAATTTAATTTTAATGATCGTGATACAAATGTAAAATTAGAGGGAAAAATACATCTATAAGTTGCGAAAAACAATTTACTGATTTTGCGCATTTGTGGTGCATGAGTCAAGCGCATAGTAAACATGCACTAAAATGGCAGAACCCCAATCCTTAGCAACCATGTCGTTAAGATTGTTTAAATAAGTTGCCCAATCCACACACAAGGTGTTATGGCTTGTCGGGAAAAAAATGGAGCTCAACACAAATACAATAAAAACTCTGGCAATCCGTTCTTCGCTCGCTAGCCTTTGCTCCAGAAGTTGTTCGCACCAATCCAACATGTATTTTTTTTACTATTTTACAAGAAATATTTCTTCCTTTGAACTCTGGGTGGCCTATTTCGGGAAAATACAGGTCGAACATTTGCTCCATAGTATACTGACTAGATGTTGGAAAACTAGGCAAAATTGGATGGATTCCAATTGGAATTCCTAAAACCATATAACTTAAGAATTATTAAATATGGAAACATTCAACAATAATTATAAAAATACAAATATAGTGCGAAAAAATATTTCTGAAATATTTTCCTGATAAATGAACAAAATCATAAGGGGTAATTCCCAACTCCACACTCGGTAGATGGAATATATGAGTTATTTTCAACCACCTACTTACGAGCGCTCCAGTTAATTGGTTGTCGGAGTTAGGAAAAGATTCGCTAAATAAATAACTAAAATCGAAATTCCCAATGGCCGCTCGCACAAATGGAATCTGAGATAATTCAGCATACACCTCTATCGGACCGTGGATACTACCGCGCATATGAAATTGACTGTCGTTTGGATTCGCTATAGGATAAAAAATCATGTCTCTCGCATGCAAAAAACTATCGTCAAACAACTGATGATAATTCCGATACAAGACTGGCAAATTCGGTGGTGGGGATGGAATGGGATTAGGTTTTACAAGTTTGCCACACCATTTTCTTTGAATAGATAACATTTTCAAAATAATGGTATTGAATATATAAAAAATATGTCTTTGAGTTTTAGGATTTAAAAAATATTCAAGGGTGTTGTAGGAATAATTTTGGAATTAATTTTGAGAGTGTGAAATGTAGGAGATTAAATTTATTGTAGGAATAATTTTGTAATAAGGATGAAAAATAGAAGAGGGGAAAATGTTATTTATAGGGGGTAAATGCATAATTAATATTTAGTTACAATGGCTAAATTTGCAACGGGTATAAACGGCTAGGGGCTAACGGCTGGAATCTGGGCGGTAAAATGTTATCCGCCCAGATCTGGGGAAAATCTGGACGGTAAAATGTTATCCGCCCAGATCTGGGCGGTAAAATGTTTAACGTGCAATCTCCTCCACGTCCTCATTTTTCATTGTCCTAGTGTAAAAATTGGACCAACAATCTAAGGAAAAAAATGTACATTTACATCTCCACGTCCTCATTTTGCACTACACCACTACAGATGGCCTTATGAGTTTTCCTGACCTTGAGGTCTTGGGGGTGAGTAACTAAAGGTATTTCAATCATGATTAAATGGACAGTCATCTTGTTGAGGCCTATGGGATTTGGTCGAGGTTGATCCGCTGGTGGTGAAACTTTGCTAAGCCATACTGAGTAGCCCGCCCATGACTGAGATGATCAAGATACCCATGAAGTTGGGTTCAAGTCTTGACCCTTTAGAGTGAGATTATGCCTTTGCTTAGGGGGTTGCGGTCTATGAGGCCACTTACCGACCTTAACAATGTTAACTGAGCCTTGAAAGAGGTATTAAGGGATTAGGGTCCACCTTTGGCGATCCAAAAGACTGATGAACCATTGGTGGAAGCTTTTAAGAGGTTATTAAGATGAATGACCCAATGGATGAGCGTCCTCAAACCCTCACCGGACCTCGAACTGTGTTGAGGGGACTACGATCTTGAAGTCATTGATCATTCTTGGCATCATTACTATATAGTGCTAACGTTGGAGACATTCTTAAGATATTTTAAAAGGATTATTTGATTTTTAGCCCTAAAAGTTTTGGCATTTTGGGGATTGACCCTTAAAAAACTCATATAGTATTGACTCTCCATTTTAAACGGATTCATTAGTAGACTAAATTTGATTGTTTATTCTTTGCAAGTTACTAAAATATCCTTAATACATTGTATTGAGTTACAAAAGTACCCTTATTAGAGTTTAAAAAAGACTGAAAAAGTAAAAAAAATCTCACTTCTCAATCTCTTTCTTTGATAATGTAGAACAAAATAAGCACTAATAGCGAAATCAATGTGCACACACATTTGTATGTTTTTTCTATATTGATAGTGCCACACCCCAAGGTGGACAAGTTAAGTTACTTGTTGCCCAACTATAACCTCAATAATAAGAGCTAGAGCACACCTGTGCATGTAGGTAAGTTGTTGAACAACACATATCGATGTGTTCCTCGTGTGTATGTAATTTAATTTTTATTTCACTTATTGTATGTCTTATTATATTGTTACATTTAGTGCGTAGATTTTTTCCATGTACAAATGGCGTTTCAGTGGGAAACGATTTTTTTTTCTTCTCGCAAGTCACATTTAAAGTGTAGAACATGATCCGTGTCAAGCTTTTAGAATGATAACTATTATTCACACAGCAAATACAACAATGGAGTTATAACGCCACCTCATGACACATTAGGTCCATTATCCAACCTGAACATAACCGAAAAATCTATGTTCCCGGTATCATCCCAAGGGAGAGCAAACTAGTGAGGAGAACGTTCAACATCATACCAGTTATATCTCCTGCTTGATCAACGCTTACAATGGCAATGCGCAAGAACGGGGGAGAACTAGGCACTATGATTATGGGTGTAAAACGGACGGATACGGAGCGGATATCATAGTATCCACATTCGTATCCGCCAACTCTCCACATTATCCGTATCCTCCCGGATAATAACTTCAACTATCGTTATCGGTATCCTCTCGGATTTCTCGAATTCGGATAATATCCTTATCCATTTTTATTGTTTAAGATACATTAAGATACACATAGCTTATTAAACACTAATTTAACCAATGAATTAAATATATAATTTTCCATTCCATGTAAGATATAGAGAATGTGTAAAGCATCAAATTAAATTATAAAAGAAGGTTCGGACAAAACTAATAACCTTTAATGTGAATTTTCTTATTCAATTGTGATAATCCATTGAAATTTGTATCCTCTTCAATTTCTCTAATGTTTGAACAAAAATGAAGTGAAGCATCATCTTACCTAAAAAATATAACTCAATTATAATATTAACGGAGAAAACAAAGAATATATTACAATAAAGAAGGAATGTTATTTTTTACCCCTTAAGCTCCTGAAGTGTGTCATTCGCATCTCATTTCCTTTGTATCCTTATCGAATTAATCATTACGGTAATCACAACTCGCAAGTTAGTAGTAATGCATACAGATAAATTAAGACATTAATTGTTTGAACATACTAAATCACCCAAATAAAACTTCACCAATATATTGTACTAAAAAGAGAAATACATAAGTTTAATAATACATGTAACATAAGTTTTTCTTATACATAAAAGTTTCTTCCACCAAAATCCGCCCCCCATGACACAAAAATTATCATCTTCAACTTCCAAGGTCCCACAAAGCTGTATTGTACAAGAATAAAAAAAAAGTTATAAACGGATTATTAGCATTAGCTATTCATTATCACAAGAAGAACAATACTAACAAAAATATTTAATTAATAATAATACCTGAAAATGAATTTTCGAGAGCCTAGTTATTCATTATCATCATCAACCTTCAGATTTTAAAATTTTTTTTGCAAACAAATAATAGGTTGGTGTATATTTATGTTTAATAGTAATGAAAAATATAAATTTTATTTTGACTTACCCAATTTCTCTCCAAAAGAAGGTAACCAATCTTTCAAATAGAGAAGATTCTCGACAGTCTCAGAAGCTAAAGATGAGTGTGTATCATCCAAAATCCTGCGCCCCCAACTAAAAGCTGACTCTGATGCAACGGTAGTAATAGGAATAGCTAAGATATCACATGCCATCTTCGCAACCGTTGGAAACTTTGGCTCATTAGTCTTCCACCAATGCAACATATCAGATACAAACTCATTATCATCATCTGGAGGGAATAAAGCTTCCTCCAAGTACTGTTCTAATTCAGACTTCGGAATAATAGATGAAGCATTAGAGCGCTCCATAATAAACCTTTTAAATCCTCGTGTAAATTAATCTCTTGCTTGGAGAATAGTATCAACTTCACGAGTAGACTGCTCACATCTATCCCCAAGTGTGATGGGAGAACACCAAGATTCACTATTTAAACTTTTATATTCAGCATATAACTCGAACAAAGCAGTGTGAACTCTACGAATGCAACTCTTTGCCAAAGAACCATAAATCTCACGATAGGCATAGTGAACAAACTCCATTTTGTACCGAGGGTCCAACACCAGTCCAAATATTAACACCAAACTACAATCCTACCAATATTTGTCAAACTTTTCTCCCATTTTCAACGCTATAATCCACATTACTTTGCATCCACTTATTCAACTGATAATTAATATTACAAACATCATTGAAATAGTAGTTTGCAGTTGGGTATTTTGTCCCTGAAAGACGTTTTGTCATTTCTTAAAAAAATTTCAAACATTCACAAATTTCCCCCCCATTTCCAATCATGCTTATTTGGAAGAAACTCATAATCACGATCCAACTCTGCCAAGTGCTCAAAAGACCCTCTCAATTCTATGGCACTATCTAGCATAAGATACGTAGAATTCCATCTAGTTTGACAATCTAATTCCACATTCTTTTAAGAATTCAAACGAGTCTGTCATAACGCAACATTCCATATGTGATTTCTTTAAAGTGATGAACTAACGTGCTTAACACTAAGTGCCAAGCTTTGGAACCGAATCACTCAATGACTTAATTGTGCCAATAAATTCTTCCTAATGTCTCCTCCACCCGCAACCTTACATTTACACGATTTGAGATGGTTGCTCAAGTGTGAGGTTCCTTTTGAACTCCTCGCATCAAATTTTCTTTTGCAATGGGTGCAAGTCGCCGTAACAGAATTATCTGGATAAACCTCTCTATTAAAATCTAACCACACGTTAGATGTAAGTTTTTTGTTCTGCTTCGTCTCTATACAAACTTTATTCTCACTAGCAACACTTGCGCGATCTGGCAAAATACTCTCCACTGAAACAGGGGAAGATTCATGCGTGGAAGGATTATTTTGATTATCTCCTATAGACATATTAAACTGCATTGTGTTGGTTACAAAAAGTAATTAGTAAAAACATCACCGAATAACATAAAATTTTACTAAGATATAAAAAAAATTAAAATAGCTCGGAATAAAAAAAAATAGCAAACTCACAACGTTCCATTAAGGGGTTGCATGAATAAAAAAAAAACATTAAGGGGTTGCATGAATAAAAAAATAACAGACTCTCACTCTAGTTCTTTCACCTTTTCCTCTGCTTAAGACCTAGGAAGACATACAAAAACCCATTCTATTTGTGCTAATTTTATTTGGCATCACCATATTCCCCCAAACTTATCCATGTTGGCTTGCTGGAAAGTGATTGCTAATTGTCCTCCCATTGATACTATCATCCAAACGATTGGTGTGAGACTAGATTCCAGGTGACCTTATTACTACAAAGATTCAGAGACTATAAACCACCTTATTGCTATAAAGATTCAGAGACTATAAACAATTCCTATTCCTGCTAAATTCTGGAAAACATTTGGCTCCTTGATTGGGAATACACGCCATAGAACAAAGTCTGGAAAATATATGACATTTTAATTAAATGGTGGTAAGCCCAAAATTTATTGTTGTTGGTAAGGGATTTAGCAAATGAAATCATTTACATACCTGTTGTTGGACCAGACCAACTGATTGGATGGAAGAGGCATCAAGCGGGGAGGGAGCGATCGGACCGGACCAACTGATTGGGACAATAACTGACGGGGGGGGGGGGGGGGGGGGATGATCCGAGAAACAACGTAGAGCGGCGCAGAGCGGGGAAGAGAAAGGGTTTTTGGGAGACGGGGGAAAAAACGACCGTGTGTTGTTTATTAGGTTAGAATTTTAAACTTTTCATAATTATACATATGCCCAACTTTTATTTTAAGTTTTAGTTTACATCTAAAATATTATATAACTATTATTTTAAACGTATGTTAAACGGATATGGATATCCGGTAAAACGGATATTCGATAAAATGGATACTCCTCATCGGATACGGATTATCTGTGTCGGATACTAGTACTAATCGTATACGTATTCGTTTTCTTGGATATTTTTATAGAGTATCTATATTCGCATCCGTTTTCAATTTTTTGGATAAATTTCTGCAAATTCGGATTCGAATATCGGACGGATGCGGATTTTTGAATATCCGTTTACAACCCTAACTATGATGAGGAGAACATTAACCTCTAACGTCTCTTTGAGAGGATTAAGCATGACCTTAGGAGCGTGAAACATAAGCATTATGAGGTAGTCAAGACTCCCATCCTTTAAGAGAGAAAAAGTCATAATCGAGGAAGGAGCTCTAGATGGAGTAGTGATCTTTGACATGAGAAGGAGAATCCCATCGCATCCATTAAGGACATAAATATAACCTCGTGCCGAAGTTGGGAGATTTTTCGGTTCATAGGGAAGGAGGTAGGCCGAGAAATAGAGAGAGAGTGAGAGAGAGAATAGATTCGTAGTTTCATACAAAATGCATTAGATGAATGATTTTTGTATGGCGAAGCTCATATGATAAGATATTTGGCATGGAGGCTCCTGGTTAATCCAATGAGGTACTCATTTTCTCGATCCCTATTTGGCATACCCTCTCAATATGTTTACCCCCCACGGTTTAAGATTTATAAAGGGAAGATAAATCCCACCTTTCATTTTCACAAGTATTGCAAGATCAAGACCTCGTGGAATACTCATGTGTCGCATTTTTCCCTCCAGCTTATATGATGCAGCTCATAGATATTTGAGAAGTTGACAGCAATCTCCATTGAGAGTTTCAACCAACTAGTAGCATCCTACTAAATTAGGTTCTTAACAAGAAGTTTCTATCCTAGGAAGAAGGATTCCCTATTTAAGATAATAAAAATCCACATGAGATCCTCTAAGAATATGGACAGATGTATTGTGAAATGTACAATAATGTGGATGAGTTCTTGGAGCAAGTGGAAACTGCTTCCTTCGTGAAAGACTTGCCCAATGAATCTTTGTTGTACCGGTATCTTACCATAAAGAAGGCGAGCATCATTGAAGCCATGATAAAGAATCATGCAGAGGTGAAAGACGTAGTTCTCAAATGGGATCAAGACAATGGTTGGACTAAGGCAATTAGCAATGGGTAGTGGGAATATAATGGCAAGAAAAATACAAAGAAATAAACTGAAGCTTAGAAGAATGGGTATAAGGCGAATCCCGTAAATACTGATTAAGATACCAACACCATGTTCAAAGAGTCGATTTACAAGATCCACTTAACAATCAAATATAAGTAGTTTTTCAGATGGCCAATGACATGACAAATATAAACTCAACACCAATGTGCTCGTACTATAAGGATCATGGGCACAAGACTAAATATTTCATGGGCTATAAGTCTCACTTGGAGGAGTTTGTGAAAGCTTGGCACCTGGACGCCTACATGGATAAGAAGGTTGCAAAGGAAAATGTGGTAGCCAAACACTGCAAAATAGTGTGCTCAACGATATTGGTGATGCTTATATTTTCAATATCATCCATATGGAACTTAAACCTAATTCTTTCAAAGGTAATTAAATCATGATGTAGAAAAATAAGGTAAGGATTATTATAACAACTTTTCATATCAATTCACCATAACTTACAATTGGAAAACATAGTTGACCAGAGGTGGTGAACTACTACATGCAAATTATCTTCACACATGGAGATTTTTAGGAGTGAGAAACCTCTATCAATATGATATAGAGATCACATTTTTCATGGAAGTCTAGTATGTGGAAAAAATTGTAATTGACTAACGGAGTTGTTTGGAAGTTATGTACACCAATATAATCAAAAAGTGAATTTAATTATGAAATACCTCAAAGAAGCCATTGTTCTGGCGGTTGGCTTTGCATGGAAGATGACCATGTACTGAAGAAATGTGGGGTTGCCTGTTCGAGTGGGTTGGATCTCTAAGATGACTGGATCCTTAGTGGTGGTTGTTGAGTCACCTTATCATGCCATCCTCAACATAAAGAGGCTTCATTATAGTAATGAAGGCTGTATCATGAACTTACCATTAAAAACTCAAATGCATAACCGATCGGGAAATATTGAGATTAAGGATAATCAAGCTATTGATCGACAATGATTTATTGTTGTCATTCATACAATTCAAGAGAATAAGGTGAGATACAATAATCCGACCTTCGAGGGGAATATGGTCCCTACCAAATAAAAACTTAAGTATGGGAGACCAGTAGAGGATACCCGAGTCGCATCAACAAATCGAATCATGGAGGCACTTGATGAAATGTGTCATCTAACATTAATCATTAAGAGGGAATAGGTTCCAATTTAAATTTTATTAACATGTGAATAAAAGGAGAACTTAGTTACGTTCATAAGGAGATACCAAGATGTGTTCGTGTGACATCCCTATGAAATTCCTTATATAGATCCAAAATTCATGTTCCATAATCCCCACGTGGATTAGACCCACCCACTTTTAATATAAAAGGCTCGTTGAATAGCCCCCCAAATCTAAGGTTATCAAAGAAGAGGTTTTTAAACTTCTTGAGGCAAGGTCCATTAAGGAAGTTCAACGCCCAAACTAATCAAATTCATACATTGTTAAGAAGATTAATGGAAAGTGGAAAGTCTATATCAATTTCACCTACTTAAGTAAGTTTTGTCCCAGATACAATTTCCCTATCTAAGATTACCTATTTGGTGGAAAAAAATAGCTAGTCATAGAGGATGAGCATCCCAAATGCATACTTTGGATATCACCGGATCCCTTTATTCTGCTTTAATTTAAAGAAAACATCATTCTTCACAAGCTTTGGCTTATGTCTACACTGTCATTACCTTCGATTGAAAACCAAGACGGTAACCAAGATGTTTAGGGAGAAGTTTGACAGCGATATATATTATATTCTTCAAGAATAATTAAAAAGACTGTAAGGACAATTTTGTCCATCATACTTGTGTATGTCATAAGCCGTAACACCGTTGCAGAGATTCAAAGTCCACATCGTCATCAACGGAATCCTAAGATCAAAAGAAAGAAGGAATCTGAAAAACAGGCAGCCGGACCGGTCCGCCTGGAAATTAAAAGAACCGATCCGACCTCTACCGGACCGATCCGATAACTACCGGACCGATCCGTTTTTGTGCAACATTCCAGTAGGTCCCGAACCGAATACAAACCGATGGAATGAAATATAGCCGAACCGATCCGCTGCTTACCGGACCGATCCGCTTCTGTTAAAAAATAATCGATCTGGATACCGGACCGATCCGCCTCAGAGCCGGACCGGTCCGCCTGGGATAACTTCGAACAGTGTCCCAGTTTTATAAATCTCTTCAATGGTTTCTTTTAAATACCATCCTCGGGAGAGTAAATTTTTAAGACTTTCAAAGATAAAATCCAGAGTCCTAATACTGCAAGTCTTCACCTTTTTGAGTTCCCCAACTCATGTTTGATTCACACAACATTGCCATATCATTGTGAATCTTTTGGAACCCTAGAACACAAGCTTTGTGTATTTTTCATCTTTGTGGAGAGAACTTTGCAACCGAGGGCTGCGTGTCATTGCCGAGGGAGTCTCTACGAAGTGTTATGACTGCGTGTCATTAAGGAGTGCTGCGGTTCTTCCTTTGCCGATTGGACTGAGGTTCATGTGGGTTCACTGCGTGTGGATTCATTGCTGTATTTCATTGTAAATCTTGTAAGTTGCGATTTACTCTTTATAGTGAAATAAAAGGTTTTGCCCTGCGGGGATTTTTTCCTTAACTTGGTGTCACATGATTTATTTGTTTATGGGTTGACACACACACGCACTTTAGATGCATGTTTAGGGGCTGAAATTTAATAAGTTTGCCAAATTAGAAATTTGTGAAGTTTTTCAATATCACGCATTCTCAAATTGGTATCAGAGCAGGTTACGCTAATTTATTGCGTATTCCTATTTTACGCAAAATCGTGTGATATTGATTTTTGAAAAATCAGTTTTGTGAAAATTCGCATTTTTTCCTATGGAGCACTTATATAATCAGATGCCTATTTTTGATGGGTCTAATTATGCCTATTGGAAAGCTCGTATGAAATCAATTTTAAAATCTATTGACGAGCGGGTTTGGTTGCTTTGCGAAAATGGTTGGACTCCTCCCACGGTCACTTTTAATAACATCACCTCTCTAAAACCCGTGTCAGCCTGGACTGAGGATGATTATAAGTTGTCCAATTTTAACTCCCGTGGTCTGAGTGCTATTTTTGGTGCTATCACTCCTGATGAGTATCGCCGAATCATGACGTGCTCCACGTCTAAGGAGGCTTGGGATGTTTTGAAACTGACACATGAGGGTACGAACGCTGTTAAAGAGTCTAAGTTACAAAATCTGGCCACCCAATTTGAGACTATCACCATGTCTGAGTCCGAATGCTTTGATGAATTTTATGCACGTTTGTCGGACATTGTTAACACTAGTTTTAATTTGGGTGAGGTGATTGATAACACGCGTGTCGTTAAAAATATTTTGAGATCTCTCCCAAAACGCTTTATTCCTAAAGTCACTGTTTTGAACTCTTTGGGAAATTTGAAATCACTTAAGTTGGAAGAACTTGTAGGAGATCTTCAAACCTATGAGATTGACATGTTTCCTAAAACCATTAAGGCTAAGGATAATGGTATTGCTTTAAAGACTCATTTTAAGAAAACGGAAGAAAAAGTTTGTGAGTCTGATTCGAAAGATGTTGATTTTGATAATATGGCCTTGTTTGCGAAAAACTTTAAAAAATTTCTCAACATGAAAAGAAATAATTCTTCCAATAAAAAGAATTTTTTTGAGAAAAATAAAAGGAAAGGAAAGGCCAAAGAAAGTGATGAGAGGAATGACTCTGATGAGGAGTGTGAGGAAGATTTAGAGAACATCACCTGTTTTGAATGTGGGGGTAAGGGACATAAGTCGTTTGAGTGTCCTACTTGGCTTAGAAAGAAAGGGAAGAAAGTAGCCATGCCTGCCACACTTAGTGATGATGAGGGAGATGAGTCAGATAAAGGTTTAGGACATGGGATGGTTGTCGCCTTTTCTAGTCGTGTAAGCACACCCAGTTTGTCTCTCAAAAGTGCACACGAGAGCGATAATAGTGATTCATGTTCTTCGAGTGAGGGAGAAAGTGAAAGTGAGAGTGGAGATGAAAGTGAGCTCCAAAAATCTTTTAGAGATTTGTACACCGAGACCTTGAAAACAAAGAAGTATAATCGAGATTTAGGTCGTCGAGTTTTAAGTTTGGAGAGAGAAAAAGAGGTTTTGAGAAAGGAGAAGTTTGATTTGACCAACACGGTATCTAGTCTGACGACACGTGTATCCCAACTCGAGAGTGATCTCGAACGTGCCCGGGAGGTCAAAGTCAATTTTGAGAACGCACCTAAGAAGGTTGAAAAAGTGGTTCTTAAGGGTAAAGGTGAGAAATTAGGAATAAGTCATGACAGTGCTTCCACTTCCCAATTAGCACTCGAGCCGGTTTCCACTTTAGTGTTAGATTCACGAAAGTCTCACCCTAACCCACCTAGGCACCCCATTACTATTAGGAGAGTGCGTCCTAGAGATTTTGAGCGAGGTGTTCCTAGGCCTATTTATGTTTGTTCACATTGTAAGAGGAGAGGTCACCTTAAGGAATTTTGTTTTAAGTTGGGTTATGTGTCACGCTTTTCTTCTACACGTGTTTCTGGCACTCATGCACCCACACATGATACTTTACATGCTCCCGGAGACTACATGAGAGAGTTTGCACATCTAGGTGAGCAAGTTAAGTTTTTAGTCAAAACTTCACAAGATTTGATGGAGGTTTTTCATAAGTTGTCACCACCTTTGGAAAACCCCTCCGCACCTAATGATTGAGGTTTGACTTGTTTACTAGCATAGGATGTTTTTCATAATGTCATCATTTGCCTATTGCTAGTATGTATCATTTGTGTATATATTTTTTGAAAAATTTTGAAAATACCACAAAAATTTTATTTTGATAAAATTTTTAAAAAATACAAAAAGAGTTTTTTTTGGATGAGCATTCAAGATAGCCAAGTCACAACTTCATTCCATATATCCATGTGACTGTTTGATAGAGATTTGAGAGGCTACATCATTTCATCCATGTGCTTAACATTGATCGGAGTCTTTGAGATGTAATTAGTGATATCTTCCTACATGTTTGACTCCTATATCCTTTATTGCACACATGCACTGCTATTTTGATTATTGCACTTTTCTATCACATATTGGCTTGAGTGTTTCTATCTCAATTCTGTCTATGCAATGTACAATATGCGATAAAACTTGACAAGATTGGAATGCATGTAAAAACGGTTTTGGTGAGACTGTGTGTTAATTTGCATAACGGGGAGGGGCTGCGAAAGTTGATTCTTTATCCTTTGCGCAAAAGCCACCGTTTAAAAGGACCTAAAAAATGGAGGAATTTTATTATCCGAGGTCCTAAGAGGTTAAAAGAGCCCGAAAAATGTATAGGCAATAAAAAGCAATTCATGCCAAATATGGGCCATTTAGGTTTCACCATCAATTCTCCAAAGTTTGAGAATTTAGTATACCTCTATTAAAATATAAATCTGAGGGAGTTTGGTTGGAGAATGAAAAACGGGTTTGCACTTCCTTGAACGTCCTGAAAAAGCATGAAAACATTTTGGACGTTATTGGTGTAGAAATCACTTGGAGCTTTAATTTGTTGATTTAATTTAGTCAATATATTATATTGCATCTCTTTTACACCAAAGGAAGCATTTGAGTTCATTCGTTAGGAATATCCAATATTCATCGTGCACATATGTCATGTTTGTATGCATTGATTTTCCTATCGAATTTTGATCACACCATTCATTTACGCTTTCACCGACTTGGTTGTTTTGTGTTCATTCATGGTGTGATTTTTGCCTTGTGACACCCCGGTACTTGATTGCATGATTTATTTCTCTCATTTGTCTATTTGGGGACATCATAAAAAGGGGGAGAATGAATTATCTTATTATGGGGGAGTTTTGAAATTCTGAGATTCATCTTCAATTTATATATATGCATATGTTTATCTCATTTCAAACTCGATACGTCACTTGGTATTTGCTTTGTCTCATGTGTGTAGGTAAAATCCCATGTTGCACACCCTGATGAGAAAAGCATTGAGATTTCTGATTATTTGAAGAACAAGCGATGCAGTCTTATACATTTGATCCTTTTCAGTTTTGGGTTCATGGAAGGGTAGATTTGTATAGGCATATTATTTTTTGATAATTCGGATTTTTTATGTTTGTTCCGGCATAGACATAGGGGGATATTTGTAAGGACAATTTTGTCCATCATACTTGTGTATGTCATAAGCCGTAACACCGTTGCAGAGATTCAAAGTCCACATCGTCATCAACGGAATCCTAAGATCAAAAGAAAGAAGGAATCTGAAAAACAGGCAGCCGGACCGGTCCACCCGGAAATTAAAAGAACCGATCCGACCTCTACCGGACCGATCCGATAAGTACCGGACCGATCCGTTTTTGTGAAATATTCTAGTAGGTCCCGAACCGAATACAAACCGATGGAATGAAATATAGCCGAACCGATCCGCTGCTTACCGAACCGATCCGCTTCTGTTAAAAAAGAACCGATCCGGATACCGGACCGATCCGCCTCAGAGCCGGACCGATCCGCCTGGGATAACTTCGAACAGTGTCCCAGTTTTATAAATCTCTTCTATGGTTTCTTTTAAATACCATCCTCGGGAGAGTAAATTTTTAAGACTTTCAAAGATAAAATCCAGAGTCCTAATACTCCAAGTCTTCACCTTTTTGAGTTCCCCAACTCATGTTTGATTCACACAACTTTGCCATATCATTGTGAATCTTTTGGAACCCTAGAACACAAGATTTGTGTATTTTTCATCTTTGTGGAGAGAACTTTGCAACCGAGGGCTGCGTGTCATTGCCGAGGGAGTCTCTACGAAGTGTTATGACTGCGTGTCATTAAGGAGTGCTGCGGTTCTTCCTTTGTCGATTGGACTGAGGTTCATGTGGGTTCGCTGCGTGTGGATTCATTGCTGTATTTCATTGTAAATCTGGTAAGTTGCGATTTACTCTTTACAGTGAAATAAAAGGTTTTGCCCTGCGGGGATTTTTTCCTTAACTTGGTGTCACATGATTTATTTGTTTATGGGTTGACACACACACGCACTTTAGATGCATGTTTAGGGGCTGAAATTTAATAAGTTTTCCAAATTAGAAATTTGCGAAGTTTTCCAATATCACGCATTCTCAAAGACCTCCACGTGGAAGACCGTACAAGAGCTTTTGGATCCTATATCACTATAAGATGAAGCTCAATTCCTTTAAGTGTTCTTTTAGGGTGACTTTGGGGAAGTTACCCAAATATTTGGGTTGACAACGAAGGATATAGGACAACTCTAACTATATTGAAGCATTTAATGTCATTCACCCTCCGACTATCACAAGGGAATTCCAAAATATCATTATAGTGTTATTGGATTTGAATAGATTAGTTTCAAAGATCTCTGATCAATGCATATTGTATTCCAGTTCTTGAAGAAGGAATGCAATGAAATATAGAGCGAGGTGCTCTCCTAGAATTTCGATGAAATACAAATTTATTTGAGGGATGTCCCCTCTTGATTGTTCCCATTTGTGGGGAAATATTTTAATTATGCATGTCTATGTCTGGCCACGTAATGATCTCAACTTCAGTTTCTTAAGAGGGAATTACTCATTAACACATTTACTACATTAATAGGACCTCACTCAATGTAAAAACGAGGTACCTCCCAATCAAAAAGTTATCATACTCGTTGGCAATTATTTTTAGAAAGTTGAAGCATTGCTGTGAGGGTCATCTGATAGATATCATGACATCTTCCCCTTAAAAGCGTGCTATATAGGATGCATTATCTAGGGAATTTCCATGTGGTCTGTGGATTTTGAAGGTTTAATATGAGAATGAATATTATGGTAAATGTGATAACAAAATTCATTGCGGAGTTTATACCCTAAAACCACGGGGAATATCTTGAGGAAGTCCCCACTGATGCAATGAGGTCTACCTAGTCCTAGTAGAAGACTAAAATTATGAAAGGGCGCATGGATATTATTTGTCGATGAGGCATCCAATGTTAAAGGTGTGTAGATGCCCCTATCAAAGGTGTGATCTAGCAAGTCGTATGCCTTGGTTTTAGAGCCTCTAATAACAAAGTAAAGTATAGGGCATTTCTTGGCGATCTTATGAAGGTCAAACTTTTGGGCATTAGGAACCTAAATTCTTTAGTGATTCACATCTCATGTCTAAACAAACGTTAGGAAACTATTGGTTTCCAAGTTCAAATATATTCAAAATAGTAATTCCTTAAGGGTAATAACAAACATGAAGGCGTGTTATCTTTACCGATATCAACAATTAACCCTGACACTAAAGGAACTATACAAGTGAACGAACCCAAATAAAATGGAACCAATAAACATATTTCCCACAAAAGAATATGCAAGATTGATGGTGCCCATAATTCGATATCTAAAGTATGACATGTTCTCAGATTATAAAAAGTCCTATAAGGGGTGAGTAAAAGATGTTCAATTAAACTTTTCCCTAAAGGGAAAGTTATACTAACATTATTTCAGTTACCCCTACATCCAATGTGTTCATTACATCAATGTGGAAGATATATTGTACGTGTTAAACTAAGTAATCTATGGGATCTATATAGGAGGATGGAATATGGATTCCCTAGCAATCAAGGAGGGGTATTGGCGGCCTAAATGCAAAAAAAAGCTATGCAATATGTGAAAAACATTATAAGTGTCATATGCTATTTCCCTTACCTCATGAGCCAACAAGATGTATCATTCCCCTAACTAGCTTTGGATCTTATCTCAATGGGCGATGGATAACCTGAGCCCTCTGCCCAAAACATCAGGAAATCACAAGTACCTCCTGGTTGGTACTTACAAATTCACTAAGGGGATAGAGGACAATACACTAGATAATATGAATGATTTTTATATGATAAAGTTCACCTAGAAAAACATCATCACGAGGTTTAGATTTACTAAAACAATCATTATAGATAACAATACTCAATTTGAGAGTGGTCCATTTTAGTAGTTTTGTCTCGACCACATAATCCACTTTACTACACTTTGATGGCTAACGCTTAGATAATGAATAGGCATAGTATTGAAAAAAGAATGTGCTTGGAAATTTCAAGAAGAAATTAAAAAATCCAAAGTATGATGGGTTGATAAGTTATTCCATGTTGTGTAGGCTTACAGGACAATGCCGATGTGATCTACAAGGGATATAACTTTCGCCCTTGCTAATGGATTATAGGTAGCTATCCTTCTAGTGGTAGTCCTACCCACAATGATCACTTCATTGGTCGATGAATATATGAAGTACTCCCGACTCCAAGTAGATATGGACCTTGGTGAGGAGTGAAAGTATGAAGTCTTGATCTGATTAGCATATCATTAATCTGTAAACCACCACATGAAGTAAATGGATTCAAGATTGGAGACTTCGTTATACATAAGATAATATATTTGAAAAAAAATCCTTTAGATTAAAAGTTATAAACTTACTTCGAAGGCCCTTTGAACGTAATAATGACATATGCGAATGAAGCGTATCACCTGGAAATAATGGGGGCAACTAGGTACCGAGACCATTGAACACAACAACTTAAAACGATTTACTTTTAAAATTTAAGTTCCATACTTCATTAATGGCTTAATTTGTAGCCAATTTAGTTTATCTTGATGCATTCTCTTAGTTTATTACATTATTTAAAGTGATAGACTTATGCTTAGCCTAAAATTGGATACACATTCTTTATATACTAATAAATTCCTATTTTGGTAAATTTTATTCACTTGTATATGCTTGATGCTTAATTGATTGAATATAACAGATAAGAGATATATAAAAAATTAATTCTCATCTATCCTTGCAATCTGCCCAAACAAGAATAAAAATTCATGAGAAACCCTCAGAAAATCTAGAAGGACAAATTAAGAGTTCGACATAAATCCCGAGCTAGGGTGAAGTTCAAATTCTAGGT
Source organism: Sambucus nigra (assembly GCA_949130495.1). Classification (NCBI taxonomy): domain Eukaryota; kingdom Viridiplantae; phylum Streptophyta; class Magnoliopsida; order Dipsacales; family Adoxaceae; genus Sambucus; species Sambucus nigra. Next base: position 34,187,387 of record OX422212.1, read on the forward strand.
TAATTTTTCAAAGTGCTGCTTAGTTTAAGGCTGGGTGTGACAACACAACCTAAAAGGTAAGTAACACGACCTGACAACCAATAAAGGGTTAATAAATGTACAATGATTAACCATTCAAAATAATCATATTGAATAGTAAAAAACATACATGCTATATAAACAAATCAATGAAATGAGAATGAAAAGTCACTAAGACAAACATACAACATTAAAGGAGTTAGTGGGAGGGTTCAACTTCCAAGATGGGTCTCATCATTGCAGGACCCCAAATAATGTCTAACACACGCTACCGCCTTTTTGGGCAAATTGAAGCATGTTTATTAGTGTGACCTTTATAATAATGCAAAAAATTACAAGCATGCCCTCAAAGTCCAACAAGCAGAATAAAAGAAATTTACAACTCTAAAACACAAGTGTTAGCATCCTCTGTACATAGAACTGGCGGATGACCACATTTCACTACCGACTACGATTAAGACCCTGTCCTCAAAATAAGCGAACTTCTGCATCCTAATCATCTGAAAAGCTTTGGGGATAATTGTGAGGGGATTATTTGACCACAACTTATATGGATACACGTGGTCACTAGTTTTGTCAGCGATCACAGTTCAAGAAGATAAGCATGGTTGATGCCTATTAACTAAATCTTGGAGTTAGATATGACTGATCAATCTTTGATTGCTATCTAATGTCATGGATTCCCACATGAATCAAGCTATTTTTTTTCTCTATAAATATCATCCTCTCCCATGGGAAAAGGGGCATGTAATATTTTAATCAACACTTGATTAATAAATATAAGAGTAACACTTGTGAACGTAAGCACATTATCGAGCCACATACATCCTGTTATTGTGTCTGATTGTGCAGATTTTTACTTTTCTCGGATTCACTTATGTTAAATAAATCCTAGTAGGATTTTATTACCTACAATTTGGTGGAAGTGTAGGAAAAGATGGGACATTCAGGCAACCTATGATTACTTCTGTCGAACACCCCAGGTTGGCATAGCTGTTTCTATCATGAAAGCCAAAGACACATCCATACCCATATAACCCTATTCTTATAAGTCCATGCTTGAATATCCGTAATGTTGATGCCGATAACAACCATCCCCATATTGTGCGCATTCTGCTAAACTTGGACGGGGATTATTTTAATTTGCTTCTAAGACTATCAAACTTCTAGGCAAGGCCCGAAGAGGAACCTTGATCCCGCACCTTTCTAACTTTTACATTGAGATTTTCCTTCTGAAGTGCATTATTCTCCACTTTGATAAAGGATCCAAACCGTTCTCCTTACTGAGCTTCTTATTTAGGTTAACATTCTTAAATACTATTTTGAAAACTTGGTACATTATCTCGACGACTTTGCTGGTATTATCAAGAACTCTTGATTAGTATTAAATATTGTATTTTATTGCTTCCTTTTCCATCCGATATTGCAGTCCCATGCTTATTATATCCCACTATTTATACTTAAATACTATATAACCTTGATATTAATGGTTTATTACTTTAAAAATATTTATTTGAGTATTTATTGGGTTTGGTAACGTAATGGTAAAGTTTGGAAGCATTCAGAGCAAGAAACATCCATAAATGCACTTTCAGGGAAAAAATAGTAATTTCATAAGGGTAATACCAGACATGGACTCTTCACGAAGATTGTCAAACTCAAAATAAGTAACGTCTGTGTTCAAGAGGCGCATCAATCCGATCTCAAATGAAAAAGTTATAAAGAGTCAAAGTTTAAAATCGGGAATGGTAAAAAATCAAAGCTTCAGGTCAACGAAGCAGTCAAACCTCATATCCTGAAATCGTCTGAAAACTTATTAACTTCGAAACGAGGAATATATTGGTTCGAACATTGCATGAATTCAAGAAGAATTTGCAAGCTTTGGGTTTGGTTGAGCTGACTATGACATCTGGCAATATAAGATGCTGTTGCTTGTTAAAATCAAATGAGACCAAAGAGGGTTGAACCCAAGATCTCCCCCTTCCCCCTCCCTCTATTGTCGTCAGACCAACATATCATTCGTAAAAAATCGTGCACTAATTAACGTGTAACCCATAATTCTATCCAGTTTCTTTCCCCATCTTTTTCTACTTACTTTCTCTCTTTCCCACATTCTCCTTTCTTTATTCTTTTTTATTTACACTTTCTCATTTTTCTTTTTTATTTCTTATTTTTTAATATTTCCCCCACTTTCTTCCTCCCCATTTTGTTTATTTTATAATTTTAACCACATGATTTATTTATTTTCTTTCTTTTCTTACTTTTTCCCACACGCTTTCATCTTTTTGCCCATCACCCTTTCTCCTCACTACCATTTCTACTCCATTAAATCCATGCGTAACACTCATTAAATAAATGTATTGGTATTTTTTAAAAACCCACCAAAAATATTGAAATTCTTATTTTACGACCAACCAAATTTTGTTCACCTATATAACAGGAGCATTTGAAGACATATTTGATCATCCATTTTCTTAAAGTTAGGCATGTAATTTTAGAGTGGGAAACTTAATATTAGTTTTAGTAGTTTTTTTAAAGCTTTATTAGTTTACTATTTTTCTGGAGATTTAGGATGTTATAATATGTAGATTGAGTGACACATTCATATATTCAATCTAAATTCTACTTATTTTTGTTCAAGTAAGTGTTATTTTTTTTACCGCTTTCTCTCATACACTGTTTAATGCAATAAATATGTTTTCTAGTTAATTAAATAAGGTTAAGATTAATGAACTCACCTTGGATATATAATTGCTTCGCTATGATATGATGTAATAAACTTTTTTGATGGGTTAATTGTTTTCATTCTTACATTTATGAACCTCAATGGGGTATATCACGTATACATCATATTTGCTATATCGTGTATGTAATTTTGAGAATATTGTTGATGCCAAACTCATATTTAAACTTTTATGGAATTTTGGAGAGTGACTCTCTTGGTTTGAATAATTGTTTAAATGAGTATTAACTATATTTTAAACTTGTCTAACCATGTAACTATTTATGCTATGTATTCTAAGGTGAGCGATTTAATTCTCAACTTATAGTTTTCATTTTTGTTAATTTATTTAGTTTCAATACTTGCCTAAGATTAATTGTAGAATAAAAATGTCCGAACTTAAAAAATAATCTTTTTCACTTTTTATTTGTAAAGTAATAAATCAATTAAATTCTAAATAACACTCTCAATGGATTCGATACCCTACTGTAACAACCCATATTTTTCAGGAATTAAAAATGAATTAATTATGAAATAATTCAGATCAATTTAAATTACACATGTGACATAATTAAATGAAAATTATGGGTTGATTAAATTATTAATTAGAGATAAATGATTAATATTTATTTAATAAAATTACTAGGTGAATAGCAATTACATATTTGACGTTATAACGCATGATAGTGACGTGACAATATGCTATCTCAACAGGATGTCGTGTGTGGACTAAATGAGGTCGATATAGGAAATAAATTATGAGTAATTTGGATAATAATTTTGAGGTCACAGATGAGTCCAAAAGGGATGAAACAATTAAAATAGTATACCCGAGTGTATAGTTTGGGTTCCAGGACAATTTTAGACCAAACCAACACCTCGAGAGGACATTTTGGTCATTTGGTAACTTAGGTTAAGGGAATTACGAATTTTGAAAGATTATATATACATGTAGTTGTGTGAGGTTAGGTTAAAGAAGTTAGAAAACCAACATAGGCCATTAGAGAAGGAAGAGAGAGCATTCTTGGGGTTTTTATAGAGGATTCTTGAAGTGTTCTTCATTGTGCAATCTTGGGGACTATGTTTGACAACTGCAAGTAACTCTCAAGAGGTAGTTTATAACCAATTATGATAATCACAATTTTCAAATATGCTTATCTCAAACTAGTTGATAGGTGATTAGGGGAATGCATATAATTTTGGGGCATTATTACCCATTACTATAAATAATATACGACCCCATCAATAATAGGATGTGAGTTTCAAATCCCCAAACCTCAATTAAACCCCTTCTGTGGATGTAGGCAATTTGCTGAACCACATAAATTGTGCGTCTACTCCTTGTGTGTTTGGTTGTTCATAATTACTTTACAGTTGTTTATTTGGATTGTGTGATAAGTTTATTTATATCGAAAAGTTTTATTCACCTACAAATATAAAATGACCTAATCCATACAAAAATTTGGCAAAAAGGAAGTTATAAGGAAAAAAGTAAGGATTAATATTCGTGTTATAACACAATTACACGGGAACTAACCTTGGGGGGTGGGGGTTATTAGGTTAGCTAACAAACTTGGCCAATTTTTCTTGATTTCAAAATTGTTTCCACAGACACAAATTCCTAACACTTGATTTTATATATACCTTCTTAAAATGAATTGAACATACACGAAAACCTGAATTAAGTGAGTCTAGTTTAAGAAACATAGATCTACAATAGTTAAGCAAATTTCAAGCAAATCTCAATATGTAAATTAAACTTGTGATGTGTGTGATATCAAATGTGTAGAGATAATCGTAAATCAATATAAAACATATTTTATGAGTAGAATCCCCCACTTAGGAGTAGAAAACCTGTCACACTTACTATTTCCATTTCTATTTGAAAAGAAAATTTTACAATAGGAAGTAAGGTATCTCTCATAGAAATATAATTGCGTGGTCACCTATGAACCTATTAACTCTTTCACATAGCAAAGGAAAACCTAATCCGAGCTCCATAATTGAGTGAAGAAATGCTGTCTTTCTAGAAGCCGCGCTACACCTCAATTTCCTAATAGAACAAGATGTTTTCATTTTTAGATCTTGGAGTACTTGATCATAATAGTTCACCAACGAAATTATTTGAATTAAAAGTCTAGTGTTTGAAATTATCCATCTCATATGAAGTTCACTCAGAAAGAATTTATATTAAAAGTAAGATCTAATTCTCTCAAAAAAGGATGGAACAAGTAAAAATGGGTTGGAGGAAAAATAAAATGCAATATACCTCAAATTTTTTCTCAAAGAAGTGTTTTAGAGACGAGGTAATCAAATCTCTCACAAATGATAAGGAAATTGGCTGTTTATTGAAGGTTTTAAAAATCTGTCTGTTTTATGCGCACATTTAGATCCAATCATTCATACGATGTTATCGAGTATGGACATTGACCCATGGACGTACGTACGGGCTCAAAAAGGAGCCTTGCGTACGCCCACCAAAAATGGCTATGCGAATGGTCCTGTTCAAAGACCATTCAAAGATAGTTTCAAAAGAATAAATGAAACTTAGCCGAATTTCCAAAATGTTTTAAACATTTAAAACCATTCAGACTTTTAGAAAATTCAGTTGCATTAACATTTTATTCAGACATCACTTAATTTGATAACAAGGGCCATCTGAAAAATCATTTTAAAGAAAAACGTGCACATGTGTGATTAGCCTTGTAATAAAACCGTCAATTCAACAAATACATCTTCAATCTTCAATTGAATGTGTGGTTTCAAAATTCTTTAAATTGAGCGGCGATGCAAGATCTTCACTCTTCATCTTCTAGGTTCATCTAACCTAGTCGCCTCACTCAATACGAATAAATTCGATTTGACTTGATAAACTCAACGACTCAATATTTTATCATAGGAATATATCTAATTATATAATAATAAAAAGTTTTACATTTTCAATCTCCCCCTTTAGCTATTCCCTGGCAAAATTTCCCCCAAAGCCAAAAAATTCTTATTCCCCCACAGGACATACACTCCACTAGCCATATAGTGAATGCAATACGAAGTAATGTACAAAACCCATAAGACCAAGTGAGAATTCAAAACTCATGGTTGATCATGGGCCGGAGTCGAAACCATCAATACTGAGCCTGAAATTATATGAAATAACAAAGAGCATCACGCAGGTTCCTCCTGCTTGGGAATACTCCGTTACGTATCAAGAGGTATAGATGTGATAAATAACTTGCAATAAGCAAGAGAAATAATCAACATGTGAAAAAGTAAATCAACATTTAATTAATATACCAAAACTCAAGCAACTGAAGGATCATGTGAATAGAACATGTAATATGCAAGTGCTCCCAAATAACAAACTCCCCTATCATAGACATTAATTTCCCCCACCCTTTATTTCTCTTTTGTCATAATGGAAAAATACAGAATTGAATTTTGGTCCTCCCGCTAATCTAAGGTGAATAGAGTTTTTATCCTCCTTTTTGACATGAAAAAGTCAAATTGAAGTCGAAGTCATAGATAATGGGTGTAACAAGGCATAAATCACATAAGCATGGGAAATTAGCAAAGAAAAATCTAGAAAGTATGTGAACTACCCAGCTATAACATGGGAATCAACACAATGAGCACACATACAAAGTACACAATCACTATATAAGAGTCTTAAAAACGTATACTACATAATGAATGATATGAAACATGAAACCACAAGGGCAGGATATGTGACAATAAAAAACATCATACGATTAATGTGAACATCAATATGTAGTAAGGGATAACCACATAAAATAATAAAGCGCAACGTCATGGATAAAGATAAAATTCCCATAAAATCCATATAAATAGAAATCTATACAAACATCCAATGTACAAAAGAAAGGTTACAAATATCCAAAAGAAATATCCAACAGTAGCATAGTACAACCAATAAAAGTTAAAAAAACATATACATACCACAATTGTATAAAGTACCACATACAATACATAAAAAATAAATAACATGAACAAAAGATGAACAACTAAATAAGATAATCATCGAACATGTCATCCACAGATCGATCATTTTCATCATCTCCATCTCCGTCATCATCATCTCCACCATTATCATCGTCTCCATCATCATCATCATCATCATCATCATCATCATCATCATCATCATCATCATCATCATCATCATCATTACCACCACCACCACCACCACCACCACCACCATCATCATCATCATCATCATCATCATCATCATCATCATCATCATCATCATCATCATCATCATCATCATCATCATCATCATTCATCATCATCATCATCATCATCATCATCATCATCATCATCATCATCACCACCACCACCATCAATATCAGCAGATTCATCATCATATACATGTGGAGGAGGAGCATGAACCGCAAGATCAACATCAGGAACCAAATGTGATCATTGAAGACAATGAAGGTAATATCTGAGCGAAAAAATAGGGGTTTTAACATAAAAACACATCACCACCACCACCACTATCAGCAACAGGCATCATCATCATGATCACCACCACCACCACCATCAATATCAACATCCTTCCCGATGTCCCTACTCGAAGTACTTGGGGTGGGTATGGGGGTTTTAACATAAAAAGAATGGGTGAGTGAACGCTCGGTAGGGTGGGTAATAGTAACATATACATTTTCTACAAAAATATTATACATATAAAGTGTATTTTAATAATTTAAAAAACGTTTAATAATTTAACTAGTATTAATGCAACTACCATGCAATGCACCTGAGCGATGGGCTCATTCTTACACTTAACCATTTCATACCACCACCCTTTACCGAGTCTGTAATCTATTAATCTTATTTTATTCATTAGTCTCCTTTCTATCATGTTTCATTAGGTTGTCTTACTTACACATTTTCAACCACAACCAATATCATTTCCTTTTTCAAGAATACGATGAGTGGATTTTCGCCAGCTAAGAATCTGGTGATTGGATTTTTGACTATTGAGATTTTAGTGATCTCTTGGGGGAAGATTGAAGGTGTTTGTTCATTTGGAAATTTTAATGGAGATATTGAATGTAACTGTTAAACAAAAATGTAATTAATATTTTAATTAATATTAAATTAGTTTAATTGTAATTTATATACATTTTAATTTAATATAATATCTTGATTTTGATGATTCCAAATAAATTTTTATTGAGTGATTATGTAAATATTCCTTAATTTATGATATATGTGTGTGTGTGTATATATATATATATATATATATATATATATATATATATATATAACATTTTTTCTAATGTTCACATTATTCCGTCATTTTACCGTTTTCATCATTTTTATGGCTTATATCACCATTTTATCTTGTCAACGTGTCATTTTATCCATTTTCACAAAAACGATCCGATAAGGTCAAATGAGAAAATCCATCCACTAGGACCCTCAGTTTGTCAAAATTACCATTTTGTCCTTTCTTTCATCATAACTTTGTGAAAATTATATTTGATTCATTATGGCACTAAAAACCAATATTTTCTTTAAAAACATCCTTTTTATGATTTATGTCCAAAATCATGCCTCATTATTTGTTGTCTTCCACATAAAATACATTCAACCATTTAAAGACTATTTTAGCCAAATGTTCACTGCTTAATATGACTTAAAATATCATTTTTTCTTCATTCTAACAATATTATAACAAAAATTTAGGGATGTTTTTCTACATTTAATCATTACCTCATAAAACCCATTTTAACATGATTTATCAAGTCAAAAATGCCATTTTCTATCATATTACCTGATTCTACAGATGCTAAAAAGGATTTCAAGCCTATAAATTCCTCAAAAATAAACTAAACAAGATATAAATCACGAGTTTACATTTTTCATGTTTTCTTTCCACATTTCAAGGTAAAAATGCCACTTATTCATAAAAGACCCATTTAGGGTTTGTCTTCTTTAAAAATCCATTTTTGCAAGACTTTAATATATTAGCAAATAACTTTATTTTTTACATTAAATACTATCTAGCATGAATCCTACACATTTTTCATAACTAGGAACGTTAAATCTTAGGTAGAGGAAAACCTTACCTTATGGTTTGAAGAGGAGACAAAGAAAAGATGACTATGGAAGTTCCTAGCTCCAAATATTCTAAAAAACTCCAAGACTCCTCAAAATATTCCAAATCTTCTCCTAATTATTTGATTTTGCCAACTTCGACCCTTGTTAAAGCTTAAGGATGAAGAATAATGCTTGGAAATGGTGTCCAATGGTGTATTAAGTTGGTGGCAAGGTGTAACAATGGTGGGGGAAGGCTTGGGGAAGATGGAGAACTCTTAAAACTTAGAGGGAAAGAGAGGAAATGTGCTAATTGAAAATAGTGGGAGAAGACCCACCCTCTCTCGTTTCTTATAACTCAAAAATTATTTAAAAACCCAAGGCCCACATGTTATACACGTTTTTGAAGGAGATCACATCTCGTTCGAATGAGATCTGAATCTCGTTCGAATGACATACTAACAAAGTGGAAAAATTCTATACAGAGGTGGGTCGTTAGAATTGATATATCCATTATAGTCACTATCGATCGCGGACAAGCTAATAACAGGTCGCTGCGTGGGAGCATATAGGTCGCGGCCCTATACGCTTATTATACCTTGAATCAAACAGGCCATTTAGAATAAACCGCTACTGGGTCCAGATAGGCCGCAACATCTAACCAAGCATAGGCCGCTTCTTGGATTCAAATAGGCCACGACACTTACTCTCACAGACTGGACTGTTGTCCAGCTTCTAGAAGTATTTCATATTCGTACAGCTTAATTATATATCACGTGACCCATGCATATGACACTGCCATTCTGACTTCTATAAATAGAAGTGCTCACCCCGCTATTTAGGGGGACAATTCATTTGGTGAAGTCCTACCAAAATCTCCACACTACCTCTCTCTATGAGCTACACCCTTGGGGGCTTGCCTTCCACAGCCTACTTAAAGTTACCTTTGCAATCCACATCACGAGCTGCCTGCTTAGCTAATATCATGTATTCTCTTGCCCTCTCTACTTTATATGCCTCAAATGGCACCTTAAGTTGTATGATACATTCTATATAATTAGAGTAGTGTATCACAGTGGACGTAGGCTCATTTTTATAGACATACCACTCTATATTTTGTGTTATTTTCCTTATTGTTTGCTTTACTTGTATTTACATTTGATATGATGTCGAGAAGGATGTAAGTGCGATTTCCCGTATCATCATTTTGGCGTCATATGTGGGAAATGAGACATTTTTATTTTGTTTCTTCTTATTTAGGGCTCCAAATGCCTTATTTCATCCATGGGGACCCTCGAGTCATCATCCTATGGGTGAGATTTTGGTTATTAAGCTCATATATTTATGTGTTAACCCCGTTAGGGTTCTTTGTTCCTAGATCTGTTTTTAGGTCCTTTCTATGACCTTAGATCTATTCTCTATACCTTAATGAAGTTCCCTTACCTATTTAGTGTTAAGAAAAAATACAAAAGGCGATATCCTCATGGAGGTGGGTAACTAGGGAAGAGTTTTATTTCCTCATTTTCTTCTCTTTACACCCATAATCTAGGGTTTACCACTAGATTTGTGCTATTTTGTGGACCCAAAGTCTCTTGTGCCCTATGATCTGGTAACCTCCTAGTAGGTTTATTTTGTACATCCCCTATGATCTGATCACATATTTTGGAGCCAATTTGGCATCACACCCTTCACTACCACAAGAAGGATGCGACTTGGTATTCTTATTACCTGAGTTTCACAACCCTAATTGCTTGGATGTCATACAAAGTGTCCTCAGACTCAGTTATGGGGTAATCCCCTTGATAAAGCCACGACAGTACCTACATGTGTACCTCAGGCCATGGCTACAATAATGTAATTATGCGGGTTATCAAAGACTGCATCCTTGTTATTATGCTTGGTTATCTTTGTATCTCTTGATTCTTGCCATTGTTAAGTTGGACTCAGAATATATAATTTTAAAGGTTAACGTTCATAAGCGATGGAGGGAAGCTTCGGATTAAGTTTACAATAGAATAAAGAGATAGCCCAACTGCTGAACTACATCGACCATTTGTATGACAACCAGGCCTCTCTCTAGGGCCAAGTCAACCTCCTGGCGCAGAGTGTTCTCATGTTGGAGTACGAAACCTTCAACTCTATGAAGGGGGCCACTTTATCAGATTCCGTAGAGGGTAAGGCCACAACCAAAGCTCTTAAGAGGAAGCAGGAAGAGCCTAAGCCAAGAAAGGGTATGAAACTACACCCCACTAACTGCAAGTACAAGGACATCCTTGAAAGCATCAAGGAGTACAAGTTACTGAAATGGACGGAGAAGCTAAAATCCCCTCCCCACAAGAGAGATCGGGCCAATTGGTGTAAATTTCATCAAGACTATGGCCACAACACCAGCAGATGCTTCGCATTGAAAGATGAAATTGAGAGGATTGTGAAGCAGGGAATGTTGCAGTGATTCCTAAAGGATGCATGAGGGATGCAACCCTAAATTGACAGGACACATGCTTAACTTCTGCGATAGTTTCTATTTTTTATTAAAATCTTTAAAGTGTAGATTTTACACATATACTTTGTATTTCCCTTACAAAAATCATATATACACATATGTGAACGTTCGTTTTGATCATAAATCAACTTTTGATCTCCTTGTTTATAGCCTTGTTAAAAATCTTTGTCTTATCATATTTTGAAAGGAAGTTTAATGACCAATTATCTCAAAAGATTATTCTATTACGGGAGAAGGAGTCTATTGAGGAGAAAGTGTGATAGCCATAATCGACCTATAATATCTCTCACCATACGAAAATCATTTAAAGATTCAAAATGCTTCTATTAGCCTTGAGGGCTCATAATGCATATCATTAGCTTTCGAGATTCTTTAATTAGCCTCGAGGGCTCATAATGCCCTCTCTTATCTTTCGGGATGCGTTAATTAGCCTTGAGGGCTCATAATACTCATTATTAGCCGTGGACGGCTATATCGACAACCCAACCCATGGAGGCTTGAAAATACCTAATTTGGGGAACCTTGATAATACGATGGCTTATTGACAACCTAGTATGCGGAGGCTTGAAAATACTTAGATTGGGGAAGCTTAATAATACCTAGCCTAGGGAGGCCTGAAAATACCCATGCAGCCATGGGTGGCTTATGACAACTCAGTCTGGGGAGGCTTGAAAATATCCCATAATCAATGAAAAGAGTTGCAGTCAACTGAAGTGGGACAAGACTTAATTATCCGTGGCAGAAGAAAGGAGTTCCTCAATCCGCAGTTGCAATATTTCTGTGACAACATTCCTTATTCTGTGCTGACCTAACAATTAGCGAGAAGGGAAATAAGTTAGAATCCATAAAGAGATGTAACTAACATTTCTACAAAATCAGTATTGCTGCACCCAACATCTAAAGTTATCGCGGATATTCAAGACTTAATATTCAATATCTAAAGCAACAACTAATGGCCATAGTCTCTTAGGCCGCAACTAATTATTATCAAGGTTATTGATAGCTACAGCCAGTCACTAGAATTCACAATCCCTATTACTTAAGTTCTATTACAAAGAAGTGCAAGCATTAAAGCATTCAACAACATATAAAACAATGCATGACCACAACCTATTCAAGATAATACATTCAGAAAGATGACAAAAGATAGAAAAATAGCAGTCAAGAAAAGTATAGTGGCCAACCTGCAAAAATATTTCTCAAGAGACGGAGTAATGTTTAAATACATTATAAAGCCCGTAACCCTGTATAAGTTTCAAAGATCAATATTTCATAAATCATAGTTAATATGGCGTTAGCCTTACAAAGTATGGACATAGCCCAAAAAAGTTACAAAAAAGATAAGTATGGACCGCCATGAGTCTGCATCATCTTCTGCAGTCTCAATTTCCTCAGCATCTACGTCATCCACTAGTAACTTTTTATCTCTCTCCTCAGTTGAAGCTTTCAGTTTTTCCACACATTTCGTGTACTCAACATCGCTGAGCTTTCAAGAAAAGACCTTGCTCTTTGTCTCAAAGAAGTTTTTAATAATCCCGTGACTGAGCTCCTGGAAGCCGCGAAGGTAGGCCCTATTATTGGCAGAGAAGAATTCTCTCGAAGTTTTATAAGGACCCATAGCATCACTTGCAATTCTCTTCAATTATGCGACATGATACTTGTCCCTTTGTTTGAGTGATGCAGCATGATCTTTGTCCTTTTTTTGAAGGGAAATGACATGCCCTTGTTCCAGTTCATCATACTTTTGCTGGATAAGGCTGCACTTTTGATCAGAGGCCGCAACATTTTTGGCAACTTCTAAGGCCTTTGCCTCATCAATTTTTAAAACCTTCGAAGCTTGCCTAAAATTTTCCTCGACATTCTTCTGGGCCTCAGCTGCATTATGAATCTCAGAATTTACAGTCAACTTATAAGCTTCAAGAGCCACGACAGACGATTATTTCCCAGCTTCAAAAGAAGAAGTCCTGGCTACCTGAAGATCGGAGTGATGAACAGACTCTGTGACATTATGAAGTTTAAATAGGGCTTCATACTTGGCCTTTTGGGATATAACCACCTTCTTAACCAAAAAAATTACAGTGTTACTCCAAGCACAAAGTAATTGACAGTAGATAGTAGATAATGGAATGAACTTACCCGCAGTAAAGTATGGAGGGCATGCTCCTCTAAGTTCTCATGATCCTCTTCCACCAGACGGTTGAGGTCAATAGCGTCCTCAGTCCTTCTCATCTTGGAGACTACCCTTGCAGTTGTATCCCATGAGGATTTTGTAATAACCCGCGTAATTTTGGGCTATTTTAATTAATTTCTAGAAAATAGAGGAAAATAAAGTTTTTGATAAAATTATTTTTATTGCTCAAATATGTTGGTTATTATTTTTAAGGCGAGAATTTCAAACGGTTTCGAAAACGGAGTTAAAATGATTTTTAAATGTTTTTAACTCTTGGAGTTGTTTTGACTTCCAACTCTTCATTTCTTTGCCTTATTTAAAGGAGTCTTTTGGATTCCAACTCTTCATTTCTTTGCATTATAAAAAGAAGTCGTGGGCAACATTTTAACCTACTTTTGGCATAAATTTTGGCAGCAAATATGTTTTATGTTCCTCTTCTTTTTATATACACATTGGACCTTGAGATTTGTGAGTTCCAACCTTAGATTAGAGGTGTTCTTGGGGCTATTTTGTTGGAGGTTCTTGGAGGAGATTTTGTAGATCTTTTGTGTTGATCTTGAGGATGTGATCATTGGTTTCTCATCATAGTTTAAGGTATGGGGTTTTACACAATATGCTCCTTAAATCTCGCGAGTGTCATTCTCTTTGAATTCTTATTTAATTGAACTCATATTTGAATTGATAAATTCATTGAAATCTGGAAAATAATTGTTGAAATTATTTTCATTCATATGGTATCATTATATTGTTGATGAGCACGTTGTCATGAGATTTTAATATGGCACGGATGTTGAGTACCCGCCAAAATACCTATTCCCGGCTATGGCTTGATAAAGCATATGCGAATGGGGTGAGGCCTGGTGACCCATTGATGTGTTATTGAGAAATTATATTGATAAATGCTTTGAGATTTGCATTTTGATTTGAATGTTCTTACTCGTGTTGTTACGCTTTATTCATCGCTAACATATATTTGTTGAGCATCTTTCTTGTCGTATTGTGTACTTCCCCATATTTTCTTTTAGTGGCAGGTTAGCCCGGATTTTTGGGCGCTATGGAGATTGATTTTAGCGAGGATTGTTTTGGGAAGACTTGTATTTATTTTGATGTATAGAGCATTGGAGATTTATTTCGAGTTAAATGTTGTATTTATTTCAAGAGAATTTTGGTTATATTTTTATTTGAAGAGATTTGAGATTAGTGGTTTTCTCTATTGTTGTTGTGGGATTTAGATGCTCTATACCTCGTGCATTGTGGATTTAGATTTATTTTATCGCATTAGCACTCCGTTCGCTCTCCCCGGGCGGGCGGGGTGTTACAAATGGTATCAGATCTTAGGTATACGGCAACCCTCGGGGCTTGAGTTTTGGGTTCATTGCGTGGATAACAATTTTTAGAGATAGAAAATTTTAGGTGATATTCGTGATAAGTTTCGAGATTAGAGGTGAGGAATTATTTTTGGAGACAAGATTATTTTTGGAGATTGTTAGCCTGATTTTTGAGAGTTAGGCATTCGGCGAATTTTGAGGGTGAAATTCCATTGTTAGTGGGGAAGTGTAATAACCCGCGTAATTTTGGGCTATTTTAATTAATTTCTGGAAAATAGAGGAAAATAAAGTTTTTGATAAAATTATTTTTATTTCTCAAATATGTTGGTTATTATTTTTAAGGCGAGAATTTCAAATGGTTTCGAAAACGGAGTTAAAATGATTTTTAAATGTTTTTAACTCTTGGAGTTGTTTTGACTTCCAACTCTTCATTTCTTTGCCTTATTTAAAGGAGTCTTTTGGATTCTAACTCTTCATTTCTTTGCATTATAAAAAGAAGTCGTGGGTAACATTTTAACCTACTTTTGGCATAAATTTTGGAAGCAAATATATTTTATATTCCTCTTCTTTTTATATACACATTGGACCTTGAGATTTGTGAGTTCCAACCTTAGATTAGAGGTATTCTTGGGGCTATTTTGTTGGAGGTTCTTGGAGGAGATTTTGTAGATCTTTTGTGTTGATCTTGAGGATGTGATCATTGGTTTCTCATCATGGTTTGAGGTATGGGGTTTTACACAATATGCTCCTTAAATCTCGCGAGTGTCATTCTCTTTGAATTCTTATTTAATTGAACTCATATTTGAATTGATAAATTCATTGAAATCTGGAAAATAATTGTTGAAATTATTTTCATTCATATGGTATAATTATATTGTTGATGAGCACGTTGTCATGAGATTTTAATATGGCACGGATGTTGAGTACCAGCCAAAATACCTATTCCCGGCTATGGCTTGATAAAGCATATGCGAATGGGGTGAGGCCTGGTGACCCATTGATGTGTTATTGAGAAATTATATTGATAAATGCTTTGAGATTTGCATTTTGATTTGAATGTTCTTACTCGTGTTGTTACGCTTTATTCATCGCTAACATATATTTGTTGAGCATCTTTCTTGTTGTATTGTGTACTTCCCCATATTTTCTTTTAGTGGCAGGTTAGCCCGAATTTTTG
This sequence comes from Sambucus nigra, assembly GCA_949130495.1. Lineage (NCBI taxonomy): Eukaryota > Viridiplantae > Streptophyta > Magnoliopsida > Dipsacales > Adoxaceae > Sambucus > Sambucus nigra. The sequence goes on from OX422212.1 coordinate 34,203,362, forward strand.
GGCGCTATGGAGATTGATTTTAGCGAGGATTGTTTTGGGAAGACTTGTATTTATTTTGATGTATAGAGCATTGGAGATTTATTTCGAGTTAAATGTTGTATTTATTTCAAGAGAATTTTGGTTATATTTTTATTTGAAGAGATTTGAGATTAGTGGTTTCCTCTATTGTTGTTGTGGGATTTAGATGCTCTATACCTTGTGCATTGTGGATTTAGATTTATTTTATCGCATTAGCTCTCCGTTCGCTCTCCCCGGGCGGGAGGGGTGTTACAAATGGTATCCGATCTTAGGTATACGACAACCCTCGGGGCTTGAGTTTTGGTTTCATTGCGTGGATAATAATTTTTAGAGATAGAAAATTTTAGGTGATATTCGTGATAAGTTTCGATATTAGAGGTGAGGAATTATTTTTGGAGACAAGATTATTTTTGGAGATTGTTAGCCTGATTTTTTAGAGTTAGGCATTCGGCGAATTTCGAGGACGAAATTCCATTGTTAGTGGGGAAGTGTAATAACCCGCGTAATTTTGGGCTATTTTAATTAATTTCTGGAAAATAGAAGAGAATAAAGTTTTTGATAAAATTATTTTTATTGCTCAAATATGTTGGTTATTATTTTTAAGGCGAGAATTTCAAATGGTTTCGAAAATGGAGTTAAAATGATTTTTAAATATTTTTAACTCTTGGAGTTGTTTTGACTTCCAACTCTTCATTTCTTTGCCTTATTTAAAGGAGTCTTTTGGATTCCAACTCTTCATTTCTTTGCATTATAAAAAGAAGTCGTGGGCAACATTTTAACCTACTTTTGGCATAAATTTTGGCAGCAAATATGTTTTATGTTCCTCTTCTTTTTATATACACATTGGACCTTGAGATTTGTGAGTTCCAACCTTAGATTAGAGGTGTTCTTGGGGCTATTTTGTTGGAGGTTCTTGGAGGAGATTTTGTAGATCTTTTGTGTTGATCTTGAGGATGTGATCATTGGTTTCTCATCATGGTTTGAGGTATGGGGTTTTACACAATATGCTCCTTAAATCTCGCGAGTGTCATTCTCTTTGAATTCTTATTTAATTGAACTCATATTTGAATTGATAAATTCATTGAAATCTGGAAAATAATTGTTGAAATTATTTTCATTCATATGGTATCATTATATTGTTGATGAGCACGTTGTCATGAGATTTTAACATGGCACGGATGTTGAGTACCAACCAAAATACCTATTCCCGGCTATGGCTTGATAAAGCATATGCGAATGGGGTGAGGCCTGGTGACCCATTGATGTGTTATTGAGAAATTATATTGATAAATGCTTTGAGATTTGCATTTTGATTTGAATGTTCTTACTCGTGTTGTTACGCTTTATTCATCGCTAACATATATTTGTTGAGCATCTTTCTTGTCGTATTGTGTACTTCCCCATATTTTCTTTTAGTGGCAGGTTAGCCCGGATTTTTGGGCGCTATGGAGATTGATTTTAGCGAGGATTGTTTTGGGAAGACTTGTATTTATTTTGATGTATAGAGCATTGGAGATTTATTTCGAGTTAAATGTTGTATTTATTTCAAGAGAATTTTGGTTATATTTTTATTTGAAGAGATTTGAGATTAGTGGTTTCCTCTATTGTTGTTGTGGGATTTAGATGCTCTATACCTTGTGCATTGTGCATTGTGCATTGTGCATTGTGGATTTAGATTTATTTTATCGCATTAGCGCTCCGTTCGCTCTCCCCGAGCGAGCGGGTTGTTACAGAATTGGGATCAGGTTTCCTTAATTGAGGTTGCAGACGATCGTTAGGATCTCTATTGGCCCTACTTTGGGGGGTGATCGAATTGACATTAACCGCTATCACTCTGCGCAGAGGAGAATCAGTGGTTGAAACATGGATATGGCTAAGTCCACCCTAGAAGTTCCCATCGAAAAATGTTATACCTGCCGCAACCAATTCATATCCTATGTCATCATCAATAGGAGCATCATTTTTCTTCTCCCCAGCCACGACATCAATAGTAGGGGCTGTGTCATCAGCAAAAAGAGGATTGTCTGTCTCAACCCCAGCAGCAGCAGTAGGCTCTACCGCAGGAGCTGTCCCTTTGGGTGCCCTCTTCCTCTTCTTTCCCTTCTTCTTGGGGTCTTGGTTGAGGGCAACTGCATCCTCATCCATCTCAGTAAACTAGGCAACAACCAGTTCGCGGTTAATCTCCTCCCCTGAGGAAAAAATCATTTAGGCCAAGTTAAAAAGGGAAGCTACAGAAAAATATATTAACAAAAATATAAGCAAGGTATTAAAAATTACCTTTCACAATCATTTTCTTTAGTTGGTCCTTAGAGGAAAATAACCTTGATAAAATACTTTCGCGGAGGTGAACAACACAATAAATCTTTTTTTATTATCCTCCAATCCTTTCGCTTTCGCAATTCACTTTTTCTAATTTTTATTGAGCTTCAAGCTGTCAAGGGCTGTACATATGTGTTAGTATAGGCCACAGAAAATGAAACAAAAAGTTATTATCAAGGATAATAAGCTACGACAGATTCTCACCTAATTTGGAAGGACGCCTTCATGTCCGCGGCATCCTATATGTTTTCTTTCTCTCAATTTCCTGAGGGTGTATTTCCCAAATCTCCCCCGAAATAAAGAAAAATTTTCCTTTATAGTTTTTAACATTGGTACGCCTCTCATTATACAGATACTCATCTCTATTCCCTAGTGCGAAGTAATAATACTGTAAAAAGTCCACAGAGTTTTCCTTTGGCCTTTAGAAATGGAAGAACTCCACGGGAGTAATGCCCTTGTTGAATTTCTTTTGTCAAAGCACTATAGCGGCAAGAATGGACCTCCACCCATTTGGGTTTAGTTGAGTTGGGTCCATATTCATTGATTAAAAATTTTCCTAATTGGGACAGGAATTGGAAACCTCAGCCCCAGGAGAAATACGTGCAAAGGATCCAACCTAGTTTTTAACACTACCAGGTCTTTTCAATTTTTAACACTGTTAGGCCTCTCAGTATATATCCAAATGACACAAGTAATACTTTCAACCACGTCTAAAGGCATAAACATGCAAACAATTGGATTGTAAATTCTCAAAGATTGAAAACCCCCAAACCCTAGGGTTTTGGCCAAGAACACAAAGAACATGTTCTTGGTGTTCTTGGATAAAATCAAAATTTGAAATGGGGACAGGGAAGAATTCAACCCAGGAAAAATGGAAATTTCCAATCCTAACCTCTATTGATTTCCATTCCCAAACCCAATTTGTGTCAAAAATCCAAGAAAAGCCCAAATCCAGTCAACATATCACCAAAAAAAACAAAAAAAAAACCTAGTCTCCATAACAAATCTATCCATAACCAATCTTAAACTATTATAATTTCTTTTCTAAGACCTAATTCCTATTTGATTGCACAAAATTTCAAGCTTAATTCATCCAAACCCAATTCCTAATAAAAAGCTTACCCAAAGAAGCACGTTATAAATGCTCTAGTTCTTGCATGTGCAAATGATCAAAATACAAACAGAAATCCGAAAATGAGATTCAAATCGCTAAGAATCGAAACCAAGTATGGATTAACAAAGCTTTGGAAAACAGAGCAGAAACTTCAAAATGAATGGAAAGTCAGATAATGATGATTACCTGGAAATCAGTGAGAAATGGAACAACAATCGCGAATCTGCCCTAGCTCCGCGTTGAACCACCGTAAGAAACTCGCCAAAAAACTAAAAGATGAATTGGAAAAAGTTATGTTTCGATTTACTCTCAGAGGTTTGGTTAGGGTAATGAAGGTCACGACCAAGTCCAATTTATATAAGAGAGCACTGGAAGGGGAAGCGTCACCTTGCATTGACCGCAACTATTTCTAGACAGTGAATAAGATACCGCGACATGGTTATATAATACAGCTGCAACACCAACTCACCACATCTTGGCACTATGACCTGGGGCCTTATTGATATTCCCATTATTATCACTATTGATCGTGGATGAGCTAGTAATAGGTCGCTGCCTGGGAGCAAACAGGCTACGGACCTATACGCTTATCAGACCTTGAATCAAACTGGCCATTCATAATAAACCACTGCCTGGGTCTAGACTGGCTGCATTATCTAACCAAGCATATGCCGCTACCTGGGTTTAAATAGGCCGCGACACTTACTCTTATAGACTTGACAACTGTCTAGCTTCTAGAAGTATTCCATATTCGTACAACTTATCTATATATCACGTGGCACCACCATTATGACTTCTATAAATCGAAGTGCTCACCCCACTATTTGGGGGACGATTCATTTGGCAAAGCCCTTCCAAAATCTCTACACTACCTCTCTCTACAAGGTACACCCTTGGGGGCTTGCCTGTCATAGCCTACTTAAAGTTACCTTTGCAGTCCATATCACGAGCTATCTGCTTAGCTATCTCGTGTATTCTCTTAACCTCTTTACTTTGTATATCTCCAATGGCACCTTAACTTTGTATCATACATTATATGTAATGAGAGTAGTGTATCACAGTGGACATAGGCTCATTTTTGTAGCCGAACCACTCTATATTTTGTGTTCTTTTCCTTATAGCTTGCTTTACTTTTATTTACATTTGATATGATGTCGATAACGATGTAAGTTTGATTTCTTGTATCATCAAGAACTACGTGAGAAGTCCGCTCAAACGAGGAAGCTTCTCATTCGAACCAGAAGGCCTACGTTCGAACGAGATGAGGATATCGTTCGAATGACTCTTAACTTCGTTTTAACGACATAATTATTTATAAATTCCAACTAGGCCATTCAATTCCCAAAAATTTCCAAAAGGGGCACAAGTATATTAAATTATCAACAATAATCCATATATTATTCAATCCAAATCCTAAGGGTTCTACATAATTAAAAATTACATGGGAAAAGGAATAAAATTTTGGGAACGGGTATTACATTCTCCCCTCCATAGGATATTTTGTCCCCAAAATAAAAACAACCAATTAGGGAAAGAGTTATGGGTGCTTCTCTAACATCTCTGACTTACGCGACCAAGTCGTACCTTCGATGCCCGAAAACTCCCCAAACGCCCAAAGAACCTTCACTAAGGGAATGACCTTGTTACACATGACTCTATCTTCTTGGTCCAAAATGCATATAGGTTGCATAATAAATATGACATCTTCCTCTAATTCGATGAGATTCCAATCATGAAGATACTTATTTAACATGGAAACGTGGAACACATTGTGAACTTGGGATAACTATGGAGGTAGTGATAAGTGGTACGATACATCCCTAATCCGCTCCAGGATCTTGAAGGAATCGGCGTACCATGGGGCCAACTTCCCTTTCTGTCTAAATCGCTGACTTTCGGTTCTCGCTCTAACGTTCAACATCCCATAGTCGCCAACCAAAACTCTAAGGGTATTCGACAATTATCAACGTAATGATTTTGTTGGCTCTGTGTCGTCATGATTCTCTATCGAATTGCCCAAACCTTCTCTATTATCTCCCTAATCAAATCATAATTTATGAGATGCTTCTCACCCACCTCAGCCCAAAAAATCGGAGAGCGGATTTACCTCCCATAAAAGGGCCTTATGGGGAGCCATCTCAATGCTTGCCGAATAACTGTTATTGTAGGAAAACTTCACTAGATGCAGGTTCTCCACCCAACTACCCTGAAAGTCGACTGCACAAGCTCTTAATATATATTCCATAATCTAAATGGTTTGTTTTGATTGTTCATCGGTCTTAGGATGATATACTGTAGTCATATTTATCTCGGTACCCAACTCCTATTGAAATTTCTTCCAAAACTAAGACAAAAACCAATGATCTATGTCTGAGATGATCGAGTGCAGAACACCATGAAGTCTAATTATTTCTCAAACATATGATCTCGCCAACCTAGCCACACTTTTCGTGACCTATATTGGCAAAAAATATGCGGACTTCGTGAGTCAATCCACTATGACCCACACTGCATCATGACTATGCTCAGACTGTAGTAAAGTTATGGAAAAATATCATGATATGCTCCCACTTCCACTCTTCCACGGGTAGTGGTTGTAATCTCCCTGATGGTTTCTTATGCTTAACCTTCACCTGTCGACTAGTGCAACACTTAGCTACATAATTTTCCACATCCCTCTTCATATCCAACCATAAGAAATCTCTGTACAGGTCCTTATACATCTTTGTGGCACCGAAATGTATGCTGAAGCACGAGTGATGGGCCTTGACAATCACCTCATCCTGAAGCTCATTAATAATAGGGACAATCAATCGACTTATCCATGATAAAAGTGTCGGACACTACACCATTCTGAATATGGTTACAATATTTGGCAAATTAGGGATCACATGACTGGGCGTCTAGAACTTTTTACTGAATGAGTGTGCTAGCAACCACACCCCAAAGCTATGCCCTATCGTAACCCCACTGGACGTGCAGATCAAACTTCTACAAATCGGGGACGATACTCTAATGAGAAGTCATAGTTCTTCATCAATTCTGACCATCGTCTCTGACAAAGATTAAGATTACACTGCTTGAAGATGTATTCGAAGCTCTTATGATCGAAAAACACCTCAAACCATTCCCCATACAAATAATACATCCATTTATTAAGTGAAAATACCATGGCGGCCAACTCCAAATCGTGTGTGTGTGTGGGGGGTAGTTCCTCTAATGCACCTTCAGCTGTCGGGATGCAAAAGTGATGACTTGACCATTCTGCTTCAATACTGCGCTAAGACCTGACCCCGAAGCGTCACAATACACGGTGTAACCACTTCCACACTCTGGAAGGATAAGAACGGGTGCAGAAGTCAACTTAATCTTTAGCTCTTGAAAGCCCAATTCACAATCCCTGAACCACTCAAAGTGTACATCCTTACGAGTCAATATGGTGAAGGGTAATGCAACCCTTGAGAAGTCTTGTACAAATATGTGATAGTAACCGGATAAACCCAAGAAAATACGTACTTCTACGATTATCCTAGGCCTGTCCCATCCCAGGATGACCTCCACTTTAGAAGGGTTCTCGCTAGAAATCACGTGGCCAAGAAACTTGACCTTCCCCATTCAAAATTCACACTTACTGAATTTGGCATACAACTTGTTCTCCCCGAGCACTTGCAACATCATGAAAAGGTGCTCCTTGCGGTTTATTTGTGACACCCCATTTATTAAAATAATGGGTGACCAACTTTCTACCAAAATAAAATGGCAGTCTCATATGGCTCATTCTTAGCATCATTGTCGAAATATGGTTAAGTACTAATAACCTAATTAATTTAACAAGCAGTGTCAATTTTTTTATCTTCCATTAACATACAATAATATTAACCGATTCACCATAATGACCCACCGTAATAATAATAAATAAGATCACAATATAACGTCTGAGGCTGAGGTAAATAAATAAAGTCCCCGAATAAACCATCGGGTAAAAATCCAGTACATCCAAACCAACTGACTAAAATAAACAGAAATACATAAGTCTGAATAAGACAGGTAACACGCCTAACCAACGATCAAAATAGAGAACCTAATCTAGATAGCAATAAAATAAGCGTCTACTTTGAATCTGCAAGCCTCCACATGAGCTGTAGTTACGTGTCCCTGGAAAGAATAATCATCCTTAGCGTCCCTGTGACTGAAAACCTAATAATTTTTGATAAATATTTGATACTGGTTAGAGCCTAAAACCTTTGAAAAATATTTAGCAAGTGTATAAGATGCTTTTATTGAAAATGTAAAGCAATATTCATATTTAAAGTGGTAGTGAACTCACATGAGATAATCCTCACCCCTCGTCTAATGTGCACACTTAACGTATGCTCTTAACCCTCTTAGTTATTCTACCCCGCCTAACTAGCCTCCTCACTACTTTTAGTATAACTTCTTACCCTATCTCGAGTATTGTTTATCACTGATTTGATAATTAGCTAACTTTTTTGCTTAATTCATTATCTTATTATTATTCTTTCTCATAATCTTACTCTAGTTATTTACAACATTCATAATTTATTTCTTATGTTCGTATATAATTGTCTACCTCTTTATATAAGTATAACACATCAAATTCATATAAACACATATATTGCTCACTAAATGTAAATTACCACTATCCCTCCAAGGAGTCAGCCATAACCTGTGCAACTGGGTCGGAATCTCACCACCGAACCTAAAACCGTAACAAAATTCTGAGGCTTTCATGGCCTTAAGTCCGTAGTCATATGTGACACCCCGCTTAAAATAATAGCGGGTGGCCAACCCTATACTACGTTTAATCAGGAATCTCAGATGGCTCATTCTCATATCAACAGACTATACTAAAATAGATTGGGCTAACTACCTAAAATATAAAAGCGGATGCCAAAATTTAAATAAAACGTACAAAGGAAATCAAACCAAAAATATACAACTACTAGCAAGGGTCGAATGTACACAATTTCCATGATAAAAGAAAGTGTTAACATTAAAATAAATTGAGTACATACAAGGAAATATACCCGAATAAGCTGTCGGGTCACAGACAGTACAACATCCATAAAGAAGAAATATAACCGACTACAAATAACCCCTTGGGTGTAAACCCGATGTACAAAGTGAATCCTATCTAGATTTATAATAAGTAGAAAGCGACTATTGTATAAGTCCCGCAACAGTCCGCATGTGCTACGGCTCCCAAGACACTGGATAGGAAAGCATCCAAGGTATCCTTGCGGTGGGACACCTGTAGTACATAATACATACGTATATAGAAAAAGAGAAATATAAACGGGTCAGAGCCCTAGATGTAAAAATGTTTATAGCAAGTGCATAACCGTGCATAATAATTACAAATGCAATCTTTCATAATTAGAGTGGGGTCGCACTCTCGTGAAACCCCAAACTCACCTCTCATCTGCAGCGCGCACCTAATCGTGTCCCGAAACCTTAATTAAGTTACCCGACACATTTAAGGACAAACTACCTCACTGTACGCATGGCCTATACCCACATGACCCGCCATCTTAACATAACCCAAAAATCCATTCCGTTCTAAGCCCACATAAATATATACACACATATGTATATGCCTTACCAGGCTATATTGGTTCTAGTTATTTGCTTACACTAATTATTAGTCTTAGCACGACACACATTATCATAAGTTTTAGCATAAAAAATTTATTCTCTAAACATCATACATTCTAGTACTAAAGACATAACTTCTCTCCACTCCCAACATTGCACTACATTTCATGCATGGGGCGTCTCGCAAAGCGAAATCCAAACAAGGAATCCCCCGGTACACTACTCCTGACAATGTTGATCGTAGGGATCTATTATGTCCTCCACACAAATCCTACTATTGCAACTACCTAATTATTTAATACCATCTCCAAAAACACAATTGAATCTCTATTTTAATCTTTGGGGTCTATATAATCGCAACTGTCTCTAAGTGCGATCCTTCGACCCTAATACCTAGTACACCGAAATCACCCAAGATGTACATTCTAGAAAATTCATATCACCTTCACCTATAGGATATATACATCTATATATATATACTCTCTCTCTCTCTCTCTCTCTATATATATATATATATATATATATATATAAGCAATCATTCATTCCTATAACCACATATACATAACACACATAATGTACACTTTGCAATACGCATAACATAAACGGTTATAGGATACCAAAATACTGCACCTTGCTATCATCTTCCAGGAATTACTCACTTTCTCCCGGGGTCACCACCTATCGGACTATTATCACACCGCCATGGCGACAAAATCAATCCTAACATATGGGAAGCGGTCATAACTCCAAATCGGAAAGTGAGAACGACTCATACCCCAGAATTCTCACCCCCAAAATAAAATCACACAAATAATAAAGGACGACTATGACCTGGGGACTATCCAAACCATGCTCCTCAAGCCAGGGGCTCACCCTGATCGCGCAACTTCCCATGATAGCATGTGCCGGGTATGCTCACACAATAAGTATATATATATCATTTACACAGTATATATATATATATACAAGCAATCACATCATATGTATAAATCATCACACACGAAGTATACATTCCCGCCATAATTATATAACCATTTAAATATATATAAATCTCTATATATATGCATATCCTAATCTCCAATATATGTAACAATTACTATACATTCCATCTATATCCAAATGCACTTCGATATATCTAATAATAATCCTGACTATAGGTGCACACATAACTAATAGTCTGCAAACCTCAAGCTCAATCCTAAATTCATTCCATGATCCCATAAAGTATTGGAATCCCCATTGTTAATCACACACAGATATATAACAACTATTTCGACTAGATTTACACCACCACCTATTATAGCTGATAGTATGATCCAATCGTTCTCAATTACGACTACGGTTCAATTGTCCCCATAAACCCTTAACATTAACAAATTTATGATTTATTCCTTGAGTTTATCATCACTAAGGATACGCGACTTCTCTCTCTCGTCGGTCCCCAATCATATCTTAAATATAATCCTATCGCAAAAAGGATTCAGCACAATTATCGGCCTACAATTTCATGCCATACCCTCACAACTCTCTTAAAGAGTTCTAAATTTTACGTCATTTAAACTCACTTATGACCTCTAAATAGAACTCCCATCCTCAATGATATTTCCCACTATACCTCAGAATATCTATTATTAATACGCATAAATATGTAATAACTAACCCGGCTAGAAGTACACATATAACTATTCTATTTGGTAATAATCTAAAGCATATACCGCAATACTTCTTGACTTCAATCGTACATAAACATAAAGGGACTATCTCTACAATTTATAACTATTTCATGATAGCCCACCACCATCATATTAAGATAATCTGCCTATCATTCAGTTCCACAATCATTTCCTCACTAAAAGAGGCATCCTACCCTTATAATTCATTTCTAACATAAGTTCGAAAGCCCCTATTCATCCTAAGGCACTAATCCCTTAATATTATATCATAAACCTCCATAATAAGTCCATTAAGAAGGACCCTAAGATTAAAACCCAAAAGAAAATGGGTTAAAAGAAAATCCCATTATTGGGCTAAAAACAGAGGATCGGTCGACCGGCCCTAGACCCCCGATCGACCGCGGTTCTAAATTTTGCCTTACGAAGAATGCAGTAGGTTTTTCCCTTAAGGCGCGATCGATCGTCCCCCTGGCCACGGTCGACCTGCCATACCAGATATCTTGGCCCTTTTTCCATTTTGAACGAACGCTAAATCCCCAAACACCCAAACATCATCATCTAACCCCCAATCTTTAACTCAATCATATTCTTAACGTTAAAACTCATCCTACATCTCATCCCATCAATTTGTATGTCATCAATCCCAAGTATAAACATCAAATTCAAGTTTTAGTACCCAAAATATAGGTTTTGATATTAATACCCAAAATCCAATTCTTTTGCCCACAAATTATGAAATAAACTTTACAAATGAATTATTTAGCAAGACTAAACACTTGCCTCGAAATCATAGAGGTTGAATCGTCCTCGAGATCGCGTGCTGGCCGGAATCTCCAAGCTTTTTCCTCTCTTTTTCTTTCTTCCTTTCTTCTTCTTTCTCTCTTTCTTTCTCTTTCTCTCTTTCTCAAAAATGAGATAGGCTGATCCGTAAGCCTCTTAAGCCTTCAAAACATAAGTCCCAGTTCTAAATGATAATACACACTTTAAATGACTCGTTTACTCCAATTCGAGTTAACTTACTTAAAATATTTCGAAACCGAAATAAAACCCAAGCACAGTCATTTTGACTATCACGATCCATCCGGAATCAATGGCGCACTCAGAATCATCATCCGGAATACTTTATAACGTCCTCTATTTTTGGACTTCAATTTCCAAATTTAAAATTCTCCAATATATATAAATTTTATTTATCCCAAAAACTTAATTTCTCAGTCCCAGAATCATGGGGGGTTACATCATATCTATACCGCATTATTCTATGGGACTCCAACCCTACATAACGTGGGCATGCACAAACCTATGACCCAAGGGAATCAATACTACCTCTGTTGAGATTCGCCAGAGTGACCTCCCATGGCGCGCCACCGCCATCGATAGCATATCCACTAGGATGGGTATGTTTCACATAAATATCATGCACACACACACACTGACACTCACTCACTCTCTCTCTCTCTCTCTCACACACACACACACACACATACACACACAAACACACACACACACACACACACACACACACACACACACATATATATATAACTTGAAAAATAAGTCCTATTTACATAAGACATTTCCTAATAGGTCCTATCATAACATTTTTTTTTTCAAAAGGTCCTATTTATACATGTAGTGAATATTCACTATATGTTTACAATAGGACTTATTGGAGCAAAAATCTTTTTTCATGGGATTTGTTGGAGCAAAAAAAAGATGATAGGATCTATTGAACTACATACTTAGTAAACGGGACTAATTGCTAAAAACTCATATATATATATATATATATCCCGAGTCCAACTAATTCGTGCCTAACACCTGAAACACTAGCCTATAAGTCACGAGTCTGTACCTGACTCTTAAACATTTAATTATTCACTAATAATAATATTTCTTGAATTCTTCTATTTTAATTTGTAGGTTATATTTTGAGTGTTACTCATACTAAACACTCGTAACCCAAATTCGAGTGTACTCTCCCCAACCCGAGGTTAGATAACTATTCATAAAATTCCTAGAAGTCCTACAACACTCTATGGACCTTTTTACAATTTACAATTCCTCAAAAGCACCTCGAATTACATTGAAAGACCTGATTGTCCCTCACAGTAGGTCTGAATCGATTCGGGTTCATAGCCAAATTGATTCTCCCACCGAATCGATTCGATTATGAGCAGGAGTCCAGTTCTTGAATTAAAGTTATGGGTTTTCCAAACTTTCACAACCCCAACAATATTTTTAGTCTTCCAAGGGTTCTTATACATAAAATCTATTCTAAATCCATCCTAATATTCACAAATCTCATAATCATCATCCCATTTTCACCACTTCAACATATTCAGTGATTTTATCCCAATTTCCAAATTCTTCCTCCTTTAATTATTTCTCTAATTAGATTATTTTCCAAACCATTATTCACATAATTAGACTATCATAAGTATTGAATCTCACAAAAATAAAGATTAATTCCACAGAAATTAAGATATATTCTCACAAAAATCAAGATTTGAATCATCACATAATTCATATGTAAATCTTTTCCAAAACACCATTTTATATGTGAATCCCCATCCCAAAGTCAGTTTTTACTCTACAAATTTTGAAATGAATCTAAACAATGAAAAATCAATAAGTAAGTTATATAATTGCCTTGAATGATGGTTGAATATTAGTCCCATCCTTGTTGAATCTAGTTAAGAATAGTCTTTTTCCACCATTCCTTGTGTTCTTCGTCCTTCTTTTCTCACAAAAATATTCCCAGAGGTTTAGAATGTATAAACTGTCTGCCTCTTAATCCCCACCTCCCATTTAAACCTCTTAATCCCGGATTTAGATTAACACCTTAATGAAAAATGACTTAAATGCCCTCGAATGGGTCCTGACTAGTCTAAAAAGCCCTTGATAACGAATCTCTACCCCGGGTACTTGATTTTGACTATTTCGACCCATTCCGGATAAATTGTGCACTCCAAATCACCATCTGAGTCACTAAATATAAATATCCTATCTCAATCCACAATTATCCTACCTGTATATCGCGGTTGAGATACCATCAATCCCTGTCGTTATTACCCACTTCGATGTACTAATAATTTACCGAATATAATTTACTTAATCACACTTAGTCAATGTTACTTACGCATAAATATTAGATTTATTCCCACTAATTAATATTTATTAAAGGTGAAATATTATTATGAGCACGCATGTAATTAAAATGCTGAAATTAATTATTCTAAAATACAGGGTGTTACATCTATTTCAGATGCTAAATAGACCAAAATGTCATCCACGAAGACCGCCATAAATCGGTCTAAGTAGGGACGATAAATGCAGTTCATTAGATCCATAAATGTCGCTGGGGCATTAGTTAAATCGAAGGGCATCACTAGGAAATCGTAGTGCCCATACCGGGTCCGAAATGCTGTCTTAAGGATATACTCCTCTCTGATGCGCAATTGATGGTACACGGACCGGAGGTCAATTTTTGAAAACCTTTCCGCCCCATACAACTGGTCGAACAAGATAGCGATACGAGGCATAGGGTATTTATTCTCCATCGTCACCCTATTTACCTACCTGTAGTGGACGCAAAGTCCCAGGGTGCTGTCCTTTTTCTTGGAAAAGGGGATTGGGGCTCTCCACAGGGACACACTAGGGAGAATGAACCTCTTGCTAGTCAACTCCTCCAACTGAACTTTTAGCTCCTGTAATTCTGCTGGAGCCATTCTGTGAGGTGGTATAGATATAAGCGAGATGAGCTGATGCACCTATATGGAAAAATTCAACTCCCGATGTGGAGGTAACCCAGGAAGATCATCCGAAACCACATCGGGAAACTCCCTCACCATAAGGTAGTCAAACATCATACCATCCAGTTCATCCCGAGCCACGATATTACTTAACCATCCAAAGTATCGCTTCTTCTCGTGCATGGTAGAAAAATTACAAGGATAATCAATGCCTTGCTCGCTACTCAAATGATGGCGAACCCGTCTGGAAGTGATACTTGATAAGAACCCAAAAGTGTACATTTTATATTCCGAATAGACGTATTTTAATTGCTAGTTTTTGACAAATTGGGTCTTATGTGCATAATTGTCTACTGTGCAGGCTTGATTGCAGTTGCGATGTTAAAAGTGTTATTTTAAGGAAAATTGCATCAAGAATGGAGCTAATACCCTCTCCCGTAACCTTATCGGACCCTAAAATAGTCCCTAAACCTACCCCGAAGCCCGTGTGTGTTTAGTTTATGCCTTTTTAATTTTTTAAAGATTTTTAGTTTGAGTCGTTTTATTTTTAGTATTTATTTTAGATTTTTAGAATTTATCAGCATATTTTTCTATTTCTTTTTATTTAGTGTAGTTTTATTTTGATTTTGATTAGTTTTTATTTTTTATTTTATTTTATTTTGTCTTATTTTATTAAGATTAGTTTTTTTAGGAATTCATTTATTTTTATTTTTATTAGATTTTACATTTTTTTAGGATTTTAGTTTTTGTTTTATTAGATTTTTATTTTTATTTTCATTTATTTTTCTTTCATTAATTTTATTAATTGAGTCTTTATTTTATTTTTAGAGTAGGATTTTATTTTTAAATTTCTAGTTTTATTAATTTTTTTAGTTTAGTTAGTTTTAATTTTTAGGAGTCTAAATTAAACACACACAATTAACTCACCTCACTCACACTATTTTCCTACCCCTTAACCTACACCATCACTAAACCAACTCGCGCACACACACACACACATACACACACAAAACACCATGCACCTCACCTACACACTAACCCCACCCAACCCATCTTCATCTTTCCAACACACACCCTTTCTCTCTCCTCCATTATCACCCACCTCCATCTCTCATCTAACCTACCTTCTTCTCTCTCATCTCTCACCACTTATACCATCTCATCACCACCAACCATCAACCCATACCCAAAAATCCCCATAGCCAGACCTTAAACCCAAACTCGGGTCTGCGAACCAAGACTTGCGACCCAAGTCGCAACCCAAACAGCCATTCGACCCTTGTGTCCAAACCGGACCGGAAACGGACCTACCTCGCCACCTGCCCCGGTGACGCCTCTACCTTGATACCACAACCCAGAGCAAAACCCTACCAGTAACCAAACTGAGACAACCTGGTCGTCAAACTCGAAAACGCCCAGACCCGGCAACCATCTCCGAATTTGCGCCCAAAACTCCACAACCCAACTACGGCCTTAACCCAACAATGCCTAACCTTGCCAAACCCATTTATACCATTTCTAAAAGAGAAACACGATTTCTCTCACCAGCTAATAATAAACCAAAAGCCAAATAAAAACCCAAATGTCCCACATGTTTTAAAACCACTTAACTCATTTTACCCAATACCCAAAATACCCCCAACTAACCACTTATCCATTCCCCCCGCCAAATACCCTCACCCAAATCAGATTTTTGTGACCTCACACCTCTCAAACCTCATGTGCACACACTCCATCCTCCTCTCACCATTTCCATTCACACTCATGCCAATTCCCAATTTGTCCCTAGCTCCATGTGCCTCAATATAAAAGAAGACTCAAGGCCATTTGAAGACCCATCAAATATAGGGAGAGAATTATAGAGAGAGTTAGAAAGATAGGTTAGAGTAGAAAATAAATTAGGATAAACAACATTTTGTAAATAGTTTTATTTTATTATTTTTATTTTTGTTAGAGATTTGTGAGGATAATTTTTGTGAGAGATTTAATTGAGTGGGTATATTATTGCAAATCAATTGGATGCTCAATTAGAGTGGTGTATGCTTCAAATTGGAAGATTGGAGTTCAATTATACTTAAAGAAATTTGGTTTGATTCTTCTTTTCTCTACTTTTATTTCATTGCCTCGTTAATTTGATTATCATGCTTTATATTATGTTAGGGTAGAAAACCTCTTTCGAGGGGTGGGATTACCTATTAGTTTGTTATTAATTGAATTTAGTTAGTTAAATTAAATTAAATTTTCCTTTGATAATTAACTTTGCACTCTTACTTTTGATTTACGCCTCGAGAGAGTGTAAATAATTTTTGAGAGAAAATCGAATTTCTAGTCTTACTTTTCATTTTGAAATCGAACTAGAGATAGGTTTTTCTAAAATGCCGAATTATTTTTTTGAAATTCCGCATTTGATCCCCGACAACGACGCCATTTTATAACTTTGATTTTTGTTGCGTAGTCGTTGTTTGAAGTCAAGTTAATCAAAATCCTCAAATACCTACAAAATATAATAACCTAAAGTGTAGAGGTACGCAAGGGTATCTATCCAATTCAAAGGGGTAAAGCGAGGGGAAAACAATTGTAATTCACTTTTATTTTATTTTTGGGATTTTTACTTTTTTTATTTTTTTTATCTTTGTCAATATTAAAACAATTTGGGTGAGGATGTGAAATAACACTAACTAAATCAAAGATGTAAAGAACAACTAAAAAGTGACTAAAAATATAAACAAAGTCTAAATCTAAAATATGAGAATGGCGAGGAAATAAAAGTGAGGACTAACAAGGGATAGGATGACACTATATATTCTAGTTAATTAAAATTAATTATCACAAGTTAGTATCAAAATCACAAATCAACTCTAATTGCAAATGTAATAATGACAATAACATTTTAGAAAATTAAATTTAACACTCTAACAACTCTTGAAATGTAGATCCAACATCATCTAACAAATCACCCGCTAGGATCGATCGATTAAACTAGTTTGAATCATAAAATTAAGCCTAGAGTTTAAATTAAAGGAATAATACCACACTTGAGAAACTCCTATCTCTAGTTAGAATCTAAAATGGGTATTATAACTAGAATTTCAATTTTCTCTCAAAAATCATTTACCCTCTCTCGAGGCGTAAATAAAAAGTAAGAGTGTAAAGTTAATTATCAAAGGAAATTTTAATGTAAATAAACTAATTAAAATGGATTAACATCAAATAATGGGTCACCCCACCACTTGAAATGGGTTTTAGCCTAACATGATATTAAACATGATCAACAAATAATCAAAGGCTAATAAAATGAAATAGAAGAGAAGAGAACAATCAAACCCAATTTCTTGAAGTGAAATTGAGCTCTAATTTCTTTGAAATCAAGCAACATCCATCCAATATGAGCATCCAACAATAATCAATTCAATATAATACTCAATTGAATTACTCACAATTTATCCTCACAAATCTCTAAAAAAATAAATAAAATCTATTTACAAAATATTTCCCTAATTTATTTTCTACTCTAACCTATCTTTCTAAAATTGTCTCTCTAAAAAGATTAGAAAAAGTGAAAAATAAATAAAAGTGAATTGTAATTGATTTCCCTCACTTCACTCCCTTGAATTGGATTGATACCCTTACTTACCTCTACACTTTAGTTTGATACTATTTTGTAGGTATTTAAAGGTTTTGATGAACTTGGCTTCAACAACGACAAACATGCAAAAGTCAAGTTATCATATGGCGCCGTTGCCATTCGTTGGAGCTCGAAGAACTTGAGAGGATACTTTTGTGATTCATTTGTATTCCACCATTTTTCATTTTTTTAGAGTTCTTGTATTTGGATTTTTATTCTTGGCTTGTATTGCGGTGCATAAAGACACCATTTAATTTCTATTTAAATTTGTAATAAAAAGAAGAAAAGCGTGATAGCGAAACTGGACAAGGTAGAGAGAGGGCGTCCAAAGGCGAGGATTTTGAAGCCTCACTACCTTGGGTCGGTAGGACTCCCGGGGCCGACTGAGATAGGCGTAATGTCCCCCCGATTGACTCAAATTTTTTAGCACCCCACGGTGTACAAATCGTGGGAGGTACATTTCTAAACCCTCGCGCCTCTCCTGTTAGCGAGTCGATTATTGTGTGTTCTTGTGTGCTCTTATTTGATTTTATTCTCACATTTATTTTCGAATGTGTGTGATGAATTAATCAATTAATACCTACACCCGATCATTCACGAGAAGGGATTTCATCACCGGACTTACTCGCTTACTAATTGAGTGCTACCCTGGCCATCATTAAATTTAAAATCAATCAACTAGGTATCCAAATAGGGGAATATTTTTGATAAGGCGATCACTCAAATATTTTCATGATTTTTAATCGCCCGTGGACTTAATTAAAATTTGACTACCCTTTCACTAAATTTAAAGACAAAAACTGGCTATGTGCTAGTTAGGATTTATCCTTGACTTGTGTGTGTCCAATTCAATTTTTCGGTAGTCGAGTTTTAGTGAGTTCGTTTAAAATTTAAGAGTTCACATATTTTTTCCATCTTTTCTTCCAAAAAAAATAATCCAAAAATATCTTCTTCCTTTTATTTTATAAAAATCCAAAAATATTTTCTTTCATTCATTTTTTAGAAAAATCCAAAAATATTTTCTTTCCTTTTGAAAAAAATTCAAAAAAATCAAAAAATATATTTTTCTCATCATGGCCGAAGAACATCCTTTACGGGATTACTTTGACCATTTGTCATTCTATCATAGCATATTTGAAGTTGAGCCCGATCCCCACCTATTCACTTCAGTAGTGGCTTTAACACTCAAACACACGTCGTTGTTACTCATGCGCATGCACCTCATATTTCATCGCCTCCGATGATGAGTGTCAACGCGTCACATGTTTTGCTGTGCACCTAGTGTTCATATGCTGATCACTTGTCCCATGAGTGTCCATATTTTTCATATCCATCCGAACCCACCATGGAACATGTGTATCCATATGACATTGTTTCGGAACCAACCTCGGCCTACTATTTCGATGTATCTAATCTCGAGTTGTGTGATTACCCTGACTATTCGTGGAGGCCTGATCACCCTTTCACGTAATACGAATCCCAACTATATGTTGCAGATCCTCACACGTTCCAATAGTCATCATGGCAACCTTGTGCACCTCCTCCTGATTAGTTCCCTCACTACGCACCTAATGATTATCAACCTTTTATCTCTCATGGATATACTTCTCCCGTGAATGACCAACTTAAACCCGTTCTCCACACTTCCTCTGAGTATTCTCCGTATAGTCTTGTCCATAGCGAGTTGTGTCCACGTCGTCCACCACCACTACCCATCACTTCACTACCATCATCCACCTCCGCTCTCGAGGCACTCTTACAAAAGTTCATACTCGAGAAAGAGCAATCCACTCAAATTCAAAATGCATCCCTCCAACGGGTTGAACAAAGATTAAATGAAATTGAGTGTGACCGAGATTCGTACTTCACCTCAAGTCAACCCATTGTTTCCCCCACATGGAGTGATGATGCGTCCTCTTGTGCCACTGATTTTTAGTATGACCACCCCTACCACCCCTAGAATCTCGATGTTGAGACCATTCCATGGTCCGAGCCACAAGTCAACAATTGGGTTAACTTACCTTTCATTAGCGAGACTGATTTGCTCTCGTCCTATCCAAACCCCGACTTTAAGGTTCACATTCCCACTCCCGCTTAATGCAAAACAATGCCCGAGTCTACATCCATTGAACCTACCACATATGTTCCCGAGGAACCATTTCATTATAGGTTCGCTCCGGCTACGAGTGCTCACCATTTTCTTGAGATTGAATCCGAGATGGGTTCTACCTATCCAGATATAGATCACGTTCCACCATGCATGGCTCCCTTTGAGCCCCATATTTCTAGTAATTTCTCTATCTTAGATCTTGGTGCCTCATTTGAACCACCCATCATATTACTTGGTGATAGACTTGTCTGGAAGCTAACCACTCCATCTTTAGATACCACACTTCCTCCTATGAGTGCCCTTGAGGATCACTCCGCGCCTCATGAGGCGTGTGTATCTCCCACTCTTGAGTTGGATCATCTTCCTCCACCATTTATCCTACCCGATACAGCCTTTATCCCACCCGACCCACCCATTATCCCTTCCACCCAACTACCTGGATTGGATCTTAATATTACACGTTGCATGTTTCCATCCATATCTTTAGATCCTAACCTAAAACCGTCCTCCACCATTCACAAGAGTATTTGTGCTGCTACTCTCCACCGTGACACTGAGCTTGTTACCCCATGCCCACCACTCTCTTGTGGTGTTTATTTTTCCCCTCGACAGCTCCCTGGTGTGTCACGGCACGGCCACTATCATCGCCCATTTATATAACGATCGTGTTATTTCTATGATCCCCACCCTATCACTATTGCCAAACCCTTTTTCCTCCCCATTCAACTTGAGCACCATTCTTATAGGGCCCTTGTTGCCCCAACCTTTCATCTCAATAAAGCCCGAGACCAATACCTCTTCACCCTTACCTTAATACCCACCCGCTCATGGTCCATCGATGCTATGCACCGTGTGATGCACTTTGCCATACAGTTGCATTGACCCGCTTTGGCCTTTATCCAAATAGACTTCCGCTTCGGTCTTGTTTGGGGGTTCTTCTCATCACCCAATTTTTCTGTCGCCCTGCGCTTTCATAGTTCTTATCCTTTGGGTGAGTTCCGATAGATCTGGATGAAGACGTTAAACTTAGCACCACCGGAAGGGAGCCCTTATTTCTTGTACTAGGTCTCATCCTATTTGGGGGTTGTGTTTCACATCACCCAATGTTATACCGTGCTTTATAGACTTGTACACATTTATCTCATTACTTATTTAGGTTTATTCTACACTTCATCTGTCCATTTGATTAGCGGTTGATCATGGTAATCTCTTTCCTACCTTCTGCTCTCAATTTTAAAAATCATTTTACTTAACATCGAGGACGATGTTCCTTTTTATTTGGGGATGGGGAATTTTATCAAAATTGTACCTCTTTTAAATTTTTTTGATTTTTAAACCTGATTTTTAAAATTTCGTGCAGTCTCTTTCATCTCACTCATTGACGTGAATTTTCTATCATCCATCTTTTTAAGTCTAGAAATCAAGGTAAAGATTTTTTTAATAGCTTATGTAATACGTAACAAGGCATGTTTCACCATGAATTTCTAGACTCAACAAAATTTATGCACTTATCACGTCACTACGGTTTAGAGTTGAAGAGTATTACAATTATTGAGAGAACCTTAAGGATCACTAGTAGAGACTTTTAGCTTGTGAGATTTGTGCCTTTCACCCTTTCAGGGTGTTTTACGCAATCTTCGAGTCACAAGTTGATTCAACTTTCTTTGGATTCGCACTTTAATTGTTGTATGATCTCATTATTTTTCATTAAAATTTTGGATTGATCACTGAGAACGACGTCTCTTTCGAGTTGTAAGAAACACGTGTCTTCAAAATTGTCCCGATCACAAGATTTTCACCCATTCGCTTCACCCATTACATTTCCATGCTCTTCCATATCCCCACATATTTCCCCACACCACATCCATTTGTTATCTCCATATCATTTTTCATTTTTGAGAAAAAGAGTGTTTTTCAAATGTAAAATGTCTTCAGTGTTGAGAGAATAAAAGAAAAAAGAAAAACCAAATAGAAAAATAAAAAAAAAGAAGAAAAAAAGAAGAGAAATAGAAAAGAAAATTAGAAAAAAAAGAAAAAAAGAAAAGGAGAAAAGAGAAAAAAGAAAAGAAAAGAAAAAGAGAGTTTTTAGTTAGTTCTTTTGTGAAATTAAGACATTAGTGCCTAACGTGCTATACACTCTTCCCATACATCCATCACTCATCATTCATATCATCCATTCATTACATCCTTACCTCATCATATCCTTCTCATCACATCTCATTTCCCCCTCACCCATATATATCCATATTTTTCCCTAGGTATTTGGGCATTTGAAAGTCAACGTGGTGAATAACTCGACGTTCTCACTATACTGATTAGCATTCATTTGCGAGATCATTTTTTTCTAAATGTTCATTTTTTCTTATATATGTATGAGACGTTTGAACTTGCTTACATTTACTCACCTCCTCACACACAATAGCGATACACTAACCCTAATCTATTGAGTTCGTTTGAGAGAGCTATATCCAGTGAGATTTTGAAGTTGAAGCGTTGATTCCGAAAAGGCAATCTAGGAATTACTCTTGTGATACACAACCGACAGATTCACACTACACACGTTGAGTTCTAGGAAAGATGTGCCTTAAGTATTTACTTAGCTAAATATTTTTACACGCTTCTAGCTTGAATTTCTCAAAATATTTCTTTCATGATGGATTATGCGATCATTCTATGTCTAATAAGAGATTGACTGCTATTGCAAATAAAGAATTTTGTGGCTAAATTCTATGCAAACCCTCACGAGACATAACTCGTCCTGTAGGGCAACCTATAGGTTTAAAGGCTTGTTTCACATGCTAAGTGCAATCGCAAGTGCCCGCGAAAGTGGTACACTTTTGGTTTCTTATCTTTCTCTTTCTCTCTATCTTATTGATCGAGGACTAGCAACGCTTTGTTTGGGGGTGGTGTGATAAGAACCTAAAAGTATACATTTTATACCCAGAATAGACATATTTTAATTTCTAGCTTTCGACAAATTGGATCTTATGTGCATAATTGTCTACTGTACAAGCTTGATTGCAGTTGCAGTGTCAAAAGTATTATTTTAAGGCAAATTGCATCAAGAATAGAGCTAATACCCTGTCCCGTAATCTTACCCGAGCGTAAACTAGTCCCTAAACCTACCCCGAAGCCCGTGTGTGTTTATTTTATGCCTTTCTATTTTTTTTTAGATTTTTAGTTTGAGTCGTTTTATTTTTAGGATTTATTTTAGATTTTTAGAATTTATTTGCATATTTTTCTATTTCTTTTTATTTAGTGTAGTTTTATTTTGAATTTGATTTTGATTAGTTTATAGTTTTGATTTTATTTTATTTTGTCTTATTTTATGAAGATTGTTTTTTTTAGGAATTCATTTATTTTTAGTTTTATAAGATTTTACATTTTTTTAGGATTTTAGTTTTTGTTTTAATAGATTTTTATTTTTATTTTCATTTATTTTTCTTTCATTAATTTTATTAATTGAGTCTTTATTTTATTTTTAGAGTAGGATTTTATTTTTAAATTTCTAGTTTTATTAATTTTATTTTTTTTAGTTTAGTTAGTTTTAATTTTTAGGAGTCTAAATTAAACACACATAATTAACCCAACTCACTCACACTATTTTCCTACCCCTTAACCTACACCATCACTAAAGCAACTCTCTCTCTCTCACACACACACAGACACACACACACACACAAAACACCATGCACCTCACCTACACACTAACCCCACCCAACCCATCTTCATCCTTCCAACACACACCCTTTCTCTCTCCTCCATTATCACCCACCTCCATCTCTCATCTAACCTACCTTCTTCTCTCTCATCTCTCACCACTAATACCATCTCATCACCACCAACCATCAACCCATACCCGAAAATCCCCATAGCTAGACCGTAAACCCAAACTCGGGTCTGCAAACCAAGACCCGCGACCCAAGTCGCAACCCAAACATCCATCCGACCTTGTATCCGAACCGGACCGAAAACGGACATACCCAGTCGCCTGCCTCAGCAACGCCTATACCTTGCGACCATAGCCCGAAGCAAAACCTACCCGCGACCAAACTAAGACCACCTGGTCGTTAAACCCCAAAACACCCAGACCTGGCCACCATCTCCGAATCCGCGCCAAAAACTCCACAACCCGACTCCGGCCTTAACCTATCCTTGCCCCATTTCAATCATTTTTAAAAGCCAAACATGATTTCTCTCACCAGCCAACAATAAACCAAAAGCCAAATAAAAACCCAAATGTCCTACATGTTTTAAAACCACTTAACACAATACCCAAAATACCCCCAACTAACCACTTATCTCTTTTCCCCAAAATGTCCTCACCCAAATCGGATTTTTGTGACCTCACACCTCTCAAACCTCGTATGCACACACTCCATACTCCTCTCACCATTTCCATGCACACTCATGCCAATTCCCAATTTGTCCCTATATCGATGTGCCTCAATATAAAAGAAGACTCAAGGCCATTTGAAGACCCATCAAATATAGGGAGAGAATTCTAAAGCGAGTTAGAGAGATAGGTTAGAGTAGAAAATAATTTAGGATAAACAACATTTTGTAAATAGTTTTATTTTATTATTTTTATTTTTGTTAGATATTTGTGAGGATAATTTTTGTGAGAGATTTAATTAAGTGCGTATTTTATTGCAAATCGATTGGATGCTCAATTAGAGTGGTGTATGCTTCAAATTGGAAGATTGGAGTTCAATTATTCTCATAGAAATTTGGTTTGATTCTTCTTTTCTCTACTTTTATTTCATTGCCTTGTTAATTTGATTATCATGCTTTATATTATGTTAGGGAAGAAAACCTCTTTCAAGGGGTGGGATTACCCATTAATTTATTGTTAATTGAATTTAGTTAGTTTAATTAAATTAATTTTTCCTTTGATAATTAACTTTGCACTCTTACTTTTGATTTACGCCTCGAGAGAGGGTAAATGATTTTCGAGAGAAAATCGAATTTCTAGTCTTACTTTTCATTTTAGAATCGAACTAGAGATAGGTTTTTTCTAAAATGCGGAATTATTTCTTCGAAATTCAACTCTGCCTTATGTTTATGATTTAAACTAATTTAGCAAATCGATCCTAGCGGGTGATTTGTTAGATGATGCCTGGATCTATATTTTCAAGAGTTGCAGGAGTGTAAATTTAATTTTCTAAAATGTTATTGTTAAAATTACATTTGCAACGAGAGTTGATTTGTAATTTTGATACTAGCTTGGGATATTTAATTTAAATGAACTAATTAGTTAAATTAACTAGAATTTATGATGTAATCCCATCTCTTGTTAGCTCTCACTTTGATATTCTCACTCATCTCAAATTTTACATGTTCATTTAGTTAAATTTCATTTCATTATTGTTTTTTTAGTTTGTCATTTGATCTTTGATTTTAGTTTAGTTTAGTTTAGTTTAGTTTCACCTCACCTCACCAAATTGTTTTAATATTAAAAAAGCTAAAAAAAATAGAAAAAGTAAAAAGCCCAAAAAGAGAATAAAATTGAATTGCAATTGTTTTCCCATCACTTCACTCCCTATATTTGGATTGACATCCTTACTTACCTCTATTCTAGTTTTTTATATTTTTGTGTAAGTGATAAATGAATTGATTGAAGAGCTTTCACAACAATGACACAACAAAAAGCTTTTCATCAATACTGAGACACTGTGTCGATGGCATTCGATGGTAGCTTTAAAACATGACCGCTAATCTATACCAAAGATCACCTCAAGCCCATTCATTTCCATAAGGATCAAATCATACTCCAGAACATAATCTCATGCCATAACCACACATCTCAAGCAGACCCTATTGAGAACTATGCTGCCACCAACCGAAAGCCCTATGAAGATAGGAGGACGGAACTGATCCACCTTTAGTCCCCAACTGAATATATATATATATATATATATATATATATATATATATATATATATGTGTGTGTGTGTGTGTGTGTGTGTGTGCGTGTATTTTTCTAACAATTATGCCACCTCATTCTCCTCGTCCTCATTATTCATCTTATAGACCTAAAACTTGACCACTTTCTCGAGATCATTTTGATGATGCTGTCCTTCAAACTCTTTATTATGTGTGCAAAATATTTTTCCTACCCTTGATGACTTTCACAAGTGTGTGTATTTTATTTGTGTGGATTCGCTATTCCTTGCGGTCGGTTCACCATCTCTTCATCTGCTCGTTGATCTCTATAATGATAATGATATGTAACTCAGTCGATTTAGGGACACCTTACACAACATTAAGTCATGTTTTCATAGTAACTTCAAAAAGAGAAAAGATGAGAAAAAATGCGTATAATGAGTAGTTTTTGTTGTAAGGATTTATTTTAGTGAGTTAATATTAGACTTTGTATTTTCTTATTCACAATTGAATTATAAACTCTATATTTTGATATGATTATCTGGTTTTAACACATATTTTATTTATATATCATTTGGTTTGGAATTTTGAGACTTAATGTGTTTGACATGTAATGTTAATTGAGATGCTTATATGATATGATTTTTTTTCTTAGTTACATACCATGTTCTCACTTGTGTTATATGGAATTAAATGAAAATTTGATATTTGAAAGAAAATAATTTTTGTTATATGAAATCAAATGAAAAAAATGGATATAAGGATTCG
Organism: Sambucus nigra; assembly: GCA_949130495.1. Classification (NCBI taxonomy): domain Eukaryota; kingdom Viridiplantae; phylum Streptophyta; class Magnoliopsida; order Dipsacales; family Adoxaceae; genus Sambucus; species Sambucus nigra. The sequence continues at coordinate 34,230,246 of OX422212.1, forward strand.
AAGGGTAAATAATGAACATTTGTTCCTTGTGCTATGTTTACTACAAAAAAAATTTGTTTGAATATACTTTGAAGTGTTTATATAAAAGTGTAGTTGATAGTTTTCAACCCCACTAAAGCGATCGATGATGGAAAGAAAAAAAATCTGATTTTGTTAATGAATTTTATTGGAATGTCATCTCAATTATTTGATGATATATACACTGGAATTTTATGAATTTAGGCATGCATATAATATAATGAGATTATGAATATTGAACTTTAGAATTTGTGAAAAGTGAGTTGTTTATCTTTTATTATAATTTTTACAACTTTGATACACAATGCTGAAATTTTTGTGTAGTTTGTAGTAAAACGAATTTATTTTAATATATACTCAAATTTTTGCGTGATTTCGAAACTAGACTCATAAATGATAAATTTTGAAAAATTTCCCAAATTTTCAATAAACCTTTTGATCATGGTGAAATTTCAAACTTGACGTTTTTAAATGAAATATTTTGAATGTGAACATTTTCTTACAAATTTAAATCACGTTATTATTGAAAAGAGATTCTAAATCTTTTGCATATTTTAGCAGTTTCAAATTGGAAGGTTATGAAGTTATGAGAATATATTTGGGTTAGAAGTGAAACATGAATTTTATAGAAATTATATAAGGTAGTATGTATTATTTGTGCAACATATAAAAATTATAGATAATGCTTTGCACCTCATGTATATGATATAATCATGATGAGTAGAAATCTCATATGTCAGACTTCATATTGAGTAAATAGAATCCATGTGTTGAAATGATAATAATTGGAGTATTTTATCATAATTGAGTATGGTGCAAATATAAACTTTACTTTGATAAAGATATTCTAATTGAATGATTTGAATAGATGTTTAAACTCTAATACGAAATATTATCTTGTACATTGTGAGAAATGATATATGAAACCTTGTGTCTCATTTTTTTTTCCAGAAATAGATGTGTAATATACTTGTTGTGACACCCCACTTATTAATAATGGGTGGCCAACTCCGACTAAAGTAAAACAAGAGTCTCACGTGGCTCGTTCTTAGCATCACTGTCGAAGTTCAATTAATTACTAACCACCTATTAGTTTAACAAGCTGTGAATGCATCATACCAAATAGAACCATTCAACATAAACCCCTACAGTAAACTATATAATCAATCACACCAGTAACCAATCTAAATACCAGAAGTAAATTAAAACCAAATACCGAATAAGACATCGGTTACAAAAATATTTGACATGGGTTAGAGACCAAAAACCTTTGAAAATATTTAGCAAGTGTATAAATTGCAATAATGAATATGTAAAGAAACTTTCCATATTTAAATTGGTAGCGTGCTCGCATGAGATAATCCTCGCCCCTCATCTAATGTGCGTACCTAACGTATACTCTTAACCCTCCTAGTTATGCCACCCCGTCTAACTAGACTTGTCACTAACATCAATGCTATACTACCCTAACCCGAATACAATGTCTATCCTTAGTTATTTAATTATCTTTCACAACTGCTTAATTAATATCTCATTAAATTATCACTATATATAACTTTACTCCAGGTAATTCAATTCACAATCAAATTTATAATTATTACTATATTTCCAAAAACTGTCAATGCCAATAGTTGTTTGAACCATAATCGCTTACTATTTAGCCGTATATTTATCCAAACATAAATATACATACATAATATACTACAACAAGCACACATATGTTGTTTATAGCTGCCATCCCTTAAAGTAATAACTCACTGGATGTGTTTCTCTACGATATCATTATCCTGGGTATGATCACATCATCCTGGTTACCAGAGGTCAGACTCTCACACTGATTTGGTAAAATCGCAAACGTATTGGAGGCGGTCATAGTGATTCAACAATGAGTCATAACCGTATCCATAATTACCTCACTGTGAATAAATCACACACACATAAACATAGCGCTAAGATTCGCTTAGGAAGATCTCCCACATCGCGCAACCTCCACTAATAGCACTAGAGGGGAGTTTTCCACATAAATATCATACAAAAATATATCATTATATTTCATATATACATATTGTCTCAATACCCGTATATATATAATCACATTAACCGATTAAGCCGTGGATATCACCCGAAGCACTATTCTAATAACCCGAGTCTATCTCCAACTCTAATTTAATTATATTCTTCTCTTAATTAATAATTGACCTTACTTCTTAGCGCTGAATTTTATCGGACTTTCCCAACCAACCCTAAAATTCGTAATGAAAAATTATTCTATCCCATAACGTATCCTACGACCTGAGTATTTTATCTCCTAAATACCATACGTATATAATTCGAGTCAATCCTCGTCTACCCGAAACTTCCCTTACTGAACATAATCTCAAGAAGTATTAAAAATCATTAACTTAACCTCAATTTCATTAACTATGGATTCATATTAACTATTGGAATATATCCACAAGGTTTTGTAATCATCCAAAACATAATTATGCCTAAGATAAAATCCATCCCTAGATTACCAACCAAAGATTTTGGTCTCCTTTCCATATAAAATTCGTATTTGACTTATCTTATAAATTTAAGGTAGTAAGGTGTATACACATCGTTTGAAAGAATAATGAGACCATTAATAACCAATATTCATTTTTAGTAAGATAACTTGGTTATGCATGATGCAAGTTAGATTATTCTCATGAAAATGGATTCGCTTCATTTAATTTGATTGCTATTGATATTATACATGTCGTAGAGTTGAAATTAAATGTATATAATATCGATATTTGAATGGTGACCTAGGTAAGGAAACTTACTTAGACTAACTTGAAGTTGGGGAATTTATGAATATGGAAGGTACTAATAAATGGCATGCTATTTTGCTAATTTTAAATCATCAAATGAGAATAATTTGTGAATAATATAAATCGTGTTTATCATTAATCATTTTTATATATGAATGTACTATTATTTAGTTATGCAAGAATGATTAACTAATATTTCGTTATGATATTTATTGCGATGAAAATCAAATTTATATTAAGGCTACGTTTATTTTTTTGTCTGAATCTGAAGTCTGAAGTCTGAATCTGAAAATGTTGTTTGTTTGCCGTCTCAATGGAACTTCTGAATGTATACTGTTCGTTTGCATATTTATGTTTGAAATCTGAATGCAGATTATGTGGACCATTTTACCTTTATATTTATTTTATAAACAAAAAGTATATTTAAAACAACCATGACCATAAATAAATATTATTACACATAATATGAAATTTAATATACAAATAATATTAAGAATTCCAAGTAATAGGGAATTTGTGTAGTATAAAAAAACAAGATGTTTAATTATAAAAAAATATTTATTAAAATAATAGACCGCTATTTTTGTTTATTATAAAAACAAGATGTTCATTAAACAAATAGACAATTTAGTGCATGAAATGTTTTATAATGATGGCGAGCAAGCTAATGCAAATCCGTTAACAACATATAAAGATGAAAACAGGACATACATAAATTAATCTTTATTTATTTGTGAGTAAAAGTTAAAATATTAGTCCAGAGACATCATATAAAGATGAAAACATGATATACATAAAATCCTTTCATATCTTTCTTTTTGGAAGTCTATGGCATATGTCAACATATGTCCACTACTATATGACATATGCTGACATATGTCGAATCCTCTCTAATAAATTAAAGATGCACTTCCTTTATAAGAGTTATATACTTCTTTCTTCATCTGTTACATATACACAGAGAGCCATAAGACTTTTTCTCTTATAAGACTTCATTCATAGTTTACACATAACAGAAGAAGAAAACGTTTAGAAAAAGGAAGAAGAAGAAGAAGGAAGGAAGAATATACCTGTTGAAGATTGTGGAGCTGTCAAATTATTCTACTCATTTTTTTGTGTATTTCTGTGGCTTTATATAGATTTTGTTTAGAAAGAGTTTTATTGTGTCCAAAACTCTTTTCACATAGATTCTGATATGGGTTATCTAATATGGGTTATTTTCACACGATTATGATTTCAAAGAAACAATAAGGATATTATTGGAAACATATTTCGGTTCAAATTTCAGTTTTCGGATTCAGAGGCTTTAGAACCTATGAATCATTAAGAGGACAATATGACCGTTGCTATCTGAAATGTCTAAGAAACAAACACATTTTTACTGTCTCTGAAATCTGAATGGCTTAAATTCAGACTTCATATGTGCAAACAAACGGACCCTAAGTCAAAGTCTTCACACACTGAGTTTCACTGAAACAAGAATATTACTTGTTAATATTACAAGGCCAAATATGGCTCATTAATAAATAGAGTACCTTGAAATATAAGAATATATATTTATTAGATACACGCTTATTGTGACCCATTTTGTACTGTACATGATCCAAGTATGAAATTGTTTAAGAACAATATATACATTGTTAAGAAAGATGAATCTACGAACATCATAAGTAGTCTCTAGTGAGCTACTAGATACAATTAGCTTGGAATTATTCATTTTTTGGGAATACTATGAAGTTTTATAATTAGAAAGTGCATTATTATACTATTGAGAAAGGTTATGTGTTTTGATAAGAACCGTAAACGTAAAATTTATTCTACATCAATTGATGGATATGTGTATAACACATACTATGATGTTATCTTTTAAAACTCCAAGGAAAATTAATTATTGGCACAATTAATAATAGAGTTTATGGTGATACCATCACTTATGGCTAATGAGGAAATAAAAGGTTGAAAGACCTATTATAAGATACCCATTTATAAAAGAGATTCAAACTAATCATTTTATCCATAATAATAGAACCATGACTATTGTAAAATTTTAGAACTGTTATTATAAGGTAAAGAATGGCAAATATGTCATAAGTACAACATAGTTTGAGAATTTAAAACTAATGAGTTGTGAGTGTGGATTATATTCGGACCGGTGAAAAAAGAACCTGACTTATCCTTTGATGAAAAGACTAGTGCAGTAGAAGGTGTTTAACACCTATGAACGGACGGGACTAAAGACCGTTGATAATTAAATAACTTGTGGTGGTAACCCAACCTATAGATTGGAGATCCGAAGAAATATGTTCAAATGATAATAACAAGTCACATGTGATATGGGTTGAATGATGCTAATTATTGTATACGGGGTTTAACTTCGAGTCCATCGCTATGGAGCATGATATCCTGAAAGGAGTTAATGTTGAGTTAGTTATAACTCTTAATGAAGATCTATAGCTATATTTTGAGTGGGGAACCTAGGTATGAGAGTATCCTTGATAGACTTACCTATACGAATGTGGAAGTGTGACCGCTTCCTATGGTAATTTGGGAAAATTCCCTAGGGCATTCACATATCGAGATAGAAGCATATGGCCGCAAAGTGCTAGCTTGAGGACTACACACAAGTAGGGCTCTGTGTGAAATGTTAACAAAGATAGAGTTCAAAATTACCGTTAGTTTAGTATATTCTGAATTATCGTTACTACTTAATGGTTCAAGTCGAAAGACACATTTACTTATGCACAATTTTATGAATTATTGTTCAATAAATTTTCAAAATTTACAAATGGGGGATTGTTGGAACTTTTCTTATAAAGTTTGAAAATAAGACAAGATTTTTATGGGTCTCATTAGGCCACCTGCTCCCTATTTTCCTCCTAAATTTCCTCCACAATTTCCTCCATCTTTTAACCTTTAAAAGAACCCCACATTTTATAAAGTATAAGCCTACCAGCTCCATTAAAAAAAGGCCCAATTCAGTGGAAGAAAAATAGAGACAGAATTTGGAAGTGTTGGGTTTTAACAGAAAAGACATAAAAAGTCTCTCACTCTCTCTCCACATAAGCCAAAAACATTTCTCTACATAAAATTTTCCAAATAGAATAAAATAGTTTGTTCCCCCAAACTGAAATTGTGATATTAGGCAATTAATTTAGAAGGGGTTTTAGTATTCCATATGACTATAGTGCATGGTTATATGGGACATAGGAGATTCCGAACTTGTTTTATCCTCGGGACGGCGTGACTGTATACTATCTGCATAGAGAGGGTATAGCCGCGAATTGTCTTAAAGACAGCGACCTAGTCCGTGACTAAACCCAAGAATAGTCTACTACATATTTAAAAACAATTGTGGTAATATTATTTATTTTTATTATCCAGCGTATATTTGGATTCAATACCATACGATTCATATTTGCGATGTTCGTATGAGGTAGCAATTTCATTCAGATTAGTTTACTAAACTAAAATATTATTTTTTGGTTATTCGAGTTCTCCATAAGACGCCCTGGTGTGATTTTTAATAACAATATCAAAATTGTACAAGCACATATGATTATAAACCGAAAGGTATTAACATTGTCTAAAATTTTACATTAATATATATATATATATATATATTCTCTTTTAGTAAAAAAGTAGTTAAAATTACAATATTTATTCAACAAAATTTCTCTAGGAATATTTAAATTAGTTTGAGCTCCTTTAAAATAAAAAATTAATATTTTTTTTTATCAAAGCAACCCTTTTACATTTTTTAATAGAATAAAATCACCTCCAAATTTGTCCAAATCGATCCACAAAATTGGATCATTTTGAAAAGTCCTACACATTATCATTCAAGCATTTATAGTAAGAACCACTTGTAAGATAAATAGATTTTCGAAACCCATCCTAATTTGTGGAACTATTTAAGAAACCTTTTGATATTATAAGTGGATTTTGAAAATTTGTTTAAAGTGATTTTTTTAACAATGCAGTAGAGTAGGATGGCTTTGATATTTTCTATACATCACGAGCTTTCACTTAGATTTTTTTATTTCATGATATAACTATGAGTGATTCTAAGGGGCCTGAATTTTTTGATATAAATTGGGTGAGAAATTGATGTGCCTGCTTTTTATTAATTGATTTTTAGAATTCACTGGCATGGACCTTAAAAAACCAACCAATAAAAAATAGCCACATTAGTTTGTCACTCAATTTATATAAAAAAAGTAAATTGCAATAGTATTTTTGTATAACTATTCTTTTCCTCCACTTTTTATCTTCTCTTGCACCTCTAGGGAGAGAATATCACCTGTGTAACCCCACCCCACCTAACAGTTGTATATGAAATTTCAAAATAAAATGTATATAGTAATCCTAAAGGAATCTTTTAATTACACCCATAAAACAGACTCGAGATAATTGTTAAAAATATAGTGGTTGATGTGTGTAGTTCACATCAAGTTTATTAAAAATATTAACCAATGCATTTTTCACAAATTATCGGGTCTGTTTGTGGTTATAAATATATGATATCTGTAAGAGCATGATTTCTATCATATGCTCATAGTTTAGGCTAATTTAATTTTTGGCATATCCCATTACCTTTTTATTTGAGCCGACATGAAGTCCAAAGATCCAACATCTCCAACTTTCAAGCCCCTCCACATCATCAAGGTATAATTCTATTTAGAGTTTAGATTTATTCCTTAAATTTATTGTGGGATGTTTGAATTTTTATTAAATCTGAAACATGATTTTTTCTTTAAAAAATCGAGACATTTTCTTTATTTCAAAAAATTCAAAATGCACATATCTCGTTCAAACGAGATGCGAACTCATTCAAACGAGATCCTATTTTTGTTAGAAGTCTCGTTTGAAGTTTACTTCGACCGAACATCGAATGAGGGCCTACTGTTTTAAGTCATTTGAAGGTCATTTGAACTTCATTCAAATGAGATAGATTGGTCGTTCGAACGAGCTTCAAAATTTGGTTGAACGAGCCGCCCTTCAAAATTTATAAATGTCTTATAAATACCTGTTTCGTATTTTTTTTATTAAGACTTTTTCCAAAACTGTTTTTGCACATATTTTGCAAAAGTTTTCAACCTTTTGTGTTGAGAAAACCTTTTTGATTCACAAATCACATCCTTAGAATGTATTTGAGTGAATCAAGTTTAAACCATATAGTTCGTATCCCTGAATACACAACCTTTGTGGAGAAGGCATGTCCATGGACGACTTGTAAAACCGAGGGGATCACTACTGAGGACAAAGGCTGAGGCTGAAGGAGGACTGCGGTTATTATGATTCTTCAGAGGATCATTGAAAAAGGAAGACTGCGATTTTTGTGATTCTTGAGAGGATCATAGTAGATTCAAATATAAAATTTGTAAGTTGCGATTTATAATTTTTATAAAGTGAATAAAAGGTTTACCTGATAGGGGTTTATTCCCGAAATTATGTTTTGATTACATGCTTTCTTGATTTACTTTTTGAATCACATAGTTTCATGTTCTAGGGTTAAAGGAATTAAAAATTAGTGTGGATCGAAATATGAATTTGTAAGGACATAAATTTCCAATTGAGTCCCTGTATTGTTTTGACTTAATTCCATGAACAAAACTGTGTTTGTAATATGTCATAGGGAGATTTTATTTTGTCACGATCCCACTTGGTCTATGACGTATTGAAGAAATTGAAGACGTTGCAACAAATCTTTAAAGAATTAATCATGACGAAGTATAATTAGTGTAAGTTTATTCGTCTTCAAGTTAATTTGCATTTCGAGATCACACAGGTATGAATGCATGTTGTTAATGAGATTTGGAATTGTTTTAATAAAAGAAAAGGATGTAATTTTATAAGAAAAAATATTTTAAAAGTGTTTTAAATGTCTTACACTACGTTTAATTCTGATAAGCTCGAAATAGAGTTTCACTTAATTGGATCTCTTTTGAAGAAATGTTTGAAAGAAAAAGTCAAACTAACACGCGCGTCGTTCAAACGACAAGATGGCTCGTTCGAGCGAGATAGCCATGTCGCATGAACGAATGGTCAATTCTCGTTCGTGCGACACATTTTTTGAGGAGGTGAATTTTTCTTATTTAAAGCGTGGTTTCATCAGAATTAACGAGAGGTGCAATCTGGAAAACAGTTTTCAATCCAGTACGAGTTTTGCACATGTTTTTCTAAGGTTTCAAAGCTTAAACACATCCTTAGAATTTGTAAAGATCCGAGTTATCATTACTATATGTTTATGTGATCTTACTGCACTAAGAAGGTTTGTTCTATACTTGAACATCTAGGTTTTGTAGTGAAGAAAAGAGAAGGACTTCTTATTCGACATCGTAGATGTATCAAAGCCATTCGGTGGACACCGAGACATACGTGTACGCGTGTGTTGGGGACAGGTATCGTGGAAGAAGGACTTTCTGCGTGGGCACTGTGAGAGGAGTGGTTGATGATCATAAGAGCGTCAAGACCGGTGGGGATCGAGTCATTGAGTGAGTCTTTTATCTGTTCGTTGTAATTCAACATTCATAGTGATTGTCTGGCTTGGGCCGTCCGAGGTTTTTTCCCGTTTTGGGTTTTTCCTCGTACATCCTGCGTTGTGAGTATTCTTTACTTTATTTTACTTGCTTTAATCACTAAATGCATGTTTAGGATTAATCAAGATAAAATTGTTTTAAAGTAAAAAATTGGGTTTTCACAACTTGGTTTGGTGCTAATTAAAAGTTGGATAATTTTTGGTGAAAATTGATTTGAGTTGAAACACACGCATAAGGACCAATCTTTCAAATTGGTAACATATCTAGAAAACATAATTTAGTTGTTATGTGATCCCGTGTGTTTGTTCATCTCTCCTGTGTTTGTTTTCTCTCGATGGATTCTCTAAGCTTTGACGATTTACATCATTTGAATTTAAAGTTTGAAAAACGTATTGAAGTTTTGGAGAAAGAAAATTCCTGTTTTAAAAATATGATTGAATATTTGCAAACGTTTCAAATTCAAAGAGATATTTGTCGTGAGAAGTTTAGTTCCTTGTTTAATGATTTTAATATGTTAAAATTCGGCAAAAAGGAGAGTTATGATAGTGTCCTTGTTTTAGAAAAAGAGTCAGAGGATTTGAGAAATTCTAGGGTTTGTGCCGTTGAGGAAAATAATTCGATTAATGATTTTGTGGCACGAGAAAAAGGCTCTTAGGGATAAGTTTGCTCACATTGAGGGGGAGCGAGATAACCTTCTAGGGCTAATTGATAATTTAAAGAAGGAGTCCCTAAATTTTGAGGAGCTTAATTTTTGGTTTGAGTCCAAAATTTTTAAGTTTAAAAGTGTTTCTAATGACTCGAATAGTTTGTGTAAGGATGGTAATGGATCGTCTTGCTCTAATGCTTCCGTTGCTAATGCCAAAACCATTACTTGTTTTAGAGGATTAATCACATCCGAGGGTGTTAGAAAAGGTCAACCTAAAGGTCCTGTTCCTTGTCGAGTTTACACATGTTTGCATTGTGGTAGGAAAGGTCACCTTAGAAGTTTTTTCTATGATCTTAAAAATGACCCGAGGAAGTTTAAACGCAGTGTACCGATGATTCCCAAAGCCCGTGTTGTTAGGTATACACCGGTTTGGGTTAGGAAATCCATTTTGGAGATTCTAAATGCTAGGTTTGTTGATTCTCACATGCTTGCACATGATTCGTAACATGCTATTTCTTATGAATAGTTGCTTGCATGATATTGTTTGTCATACGCTAATTTTGCTTCATGATATATTCTTCCTAGTGTTATGACATGTTTATCTCTTTGTATTATATTTTTCATTTGTTTGAGTCATATTAGAAAAGTACAAAAAGATTTTGTTTTTGATAAATTTTTTGAAAAATCGAAAATAGTTTTATTTTCTTGTTTGGTTGTTGGTTTTTGTCTTTGAGTTTACATGTTTGATTTGGCATATTGGTGTGCTTGGACCCCCATCGTTTCATATCCATGTGGCTAGTACATTTGGTCATTATTATCGATGCTTAGAATGATCTTAACCATTGTTTATATAGGGTTGTTTCAAAGTTGATATTCATTTTGATTCGACTTTGTATATATGACATCAATGCACACATGCATGAGTTTCTATGGATGTTTGACTTCTCTTTCATATTTGAATTTGGTGAGGCGTTCTTATCTCAATCTTGTCATCTATGCGTAAGTAGACTTAAGGAGAAGTGTGCATGTAAGAATCGTTTACCGTGAGGATTTGAATTGGTACCTAATTGAACAAATGATGAGTGATTCACGGGAAAGGGCTGCGAGAGTTAAAAATTAACTCGTCGTGAAAGCCACTGTTTAAAAGAGCCCAAAAGAAAAAAGCAATATGCTAAGAAAAAGGGCCAATAAGATTTTCTCTAAGTTGAGAATTTTAGAAACCTCAAAAGAACTTGAAAAAGTATGTTTATGAGGGATTTTGGTTGGAGAAATTTAAACGGGTTTGCACAACTAATCCTAATGTTGAAATATTGCAATTTGACGCTATTATTTGTAGAATTGTCAAAATTATGGATTTGTGTGAATGTAGTACGTTTAGTTTATTTAGCTAACACTTTAATTATCATATGGCTATGATAAAGTTTGATTATTTATCTCTATCAATTATAGCTTCTTGATGTTTTCTATGTGTTGGAATTATGACTCATTTGTTGTAGTTTCACTCCCATACATTCCATGTCCAAGTTTGAGCACATAAGTACTTTGTTTGCATATAACTCTCATTGTTAGTTATTATGCGTTTTTGCATTTTGGGTAAAAAGCTTACTGTTTTAGCACTGTTTGGCTGCTGTCAACCCTTCCAGTGTGTTTTTCTGGAAATTTTTTCACTGGGCAAAAATATATGATATTTCTGGGAAACTGGGAAAATTTGGCCTATCGTGAGAAGTTGTTTGAGCGACATTACCATGTCGCAAGAAGTATCGTTCGAGCGACTTCCTCATCTCGTTTGAGCGATGTCCCTGGCTCGTTCGAACGATGGTCTGGGAATTTGCCCCTGTTTGTTTGCAGCACCCTGGTTATTGTGGTATATTTTTTGGTACCGTCGAAAGCTTTCTAGACTGACCGGTTTATATGCAGGTTTATTATTTCAAAATTGATATATTGCATATGATTTCGTTTATCACACCTGATTAGTTTGCTATATTCTTTGTGTGATTCCTGGTTTATTAGCTACAGATTTGTCATATATTGATCATATTTAGCAGGTTGTTTCATGATTATCTAGAGATTTTTAATTAGTATATCTTCATGTTAGATACTTGTTGATTTGTTTATCTTTTCACCGCATTATCTATTCGAGACAAAAATGGGGAGATATGTATGTGATGTATGGGGAAATTTGAGATTTGTTGAGCATGTTTTTTATTACATATATTACAAATTTGTATTACAAATTGGTAGTACAATTGGTATCATTTTGTTGCTCAATTGTTTAACAAATGATTTTTCAAAGTTTATTCATATTTGTATCTATTAAAAAAAATTGGTATCATTTGGATATATATATTGGTTTCATTTGTTCCTCCATACTTCACTGGGTATTTGTTTGTCTGTATCATGTGTGTAGGTATACTTCAGAGATTCGATATTTTAAGTCTACATCACATTCAGATAGTTCATGCTTGCCGATGCTTCATATACTAGTCCGTGTCCTGTAATTTTTGACTTTGGGCTCATGGGATGGGATTTAGGTGTCATACGGCTTGACGGCCCGACTTAGGCATTTCACTGGTTTAGTTTTGTCCCGGAATAGTCAAAAGGAGAGATTTGTAAGGACATAAATTTCCAATTGAGTCCCTGTATTGTTTTGACTTAATTTTGTGAACAAAACTGTGTTTGTAATATGTCATAGGGAGATTTTATTTTGTCACGATACCACTTGGTCTATGACGTATTGAAGAAATTGAAGACGCTGTGGCAAAGCTTCAAAGAATTAATCATGCCGAAGTTTAATTGGTGCAAGTTTATTCGTCTTCAAGTTAATTGCATTCCGAGATCACACAGGTATGAATGCATATTGTTAATGAGATTCATAATTGTTTTTATAAAAGATAAGGATGTAATTTTATAAGAAAAAATATTTTAAAATGTTTTAAAAGCGTTTTAAATGTTTTACACTACGTTTTATTCTGATAAGCTCGAAATAGAGTTTGACTTAATTGGATCTCTTTTGAAGAAACGTTTTAAAAAAAAAGTCAATTTGACACGCGTGTCGTTCAAACGACAAGCTAGCTCGTTCGAGCGAGATAGCCATGTCGCATGAACGACTGGTCAATCTCGTTCGAGCGACACATTTTTTGAGGTGGTGAATTTTTCCTATTTAAAGCGTGGTTTCGTCAGAATTAACGAGAGGTGCAATCTGGAAAATAGTTTTCAATCCAGTACGAGTTTTGCACATGTTTTTCTAAGGTTTCAAAGCTTAAACACATCCTTAGAGTTTGCAAAGATTCGAGTTATCATTACTATATGTTTGTATGATCTTGCTACACCAAGAAGGTTTGTTCTATACTTGAACATCTGTGTTTTGCGATGAAGAAAAGATAAGGACTTCTTGTTCGACATCGTAGACGTATCAAAGCTATTCGATGGACACCAAGACATACGTGTACGCGTGTGTTGTGGACAAGTATCATGGAAGAAGGAATTTTTGCGTGGGCACTGTGAGAGGAGTGGTTGAAGATCAGAAGACCGTCAAGACCCATGGGGATCGAGTTGTTGAGTGAGTCTTTTGTCTGTTCGTTGTAATTCCACATTCATAGTGATTGTCTGGCTTGGGCCGTCCGAGGTTTTTTCCCATCTTGGGTTTTTCTTCGTACATCATGCGTTGTGAGTATTCTTTACTTTATTTTACTTGCTTTAATCACTAGATGCATGTTTAGGATTAATGAAGATAAAATTGGTTTAATGTAATAATTTTTGGTGAAAATTGGGTTGATTTGAAACACACGCATAAGGACCACTCTTTCAGAATTTGATAAGTTAACGCCATTAGATAATTGCATACTCTGAAATTGGTATCAAAGCAGGTTTCACCAAATTTTCGTGAGATCCTAATTTTTTGCAAAATTTTTCTGTGATATCAATTTTTTGTAACAAATTGTTGATCTTTGAAAATCGCAAATTTTCTGATGGAGAACTTATATAGTAGGATGCCAATTTTCAATGGATTAAACTATGCCTATTGGAAATCTGGAATGAGATCCACTTTAAAAGCCATGGATAAGTGGGTTTGGTTAGTATGTGAAGAAGGTGGACCCTACCAACAATCAGTGTGAATAACGTTGAGAGTACTAAACCTATCTCCTCGTGAAGTGATGATGAATTTAAGTGAAGTACCTTTAACTCCTGCATCCTTAGTGTAATTTCTGGAGGCGTCACCCGTATGCATCATGGCGTGCACTACACCTAAGGAAGTATGGGATATAGTCTAGTTGACACATGAGGGCACCAATGCTGGCAAGACATCTAAGCTTCAAAATTTAACCAACAAATTGGAGTCCATCATCATGTTAGGGTCCAAGATTTTCGATGAATTTTATGCTAGGTTATCGGACATTTCCTCTCCATATTATGATGGTCTCATAATAATAATAATAATAATAATAATAATAATAATAATAATAATAATAATAATAATAATAATAATAATAATAATAATAATAATAATAATAATAATAATAATAATGTAAGGAGCAAATTTCCAATTGAGTCTTAATGTAGTTTTGACTTATTCTCGGAACAAAACAGTTTTGAGTCATAAATAGTTTTTTATTGTCTGATCCAACGAGTCTATGACGTGTCGAAGTTTAATTGAAGACGTTGCAACAAAGCTATATGGAATTAATCATGCCGAAGTTTTAATTGGTGCAATTTCTCGTCTTCAAGGTTTTATTGCATTCCGAGATCACACATATTTTATTGCATTCCGAGATCACACAAGTATGAACGGATAAGTTTAATGAAACTCGGAATTCATTTTATAAAATGAGGATGTTAATTTTTAAAGGAAAATGTTTTTAAAAGAGGTTTAATTGTTTACACTTCGTTTATGTCATATAAGGATGGATGGGAATTAGATAAGAGTTGCTTTTAATCAAAACTCTGTTTAAATTAAGAACTCTATCTGACGACGTCGTTCAAACGACATTTGATGTCGTTCGAACGACGTGTCATCTCATTCGAACGAGATTCTGACACCGACTCAATTTGATTATAAATAGAGGTGTCAATTTCCTCAAAGGGCGTGCATTCTGGAAAAATAGTTTTACGATCCAGAAACCTGTTTGCACATGTTTTCTAAGGCTTCAAAGGCTTAAACACATCATTAGAGTTTGCAAAGATCCGAGATTTCTTTATCATAATGTTTACGTGATCCTTGCTGCACCAAGTTAAGTTTTGTTCATCATTGAACACTTGTGATTGCTGGTTTTACGGTGGAGAAGCGATGAATATCGTGTTCAACATCGTAGACGTATCAGGTCATATCGGTGGACACCGAGACATTTGTGGAGTCGAGTGTTGTGGACGACATAATTTTTGCATGGGGACTATTGAAGAATGGTAGAAGATCAGAAGGAG
Source organism: Sambucus nigra (assembly GCA_949130495.1). Lineage (NCBI taxonomy): Eukaryota > Viridiplantae > Streptophyta > Magnoliopsida > Dipsacales > Adoxaceae > Sambucus > Sambucus nigra. The sequence goes on from OX422212.1 coordinate 34,245,662, forward strand.
CATTCAAGACCTGTGGGGATCGAGTCATTGAGTAAGGATGATCTGTCTTTGTAAAACCATTGTTCATAGTGATTGTCTGGCTTGGACCGTCAGAGATTTTTTCCCGTTTTGGGTTTTTCCTCGTACATCTGGAATTGTGAGTATCTTTACTTGTTTTAATCACTAGATGCATGTTTAGGTTAAACAAGATAAAATCTGGTTAAGTAATTTGTGTCACAACTTGGTTTGATAAAATTGAAAAAGAGTTTTTCAAAAAGGGAAAATTGGTTTGCATTCATCCTTAACTTAATTCCGCTCAAGCAAAAAGTGTTTTATTGAAAGGTATATTTTGGGGACCTAATAATAATAATAATAATCGTGCTGAGACCCTTTTCTCATTTTTCCTCTTTCTTTACCAAAAGTGTCAAAACACAACGTTGATGTAAAAAAATAGACTTGATCTAATTTTATAATCACAGATAAAATATGTAATTGCAATGGTAAGTAAAAAGAGAGAGAGAAAGGATTTTTAAAGTGGTTAAGATATGTAACAAAGCCTACATCCACTATTATTGTATTGATCTCAGAGGTTACAGAAAGCTAAGTACTCTAGTCAATAAGAATAGCCTAGAATCCGATATACCTTGCCCTTGATAAAAGGGATACAACGTATTTATAATGACCTGAAAGTCAAGGGGAGGAAAGTCAAATGGAATGCCTTTATACATTTAAGAATTTACATCCTTATATAATGCCTGGTTGTATAAACCACGTGTATTATGACCCTTGGTATGATGACTCTTCATTAGTCTTGTTAGTCGGCATTCCTTATCTTGGCCGGCATTCCTTGTGTTGGTCGGCCAAATTACTATATGCTAACTAGGATTTTTCTATGTAGGAGGAAACGTGTTCACTTTTTAGTGGTCCACATAGGTGGATAATTTTTGGCATTCACAGAAGCTCCCAATGTTCCATGCTTGATTATTGCGTGAAAGTATGGAGCATTTGATTCTGGAAGTAGCTCGGAGTATTTTCATGATGCTTGGTCGACAACCCACCTCCTACACTTACAAAATTTACTGGCACTGTTTGAAAATGGTATTTTTGCAAATAATTTGAATTTTAGCGAACTGCCAAAGGGTAAATGGGTATTTGCACCTTGTGTATCGCGAAGCCATCAGAATGTCAATCGTTGGTACATTTACTCATTATGTTCGTCGTTTTTGAGACAAATTATAAAAAGACGGGAGGCTTTTCCAGATTTTGAATTACCTAAATCCTCGAATTGTAGCACCTATTTTCTGAGACTTTTAGTTGATCGTTCTCCATCATTCATCTTTACTTTTGATAGTTCTTGCTGAATTCTTAATCTTCTGTAAGAACTCTTTCTTTCTCTGTGTTTTTCTTCATTTCGTTTTTTCTAAGCCATGATTTAGATAGTTGATGCTGATTCTCTAGAGGAATTTAGGGAAGAATAGAAAATTCCTTCTTGGATTGATTTAGAAATACCTCCTAACCCTATAGATGTTTACCCTTTAGCTGAGGGTCATTGGATCCCAACTTTGTTTATAGCTGAGTACGGGTTTACCTTTCCACCAAACCTTTTTCTTCTTCATTTTTGCCAATATTTTGACATTGTTCCAGTAAGAGTAGCCCTTAACACTTGGAGGGTTGTCAATGGTGTGAATAGAATAAATGAAATCTATGGAACCCATTGTTGATGTAAAAAACTAGATTATATCTAATTAATCAATCACATATAAATAAGACAAAAGATTTTTAAAGTGGTTCAGCCTTATGAAAATGGCCTACGTCCACTGTTTTTGTATTGCAGACTGTTTGCCTTGAATCTCGATAATCGATTTACCAAGAGATCTAAAAGTCCTCCTCTTATGAGGAGGTTACAATGTATTTATAGCCTTGAGGCTGTACATGTGAAAAGATAATGCGCTGTTATCTAGTAGGCATATACATCTATACGATAATAATGCGCATTTAATGCGCAGTCGCCTTTTGATTCTCTTGATCTAGATGCTCTGCACGCTAAGTAGCTCGGACCGCTTAAGTTGCTCGGAGCGCCTGAGTAGCTCGATGACGGTATGCTGTTCGTTGAAAGCATTTGTATTTTTCCAGGTAGGTTGACACGTGTCTTCAAGTGATTGGTCCATGTCAGCAGACTAAATTTGGTATTAACAGAAGCCCCCAATATTTCACAGTTGAGGTTGAAGGAGAGTGTGAAACATTTTGCTTGAAACTGCTTGGATTATCGGTCTTCATAATTTTAGGAATATTTTCCTTGTATATAACCTTTTTGAGCGCATAATATCAAGCTTCATAAATATTTTGAATTTTCACAATCACTTCGATATTTGTGCCTTTTTCTTCTTTTAGCCGCCGAAAACGCAAACGTCTTCCCTTGTAATCATTGCTTTTCTCTATTCGTGAGGTAAAGTATTTAAGTGCGATAGAAATCCTATCATTTTTCACTTTTCAAATCTATATCTCTGAACTCTTCATTTTCTTTCTATCTTGTGCCTTCGTTCTTTCCATCGTTCATTGACAACTGATCTCTCTTTCTTATGTAAGATTTTCCTCCCTCTTCTTTATTTATTTTATTCACCATGGTTTATCTTGTTGAATCGTTGGACAAATTTCAGTCTGAGTTTTCAATACCTTCGTGGGTTATCTTGGAGGAACTTTCTTGTCCTTCTAATTTATTTTCTTTGGCTGAGGGACACTGGTTCCCAAGTCTTTTTGTAGCCGAATGTGGCTTTTCTTTCTCGCCAAATCCCCTGTGTTTGGAGTTTTGCCAATATTTCGATATTGTACCTGCAAGAGTAGCTCCAAATACATGGAGGGCAGTTAATGGCGTACATAGGTTGAATCAACTTTATAGAACTCGTTTGGGGATTCCAGAAATTATGTATTGCTATAGATAGGTTACCAGTGATACTACATTCTATTTAAAAACTAGGTTTTCGAATAGAGCTTTAGTTGCCAATCTTCTCGATGCCAATAGGGACTATTTGATCATGGGGTTGTGATGAAAAATTAGTAACACCCTCCATTAAATGGAAGTGATGTATACCAAGGTCCCAAGTGTCTGCCTTATGGCAATGGGATAGGTTTTTTTCATTTTTGAAATCTTATTTTCTTTGTATTCGATGAAATGCATCACTGACATTGATTTTGTTTGTTACAGTTGACAGTAAAAGGAAGCCTCCAAAAGAGACTGATGTTAATATAAAATATTTAAAACTTATCTGGGGCTTGCATCAATCTGTTATTGGGGAGCATATTAGATCCGCTTCTTATTTGTTGCGATACAGAAGATACACTTCATCTTTCATTGCTCGTCCTGTGGTGGTTGATCTTGACCAGATACCAACCTCTGAAACCAGTGTAGAAGGTTCTTCTTCTGACTTAAATACTCCTATTACTGATCTGATGAAGAAGAGGAAAGCTCCTGTATTTTTTGACAAATCTTCCTTTGCCACCGAAGAGGCAAAGAAAAATAAACAAGATGTACCAGATGAGGGGACAAAGAATATAGATGTACCCCCTTCTACTGCTGCTAAGGAAATTGGCAAAAAGCCCCCTGTGCCTCCGAGTAAGAGTGTTGTCATCTCACCAATAGAGACAACACCTTTAATTTCAAGTGCTCTTGCTCCTCTGAGGAGATTGAAAAGGAGTTTTTCTGAGAGACCTGTTGACCCTATCTCTCAACCTTCAAATATTGAAGATAATGTTCCATCTCTTGTTGCTCCGAGCTCTGTTATGGGCTTGATAAGATCTTGGACTGATCCAAAATCCCAATGTGTTGAAGACACCCTTTCTTGTGAGAGACTTACTACATTGACTGCCCAACACATTACTTCAGTAAGTATCATTAGCCTGAATCCTTCATCTTCTAACGTTACATTCATATATTGATTTAAATTTCTTTCTTCTTCAGCTTGTGATGTGTTTTAATAGTATTTTGAAGAAAGACAAAGCCATCAGGGCTCCCACTTCCTCGGGTAGAATCGAGGAAGATTTTGATGGATTAACTCAATCCTTGAAGGAATCTCGTCAGAGGTACGAGGAAGACAAAAATGCATGGGAGAAAAAACTCTAGTCTGTTGAAATAAATTGAAATCAAGCTGTGACTGCCTCCAAAGAGTTGGAGAAGAAATTAAAGGAAGCTGAATAGAGTAACAAGGATCTTGGGGTCAAGCTTAAATATGCCGAGGATAATGTTGCTAAGATTTAAGATGCTGAGCGACATAAGACGGAGGTAGAAGGAAAACTGAAGGCTGAGCTCCTTAGAGAAAGGACCTCCTCGGAGAGAGCAAAAAGGAAAGCTGCAGTTAAAAAATCTTTTAGTGCTGATTGGGACAAGGGTTGAAATAAGGGCCTGGCTATTATGTCTTCTCAAATGGAGTATGCCAGTGTTAAATATTTCAAGGATGGATGGGTAGCAGCCTTAAAGAAATTGAAGGTTACTGAAAATTCTGAGTTGTTTCCAGGAGCATACTCATGGCCCTCCTCTCTCTCTCGGAGAAGAAGAAGAAGATAAAGATGCTTCAGATGAATCTTCTATGATGACAGGAGAGCAGGTCCCTGTTGTTCAACCTTTCAAGCAAGTCCATCAAGCCAGCACATCTGCCGAGCAGCTGCCATTGCTTTCCGAGCAACCAACCCCTTCATCCAAATCATGCGAAGAAGTCGTAGGAAATAAGGAAAAGGTGTAAAGTTATTCGGGTATTTTGTTTTATTGTTTTCTTGAATGTAACCTTGAACTATGTTTTCCTTTATCATGATGAATAAAATTTAAACTTCTGTTATTCCTCTTGAATTTCTCTCTTACTTGCTCTGCTTGCATCATTGTTGATTTTGTTTTTCATTTTGTCTTTGCTAGTTTATGGCCATGATGGAAGTCTTATCAGCTCATGATACAAATTTGATGAAGAAATGCTATGACTATTTTAAAGCTGGTCATGCAGACTTTACTAAGGCTGAAATAATTGACATCCTTGGATCAGATGCCTCTGAACGAGAAATTGATGCTTATCAGTATTTAAAGTGCCTACTTGATCGTGCTATGGACAACAATGTAGCTTACTACGAAATGATTGAAGATCTTCACGGAACAATCGAGGAACTTCAACAACAGTATAAAGAATCCACTACACTTTTGCATCAAGGTTATGAGAAAAAGTATCAACAATTGAGTGCTGACAAGGGATATGACTAGTATATTTCAGCTTATGAGAAAAAGGAAAGTGTGTTAAAGCTTGAGATTGAAGAACACAAACATATTGCCAAGCTACTAGAGCAAGAGAACATCGCTTTGCAAGAGGAAATAAAACAACTCAAATCTGCTGCCTCTTCTTCTTTAGGAGCCTTGGTCCCAATTATTGATGATGGTTTTTCCTTTTTGGAAGTAGAAAATGCTAACTTACGGGATGCGTTAGAGACTTTGAAACGAACTGGTCCTTCCACACCTACTCGTGGCAGAGCAAGATCTTTTTCTCGTGGACGAGCAAGGGCTGGTCGGGTTACTATTAATGAAACGAGAACTCAATTGGCCTTAGAGAATCAAGCCGTTCAATTTATGGCGAAGAACCAAGCCTTGGAAGAAATGTCTAAGAAGATTCAGAGTTTTAACGACCAACTCTCCAATAAGAGTTCTGCTCTGGAAAGTAAAGAAATTCTGGTGAAAAAACTCCATGAGCAACTGGAGAGATTAACTTATCAACTTTATAAGCAACCCACGGAATACTGGATGGCTGGGTATAATGAAGCTCTGTATCATCTTGATGCTCATTTACAGCAGTCGAACAACGAAGGATACAGGTAGGGGTGGTTGAATGCTTTATGTATTCTGAAACTAGAGCAAGGTCATTTCTTGTGGGATTATTATGAACCTAGAGTTCTTGATTTACCTATGCCTCCCTTCAAACTTGACCTTAGTTGGATTCCAGCCCGTGCCATCCCTCGAATTTTGATCTCCAAGTATCTCGGGGATCATAGCCTTCATTCCAACTTTGAGATATCTCGTCCAGAACACTTGCTTGATCGTCCATCCATAATCAATGTCAGAATGCTGCGAGATCTGAACTTTATAAACTCCCCTTATGCATTAGATGATCCTCCAGCTGGGGTGGAACCTGTGTCAAAAGCAGAGGGAAAGAAACCCATAGAATAGGACATTTTTATGTAATGAACCCAATTCATATCATATATAATCTGCTTGGTTTTAATGAAGAAAGATTTAGTTTTTGTTTACAATATTTTGTAGAATGTCTTTGTTATTCTTTGGTGAATATATATACATAATATATATACATATTTGTTTCGTTTTTAGATAGTGGACTTTGTCCCATTTGTTGTCTGATTATAGTGACTTGTCACTCTTTGGGCCTAAGCAATGGAATGATTTTCATCCCATGTTCCTGCTTAGTTGTATTAATCTCATCAGGATTACCTTGTTGCCTAGACAGTAGATGCCCCGGGAGGTCATCCATCTTTTTTCCTAGTTTGGTACCAACCAACCGGAGTTGGTGGTAAATAAATTGCCGACCAATCGGAGTTGGTGGTTAATGAATTACCGACCAACCGGAATTGGTGGTTTGAATTACCGACCAACCGAAGATGGTGGTTAATGAATTACCGACCAATCGAAGTTGGTGGTTTTAATTACCGACCAACCGGAGTTGGTGGTTAATGAATTACCGACCCACCAGAGTTGGTGGTTTGAATTACCGACCAACCAGAGTTGGTGGTTAATGAATTACCGACCAACCAGAGTTGGTGGTTTGAATTACCGACCAACCAGAGTTGGTGGTTAATGAATTACCGACCAACCAGAGTTGGTGGTTTGAATTACCGACCAACCAGAGTTGATGATTTAAATTACCGACCAATCGGAGTTGGTGTCTAATGATTTACCAACCGGAGTTAGTGGTTTATGAATTATCGACCAACCGGAGTTGGAGGTTTGAATTACCGACCAACCATAGTTGGTGGTTGTCGCTCTGAATTTATATTTGCGTAGTGTGTAGCACTAATATTTCGAAAAAACTTCAAAAAGGACATAGGGGCAAAACATCACTTTATTCATATTGAAAGAAATGTGTTACATATGGATTTTAACTAGATGCTCAACATTCCATGCATTCTTGAATTCTTCTCCCTCCAAAGTTTCAATTCTGTATGTCCCAGGACGAACAACTTCAGTTACTAGATAAGGTCCATGCCAGTTAGCCTCCAATTTGTTATGCTTTTGGATCACTTTCTTCAGCACATAATCCCCTTCTTTCAAATCATATTTCTTCACCCTTTTGTTGTAGAACAAAGATGTTCGTTGTTGATATGCTGCATTCCTGATTGCTGCTTCTTCCCTAACTTCTTCGAGCATGTCCAGATCTAATCGTCTCATCAAGTCACTTACAGGAGAATTGAAATTAAGCCACCTATGTGTGGGTAGACCTAGTTCAGCAGGTATGACAACCTCACTCCCAAATGTCAACATGTATGGAGACTCTCCAGTTGCTGTTCGTGGTGTAGTGCGATAAGCCCACAACACAGAGTGTAGCTCGTTAATCCAATTTCCCTTTACATCATCTAGCCGCTTTTTCAAACCATTCAATAGTGTTCTGTTTGTCACTTCATTTTGCCCATTGCTCTGGGGATGTCCTGGTGCAGAGTGGATTTTCAGTACATGGGATTGATGACAATATGCAGTGAATTCCTCGTTGTCAAATTGGGTTCCATGGTCAGTAATGAATGCGTGTGGAAGACCATATCTGCAAATAATACTCTTCCAGATAAACTGATAGACCTTGTCATATGTCATATCAATGAGAGGTTCAGCTTCCACCCATTTAGTAAAATAATCCACAACAACCACGAGGTATTTGAATCTTACTTTAGTCGTTGGAAGTGGCCCGACCAAGTCTATCCCCCACATGGCGAATGGCCAAGGGGACGTAATGGGTGTTAATAATGTTTGGGGAGTTCTTCGTATGGAAGAGAAGCGTTGGCATTTATCGCACTTCTTAGCATAAGCTGTACAATCAGCTCTCATAGTTGGTCAGTAATACCCCTTCATTGTTATTCTTTGCAAAAGCGCCCGACCTGCTACATGGGCACCGCAGGACCCTTCGTGAACCTCTTCAATCAAGTCTTTAACTTCGGAGGGATGGACACATCTCTGTAATCCTGCTATAACTCATCTTCTATACAAAATGCCACTGGTCAATACATACCGAGCAACTTTAAACTTCAGTTTCTTAGCTGCGAGTTTATCAGGTGGCACAATCCCTTCTTCGATATAGGCCCTGATGGGATCCATCCAGGATGGCCCCATATCGAGGGCAATGAAGTTCATTATTAAGTCTTCGTCTACGCTTCGATCTATCATGATTTTTATTGGGATCGTTCTTCGTAGCTCGGTGCGTGTTGCTGATGCCAGCCGGGCTAAGGCGTTAGCTCTTGCATTCTCTAATCTTAGTATTCTGATTAACTGAACTGCGATAAAAGTCGATACAACCTCTATAGCTTTTGTATGATACTTATCCATTAATTATCCCTTCGCTGCATACAACCCGAGAATTTAATGTACGATTAACTGTGAATCACTGAATACCATGACCTGCTCTGCCTTAATGGTTTTGGCCAGACTCAGACCCACGATCATAGCCTCAAATTCAGCCTCATTATTAGATGCTTTAAATTGAAAACGTAGGGCATATTCTATATCAATCTCATCAGGACTATTTAAAACAATTCCTGCTCCGCTGCCTGTGGCACACGAAGAGCCATCCACATACAGATTCCATATAGGTACTTCATTATTAAACTCTTGCTCAGACAGAGTTCCTCGGCAAAATATTTAATGCTTCCTTTTGTCTTCTCTCGATACTTCTCACTGCTCGTTGACTATCTTCTCTTGATCATCCACGGATGGAAGTTGGTCGGGTGTTAAATTCGATGATCCCGTGATATCCACGGGTTGGTGTGTATTAAACTCCTGCTCTTCGGAGGTATCAGAGTGAGAAAATTCTGCGATGAAATTTGCTACTGCCTTCCCCTTGAGCGATGACCTAGGCTCATAAACTATGTCATATTCACCAAGTTCTACTGCCCCGTACATCAATCTTCCTGATTTATCTAGTTTCTGCAGAGCTTGTCTTAATGGCATATCAGTATACACCACTATAATATGGGCTTGGAAGTATGGCCTCATCCTTCTGCTCGCTTCAATTAGTGCCAGTGCTAACTTTTCCAGTCTTGGATATCTGATCTCAGCTCCTCGGAAGGCCTTGCTGGTGTAATAGACCATTTTTTGTACTCCGTCCTCCACTCTTATCAATGTCGAGCTAACTGCATTCTCTGAAACTGCCAAATATAAGTATAGTCTTTCTCCCATCACTGGTCTAGATAATAATGGAGGTGTTCCCAGATATTTCTTCAACTCTTGAAAGGCTTCCTCGCATTCATCATTCCACTCAAAATTTTTTGAAGTGTTTTGAAGAATGGAAGCCATCAGTCTGTTGCTCGTGACATAAATCTGTTAAGTGCTGTAACTCGCCCCGTGAGACTTTGCACCTCATTCTTCGTAGTCGGAGATCGTAGATCCAATAAGGCCTTGATCTTTTAAGGATTTGCCTCGATACCTCTTTGATTAACAATATACTCGAGAAATATACCTTCTCGTACTCCAAATATGCATTTGGTGGGATTCAACTTCATTTGATATTTCTCTAGTTGATCAAAAGTCTGACCTAGGTCGACCAAATGATCAGTAGCTTTCTTTCTCTTCGTCAGCATATCATCGACGTAAACCTCCATATTATGACTGATTTGCTCTACACACACCTTATTCATCAGCCGCTGATATGTTTCACCTGTATTTTTAAGTCCGAAAGGCATAACATTATAGCAATAAGTTCCCCTTGGGGTGATAAAAGAGGTACTTTCCTTGTCTTCAGGTTTCATTTTAATCTGGTTATAGCCAGAGTAAGCATCCATGAAACTTAACAATTCATGCCCCGAGGTAGCATCCACCAGCTGATCAATTCGGGGCAAAGGAAAATGATCCTTTGGGCAGGCTTTATTAAGATTAGTGAAGTCCACACACATCCTCCACTTTTTTCTTCTTTACCATCACCACATTTGCTAGCCAATCAGGATACTTGAAATCCTCAATAAAAAAGGCTTTCTGTAGTTTCTCTACTTCTTCCTGTATAGCTTGATTCTTTTCAGGACTAAACACCCTTCTTTAATGCTTTACTGGCTTGACCTCCTTATTCACGTTGAGCTCGTGGCACAGGAAACTCGGGTCTATCCCTGGCATGTTTTCATGACTCCATGCAAAAGTCTGTTTTCCATGTCTCAGAAATTCTATCAGTTCCTGTTTTATCGATTCATCCAATGGTGCACCAATTTGGGTTATTCGTTCTGGGTGTTCATTGTCCAGAACGATATTATTGGTAGCTTCCATGACCTGGACCTTCACGAGTTGAGACTCATCTCTAGGGTTTAATGTTTCAATCTCTGCATCTTCTGTTTCATCCACTCAATAGGTAGTAGTCTTCTTCCTAAATTCTTCTCGTTCTTCCTGTTCGACAAATGAATAATAGCATTCCCGAGCCACCTTCTGGTCACCTTTCACAACTCCCACTCCGAAGTTGGTTGGGAACTTTAAACACTGATGTACAGTAGATGGTACGGCCTCGAACTTCTTCAGATCTACCCATCCCATGATGATGTTGTAGGCTGATTGGATGTTTTTATCCATTACGAAAAAGCATACTCTTTTTGCTTGACAAGCAGGCCATGTACCAATAAGCATGTCCAACTTTATCATCCCAAGTGGAAAAACCTTTTCACCAGTAAAACCGAGGAGGGGCCTATGATATGGATCCAACTGGGCTAACTTTGGATTCAAACTGTCAAAGCATGGGTAGAACATGATATCTGCCGAGCTACCATTATCCACCAATACCCGTGAAATCACCACTTCCTTCATTCTTATCTTGATCACCAATGGGTCATCATGAGGATATAGTATACCTGCCAGGTCATTCTTAGAGAAATCGATGACCAGTTTATCCCTATTCACCTTCCTCGGGCGGTCATCTTCAACCAGGTTTATGATCTGTATGTAAGAGCAAGATTGGGCCTCATTGAGGTAAGCTTTCCTCTCCGCAGTAAGATCTCCACCTCCTGCATCTCCACCTGTAATGAAATTACATTCAAATGATCCAAAATGGATTAAAAATACCTCGTACTCCAGCTGTCTTGGTCTTTTTGGGAGGTCGGGATCATCTTCTGGATCATCTTCGTGATCTCTCTTCTTGTCTTCTTTTGCTCGATGAGGAGACTTAGATCTTTGCCTTCCTCGGTCGCTGGTCTTTCTGCTATTTTGGCGGTCAACATACTTAGCCAATTTTCCTCACCTGATAAGTGCTTCAATTTCATTCTGGAGAGCTATGCAACATTTGGTCGTGTGACCATGATCTTTGTGGAATTTGCAATATTTGGACTTATCCCTTTTGTCAGGATTTGCCTTCATTTTTCGTGGCCAGGCTAACTCCTCGCTGTTCTTGATCTCCTCCAGAATGTGATTTATGTTTACCTTCAAGGGGGTATAATTTCCATATTTCCTCATCTGCTCCAGCACTTGCTTACCTTTCAACTGCTTGTTGCCACCATTATTCTTCTCATCCTTCTTTTTGGTTTTGCCAGCTTCGACCTTAGTCTCCTTGGTGTTTGTATTCTTCTTCGCAGCCATAACTTCCTCAGCGTTCATGTTCTTGGCTGCCTTTGCCATCAATTGTGCCATGGTCCTAGGTGGATCTTTGGCCAAAGTGTAGTATAGCTTATCTGGTAAGAGTCCACTCATCAGAGCAGTAATTGTTATTTTCTCCTCATAATCTATTACCTCAAGTTTATCGTTATTGAAACGAGTAATGTAGTCTTAGGTTCTTTCTTCTGGATTCTATCGAACACTCAATAAGTGTGCTACTCGTTTAACTAGTTTTGCTCCAAAACAGAAATTCCCTATGAAAATATCTGCCAGTTGAAGGAAAGTTGCAATCTTCCCCCGAGGAAGGTTGTTGTACCATATCTGAGGTGACCCGGTGAGAGTGCTCGAAAATACCCTGCATCTCATCTCGTTTGGAACTGCATAGATATCGGCAGTAGCTTGGTATTATTCTATATGGAGGATAGGATCAGTTTTTCCATCATATTTAGGTGTCACCATAGGAGCTTTGAATTTTGATGGTGTGGGAAAATCCATAATTACCTGCACGAACGGTGTCCCTTGGACGAAAGTTCTTTGTAGAGGATTCTTGGCCCTAGCCATTTCCCCTAGCCTATCTTCCAACCTTTAAATAGAACCTTTCCATGCATCGTTTCCCACCTCGGGACTATTTGTTCGAGCAACTGATCGCGTTGAATTTCCTTCTTGGGACCTTTCATTACGGGCTGCTGGGCGTGATTGGGCAGAGCCTTCCCTTTGAGAGTTCCTCGACGCAATCCTAGGAGGACTTTTATTACTCCTAGGGCCCAAATGATCAAAAGGAGAGACTCTACTCAACCTTTCTAGAGCAATAATCCTTTCTGGAGTGAGAGTGACATTCTGTTGGGAATCTGTAGCTCGTACTGATGAAGTCCGGCCTGGTTGATATGAAGGATCATTAGTCCTTTCAGTGCGGTGTGAGCCAATATGTCTAGATTGAGAGATCTTCGGGAATAACGTTCGTCTAGTTCTTAAAGATGGAAAATGTGTGTTTCTATGAACATTTCGTTGTCCTGATTGTGCCGGCACTCCACCTTGAACAGTTTGTATAAGTTGATGCATAGTTTCTTGCATGGACGTTTGGCCTTGGGCTAAATTAGCCATTATGCCAGCAAGATCTTGAATATTCTGGGGAGTATATAGGTTTGGGGAAAGCCTAGTGTTTCGATTACTGGATTCTGGATTCTCAGCCATAGATGATGAGTTATTTAGTGAAAAACGTTAATTACAGTCGTTCCCACAAACGGTGCCAATCCGTTGATGTAAAAAACTAGATTATATCTAATTAATCAATCACAGATAAATAAGATAAAAGATTTTTAAAGTGGTTCAACCTTCTGAAAATGTCCTACGTCCACAGTTTTTGTATTGCAGACTGTTTGCCTTGAACCTCGATAATCGGTTTACCAAGAGATCCAAAAGTCCTCCTCTTATGAGGAGGTTACAATGTATTTATAGCCTTGATGCTGTAGATGTGAAAATATAATGCACTGTTATCTAGTAGGTATATACATCTGTACGATAATAATGCGCATTTAATGCGCAGTCGCCTTTTGATTCTCTTGATCTAGATGCTCTGCACGCTAAGTAGCTCGGACCGCTTAAGTTGCTCGGTACGCTTTAGTTGCTCAGAGCGCTTGAGTAGCTCGGTGATGGTATGCTATTCGTTAAAAGCATTTGTATTTGCCACGTAGGTTGACACGTGTCTTCAAGTGATTGGTCCACGTCAGCAGACTAAATTTGGTATCAATGCCCATATTGGGATTCCAGAGATTATGTTTTCTTATAAATGGTCTATTGCAGGGGAAAACGATTATTATTTGAAAACCAGACAAGACAATAAGGCTTTAGTGTTGAATTTGCCTGATTTTGATAAGGATTATTGGGATCATGCTTTATTAGTAAAAAATTGGCAGCATTCTCCACTTGAGAATGGAGTTTCCTATCATGGTCCCAGGTGCCCTCAGTTTGGGAATGAGATAGGTTGTTATTTCATTGCTTTACCATTTTTTATCGATTTCTTTTCTGATATATGAGAATTGCTGCTGCTTATTGCTTTTTTGCAGAAGAACGTAAGAGAAAGTTCCCCAAGCTAGGTGAAGTGAATTTGGAAGAACTCAAATTCTTATGGGGTCTAAACCAAAGGGCAAGCAAAGAGCATCCCATATCTACTTCTGTACTGCTAGAGTATAAAACTTCCATCACTTCTTTTGTAGCTCAACCAACAACTATTGTTCCTTCAATTGTAATTAATTTGGAGAGGGATCCAGTGTCTACTTCGTCGACCACTAAATCTTCTAGTGTTGGTACTGAAGTTGGCACATCTTCTTCATCTGATTCCGACCTTCCCCTTTCTGTCAGCAGGGGTAAGAAGAAAATTCCTAACCTTTTAGAGGATGATTCTGCAGTTGGTGCCAAGAAACCAGTTGATACCAATGCCCTAAAGAAGAAGGTTGAGGCAATTAAGAAGCCCCTAAACAACAAAAGTGATGAATATCCTCTCAAAATACTGAGGAGAGGTCCTACTAATAAGCAAGTTGAAAAATCTGTTGATACCGACCAACATGGATCGGTATGGTCCCATCAATCCTTGCTTGGCTAGGAAGTTGATCAAGTATGGCACCCTCCTAGACCATCGAGCTATTGCTGCCTTAATGTACTGATTATTATTATCAATAAGAGGTACTCAAAGCCTGGCCTTAATAAATTTTTGTGTTTGAAGTTGGTAAGATACTATTTATGTCTTCTTTGACTTGTACTGACTTGGTTTTTTTCTTATAGTTACTGGTTAATTACAACCAAATTATAGAGAATGACGATTAGCTTCGTTCTTCTTCGAGAGAAGTAGAGGAGGCCTTTGAAGGTCTTAGGAAATTTGTGATTGATTCTCAATAAGCTTTGGAGACAAAAAAGGCTTGGGAGGAGAAAATTAAGACTACTAAAGAAGCACGACAGAAAGCTGATGATGCTTTATCTGTGGCTAACTTGACCACTACTCGAGCTGAGTACAGGGCAAACGATGATGAGGAAAAGGTAGTTAAATTGTCCAATGGCCTTTTTGCTAAGAAGATCAAAAGGAAGAAAACCAGAGAATAATCCTTTAACAAGGGCTGGAATAAATCCATCTCTGTCATTTATTCCCGGATAGCGTATGCTAAGAAGAAGTTCTTTAAGGATAGTTAGTCAGTAGCTCTGATAGAAGTTGGCACTACTGAGGACTCAGAGCTATTTTTGAGGCAGAATCTAGGCTCCCCCCAATCTTGATGATGTAATTGATGATGATGCAGGTTTGGGGGAATTCTCTTTGGCCATTGAGACCAGTGTTCCCTCAGCCGACCAAGATACTGCTCTTATTGATTCAGATGCCCCTTCTATCAATCAAAGTATAAACCCTGAAGCTGAAAGGATAAGAAGAAGGTGTAGACTTTTTGGCACCTGGTCTTTATACCTTTCTTTTGTTTTCTTTTTGTCTCCGCTCTGATGTACTTGTAACGTTCTTTATTAATTAATGAAAGAACTTTTCCATCAATTAACATGCCATTTATTGTTGCATGCCATTTATTGTTGCTCTGTCTTCTTTTATTGTTGATCAATTGTTTCTTTATCTTTTTAGTTTATGGCTAAGATGGAACAAATTGCCTCCCCTGACTCTGACCTACTCAAACGTTGAAATAATCTGTTCAAATTAGGCAAGGGATGCATACACTTATCTCAAGTTTCTTCTTGATCGGGCTGGGGCCAATAATGTTGAATATAATGAGATAATTTTATATTTCCAGGCCTGCACATTAGCTATGAAGCCAAATACAAGGCATTAAGCGAAGAACGGGGTTTTGATGATAAATTTAAAAAATATGCTTCTGCTTACAGAAAAAAGGAATTCTTACTGAACACAGAGGTAGATGAAGCCCAGGAAATTGCTAAGCTCTTGGAATAAGAGAACAATAGAATTCGGAATGAGCTTGATACTTTAAAGCAATCTTCTACTACTAATGTTGATGAAGGGACTTCCTTTTTAGATAAGGAGAATGCTAAGCTTGTGGAGGAACTTGAGACTCTAAAGAAATCCAACCCTAGATAATCCTCCATACGATCAAGAACGAGCTGACAAAGTGTTGAAGAGGCTAGGACTAAGAAGACCTTATCCGACTAAGATACTCAAATGAAAGCTAAAAGTCAGGCTGTTATTAATTTTTCTTCACAACTGAAAGCTAAAGAAAAGGCTCTTGCTGACCAATCTTCCCAATTAAAAGCGAAAGATGACGTTATAAAGAGACTTCAACATCAAGTTGAGAGATTGAATTTTCAGTTTCTCTAGAAACCTTGAGAAGTATGGATGGAAGGCTACAATGAGGCTCTTGGCCATATTGATGATCATCTGGCCCAGAGTGATGATAAAGGGTACAGGTGGGGATGGACCAATTGTCTAACTTTGTTGAAGCATGATCGGAACATTAAACTGTGGTATTGGAATGAACCTGGTCTGCTAGATTGTAACAAGCTTCCATTCAAGTTGGATAAATCATGGATCCCTTCTGATGCCATGTTTCAGTGTTTAATCACTAAATACTGGGGGATTCTGATCTCCATGATGTTCATGAAATATTTTGTCCTTAACATCTGATTAATGCCAAGAGTAATGTAACAGAAGAATGTTAGAGGACTTCAACTATATTGATTCTCCCTATAGATTGGATGATCTTCCTTCTGGAATGGAAATAGTGTAGTTGACTTCCAAAGTTGAAAGGAAATGTCTAGTTGAATGATTTTCCTATATTTTGTTATTCATTTGATTATAATACAGTTTATATGAATGGAAATCCATAGGTTTGTTTTTTTAACTTAAGATTATTTGAATCAATCAGTTAACTCGTGATTGTACAGCCATTGGTTATACTAATACACTTAGACATATTAATCCAAATTTAGTATTAGTTACCAGTGGTAATGCTATTGATTCTACTAATGTACTTAGATATGTTAATCCAAATTTAGCCTTAGTTATCATTGGTGACAAAGTGTACGAGGAATATATGTTCATATTCTACTATTTTGGAATTTTTTCACCTTTTCCTGCATTTAACTTAGTAGGGTAAAACTTGTTTGTAACTTTTTTGGTTGTATATGAAGTTTTACACTTTTTGTTTTTGACTTGTTTCTACAAAATCATACATGAAGTAATCAACTTCTTGTTTGTGATTTGTTTTTACGAAGTCATACATGAAGTAAAGTGTTGTTGCCGACCAAGTGCTGAGGATTTTAACCCTGTTTTGCCTTGGTTATTTTTGTTGGCGACTAAGTGCTGAGGATTTTAACCCTGTTTTGACTTAGTCGGAGTTGAAGATATATATATGTACTATGTTATTTCTATTCTGGGTGATGTATATCATCATCATACTTTGAAAAAATTCAAAAAATTGAAGGGACTGAAATTAACATTTTATTGATACTCAAATAAAATCAAAAGAAATATAATAATGACAATCCTTTGAATTACTAATAATATTTTCTGAGGTGCTCGACATTCCAGGGATTTTTGAATTCTTCACTATCCAAAGTATCGATCCGGTAAGTTCCTGGTTGGATTACAAATGATATGCTATATGGGCCATGCCAATTGGCTTCAAGCTTGTTATTCTTCTGGATAACTTTCTTAAGAACATAATCACCCTCCTTAAGGTTGGTCGGCCTTACCCTTTTATTATAAAAATGAGCAGTTCTATGTTGATATGCAACATTTCTCAAAGCTGCATCTTCTCGTACTTCCTCCAACATGTCGAGATCTAATCGCCTCATCAAATCACTAACTGGGTAATCAAAATTCAGTACCCTATGGGTTGGTAGGTCGAGCTTGGATGGTACCATGGTTTCAGTCCCAAATGCAAACATGCTGATGGCAGCGGTAGAGTTTTAGTACCCTGAAGACCATATCAATCACTTTGGGCTAGACGAAGTCTGTCAGATCTATGAAGAGTTCTAAGCCATGTTGGGTATAAATCCCAATATTTTGACAACAATGCATGATTTTTCCCGGTCGCCTAGGGAGCTATTAGCGGGACTGCTCCATATCTCGCCTTCGGCGGCTAGGTCATTGGTTACGGGAGGAATGATTTCTCTTCCTGTTGTATTGCAGTCTATGTATTTGTAGGATGTTGATGATGCAGGCTATGCTGGAGCCGTCATTCTGGGATTGATTTTAATACTGCTATTGGTGACTGGGGAACAACTGGTGGACCCACAACTCACAACCATTGCTTTATGGATGTCGTACCGTCATATTTTGTGGCGGTAATATTGGCAAAAACTCTGAATGGTCTGGATGCCTAGCGGGAAGAACGTTCTGAATTTATGAGGGGTAGGCCCATAATGCTGTTTATGTGGATGTCGAAGAGATTTCGTATGGAGGTCCCTCTTGAATATCCCTTGGCGACTGTGCCAAACTTCTTTTCTCTCCACTTTATCAGTGTAGGCATGGATATCGAGAGCTGGGGAAATTGGTTTGTGGAGCACAGGGCTCGTGGTTTGCGTAGGTCAGTGACTTGGTGGGGGGAGATGCTTCCCATTCTGAAACTAGGGGGGATACAAGTATGTTAGATTGGTTGGCTTCAGGAAGACCTCTTTTTACTTTCCCTAGCGTATCTTATCCAATTTGGCTGGGAACAAGCTGTGCCACCTCGGACACTAGATTTTTTTCCGGTAGATGACTTGACAGAGTGCATGTGAAGGAGGCTTGGCTCTTTGTGGAAGAATCTCTGATCGTCGACCCATCCATCGCAGTTTGTTGGTAGAGTCTGGCATATTTCTAGGGATTACATGAAGTGGTTGTGGAGAAGAGTAATTACAAAGATGCTAGCCGTGGAGACCGAGTAAAGGTGGTTTTCCATATCTAACACCATGGAGGAAGTTGTCGTTGTTTTCCTTAAGCTAATCCAGGCTTATCGTTCTATGGGGCATCTGTGACACTCTATTAAGGCAGGGGAAGTTTGGGGACCCCAGGACATGGATGATGATGGGGCCGATTCCTCTGACAGTTGTGGGTAGGATCCCCCGGGAGTTCATTTGTGAAGCTTTTGTAATGGCGATTCTTGTTATCTAGGGGAATAAACTTAGGGAAAGGTTGTTTAGGAGTAGTTGGTTTTTGTTTTTTATTTTGTTTTAAGAAAGTAAGGGTAGGTTGGCCGGGGAAGTTGTTTGACTCCCTATGTTGATGTAATTTGTAATGAAGTTTTTCATTAATGAAATAAATTCAAATTTAATTATATTACTGTCCCTCTTAATGAGTTTTTGCATTTGAATTATCTATACCAATCGCTAAGGCATACACAATCCTTTTATCCATGTATATGTTAAAATGAACTGTCATTCTTGGGGATAAGAAAAGAATAACATTTTGTGAAAAAGAAGGGGGTCATGCTTATGTGAAGCGTATGAGCTGCCTACGTACCTTTAGGGGTTTTGAAAATTTTTTGAGTTTCATTTTTTAAAGTAAAAATATTTTTAGAGTGTAAGGACACAAATTTCCAATTGAGTCCATATATAGTTTTGGCTCAATTCCGGACAAAAACATTTATTCATAGGATAGTATTTATTTGTAATTTTCTCAAGCCTATGAATTATGTATTGAAGACGTAGCGGCAAAGAATTTAAAGCTTCATCAATATGCCGGTTTGTGTGCCTCGTTTCTACGTCATCAACTAAGGTTCCATGCTCCCAAGGTATGAATGTAATTATATTTATATAGGAGCTTGGAACAATATGTATTGGGTGTTAGGTATAATAAAAACTGCATTTTATTTTTTCAGAAAGAATCAATTAGAAACTTAAAAATAAGTATATAAAAGTTTCTGGGCCAAAATCGAATTTTATAAACTTTCTGGTCGTTCGTTAGAAATGTCGTTCGAACGAGTTTTTTCGTTCGAACCAGATTTCGTTCGAACGAGTTTTGTCGTTCGAACCAGTTTCGTTCGAACGAGTTTGCCAACGACCCTAATCTGGTCAGTCGTTCGATATGTCGTTCGATATGTCGTTCGAACGAGTTTTCGTTCTAACGAGGTATCTAACGAGATTCTAACGAGCCTAGGCTGGTCGCTCGTTAGAAGTCTCGTTCGAATGAGAGTCAAGTTCGTTCGAACGAGACGTCAGGCGGGAACGGTTTTGAGCAGTTTTTGGCAGTTTTTTCCCCACTTCTCCACTTGGTTTTCAACCAACTTTTTCATACATTATTATGTGCGGGAAACACATTTTCCAAGAGAACTTTTCCAACATTGTTTATCTCCTAGAGAGAGTTTGAAGAAAAAATTAGTTTAGGAAAATGTTCAAGTTTTGAGTGTTCATTTTTAATGAAAAATTCATACACACTCTAGTTTACACCCAATAATTGTTTATCCAAGTCTCTATATTTATATCAATTGCTTGGAGTTTTTGGCACCGGTTTTCTCTACCGAATTCAAGAGACGTTTCGGGTTTGCTTCTATAGCCCATCACAAAGAAGACCTTTGTTGAGATTCTACCCACACGGAGAAAGGCTCCATGCTTGGGTGACGGTGACCATATAAAGTCCCATCGGTGGATTCCGAGATCGCGGTGGTGTTCCGAGGTTGTTCGCTAGGAAGAGGTTTCTACAAGGAGGTGCATCGGGGCTTGAGAGGGATCGAGTCGAGTGTTGTAAGTCTCTTGTCTTGTAATTGTAATTCCGTATCTAGTGGACTTGTGGCTAGGGCCGTCCGAGGTTGTTTCCCGTCTTGGGTTTTTCCTCGTACATCTCGGCGTAGTGTGATATTGTTTATTTTATCTTGCATCATAATTTAGAACGCATGCTTAGGTTAATTTCAAGATAAAATTTTGTTTGAATTATCACACTCATTTAATTTGGGACTAAATTAAATATTGGGTAAATTTGGTTTATTCAAGTCATTTGCTAAAATTGGTTTCGCCTAACTTTGGTTAATTGAAAATTATGACTTAGGCAAATTCTAGGACTTGAATTATGTTTTAATTTGTTTTGAGAAATTAAAACTTGTTGTTGTTGTTTTGAAAATTGAACCATCACCTGTTTTACAACGCTTCCGCATCATCTCTATTGTGTTTTAAGATTGAAAAGGAAATTAAATATTTTAATCAGGACACTTTGCTCCTACAAATTGGTATCAGAGCCAAAAACGATAAATTATTTCGTTAAGATCCTTTAATTTTTGGCTAAAATGGATTTTTCCCCATTTTCAAAATTTCTTATTTTTGATGGTTCCAACTACGCGTATTGGAAAGCGCGAATGAAATCGGCACTTAAATATATCGATGAACGTGTTTGGATGTCTGTTGTTACCGGGTACTCCCCACCAACTCATCTTATTGAAAATGAACGTGTTCCCAAACCCATCGATAGATGGACCGAAAATGAGTTTAAGCTTGCAAATTTTAATTCCCGTGGTTTAAATGCCTTATTTAGCGCTGTCGCACCTGATGAATTTCGACGTATTATGACGAGTGAAACCGCTAAAGAAGCTTGGAATATTTTACAATTAACTCATGAAGGAACGAGTGTCGTTAAAACTTCTAAACTCCAAAACCTCACCACTCAATTTGAAACTATCAAAATGGATGAAAAAGAAACTTTTGATAAATTTTATGCTAGACTGTCTGATATTGTTAATTCATCCTTTAACTTGGGAGAGAAAATACCTGACGACCGTGATGTAAAGAAAATTTTAAGGTCCCTACCCGATAGATTTATTCCAAAGATGACCGTTTTAAATTCTTTACCCACTTTAGCCTCTACGAAATTAGAAGAGCTTGTAGGTGATTTACAAACCTATGAACTGGATATGTTTCCCTCTAAAAATGAAAAGAAAATCGAAAAGGGCGTTGCTTTAAAAGCCCGAAAAGAGGTCAAACAAGTAGTAGAGAGCGATAGTGATAGTGACTCGGAAGATATGGCGTTGTTTGCTCGCAAATTTAGAAAATTTCTTAAATTTAACAAAGATAAAGTTAAAAACGATTTTAAGAAATTTGATACTTCTAAACATGATAAAAGCGAGAAGTTTTCTAAAGCCGAGAAGATCCCTAAACCTAGTAATGAAAATTTAGATAGGGACGAGTCTAATAAATGTTTTGGTTGCGAAGGTTATGGCCATAGGGCTTATGAGTGCCCCACTAAACTAAGGAAAGAGGGTAAACGACCCATTTCATATAATGCGACCCTTAGTGATTGTGATAAGGAAGAGAAGCCCGAATCCCCCACTAAGAAAAATTTTGTGGCTTTTATGGCTAGACATGTGAGTGATAATGAGAACTCATCGAATGATGAAATTATAGCACATGCCACTTCCAAGGTCATTGTACATGATTCTCTTATTTTTGATGATAGTGAGAGTGAAGAAGAAAGAGAGAGTGAAAATGAAGATGAGGTTGATATGAGTGAACTTCAAAATGCTTTTCATGAATTATATAAAGAATCTATTAAATTGAAAAGAGCTAATTTGAAGTTAGAAGCGAGTTTAAGAGAGAGTGTCAAGGTCATTGATGAAAGTACCTTAATAGAAGACCTTAGGACACATGAGAGGACTCTTCAAGAGAAGCTTAACTATGTAGAAGGCGAGAGAGATAGCCTTAGGGGTTTAATGGAATCCTTGAAAAAGGAGCTTCTTGCTTTTGAAGAGCGAAATGTTTTACTAGAATCTAAAATTTTAGAATTGGAAAATAAATTAAAAGATTCTAGTAATGTCAAATTTGATTTGGAGTGTCGTTCGGAAAAACTAGATAAAATGTTAGGAACGGTCCAAATTAAAAATGACACTTTTGGTTTAGGCTTCAATTCTTGTAATGATTTTAACCCTAAAGTCAAAACCAATGTTTTAGGAGAATCTTCTAGGAATGCATTTAATGATCACTCCTTAGATAAATCTTTTCGACATATTCTTTCTTGTACACATTGTGGTCGAAAAGGTCATCTTAGGAAATTTTGTTTAGATCTTAAACGAATTCCTAGAAAATCCCATAGTAAAGTAACCACGATAGCTAACGTTCCTACACCCCAAGATAGTAATACTTCATTAATTTGGGTTAGGAAATCCGACTTGGTTGCCTTACAAAATAGGGATTTTGATTCTCATTTACTTCCACATGCTTCCTCTCTTGCTAAATCTAAAGGATAAATGTGTTAGTTTTTGCATGCTTTAGCGTTTGTACTTCATGCCATATTCATATGCTAAATGTATGCTTGTTTAGTCATGTTCTAGTCATTGCCTTATATCATATCACATGCTAGAAATTATGACTTGTTTATCTTTTTGTATTATATTTTGTGTTTGAATTAATTGAAAAATATAAAAAGATTTTTGTTTATCATTTGTGTTTTATTTTTTTTTTCATTTAAGCTTAATGAAAAATACAAATGATTTTTGTTTGTCCTTTTGAGTAAATATTTATTTTTGATTAAAAATGTTAAAAAACTCAAAAAGATTTTATTTTGTGTGTATTTTGTTTGACACACTTTATGTGGCATATATTTGTGTTTGAATCCTATCGTTTACGCTCCCATGTGGCTAGAACTTTTGGTTTAGATTTTCAATCCTTAAAATGTTCTTTACCATGTTTTATATGGAGTAGTTGGATTTTGTATTGTTTAAATGGATTCTATTTCTATATGCCTCTTTTCACACATGCACGAACTCTTTTGAAATCTTAATGTCACATGTTATATTTGAGCTTTTTGAGGTGTTCTCCTATCAATCTAGTCATCTACATATCTATGACCTAGGAGGACTAGTGCATGTCAAAATCCGTTGCATGTGAGATTTGTGTGAAAAATGAAAACATGATAAATTAATATATGCATGGGGAAGGTCTCCGAAAGGATGAATTAAATCCTTTGCGATAGTAAGCCACCGTTGATTGGATCTAAAAGAAATACGTGATCCAAAGGCCTAAAAACAGAATATTTGGCATTTAAAAGAAAGCAATTGCCAAGGCCTATGTTTGTTTGATATATTCATTCAATAACAATAGAATATATATGCTCATTGAGGGAGAATTGGATGGTATATCAACGGTTTGCACAATGTCCGTTTATCCTAGTTGTCTTTAATGTCATGACTCTATTTGGTTTGTAGAATCATCATCATGCTAGGCCTGTATGCATTGTGTATGTTTGTTCATTGAGTTCAATCTTTATATTGTCACATGAGGTTATATTTAACTGTGATGAAGTTTGCAATCAAATGAGAACTCCGTGAACGCTTCTTAAGTGTTTGGGTCTAAATTTAATTGTTGCTAGTTCACACCCCTACACTTCCATTTCCATATGACACATCTTTGCCATACGAGTGTGCAAACTTATTGTATTTTGTGTCATGTGTGTGTTTATATCTATATATATATGCAAGTGCTCTATTGGTATATTTTTTTTTGTATCTATATATATGATATTTGTTTGTCTTTGCCCTGCTTTTATTGCCCATATGCTGTCATGTCTTATCACTTTAAGCTTTCACATGCTGTTTATTAGTTCTTTATCCTTTGCCTATTCCCGAACAAAAAAGGGGGAGAATGATGATAGGGCCTATTATCGTATCTTCGTTTGGGGGAGATTTATCTTATGGGGAGACGTCTTTCTAAGTAGGTCATGTGTTTAAAGGGAGAATTAATTTAGGGGGAGTAATTAATTAATTGCATTTAATATTTTGATATTCCCTATGCATTTGATGAGTTTGCTTAAGTGTGCAGGAATTATTCTAAAGCGGCATCTTTCTATGGCAAAGCGTTTGATCCTTGGGTTGAGTCAAGTTTGGGCGGGTTATGTTTTGAGTCTAGTAGAGCTTGACGGCCCTTTAGGATTTTTGTTTGGTTTTTGTCCCGGAATAGCCAAAGGGGGAGATTTGTAAGGACACAAATTTCCAATTGAGTCCATATATAGTTTTGGCTCAATTCCGGACAAAAACATTTATTCATAGGATAGTATTTATTTGTAATTTTCTCAAGCCTATGAATTATGTATTGAAGACGTAGCGGCAAAGAATTTAAACTTCATCAATATGCCGGTTTGTGTGCCTCGTTTCTACGTCATCAACTAAGGTTCCATGCTCCCAAGGTATGAATGTAATTATATTTATATAGGAGCTTGGAACAATATGTAATGGGTGTTAGGTATAATAAAAACTGCATTTTATTTTTTCAGAAAGAATCAATTAGAAACTTAAAAATAAGTATATAAAAGTTTCTGGGCCAAAATCGAATTTTATAAACTTTCTGGTCGTTCGTTAGAAATGTCGTTCGAACGAGTTTTTTCGTTCGAACCAGATTTCGTTCGAACGAGTTTTGTCGTTCGAACCAGTTTCGTTTGAACGAGTTTACCAACGACCCTAATCTGGTCAGTCGTTCGATATGTCGTTCGAACGAGTTTTCGTTCTAACGAGGTATCTAATGAGATTCTAATGAGCCCAGGCTGGTCGCTCGTTAGAAGTCTCGTTCGAACGAGAGTCAAGTTCGTTCGAACGAGACGTCAGGCGGGAACGGTTTTGAGCAGTTTTTGGCAGTTTTTTCCCCACTTCTCCACTTGGTTTTCAACTAACTTTTTCATACATTATTATGTGCGGGAAACACATTTTCCAAGAGAACTTTTCCAACATTGTTTATCTCCTAGAGAGAGTTTGAAGAAAAAATTAGTTTAGGAAAATGTTCAAGTTTTGAGTGTTCATTTTTAATGAAAAATTCATACACACTCTAGTTTACACCCAATAATTGTTTATCCAAGTCTCTATATTTATATCAATTGCTTGGATTTTTTGGCACCGGTTTTCTCTACCGAATTCAAGAGACGTTTCGGGTTTGCTTCTACAGCCCATCACAAAGAAGACCTTTGTTGAGATTCTACCCACACGGAGAAAGGCTCCATGCTTGGGTGACGGTGACCATATAAAGTCCCATCGGTGGAATCCGAGACCGCGGTGGTGTTCCGAGGTTGTTCGCTAGGAAGAGGTTTCTACAAGGAGGTGCATCGGGGTTTGAGAGGGATCGAGTCGAGTGTTGTAAGTCTCTTGTCTTGTAATTGTAATTCCGTATCTAGTGGACTTGTGGCTAGGGCCGTCCGAGGTTGTTTCCCATCTTGGGTTTTTCCTCGTACATCTCGGCGTAGTGTGATATTGTTTATTTTATCTTGCATCATAATTTAGAATGCATGCTTAGGTTAATTTCAAGATAAAATTTTGTTTGAATTATCACACTCATTTAATTTGGGACTAAATTAAATATTGGGTAAATTTGGTTTATTCAAGTCATTTGCAAAAATTGGTTTCGCCTAACTTTGGTTAATTGAAAATTATGACTTAGGCAAATTCTAGGACTTGAATTATGTTTTAATTTGTTTTGAGAAATTAAAACTTGTTGTTGTTGTTTTGAAAATTGAACCATCACCTGTTTTACAATGCTTCCGCATCATCTCTATTGTGTTTTAAGATTGAAAAGGAAATTAAATATTTTAATCAGGACACTTTGCTCCTACATAGAGGATCAGGCCCCACTTAGTTCTGAGTATAGGGAAATGAATATTTTTTTTAAAATAGAAGGGAGTGAGAAGAGTCGTAGCACGCCGAGATTTCAGACCGGGGGTATAATTTCTTGAGACGGTCCAAGTTGACTGGACGGGCCATCTCTTCTCCATCGAGGTCAATGAGCATAGAGTCATCGCCAGGCAGGATCTTCTTTACAATGTATGGACCGCCCAAATTGGGCTTGAATTTCCCTCTGGGGTCCCTAATGGTCTCTACAATCTCTTTAAGTGTTAAGTACCCTTATCAAACACCACGGTCCTTTGCTCTCTTATTGAATGATCGTACTATTCGGTGATGGTATCCTTGTATCTGATATAGAGCCTTCAGTCTCCTTTAGTCTAGGAGCGATAACTCATCAAGACGTATCTGATGCCAGTCCTCCTCGTTGACTTTTCTCTCAAGAATGACGCATAGTGAGGGAATTTGTAGCTCCACTGGTAGGAATGCTTCCATGCCATATACCAGATAGTAAGGGGTGTCCCCAGTAGATGTTCAAATTGAAGTACGGTAGATCTAGAGGGTGTAAGGGATCCGATTGACCCAATCTCTATAACTTTTGATCATCTTGTTAATGATGGATTTGAGGTTGTTATTAGAGGCTTCGACTACTCCGTTGGTTTGAGGTCAGTGGGGGGAAGATTTATGCCTTTGAATACCATACTCGTCGACCACTTCTGTGACTTTTACTTCGAAATGCAACCCGTTATCTGACATTAGATCGTGCGGAACCCCATATCGGCAGATGATACTTTCTGGATGAACTTAGCTACCTTTTTTGCATTCAGAATTGCGTATGACTCGGCTTCGACCCATTTGGTGAAGTAGTCAATGGCTACCAAGATGAATGCATGCCTATTAGAGGTTTTGGGTGGAACTTTCCTTATGATGTCGATGTCCCATGTGGAAAACGTCCAGGGAGAAGTCATTTTGTTTAATTCCCCCGGAGGCAAGTGTTGGAGGTTGGAAAACTATTGGCATTTGAGACATCTCCGAACATAGGCGGTGCAATCCCAAACCATGGTAGTCCAGTAGTAACCATGTCGAATGATTTTCTTGGAGAGCATATAGCCACTAATGTGGGGTTCGCACTCCCCGTTGTGGATTTTCTTCATCATCTCTTCAATGTCAGCCCCTACAATGCAGTGTAAAAGGGTTCCATCAAAGTTCCTCTTTAATAGTGTTTATCACAGAACATGTATTGGGCAACCAATTTGCAATGGTTTGTTTGATCTTTCTTGTCAGAACCTTGGGGAAACCTACCATGCTTCAGGATAAACCAAATATTATAGTACCAACAATTAGCTATATCAGGATCTTTTTCTGTGATGAGCTCAATCTGGTAGCATGGGGTTGTTTTATCTTATTTTTAGACTAGGAAATAGGCCATTGTTATTCCCTCGGGCATGTCAATTATGAAGGCTAAGGTAGCAAGGGCATCATCTAGGATGTTCTTTGCTGGGGAAGGTAGTGGAATGTGATATCTTGGAATTAGGAGGCTAGCTCTTCTAGGTGGGCATGGAAGGGTAAGAGTTTCACGTCCTTATCTTTGCATCTTCTGAGTACTTGATCGATGACGAGAGATGAATCCCCATAGACATCTAGGGATCAAATTCCTTTCTTGAGAGAAATTTTTAAGCCTACTATGCATGCCTTATATTCAGTCATTTTATTGGTGTAGGAAAAGTCCAGATTGATGGAAATGGGAGTGTGAGAGTCATTCGGGCAATTAGGAGTATCCCAATGCCATACCCTTTCTTGTTGGCGGCACTGTCGAAGAACATTTTCCATCGAAGGTCTTCTTGGGAGGTAAAAAGGATATTTTTATTCGGGAATTCAGAAATCCAAAGATCATCTTCTTCTATAGGGTGGTCAACGAGGTAGTCATAGATCGGCCTTCCTTTCATGGCTTTCTGCGTAACATACACAATATTGGATTCGGCTAGCAACATCAACCAACAGGTCATTTGGGTGGACATGGTAGGCTTTTCGAGTAGGTACTTGATTGGATCTATTAGGGATACGAGTTTGATGGGAAAGGTGAGAATGTAGTACCGTAACTTTTGGCTAACCCAGACAAGGGCAACACATGATTTTTCCAAGGCAGTATAGTGAACTTCATACTCGGGTAACTTGCGACTGGCGTAATAGATGGCTCTCTCTTTGTGGGGATTATTCAAGGTATTGGGCTAGGAAAGCCCCAGCCGCGGTGTCTGTTACGATCAGGTTTAGGAGTAGGGTAAGACCAGGCTACGATGGCATGAGTACCGAAGGTCGGGTTAGGTATTTATTGATTCGGTCAAAGGCTTTTTGGCAAGATTCGTTCCAAACCTATGTGGAATCCTTTTAGAGGAGTTTGAATATGGGTTCACAGATAGAAGTCAACTGTATGATGAACTAATTTATATACAATAATTTTCCAAGTAATCCTCGGAATTTATTCTCCATTTGGAGTGGTGGCATTTCGAGATGGCTTTCAGCTTGGTAGGATTTACTTCTATTTATTTTTTACTAACCATGAATTCCAATATCTTTCCTTTGGTAACGTCGAAGACACATTTCTATGGGTTAGGTCACATATGATATTATTGTAGTCCCTCTAAGAACTTTCAGAGAGCGGGAATGTGACCTTCCCTATTCTTAGACTTGATAATCATATCATCCACATAGACCTCGACTTCATTGTGTATCACATCATAAAATATGGTTGTGGTAGCCCTTTGGTAGGTATCCCCTAGGTTTTTGAGACCAAATGGCATAACGGTGTACCAAAAGGTTCCCCAAGGGGTGATGAATGTGGTTCTCTATCGATGATCGGGGTACATCTTGATTTTGTTATATCTGGAAAACCTATCAATGAATGACTTGAGAGCATGACTGGTTGTGTTGTCCACAATCATGTCGATATTGGGTAGCGGGTAATCATCCTTAGGAGAGGCTTTTTAATTCATGGTAATCAATGCACATGCGAACTTTCCCTCCCGATTTCATCACAAGTACGATGTTGGCTAGCTATGTGGGGTATTCGATCACAAGAATGAAGCCGACGTTCAACTGTATGACCACTTCTTCCTTAACCTTGAGCAACCATTCAGTCTGGAGATTTTGCAGTTTCTCCTTAATCGGTTTGCATTATGGGAGAGTTATAATCTCATGCTGAGCTATTTCGGGATCAATTACGTGCATGTCGTTGTAGGACCATGCGAAGACGTCTTCAGTAATTTCTCGAGTTACGCATGCTCATGGTCATCAAGGGTGGCCCCTATCCTAATCTCGCATAAATGGTTACTAGAATCGATATTAATACAATAATTTCATCTTCATTAACTTGAACGCAATTATGTTATATGTTATTAAACTTATTTATATCAGTTAAGAATTATTCATTTGTAAGATCATCATCATCAAGAGTTTTAATAGAATAAAGACAATTAATGTAAGGCACAACAAGATACTCAAAATAATCGTTTATTTTATTATTAGGGAAAACATCATTGAGAACCTTATCGAAGGAGGTCTCAATTATATCAGAATAAGGAGGAACAATAGAAGAAGAGGAAATGGGATAAACATCAGAGTTGGGTTGTATTTCGGCAGGTGGAACCGACACAGCATGCCAGTTGAGGAGAGGTATATCAGCAGCTTTGATCAGGCGAGACAAATTCGATGATGTAATGCTTGAGGGGACCATTTAGAGTGACAACCCCAGTGTTTGCAAGTTGAATAGATCCTCGGAGTCACTTTCCTCAGAATCTCCGATAGCGGTTATAGACTTTTTAATGAGTGGTTTCACATCATGCTGGGAACTTTCGACCCATGAGTAGCTTGTCCTGGAAGAACAGATCCATTCCAAGTTTCATCTTCTTGTCCATATGATCATACCACGGTTCGGGAAAGCTGCAGAAGGGGAAATCTTCACCCTCTCTAATGAATCTTCCATTCAAGGAATCTCTTGAGACAATTTTGGTATTTTCTAGCCTTTTCTTTAGTCGAGGTTGGTGGATCATTCTGAGTTCTTCTGTTGATAGTTGGTAACCCTAGCCACAAGGACAAAAAATGTTCTTCAATATAATGGGTTTAAATATTCCCTGTTATCATCGTCCTATCCCCATTCCAGGCATGAAGTGAATGTTCTTGAACGTCTGGATCACATTGACATTTCCATGAGTGTTATACTCTGGACAAACCTATCCTTGAAGTCATCCCCTGTTAGAAGTAAAAGTGGTTCAACTAAAAAATCTGACAGAATCATATCACTTTCCCTATGTTGTATCTCAAGTAATAAATTACTGGTGCTTGTATTCTCAGCATTGTCGTCATCATCGAAGATGGTGATGACCTGCCCATTGGTGAAGAAATTCAGTTTCCGATGAAGGGAAGAAGACACACCTTGATACTATGGAGCTATGGTCATCCAAGCAACAGATTGAAACAAGCTGGGATGAAATGACTTGGAATTCAACAACAGGATTTATAGGGCCGCCCCCTATTGTAAGCTTTATGGATCCTATCACTTATCGACGGGTATTATCATAAGCGTGCACCGTGGCAGAGGTTGGAGAAAGGTCTCTCACTTTCACTCCTAAATAATTGAGGGTTCTCAACGGACAAACATTAAGAGTTGATCCATTATCGACAAGCGAAAGTGGAATGATTTTTCCTATGACTTCGACATAGATATTAAGAGCATAGTTATGATTTGGCCCAATCTTAGGGATTTCTTCTTCAGAGAAAGAGAGCATTCTAATAGAGGTTAGAGATTCGGTCAGATTCACTACTTCTTCTGGCATAGTGGAAGGAGAGGTTGTGGGTCTAGTGAGTAATTTGATCAAGACATTTTGGTACAATTGGGAATACATAAAGAGTCCCCATAGAGTGATGTTATCTTAGGTCATATTCAACTAATCGAGTATTTTTCTCTCCTCTGGCATAGGAAGATTTTCAACACGTTTCCCCTTGTCAATCGTAAATGGTTGCAGACTTGGAACTTGGTAATGCCTCCCTAATCAGTCATATGGTTCACAGAAGAGGTGGAAAATAAAAACCTCATTTCCTCATCGATCTTGTTTTATTCATCCACCTTGTTGATTTCTCCTATCATCCCCTCAAATGATATCATTCCACATATGCTAATTATCGGGCTAGTTTTTTCTTGACTTTTCTCTTCATCTGAATTATCGAATTAGTCCCCCCATCCGACAACAACGACATCATCTTTCCATGAAAAATTAATACATTCTACCACCTTAACGGCATCTTCGTATAGATCCTCCCATTCAATAAGGAGATGTAAAAGTGAGGGGACCAGGCGCGCTTATAGTTTCAAAGCATCAAGTATCTCAGACATGCTTGAAATATCACCAGTCTCTCAAAATAAGTTTGCCAGGATCTAGATGACATCATCTAAACTGGATTCATCGGTTGGTACCACTCAAATATCTGACTCTCGAGCCCATTTACGAGCTTGCAAAAATAATGTACTGAATCTCTAGCGGTCGATGGTCATCTTGGAGGGATATTTCAGCCCGAATTTTAGGAGTCGGTTCAACACTGTGGGTAATTCCATGTCTTTTCCTCCAGAATGGGTACGAACAACAATGTATAAACTAGTAAGAAGTGATAAAGCCTGATCGGCAAAACTGTTAGGGTGCAGGAGAAAATATGGGCAAGTTTGGAGAGTTTTAGGAGAGTATATGGGTATAATGGGTGATTTACATGGTACAATCTGGGTAAAAGGATAAAATTTTAGGTCATTTTCTAGGAAGATGGCATTTGTATGATTTGGGAGTGGATTGTTGGTAGTGTTTGGTTTCGGATTGGCTGGTGGGGCGATGATACTCCGTTAAATTAGACCTTGGATTACATTTCAGAGGTGGAAACACTAATCAGTCGTATGGACGACCGTTTAGTGAAAGTCACAATGGTCATCCGGTTTGAAATTTTTAGGAAGTGGGTTTGGTAATGGACGAGGGTCCAAAGGATTTAAAATATTTTAGCTTAAAATGGACTGGTAAACTTTGGAGAGGGGATCATGAATCTAGGTGTATTCCTTCTTGACGGGGTTAGGGCAGCTTTTTGGTGCCCACGAAGTGGTAGGTTGGGAAATGTTATTGATGGTTGAAATTATGGTACTGGCAAGCTTCTCATACTTTTTAGGAGTGAATTGTCTAGATGTTTTCTTTGGTTCAACTTTTTTCATGGAAAGACTTTCTTTAATTTCCACTCCTGCTTCTGGAAGGGCTAAAAAATGAGGGTAGTACTGTCCTCCCATCGTCGCTCAGACATGGGGAAAGAAGTTTTTCTTCACAATACTAAATTGCTCCTCTTTAGAAGGCCAGTCGATCATGGTGGCTGCTTTCTCTCTCCACCTTGCTTTGAAGTTACAGACTGACTCCCTAAGATTCTGTTTGATCATCTCTAAATCACGGTGGGTGACTTCCAATTCTTCGTTATACTTTTACTGTGATATGAATTCGCGGGCAATATCCTCCCAACTACGAATTATGGACTCCTCGAGAGA
Source organism: Sambucus nigra (assembly GCA_949130495.1). NCBI lineage: Eukaryota > Viridiplantae > Streptophyta > Magnoliopsida > Dipsacales > Adoxaceae > Sambucus > Sambucus nigra. Next base: position 34,278,495 of record OX422212.1, read on the forward strand.
TAAGAACCAGGGAAGAGCGCTGTCCTTCAAAGTCTGTTGGAACATTTGGGCCATTATTTCCTCTGAGGAATCTAGGAGAGTCATGGCTAGTTGGTAACTTCGGAGATGAATAATTGGGGGTCCAATACCCCCGAACTTCTCAATGTTAGGCATCTTGAACTTTTTAGACAACCTTTTTTTAGGATAGGGAAACATATAAGTGTAATCCATGTAGTTTTTAAAGATTCGAACATGGTCAAACTTCTTAGTCAAAATCTTGAGGTCTTCCTTGACTTTATTTAAGTCTTACTCCTTTGGATCAACAGTCACGGCTAGGTTAGCCCCTGGCTAGGAAAGATTCGGCATAGGGAGATAGGATGGTGGCAAGCGTGCTGTTATTCCTCGAGGACCCAAATAGGCTCGGGTGCGGGAAGACCCATAGCGCGAGGGACGAGGACTTCAGGCTCTTAGAGAATCCACTTTCTTTGCATCTCATGAACTTCAATTTGAAGGTTGTCAATCTTGGCAGTGAGTTGGTCTAGAACTATCATAAAATCTGTCTACACATTCGGTACTGGGTCTTTGTTCTCCATGGAAAGTTGATGAAGATGAATTACAGGCTCGGAGGAAGTAGCGAGGGAATTGGCGGAGCCTCATGGAGGTTCGACGAAAGACCGAAGCCAATAGGGACCCAGGCACGATTGACTTGAGAAGGAGAAAAATTCGAATTTATTTTTTGAAGGGGGGAGGGGGGGGGGGGGGCTGTTGTTTTTTAAAAGCAAGGAAAATATTTTTGACATTTTTGGAAAAATGAGGACAAAAAGTTTTTGGAAAAAGTGAGGAAAAAGATTTATGGTAAAAGGAAGGAAAAATGTTTTTGATATTTTTGATAAAGAAAAGGGGGAAAACGAGAGATGGGTCTAAGCATGATTATTATTATGTTCTCACTTGTATTAGGTTTACCTAAATGCAAAATAAATGTCGGACGGGACCCGAGCCTAAAAAAATTGGCTTTGAAAAATATGTAATAAAAATATGGTCGAACTTGTTACCAGGCTCACGGACAGGGTTCGATTTCAAAAAAACAAAAATGCACGAAAATTTGGGCGGCATTTCGACCCGTCATTTCGGTAGAGTTTCGGGTAAAAATCGACAAACTAAATATGAGTGCCCTAGGTTTGATGCCAATATCAGGGTATGAAGTTGTTGGGTTAACTGGAAGCATTACCCGCTTTGGCATGAATTCCACGATATACATCTTGCTTTTGAGGGAAATCAGTATGTATGGACAAGCCATTTGATATATCCAAGTGTACGCGAATTACCTCACTATATACCTCTTGGGGACAATACGCGTGAGATCGAATTTAATATACTCGACGTATGTAAACGAGTTCCCTGCGATTTACCTCCCGTCATAACTTCGGTTAAGCAGTACAACCCGGGGGGAACCGTTTGATATACGTTGAAGGTACTTGGCTAATGGAAGCGAGAGTCATACCTTTTAGGCTAACTGCAACCTGCCGAACCTGCGCCCATCACGAAGTGACCCCCCAGTTACGAGACAAAATTTGGTCAATAGCAATGCTCTTTGGTGATGTAGTGTGAAAGATGCATGATTCTTAGTTAGTATATTTTGGAGAGAGTATCTTTATTTGGCATGATGGGCATTATACTAAGCAGGGGATAATGTACAAGTATAAAAAGTAAATCTAACATGGAGCATGAGGATTATACTAAGCATGGATATGTGAGAGTATCTACAAGTGAGTATGTGGTAATAAACCTAAGCATGAATCAACTACAAGTGGTGTGACAAGTGGAGGTGCGTGTTAGTGAAACCTACGCATGGATATTATAAGTGGTGTGTGCAGCATATGGATATAACTGATCCTATGTGTAAGTAGTGTGAAGTGTACATGGAGAGTATCTACAAATGTGTCAGTGCATAGTGCTATAAGCATGAGGTGTATATAGGCAAGAAATAATAAAGGAGAAAAAAGGGAACATACAGGTAAATGCCTACGCACACAAGAAAAACAAAACACCCTTGCAAACATAGTCTAACCCTCTTATGAAAATTTTCCCCAGTAGAATCTCCACTGTGGCCATTCCGAAAAGGATTTTTCCATCTCCTCTCCCCGAGGGTGGTGGGGGAAAGGTGGTGAAAAAACACAAAAGATCTCACGCCCTCTTTACTCTAGACGCTTCAGCTGTCGTCGGTGTGGGGTAAATGTAGAGAGATGAAGTTGTTAGTCTATTTTGCACAAAACAGGAAAAAGAACACGTCGCCACCTCGAGAGAGCGGCATCATAGACAAACTGATGCTTACGAAACCAATAGTTTGAAGGTTCGGGGGCTAAGTTACGAAATGGGAAGGTGTTAGGCACCCATCCTTCCCTTTCGATCTCTTATGGGCTTGTGTTATTATTTTTCTTTATTTCTCCATGAAGTGTGTGAGTGTGTTTGTATATATAATAGATATCAGAATTCCCAACTCAAACCATGGAAGAGAAAGAGTGAGATCATCCATAGGAATGTTCCCAATAATAATACATATAAAATACGATTTATGCGTTTATCGCGATATTTATCGTGATAATAAAACGATAATATTTATGGGATAAAATGCGTCTAAGGATCACAAACATAATATGTATAATAATAATGCAAGAATATGACAAATAGAAATGGGGAATTTGGGAAAATTGGAAATTTGGAAAATTGGACTCGACTCTCGGATTTTAATCCGAAATGCCTATGTAGCCTATAAAGGCATCAAAGTCCACGTAGTTCTCATGCGGCATAAGGGTGGGGTTTATTCCATAGATTCGAACATGATTTTATTAAATGTGTGTGTGTGGAAAAATGTGTTTTAGTTTTGGAAAAGTGTGATGGATAATCCCGTTGAAATTTATAGGTGTAACCCTTTTTTTTTTATTTTTTTTTACAGAAAATAGAGTATATGCAATATAACTAATAAAAATTTGAGTTAATGTGTATGAATTAAAGTAAAATAACTAAATTGTGAACTTATGTAATTAATGCGAAAATAAGAAATTTAAAGAGAGATGGAAGGATTGGGACCTTCTTTAAAGAATTGAAGCTCGAGCTTGATCTTGGATGAAATCTCTTGAAGCTTGATATGAATGTTGGATGCGAGAGAATGATATTTTTTCAAATTCGGTGTGAAAAGGATGGGATATAAGATGGAATGAAATTTCACATAAGGAAACTTTGTTGATTGAGAGAATGTTGCTGAGATCACTGATGCTGATGGACCTGAGGTGTACTTTGGGAGTGAGGTCATGCCCTCTATCTATAGGGTTAGTGGGGTATTGATCGGCATGGTCCCAACCCTGCCAATCAGCAGGAAACCCTAGACACACTGCCGATGGGCAGGGAAATGGACCTGCCAATTGGCAGTCTCGTACATATTTTTTGAAAAAATGGTCGTAGAACGCAATCTGTTGATCCAAAGTGCACATGGGGCATACCGTTAGAAAGGTAATTTAGATACCTTTAAGGATACTTGGGACCTCTCCCGATTCTAAGAGTTGATATTTAGTCAAATGTGGCTCGAAAGCGCATGTTGGTTCTCTAGACAGGAGATCGTCAGATGAAAACGGATGGTTGGTCAAAACGGTAAGTCAGAATCATGCACGAAGCAGACCATTGGAAAGGTTATACGAGGTACTTGTACATCCTAAATAGTTTAACTTAATTCGAAAAGTTGACCTTGATCAACCGGGGACCAAAAGCGCCCGGTGACCTCTCTGAGTAAAACGGATCATTCGTCCGTACCGTAAGTCAGAATTGCGCACAGGGCAAACCATTGGAAAAGGTATTCATTTCCCTTTGGAGATTCATTCAGTCTCATTCGAGCTGAAGAGTTGAACTTGGTCAAACAGAGCTCGGTGGCCTTCGGATAAATTTTTAGGGGAAAATGGGTCGTTCATCCGAACAGTTATGCCATTTCGCGCACGGGGCAAACCGTTGGAAATGGATTTCAGTGCCCTTTGAAGATTCAAAGAGCTTTCTCTCCAATGATGAATTTTAATGGGGTAAAATTGGGGATCGGGAGCGCTTGGTGGTCTCTAGATCGACTGTCAGTTGTAAAATGGTCCGTTCGTCCGAACTGTTATGCTGATTCACGCACATGGCTAATTATTATAAAGGAGATTTAGAGCCCTTCGAAGATTCATTGAGCTTTCGCTTTGACGATAGAGTTGATCAAAGTCAAATGGGTCCCAAGAGTGCCCGATGGCCTCTAAATTGGTACTCAGAGTATGACCTAGGGTTTGTAGTGAAATGGGGAGGTGCTAGGGACATAAGGAGAGGCTTAAGGGGTCCTAGAATGTGGTGTCTACAGCCCACATCTAAGTGTGACATTACCCACATTCCATTAAGTGTCAATTAATAAATGTGACAATATGTTAATTAAATAATAATGGATTTGACGATACTTAGATACCTAAGTGAACTGACTATATTTAATTGCCAAATTCCAATAATATCCCAGCCTTATAAGTTTCAAATAAATGGCATAAACATCTATTATGCATAAAAGAATAAAGGGTTTATAGTTTATGTCCACATTCTTAGACATTTCAATTTATCTCATAAAAGTCCGGGTAATTATATGTATATGCCCTTTCATATATTTGACACATAAGGAATCTACTGCTGTTATCTAGTTCGTACTCTATCGGCAAGTCCGAAGGAATCTCTTATCCTAAGCGGACATAAAAAAAACACATAAGTTGGGGGCGATCTCTACACAAGATGCCAGTTCATAACCTATACCCAGCAAAGACAAAGGCTATCATCGTTAACACCTACCTCTCGTCGATAGCGCTACGTAGTACCTATATAATCTACGTAATAACCATGCCCTCCTTCACCGATGTGTGGTACCCGATCCGAACGCACGAACCCCTAAGCTAATAGGACAATCCACGAACATTACGGGAACATTTGCATTTTTAATAAATTCCCTGTTGTCCCATACGTGGTCCCACCAAATCGCATGGACTCTTAAAAATATCCTTAACCAAACCCCATGCCCAGATTACTCAACCTCTAGGGCCGAATCTATTCAGTTCTTGGCCAAATCGATTCGGACCTGGGCAGAAGCCCAAATATGATTGTTTGTTCTAATACAAGATTTGTAGTTTTCATTGCAAATACACTTCTAAGGACATAATTATGTATTTAAGTCCCCAAAACTTAATTAGTCCATTGAGGATTATTAATTAAATAAATCTATCCCAATTTCATGCCCAATTTCTCAGAATTTATGAACATTAAAGCATTCAAACTCAGATTTCACCTACAATTCTGACAGTGTTTAATTCATAGTATAGGGCATATAGCATGTGGTTTACATCATATTTACAGGTCATAATCCAACATTAAGGTCCTCTAAAAAATTTCTCCAGAGTAGTATCCAAATTTTCGCAAGAAAACTGTACCCCACGCTACAAACTAAGGTGCTTAGAATTGACCTCAGCCCTCAGAATTTGTCGCTTCTATTTAAAGCCCTCAGAATTGGCATCGACCCTCAGAATTGTTTGCTTCAATTTAAAGCCCTGAGAGTTGGTCGCTTCTACTTAAGGTCCTCAGAATTGACCTCGACCCTCCAAATTAGTCGCTCCTACTTAAAGCCCTCAGAATTGGCTTCGACCCTCAAAATCGGTCCCTCTCCACCTAAGGTCCTCAGAATTGACATCAACCCATAGAATTTGTCACCTCTACTTAAGGTCCTCAGAATTGACCTCAACCCGCAGAATTGCTCGCTTCTACATAAAGCCTTTAGAAATGGCTTCGACCCTTAGAATTAGTCGCTTTCCACTTAAAGCCCTCAGAATTAGCTTCGAACCTCATAATTAGTCTCTTCTACTTAAGGTCCTTAGAATTGACCTCGACCCTCAAAATCGATCGCTCTTACTTAAAGCCCTCAAAATCGTTCGCTCTCCACTTAAGGTCCTCAGAATTGACTTTGGCCCTCAAAATTGGTCAATTCTACTTTAAGCCCTCAAAGTTTGCTTCGACCCTCACAATTGTTCGCTTGCTACCATAGGTCCTCAAAATTGATCTCGGCCCACATAATCATCCATCCCCAACATTATCTTAGGTCCTCAGAATCGGTCACCCTCATCCCTTAGGTCCACAGAATTAACCTCTTTCCTAAACATCACGTGGTGTCTATTCGCCGAATTTCACTTATTCCAAGCTCACTCATCGAGGGGATCTATAGAAACCACATTATAGGACTCCTTAAGTCTCTCCTTAGGTCCCTATAACCTACCCATTTCACTACAAACCTTAGGTCATACTCCGAGTACCGATCTAGGGGCCATCGGGCGCTTTCAGGCCCCATTTGACTTCCATCAACTCTATTATCAGAGTGAAATCTCAATGAATCTTTGCAGGGCTCTGAATCCACTTTCCAATGGTCCACCCCATGAGTGACTTAGCATAATTATTTGGACGAACAAACCATCTTACTAATGAATATCGATTTGGAGGCCATCGGGTGCTCCCGAGCCCCGATTTAACCCCAATCAAGTTTATCATCAAATTAAAATCTCTTTGGATCTTCGAAGGGCTTTGAATCCCCTTTCTAACAATCCACCTCGTGCATTAAATGGAAAAATTATTCGGACAAACGGTCCGTTTTCCCCAAAAAATGATCCGAAGGCCACCGTGCGCTTCTGGGCTCCATTTGACCAGGGTCAACTCTTTATCTCAAATGAGACTAAATGAATCTTCAAAGAGAACTGAATAACCTTTCCAATAATCTGTCCCATGTGTGAATTAGCCTTACGGTACGACGAATGATCTATTTGACTCCGAAAGGTCACCGGGCTCTTCTAGGCCCCGATTGACCAAAGTCAACTTTCCAAACTGAGAGAATCTCTTTGGAATGTCGAAGTAACTCATGTAAACTTTCAAATGGTCCACCCCGTGCATGATTTTGACTTACAATTTGGATGAACGATCCATTACCGTCCGACAATCTCTCATCCAAAGGACCAACAAGTGATTTTGAGCCCCGTCTGACCCAAAGTCAACTATCGAACCTGGGATCGGGCCAAAGGACTCTTGAAGGTATCTGAATTACCTTTCTAACGGTATGTACTGCGCACAATTTAGATTTACGTGTTGCATTCTACGACCATTTTTCAAAAAAATCTACACGAGACTGTCAATTGGCAGGCTTATTTCCCTGCCAATCGATAGTGTGTCTGGGGTTACCTACCTATTGGTAGGACTAGGGATATGACTATCATCACCCCTACCCTATAAATAGAGGGAATGATCTCACCCTCAAACACACCTCAGATCCATCAATATCAGTGATCTCAACAACATTATCTTGCAATCAGCGAAGTTTCCTTATGTGAAATTCTTTTTCATCTTTCATTCCCATCATTTTCATAACCAATTTAGAAAAATCTCATTCTCTCTCAAACAACATTTATCTCAACATTCAAGGAAGCTCATCAAGGATCAATATCAAGCCTCAATTCTCCAATAAGGTCCAAAAATCCTTCTCTCTCCCTCTTTAAATTCTTTATTTTCGCATTAGTTACATAAATTCTTAATCTAGTTTTTTTACTTTAGTTCATACACATTAATACCTCATCCTTTATTAGTTATATTGCACATAATTTATTTTCTATAAAAAAAACAAAAAAAAGGAGGGTTACACCTATAAATTCCAACGAGATTATCCACCATAATTTCTCGAAAATAAAAATACATTTTCTATACACACATATAATAAACTCCCGTTTGAATCTATGGATAAACCCCACCCTTATTCCGCATGCGAACTACATGGACTTTGATGCCTTTATAGGCTACGTAGGCATTTAGGGTTAAATCCCGAGACTCGAGTCCAACTTTTTCCAATTTTTCATTTTCTTATTTTTTACATTTTCATCCTTCATCCATATATATTACTCATATATACATCATAATTGTGATTCATATTGGAGTTTTATCTAGCACATATTATCGTTTCATCATAATGATCAATATCTCGATAAACACATACATCATCTTTTCTAAATATTATTTTAGGAACATTCTTGTGGATAACCTCACTTTATCTCTTCCATGATATGAGCTGGGCGATTTCAATCTCCATTTATATACGCGCACACACACACTTCATGGAGAAATTAAGGAAAGTAGTAACACAAGCCCATGAGAGACCAAAAGGGCGGGATGGTTTCCTAACACCTTCCCATTCCGTAGCTTAGTCTCTGAACCTCTGAACTATTGGTTTCGTAAACATCAGTTTGTCTTTGATGCCTCTCTCTCGAGACGACAACATGTTATTTTGCATGTTTTATGGAAAATAGGCTGGCGACTCCATGTCTTTACATCACCCCACAATGACGACGATCAAAGCGATCCTAAAAGAAGTGGGTGTGAGACCTTATCTCCCCTCCCCCTCCCCCTCCCCCTGGAAAGGGAGAGACATAGGGATGGCCACATTAATGTTGAGAGGATAGGAATAGGTTATGAGGATGCGTCCACTTTCGAGGATGCACCCAAGCTAGTTCTCGAGTTTGTGTTAGATTCTTATGGCCCTCGACATAACCAACTTAGGTGTCCGAATCAACATAGGGGAGCTCGACCTAGACGTTTTAAGAGAGGTGGACTTAATCCCGTTTATATTTGTTCCCATTGCAAGCAAAGAGGTCACTTTAGATAAGTTTTCTTTAAATTAGGGAGAGTGTCTCATAGGTATCTTCCATAATATCCTACTACTCAATTTTCCGCACACACTCCCACACATGATACTCCACATGCTCTTGCACGTCACATGAGAGATTTTGATACTTTATGAGAGTAAGTGAAGTATTTGGTCAAAACTTCAGAAAATTTGATAGATGTTTTTCATAGGATGTCATCTCCATTGGGGAACTCCTCCAGACCTAATAATTGAGGTTGAGACTTGTTTCTAGCATATGATGTTTTTCATGTTCATATCTTGCATGCCGATTTCTAAATTGTACTTATATTTTTCATTTTGCTATATTTTATGAAAAATACAAAAAGAGTTTTTTGCTTGAAAATTTTTGGAAAAATACAAAAAGATTTTCGATTTCTTTTTGAGAAAAAGTGAAAAAGGAAAAAAGATTTTATTTTTGATAAAAGTTTTTAAAATATCCAAAAAGAGTTTTTATTTTTATTTTTTACACCATATGTGGATGAACATTAAATATGTCCGAGTTACCCATTCATTACATATCCACATGACTATTTTGTAGTGTTTTAAGATGTGACATCATTTCATTTTTGTGATTTATAATGTGTGGAGTCATCAAGATGTGATATGATGACTACTTGCTACATGTTTGAATCTTTATCACATTTAATTCACAAAATCATGAACTAATTTGAGTATTGCACTTACCTTTTACGTGTTGATTGTAGCGTTTTCATTTCAATCCTGCTTTTAAAACGAACCGAATGTGAAAAAACGAGATACTAAAAGTAGTGCATGGAAGAACCATTTCCCGGATTGAAAAAATAGAAAATCATTTATTCGATAAATGTGGTATATTTTAACTTAAGCAATGGAATCGAGTTGCGAAATACGGGTTGATTTTGCGTGAATAACTACCATTTGCAAATAAATGAGCCAAAAAGATTAAAGGCACATAAAAATATAAGTGCTATGCCAATTTTATAAGAATATTGATGCTTCACTACATATGATCATTAATTTCTTCAAACGAATTGAGAGAAAAAAATTCAATATGTAAGTTTTTAGGGAGTTAAGTCGAAAATCAATGGGTTTGCACGCCCATAAAAATCTCGTAAAAGCATTACATTGTTTTGGGCACTGTTGGTGTGAAAATCATTCACAGTCATGATTAGTTGAATATGTTAAGTCAATTTCAAGTTCACAATTTGTACACCTAAGGTAGACTTTGAGATATTGCGTTAGTGGTGTCTCATTCCTTCGTGCACATATGTGTTCACACCCCTACATTCTGTTTTCATGATTCGATTATTTTTGTATTTCACCATGGTGTGTTGTATTTGTGAAATTCTTTTACTTGAAAAAATTGAAAAATTTCAAAAATAGTTCGTGGAGCCTTTGATATTATCATTGCATGTTATTTATTCATATATTTTTGTGATGATATCCCTTTATTTTCCATGTTTACTTTCTACTCCTTGTCTATTTCGGGCAAAATAAAAGGGAGATAATAAATTACGGGGGAGATTACATGAGTTTGATTCGTGGGGGAGATTTTATCTTTATATGTCGAACTCGATGCATCACGTGGTATCTTTGCTTTGTTTCATGTGTGTGGGTACTGTTGGAAGATTATATTCACATTACACTCAATGAAGACAAAGTGCCCAAGAGAAGACAAATAAGAAGTGGAGATTTAAATACTTTATTTTTGAAGATATCTTTATCTTTTACCTATCCATTTTAGGGTTTGGGAGGGTGTTAGGATATTGCTTTATAATTTAGGGGATTTAATTGTAATTTGTATTTTGGTTTTATGTTTGCACCAGAATAGCCAAAAAGGGGGTGATTTGTAAGAGCGTAATTTCTTTCATATGCTCATAGCTTAGGCTTACTTAGTTTTTGGCATATCCCGTTATCGTTTGATTCGAGCCGACACGAAGTTCGAAGATCCAACATCTCTAACTTTCAAGCATCTCCACATCATGAAGGTATAATGTTATTTAGAGTTTAGATTTATTCCTTAAATTTATTTTGAGATGTTGAATTTTTATTAAATCTAAAACATGATTTTTTCTTTAAAAAATAGAGACATTTTTCTATATAAAAAATATTTCAAAATGGGCATATCTCGTTCAAACGAGATGGGAATATCGTTCTAACAAGATCCTATTTTTGTTCGAAGCCTCATTTGAAGTTTACTTCGATTGAACATTGAATGAGGGTGTACTATTTTAAGTCGTTTGAAGGTCCTTCAAAATTTGTTCAAACGAGATAGCTTGGTCGTTCGAATGAAATCATTTTCATTAGAACGAACTGCTATTATCATTTGAACGAGCTTCGAAATTCGTTCGAACGAGCCACCACGTCAAAATTTGTAAGCAACTTATAAACACTTGTTTCATGTTTGTTTTCATTAAGACTTTTGCTAAAACTATTTCTACATATATTTTTCAAAAGTTTTCAATCTTTTGTCTTGAGAAAACCTAATTGATTCACAAATAACATTCGCATAATATGTTTAAGTGAATTAAGTTTATACCATATAGTTTGTATCCTTGCATACACAACCTTTGTGGAGAAGGCATATCCATGGTGGACTTGTGAAACCCAAGGGGATCACTAATGAAGACGAAGGCTAAGGCTGAAGGAGGATTGCAATTCTTGTGATTGTTGCGAGGATCATTGCTGAAGGAAGGCTGTAGTTTTATGATTCTTGCGGGGATCACAATAGATTCATTTATAAAATTTGTAAGTTGCGATTTGTAAATTTCATAAAGTGATTAAAAGGTTTTATCAGAAAGGGTTTTTTCCCCTGAAATTTTGTTTAATTAAATTCTTGATTTACTTTCTGAATCACATAGTTGTATGTTATAAGGATAAAGAAATTAAAAATTTGTGTGGATTGAAATTTGAATTTAATAAGTTAATTCCATTAGATAATTGCGCACTCTCAATATCTCTAGAATTACTCAGTTAATATCTTACGTAATTATTTGAAAACAAATAAACACAATCATGGGGTGGGTTGGGGGGGATGAATTTCTCATTTTTTTTTATATATTGATAAATGTTTGAAAATATTCTCAGTATATTATATTAGCTGTCATTTGTGTTACTATAAAGTTAAGAGTAAATAATGTAATATACATTTATTATTTTTCATGTTTGACTTCTAAGATATTTGCACAACTCATTTGTCATGCATTTTATAAGGTTAAAGACATTTTTATATTATGAGTTTGGAGTAAAAAATATCGTAAATACTCAAAAGGCATAAAGATCTCAAAAATCATTTTAAAATAGCATTTAACACTTTCAATATTAATATTTCGAGACAAAATAAGTGATATTTTTTCTTTCAATATTAATAATTTTTCATTTACACTTTTTTCATGATTAAAAAATGTATATTTTTCCCTCTCATATAAAACATAACAAATTTTCAATTCTAATCTCGTGACAGATGACTCGCATTATTTATATCCTAATTATAAAAATGTGTTAGGATTGGTGACTCACAATTGATTAAACTCAAAAGAACAAACAGAAATATGACACAACGACATGGAATTTTTCTTCAAGATATTTTCAACAACCCTCATTTTCTCACGTAAAGGTTGGTCAGACACCTTTAGTAGAAGATGGGGCTTGTTGTACAATCTATATCATTCTTAACATCAAACGTAATAAACATTCATATAATGAACCACATTTGAATTAAAAATGGATTAAATTAAAAAACAGTAAGTAATAATGAAACCAACATCCATGTCCAACAAAATAAAATGACTCCGGGCTTATGCACTTGCAACAATCCAAAATAAGTAAAGACTGGAAGAAGTAGACACCTAAGCTAGATTCAATAAGATGATCTTCGAGAAGAAACACGTGAGAGAAAGTCTGATATTCCTCCAATACCTCTATCCATGTCTAAGCAAACCCCGGGGGAAAAACTATTTATTATTTTGGGTCAGCGCCCTAAAGTGTGCAAGAATTAACTTACCAAATTTCAAGTGAAAAAATACAGTTAATTAAAACTCCATCGTCACTCACTTGTGTCAAGTATCTCACCTTTCATCTAAGTGGGATATTTCACGTATAACCAAACAAGTCCCAAATAATAAATGCTAATCGTTCCAATATGATATAAAGTGCATTAAGTAATAACTAACATGCTGAAACAAAATCATCTTTCTTCATATTACCATTTCCCCAAGGTATCCCGGTCATATTACTTGTAAAAGTGACAAAAACATCTATTTTGCACACTATATGGTATTGGGTTTGAAATTTATGGTCTACATTCTTTGACAACTGGATTAATCTCATTTAATTTGTATAATCATATATATGTCCTTTCAAATATGCGACACTTAAAGGTATCTCGCGGTAGTGTCTTGTTAGTAATTTATCAATAAGTCCAAAGGAATCTCTTATCCAATAAAAAAATACAAAACATACACAAATCGAGTGGTCCCTACGCAGTACACCAGTTCATGGCCTATACCCAGCAGTGAAAAAGGATACCATCATCTACAATACCTCTCATAAGTGGCGCTGCTACGTAGTACTTATAATGATGACCTACACAACATCTAGCCCACCTGTGATGATGAGTTCTACGGTCCCGAACGTACATAACCCTAACCGATGAACATCGGTATGTTCACACAATAAATATAAGTACATATTATTCTCATATACATTTATAGGTAATTACTCTATAATCACCCAAAATATCCCAAATGATTACCTATAAATAATTACACCTTTATAAATGACCATCTAGTTACTTATTAAAATCTTCCTCTTTATAATAATATCTAACCATCTAGTTAAGTATAATTCACCATATAATATTTTTGCCACAAAAGCATTTTTAATAAAAGCCTCGTTTACCCAAAAGCTATTCCACCCACTCGTATGGGTCCTAAAAATATCCCGGATCAAATTCCGATTCCACCTCAACCAGCTCCAGGGGCTGAATCGATTCGGATCTGGAGCTGAATCGATTCGCAGGGGAAGAATCGATTCACCTAGGAGGCCAAATCGATTCGGCTCTGGGTTGAGTCCAGATCTGCTACATTTTCTTAACACGCAAATCCTTATTTCTTTCACATCTACCATCCCAATGGTTTATACATTTATATAAACATTAAATCAGGTCTTTAGGACTTAGTTTATCATCATTAATGAATTATTTATATAAACTGGAATTGATTTCAATCCCCAAAATCCCACCACTTAACTCATTAACATGTCTACATAAATCAGATCTTTCTCACTAAATCCCATAATGTTCTATCATTATAGAAGGGCCTCAATTATAAAAACATTCAGATTTCTAAACATGAATACAAATACTCTACATACATATGAATAAATATTTTTAATTTCATCAAGGTTCTAAGGCATGAATTTCATCATTTAAAATTAACTTAATCTCATCCTAATTTTTGAATTCAACTAACTTATTTCAGATTTGTATTTTCTACACTCGTGCAATTTAACATGTCTTTCTGTCATCAATTTCCTATGAAATCCAGAATCTACATGGAACAAAACTTCAATGACTTAAGAAGTAATTTGGACATTTGAATTAAGCAAGAGAATTCTTGCCTGATTATAATGGTTTGATGACTTCCTCTTAAATCCTCTACCTCCTTTACTCTTTGGCCTTTGTTCCCTTATCCCTTGAGGCGTGGCTTCTAGGTTTAGGTTTTGATTAAGTGTGGGGAGTTATTGTAATACCCCATATTTTTGGAACAGAATAAAAATTTAATAAGGATTAATTTAATTCGGTGAAATTAATTAATCAAAATTGTGAGTAATTAGACTCAGTATTAATTATAAATTTTAGAATTGGACTTTAATGATTGGGAATAAATCAAAAGGGATTTTATTTTAAATAAAAACTATTTATATGTGTCACATCACAATTAAAATATATTTTTGGGTAAAAAAATATTCTGGACACACTTTGAAAGGGATTACGGGCTCGTTCAGGAATTATAGACCCTTAGGGATGGCCCCGAGGTATATATATATAAGAGTTGGGTAGTTATTGAGCTAATTAGATTATGTATTTGGGTTCATTTAGGGGTCCAAAGTTGTGGCCTAAAGCCCAACACGGGAATTGAAGACTAACCTTATTTAATTAGAGTTAACCTACTCATTTGGGAGTTACATCCAAGAACCCTACACATAACCACCTAAGAGGAGGAGGAAAGACACACTAAGAGGAGGAAAAGAGGCTCCTCTACCCAATTTCAGGCAAGTATTCTCTGCCATTCTTATTCAAAGTGTACCAATCTTATATTAATGTTGATACCATGCTTAGAATAAGGGTTAATCATGTGTTGGGACTGCGTATTTACAGAACTTTTGAATTGTATAGAAATTAATGATAATAGTATGATCAATGCTTAGATTTGAATTGGAGATTTACTGTAAGGAAAATATGGTATAACCCTTTAAACAAATCTGGAAGAATATTTCTTGAGGTTGAAGATGAGATGAGACTTGTATGCTCTAAGTTTCTTGAAAATTTTGGATTTAATTGTTGATATTTAAGGATGATTTATAGAATAATTCATGCTTAGAATGTTTTCATTTCATGTTAGAATACATACCCATATCTTATTTGAGGTTGTTGAATGATGAAAAGAATGTTTGATAAACTGAGAAATTTCTGGAAAAATCCCGTCTTGGAAAGACCTTCTCTCGGCTTACTGGGAAAACTGAATTGATTCGGTCTCCTACCAAATTGATTCAAAATACCTTCTTGTAAAACTTTTCGTTACTATCGCGTGGGTACCGACCGTGTATTTTTTTGATTTATTTTGAATTAGTTATGATTTTTCTACGAAAGGGTGTACAAGACCATTTTTATTCAAGTGAGGGATATAGACTTATTCCAAGATATTAATGATATTATTATGAACTTATATACGCAATTAAACCAGGATGGGTTCGTGATATGACGATAACTTAAAGTACAAGTAAAATATACGAACAAGATAATTTATGTGGGATTCTTGAATAAACCTATATGAAATAAATGTACTAAAAGGTCGGGATATACCTAGATGATTTGGGAAATTTTGGTAGGGGCATATATAGAGGACAAGACCATAAAAGACACGATGAAAATATTATAATTAACTCGAGGAGAGTTAAATAAAAAGAAACACTTATTCGAGATAAGTCAAATGCTTGAGAATATATTTAATGGTTAGCTCCCTCAAATTTTTACCTTGCAAAAATAATAAGTAGTAATGTATACTAAGCCAAATGGGCTAAGTCTAAATGGTTAACATCGATTGTGATAGTAGTATGGGGTGACACTACTTATCCATATTAGAGGATTTATTAAACATGTACATATAAACCTTATTGAAATGGTAATAAGAAACGAATAATTATTATTAACTTGGAATGATTTAAGTCTGAGTCAAGAGGATAATAAGCTAAGATTATTAAATGTATTGGTAAGGGTATTTGGGGATAACTTTACCTATAATTGTGTTGGTAAGGTTAGTTTGGGGATAACTATACCTATAATCATGTTGGTAAGGTTAGTTTGGGAATAACTATACCTATAATGTTTTGGAAAGGTCAGTTGGGAATAATTGTACCTATATATTTAAAAAGAAATAAATTATGAAGCAGATGTGATTTAAGTCTAAAAGGCAATTTATGGGACTTAATAATTAATTGGGAAGCAATCGTAGGATAACTACTTAAAATGAGTTATAGAATATTTAACTAAAATATTATAGTTAATCCAAGAAGGCTATATTTTATATGGATTGAGATTTCCTTGGATAAATGTAGTTATAGAGTAAATACTTATACATATTGGATAATAATATGTATTATATTATTTTTGTGGGGACATACCAATGTTCGTGGACTGTCCTATTGGCTTGGGGGTTCGTGTGTTCGGACTGGTACCACACGCCGACACCGGTGGGCTTGGCGATTGTGTAGGTCATATAGGTACTTCATGGAGTCGCCACCTACGAGGAGGTAGGTGTTGACCCTGACCCGCCCTGTGTCATCACTGGGTATGGGCCGTGAACATGTATCTTTCTAGGGACCTCCCCCAACTTGTGTGTGTTTTGTGATGTCCACTTTGTATAAGAGATTCCTCCGGACTTGCTGATAGAGCAAGAATGAGACACCAACGGTAGATACCTTTGTGTGTCGCATATATATATATATATATATATATATATATATATATATATATATATATATATACACACACACACACACACACACACAATGTGGTGTGCCCTCTTAGTCTAAAGATGTAGACAATGCATAATGATAATCAAGTCGGGGTAATAAAATGATGTGGTAGACAATTATTAATGAGTATAATAATTGAGTACTCTAAGAAAGTAAAGAATAATTAAAGAGAATGAATAATGGGGTAGTCAATTATTAATGAGAATGATAATTGGGTAATCTAAGATAATGAAACTTATAGTCTAACGGGTTTGACGATAAGGAATATGAATTCAATCATTAAATGGTCAGAAGAGATAGACAAGGGTTATGGAATATTATGACGTAAGAACATGAACTGAGTTTATGTAAATTGTGTAGTCAATATTATGAAATCTATTCGCGGATTGGGGTGTCAGACATGAGTACGCACTTTTAGTTATTGCATAGCTAAATGAATTATTCTTTACATGAATGATTAAATAATGGAAGTTACAATTGACATTTTATTTGAGGATACGAGTAGGACTGCTTCTAAATGAGAGGTGAGGTACTCGTTAGATGTGAGCGTCGATGGAGAGACGTAAAGTATGAGTTAGTAATAGATTGCATATTTATTGGTGAAGAATCCTTGTAACTCTAGGGATTGGACCCAAATTATAAAGTTTTTTCCCCGAGATATTCTTAATGATAGGGATAGTAGGACAGACAATGGATCAGACTTGCAGTTGTATTAAACGTAGTGGATTTCGCTCCCATGATTCTAGTATATGTTGTATTTCAGCATTTTTATTTTATTTCATATTGGGATTTGTATGGTCATAAGCCCAAGTGTTTACTTATAGCAGTTGTACTTAGCTTTCCGTTATGGACATTGTATGATGATTCAATTATTATTATTCATGTGTTAAATCAATTTGATTCCGATGTTTTTCTTCATTGTCGATTTTGATATAAAGTAAAGGAACTTTTATTTCTTCAGTGCTGAGAATGGTATAAATTGTTGATGAGCCCCATCTTCGGCATATTGAGCCTGGACAACCTTTACATAAGAAAATGGAGGTTGTTATATTTATTAACCTTACTCTTAAACTTATATTAACCCCAATTCTCGAGTTCACCCTAATTCCCCATTTTGGACCCCTAAATGGGACCGAACCCGTAATTAAAGTGGCCCAATATTCTCCGAACTTATACATCTATACCCCATAACCATTTTTAAAGTTCTAAAACACCTAAATGAGCCCATAAATTCTTTCAAAATGCATCCCAATTTTTTTTATTTCACTTAGACATTTTTATTGTGTTTAAACGACATGTACTTATAAGTTTATTAACGTATGATTTATTTTTACGGGTGAACTCATCAAGCCAAATTGAGTCATGTAATTATATAATCATGAATAAAAATTTGTTTTTAATTTATATTTTACCCATTTAAATTTAATTCCATCTGATTTAATTTGTTCCCAAAATTAATCGAAAACTATTAAATCTATTTTTGTCACAATATTTTCGTCCGAAAACACAGGTATTACATTCTTCCCCCCAATAATGGAATTTCAACCTCGAAATTCACTAAAGCGTAACCTTATATTTTAATCCACACCATTATCGCAAGTTTTACACCTAATTACTCCATACTCATATCCCATGAGATAAACGAAAAGGCTTATCTATGACTAATATAACATTACTAGGGTGCCCATATATTCCATATTACATGCACACACATGTATAATTATAAAATATAAATGATATCTATACATCCAACCTGAGCCATACATACCGTGCATATCGATAAAGAAAAAACTATCTCCACATATATAAAACGTAAATAAAAATATGAGCTTCTTAGTATCCAACTTTCCTCAACTCTTGACTTTTGCCAATTTCGTGTGTGGGATGTCTCGCAAGAAAAATCCAAACAAGAAACCCTACCGATACATTACTTCACCGCTTATTCAGTTATTGAGATTCGTTGGCCCACGACTTAAAGGGAAAAAAATAAAAATAATTGTTTATGATAATTACATAAATTCCAGTTCGCGACCCTTTTCAACAAAAGTTTCATCACTTCTAAAGGATACACTAAATATTGATATATTTATCCACTTGACCATACCAAGAACGACAACCAAAATGTCCTAGGATCCAACATCTCTCAACTCTCGACATTTGTTAATTTCGTGCGTGGGTCGTCTCACGAGTGAAATCCAAATAAGGAACCCTCCTGATACACTACTACACACATTTTTTGGTCACTGAGATATATCAGTCTAGGACTTACGTCTATTAATATGCTTAATTAATTTATATGTCTCAACAGTCCTACTCATTCCTATAAAGATACTACCGCCTATTTCCAATTATATTAGCGTTATAATAATATTATTTATGATCGTACACATCATTATGTAATTGGGACTACCACTAGTACTAAAGTTCCCAAAGGAGCCAAACACTTCTAAAATGTGAATGCTTTCTGTTTTGCGTACTCTTAACATGAATAAGAAGGTTTTATCACTAGATAATTATCGCTTTTATTTATCCCTAAAACATAACATTATTCTCATATAGTCCACATTCTTATCCTGAATCAAACATTCATGTTATCCCTATTTTCTTAAAATTCTTAGTAACAAATCCTGAGATTTCACATTGTGGTGCCCGCTCTTAACCAGGCAACTTTTCAGGGTGCTTGCAGGTCCTGCAACTAAAGTCCACTATATAACTTATGATTTTTTAACCTTCATGTGTTCTATGATACTACCTTTAGAAATTCACCATTGGACATCTATTTGTCCATAAACTTCACTCATCATCAGTGCATCGCCAAATCCCCGGCTATGCCACAGAAATCACATCATTCCCTCTTAAGCACACTAAATTATATGAAATCAACGTGTAAATCCCCAGTCCTTATCTCCATATATTTTACTATATTTAGACTTAAGGAATTACAATTCTCGTAATATTTCCGACAATGATGGTGTCACCCTTATACAACTAACTAGTCGCACTACATTAAACTATTAACTTTAAATAGTCCCATAAAATCAATACAAACATCTTCTTGGCAATCCATCCCTAGGATACTATCGTACTCTGACGTTACTTATAAAAATAGGTCTGCTGTAACCCTAAGTCTTCCTAAGGTCAAACCTTATACCTCTATACACGAAGCACTATAGATGCCTGCCCCTCAACTCGCGGGTGAAATAACGTAAGGCTCTTTGATAAAATGGAGTATACCCTCCCCAATGTACTAACAAGATAGTATTTACTATGAAAAATTATGCACTAGTACTAAAATAAGCATGCATTACAATATCATAAATTGGGAGCATACCATCAACTGTTTATATTGGTGTGGTCCCTTTCCTGGTGTGACATGATACACACGTCCGCGCTATAGCTGCGCCTCCTGTCCCTAAGGTGGTGCTAGTAGTTTTGTATCCCATTTTTTAGGAGTAAGAATGGCCTAAAAATCATGTTTGATGCCCACTTTATCACAATATCTATCCACTTCGGCTCTTTAAATTTAATGTTGTTGTCATTACACATCTAATTAATAGTGACACCATGTTGGTTTTGAAGGACATGACACTTGGTTATTAGTAACTCAATCACTTTTCCCTAAGGAACCCCACAATAAAGTATCTCAAAAAGTCATTGACCATCAAGAGAATGTATCTCTTACTACCTAAACTCTCCAAATGAGTAGGACCCATAATATCCACGTGAATAAACTCCAAAACACGTGTGATAGAAATGGCATTCAACTTTCGATGGGAGCTTCAAATTTGTTTTCCTTATTGACAAGGTCCACAAACCTAGGAAATTGGTTTCCCAAGAGATGGTAATCCACAAACTTGGTTCTTTTTCACTAATCTTTCAAGATCTCTAAAGTTTACATGACCTAGTCATTTATGACAAAGGTCCATAGCGGATATTTTATCATTGTTGCATACAAAGAAGGACATGGAAATGATCACATAAAAGTTATCTTCGGGTCCTCACTCCTTGTACTAAAAGTTCATCGGATTGATCCTATTGTTACATTCGGGCTGGTCAAATTTTTACGCAAAGTTTACGTCGCCCAGTTGGCTTATGCTAATTAAGGTCACTTTCAACTCTTTTACGTACAACACATTGTCTAGTTTAGAAAATTCGGGTATCTCAACACAACCACGTCCTAAAATCCTGGATCTACTCCCATCTCCAAAAGTGATTTTTCCTTCCTTGCGATCCTCAAGCTTGGTAAAAAATGATATGTCACTAGTCACGTGCCTAGAGCACCCACTATCAAAATATTTTGAACCTTGGGAGAGACATGCACAATAAGGGCTTTGTCGTCTTACTTAGGTACCCAAATAGAGGTAGAATTTTGTTTCCCCTTGTCGTTATTGTCTCTAGTCGGAGCATTATAAGTGTTCTCAAATGAAATAGACATCCGTTGAAATTCTTCTATTAAGATTTGTAATGTTATAACTAGGAATTCAACTTGCTCTCTAAGACTAGCAAAGTTGCTATAGCGGTGCACGAGAGTTTTTGTACGTCTAGTTCTACCTAACTTGTAGCAAAATTCTCTAAGGTGACATCTCCTCATGCAATAGGTGCATACATAAACTTGTTTGGGTCTACATCAGCTCACTTTTTTAGATTGAACTCTCTTTTGTGGTTTAGTTCGTGGCCCATAAGGATCTACCACAAATTTAGGAACTGGTTCCATTGCAGCATGGAAAGTGGATGCACCGTTATAACCTCTTCCTTTCCTCTCCTTAAACCCTAAAGCGGGACTGAGAAGCATATTTCCAACCTTCTTCGATGTATCCTCTATAATAACCTTGACTTACTGGGCACGTTCGATATCTTTCTCTAGTTAGAATATAAATTCTTCAATCTTCTCACAAGTCACCCTGGATGCTTGAAGATCACTCGTACGACCAACCACTTTTTTGGTCAAGTCACCATTTTCCATCCCTACTATTATGACTCTCTCTCCTAAAGAAACTCTCACCAATGACTCTCTCTCTCCCTCTCGCCTCTTTCAATTCTTTCTCTAAGGCTAAAACTATAATTGCTAAATCTTTATTTTGTTTCTTCGTTTTAAAGGACTCAGATAAAGATCGATACGTTGAACGTCACTCTCACTCTCACTCTCACTCAAAACATCATCTCCTTAACTCTCTTCAGAATGACTAAACTCATTGTTAAGTTCATCATGTTTAGTAGTTTTTGCATCAGCATGAGGTGCACTAGATGTAGTAACATGACTAGCCATGAACATGGTGAAGTTATGTCTATACAATGATTCATCCCCAAAATCCACCGACTTGAAATCGCTCTCACTAAGCGTGGCATTTGAAGGCAACTTTGCCTTTGCCTTATCTTTTTAATCGTATAGCACACTCGTGAGCTTTGTGACCCTTACCCTCTCACTCATAACATCTTTCTCCATCTTTATTAGGGTTTTCTTTTCTTTCCTTTTCAAAATATTTCCTGCCCGATTTATATATTTTTTTCTTTCTCAAAACTTTTCTTTTCTTTGGAAGTATTTTATTTTCTAAGTTTGAGAATTTTTTTTGAAATTTTTGCAAACAGGTCTAAGTCATCCAAACCAAAATCATATTCGGAGTCAGAAGAGACCTCCACTTTATAGTTAGATTGAGCCTTTAAAGCAATTCCCTTTTCCTTAGGTTTAAGAGTTTTGGGAAACATGTCGATCTCATATGTTTGAAGGTCTTCTACAAGTTCTTCTAACCTTAGCGTATCTAATATACCCAAAGAATTTAGCACAGTAATTTTAGGAATAATACGGATAAAAAAAGATCTTAAACTCTTTTAACTACATACGCCTCGGGAATTTTCTCACCTAAATTAAAACTAGAGTTTATGATATTGGACAATCGAGCATAAAATTCATCAAATGATTCAAACTCTAGCATAGTAATTGTCTTAAATTGTGTGGTGAGATTTTGTATCTTAGAAGATTTCACAGCATTGGTACCCTTATAAGTGGGTTGGAGGGTATACTGAGATTCTTTAGACATGGTGTACGTCACGATGAATCACTCATTAGGGGTTGCAGTTCCAAAAACAGCACTTAATTGCAAGAGTTGTAAGTACTCCATTTAAATTCATACTTTGTCAAAGCATTGACGGGTTTAAGACTTTCGACATTATCATTGGTCACAGTGGATGGTGTCCACCCTTTTTCACATACAAGCCTGACCCTTTCATCAATATCTTTTAAAGAAGACCTCATCCTAGCTTTCCAATACACATAATTTGATCCATCAAAAACAGGAAAGCTATTATACAGATTATCAATAAAATTCAATTTTTTAACGATCACCAATTTGAAAAATTGATATAAAAAAAATTGTAAAAAAGTTCACACAATATTTTAATACAACCTTCTCTGATACCAATCTGAGAATGAGGGATTCTATGGATAGTCCATATACTAGGTTCCTCACTGACAAGTTCAAACTTTAATCAAATTTTATCTTTGAATTAATTTAGTGTGCAGGTAAAGATGTGGTTCAAATTAAATAAAGCAAACCAAGCAGGCAAATACACGAAGATGTAAGGAAAAATCCATTTTAGGGCAAAACCTTCTTCTTCTTCTTCTTCTTCTTCTTCTTCTTCTTCTTCTTCTTCTTCTTCTTCTTCTTCAGCAGTGGAACCTCAATTCCACAAGTCAGCAGTAAAGATGGACTCTACAAGGGTTTATGCAAGGTGTATGAAAATTAGGGTCTCATAAACTGACAAATCACATATGGGGATTTATGATTTGGAAAATAAAAAGTAATTTTGAAAAACCAAATATGAGAACTTTTGGAACAGGTCTTGGAAAATCATTTTCACCAAATTTCTTATCAAATTCTGAACAAAACAATTTTTTATACCAAAAACATAAATTTCAAAGCAGTGGGGTCATTCGAATGAAATTAAACCTCGTTCGAACAAAAACAATAGCTTCGTAAAACGACATCCAATTTTGTTCTAACGAAATCCTCTTTTCATTCGAACTGCCTTCTCACGAGCTTCGAATAAGAATTCTCCGTCAAGGCAAGGATGTCTCGTTTGAAGGCCGTTTGATGCTGGTTCAAATGAAACATCATATCTCGTTCGAACGAGATCCCATCTCATTTGAATGAGACTTAAAAAAATATAAAATCCTTTTATAAAAGCCTCAATTTTAAAGTCAAAATATCCCATTATATAATTTGTATTAAGACATGGAAACCCAAGTTTTTATACCTCCATAAAGTGTTAGTGATGAATCCATAAATGGTGCTCGATCACTAATGTATCTTCGAATGAACTTGGAGATGTCGTGTTTGGTTTGAGATGTCGGTTTGTAATGGAGACGCCAAAACTATAAACAAGCATAAGCTATGAGTAATTATAAATTTTTTATCTTACATCTTTAAAACTTTAAGGTACATGGAAATTGGTTCCTAAACCACTTGATAGTAATGTAGTGGGATGTAAGTGGATTTATAAGATTAAGAGACACTCGAATGGAACCATAGCTATATATAAAGCAAGACTTATGGCCCAAGGGTTTAGTCAAGAATAAGGGCTTTATTATGATGAAACTTTCAACACAGTAATGAGACATACTACCATGAAACTTGTTTTAAGTTTGGCTGCCTCATTCAAATGGGAGTTAAGACAACTTGATGTCAAAAATGCTTTCTTGTATGGAGAATTATATGAGGAAGTTTTTATGAAGAAACCTATGGTATATAAAGACCCTGTACACCCCTCATTTGTATGTAGTCTATCAAAATCATTGTATGGATTAAAACAGTCTTAACCACATTCGTCTCTTACCTACTAGTTGTTGGTTTTGAAGTCTCTCCATCTGATCCAAGTCTCTTCTCTAAAATTATTAATACTGGTATTATCATCTTCTTGCTTATGAGATCATATTAACAATATGTAGTGAAGAGGTAATGCAACATGTTATTAATAATGTAATTTTAGTATTTGAAATTAAATAGATAGGGAAGCTATCTTACTTTCTTGGCTTACAAATTACATACAATGCTGATGTTAGTTAGGAGAAGTATGCTAAGGATTTTCTCATTAAGGAAGTCATGGAAATTTGCACCTCATGAACCACTCCTTATAGACCTAATCACTATGTAATGAAAATTGGTGGTGTTGTTCTAAGATAGCCTTATCTTTAGAGAAGTATTGAGTGAGCATTACAATATTTTGACCTATACTAAGCCACACATTGCATAGGATGTGAACAAAGCTTATTAATTCTTAACTGAGCTTACAAATCAACATTTCAACCTTGTGAAGAGAATATTGAGGAATTTGAATGGGACTTCTTGGATGGGGTTGGAATACACAACATGATCTCTTGATATCCAAGCCTATAGTGATGTTGAATAGGGAGTGAAACCAGACAGAAGAAGGTCAACTTCAGACTATGTTGTGTTTTAGGGAAATAATCATATTTCTTAGCAATCAAAGAAGAAAAGTTAAGTAGCTAGAATATCTTGTGAAAATGAATATAGATATTTAGCTAATGCTGTAGTGGATGTGATTTGGATTAGAAATATCCTTAACGATTGATAAATATTTTTACTAGAGACTCCATTGCTCCATTGTGATAACCTTGGAGATTTAACTTTTAGTTTGAATCATGTGTTTCATTCCAGAATAAAGAATCTTGACATTGACTACCATTTTATCAGATAAAGAGTTCAAAGAAAGGATTCATCAGTGCATTACATTTCTTCAAAAGATCAAACTGCAGATGTTCTCACCAAAGGGTTGTCTACTGTTTTTTTACAAACCTTATACTAGGACTACCTAGCTGGGTTTGAGGGGGTGTATTAGAGAGCGTCTTAAAGCAGGTACATTAGTGTAATTTTCTATTAATTACTTATACTAGTTAAAATTGATTCTTTCCTTTTTGTTTGTTAGTAAGAAACTACCTAATAGTTAGTTAGGTTGTTATTCAAAAATAGAGGTGTTATGGTTGTAATTAAACTCAACAAAAATGAATCCTCATTCAATTAATTGAAGTCTAAATACTCCATTTATATATGGCTATCATGGAACCTGGAAAATATTTGCGTGATTAGTATAAGATTATAGGAACATGAAGTGAAATTTACATATATACATGCTAGATCTAAACTATACATTGATGAGATACAATTTGGCATCCACTTTTTGTACTATTTAGATTAAATGGTTTAATTTTTTAGGTGGAACAGACATTTATCATCATTTTTCACTCTTTTTTTAAAAAATCTTTTACCATATTTATAACTTTCTAGGAGAATTGTGTTAATTTATAATAATCTAATTTATTTGAAAGGAAAGTGAATGGAGTCTAAAATATAGACTATTTACAAACAATTATACATAGTCTATCTTTAACCTAAATAAGAAGAACTCATTAGACAATGTACAAAACGTTATGCATAGTCTATATTGAACCCAAAGATGACAAACCCATCAAATTATGTATTGAAAAACGTGTGTGTTTCCATGTATCATCAAATTTAAGAACCTAAAATTTAAACTTAACCATAACCCATTGTTAATTATTGGATTACATATGTAGTTCTCGGGTATTTTTTGGGAGGTAGTCGATTGCTAGGCCCCAAAACACAATTCATAATAATTTTAAATGAAAGGTAACATCTTCACTACTTAATAAAACATTTTTACTACCACAAATTATTTGTTAACTTGTAAGTTATTAATGGGATATTCTAATTGATAATACTAATTTGTCACATCTTCATGGAAATATGGTTGGACAATTCAAAATAAGGAGGACTTTATTTACTTAAAAATAAACATATTTCACTTATTTTATCACCCAATTACATATATGTTGAATGCATAGGCCATAATGCACTTGGAATGATAAATGGGATCAAAGACATCAACGAGATTATGAGTAAAAACTCATGATTTTTGGTCTTCTCATTCTCGCTAAAAAGAGATGGATATGTGAAAGTGTTCATGAAGCTTCTATTCCTTATGCCCACTTGACCAGATTAAATTCGTAGTTTATACTTCAAACAAAACATATATAAAAAAAATACTAAAGACCACATTTAATGTTTTGTAGAAGATCATGTTGATAATATGAGACACCTTACAGTCAAATCACCAAATTTTTTAAGTCCTTTCAACATACACTACAAGAAAAATGGCTATTAGGGACAACAAAAATCCGTTCCTAAAATGTACTAAATTCTAATTCGTGGACGCTTTACATTTGACATTAGGGACGGATTTTTCCGTCCCAAAATGTATTTTGGCGAAAAAAAATTCGCTCCCGCGCGCAAAAAAAAAGGACGATTTATCAGTCTCAAATAGTCCTCAGATTCTGAAAAAAATAATTAGGACAATTTATAATCATATCATTGTTAAACTAATTAGGATGGAAAAACCGTCCCGAAAGGTGATTGTCACAATATATTATAAGTTAATGCTACTAAAATCAGATTTTGCCGTTAAGAAAAAGGTGGTTGTGAACGGCAATAGAAAAATTACCCTAAAGAACTATATCGTAATAAAAAGTGATTTTACATCTTGTTTAAATGATGAATAAATCTAGGGAGACTCACAAAAAAATACATTTCGTAAATTCACTGCAATAAAAGCTTATACCTTATTATTGTGGGTCCTGTCAGGGTATCAAAATGTGCATTAAAAATTGTTGATTTTGGCTCTCCTATTTTTCAGTTTTGGTTTATTTACAAATTTGCCATTTTGGCTCAAATCTATAAATACAAGTGTTATTTCTAGGTTTTGAGAGAGGACAAGTTTGAGAGCTATTTTGTGAGTTATCAAAGCTAAAGAGAGATAGAGCTCCCATTTGAGGGGTGAGTTCTTGTGAGGTTGTGAGTGACTTTCTAAGAGAGATAAAGTGTGTGTGTGAATAACCTTTGGGTTCCTCCATTTATCTATAGAAAGAAGAAATCCTCCTTGGTGGATGTAGCCCAAATTTGGGTGAACCACGGTATATCGTTGTTGTTTTGCTTTGATGATTGCTTGTATGTTCTTATTGTCTCTTCATTGATGTTTGGTTGATTCGATTGGGAGTTTGCACACTAGTTCATTTTGGGAACAAGGTCTTGGGTGTTTTCCGCACACCAAGTGTTTGATAAAATTCCCGAGTGAGTTTTGTCGTCTTGGTCGCTAGAGATAGTCTTGCTTTAGCGCAACAAGTGGTATCAGAGCTTTTATTGCATTGTTTGCCCGGTATTTTGGTTCGAGGTTGAATCAATTTTGGCATAGCTTTTGTTTTTGTTCCAAATGACGGAAAATGTGGAGAGTACTCGAGAATCAACCTCTACGAGCAGAGGCTCTAAGAGATGGGATCCGAGTTATGGATCGAGTGGCTCAATGAAGACGGACATGAAGGCTTTTGATGAGAAGATCAATTTCGGGTTATGGCAAAGACGAATGCGAGGCGTTCTTGTCCAACAGAGGTTGCAATTAGCATTGTTGGGGGTAGAGGGACGACCGGTAGGCATGACCGATGCCGAGTGGATTGACATTGATCAAAGAGCGGCTTCGTGTATTGAGATGCTTATCACGGATGATGTGTTGAATAACGTGATAGCGGAGACCACGGCTAAAGGCATGTGGGATAAGCTTGAAGAGATTTATTTGGGAAAGTCGTTGTCAAATAAATTGTTCCTCAAGAAGAAACTCTTCAAGCTTGAGATGAAGGAGGGTGAGGATATGATGAAGCATATCAACGTTTTTAATACCTTGATAAATGACTTGAACCGGATAGACGTTCAATTCATTGAGGAGGATCGATCATTGTTGTTGCTTGCATCATTACCCGATTCATACGAGCATTTTGTGACTACGCTCATGTTTGGGAAGTCTACGCTCCGGTGCAACGAGGTTGTGCAAGATATTCAATTTCATGTCACGATGAGAAAGAAGGAAGGTGGAGGTGACGGGTATTCCCATAATGAAGGCCTTATGGCGAGAGATGGAGGTGGGCAAAATGGCGGGAGGAACTCCAACCGGGGATTTAATGACGGTAGTAGGTCTAGATCGAGAGGTGTTGGTGGTAAAGGGCCGAAATGCTACAAGTGCCGGGAATGGGGTCATATGATCCGAGAATGTCCTTTGTGGAACGACAAGGTTAAGGGCAAGGTTGATTCCGAGAGGGCAACGGTAGCGAGTGCGAATTATGAAGATGAACTTGGAGAACTTCTCACAATCTCCAAGGTTAACTCTCTTTCCCAAGATGATTGGATATTAGATTCGGGATCGTCAGATCACGTTTGCTCCAAGAGGGAATATTTTGAGACTTTCACAGAAAATGGAAAAGGTTCCATGTCTTTGGCTAACGGAGAGAAGGTTTCCGTTGAGGGTGTCGGGACGGTGAAACTCAAGATGTTCGATGGGGTGGAACGCACTTTGGGTGGTGTGGCCTATGTCCCAAAGTTGCGAAAGAATTTGATATCCATTAGCCGTTTGGATTCCAAGGGTTGCCAGGTGTCGGTGGCGGGTGGAGTCTTGAAAGTCACACGTGGTTGTATGGTCCTAGCGAGGGGAGAGGAGAGAGAGGGGTTGTATCGTCTAAATCATACTTCAAGAAAGATGGGGAAGCGGTGTGCACAAGTGATCGAACGTTCGAGGCATGTCTCATTTGTGAACAAAGCGGAGACATTGAGTGCTAGCTTTCTGAGAGTAGACGGTAGTGATGGGAGAATACCTACTAGTGGAGGGGATGGATCGAAGTCCCCCTCTAGGGCCAACGGGTGATGTTGACCCGGTTTAGTTGCACACATGCATTGGCCGATTCGAATCGAGGAGGTGTAGGACTGTGATGGATTCGAGGTGTGTGTAGCTAGTTCAAGGAAGGCCGATGAGTTATTGTTTGCGAGCATTGGCAAACGAGAGTTTTTCGTGACAAAGACTTGGTATATCTTTCGAGGGTATGAGAGGTGAGGAATTTTCCCTCTCATCCGTGGTTATTTCTCAAGGTGGAAGATGGTGTTGATGTGTTTGAATGTTTCGTGTAAAGAAGGTGTATGCTATATGTATTGTGTGGGGGTGTACTCACCGGGTTACATGAGGAGCGAGCTTCACCGTATGGTTACATGGGAAGCATTCAGGGGAGTTCTTAGTTTAGAACTTGGTTCCTCGGCGGGTGGAGTCGTTTGGAGTCTTGGAGTGAAGACTTGCGGTATCTCACTTCATGGTTGAAGTTTGAGGTGGCTTAGCGTCGGGTGGAGCGTATTGGCTTGTTAGATGTCGGGATGATCTTAGAGCGGATTTGATGTTTGCATTCCGAGTTCGGTTGGATCGTGAGGATCGCTTGGGGGAATCGCATTAGCTTGGTAGATGGTGGGACAGTCTTCAAGCGGGTTCAATTTCAGCATTCTAGAGATTGGTTGGATCGTCAGGATCGCCAAGGTGGAGTTTGTTGATTTTGGCTCTCCTATTTTTCAGTTTTGGTTTATTTACAAATTTGCCATTTTGGCTCAAATCTATAAATACAAGTGTTATTTCTAGGTTTTGAGAGAGGACAAGTTTGAGAGCTATTTTGTGAGTTATCAAAGCTAAAGAGAGATAGAGCTCCCATTTGAGGGGTGAGTTCTTGTGAGGTTGTGAGTGACTTTCTTGGAGAGATAAAGAGTGTGAGTGTGTAACCTTGTGGTTCCTCCATTTATCAAAGAAAGAAGAAATCCTACCATTGTGGATGTAACCTTTGTTTTGGTGAACCACGTTATATTGTTGTCGTTTCTTTGCTTTGATTGCTTGTGTGTTCTTGTTATCCTACTTGTTGATTGTTGATTGGATTCGTTTTGAGTTTGCACACTTAGTTTTCATTAGGAACAAGGTCTTGGGTGTTTTCCGCACACCAAGTGTTTGGTAAAATTCCGAAGTGAGTTTTATGGTCTTGGTTGCTTAACATAGGACTGTTTTAGCGCAACAAAAATTTATACCCATTTTTGTCTAATGAATTTTTTTGTGGGTCTCCCTAACTTTACTCTTAAATGATAGTGAAAAAAAGAGAATGTATATAATTTTTTTTTGTATCTGAGTTCAACTAGGAGAGAAAATGTGATTAACAAAATGTGTTATTTTTAATGGAAACTTTCTATCTCAAATAGGGGGGGAAAAAGGTAAAGTTCTAAAGGAACACAAATCAATTTATTCTTCTCTCCTCACCCCACAATAAAAAAACATAATATCATTTTTCTCCTTTTCTCTCTTATTAAAATTTAAAAACAAAAGTGAGTTGCCTTGTAGACTAGAACACTTGGAAAAATTTAGAATCTATTTGACTACAAAAAACAGTTGAAAGATTGGAAATACCATGAATATGATTATTGTAATACCTTGGTGGAGTTGGAGAGACAGCTGAAACAAATGCCATGAGTTGTTGATACTACTATATCACAAACTTGTGTCTTTGCAAAAGCCTTTATTAATCCTAGGAAAAGTAATAGGCCCTTTATATAGGTATTATCTCACATACCACTACAATGCATGAAATGGCTTTTTCGATAACCTCTAGTTTCTTGTTGAGATGTCATTTTCAATTTTACTAGACTGAAGAAGTTCTAGGCGGACACATTTTCTGAACACATAAATGAGTAGATTTGGTAATACGAGACACAATCGATATGAAATTTGAGTTATATCAGTGTCAATCCGATAAAATATGATAGTTAACAAGTCGAGTTAGTGTTGACCCCCCTCACGAGTAAATACTCGATAAAATCCGCCATGAATCATTAATTTAGGTAAATAAGATAAATAATTTGTGTAGCATAATATTAATTTAATCATAATGAATTTTACTAAATGAGAGATTTAGTAATATCAATGAATTAATGGGTCTACTAGGGTTCAATAATGAGATAATATGTCAACTTATATACAATTCGAAATAATTCATTATATTAACAGGTGAACACGACATGACACGTTAACATAACGAGTCCAGTTTGGATATGATTTTTTCACACGATAAAAAAGTCACCGTTTAGACACGACCCTAGTAAAATCCGAACATAATAAAAAACGACACGAACACGATTCGACACAATTCTTTGGCAGGCAACCTAGCATCCTTTGATGACTCAGCCGGTTCCGTTTCTCTCCTCTTTACCAATCCACTTCTCTCCACGTTCACTCATTAAAAAGAAAAACTCTCCCTAATTACTTTTTTTCTTATTATATATAAACTGTCTTTTATACTTATATATAAAAGTAATAATAATTATACAAAAAGTATTTACTTGTTATTTATATAAAATAGTAATTATAAAAAAAATATTATAATAAAAACAATTAATTTTATACATATAAAAGAGTAATTATAAAACACACTTACTATAAAACACACTTACTATATATATATATATATATATATATATATATATATATATATATATATATAACAATAGAAAGTCTCATGTAAGGATTCCTTATGGTGCAGATCCCGTTACATACTATTTTTTTAAAATAGTAAAAAAATGAATTTTTGATGAAACTTCATGGATATGATCTCCACGGTGAGAAGATCATCTCCAATTTTTTTGGTCAAAAAATTCAACAAAAAACCGTTGAGATGAGGTGATATGTAAAAAAAATGGTATAAATATGAGTTTTCAATCGTTCAAATGTTGGGGCGACGTCAGCGGCTTTATTGATTGATTTCTTTTATGAAATTTCATGGATATGATCTTCTCACTATCGAGATCATATCCATGAAGTTTCATAAAAAAAATTCAATCAAAAAGTGGGTGAGATGATCGTCAACATTTCAACGGTCGAAAAATGCATATTTAGACCATTTTTTACATATCACATCATCTCAACAGTTTTTCTATTGAATTTTTTGATGAAAAAAATTGGAGATGATCTTTTCACCGTGAAGATCATATCCCTGAAGTTTCATAAAAAAATTCAATTTTTTACTATTTTAAAAAATGGTATGTACCGGAATTTGCACCATAAGGAGTCCTTACAGGAGAGAGCATCTATATAACTGTATTTACTTTATAATTATTTAAATATAAAAATAAAAAAACTGATTTTTATTTTTAACAGTTTTTCTTAAACTTTTTTATAAAACAGTTTTTTGATAAATAGAAGACCTTTTATATAGGAATTAAATAACTGACTTTTTTTTAATAAAAACAGTTTTTATAACGTCGTTTTTTAAAAATAAAAACTGTTTTCTTAGTTTTTGAATTATATTTTTATAAAAACATTATTCTTCTTTCTATATACACAATCATTTTTTTACAAATAAATGATTTTTTTAAATCGCCATTTTTTCTAAATTTGGGTACGTCTCATAGCATTTATTCACTTTGAAAAAAAAATCCGCTTTCACCAAACTACCAATAACTAATACACTTTTTGATGATATGTTATGGCAAAAAATTGAATGAGATTAACACATATTATCGTTGGCCCTAAAAACTCTATAAAACCCATATATTTGCTTTTTTGGCAAAGAGATTTATGTGTTCTTGGAAAAACATGTGTACAATTATAATGAGGCAGTTGGAACTGTTTGGTTTAACTAAGAGTCAAATATTTACGAAAAAAAATAGACGCTTTGTAAATTTAGGACCTATTGTAATATGTATTTTGAAAATAGGATAACAAATATTTTATTTATAGTTTTAGTCCCTATTTTTGAATAAAGCGGTTGGTGTGGACCCATATTCATAAATTGTCAACCAATTACAGCATGCCACATGTTCCTTTAATTTGAAAATAGGGACTAAAAATGAAAACGAAATGTTTGTTGTCATATATCCATAATTAATATTATTTGAAGTCCTAAAAGTACATAATTTAAAAAAAATAACATAGGGCCCTTTTTAACATAGTTTGCATACGAATTCTGACGGGAAAAAAATTCTTGACTTTTTGTGATTCAAGTTTGTTGCCGTGAAGCTTGTTCGTGCTTAACTTGTTAAGAAATAGGGTACCGAGAAAATAGAGAAAGAGTTTCTCATTAATTGGTATTAATAATAACGGGGCACCCTTTATTTATAGTACGAGTCACTAAAGATCACAATAAGAGTGAACATGACCCAAAATATGGTAGATACAACTATTTATAATAGGGGATAGTTATTCTCACACCCTCTATGTCTTTCGCCACTCTTTGGGTAGTAAATGACAATTGCGCCCTTAGGTTTATATAATCTAAATGTTCAATTTTTTCACCTCCAACTAAAACAAATGCATTTGATAAAAAGGAAAAAAATATTTTCAATAAAAAAAATTGTTTTTTTATATATATAAAAAAAACTGTTTATAAAACATAAAATCTTATCTATTTTTTTTAATTAAAAAATGACTTTTTTTGTTAAGAAACTATTTTCTTCAAAAAAGTGTTTTTTTTTACAAAATTTATTTTTGGTTAAAAACCTCTTTTTTTGTACTATTTTAAAAATAATCTTTTTACTATTTAAAAAAATATGATACGCACCAGCAGTATGTATAGGCGCTTCGACCACCTATACATACCGCTGACACGTACTATTTTTTCTAATATGTTGGTCCGCGCCAACGGTATGTATTGATGGTCAGACTGCCTATACATACCGCTGACAATTTTTTTAAATAGTAAAAAGATTATTTTTAAAATAGGGTGACGCTGATAATTTTTTTAAATAGTAAAAAGATTATTTTTAAAATAGTAAAAGAACAGTTTTTAACTAAAAAAATAAATAACGTAACAGTTTGTTTAAATAAATAAAAGAAACAGTTTTTAACTAAAAATAGATAACATTTGACGTTTTATAAACATTTTTATATATATATATAAACTAGTTTTTTATTGAAAATATATATTTTTTGTTTTTTATCAAATGTATTTGTTTTAGTTGGAGGTGAACTTAAGGACACAATTATCATTTACTACCCAAAGGGTGTGGGGGGAGACATAGAATACTATAATAATTTATTTTTCATTTTTGGACGATAGAAGTCGCCGGACTTCCTGTCGCCGTTCCTCCGGGCACTGAAGTGCAAAATTAAATTTGCAACTTTATTTTTATTTATTTACTATTTCATTAGTTGTTTTAGCTGAACATGCATTTTAAAAATTATACCAAATATTTATTTATCAAAACAAATTATACCATATATTCCTGTAGGTCTATGTCGGTAGTGGTGTGTATAAGCAGTTGCAACTTTCATCATAGTGCAAATTTAGTTTTGTAACTTTAAGTTTTTAATTTTTTTGACTTTTCTTTGATTATTTTTGGTCAAAATAAGCTAAAGATTTAATTTAGCATTATTGCGGTGCGTATTTGAATTTTTACAAGTGAGTTGTAAACTAATTTTTGTATTGTGTCACCGGAAAATTAAATTTGCACAAGGGTTTTGGAATCACAATTACATTTCAACACTGTAAATGTTTTTTAATAGAATAATAAAGAACAAAATACACACAGACACTTTTAAATGGAACAAAAATTTGAATGAGATTAACACATAAACATAACACACACCAATCTTCCCTAATCTTCACAAATTAAATGAAATTAACAGAAATTGTCAATTAAGGACCAGCACAACCACAAACCACCACCATCAAAATCTAAAACTAATGTCAATGCCAAAAATGAAACTGAAGTTTTGAGCATAATACCCAAATAAACCTTAAAACCACCAAAACAATTACTAAAAAATAAATGATATTAGAATTAAATAGTACCCAATCCCCTAGAAATTTAACGTAGAGTACTAAAAATCAAGAGATATGAAATTATAACAAACTATGTCAACTTTGCAGTAAAAATGTAACAGAATTTGTTGAAAAAAATAATTTGCAACAGAACTTTGTTGGAAAAATAAATTTCCAACAGAATTATGTCAAACCAAATAAACGAAATGTAATACCCCCAAAAATATAATAAATATGTTTTTGGGGAAAAGTTAGAAACTATCTTGTTAAATATTTTTGGTGCTAAAACAGAAAATTAATATTTTTGTACGAGGACTTTCGTTGAACCAAGTTCATAAACTAGTACATTTGGTACATTATAATAAATGTTTATTTCTTTTAATAGCACTAATTAAAATAATAAATGTATATGGTAATGATGTGGTAAATTGGGGTAATCCTTTAGGCTCAGTTTGGTTGCGTAAATTATTTGATTATGTAAATTGGTTCATTGTGAATTAGTAAATTGTGAATGAGTGAATTTGAAATGAGTTAATTCCAATTTTACACAATGTTTGGTAATTTGAAATTGATGTTAAGGTTCTATGAAAAAAAGACAAAAACAAATCAAGAGAGAGAGGGGGAGGGAAAGAGAGAGGGAGAGGAGGAGGGAGAGGGAGAGGGTACTCCTATTCCAAATGGATTCATTTCAACTTTTTTGTGAAATGATCTAATTTCATATTTTGCACATGAGCTAAAATGGGGCAATTAATGAATCATTTCATTAATGAAACCAAACATAATTAATAGGTCAATTTGTAAATGGATCAATTTATTAATGATCTAATTTACAATTTTGAGATAACCAAACGGGGCCTTATTAAATGAATTTTTGTGTCCCTGGAGTTATGATTGAACTCAACTGTTTAGTTTGTCATAATTTTGAAAAATATATAGATGCTTAGTAGTGTGGCTTGGTAGATGTTCAACAGATGTTCAATTTAATGACAGAAAAACGCTCCAAATAATACAAACATGGGATTTTATGCGAGGGCCACAGTTTCATATTCGTGTCATATGCAAGGAATTATGTGAGAATAGTCACACAATGAGACGTTTTATTGTGCAAAAATTGAAGAAGTTATAAATGACGAATAATGGAAGGATAAAATAATCGTAGTACAAAAAATTACTTTACAAACTAGTTGCATATGTTGTGAATTTTACCTAATTATAAACTTGATGTATTTTGAACTTATAGTAGAATCCTAAGATAGAGGTCGTATCTTGGAGCGATAATAAGTGCTTTTGTTCAAGCTACGATTAGTCTCGGATTCGAGACTTGAGAACGGTTTCTACGTATTATAAAATAATATGGGAGTAAGGCAGTCGACATTTACCTCTCCCATGCGTTGCAGTGAAGCAGGAACCCTGTGCACTGGGTATAACTTTTTTTTTAGTGGAGTCCTAAGATGGTGCTGGTGTTGTTGGAAATCTGAAATTTAATATTTGTACTCATTCTCTTTTGCTTTGTTTTTTCATATTTAATGTGATACATATTATCATGATCCTTAAGATAAAAAATAGTTGTAGAAATTGTATTTCTTCTAATTCGCAATTCATATAACACTCCTAAACAATATAAAACATTATATATGCCTAATAATAAAAAGAGGGGGGAGTGCGTGAGAGAATACGATTGTAAAGTGAAATTATCTATTTAATAATATCTATCAAAAGGGCTAAAGGCAAGTGTATTTATACACAAGATCCGCTTCCTCACACTACACCAAATCCTGTGAATGGTCACCCACACGGGGTCACGACCCAAAGTCGTGATCACATCAACTTTGGCGTTATCATATCCATGACCCACTGTGGTCATGGATGCTCTTGGACATGGTCACGGCTCAAATCCCTGACCAGGGTGGATCACGGCCTTAAGTCGTGACCATTGTAGCGCCAAATTTGCACCAAAGTTCCCTTCAAATTTCGTCACGGATGGGTCACGGACATAGGTCGTGACCGATAGCACAATGCACACCATATGGGTCACGACTTTGGCCGTGACCATATCAATCTGTTTGTGGGCGTGGGTCATGGCTTGGGGCCGTGACCACATGGCTGATTACGCGCTGACATGGAAAAAATTTAAGGGTCATGGAAGTGGGTCATGTCTCTAGGGCATGACCAGTGTGACCTTATACTAAAATCATTTTGCCTCGTTTTCATTTCTTCTCGCGGCAATCTCTCTCTCTCTCTCTCTCTCTCTCTCTTTCTCTGTGCGATTTCGACGATTTGCATTCTCAATCTCTCTCAAACCCTAATTTCGGCCCTTATCTCTATCAATCTCAAAGGTAAACCCTATTTTTTGTGTTTCTGATTTAAACCCTAGTGTGTATCTGTAATAAACCATATTTTTATGGCTTTTGAAATTGGGGATTTATTAAATTTAATTGAGATATTAATTTAATATTTATCCGGAATTTCATTTTAAATATTTACCAGCGTGACGTGAGTTAGTAATTATTAAAAATTTGTTGAATATTACTGGATGAGTACAGTAATATATAAGATTGATTTTATTAAAAATTATCACGAGTAAATAAAATGACAATTATGAAAATTTAAGTCGGGACGCGCCTGTGTCGTGTCGGGACTAAATTATTATTATTAAAAGTGAATCTATTATAAGTTGACCGTATGGTCATTTCAAGTGCGCCAAAGTGTCCGGAAGGGTTGAGTTAGTCAGAAAAATGTACCCGGGGATTTAGTTTGGGTCTTGGGGCGTTTTTAGGCCTAATTGACATCCCGGGAGGGTATATTAGACATTTTGTATTTTTGGGTAATTAAACCCACGAATTTCCTAAGTGTATATCAACCATTAGGAGTTGTCTTTTAGGGTTAACAAACACAAAACCTAAGAACGTCCATTAGAGAAGAAGATAGGAAGCTTTCCAAGCAATCTAAGGCCAAGAACTCATCCGTTTGCACCGCCACACCACCAAAACGTAGATCGCATGCTGAGGAACGCAACGATACCCTTTTCATCCACAAATTAGAACCTTGAATTCCAGGCAAGTATCTATATTTCTTCGTTTTTAGTTAATGTCTCACCCATGTTAGTTTAAGATTGTTAAGAACATGTTTTATGGAAGAAATTTATAATTTAGAGACTTTAAATCGCATGCTTTAGAGGAACTAAATATATTCTGGACATATCAATCATATGTAGAGGATTACCCACGAATTTGTAGGGATTTAGAAGCAAGAAATCTGGAAAAGAAGTAGAAGAATGAATGTTTCATGAAAAATTAGGGTTCTTGATAATTATGTTAATTTTACCCCATAAATTCGATACCTTTGATGAATTTGGTCATATTTCACGTAAGAAATCAGGTATATAGGTATATAGTACCGGTAGTAAAGTTGTTTGGGAGTTTGGGGATCATTAATGGAGTTTTGGTTGAGGTTGGAGAGGCAAACCCGTAACTTAACCATGGCAGAATTCGTCATAACTGCTTGATCGATCGATCGACCCCAATCCTCGATCGATTGATCCCTCATGGAAAACTTCATATTTTTCTCCTTTTTATTTAATTTGGTTAAAAAGTGTAGGAACACTTGATTACTATTGATAGAGTATAATGGGTTATAAAGAGGACCAGTAGGGTCTAGGTAGACTCCGTTGAGTGAAATTTAATGTGAGATGAAATTGTGGATTAACGGGGAGTCATTCACACATAGGAAATTGTGCGTACGTTAACTAAAAGATTGAGACTCGTAAAGGATTTAGACCAGAAGGTAAGTCATAGTATTCCTACTGAAATTATACTTAGTGAGGTAGAATACTTCGAGAGATGATAAGTAAGTATGAAATAAATTATAAATGAGAATAAAAGAGGCGAATCCGTTATGCGAGATAATCGAGTAATATGTGCTAAGAACGGATAATCATAATTATGGGTCGTGGGCATACCTAATTTAGAAATGTGAATATTTATATATATGACTGTGTGATTGTGCATATATTATGTTTCTGTGTAAAAATCATACCCGAGCTACTTGCTATCATGGAGGTTTTCGCGCTGGGATAGTCTTATCTCGATTGGACCTCTATGAGGGATATTGGCTCGTACCCTAGAAGATAGTATCCTTGATACAGGCTATTTGAGTGATAGTCAGATGGTCCTAAGAGACGTGAGGGTATGTGCTTACCTCTTAGTGACTTGGAACTATGCTTCGCCTCTATTTGTATGTGTTTGTGTTAATACAGTTCGAGAGTGGTTTCGAACTAGTATTTCCCTTAGTACGAGTGATATGGGGACTTGATAGTAGAGTATGCCAGCACCATAGATTTTATGTGGGGAGCCGTTAGTATATATATTATATATATGACTAATATATATACGTATATCTATATGGGAACTTTTTACTGTTCGTATAAGTAGTTAAGGAATGAATACATGCTTCAACTTTATTATAAGTGTTCAGGAACTTTATAACGGTACTGAGCTGCTCTAAATAACGTAAGAAATCTTGAAGAGATTGATTTCCTAAAGTAAATATCATAACCTTTCTTTTCACTTGATAAAACCTTATGGAGAATAAGTTAGAGAAACTTATGAGATTTATTAGTTCGGTAGGCGTGCACACTAGATGAGAGGTGAGAATTCTCAAGAGAGTGTCGCACACTAACATGGTTATTGCATTAGCCGATAAGAATTTTAAATACTTACTAAACTATTTTTAAAACTATTTTACACTCGGGCTCTGACCCGTTTTCTCTCTTTTCTCTCTCTTGTATATATATATGTATCATAGGTGCCCAGCCACAGGGGCATCATGCATAGGTTCTATGGATTGGACGTGCTGCAGCTTATGTGGGAGTTGCATGACTTTGTTTTAGACGACCTCTTCATTGATTCAGTTCTTGCTTTAGTTCTTCATAATTAGGGCATGTGTTGCCTGATTTCCTATTCCGTTTGGTTTTTGTGAGAGATTTATGTTTATTTATATTTTCTAGTATTTAGTACTACTTCGGAGTTAACTCTTGTCAGGATGGTTTCATGTATGGTTAGTTGACTTGGTTTATTTAATCTAGATGGATTAATTCTTTTGTGTTGATTGATATCCGTAGCACTTATGTGATTCTTAGATTGATGATTATTTAAAAAGGGTGTTCAAGTTGGAATTTAAAAATGAAAATAAGACTTTAAATTGTTTTGTCACTTAGCTTAATTATTTAGGGAGTTTAATTTGAAAATTTTATTTTGCGTCAGTGATTTAAAGAATGAACCAACCGTTCACCTTGATTTTAATTTAATAAAGGACTGATCACCCGGTATTTAATTTTGCGGGGTGTCACAGGTGGTATCAGAGCATCAGGTTCTAGTGTCCTTAGGATCTGTACGGCTTATTATGTTTCCAGCGTTACTTTGTTTGATATAGAGCCCTATGCTTAGGATTGTTCGTTTCTATGGTGAGATTTAGTTCTCCAGCTATAACGTATGTACATTAGTGAATTGTAATACCCCGCATTTTTTATTGAATTGAAAATGAAAAAAAAATAACTATTCTAGTGTATATATTCAAAATGTTTGGAAATGAAACTATGTCAGTATATATATTCAAAATGATTGGAAATGAAAAGTTAAAATGAATTCATTGAGTTACGAATGTGTGACTTAAATATTAGAAGCGAATTAACGCGTAAAAGAATCGAGAGAGTTAAATTTGGGGCAATGGCATTTTTGTAAATTAACTAACCCTAGGTATAAATAGAAAAGAAGAGAAGAAGTCTTCATTTTATCATTTCACAATGGGGGCTAGGGTTTGGTAGAGAGAGAGAGTAAGAAGAGAAGAAAGCTAAGAGGATTTCAAGAAGATTCAACTTCTCCATACAATCAAAGGCAAGTTAATAACCTATATGTGTATATTATGTATCTATAATGAAATTTCATATGAACATGTATTTGGATCCCTAAACTAATATGAAATTAATGTTAAAAATGATATGCAATGTATTAGGATCATCGTCCATGTAGATTCAAATGCAATAACATCATTATAGGGATTGAGATGTAGAACAACCTCTTGAATTTTAGAAATCTATGAAATTAAGTAAATCGTCATATTAAAAACTATTTTGAGCTGTTTTGGTTCCGAAAATGGATGTTTCGTCCGCCTAGTCCGGTGGAAAATCATATTCTGAACAACTTTGTAGTTTTAAGTTTGATGTAAATTATGTTATATTATAAATAATGACTATTGTATAACTCGAGTAAGAGACTTGACACGATTGTATATATACATAAGCGTGAAATTATTTTACATGTATATTGTTGAGTATACACTAGACTAGTCCTCCGGTCGACGTAGGCACATGTTGAATGCGATTTTTTGTGATTGATCCGGTTAGGTTCCGCTCGAGTGCCGTGTCGGAGATAAACCACCGGAACCGGACACATGGTTGTAATGCGGGTCGGATAGAAAGACCTTGAAACGCCATGTGATTTAGGACCTAGTATGATTGCCCTTGCCACGTAAATATTGGGGAATATTCGTGTGTAGGCCTAGTGTTACGACTTGTTCCCCCGAGTAACGATAGTGACCCGATATGACTTATTGTGTGAGATATTATGCTTCCGTCTTAAAATAATATCCCGAATTGATGCATTTGATATTATACTTGAAGGAAATATTTTGATACGTTAAATACTGAAATGGGATTAATAATGATTAATCATGATACGATATGAGACTACACGTTACTCGAGTTTGGGTTGGGTAGTCACGACATAGGAACATTGGTTGGGTAATTGAACAACTTAATTACTGGAGACGAGTAATGACTAGTGTGCTTTCATTATAAGTACATCTTATAATATTATATCTTGTTTTCTTGCTTTGACGTTCGTTTATCTTGCTTCTTGCTCCTCTCTTATATATATAATATATGACAGGTCCTCGTCCCGTTGGACAATAGACTATGGAGCCTGATGAGATCATATCAATCTTAGGATTCATGTAGCCGTGGAGTTATTCTATTTTAATTTATGTCATTCGTTTCCCTTTTCTTAAGGGTGGTATCAAAGATTAATATCACTTGTTTATATTTTGGATTTGAGAGAATTATTGTATTACTCTTTCCCATTTTGTGTTAGGCCGCATGTATTGGCATTTTATATTTTCAGTTTGAGATTACTGATGGATTATTACAGTTAATAGTTATGAGTTGGTTTCACTTGTTATAGTTGTTATGAAGTGATATGGTTACACGTATGAGAGTGTACATGTTTACTTTACTGCATTTATTTAAATTTTGTTTCTAATGCCAACTTATTGACGCTCCACTTTAATTTA
The DNA here is from genome assembly GCA_949130495.1 of Sambucus nigra. Classification (NCBI taxonomy): domain Eukaryota; kingdom Viridiplantae; phylum Streptophyta; class Magnoliopsida; order Dipsacales; family Adoxaceae; genus Sambucus; species Sambucus nigra. The sequence continues at coordinate 34,321,487 of OX422212.1, forward strand.
ATTGGGCGTAGCTAACCGAATTAGATTTAAAATGCAGGGTTGTCACATGAATCTTGATTGCGTTCGGGCGTGTTCGAACAATGAAATATGGAAGGCAAGGGTCGTTGGGTGGACAACAGGAGGCAAGGCTTAATTGAGGTTGTAGAGCATATTCGAGGATGATGATCGTGGTTAAGGTCACCCCTATTATGGCATGAGAAGCCAGGATTGTAAAGACGGCTAGAGCGCAACCTATGATTTCCAAATGTTGCTATAGTCGAAAGAGGTGCAAGAGTAGACTCACCCAATGTGGTCTGACTGGGAAAAAAGTCAGACGAGACATTAAAGAGAACTGTCAGTGGAAATTCTAAAAATGCGCATATTATGTGTGTTAGCCAAAGGAGGTAAAATATCCAAAGGTTTGGACATATGATGGAGTGTGGCTAACTGAAAGTGAAAATTTGGAGTAAAATTTTTCTTGGCTTGCCAGAACGAAGTTATAATGGTGGGAGTCAGCAACCACTTTTAGAAGTGGAATGCTATGTCTATAGAAGGATCTTGGGTATAGTTTGACCACATGTTCCTTCATCGGATGTTCAGGATAAAATGTGAACATTGTTCTGAACTCATCACAGGAGGACCTGATAGAGGTCCATTTGTGATTATGAATCTAAACCGTTAGAGGATATTATATCGGAGGATGTAGATACAAATGAAGAAGAGGACTCCAAGTGGGAGATCGACTCGTAATAATAGTTAATAACACTTAAAAAGAGAATTCTGGTGGACGGTCGATTCAGAGGTTGACAATGTCGTGCTTTGTCAATGGAGATGATAATGTTTCTTTGTGTATAAAGCTAAAAGAATCGAAGAATTTATTCAAGAATAAGACTGGATGCAATGGTGGTAGTGTAGCACCACAAGGGGTGTGTGGATACACATCAGGGGACCCATTTAAATGAATCAGATAGCTGAATTCTTACCGAGCGATGGTGAATTCAGTAAGGACTACTTTATCCAGCATCATATTCTTTAGGGCCAACAAGGCTAAGGGAATAATGGGGGTAGCCATCAGGAATCGAGCCTACCAAAGTCCGAGAGAAGGACAATCCTAATATGGTTAGTATGGCAGGTGATAAGTGGATTATGTGTAGAGGTATTTTGTGGAGAGTGAAATCACATGCGTTAATGTTTTCCCGAAGTGAGTTAAGGCATAAGAGTAGGATGCCTAGTAAATGACAACGATTAAAGTGGTTTTTATTTTGGTTTGGACAAGCATGTTACGCCCGGGGACCATTTGTGCAGTCAAGACGATTATAAAGGTAGAAGTATGAGTTTTATCCTAGGAGGATGAGGCGTGTTTTATGTGACATGAGCTAGTCACTATATTTTTGTTCATTTCTAGATTAGCATGTGAGACGAGTTTTAATGCGTATAACTATAAACATTATTATTATGTGAATATTTTTCCTAGTGTAGCGGGATTATCTTTAGTGCTATCTGCGGAGGATGAATGGGTGTATTAATAGTGTTATATAATTTATTGAGGCTACTCGTTTTGGTGGTGTGATACACAAGTATGATATTATCTTGGTTACAAGTTTATAGTAATGGTTAGTACGATAGTAGGAAGTTATTGCAAGGCTATCAGAGTGGCTGCCTTAGTGCAGCATGTTTTGTCCTGGCGAGGCCTCACCTATGAGAGGGTCGGGTTCGAATTTATATCATATATTATAGAGACTTAGAAGGGTATAGTTGTATCGAAATGTTTAATCCCGGGGTGTTTAGGGACCTTGTTGCCATGGTTCAGTGTGTACTGGGTTTACCAATGAGCGGAAGGATTTGACCCATTATTATGTTTAGCGCTCAGGACTTGGTGATAGGAAGAGTGCATTGTTAGATCTATCATGTGAGAGTTAAGAGTTAGACTCATATGTTTGGGGACAACATTTGGAGGGTCTCGATTGTATGTGTATGAGGTTTGCGGATTGTGATTACCACCAATACTGAACGATATAGCAAATGGCGAAATGTCTTTATGTAAGTGTAATTACGAGAGGAGATGTAACTTTTCTGTCAAGAGACGGAATAAAGGGGTACATGTTATGGATGGAGGGCCTAACGGATTTCGAGATCCGATAATGCTAAGTAGTAGTGTATCAGGGGGTCCTTGTTTAGATTTCGCTTTGTGAGATATCCCACACATGAAACGTAGCGTAAGGTTGGAAGTAGGGAGATGTTTGGTCATTAATCCATGAGTTCGATACCTCGGTCGTTATTGGAGAAGGAATTTATAACTATAAGTGGAAAGTTAAATTATGATTTAAGGCCAGTGGATCAGGTTGTGTGGTAGGAAAGCATTGAAAGTTTTGTTTTATCACCACGAGTTGAAGGGTGGAACAATGATAAGGAGAATTTAAAATTTCAATTTCTAGGGATGATTGAGAATACCCAAGTGTTGTAACCGCGTTCTGAGCACAAGGGAAATAAATAGTTGGGATGATTTTTAGCGTGGATTATTTGGGAAGAATTTTTAATACAAGAGACAAGACTTGTATTTATTTTGATGTATAGAGCATTGATGATTTATTTTAGTTGTTGTATTTATTCGAGAGAATTGTTGTACTTATTTGAAGAGATTTGAGATTAGTGGTTTCTCTTTTGTTGTTGTGGAATGTAAAAGCGAAATACCTTGCATTTTGATGGATTTGGTTAGTTTTATCGATGAGTAGCGCGCCGTTCGCTCTTCCCAGGCTGGCAGGGTGCTACAAAATGTGGGCATCCTGGTTAGATGATGTTAGAATCGTCCGAGTTGTAGGGATGTGGGAATAGACGTGTGGAATTTATATTTGTGGTACTAACATAACGAGGTAGAAGTGGTAGAGTGGATTAACCTTCGCGTGAAGAACGATGATCCATATATACGTATGCGATTAGAGTAGCACACCCGAATCTAGTTGGAAGGCTGTAGGAAGCCATTTAAAAAGGAATATTCTTTGAGAAGGGTAAAACTTAACTATTATTGAGGACACTCAGATCAGAGTTGTAATTAGTCAAATGTGAGAGCGACTGGCACGTACAAAGTGTGATGATGTTAATATGGTATAAAAGGTCCCACAGTGCACATCGTAAAGAGAAGTGCACGGGTCGAAACTTTTGGCATACACCGAGGGAAGAAGGGGAGTATTAAGTGTCACTTAATGTGAATCAGTAAACGTAGACGTCGATGTTGGGCGGGACATAGCGAGTAGTCTCCGCGGGCACCCCTCATAGAGAGAAATCGGTTGGAACGAAAGGATCAACCAGAGAATTTTGTAGCAAACCTACGATTACTAAAATAGAAAAGAGTAATTGTGTGAAATTTCTTGGATGGGGTGCCAACTTCAAGGTAAGGTCATGAGTTTCTTAGAATGTGTGGAAAAAATTGACATAAAAGAAAGTGATTATTATTCTTTTGGGTGGTATATACTATTAGACAGTGTGCCCCAGCCTTTCTTTGAAATTAAGAATCGCACCGGTAAGAGGTTCTTCCCGGTATTATTCTGAACTAGAATGAGATCATTGAACCACACCTTCGAAACAGAGTTTCAGGAAGCAATGGGGATAACGTTTCGTTTTGAGTAGGATGTATCAACCATAGCCAGGGTGTAGGCGAACGGTGATTAACGATTATGGGAACCGCGTGAAAGTATTTTTGAATTCATTGCGATCGTTTCATTTCCACAACGGTTATAGCTAGCAACTGGAGTATAGTACGATAATTGGGGGAGGATATTGCTTAATGGTAGGTTTCCTTAGGAGAACTCGTACCTGTTTATTGTGAACAAGGTGCTTATTGAGGTTTTGGTGTGGAAAATCCTTAACTTTTCTCACTCTGAATGTTAAGAGATTGTCGGATAATCAGAATTTTGGATTGGTCGAGTTTGAGTCTGATGACTATGGTGGAATTACCATGGCTGTTTTAGGAGAGCAAGAGTGTGCAGTTGTTCGTATAGTTTCTCTCAGAATAAGAGTTTAGTGTTTAGCCAAATACGAGTAATTATTACGTAGTGAGGTGCGGCCTCCCAATAATATTAAGACAATGGGGGCCAATGATGTGTAGGCTCGCCTTATGCGAATAGCAATGGATTAGAGCAGAATGTGAAGTGCCGTCATTAAAGTGTGACTCTATCACTGGTAGTATTGAGAGTGTTAAATAAGCTTATTGTGAGGCGGGGAGGACTATAGAAATTCGCCTTACCTAAGAGTCCATTTTGCGTATTGTTAAAGTATCCAGATCTATTCTTATCAGGCATACCTTATTTTCTGAATTTCGGGATGAAATTTCGTTATTAGGGGCGAAGTATATAATACCCCGTATTTTTATGGCTTTAAAATTGGAGATTTATTAAATTTAATTGAGATATTAATTTAATATTTATCCGGAATTTCATTTTAAATATTTACCGGCGTGACGAGAGTTAGTAATTATTGGAAATTTGTTGAATATTACTGGATGAGTAAAGTAATATATAAGATTGATTCTATTAAAAATTGTCACGAGTGAATAAAATGGCAATTATGGAAATTTAAGTCGGGACGCGCCTGTGTCGTGTCGGGACTAAATTATTATTATTAAAAGTGAATATATTATAAGTTTCATGTATGATCATTTCGAGTGCGTCAAAGTGTCCGAAAGGGTCGAGTTAGTCATAAAAGTATACCCGGGGGTTTTGTTTGGGTCTCGGGGTGTTTTTAGGCCTAATTGACATCCCGAGAGGGTATATTAGAGATTTTGTATTTTTGGATAATTAAACCCACGAATTTCCTAAGGATATATCATCCATTAGTAGTTGTCTTATAGGGTTAACAAACACCTAAGAACGACCATTAGAGAAGAAGATAGGAATCTTTCCAAGCAATCCAAGGCCAAGAACTCATCTGTTTGCACCGCCATACCAACAAAACGTAGATCGCATCCTAAGGAACGCAACCATACCTTTTTCATCCACAAATCAGAACCTTGAATTCCAAGAAAGTATCTATATTTCTTTGTTTTTAGTTAATGTCTCACCCATGTTAGTTTAGGATTGTTAAGAACATGTTTTATGGAAGAAATTTATAATTTAAAGACTTTAAATCGCATGTTTTAGAGGAACTAAATATATTATGGACATATCAATCATATGTAGAGGATTACCCACGAATTTGTATGGATTTAGAATCAAGAAATCTGGAAAAGAATTATAAGAATGGATGTTTCATAAAAAATTAGGGTTCTTGATAATTATGTTAATTTTACCCCATAAATTCGATACCTTTGATGAATTTGGTCATATTTCACATAAGAAATCAGGTATATAGGTATATAGTACCAGTAGTAATGTTGTTTGGGAGTTTGGGGATCGTTAATGGAGTTTTGGTTGCGGTTGGAGAGGCAAACCCGTAACTTAACCATGGCAGAATTCGGCATAACTGCTTGATCGATCGATCAACCCCAATCCTCGATCGATCGATCCCTCCTGAAAAACTTTATATTTTTCTCCTTTTTATTTAATTTGGTTAAAAAGCGTAGGAACCCTTGATTCCTATTGATAGAGTATAATGGGTTATAAAGAGGACCAGTAGGGTCTAGGTAGACTCCGTTGAGTGAAATTTAATGTGAGATGAAATTGTGGATTAACGGGGAGTCATTCACACAAAGGAAATTATGCGTACGTTAACTAAAAGATTGAGACTCGTAAAGGATTTAGACCAGAAGGTAAGTCATATTATTCCTACTGAAATTATACTTAGTGAGGTAGAATACTTCGAGAGATGAGAAGTAAGTATGAAATAAATTATAAATGAGAATAAAATAGGCGAATCCGTTATGCGAGATAATCGAGTAATATGTGCTAAGAACGGATAATCATAATTATGGGTCGTGGGCGTACCTAATTTAGAAATGTGAATATTTATATATATGACTGTGTGATTGTGCATATATTATGTTTCTGTGTAAAAATCATACCCGAGCTACTTGCTATCATGGAGGTTTTCGCGCTGGGATAGTCTTATCTCGATTGGACCTCTATGAGGGATATTGGCTCGTACCCTAGAAGATAGTATCCTTGATATAGGCTATTTGAGTGATAGTCAGATGGTCCTAAGAGACGCGAGGGTATGTTCTTACCTCTTAGTGACCTGGAACTATGCTTCGCCTCTATTTGTATGTGTTTGTGTTAATACAGTTCGAGAATGATTCCGAACTAGTATTTCCCTTAGTACGAGTGATATGGGGACTTGATAGTAGAGTATGCCAGCACCATAGATTTTATGTGGGGAGCCGTTAGTATATTTATATATATATATATATATATATATATATATATATATATATATATATATATATATATATATATATATATATATTATATGTATGACTAATATATATACGTATATCTATATGTGAACTTTCTACTGTGCGTATAAGTAGTTAAGTAATGAATACATGCTTCAACTTTATTATAAGTGTTCGGGAACTTTATAACGGTACTGAGTTGTTCTAAATAACGTAAGAAATCTTGAAGAGATTGATTTTCTAAAGTAAATATCATAACCTTTCTTTTCACGTGATAAAACCTTATTGAGAATAAGTTAGAGAAACTTTTAAGATTTATTAGTACGGTAGGCATGCACACTAGATGAGAGGTGAGAATTCTCAGGAGAGTGTCGCATACTAACATGATTGTTGCATTAGTCGATAAGAATTTTAAATACTTGCTAAACTATTTTTAAAACTGTTTTACACTCGGGCTCTGACCCGTTTTCTGTCTTTTCTCTCTCTTGTATATATATATGTATATGTATTACAGGTGTCCAGCCACAGGGGCGTCATGCATAGGTTCTTTGGATTGGACGTGCTGCAGCTTATGTGGGAGTTGTAGGCCTTTGTTTTAGACGACCTCTTCATTGATTCAGTTCTTGCTTTAGTTCTTCATAGTTAGGGCCTGTGCCGCCTAATTTCCTATTCCGTTTGTTTTTTGTCAGAGATTTATGTTTATTTATATTTTCCAGTATTTAGTACTCCTTCGGAGTTAACTCTTGTCAGGATGGTTTCATGTATGGTTAGTTTACTTGGTTTATTTAATCTAGTTGGATTAATTCTTTTGTGTTAATTGATATCCGTAGCACTTATGTGATTCTTAGACTGATGATTATTTAAAAAGGGTGTTCAAGTTGGAATTTAAAAATGAAAATAAGACTTTAAATTGTTTTGTCACTTAGCTTAATTATTTAGGGTGTTTAATTTGAAAATTTTATTTTGCGACAGTGATGCTAAGAATGAACCAACCGTTTACCTTGATTTTAATCTAATAAAGGACTGATTACTCGGTATTTAATTAGGCGTGGTGTCACAGTATCTCTCTCTGTGTGTGTGTGTGTGTGTGTATGTGTGTGTGTGTTTTAATGTATTTCTGTGTTTGTGTGTGTACGTGTGTATATGCGTATGTATTCATGTGTTTATTTGTGTGAACGTATGTGTATATCTATGTATATGTCTGTACAACTGTATATGTGTGTGTATATGTATGTGAATATGTGTGTGAATTTTTTTTTTCAAGAAAATGGATGTAAAATTTAGGAGTTGAAATTTATTGCATTATTTATTATTGGGTATTGCTAACATTAATTGAGAATTTTTATTTAAATGTTGAAATGAATTGCATTATTTAAGGGTATTTATTGGGTATTGTTAGTATTCACTGAATGTGGTTACTTAGGGAGGCTTGAAATCTATTTAGAGTCTGAAAGCAACTGAGTATTATAAGTATTGACTGAATGTGGTTACTTAGTGATTAAGATAAATAGCTTTATTTAGAGTTTAAAATTATCTCAGTATTTTAGGTTTCACCCTAATGAAATAATATACTTAAAATCCTCTCTTTATTATCAAAACGAAGTCAAACTAATATACTCGAATATACACGCCCTCATATACTTTTCTCAGGAAAAATGAGGCACGGTGATAATCACTGACAACAAGAGTTGGAGAGGTTGCAATTAGATTGCAAACATAACTCTTTTATTACTGAGCGTCATATAGAGGGTACTCCTATTTATAGGGATGGAAATAAAAAGATTGAACACTTTAACTACCTTATAAATCGTGGAGTTAATTTCTGACAAGATTAGCTGTTCAATCGTATTCTATTTTCCCTATCAGAAAATTGGGATGATGTTATACAAAATATATTTCACACATATAATCTAGATGTATCCCTGACCTTGGTTACGTTGTTCGAGAAGGAAAAAAAATCCACTCGTTATGGATACACTACGTACTGAGAGCATTGACATAGACTCTGATGTCTCGCGCCATATGCACGCTAAATTGAATCTTGCCAACAAGTTGAAAATGATGGGATTTCAAGTTCATGTCACGGATATCTACACATCAATCATAGATACCCTTCCTCCTAGTTGACCACGTGCAAAAATTCATAGGTTCTTAAAAACTAATAGTGAATGGATGGAGATCAGGCAGATTGAACATATTATAAAGTCTTACTTTGAAAAGGTGTGTGTGTGTGTGTGTGTGTGTGTGTTCGTAAGCTTGATTAATTAATTATAATTTCTTATTATAATTTTTTAGTCACTTATGATTTTTCAATTTTGTAGATATTGTCAGAGGAAACAACTCAAGGGAACAAAGTGCCGACAGGACACCGCAAGGAGATTCACCATCTCATGCGCAACCCGAATTCTCAACACCAATTGGGGAGTAATACACAACTCCACCAATGGTTATCTCCTCACCAAGTCCAACTGCTTCGACACCCTCATTCAGCACTCCCGTTGCTCCACCACCCCCATTCAACGTTGTCGACAATTCTTGCTCAACCCAAAAGAAGCCTATTGAGTTCTCCCTTCTTGGGAACAACCTGACGGGTGATAGGAATGACGTGCTAAATTTTAAAGCCCAATATTTGGCTTTAGGAAAAATGAACACGGGTGTTGGTGGACCAGACAACTGGAACCAGTTTGATCAAGCCATCAAAGATGATACATACGATCAACTCTCCAAGTATTTCTCATTTCCCGATCATTCTAAGAATAAGGTTCTATCTCAGGTTGCTGAATCATTGAGGACATATAGGAGAAACCATCTTAAAAAACATTTCCCAAAGGAGGCAATTGTAATATTCTGAGATTTTGGGGACAATAATTTGTTTATTTTTGGGAGAAAAATATTATTTTAATTGGAGAATAATTAAATTGGCATTTGAGGTCAAAATTTGAAGTTGTTAGAAAGTGATTCGAATGACGATTCTGAGGGTGCGTTTGTTTTCGGAAGGGTCGAGATAGTCGAAATGACTGTACTTGGGGCTTAATTGGGTTCCGAGATATTTTAAGTTCGTTTGGCTCGAATTAAAGTGACCAGGTCATTTAAAGTGTGTATTATCATTTAAAGTTGTGTATTTTGGGAGTTAAGGTTTATTAAGCCAGTGGGAGATAAAATCTCATTAGAGAGAAAGAGAAAGAAAGAGAGAAAGAGAGAGAAGAAGAAAAGAAGAAGAGAAAGAGGAAAAAGTTGGAATTTTCGGCCAATCCGTGATTTCGAGGATTAAACTTGCTAAATAATTGTTGTGTATCATTTATTTCATGATTTGGGGATAAAAATTATGAATTTTGGGATAAAATGTCAAAACCTAGATTTTGGGTAAAATCTTACAATTGGTGTGTATGTAATGAATTAGAGGTTGTAAATTAGTTGGGTTAAGTTATATACTGAGTTTTGAGGTTATATACATATGTTCGGGTTGAAGAGAAATGGTTGGAAGATGATAAAAATGAATTATGGATTTTGGAGAAGAAGGTGAATAGTGACACAACGTCACTTCAGAATCGATTCAGCTAGGAAATGAATCGATTCGGCTCTTGGTCAAAAAATGAAATTTGTAGATATTTTCGATACGGTCGCGTGGATGTTGACCGCGTAGTTTTCTGATTTGTTTTGGATTTATAATGATTTTTCTACGAAAAGCTATTCGAGATCAAAATTGTTAGTCAGAAATTAAGGTTAGAATTATTAGAGATAAATATTAGGGGTTCCCAAATAGAGTGTTAGGACCTCTAAAGGACTCGAGGAGATATGAAAACTTTGGGTTCGTAGAAATAAATTTGAGTTATAATTTAAATGGAGGTTTGGATTTTTGGAGAAAAAATGCCATTTTCGTAGCTGCTGAACAGGGCGAATCGATTCGGCCCCAATCCGGAATCGATTCGGAATGTTCCAGCTTGACAGATCTGAGTTACCGAATCTATTCAGACCCAAGCCCAATCAATTCGACCTGAGATAGTAGCCCATGTCTTTTGACCCGAATCGATTCGCCTTGGAGGCCGAATCGATTCGCTGGACCGAATCGATTCGGATTGGGCCCGAATCGATTCGAAAACAGGGTAGATTTGGGGATGTTTTTCTAGGGTGAGTTTCATCCCGCTTCGTTTGAGTTTATCGATTGGGAATCTCTATATGACTTATGAGGAGTATGTTTTGGAGACTTTTTGGAAGTTTTCCCTTATAATAAATTGTTGGGGTCGTATGGACTTATTTCGAGAGAATATTCTTAACGTAAATTGAATTGGGAGATGATTCATACGAATAAAAGTTGAGTGTGAATTTCAAGTGAGAAATAGTATAGTGTATACTAAGTGGGGAAGTTAGGTGAGTTGTTGACGAATAGTATATCGAGAGTATAATATACTAAATAATGATATTACTTCATTTACGCCTAAGCGCGTAATAAGAGTATGTAAATAGAGTGATATATATATATATATATAAGTGAAGCATACCCCCTCTATGCTATCATGAGAAGTTGTGCGATGTGGGTGAGTCCCCTGGCTTGACGAGCAGGGCGCGTATAGTTCCTAGGTTATAGCCTCCATTTATTATTGTGTGATTTTCATTAGGGGTGAGGCGTGGTGAGTATGTTTCGTCTCATTTTCGGGGAGGAACTATGACCGCTTCCCGTATGTTGTGATTTTGTTTTTACCAAGGCGGTGTGAGATTCCGACCGTTAGTACCCATGATGATATGTGAGTGATTCCCTGGTAGATGATAGCATTGAGAACCTGCATCCTTGAGTTATAGCTCACTGGGATGGTTATTATTATACTTATGTGAATAGTATATTATTTGTATATGATTATGTGATATCATATTTATCTCTAGAGTAAAGAGATATAAGAAGATTGATTGAATCTCATTCCGGGAGATTTTAATCGGACTAGTAGTGTGATGAATATGCAAAGTGAAAATGAAGCCTAGATAATTATATGAGTATATATATATATATATAGTACTTTGGGTATCGAGGGCATAATGGACCTCAACGACCAACATTACCAAGGAGTAGTGTATCGGGGGGGTTCCTTATTTGGACTTCGCTTGCGAGACGTTCCACGCACGAAACGCAGTGCAATGTTGGGAGTGGGTAGAAGTTAGTCCTTAGTTCTCATATTATCATATTAGTACATCTCGACGATCGATAGTGCCAATGAGTAGTGAATCGGGGTTCCTTGTTTGGATTTTGCTTGCGAGACGTCCCACGCATGAAACGCCGTGCACTATTGAGAATTGAGAATTGAGAATAATTAATTAATCATTTGTAGTATACAAGAACTTGGGCTATACGCGTCATGCATTGAGGGCATAATGAATCTTGACAATCAATACTGTCAAGGAGTAGTGTATCGGGGGGGTTCCTTGTTTGGATTTTCCTTCCGAGACGTCCCACGCACGAAACACAATGCAGTATTGAGAATTGGGAGAAGTTTAGTCCTTAGCACTTAGATGCTAATAACTCATATATATATATATATATATATATATATATATATATATATATATATATATATATATAATTGTGTCATAACTAGAGTATGAGAAATTCTAGTAAGAGAACGTTTATGTAGATTTTATATGTTAAGTAAGAGAATGGATAATTGAGATCGATAATATTAGAAATTGAAGGAGATGATTTAAATGGATTTTAGATGAGTATATATTGGGAGTATGTTAGATCACTTTTCCACTAGATAGATTTGGGAAATTATTTGGAGATCATGTGCATACGTTTAGTTTCGCGCTTTAGTTGAGAGGTGAGTTGGATTTTATGGAGAGTGCGACTCCACTTTAATCATGTTATAATGCATTTATAATTATTATGCATTTTAATGCACTTGCTAAAATGTTTTTTCACACCTCAGGCTCTGACCCGTTTGTACTTTCTCTTGCTATGTATATTTATTGTATTATTCTAGGTGTTCCCTCGCAAGGACGCTATTGATGTTATCCATCCAGTGTATTCATGGCGATGTGGAAGTAGCGGATTGTTGCGGTAGTTTGATATACTCGATTCCTATCTTTTGTATATCTAGATTAGGATTTAGTTTGTATATCGGGTTTATAACCAAGTGTTGTAGTGTAGCACTTTTATATTGTCTCTCTCAGATTATTGTATTGTCTGTGATCCGACAGCATATTCGGGTATTTCATTTTGAAGATTTTGTTGTACTTTGATCTTACTCTCCTTTATATTATTTGAGCATGTGTGTATCTCTTATCATATATAGTTGCTATGTTGTTGTATGATTTTGTTTTAGAGTCGTAAATAAAATGTTTTAAAAAATTTTGGTACCCTCTTTTTGTGGTAATGGGTAGTCAGCCGTGGTTATTTTAGAATCGTCAGTAGATGCTGAGAATGATCCACTTGAGATTCCTAATTATTTTAGTATAGGGCTGGCCACCCGTTATTATTTTAAGCGGGGTGTCACAGCAGCGAGCTCTGATATTTTATCTTTGAAAGAGAAAGTGCCTCCAAATGTTGAAATTTTGGTGGAGCAGTGGGATGAGTTTTTGGAGAATGAGGCGACGAAACAAAAGTTGGTCCAAAGGGAGAAAAATTAAAAAAAATAGGACACAAAAAACTGATATCCACAGGCTGGGATCCAATTCCTATGAGGATTTGAAGAATGAATGGGCAAGTAGGATAAATGATAGTCTAGATGCGGGTAAATCACCAAATCGGTCTAACTTATTCGTTCATGCTCGACGGGGTAAAGATAGTACATTCCCTCCACACTTGGCTAAGACGCTACAATCAATAGAGGCCATCAGCAGTCAGTCAGGTTCGAGCCCTGCAGATGACTTGGACCTTGATAATGATGCCCTGACCTGGACCTTTGGAAAGGACAAAAGAGGGGGGACGAGAGGTGTTGGCTCACATTTGCCAAAAATAAAATTTCAACAGACCGCACCTCTCGTGAACGAGTTTTCTTCGATCGAGAATCGTTTCTCGTCTAATGAGGAACAACAGTCCAAGTCTAATGGGGATGTATAGGATATAAAAAATAACCTGGTAATGCTGACGAATCAAATTGTGCAACTTGTGTCCTCTTTCCAAAATTATGGGATCCTAATGATGCCTCCTCAAGGTTAACCTTACCCTCACCCTCCTCCTCAAGGTTTTCCCTATCCTCCTCCTTCAACTTTCCCCTTCCAAATGCTTCCTCCAAGTTTCCCTTCCCCAATGCCGCCTCATCCAACATTCTCCTCCCAAATATCTCATCATCCAACATTACCCTCCCAAATGCCGCCTCATCCAACATTTCCATTCCCCGTTCCTTCGCTTGTCACAGGACTTGGATCATCATCAATAACTCACGGTGACTATATCGAAAAGTATTATTTCAAAGATCTGAGCAATAAGATGTTTGTTAGGATGTGCACACTCATGTTCAAGGTTATTGGAACTAAAGTACACAACTGACCATTGGAGACGGGTAAGGCACAAATAGTGGTCGATGAAATATACAATGGCTGCGGAGATGTACATGTGTTCGCTGCAGGCGAGAATGGGATGGAATTGAGGAATTATAAAGACTCTTTTCTTACTTGGCTAATTAATCTGTTAGAAAAGATCTAATAATATTTTTATTCATTTCAATTGTAATAATTTTTTTTGTTTCAGTTATAATAACATTTTTTTTTGTTTCAGTTGTAAGAATACTGGTTTTGTTTCAATTTAAGAATATGGGTTTTGTTTCCATTTAAGAATATTGGTTTTGTTTTAGTTTTAATAATATTTTTTTATTGCTTCAGTTGTGTGACACCCCGCCTAATTAAATACTGGGCGATCACTCCTTTATTAAATTAAAATCAAGGTGAACAGTTGGTTCATTCTTAGCATCACTGTCGTAAAAATAACTTTTCCAATTTAAACACCCTAATTAATTAAGCTAAGTGTCAAAACTATTTTTAGACATTACTATCCAAATTTTATTTTATAAACCAAGATTTAAGTCTTTACAACAATTCAATATTAAAGAATCATACCACAATAATCCTGGAACATATAATCCAAATAATTTAAACATTCAACAACTAAATCTCAACATTTAAAAATTTAAAGTAAAACATCCAGACAGTAATAAATCCCAAAGTGACAATACTAGAAATAACTGAATCATAATGTCTAAATAAACAACTGAATAATGGAAAGGGCGACACATGCCCCACTAAATGAATATGCTAGGAGTGGAGTCAAATAAATGAAGTCGTCTAAACAAGAGGCCTGCAACTCCCACCTAAGCTGAAGCGCGTTCCTTCCAAAGGATCCTATGCAAGACGCCCCTGTGGCTGGGCACCTATAATATATACATATATATACAAGAGAGAAAGAGAAATAGAAACGGGACACAGCCCGATAGTGTAGATGATTTAAAATTTGTTTAGCAAGTATTTAAAATGTTTACAGGCCAATGCAACAACATATTAGTTTGGCACTCTCTTGAGAAATTCTCACCTCTCTCCTAATGTGAACGCCTATCGCACTAATCTTCCCAACGGATTATCTTATCTTATATCGCACTAAACTTCCCAATGGTTTAACTTATCTTAGGTTACTCGTAAGATTTAAAACTGAACAATATAATGGAATAAGAGGAAAATTTCATTCAGTAACAAAGCTCTCATCTTAACTTTATTTATCAATAAAGTTTCCCAGTGTCATGTTATACTTTTTCAAAACAAGTATTTTCAAATTCGAGTCATTATACATGTCTTACTTATCATAACACATTAGACAGTTCCAAATTTTAGAATTTCATATATACATTAAATACTCGTATAATATATATATTCTAACAACACCCCACATAAAAATTATGGTGCGTGCATACTCTGCTATCCAACTCCCGTAACTCTCGTACCAAGGGAAATACAAGTTCGGAATCACTCTCGAATTGTATTGACACATACACAAACAATATTGAGGCGAAGCATAGATTCCAAGTCTCTAAGAGGATAGCACATGCCCCTACGTCTCTTAGGACCGTCTGAACTATCGATTCGATAGCCTGTACCAAGGATTTCTATCTTCTAGGTTACGAGTCAATATCCCTCGTAAAGGTCCCATTGAGATAAGACTGTCCCAGCGCGATAACCTCAGGGATAGCAAGTAGTGCTGGCACGATTTTTCACACATAGATAGTATATGCATAAACACAGTCATATAACTATACTAATATTACCATATCAAATCAGGTATATCTCAAATCCCATAATTATGACATTAGCCCTTATTTCTCATTATTTAGTTCTCACGTATAACCGTTCATTTCTTACTTAAATTTGAGGGATCATTCCAACTTATTAGGTAACACTCATGGACTTTATCCTCCTAAGCGTAGAATTCAGTAGGTACTCATCAAATTTCCAACGTAACTATCTTACGTGTCTCTCCCCTTAATACACAATTTCATCATCCCTTATATGTAAATATCCCAAAAATTCAACTCTCGTCTTACATTAAAGGTTCCATAATTATTTATAAGTCCTATTGGTCTTCTTCATCTCCCAAAATATTTTAATAAGGGTGTCCAAGGATTATTTCTCATTAAATTGAATTCAACTAATTTAAAAAGGGAAACATGAGTCTGCCAGAAGGGGTCGATCGATCGAACCTTCGATCGATCGAAGATCTTGGCTCGATCGATCGATCAAGAAGGTATGGCGAATTCTGCAGTTAACCAGTTACGGGTTCTATCACATAACCTCATCCAAATACCAACTTTTCATTCCCAATCGCCCAGAAATTTGTACTACTAATAGTATAAACCCATTTCATACATCTTTTACGTAAAGCTTGCAAATTTCCATTAATAACCATGGATTAACAGGCCAAAATTCATGTATATCTCAAGAACCCTAGAAATCTCTTTAACATGGTTCTAATCAGTCTTTTCCAGAATTTTCTTCTTCTAAAACATCATAATTTCGTGGTTTAATCCTCTACATGTGAAGGGGTTTCCAGATTTACATTCAAATCATTACTACATGCGATTTCCTATCTCAAATTTAGGTTTTTCTTCCATAAAACTCATCCTAAACATCCCTAGGCTAACATGAGTGACGCATTAACGAAAATAAGCAAGATAAACACTTGCCTGGGATTTTCAGAATTCTGTTTTGCGGACGATTTTGGTGTGGTTGCGTTCCCCGTTGCACGATCTACACGTTGGTGGTGGTGGCGGTGCAATGAGGTGACTTTTTGGCCTTGGATTGCTTGGAAAGCTTCCTTCTTCCCTCTCCTATGGCCGTTCTAAAGTTTGAGTTGTTTTAACCCTAGAAGGTAACCTTAGACATCTGATACAACCCTTGAAATTTCGTGGGTTTAATTACCCAAAAATGCGAAATGTCCAAAATGCCCTCCCGGGGTGTTAAATAGGCCTAAAAACGTCCGAGACCCAAACTAAACCCCCCGAGTACACTTTTTTGACTATCTCGACCCTTACGGATACTTTAGCGCACTTAAAATGACCATACGAGCAACTTATAATATTTTCACTTTTATTCATCAATATTTAGTCCCGACGCGACACGGACGCGTCCCGACTTAAATTTCCAAAATTGTCATTTTATTCACTCGTGACATTTAATATAACCAATATTATATATTACTTTGCTCATTAGTAATATTCAACGAATTTCCCATAATTACTAACTCTCATCACATTAATAATTATAACATAATTAATTTCCGGATTTATATTAAATAATTAATTCACATTAAATTTAATAAATCCCCAAATTATTATAGCATAAAAATACGGGGTATTACATACTTCCCCCCTAATAACGGAATTTCGTCCCGCTCGATCGATCGAACCTTCGATCGATCGAAGATCTTGGCTCGATCGATCGATCAAGCAGGTATGTTGAATTCTGCAGTTAACCAGTTGCGGGTTCTATCACATAACCTCATCCAAATCCTAACTTTTCATTCCTAATCGCCCAGAAATTTGTACTACTAATAGTATAAACCCATTTCATACATCTTTTACGTAAAGCATGCAAATTTCCATTAATAACCATGGATTAACAGGCCAATTAATATAGCATAAAAATACGGGGTATTACAAGTTGTAGATTATTACCACTACACCAAATCCTGCGAATGGTCACGCCCAGTGGGTCACGGCCCAAGTCCGCGACCAGCTGGTCGCGGACTTGGGCCGTGACCCACTCAATATTTGGCGTGACCATATTTATTATCACACTAAATTATCGATGCTCTCGAAGTGGTCACGGCCCAAATCCGTGACCACGGTGGTCGCGGACTTGGGCCGTGACCAGGTCGTGACCATCTTGGCGCCAAACTCGCGCCAAAATTCCCTCCAAGCTTGGTCGCGGATGGGTCACGGCCCAAGTCCGTGACCCATGGCATGATGAAGAAGAGAGTACACACATTGAGGGTCACGGCTTAGGGCCGTGACCATTTCTGGGTATGGGTCACGGCTATGGGCCGTGACCATCCCTCATTCAAGCACTAGGGTTGATAAAAAAAGGTCGCGCATCACAGATTGAGGGTCACGGCTATGGGCCGTGACCATTTCTTGTTATGGGTCACGGCTATAGACCGTGACCAATAGGCGGTATACCTACCACTTAGCTTCATTAATGGGTCGCGGTGGATGGGTCACGGCTCTAAACCGTGACTAGTGTTAAACCTAAAACAATGCAACTCGTCTCAAATTTTCAATTACCCCGCTCTTCTTGTTCCCCAAACTGTGAAAAAGACAGAGCCAACGTCGAAAATGGCACTCACCTCCTTCAAGGATCGTGAAAATGGCACTGATTGCTTAAAAAAGAAAGCTCTGATCTACCGAAAGTGGTTCCGGTAGGGAGGTTTGGAATCGTCATCACAGCACACTCCCGCAACCGCTGGCGGTAGCGGCAACGGTTTGATGAGCAACGACACCTCACCAATGGACTCAACAACAACAACAAGTACAGACGATCCAAAGCAAAACCTAGATCAAGTCATCGACTCTATTCAAAAAACACTCGGAACTCTCACCGTCTCTTCCTTCAACGCCGCCTCCCAACTCCCCCTCCTCCAACGCCTGTAAAAACCCTAACTCACTATTCTTTACATTTTTATCTTATTTCATGTTTATGTATATTTCCAATATTCGCAGAAACACGCTTGTTATGGAGCTTGGCAATATGTCCAAATTGTCTGACAAATGTAACATTCAGATCCCCATGGAAGTTCTCAAGTAAGTGATACTTCTCTTTATTCATCCCTCCTTCGGTTTTTGATCAATGAATATTATTATGTTTTTTAGTTTAATTGATGATGGGAAGAATCCGGATGAGTTTACCAAAGATGTATTGAACGATTGTATTGCCAAAAATCAGATCACTAAAGGCAGAACTGATGCCTTCAAGGTTAGCCTTTCCACTCTCAATTTTAAGATCTTGATGCCAATGTGTTTTAAACAACACGTGTTTCACAATTCAAGTATCATCTGAATGAGTGTGTGTTGTTGACAATTCATTTTATTAAATCAAAATAACAATACATATATATGTTTAGGGGTTTATGTGAGAAAAAGCATTGATTTCATTTTTGATTCGTCCCAAATTAATAGTCACTTTCCTTTTGTATTGACCAAATTAATAGTCGCATTGATTAGTTGAAACCGTCGGGGGGTTTGGAATCGGCCTTTCCGGGTGAGAGGCGGTGGGCGATAAAGGTTGGACGGAGGTTGGGGTGGTCGCAGGGGAATTTCAAATCGGGGAATTTCAAATCGGGGAAGAGGGTGTGAGTTCTTATTTTTTTTTATGTTGTTCATGTGTTGAATTTTTTTTACATAATATTTGAATAATAAAGAGGGTGTGAGTTCTTGAGTGTTGTTTTAATTTACTCTCCATGTTGTTCAATGCATTCTGAGATCCATTTTTCAGATATGAACATCATCTCTCGGTTTGTCTTAAGGCTTTACAGTAAACCAGTAAGTTCAATGCCTATAATTTTCATAGCTTAGTTTGTATGACATGTTTGACTTTGAGTGCATTTGAGTTTAATAAGTTTTATGGAAGTAAGGTAATATAAGGGTTTGTGAAATTAGAGAGTGAGGGTTTGTGATATTTGCAGACGAGGATGGCATGTGATGGGTAACTGAGAAAATACGCATATATCCAATGTTCTGCATTTTTTTAATTCATGTCCTGCAATATCAAATGCGTATTTGCTCGGTTTAGATTTATTAAAGTGGGAGACTGACTAGCCACTCTCGCTTTGCTGATATGACTTGGGTTTAATCGGGTATTGTTCGAGACTTATTTATTCGTGAAAGTATAACTATAAGTTTTTTAAAGCAAGTAAACGAGTTTTATTTTTATTTTTTATGTACTACATGAGTATTTAGGCTTTCGGTAGTTATATATTCTCATCTTTTATATCTGATTTTGTCCCACTTTGTAGGTTATCAATTTGACTATGTATTTGATTGGACTATATTGAAGTATCCTCAGATTGGTGCCAGTTCTAGAGGACGAGTCGGTGTTTGTATAATTTTCTTTCGTGTTTTTTTCTTCTTCCAAGGATGTTACTTATGTAATGCTTTTGTTTTCAAAATCCAAATGGAAATGCAGGTTTGAATGCAAGACCATCTGCGAAAAGGACCTTAGGTACTCTCTCTCTAAGCATATTCAGATTTGTCCGCGAAATGTCATGTCTTTATATAATTATTCTTCTAATTATTCGATTTAGTGTTGTGAGTCTAATTTGAACTTTGCGGAATGGCTATGTTCCTAATTCAACCAAAATTGTAGTTTTACTGGAATGGCTTTTTTGGATTCCGTTAGATTTTTTTTAATAAAGCTAACTATGCTTCTGGGGAATATATTGTATATTTAGTTGGGACTCATTTTAATATCAGTGTGCTATAGCTCCAATTTATATTTCTAAAAAATATTGTGTTATGCATGCTAGATGGCCAGTAAAAAACATTCCCATGTATGCTCCAGCACAGTTCTACATTGACAATGTGTTGTTTCGGATCAAGGAGAAGAACATTCCCTATTGCTATTGTTGCAGGTTAGATCTGCTATGCTTTACTTTAACAAAAGTAGTTATATAATTGATATGCATTATCTATTAAATCTTTTAGATGATAGAAGGAGTACGGGATAATTATTGGTTTTGTTTGGTTTGGCTGTTGGATAATTATTGGTTGTTGCTTGTTGTTGGAAAGTATGTTAGAAGGAGCATGGGATAATTAGAAGGAGTACTGGATAATTATTAGATAATATGTTGAAAATATTTTAGACTCCCGGTTTGGGAATACGACGATAATTTGAAAATGTGTAGACTTAAGCTTAAAAGCCTGGCGTTAGAGGGAAGAAACCCGAAACATCCACCAAACGGTCCCGTTAGAGGCATCAACACCTTGCACGGAACCAATGTAACTCGTACGAATAGGCCACACAATCACGGGACTCCCGATTTTAGAATCAGAGGATAATTTTGCATATATCATAACTTAGGGTTAAAAACATGGCGTTAGAGGGCAAGAACTCGAAACAGCCCCCGAACGGCCCCGTGGGTGGCACCAACACCTCCCACGGGACCAACGTAACTCGTGGGAACGGGCCCCGCAGTCGCGGGTCTCCCGGTTTGAGAGTACGACGGTAATTTGCTTATTTCCACACTTAGGATTAAAAACATGGCGTTAGAGGGTGAGAACTCGAAACAACCCCCTAACGGCCCCGTGGGTGGCACCAACACCTCCCACGGGACCAACATAACTCGTAGGAACTAACCCCGCAGCCGCGGGTGTCCCGGTTTGAGAGTACGACGATAATTTGCTTAGTTCCACACTTAGGCTTAAAAACATGGCGTTAGAGGGTGAGAACTCGAAACAGCCCCCGAACGGCCCCGTGGGTGGCACCAACACCTCCCACGGGACCAACGTAACTCGTGGGAACTGACCCCGCAGCCGCGGGTGTCCCGGTTTGAGAGTACGACGATAATTTGCTTATTTCCACACTTAGGCTTAAAAACATGGCGTTAGAGGGTGAGAACTCGAAACAGCCCCCGAACGGCCCCGTGGCTAGCACCAACACCTCCCACGGGACCAACGTAACTCGTGGGAACGGACCCCGCAGCCGCGGTTGTCCCGGTTTGAGAGTACGACGATAATTTGCTTATTTCCACACTTAGGCTTAAAAACATGGCGTTAGATGGTGAAAACTCGAAACAGCCCCCGAACGGCCCCGTGGGTGGCACCAACACCTCCCACGGGACCAACGTAACTCGTAGGAACTGACCCCGCAGCCGCGGGTGTCCCGGTTTGAGAGTACGACGGTAATTTTCTTATTTCTACACTTAGGCTTAAAAACATGGCGTTAGAGGGTGAGAACTCGAAATAGCCCCCGAACGGCCCCGTGGGTGGCACCAACACCTCCCACGGGACCAACGTAACTCGTGGGAACAGACCCCGCAGCCGCGGGTGTCCCGGTTTGAGAGTACGACGGTAATTTGCTTATTTCTACACTTAGGATTAAAAAATGGCGTTAGAGGGTGAAAACTCGAAACAGCCCCCGAACGGCCCCGTGGGTGGCACCAACACCTACCACGGGACCAACGTAACTCGTGGGAACAGACCCCGCAGCCGCGGGTGTCCCGGTTTGAGAGTACGACGGTAATTTGCTTATTTCCACACTTAGGCTTAAAAACATGGCGTTAGAGGGTGAGAACTCGAAACAGCCCCCGAACGGCCCCGTGGGTGGCACCAACACCTCCCACGGGACCAACGTAACTCGTAGGAACAGACCCCGCAGCCGCGGGTGTCCCGGTTTGAGAGTACGACGGTAATTTGCTTATTTCTACACTTAGGCTTAAAAACATGGCGATAGAGGGTGATAACTCGAAACAGCTCCCGAACGGCCCCGTGGGTGGCACCAACACCTCCCACGGGACCAACGTAACTCGTAGGAATGGACCCCGCAGCCGCGGGTGTCCCGGTTTGAGAGTACGACGGTAATTTTCTTATTTCAACACTTAGGCTTAAAAACATGGCGTTAGAGGGTGAGAACTCGAAACAGCCCCCGAACGGCCCCGTGGATGGCACCAACACCTCCCACGGGACCAACGTAACTCGTAGGAACTGACCCCGCAGCCGCGGGTCTCCCGGTTTGAGAGTACGGCAGTAATTTTCTTATTTCTACACTTAGGCTTAAAAACATGGCGTTAGAGGGTGAGAACTCGAAACAGCCCCCGAACGGCCCCGTGGGTGGCACCAACACCTCCCACGGGACCAACATAACTCGTAGGAACTGACCCCGCAGCCGCGGGTGTCCCGGTTTGAGAGTACGACGATAATTTGCTTATTTCCACACTTAGGCTTAAAAACATGGCGTTAGAGGGTGAGAACTCGAAACAGCCCCCGAACGGCCCCGTGGGTGGCACCAACACCTCCCACGGGACCAACGTAACTCGTGGGAACTGACCCCGCAGCCGCGGGTGTCCCGGTTTGAGAGTACGACGATAATTTGCTTATTTCCACACTTAGGCTTAAAAACATGGCGTTAGAGGGTGAGAACTCGAAACAGCCCCCGAACGGCCCCGTGGCTGGCACCAACACCTCCCACGGGACCAACGTAACTCGTGGGAACGGACCCCGCAGCCGCGGGTGTCCCGGTTTGAGAGTACGACGATAATTTACTTATTTCCACACTTAGGCTTAAAAACATGGCGTAAGAGGGTGAGAACTCGAAACAACCCCCGAACGGCCCCGTGGCTGGCACCAACACCTCCCACGGGACCAACGTAACTCGTAGGAACTGACCCCGCAGCCGCGGGTGTCCCGGTTTGAGAGTACGACGGTAATTTGCTTATTTCCACACTTAGGATTAAAAACATGGCGTTAGAGGGTGAGAACTCGAAACAACCCCCTAACGGCCCCGTGGGTGGCACCAACACCTCCCACGGGACCAACATAACTCGTAGGAACTAACCCCGCAGCCGCGGGTGTCCCGGTTTGAGAGTACGACGATAATTTGCTTAGTTCCACACTTAGGCTTAAAAACATGGCGTTAGAGGGTGAGAACTCGAAACAGCCCCCGAACGGCCCCGTGGGTGGCACCAACACTTCCCACGGGACCAACGTAACTCGTGGGAACTGACCCCGCAGCCGCGGGTGTCCCGGTTTGAGAGTACGACGATAATTTGCTTATTTCCACACTTAGGCTTAAAAACATGGCGTTAGAGGGTGAGAACTCGAAACAGCCCCCGAACGGCCCCGTGGCTAGCACCAACACCTCCCACGGGACCAACGTAACTCGTGGGAACGGACCCCGCAGCCGCGGTTGTCCCGGTTTGAGAGTACGACGATAATTTGCTTATTTCCACACTTAGGCTTAAAAACATGGCGTTAGATGGTGAAAACTCGAAACAGCCCCCGAACGGCCCCGTGGGTGGCACCAACACCTCCCACGGGACCAACGTAACTCGTAGGAACAGACCCCGCAGCCGCGGGTGTCCCGGTTTGAGAGTACGACGGTAATTTTCTTATTTCTACACTTAGGCTTAAAAACATGGCGTTAGAGGGTGAGAACTCGAAATAGCCCCCGAACGGCCCCGTGGGTGGCACCAACACCTCCCACGGGACCAACGTAACTCGTGGGAACAGACCCCGCAGCCGCGGGTGTCCCGGTTTGAGAGTACGACGGTAATTTGCTTATTTCTACACTTAGGATTAAAAAATGGCGTTAGAGGGTGAAAACTCGAAACAGCCCCCGAACGGCCCCGTGGGTGGCACCAACACCTACCACGGGACCAACGTAACTCGTGGGAACAGACCCCGCAGCCGCGGGTGTCCCGGTTTGAGAGTACGATGGTAATTTGCTTATTTCCACACTTAGGCTTAAAAACATGGCGTTAGAGGGTGAGAACTCGAAACAGCCCCCGAACGGCCCCGTGGGTGGCACCAACACCTCCCACGGGACCAACGTAACTCGTAGGAACAGACCCCGCAGCCGCGGGTGTCCCGGTTTGAGAGTACGACGGTAATTTGCTTATTTCTACACTTAGGCTTAAAAACATGGCGATAGAGGGTGATAACTCGAAACAGCTCCCGAACGGCCCCGTGGGTGGCATCAACACCTCCCACGGGACCAACGTAACTCGTAGGAATGGACCCCGCAGCCGCGGGTGTCCCGGTTTGAGAGTACGACGGTAATTTTCTTATTTCAACACTTAGGCTTAAAAACATGGCGTTAGAGGGTGAGAACTCGAAACAGCCCCCGAACGGCCCCGTGGATGGCACCAACACCTCCCACGGGACCAACGTAACTCGTAGGAACTGACCCCGCAGCCGCGGCTCTCCCGGTTTGAGAGTACGGCATTAATTTTCTTATTTCTACACTTAGGCTTAAAAACATGGCGTTAGAGGGTGAGAACTCGAAACAGCCCCCGAACGGCCCCGTGGGTGGCACCAACACCTCCCACGGGACCAACATAACTCGTAGGAACTGACCCCGCAGCCGCGGGTGTCCCGGTTTGAGAGTACGACGATAATTTGCTTATTTCCACACTTAGGCTTAAAAACATGGCGTTAGAGGGTGAGAACTCGAAACAGCCCCCGAACGGCCCCGTGGGTGGCACCAACACCTCCCACGGGACCAACGTAACTCGTGGGAACTGACCCCGCAGCCGCGGGTGTCCCGGTTTGAGAGTACGACGATAATTTTCTTATTTCCACACTTAGGCTTAAAAACATGGCGTTAGAGGGTGAGAACTCGAAACAGCCCCCGAACGGCCCCGTGGCTGGCACCAACACCTCCCACGGGACCAACGTAACTCGTGGGAACGGACCCCGCAGCCGCGGGTGTCCCGGTTTGAGAGTACGACGATAATTTACTTATTTCTACACTTAGACTTAAAAACATGGCGTTAGAGGGTGAGAACTCGAAACAGCCCCCGAACGGCCCCGTGGGTGGCACCAACACCTCCCACGGGACCAACGTAACTCGTGGGAACAGACCCCGCAGCCGCGGGTGTCCCGGTTTGAGAGTACGACGGTAATTTGCTTATTTCTACACTTACGCTTAAAAAATGGCGTTAGAGGGTGAAAACTCGAAACAGCCCCCGAACGGCCCCGTGGATGGCACCAACACCTCCCACGGGACCAACGTAACTCGTAGGAACTGACCCCGCAGCCGCGGGTCTCCCGGTTTGAGAGTACGGCATTAATTTTCTTATTTCTACACTTAGGCTTAAAAACATGGCGTTAGAGGGTGAGAACTCGAAACAGCCCCCGAACGGCCCCGTGGGTGGCACCAACACCTCCCACGGGACCAACATAACTCGTAGGAACTGACCCCGCAGCCGCGGGTGTCCCGGTTTGAGAGTACGACGATAATTTGCTTATTTCCACACTTAGGCTTAAAAACATGGCGTTAGAGGGTGAGAACTCGAAACAGCCCCCGAACGGCCCCGTGGGTGGCACCAACACCTCCCACGGGACCAACGTAACTCGTGGGAACTGACCCCGCAGCCGCGGGTGTCCCGGTTTGAGAGTACGACGATAATTTTCTTATTTCCACACTTAGGCTTAAAAACATGGCGTTAGAGGGTAGGAACTCGAAACAGCCCCCGAACGGCCCCGTGGCTGGCACCAACACCTCCCACGGGACCAACGTAACTCGTGGGAACGGACCCCGCAGCCGCGGGTGTCCCGGTTTGAGAGTACGACGGTAATTTTCTTATTTCTACACTTAGACTTAAAAACATGGCGTTAGAGGGTGAGAACTCGAAACAGCCCCCGAACGGCCCCGTGGGTGGCACCAACACCTCCCACGGGACCAACGTAACTCGTGGGAACAGACCCCGCAGCCGCGGGTGTCCCGGTTTGAGAGTACGACGGTAATTTGCTTATTTCTACACTTACGCTTAAAAAATGGCGTTAGAGGGTGAAAACTCGAAACAGCCCCCGAACGGCCCCGTGGGTGGCACCAACACCTCCCACGGGACCAACGTAACTCGTGGGAACGGACCCCGCAGCCGCGGGTGTCCCGGTTTGAGAGTACGACGGTAATTTGCTTATTTCCACACTTAGGCTTAAAAACATGGCGTTAGAGGGTGAGAACTCGAAACAGCCCCCGAACGGCCCCGTGGGTGGCACCAACACCTCCCACGGGACCAACGTAACTCGTAGGAACTGACCCCGCAGCCGCGGGTGTCCCGGTTTGAGAGTACGACGGTAATTTGCTTATTTCTACACTTAGCCTTAAAAACATGGCGATAGAGGGTGATAACTCGAAATAGCTCCCGAACGGCCCCGTGGGTGGCACCAACACCTCCCACGGGACCAACGTAACTCGTAGGAACGGACCCCGCAGCCGCGGGTGTCCCGGTTTGAGAGTACGACGGTAATTTGCTTATTTCTACACTTAGGCTTAAAAACATGGCGTTAGAGGGTGAGAACTCGAAACAGCCCCCGAACGGCCCCGTGGATGGCACCAACACCTCTCACGGGACCAACGTAACTCGTAGGAACTGACCCCGCAGCCGCGGGTGTCCCGGTTTGAGAGTAGGACGGCAATTTGCTTATTTCCACACTTAGGCTTAAAAACATGGCGTTAGAGGGTGAGAACTTGAAACAGCCCCCGAACGGCCCCGTGGGTGGCACCAACACCTCCCACGGGACCAACGTAACTCGTAGGAACTGACCATGCAGCCGCGGGTGTCCCGGTTTGAGAGTACGATGGTAATTTGCTTATTTCTACACTTAGCCTTAAAAACATGGCGATAGAGGGTGATAACTCGAAACAGCTCCCGAACGGCCCCGTGGGTGGCACCAACACCTCCCACGGGACCAACGTAACTCGTAGGAACGGACCCCGCAGCCGCGGGTGTCCCGGTTTGAGAGTACGACGGTAATTTGCTTATTTCAACACTTAGGCTTAAAAACATGGCGTTAGAGGGTGAGAACTCGAAACAGCCCCCGAACGGCCCCGTGGATGGCACCAACACCTCTCACGGGACCAACGTAACTCGTAGGAACTGACCCCGCAGCCGCGGGTGTCCCGGTTTGAGAGTAGGACGGCAATTTGCTTATTTCCACACTTAGGCTTAAAAACATGGCGTTAGAGGGTGAGAACTTGAAACAGCCCCCGAACGGCCCCGTGGGTGGCACCAACACCTCCCACGGGACCAACGTAACTCGTAGGAACAGACCCCGCAGCCGCGGGTGTCCCGGTTTGAGAGTACGACGGTAATTTGCTTATTTCTACACTTAGGCTTAAAAACATGGCGATAGAGGGTGATAACTCGAAACAGCTCCCGAACGGCCCCGTGGGTGGCACCAACACCTCCCACGGGACCAACGTAACTCGTAGGAATGGACCCCGCAGCCGCGGGTGTCCCGGTTTGAGAGTACGACGGTAATTTGCTTATTTCTACACTTAGGCTTAACGTGGCGTTAGAGGGTGAAAACTCGAAACAGCCCCCGAACGGCCCCGTGGGTGGCACCAACACCTCCCACGGGACCAACGTAACTCGTGGGAACTGACCCCGCAGCCGCGGGTGTCCCGGTTTGAGAGTACGACGGTAATTTGCTTATTTCAACACTTAGGCTTAAAAACATGGCGTTAGAGGGTGAGAACTCGAAACAGCCCCCGAACGGCCCCGTGGATGGCACCAACACCTCCCACGGGACCAACGTAACTCATAGGAACTGACCCCGCAGCCGCGGGTGTCCCGGTTTGAGAGTACGACAGTAATTTGCTTATTTCCACACTTAGGCTTAAAAACATGGCGTTAGAGGGTGAGAACTTGAAACAGCCCCCGAACGGCCCCGTGGGTGGCACCAACACCTCCCATGGGACCAACGTAACTCGTAGGAACTGACCCCGCAGCCGCGGGTGTCCCGGTTTGAGAGTACGATGGTAATTTGCTTATTTCTACACTTAGGCTTAATATGGCGTTAGAGGGTGAAAACTCGAAACAACCCCCGAACGGCCCCGTGGGTGGCACCAACACCTCCCACGGGACCAACGTAACTCGTGGGAACTGACCCCGCAGCCGCGGGTCTCCCAGTTTGAGAGTATGACGATAATTTGCTTATTTCCACACTTGGGCTTAAAAACATGGCGTTAGAGGGTGAGAACTCGAAACAGCCCCCGAACGGCCCCGTGGGTGGCACCAACACCTCCCACGGGACCAATGTAACTCGTAGGAACTGACCCCGCAGCCGCGGGTGTCCCGGTTTGAGAGTACGACGGTAATTTGCTTATTTCTACACTTAGGCTTAACATGGCGTTAGAGGGTGAAAACTCGAAACAGCCCCCGAACGGCCCCGTGGGTGGCACCAACACCTCCCACGGGACCAACGTAACTCGTGGGAACTGACCCCGCAGCCGCGGGTGTCCCGGTTTGAGAGTACGACGGTAATTTGCTTATTTCCACACTTAGGCTTAAAAACATGGCGTTAGAGGGTGAGAACTCGAAACAGCCCCCGAACGGCCCCGTGGGTGGCACCAACACCTCCCACGGGACCAACGTAACTCGTAGGAACTGACCCCGCAGCCGCGGGTGTCCCGGTTTGAGAGTACGACGGTAATTTGCTTATTTCTACACTTAGGCTTAAAAAATGGCGTTAGAGGGTGAGAACCCGAAACAGTCCCCGAACAGCCCCGTGGGTGGCACCAACACCTCCCACGGGACCAACGTAACTCGTGGGAACGGACCCCGCAGCCGCGGGTGTCCCGGTTTGAGAGTACGACGGTAATTTGCTTATTTCCACACTTAGGCTTAAAAACATGGTGTTAGAGGGTGAGAACTCGAACCAGCCCCCGAACGGCCCCGTGGGTGGCACCAACACCTCCCACGGGACCAACGTAACTCATAGGAACTGACCCCGCAGCCGCAGTTCTCCCAGTTTGAGAGTACGGCAGTAATTTTCTTATTTCTACACTTAGGCTTAAAAACATGGCGATAGAGGGTGATAACTCGAAACAGCTCCCGAACGGCCCTGTGGGTGGCACCAACACCTCCCACGGGACCAACGTAACTCGTAGGAACGGACCCCGCAGCCGCGGGTGTCCCGGTTTGAGAGTACGACGGTAATTTGCTTATTTCAACACTTAGGCTTAAAAACATGGCGTTAGAGGGTGAGAACTCGAAACAGACCCCGAACGGCCCCGTGGATGGCACCAACACCTCCCACGGGACCAACGTAACTCGTAGGAACTGACCCCGCAGCCGCGGGTGTCCCGGTTTGAGAGTACGACGGCAATTTGCTTATTTCTACACTTAGGGTTAACATGGCATTAGAGGGTGAAAACTCGAAAGAACCCCCGAACGGCCCCGTGGGTGGTACTAACACCTCACACGGGACCAACGTAACTCGTGGGAACGGACCCCGCAGCCGCGGGTGTCCCAGTTTGAGATTATGACGATAATTTGCTTATTTCCACACTTGCGCTTAAAAACATGGCGTTAGAGGGTGAGAACTCGAAACAGCCCCCGAACGGCCCCGTGGGTGGCACCAACACCTCCCACGGGACCAATGTAACTAGTAGGAACTGACCCCGCAGCCGCGGGTGTCCCGGTTTGAGAGTACGACGGTAATTTGCTTATTTCTACACTTAGGCTTAACATGGCGTTAGAGGGTGAAAACTCGAAACAGCCCCCGAACGGCCCCGTGGGTGGCACCAACACCTCCCACGGGACCAACGTAACTCGTGGGAATGGACCCCGCAGCCGCGGGTCTCCCGGTTTGAGAGTACGACGGTAATTTGCTTATTTCCACACTTAGGCTTAAAAACATGGCGTTAGAGGGTGAGAACTCGAAACAGCCCCCGAACGGCCCCGTGGGTGGCACCAACACCTCCCACGGGACCAACGTAACTCGTAGTAACTGACCCCGCAGCCGCGGGTCTCCCGGTTTGAGAGTACGGCAGTAATTTTCTTATTTCTACACTTAGGCTTAAAAACATGGCGATAGAGGGTGATAACTCGAAACAGCTCCCGAACGGCCCCGTGGGTGGCACCAACACCTCCCACGGGACCAACGTAACTCGTAGGAACGGACCCCGCAGCCGCGGGTGTACCGGTTTGAGAGTACGACGGTAATTTGCTTATTTCAACACTTAGGCTTAAAAACATGGCGTTAGAGGGTGAGAACTCGAAACAGCCCCCGAACGGCCCCGTGGATGGCACCAACACCTCCCACGGGACCAACGTAACTCGTAGGAACTGACCCCGCAGCCGCGGGTGTCCCGGTTTGAGAGTACGACGGTAATTTGCTTATTTCCACACTTAGGCTTAAAAACATGGCGTTAGAGGGTGAGAACTTGAAACAGCCCCCGAACGGCCCCGTGGGTGGCACCAACACCTCCCACGGGACCAACGTAACTCGTAGGAACTGACCCCGCAGCCGCGGGTCTCCCGGTTTGAGAGTACGGCAGTAATTTTCTTATTTCTACACTTAGGCTTAAAAACATGGCGATAGAGGGTGATAACTCGAAACAGCTCCCGAACGGCCCCGTGGGTGGCACCAACACCTCCCACGGGACCAACGTAAGTCGTGGGAACAGACCCCGCAGCCGCGGGTATCCCAGTTTGAGAGTATGACGATAATTTGCTTATTTCCACACTTGGGCTTAAAAACATGGCGTTAGAGGGTGAGAACTCGAAACAGCCCCCGAACGGCCCCGTGGGTAGCACCAACACCTCCCACGGGACCAATGTAACTCGTAGGAACTGACCCCGCAGCCGCGGGTGTCCCGGTTTGAGAGTACGACGGTAATTTGCTTATTTCTACACTTAGGCTTAACATGACGTTAGAGGGTGAAAACTCGAAACAGCCCCCGAACGGCCCCGTGGGTGGCACCAACACCTCCCATGGAACCAACGTAACTCATGCGAATGGACCCTGCAGCCGCGGGTCTCCCGGTTTGAGAGTACGACGGTAATTTGCTTATTTCCACACTTAGGCTTAAAAACATGGCGTTAGAGGGTGAGAACTCGAAACAGCCCCCGAACGGCCCCGTGGGTGGCACCAACACCTCCCACGGGACCAACGTAACTCGTAGGAACTGACCCCGCAGCCGCGGGTGTCCCGATTTGAGAGTACGACGGTAATTTGCTTATTTCTACACTTATGCTTAAAAACATGGCGTTAGAGGGTGAGAACCCGAAACAGTCCCCGAACGGCCCCGTGGGTGGCACCAACACCTCCCACGGGACCAATGTAACTCGTGGGAACGGACCCCGCAGCCGCGGGTGTCCCGGTTTGAGAGTACGACGGTAATTTACTTATTTCCACACTTAGGCTTAAAAACATGGCGTTAGAGGGTGAGAACTCGAAACAGCCCCCGAACGGCCCCGTGGGTGGCACCAACACCTCCCACGGGACCAACGTAACTCGTAGGAACTGACCCCGCAGCCGCGGGTCTCCCGGTTTGAGAGTACGGCAGTAATTTTCTTATTTCTACACTTAGGCTTAAAAACATGGCGATAGAGGGTGATAACTCGAAACAGCTCCCGAACGGCCCCGTGGGTGGCACTAACACCTCCCACGGGACCAACGTAACTCGTAGGAACGGACCCCGCAGCCGCGGGTGTCCCAGTTTGAGAGTACGACGGTAATTTGCTTATTTCAACACTTAGGCTTAAAAACATGGCGTTAGAGGGTGAGAACTCGAAACAGCCCCCGAACGGCCCCGTGGATGGCACCAACACCTCCCACGGGACCAACGTAACTCGTAGGAACTGATCCCGCAGCCGCGGGTGTCCCGGTTTGAGAGTACGACGACAATTTGCTTATTTCCACACTTAGGCTTAAAAACATGGCGTTAGAGGGTGAGAACTTGAAACAGCCCCCGAACGGCCCCGTGGGTGGCACCAACACCTCCCACGGGACCAATGTAACTCGTAGGAACTGACCCCGCAGCCGCGGGTCTCCCGGTTTGAGAGTACGGCAGTAATTTTCTTATTTCCACACTTAATTTTTATATTTCTACTTGGTTACTGATAATTTTAACTCATATATGCCATTTTTCAGTTTGATTAATTTTTTTTGTAAAACTACTTGGTTACTGATACTTTTATTTTTTGTATCCTATCATTTGTAGGATTTTTGCACCTGGATCAAATGAAGGAGGCAATGGTTTACAACATCATGATTATTTATATGTTGTGGACATTCAGGATAATGTTTTTTATGTGTTATAGCCGTGCAGGCTTTTATTGTTTAGTTTTATGTCCGTGCGGGCTTTTATAATTTGATTGTTGAATTTTATAGCCGTGCGGGCTTTATAATAAGCAGGTTTTTCATTTACAGGTTTTGGAATGTCAAGAAAATAGAGGAAATTCTGCCCAATTTTTTTTTGGTCTGTGAATTATTAAGACGTGTAATATTTTTAAGTTTGTATATATATTTGTTTATTAACAACATTCTCAATTCGCAATTTGTGATTTTTTTTTATTATTTTGCCTATAATAAATATTTGTAACACCTCGTAGCAATCGATGATGCACTCACAGGAACCCCAATTTTAGGATTGGTCAAAAAAAATACATTTTTTTTAAATTACAGATAAATATGGTCATGGATTTTGTCCATGAACATTTTTATTTTTTTTTGTCGCGCTTAAAAATGGTCGCGGTCAAAGTCCGCGACCAATTTTTTTTTAATTTTTTTTGTCACACACATGGGTCACGGCCAAAGTCCGCGACCAATTTGTCACGGTCGTGGGTCATGGACAAGGACCGTGACCAATTTTTTTAATTTTTTTTGTCACGCACATGGGTCGCGGACTTTGGCCGCGATCAATTTGTCACGGTTGTGGGTCATGGACAAGGGCCGCGACCAATTTTTTTAATTTTTTTTTGTCACGCACATGGGTCGCGGACTTTGGCCGCGACCAATTTGTCACGGTTATGGGTCACGGATTAGAGCCGCGACCCATCACGGCATGGGTCACGGCCTAAGTCCTCGACCATCTGCCGTGACCCCTCTCGGCCGTGACCATTTTTTGGTCACGGACTTGGGCCGCGACCCACGAAATTGGTCACGCCCGAAATGGTCACGGCCCAAGTCCGCGACCCACAGGTTTGGTCAGGGATTTTGGCCGTGACCAATCGCCAGTTTTGGTGTAGTGTACATGGGTTTCAGTTTTAACCTATATCCACATGACTGAACTTTAACTTTTTTTGGGAGTCCGTGTCCGAATTCAAGTTGTAGATTATTACGTAAAGCATGCAAACCCATGAACTTTAACTTTTTTGGGAGTCCGTGTCCGAATTCTAGGTATTAGATTAAAAAATTATCCTTTGACTTTCCTTCTCTTGAATTTTGTCTTTCTCTTTTGAATTTGAGTTATCTCTTTCTTCTCTTGGATGAATTTCCTGCGAAATGTCAGAGAAATACCCAAAACTTGATGCACTGCATAGAAAAGGTTAGTAGAAATAATATGGGAGAAATAAATGCATTTTACAATGCACAAGGTGATAAAAACCTCTAAATTAAGGGAATAAATACGAAGAATTTAGACCTAATCAACCCCCCTAACTTAAAACTTTGATCGTCCTGAGAAATATAAAAGAATTAAAGCATGGTCAAATACTTAACTAACACGTGATTGAGATAGAATACCACTTTCACGAACAAGCGATTGCATTTGGCGTATGCAACAAGCCTTTAAACCCCTAGGTTACCCTAGTAGGACGAGTTGTGTCTCGTAAGGATTTGCGGTGAATATACCCACAAATATCATTTTTGACTCAAAGAAACTTCAAAATACTTAAAATTGTACAATTCAAACTTTCCAAAAAATAATCACCATATATTGATATGCTCAAATCTTAATTTTTCGTGTGTGCGTGCGAAGTCAAAAATTAACCTCAAATTTCCACCGATTGATCATCAAGTTACTTTTTCGAAAATTCGTTTTGATTTCAAATCTCACGGAATACTTTCACAAACGAATCACTCGGATTGTGGCTATTTTTTCTTGATGTGCGTGATATTAGGAGTAAATGCATTGGAACACGAATTCCTGACCACAAAATTAAAAGACGAAAATTTATGGGTGAAAAGATCTCTTCATCGGGTTACGGTCTTTGCGAAATGGGAACATTGCCTCTTATACACATCGGTTAACCTCTTATACACATGGTAGTTCATCACGAACCCATCAATTCGCGCCTTAAGTTAGGCTACACACCTATTTACGACCTCGCCATCTGGATCGTAGTCGGGATCCTCCTCCTCTTTGTACTCTTCCTCCTCTCCCATCTCTTCATATTCTAAATGGGCTATTGGGGGTGGAGTACCTCCACTTGACGTGCACTCCTAGTAAGGGATTCTACCCCAATGGGCTCGAGAATGCTATGGTGAGCTTGAGGAGGGCGAAGTCCCTCATCTTTGAGAAGATAAGTGATGAACCTGGCATAGGGCAAGACAACTCGTCCCTTTTTGTCCATTGCGGCGGTAATTATTTCATCATAGAAAATATGAGGGAGGCTGACGATCCTCGTATAATTGAGGAGGTGATGTAGAAAATTTTCTTGATGGATGTGAGTTAGGGAGTTGCTAGAATTTTGAAGGATTTCCCCACAAGTGATGAGGAACGAGAAACGGGTGATTTCATCCAAATTCCCCACTAGGAATGTATCGCGACCCCAAACTTAGTTGGGAGCGATTCACTCGATGCATTGGTGCTTGGGAATGGTCTTTCCATAAGTTAGGTAGGTGAAGTCGGGGGGATTGGGAACTTGGCTCACATGCATTTTCTGGGCTACGATATTGAGAGAGAAGGGCACCGGTGTTTGATTAACGTACGCCCGGTATTTATTTACATCCTCCTCGAAAAGCTTGCCATAAAAAGAACGCTCCTCATTCATCCACACGTCATCATCCGGGTTGGCCAAAAATTTGTGCCACCTTTGACGCCTAAAGATATAGGAAACGAAGTGGGACAACCCGTTCTAATTGATTTCTCGCTCGATATGAATGGTGCGAGCGGGCGAGAAAAAAGTAGCGACCCAAATGCTTTCTTATATGGACCGGTATCCATGGTTGCCATCATGAAGGATTTCGTTGGAATCATATTTGACAGGCAATTCCTCATGAGCCATTTTGGTTATTTTTTTGGAAATTTTGGATGTAGGATGGAGAGGAAGAAGAAGTGAGAAAAATGGGAGGTGTAGAATGGAACGGTGGTGTGTGAGTGTATTTATAGTGGAAAAAATGGGGAAAGAATTTAGAGGGAATGAATAGGAGGGAAGAATGTGGAGGGAAAATGTGGGGGGAGTGAATGTGGTTTAGAGGAAAGAGGGAAAGAATTGGGAAGAGGAGAAGACCTTGGAATTTACGAATTCTAGCAGACCTGCTAGTGGCGAAGTGGTTCGGGCCTGGGGTGAATCGGTTCGGACCAATTAATTTTTTTCCTTGATTAGCAAGCGAACTGGTTTTCTTTTTATCAAAGGCCCAAGGCGAGGGATTCCCTGTATGGATTTTCCAAATTTTCATTGAAAATTTTTCTAAGTGTTGGAACCTGGAAAATTGGAATTTTCCAAAAAAAATCCAAATCCTTCCTACACATAGTGTATCCTGGAAAACTAAGAAAACTCACTTACCTTGCCCTGAACTCTCTCAAATTGTGCATTAGCTTCCCCAAGAACTACGGACTCTAACCTAAAATTCCTACTATACACAACAGTTCACCCCATACATGTCGGGGGTTCGACGACCTTCTCGTACTTTCTCACTCCGTCCCCATAGATGGGATCTGACAACCAAATGGTGTCAGCTTCTTCGAATCATGCCTCAAAATACGGTTTGAGAAGTTGGCCATTCACCTTGATAGTATCTCCCCTTTTTGCATCTTCTAACTCTATGGCTCCGTGGGGGAATACTTTTCTAACCACAAATGGGCCTGTCCACCTTGAACGCAACTTACCGGGAAACAAGTGTAATTGGGAGTTATAGAGAATCACTTTTTGGCCCGGGTGAAACTCCTTGTGTCGGATTATCTTTTCATGTGCGAGTTTCATCCGCTCCTTAGAAATTTTAGCATTATCTACACATCATTGCACAACTCTTTTAACTCGTTTAATTGAAGTTTGCGGGTTTCATCGGCTTTATCAAGATTATAATTCAACCTCTTAATGGCCCAATAATGTTTGTGCTCAAGCTCTATGGGGATATGGCAAGGCTTACCATAAATAAAATGAAATGGGGACATCCCTAGGGGGTTCTTGTAAGCTGTACGGTAAGCCTATAGCGTATCGTTTAATCAAAGTGACCAATCTTGCCGAGTAGGATCGACGGTATTTTCAAGGATGGTTTTGATCTCACGATTTTCTAGCTTGGATTGACCACTTGTTTGAGGGTGGTAAGTCGTCCCAAGCTTGTGTACGACCCCATACTTTCTCATTAACTTTTCAAATGGCTTATTGCAAAAATGTGTGCCGTTATCACTTATGATCGCCTTCGGAGCACCGAAGCAAGAAAGTATGTGTTCTTGTAAGAATTTAATCACCACTTTGTTATCATTCGTCCGGGTAGATATTGCTTCCACCCATTTGGAGACACAGTCTACCACGAAGAGGGTGTATAAGAAGTCAAAGGAGGGAGGGAAACGTCCCATAAAGTCAATACCACAATAATTAAATAACTCAATGACAAGTATAGGGGTTAGAGGCATCATGTCACGGTGAGTAATAGCTCCAATCATTTGGCATCTATCGTAATATTTACAATAGACTTATACATCTCATAATATTATGGGCCAATAGAGACCGCTTAGCAGAATTTTAGTGCCCGTCTTATTCTTGGAGAAGTGGCTGCACAAGCTTTCGTATGACAAAACTGAATCACATCTTGGATTTCCTCATCCGGTACACATCTTTGGATGAGCTGGTTCGCACAATATTTAAATAGGAATGGGTCATCACAGAAGAGCATGCAGGACCAAGTGATGAATTTTTGCTTCTCTTGCGGTGTCCATTGGGGAGGAACAACTACCATGATAAGATAGTTAACGATGTTTGCAAATTAAGGTAGAGAAGAAGTAGTAAAGAGCTGCTCATCCAAAAAATACTCGTCTATGGGTATTGGATCACTAGGTACGTCGGACGAGAGCCGTGACAAATGGTCGGCAATGACGTTTTACCCCTTTCTTATCTTTTATGGAGATATTAAACTATTGTAGGAGTAGGATCCACCTTATGAGGCACGACTTTGCATCCTTCTTAGTAAGGAGATATTTAAGGGCCACGTGGTCAGTAAATCAAGTGATGGGAGACCTAACAAGGTATCAGCAGAATTTGTCCA
Organism: Sambucus nigra; assembly: GCA_949130495.1. Lineage (NCBI taxonomy): Eukaryota > Viridiplantae > Streptophyta > Magnoliopsida > Dipsacales > Adoxaceae > Sambucus > Sambucus nigra. Next base: position 34,359,134 of record OX422212.1, read on the forward strand.
AAGTAAAAACAACTAGTAGCAACTCTTTCTCCATGGTGGATTAGTTAAGTTGTGTCCCGGTTAACGTCCAGCTAGCGTAATAGATGACATGAGCTTTCTTATCTTTTCTTTGTCCCAAAATAGTCCCAATCTCATAATCACTAGAATCACACATAAGCTCGGATGGAATAGACCAATCCGAAGCTTGCATGATGGGAGTGAAAATTAGCATGCTTTTAAATTTATCAAAAGCCTCTTGGCATGCGTTATTCCACCCAAAGGGTGCATCCTTCATAAGGAGGTTAATCAAGGGTCTAGCGATGGCACTAAAATCCTTGATAAAACTTCTATAAAATCCTATATGGCCCAAGAAGGAGCGCACATCCTTTAGTGATTTAGGAGGGGGGAAGCTCGTCTATGCCATCTATTTTTACTCGATCAACTTCTATTCCCTTATATGAGACTATATTTCCTAGAACTATGCCCCCGGTTACCATGAAATGGCATTTTTCCCAATTGAGGACTAAGTTCTTCCCCACAAATCTAGATAAAACTTTTTCAAGATTTGCTAAACATTGGTCAAAAGAGGGGCCAAAAATATTGAAATCGTCTATGAAAACATTAGGTCCTCTTTCTACCATGTCGCTAAAGAGACTTAACATGCACCTTTGAAAGGTCGTGGGCGCATTATACAATCCAAAAGGCATAAGTTTGTAGGCAAGCATACCAAATGGACATGTAAAAGTCGTCTTCTCTTGGTCAAGTATGTCTACCTCAATTTGGTTATATCCGAAATAACCATCTACGCGTTCAAATATTTGGTCGATAAAGGGTAAGGTAAAATGGTCTTTTCTCGTTTCAGCATTGAGTTTTCGATAATCAATGCAAACATGTCACCCGATAGTGGTGCGTTGAGGAATTAATTCACCCTTAGCGTTCTCGACCACCGTCATTATCGACTTCTTCGAGAAGACTCGAATTGGGCTCACCCATTTGCTATCCGAGATATGGCAGATAATCTAGACATGTAACAACTTTATAATCTTTTCTCTAACAACTTCTTTTATGGTTGGGTTTAGTTGCCTTTGTATTTCCCTCGAGGGCTTCACGTTCTCTTAGAGGTGGATTTTATGGGTACAAATCAAGAGAACTTATACCCTTCAAATTCTCTATAGACCAACCAAAAGCACCTCTGTGCTTCCTCAAATTTTCCATTAATTTACCCTCTTGCTACTTATCTAGGCTAGAGGAGACAATAACAGGAAATGTCTCATCCTCTCCTAGAAAAACATATTTCATATTAAAGGGTAGTTTCTTCAACTCGAGGGTAGGAAATTTCTCTTCGAAAGGTGTCAAGCATGACTCCCTCGGGGGTAGTTACTCGAATCTAGAAACCCAATGGACATCTATCAACTCCTTTAAGGATGATCCCTCATCTAATATGTCTTTTAACTCCTCTACCTCTCGCTCATTATCGGTGTATGGGATCTCACTCTCATCACCTCTCACTAGGCATGCTTCTAATGTGTCCCCACCCATGGTTCTCTTGATGTGCTCTTTTACTACCTCCTCTATGAGGTCGATCGTGTGGATTTCATCTTCGTCACCCATTTGGTTAGCAATATTGAAGATGTTTGTCTCGAGCCATGTTCCCAAAAGTGACCTGCATTTGACCTTTTCGTGTATTGATTAAGGCATTAGTCGTAGCTGAGAATGGGAGGCCTAGAATGATGGGATCATGGTTGCTAGAATGGATGGAGAGCTCCGTGTCCCAAATGACAAAGTCTATTGGGGAGTAGAAAGTGTCCACTTGGACTACCACGTCCTCAACAATCCCTCGAGGAACCTTCACTATGGGATTCGATGATTGGAGAGTGATTCATATGGGATTAAGTTCACCCAATTCAAGTTCCTTATAAATGGAGTAGGGAATTATATTAATACTCGCACCTAATCCCAACAAGGATCTCTCAATTCTACGTTCTCCAATAACACATGAGATCGTGGGTGCACCCGAATCTTTAAACTTGGGTAGAAGGTCGTTAAGTAGAACGAAGCTCAAATTCTGTGCTAAGAAGACATTCTTCTTCACCTTTAGTCATCTTTTCACAATCAAAAGATCTTTAATGACCTTGGCATAGGCAGGAATTTTGCTTGATGGCTTCAAGGAATGGAAAATTCAGCTTCACTTGCTTAAGAACATCTAGAACATCTTCATGGGAGGCTCCCTTTTGAGGTGGGGCCAACCATTGAGGGAACGGAGCAGCGGTGGGCGGTTTCATAATAACTTCGAGATCTCTAATGTCTTCCTTTTCACTCTCATTCAAGGGGGGCATCTTTAGCCTCTTTCGTGTCGGGAAAAACCTCCTTGTCTTTTGGCTTCTCATGTGGGGGAGGTGATAAATCAACGACTCGCCCACTATGAAGATTGGTGATAGCTTGGCATATATCTTGCTAGTGGGAAGATATGGATCTAACATTAGTTTGACCTTGTAGAGGTCTTTAGCCTTGAGCCAGAAATTTTCCCTTCTCTCGGACACTCAACGAAGATTGCAACTTAGAAAAGCTCGTATGCATCTCAGTGAACATATGCTCAAACTTGGCATTGGTTGTATTTTGAGACTAAATAAACTGGGTTAAGTTGTCATCAAGAGTCCTCCGTGGTGGGTTAATGTATGGGCCTGGAGTTTGAGCTTGTATGTGTGCTTGCATAGGTGGCGCTTACTGAAATTGAGGAGGGGGTGGAGGTAGGGCAATATGTGAATGTGGATTCAACACATCTTGTTGTTGCCCATAGCTAAAATTGGTATGGTTTTCCACAAAGGGTTATACGAGTTCCCATGAGGGGTGTTATAATTTTCCTTAATCCTTCCTTTAGCTTCCACTTTATCGGTATGCATAGCTTTGTAGGCGGGTATCGTCGGACATTCCTTTGTTGAATAGCCCGCCTCACAAATGGCGCAAACTTTTTCTTTCACATCACGGGTGGATTCGGTAGCTTCTCTCAGTCGTACCTCGAGTATGTCTCTCATACTTTTCTCAAATTGATCAAGTCGATGGTCTACCATGGTATCATGATTCAATTGGTATAGACCGGATGCAGCAGGAGTAGTGGACACTTATCGAGGTCAGTTTTAGGCATTAGGATTAGATGAGTCCCATGCTTAAGTAGTCTCGACGACATACTTAAGATGAGCCTCATCGTCATTCGCATCTAATTCCCAAAATGGTCTTTCACACATGGTTTGAACAAGTTATTTAGACGCTATCGTAAGCCCGTGATGGAATAAAGAGATAAGGTGATGTTTCTCAAATCCATGATGGGGGCAAGCATTAACCAACTCTTGGAATCATTCCCAACACTTGTCAAATGACTCATTATCTCGTTGTGGAAAGGCTTGAATTTGAGCCTTGACAGAGATGGTTTTATGTGGTAGAAAGAACTTTGAAAGAAACTTGGATTTCATATCCTTCCATGATATGATCGATTTCGGTGCTAAAGACCAAAGCCAGGTCTTAGCATTATCCTTGAAGGAAAAAGGAAAAAGGAAAAAGCTTTAGGCGAGTGACATCATGCGTGCAAGCTTGATCACTAAAATTTTTGCACGCCTCTTCGAGCTAGCAAATGTGGAGATATGGTTTCTCCGAATCCATGCCGTGAAAATTTGGAAGAAATTGTATCATCCCATTACAGAAGTGGAACTGACCGACATTATACGGGAGTAAAATGAAACCAAGGGTGACTGTTCTCTCAGGAAATATGAGTTCTTTCATGGGATGATACGACTAGTTTCCCTCACCCATACCGAAACTAACAATATCCGACATGGCTCTATGTCCAATGGACTCGGAATCCTCACTTTGTGTTCTAGACGTGTGACTCAGCGTGTGGCTCGTAATGGAGTTTGGAGGAGTAGGAGGTGGATCCCAGAATTATGGAACGCGAGGGGTATGGGGGCTTTCAGAATTATACCCAACGATGGGATTTTCGTGAATTCTTATTGGAGTATTTTGAGGAGTTTGTTCTTGATTTTGCATTAAAGGGCTTTTGAGAGATGATTTCTTTTTTTTTTTCTTGAATTTTTTTTTAACTTTTTAAATTTTGAAATCAAATTTGGGATTGAATTTACTATCCTAAAGTCTATCCAAATCCCCAGCAACGGCGCTAAAAACTTGTGCGACCACAAATGTATATCTAGTGTGTTTGATATATAGGCTCAAGTGCAAGCCTGACACGTTAGTAATAATTCGATACGACGGGATCGTCTCTATAGGGAAATAGGACAAAAGATGGTGATGACGTAGGAACAGAAGACTAACCCTAAATTGATTCTCGAAAAGAAGTGAAAAATATGATTACTTGTGGACTAAATGACTACTAACTAAATGCAAAGGAAATTTAACTACTGATTAAACTAAATGCGCCGAAATAAACTATTGTAGTGAAGGGAATATGAATAAAGGAAAGATACATTAGGATACAATCCCCCAAACCCTATTACATTTACCATATAGAATATTAGATTTTGAATTAGAAATTTAATTGAACCCAAACTTTAGTAATCCTAAGCATTACATATATGATGGTACTAGCCCGAATCATACATAATCAAAGGTAAAATAAAGCGGTGTCGAATAGCTATCCGCATATCACATCCTTAAACACCCCGATTACCTAGGGCAAATGAGGTTAAAAAGTCTACAACGGTTGTGTGAACTACACGACACGATTCATTCAAATTTCAATTCAAACCCTATTTTCGACATAGGTTAATTACATCGGGTTGGGTTCATGCACCCCAACCCTTAATAACTTAGATGGACATGTTCATTCTGATGGAAGAGATATTATCTAAAGTGCATGTAATCATATTCATTTAGAAACTATACCTAAACATGTAAGGAGCACTTGAAATCATAGAAAATATGTAAAGCATGAAAAGAAATATTAACCTTAAAGATTAGAGATGACGAACACAAACTTTGTAGAAGAAAACCTTGAATTCATGCATGAAAACTTGAATATTGTTGAAGAAAGTAAAACCTAGGGTTGTTGGGTGCAAGATCCCTATAAAACTATGAAAAAGTATCTCCCAAATTTATGGTGTTAAAAACAACTAAGTATATCACGTTATATTAAGTGATCCAACCATGCACAACTCTTTTTTTGAAATAAAAAAATTGGAAATTTTGTCCGCCGAACCGGTTCACTATTTTTGTTATTCACTCAGCCGAACTAGTTCGCAATCCCGTGTTGATGTGAGAAGCTAAACTAAAAAATTTTCTAAGTCTTTTTCTTCTCTTTTCCTTCTTTTGCCATGATTTCTTCCCAACTTCGAACCATTATAACTTTTCACTCGTGACTTGGATTTGGATGTCGTTTCTTCTTGCATGCTCATGGACCCACGAACTTAAACTTCTTATTGGGAGTCCGTGCCTGAATTTTGGGTGTAAAATTATGAAATTTCCCCTTGACTTTCCTTCTCTTGAATTTTGTCTTTCTTTTTTAAATTTGATTTTTCTCTTTTCTTCTCTTGGATGAATTTCCTGCACAATGTAAGAGAAATACCCCAAACTTGATGCAGTGCATAGAAAAGGTTAGTTGCAATAATATGGGAGAAATCAATGCGTTTTACAATGCACAAGGTGATAAAAACCTCTAAATTAAGGGAATAAATATGAAGAATTCAGACCTAATCATACGTTGAGTTGCATTTAATACAGTGGGGAATCTTTCAAGACTATAAAATATGGACATACCATGGTGAAAAAAATACACCCTTTGTTCTTGAAGAATTGTCGGTGCCCGATCGTGTAACGGAACCCGAATGAGTGAAAGTGGTACATGATTCACCAACACATCGTCCATTGACCGACTTAATTGATGATGTTCATGGACTCCACAATCGTCAAAACCACCAACCTATGGATACCGATAATGCGCATTGTGGCTAACTAAATGAAAATTCTGATGTTGAACTTCCAGGAGATCGGGAATACATACGGTTGAAAGCTGATGCAGCTAGACCATTGTATAAAGATTGCGATCAAGATCACTTAGAATTATATGCAATGATTAGTTTGCAATTTAGTTTGTCTAGGAACAGCATAACTGAAATTCTTAAGTGGGTTAAAGATATTCTCCCCAAAGTGAAAATGTTACCAGACAATTATCCTACCGTGAAGAAGAGCTTGAAGGGTTTGTGTTTGAAATACAAATCTATTAATGCATGAAAGTATAATTGCATATTGTACTGCAACGAGCATGAAGAGAATGATAAATATCTTGTATGCAGTGAGCTTAGATATGTGGTTTGTGAGAATGGAAACGATAAAGTTGCAAAAAATTGCAAGTTCTCGTAAGTCCCATAAAAGGTTTTGAAGTATTTTCCAGTTGGGCCACGGTTAAAACGGTTTTTTATGGTACCATGGATAGCGGAGGCAATGACATGGCATGCTCGATGCGAGGTGGGTGGGAATCTGATGTGTCATCCGGTTGATTCACCCATCTGATAAATTTCAAATGCACAACATCAGGAATTTTCAAAGGAACCGCACAACGTTCGTCTTGTAATCTCAACCGATTAGTTTAACCTTTTAGGTAATTTAAGTACCAGTCAGAGTTATTGGCCGATTCTCGTGGCACCTTTAAGTCTCCCTTCGACGCTATGCATGAGAAACGAGTTCATATTGTTGTCTCTGTTGATACCCGGGCCAAAGGTTCCCAGTGATGATATTGATATATTCTTAGCACCATTAATCGAAGAATTTAAAGAGTTGTGGGATAAAGGCGTGATGGTGTTAGACTCTCATAAGGGTGAAAAGTTCACACTTAAAGCAATGGTGATGTGGGAGATCTATGACCTTCCAACTTATGTGACCTTGTCCGGTTGTAACGTTTATGGTTATTTTGGATGTCCTATATGTGGGGAGGAAATTGAAGCCTGTTGGGTAAAACATAGTAGTAAGATGAGTTACACGGGTCATCGTAGATTTTTGCCGACCAATCACCCTTTTAGGAATGACAATTCTAACATTTTGTCTATCGGTCACAAGCACAGAACGCCACCTGCTCCGCTTTCTGGTCAGTAGATCGAGGAGAAGGCGACGACTGCGACTACGGGGAATAGGTATTAAGGCAAACACCCCCCGTTTATAAACCTTAAGCGTAAAGCTAGGGGGTCCGAACGACCCTAGTAAAGCGAAATCGTGGTCCAAGCGATCAATATTTTTTTATTTGTTGTATAGGAAAGAACAGCGTGTAGGGCATGTAGTTGATGTGATGTACATAGAGAAGAATGTTACAGAACATCTGATTAGAATATGTTTGGATGGATATCATTCCAAAGATGGAGAGATGACCCGCCTAGATCTACAGGATATGAAAGTTAAGAAGAAATTGTGGTTAAAAAACGATCCTACAACATGAAGAATTTCTACCCCGTGGATGCTTTCACTTTGACTATTAGCGAGATGAAGATCCTCTTAGACACGTTGTTCAACTTGAAGACTCCAATTGGCTATTCTGATAGTTTACTTAGGGTAGTAAGCTACTAAAAAAATGACTTGAAACCGTGCAAGTCTCACAACTGGCACGTAAACATACAATTAATCCCTCTGTTATTTCGGCATTAAATTTCTGAACACGAAGAACTCCGTTGGGAAAATATGCAAATCAGTTTGGGTTTTATCCTACTTTGTGAAAAAATGGTAAACAAAATGCACATTAATGATGTGAAATTTAGCCGAGGCAGTTTCCGTATTAGAGAAATATTTTCCTCCGTTGTTCTTCGATATCAACCTCCACCTGCTTGTGAATTTATGCGATGAAGCTTTGTTATGTGGTCCCGTTAGGTATCGTTGGATGTATCCTTTTGAGTGCTTTATGAAAACCATAAAAAATTACGTAAAGAATACATGGTATATTGGAAGGTAAATTGCTGAAGAATACGTAATGGTGGAATCATCGCTATATGCTAGGGAACATATGCTAGAACAAGAGGTGAGGAGGTTCAATCCTCGTGGAGAATGAGTGATCAAGAAACCTGACGAGTTTGAGGACGAATTGCCATTTGGGAACCGTAAATAGGTGGAACTCACAAATTTATAATACAAGCAAGCAACTCGTTATGTCTTCGAATCTCAAGATAAAGTTAAAGAGTGAAGAGAATGTGTATCTACCGAATTTTTCTTCTTTGATTATATATTTTTTATATTTTATGATACTCTACAATTAACCAGTAGGAAGTACGAGAACAAAATTTCCCAAGATCAAAGGAGAAATTGCACGATAATTGATTTTAGGGCATGGGTATAAAAGGAGGTAAATATCACATCTTATGTGTGCGATTATTTATTCATGTGTGATAAAAAAATGCCCTGATACAAATTCATTAATAAATGCAGCTTCTAAAAAGAGATGATGTCTCTTCCAGGCTTGCACGCCTAGCAAAAGGCCCTAATTTCCTTGCAAAAGAGTTTAAGAAACTCTGCACCAACGATTTTGATTTCATTTCATATCCATATGAGGAAAATCTTTTGACGTAAAATAGTGGAATATCAATTTCTTCCTTAACCACCTGTATTGCTAGTAAAAGCGATTAAAATCCAAAGAATTTGGTGCTAACCTATTATGGGATAATCCAACAAATCCTAGAACTTAATTACTTGGATTTCATAAAATTCGTATTCTATTGTGATTGGGTAAAGGTGGAGGATACAACGAATGATTGCAAAGTTGATACTGACTCCAACTTATTATGTTAGATTTATTAAAGTTGAAGAGTAAAGATCGCATATTCGACGAGCCTTTTATTTGTGCCTTTGAGAACGTAAAGAAGGTATTCTACTCAAAGAGCATAAACGATGGCAATTAGTCTATTGTTGTGCGTGCACCAAAAGGTATGACTACCAAAGTGGATGCACTAAAGGATCCAAAAGATTTCCAGTTAGCTCTTGATGACAACCCTAATTTGAAGGATCTTTTAGTTGATTTAGAGGAAGATTGAGTATCAAAATATTATGTTAACCTTGTATTGACATTCTATTAGCGCTTTACTTTGATGGATGAATGTTTAGTTACTTTTACAAATGTTTAGTATGATTTATGTAAGTTAACTTTGATGTATGAATATTTAGTTACTTTTCGAATATTTAGTTACTTTCACAAGATGCTCGGTTTGAGAAAAGAGTCATATGAGTTTGTGATTGGATCAAATTGACCCAGCTTAATTTCCACGTGTTCCTATATATATACATTTGTTGATCAGTTTCATTGATGCAGTGTTCATAAAATGAAGTTAAATTAGCTTAATTTTACAAAGATTGTATTAAAGAAAGTAATCAACAAATGTATATGTAAACGAATACGTTGGGGGATCCATGATCAATTTGGTCTAATCACACATTGAGAAGACTCTATTTAATGGCCTTCTTGGATATTAGGAATCAGGTACCCTTTACTTTAACTAAAGTAGTTTTATAATTGCAATGCATTATCTTTTAAATTTATTATATGATAGAAGGGATACGGGATAATTATTATTTTTTTTGGTTTGGCTATTGAATAATTATTGATTGTTGGTTTGTTGTTGGATAGTATGTTAGAAGGAGTATGGGATAATTATTGGTTTCGTTTGGTTTGGCTATTGGATAATTTTTGGTTGTTGGCTTGTTATTGGATAGTCTGTTAGAAGGAGTACGGTATAATTATTAGTTTTGTTTGGTTTATCTATTGGATAATGATTGGTTACTGGCTTGTTGTTGGATAATATGTTAGAAGGAGTACGGGATAATTATTGGTTGTTGGTTTTTGACTGTTGAATAATCACGGGACCCCGGTATGAGAACACGATGTTAATTTCAAAATATCCAGATTTATGCTTAAAAACATGTCGTTTGGGGGAGAAATCCCAAAACACCACCCAAACGGCCCCGTAAGAGGCACCAACACCTCTCAAGGGGCCGTTCGGACGGTGTTTTGGGTTTTCACCATCTAACGACATATTTTTAAACCTAATTATAGATATTTTCAAATTATCTTCATATTCTCAAATCGGGAGGTCCGTGACCATGCGGTCAGTTCGTGTAAGTTACCTTGGTCCCGTGCGAGGGCTTTGTGCCTCTCTCAGGGTTGTTGGGGCACTAAGGGGTTTCGTCCTCTAACGGCATGCTTTCAAGCCTAAGTGTGGATTTTCTAAAATTATCATCATATTCTCAAACCGGGGGTTCCGTGACCACGAGGCTGGTTCCTATGAGTTACATTGGTCCCTGAGTGGACAATTGTAACTCATAAGAATCGATCGCATTGTCACTGGACCCCCGATTTGAGAGCACGACCCAAATTTGAGAAAATCCGCACTCAGGGTTAAAAACATGCCGTTAGTGGGACAAAACCCTTAGCACCCCCAAACGGCACCGTGAATGGCACCAACACCTCGCACGAGGCCAATGTAACTCATAAGAATTGACCATGTGATCACAGGACCCCCGGTTTGAGAGCAAGACCCAAATTTGAAAAAATCCACACTTACGCTTGAAAATGTGCCTTTGGGGGCGAAACCCCTTAGCGCCCCATAAACGGCCCCGTGAACGGTGCCAACACCTTGCACGAGTCCAATGTAACTTGTAGGAACTGATCGCATCGACACGGGATCCCCGGTTTAGGAGCACGGCCTAAAAAATAGAAAATTCTGCCCAATTTCTTTTAATATAGTTAAAAATGATCTTGACCAAAGTCCATGACTATATTTTTTTTATCACGCATATGAAGGGTCACATCCTAAGGCCATGACTATATTGGACATGTCAAAAGAGTGGGTCACGACTCATGGCCATGACCAGTGCTAAGTATGAAATGTGTGGGTTACAACCATGAGCCATGACCAGTGTCATGTAGGAAAATGTGGGGGCCACGAACTTTGGCCTTGACCAGGTCTGTGACCATTCGAATGTATTAAAGGATGGGTCACGATCATTTTCCATGACTAGCTCTGCATTTGGGTCACGACTCTAGGCTGCGACCATATGCCATGGCCTCCAATGTCCGTGACCCATCATTTGGTTAGGGATTTGGGTCGTGACCCACGATAATGGTCACGCCAGAAATGGTCATGGCCTTTGTCTGCGACCCGTAGTCTTGGTCTGGCACTTTGTCCGTGACTACTTGTCTAATATGGTGTAGCGTCACTTGTTTCACAAAATCAATGTGGGACAAGGTAACAATGGAGAAAAATACACATTTTTCATCTGAACATCGAAAGAAATATATATTTATAATAATATCCATTAGATGCTCACCATGTTTCTTATTTAACGCTAGTTGCCTGATTAAAACCTTGCTCTAACAAACCCCGTGGAAGAAAACAAAGCGAAGGAAAAAGATTATAATTTTGAACAAGGACAAGAACTACAAACATGTTGAATTAAATATCTCAATCTTTGACATACACGATCAGCCTCGTGAAGAGCTAAAATTCAAAGGGTTAGAGAAATTGGCTACCAAAGTTTCTTTAGTAGAACACCTAGAAATAACAATATTATCACAAATAAATACATAACCTCTTCACCTAGAAATAACAATATTATTGATACATCTCGAATATTGCATATTTGCGACATTTATCTTTATGCATTCTAGGACTTTTACGTTCTTAATGACTATATTTATGCTCATTAACCAGAAAACCTAATAATTTGGACATATATATGTTTTGCAGGGGTTAATTGTGCTTTTGTAGGTATTGGAACACTAAAAGTGAGGTTCGATTGCATTTCGAAGAAGTTTCATCGTCTAAAGCTACTTCAAGGGCAATATGATCTTTTCAAACTCACTATTTTGTATGGAATGAAGTTACCAACATATAGATCATCAAATTATCTTTCCGTGGCTACTGACTGTGCCACATTCTGACTCCGAATGAGGAAGTTATGGCCATTTCTGGAAGCTTTTGGTATTTTCTTCTACTTCAAGGGCATTTTGGTAATTTCATACAACATAATTTGGAGGGTTTCAAAACATAATCACGTAGATAATTTAATTAGCTTTGCGTCGGTTCCGACCACGCATCATTTCGATTCCGTATGCGGGAGTTATGGGCATTTCCGTGGAACACGTCAAAATTGGTTCGGAGAGGAAAAGGGGCAGTCAAAAGCGAGATCGACCGGCCCCAAAAGCGAGGTCGACCGGGCCCATCAGATATGGACAGAAAATGGCTTATTTTGGGTTTTTTAACTTGGTTTTTCTGGAGGTTTATTTTAGGGTATTAATAGAATGTTGTAGGCTTTTATTTGGGGGAGATAATTCATTTAGGTTAGTTTTTAGGTGAAATTTTTGAGAGCTTATCTCTCTTAGGGTTCCATCCCATTTTGTATGTAATTTGCTACTATTCATCTTCTTCCTCTTTAATAAAGCTTCCATTGTTCATTTCTTGTGTTGTTAACTAGTTTACAAGCTTTGATAATTAGTTTTACTTGTTTTAATTTACTTCTTTGCTTTAAATACATGTCTTTCACCATGCTTTCTAGCTAATTTAGTCTAGGTTCTGTTAGATTGAACTCTCCTAGGGTCGATGTGTTTCTTTGCCTTGGTGATGGAGTTTACGGGTTTATTTCGGGTATATTGTCCTAGTTATTACGCCTAGGGGATTTGACGGGGCATATTATGTATGCTCTGTGCTTACGACCTTTCGTGCATCATTTTCGGGGTATTTGTTGATGCCAAAATCATATTAGGCTTTTATGCGAATTTAGGGGTGTGACAGCCCTTGATTTAATTAACTGTCAAAATGAGACGCAGTCTAAATAACTCGTCGACCCATGTAACCATTTTATACTAATTAACTCCGGTGAGGGATATTAAACGCAACCTATATTTTTTACTCGATTTTGTTAATCTAGTTTAAATACACTCACCTAGATTAATATTTCCCTTTTGTGCATCTTTTCCTTTTTTTGTTGTAATTACTTTTTGCACTTTTATTTAGAATTATTAAACCAATTAAATTCTAACAACTCGTCTCTGTGGATTTTCGATACCCGGACTTAGCCGCTATACTCACTTTTTGAGTGTAGTCATAAGTTTAGGTTTTTTGTATTAAGACGGCGAACAGAAAACAACGATTGGCATTTGACACGCGTTACTTTTCACGCTTAATCAAAATGGCACCGTTGCATGGGACTAGTTTTTTTTAGAATTTATTTGATTTAGTATTTCGTAGTATTTTCTTTCTATTTGTATTATTTGCCTAACATTTTTGTAGGACTTCTACATTTGAGCGCCAAGAAACGCTTGAATTTCCCGCGCGCATCTACTTTGTGAAATTCGCCACTTCGAGCCATTTTTGGGGTAAGCATGTCTTATTTCAATTCTTTCGGTAATCATTGCTATAATTCTCAAAATGCCCGTAATCCTATAACTTTCGGTCAATACTTAGAGTCCCAAAAATTACAAATTCAAAAATGACTTTGGGCGAGTATAACGAAAGTCAAAACTTGGGTTATTGGAGTTTTGAGGATGATGATAACGATTTTGGACCTCTAATTTCTTATGATAGGAATTTTGAAACGAATTGCAATAGTTTTCAAAATTCTTATAATAATGAGTTTAAAGTCCGATGGTAATTTTCAAAGTTCGCATTTTCAAGAATCCGCGCATTGACCTATGACATTCGATGAGGGCTTGCGTATGCTTGAAAATGAGAAAATTTAAAATCGTTATCGAGAAGAAAATCATTTATGGGAACATGAATTGGATTTATTATTTGAATCCGACAACAATTTTGCTTCCGAGACTTTTGAAGTCAATGAATGTTTTGAACCAAATGAGGACTTTGTGCCTACTTTGGAAAAAAAATCATTATCGACTTTGCCCATTGCATAATAGATATTGAAAGTGAGGATGAAATGGATGTAATATCCATTTGCAATGAAATGATTTCTTCTTTGGGCCCCAAATAAAAACATTCATTGAAAATGATCTTATTTCCTTCGAAACTCAATCTTTAAGCGATGATGATTCATCTCTTGAGTTTGAATTTCTTTCCTTCCCATTTTCATTCTCTATTATCACACCGTCACAAGTACCCGATGAATTGGTTTCAAACTTTAATGTGTTAAACCTTTTCGCCGATGAGGAGTACTTACTCGAGTCGCCTTCCATGAACGTATATGTGCCTTCATGTGCGCCACCTCCTATTCCAATTTCAAAATCCTTGGGAGGATATTCTGCTTTTCTCAGCCCCCACATGTTTTTTTCACCCGTTCAATCCAAATCCCCCATCGTCCCTGCAAAACTTTTAATTGACGATGGTTACTTTCTTCCGCCTTACACATGCCTTCCGTTGTTCAAACAGAATTCATATTTTTCAGAAGGCGTGCTTGAAAGTGAGGGTACCCCTATCACCCTACAAAGTCAAATCATTTTCATGGTGTACCCTTAATTATTTAGACTTCTAGTGTATAGTTAGTGTGAAGCCCAAATAGTAGGTTGTATATAGTTAACTTTTTATTCTTCTTTTCTTTTTATCTTTTCTTTCCTTTTTAATTTAGTCTAGTGTAATTAGTTAACTTTTTGTTATTTCTTTTTGTTAGGCTTTGACACTAACATGTTTTGTAGGACCATTGGACTTGTACTTTCCAGAGATCGCTCCATTGTGGGTAGTATTGCTCTTTTCCTCTCTTTAACTTGGTTCTTAATTCACATTGAGGACAATGTCAGGTTTTAAGTTAGGGGATGTGGGATATTCTATCCATTCATTGGTAGTTTCTTTGATTTGTTTACATGTTAGTTACTAAGTATGCTTTCTTAGAAAAATTAAAAATTTCAAAAAGAATTCCATTATTTTTTCTCCTTTATTGGGCATTCTGCCTTTGTTTTCGATGATAAATTTCAATAATTTCCCGATCCAATAGACAACCCAATGATGCATGTTCTCGATTTTAGAAGTTATTAGACTTTAGTCCTCAATCATTGATATTATGAATAACTTCATGAATTAAACTTTAATCCCATGAGCACATGCCCTTTTGTCGTTTTATTGATTTGGTTTAAGATTTTTATAACTCGGTAATCTTTTGTTACATTATATATACTTACACCGAGTAAGCTTTGTACCTTTCGTCGTTTGTGAGTGTTATACACTATTCTTTCCTCTTTGAAAACGTTATAATCGTTGGTAATCTCTCTATTCTTTCATTTGATCGTTCATTAATTGAGTTCATTCTTGAAATGTGTTACTTGAGCATGATTTTTAAAGTTTATTTTGACTTTAGAATTACGTAAACTTTATGAAATGATCATAGGCATTCTTTGTTATATCACCCATATTAACCTTAATCTCACCATAAATGTTTTCCCTCGTTAACCCCTTTGAGCCTAAATATTAGCCTTTCATTTCATAACCCAAAATCCCATAACCAACTCTAAATTGGAGTTTTAGCCCATATATACACCTTCCATACCTTTGTTTGGAATGTTACTTGGGATTGAATATTGTGGTTGTGTTGCGGTTGCAATTTAGGCATATGAGAGTGTGAAAAGTAAAGAAGAAAAGAGACGTGAAAAAAGAGATGAAAAAGAGAAGTGAAAAGCAAAAGAAAACAAAAGAAAACATGAGAAAAAGAAGAAAAGAAAATGAAAGAGAAAGTTGTAAATGTTGTATAGTGTTCAATAAGCTTTGATTACTCTCCCCATTGTTATATTCAATTCTTATTTGGAACTTGCTTTCCAAATTTTGATATTGCCCGCACTATTTACCATTATTCCAAGTTTTTCATTCCGAACACTTTGAATACGTACATACATTTCTTTCATTTCATACCCTAGCCTAGCCTACATTACAACCCTATTACAAGTCCTATGTGATCTTAAGGTGAAATTAATTTAAAGTTGAATTAGTTTTGATAATCTCTGAAAATGAATTTTTCCTCCTTTAATGAACGGTATCTTTTATTGAGATTATAATTTTTCATTTTATATATAGTGTTCTTCATTTGTGACATGTGTGTGGCCTAGTTTCCACTTACATTTACTCTTTATGCCCGTATGTTCCGTGTGTTAACTCCCTGTTTCGAGTGAATTCACTTGATGAGTGTAATGGCCGTGAGGATTGAATATATGCTTGCTTTATTTGGTATCCCATTTATTTAAGTTTTTCCTAAATCACACTTTGCATGTGCTCGCTCCCCTCCCATATTTTGAGGTTTCAATTCTATAAGGTGCATTCTATAATGTTAATGATTTCGGAATTTTGTTTGAATTCGTTCACTGTGCTAATAATGCGTATGAAATCTTTTTCATTATTGATGGGCTTGTCGCATGTTGGTTTGGGCATATTTTGAGGAAACCATATGATGTTTGTGGGTTTCATCCCTGAAAACCCTCACGAGACGGCACTCGTCCACTAGGGGAACCTAAGGGTTTACCAACTTATTGCATATTCTAAATACAATCGTGTTCCCTACGAAAGTTGGAATTATATTTCCATGCATATATACGTTTTTTATTTCCTTATATGGACTGTTTTGTTTGTTTCATCACTAGGGACTAGCAATGTCTAAGTTAGGGGGTGTGATACATCACGAATATTGCATATTTGCGCCCATTATCTTTATGTATTCTAACACTTTTACGTTCTTAATGCTTATATTTATGCTCGTTAACCAGACAACCTCGGATTTGGACATATATATATATTTTGCAGGGGTTAATTGTGCTTTTGTAGGTATTGGAACGCTAAAAGTGAGGTTCAGTTGCATTTCGAAGAAGTTCCGTCGTTTAAAGCTACTGCAAGGGCAATATGATCTTTTCAAACTCACTATTTTATATGGAATGAAGTTACCAACATGTAGATCATCAAATTATGTTTTCGTGGCCACTGACAGTGCGTCATTCGGACTCCGAATGAGGAAGTTATGGCCATTTTGGAAGCTTTTGGTATTTTCTTCTACTTCAAGGGAATTTTGGTAATTTCATATTGCATAATTTGGAGGGTTTCAAAACATAATCATGTAGATAATTTACTTAGCTTCGTGTTGGTTCTGACCACGAATCATTTCGATTCCGTATGAGGGAGTTATGGCCATTTCCGTGGAACGCGTCAAAATTGGTTCGGAGATGAAAAGGGGGATGTCGAAAGCGAGGTAGACCGGACCCAAAAGCGAGGTCGACCGGGCCCATCAGATATGGACGAAAAATGACTTATTTTGGGTTTTTTGACTTGGTTTTGTTGGGGGTTTATTTTGGGGTATTAATAGAATATTGTAGGCTTTTATTTGGGGGAGATAATTCATTACGTTAGTTTTTAGGTGATATTTTTGAGAGCTTATCTCTCCTAGGGTTCCATCCCATTTTGTATGTAAGTTGCTACTATTCATCTTCTTCCTCTTTAATAAAGCTTCCATTGTTTATTTCTTGTGTTGTTAACTAGTTTACAAGCTTTGATAATTAGTTTTACTTGTTTTAATTTATTTCTTTGCTTTAAATACACGTCTTTCACCATACTTTCTAGCTAATTTAGTCTAGGTTTTGTTAGATTGAACTCTCCTAGGGTCGATGTGTTTCTTTGCTTTGGTGGTGGAGTTTACGGGTTTATTTCGGGTGTGTTGTCCTAGTTATTACGCCTAGGGGATTTGACGGGGCATATCATGTATGCTCTGTGCTTACGACCTTGCGTGCGTAATTTCCGGAGTATTTGTTGACACCAAAATCATATTAGGCTTTTATGCGAATTTAGGGGTGTGGCAACCCTTGATTTAATTAACTGTTGAAACGAGACGCAGTCTAAATAACTCGTCGACCCATGTTACCATTTTATACTAATTAACTCCGGTGGGGGATATTTGACGCAACCTATATTTTTTACTCGCTTTGTTAATCTAGTTTAAATACATTCGCCTAGATTAATATTTCCATTTTGTGCATCTTTTCCTTTTTTTGTTGTAATTACCTTTTGCGCTTTTATTTAGAATTATTAAACCAATTAAATTCTAACAACTCGTCTCTGTGGATTTTCGATACCCGGACTTAGCCGCTATACTCCCTTTTTTAGTGTAGTCATAATTTTAGGTTTTTTGTATTAAGACGGTGAACTAAAAACAAGGATCGGCGTTTTACACGCGCTACTTTTCTCGCTTAATCAATTATCACAAACAAATACATAACCTGTTTGAGATTGACCCTTACGAGGATAAAAAAGGGTATCCAAAATTTGCATGACCCACTACCTTAGGGTCATTAGAGTTATAAGAATTAAATAAATCCAAGTTAGTTTTTCTACGTATATATCTTAAGATACATTTATATCAGTCATTGAGTTGGTTCAGAACTAGTTTTAGTAAGAAAATTTATAAATAATGAAATATTTGTACTCGTGCATTGTGCCAAGTATAACAGAGAACAAATTGCACTTAAGTAGGATACTTTGGGACCCAATACTTTCTCATTTTACTCTTTAGGATGGTATGATTACCTCTAATAATTGGACAACCGCGGGATTACTTGGCGAATGTGCTTTGTCTATGCCAAAGAACTTTAATATCTTTTCGATGTAGTGACCACAATTTACTACTATCACACTAGAACTTCTCTCGATCTACTGGCCGAGACAAAATTTTATTTTTCCAAGGTCTTTTGTTTTGAATTCCTTCTGCAAATAGTTGGTAGTTTTCTCAAGCTCTTCGAGAGTCATGACTAAATTGATGTCATCTACATAAATTTATACTATTCCATTTTTTTGAGTGTTTTATATCTAAATACACAGGGGCATATGTGATTGTTTTCATACTCTTTAGACAAATATTTACAAAGACAATTGTACTACATCATTTCGTATCATTTCAGATCAGACAATGAACGTCTTAGTTGGATTGAGTACATACTCTTTGACTTTTCTTCAGGCAAAGTAAATCATTCTAGGATTTTCATTTATAAATAAACAGTTACAACATTCATGGGTCTTATATCTAAACTTTTGTGAATTGTTAAGCTGATCAAATATCTTAAAATTATAGTGTCCATTGCGGGGGAGTATGTTTCCTTATAATCAAACCCATTATTATGCAGGAAAACTTGCACCAAAAAGTCATGCTTTATATCTAGAGATTTCATTTTTCTCATTTCGTTTTCTTACAAACACTCATTTGCAACCTACATGGTTAGAATATTTTAGGGTTTGTAATATATGTCCAAATATACCACGTTATTGAGAGACTCAAATGATGTGTTCAGGGCATTTTACAATATTAGCTTATATGTTATTTGTCGACATTCACATATAATACATGGATTTGTATAATCATGCCCCTTTGATATTTGTGTATAGATGCAACATATATCATAATGTCATCGATGATCATGTTTGGCGATCCCACTTTTCTATCACTATTAGAAATTTCATAATTTGCATCACTTTTCGACGTCATTCGTCTTTTTTGTCGCATATAGTGTAAATTTAGCGACAAATTTCTACTTTGTCAGTATATGTTTACCTTTTCCGTGACGTAGATACAACTGATGTTGCAGAAGATGTCAAATTTTAATCCGCGTGCTGCCCAAATACAACAAGCAAAAATTCCAAAATAATTGTTGACAGTCATTATTATTGTGGAAAAGCATATATGCTTTGGCAACAGGCCTGGCTATTGATTTCTCAAAATAGGGTTTCGAAATTTGGTCAGTTGTTAAATTTTGAGTATACATATGTGTTTCAAATGTTAAGGTTTCCGATTTAGGTATAGTGTTTTGATTTTATTTTGTCTTCTTTGAGAATAAAAGATGATTATATCTTCTTTAAACAATGGTTAATTTTCTTGACATGTTAACCGATGCTATATTTATCTTTTAAAATGTATTTATGACTTGCATTTCTTTTTTTCATTTCACATATTAATGGTGCATATTGATTGGAGGAGCCGTTGCGCAACATGGTGTTATGAATGCTTCCTTTTTTTCCTTACATTGAGCCATATGAAACACGTCATAGTTATATGTACTAGTTTTTAGCCCCGCACAATGCGCGGGTGCTTTGAAGTTCTTGTTTTATAATGCAATACGGTCATACTCACAAAAACAGAGGTGCTTTTAATGCAAAAAATTTATAAAAGAATAACAAATATATGTAATTCATTTGTAGAATATTGGATGAGAAACAAATACTTGCATATAAAATGGAAATGTAGAAAGGAGAATATTTAATGATGAAGAAAGGAGAATTAAAAAAACCCAAAGAATAGAAAACACACACACACACACACACACACACACACACACATATATATATATATCTTAAAAACTATTTTATAAATACAAATTATTATTTTAAACATTACTGTTTTTTATAAAAATAAAAATATATAATTCTTCAAAAAAAGAAAAAAAGATACAAATGAAATTATAAGGAAGGAATATTGTTATTTTAAAGAAGGAAAGTCTAACTAAAAAAGTGAGGAAGAAAAAAAAGGCATCGTGGAATTATAAGAGAGGGTTGTAAGACAAAGTTGTCCATTGTGAAGAGTAAGTCAGGGTTAAATTACATAGTAAGTCAATTTATTGAAGGTCAAAATCACACTCTTTCTACCCCACATAAAGTACATCTTTTGAAATCTCATCGTTCTGTATCCGAAACAAAAAAAAACCTTAACCAAACAACTTGCATTTGTTAACATACCTACACATCAACAAATTAGTCTTCTTTTGGTACAAGCAGGAGGGATTGAAAATATCGGTTGTATCGAAAAAGATATAAGAAATTTTATACGTGATTCAAAAAAACAAATTGACGGACATGATGCAGAATTATTGGAGTACTTTTTTCGGAACAAGAAAAAAATTCATCATTTGTTTTTACATACAAAAGAGATGATGAAAATAGGTAAACTCATTGTTTTGGCGCTGATGCAATTTCAAGAAGGGCATACAAATTTTATGGTGATGTGGTTGTGTTAAATTTAATCAAACTGTATTTTTACCGGATGAATATACATTGCTGAGATGGAAACAAAATGCAAACTTGGAAAAAGTGATAGAAGAGTGTGGCACTGAGGTGAAAGATAATAGTGGCAATTTTTTATTGTTGAGGCAAAAAAATTATCTCTTCTTACAGCGAGGGTTATTGATGACGCTGTTGTTAGCGAAGAGACGACTACCATTTATGAGGATTATATGAAAGTGGTGCACGAAAAAATTAAGGAGGTTAATGCAAGTAGAATAGGTGGTGTTTGTAGGGAGGAAATAAGTCATCAACAAATTTCTTTAAATGAACCAAATACAGTTCGAGCGAAAGGATGTGGAAAACAAAGATTGCAAAGAGGGAAGGAAAGTATAAAGGTTCAAGGTCAGCGTTGTCATGGATGTGGACGAAGTGGTCAATCACACGACAAAAGAAATTGTCCAATGTTAACACGAGGTAAATTTATTTATTTTTCTAAATTACTAAATACCATCAGTTCTTTTATTTTATATATGTTTCTTGTAGATTTTCTGAATATAACAATGAAAGCTATGATATTTATGGAGATGCATCCACTGAAGATTTTTTTACGACAGGTAATATGAATTTAAAATGGGACTTAGTAATTGTTTACAATTTGTAACTACGACTAGTTCATTAAATTTGTAATTTATTTTTACATTTCATGCTTGTTTTTACAGATTTAATAGGTGGAGATGAAGATAGCGATGAAGATTACGATGAAGATGTCTAGATAAAATTTTATTCTTTACATTTTTTGGTACAATTAATTTGGTGCCTTCAAATGAAGCCAATAATTATTGCATGTTTTATTTATCTAAAAAATAACTAAGAATATTTTTTTAATTTTTACTTTATTTTTTTGCAACATGAACTTATTATGTTTACATCCTTATTATTTGTTTGTTCCATAATTTCTTGTCCTTGTTTCTTTTAAACTTGGACATAAACAAACAATATGAAGGTTTATTTGTTCAATGAAAAAGTTCTCGGCAATGTTTCTATAAAAGAAATAGATGAACTTGAGTGTTATTAATTATTGTAATTTACTATTCTTGTAGTGTGGACTTTGGAGAAATAAAGAGACTTGAGGAAGTGACGTGAGAGGACATAAATAAACATGAAAGGAGAGAGAGGAGAGAGGAGAGAGGATCCTAATTTTACTCTCATATGTGCACGCATGAGAGTCCGGATTGCGCTCCATACGGTACAACCGTATGGAAGTACTGTTGTAATTAAATAACATTATATTAATCATTTATAGATGTAAAAGTTGATAACAATAAATTTTATTTATAAAAAAACTCAAATAGGAATGTTTTGTTGGTGAGACATTATTTTTTTAAAAGAAGAGATGAGTCTCAAATAAAACTATTGAAATGAGTCTGAGTTTGCAAATAGTGTCTCCAACTCACAGTTGGAGACACCGTTGTGACTTATAAGGACATTTGTAGTGGGATGTTTAAATGTGTAGTTTTAGATTTTTATGTCTCACAGTGGGTAGGATATTGTGTAGATTTAAGTGAGAGAAAATGTTGAGATGATGCAAATGTAAAAGGTCAACACACAATGTGTAAGTGGGGTCAGCAGTTCTGGGCGTTAAAATGATACCCGCCCATATTAGGCGTTAAAAAAATACCCGCCCAGATTTTTGTCCAACCTCACTTCTGAAAAAACCAACCTCAGTTTTGAAAAAAAAATTTAAAAAAATAATATTCAAACGGTAAATTAATTTGGGAGGTAAAAAGTTGTCCGCTCAGATCTGGGCGATAAAAAGTCTTTCGCCCACTCTCCGCCACATCCGTATTTTGCATTGTCCCACTGTAAAAACTCGAGGAACAATCTAAGCAAAAAAGTGTGCATTTATATTTTTTTGCACTACACCACTACATATGGCCTAATCCTAATATGAGAGCCCAACAAATGCCTTACCAATACAAATAAAGCTGTTAAAATGAAACTATTAAAACAAACCCGACCCATTTTTAGATTCATAACATGAAGAAAAATCTACAAAGAAAGGCAAATGTTTACCATTAGATCATGTCAAACTGTCAACATATCTGTCAATAATGAATTATTGGAAATAAAGCAACACATGTTTCTTCTTTTAACACGCATCATCTCATCAATAGTGATGCCCTTTTGACCACCGATCTGATCTAAAAAAGGCATCTCAAGACTTATCTCTTTGAGAAGCACAAGTCATCTAAATACTTAAAATCATTGGGTCGAATCCAACAAGAATTTTTATTTTTTTAGACCTCACTAAATGATCCGGATCTGAATGGATCAATAAAACAAACCAAAATTAGATAGATCGTTCGATAGAAAAAAGACCCAATCGATCACGGCCAACCATCTTCTTGAATCAATCTATTGGGTTTTTATTGAAAATGAATGGTACATATATTATGTATGTTTTAACTATAGATTCAGAATATATGTCATTTTGTGTTATATATTTATGAAGATGTATGGATGAAAATATGTTAAGATAATCAGGGTTTATATGAGACAAAGATTAAACTCGAAGTAGTATTAAAGCATACATGTATAGTAATATTGGATGGATAAAAAATCCAAACTTGTTTTGCCAGCCTCATTTCAACCAAAGCCTCTTTATCATCATCAGCTTACTAAAACTTATTCATATGAAATGGACAAAAAATTAGAATAGGTGACAGATAAGAAAAAAGACACACACATCCCTGAAACCATTGACCCAGTCCCTTATTATTATTTTTTAAGTTTTGGGATTAGCACTGACAAAATTATGGATTATGCTGAATTTGGGCGATCAAATATGGGTTGGGCTAAATGTGGGTTGGGTTAAATATGGGTTGGGCTAAATGTGGGTTGACCCAAATATAGACGAATCAAATATGAGCTGGGCCAACCTATTGTTTTTCTACTAAAGTATTAAAATTCGAGGTATATGTAAAAAAAACTCATATTTTACTCACAACTTTAAAAAATGAGTATTATATTTGATTCGTATCTTTTAAAATTGGACTTCATATTGGATTCCTCGCTTTTAAATATGGGCTCCATATTTGACTCATAGCTTTCAAATATGGCCCCATATTTAACTCATAGCTTTTAAATATGGGTCCCATATTTAGATGACCAGGCTAATATGAATTGTTTTATTATTTTGGTCACATTTTGCCACTACTATTTGGGATGTGGAGAGGGGGAAGGGCTGAGTGAGAGTGTTAGTAAAAGAGAGAAAAAATTAGGTGTTTTTCAAAACGTGTAACATGTGTATGTTGAATAATATAGAGTTTGGTTTATGAAAGCTCAACTACTAAACTTTTAAAATAGCATAAATGTTAATGACTTTCACTATGAACAATTACACAAAGTTCTAATTTTTTTAGGATATCTCTCGAAAAAATCCAGAATAGGCAAGTTTGGTGGACGTCCACCCTCGGGACAACCAAGGTTCGCCCCTGCCTAAAAGTCCTCAAGTTTTTATCTCACGAGAGGTCCCAAGGCCGTCGAGAACCTATAAATAGACGAGATGGGTAGTCGTCCCTTTTAAGATTATTAAAATTTACCTTTGTGCATTCTAATACTTGCACGAATCTACATGCCTAAAGTTTCATAAGTAAAAATTAACCGATAACATATATTTGAGTGCATCCTAAGGCCATCTCCAGTGGGACAATCTCCCACAACGCAAACTTACATTGTTTAACTTACATTTTCTTAGAAGGATACACAGTGGGACAATGCAACGGAGAAGCTAAGGGTGAGGTGGCAGGCCTTGGGCGGGTGAGTGTTTCACGCCCAGGCCTTGGGCGGACAACACTCCCACGCCCAGCCGGCTTATTTCCGTTGACCGTTAACATTTAATAATTTTTTTTATTTGGGAGAGGGGTTGGATGGATGAAAGTTGTCCGCCCACAGGTTGGGCGGATACAATTTGCCCGCCCACCCGTGGGCCCACCATTTACACATTATCTATCGCCCATCTAAATTTACATTGCCGGTATAATTTCTCTCAGCTAAATGTGTACATTTAGTTACTCACTGTGATGGTAAAAGAGCTAAATGTCAACATTTAGCTTGCCACTGGAAATGGCCTAACCTCTCTCGCATAATAAGTCTTCCCGTACTTTAGCTAATGTGGTTCACACGCTAAGGGGATGTCATCATATCAATAAAATTTGGTTCCCATGTGTAGAAATTTATCTTTTTTTACCTGTTTTTATATTTTTACCTTTCGTTTCGTTTCATCTCATTCTCAACTCTTATTTCTCCTCTTCCTTGATGTGAGTTTTTCTTTCAATAATGAGTTAATAGTTACCGCGTATATTTCATTAACTTACATGTATTTCAATCCTTTAAAACTTGATTTGTAGATTTGTGATTTAAAACTTAATATGTAGATTTATAATTTGGAGATTCATCTAAATTTGAGTACTTTATTCTTTAGGGTTTTATAATGTTGATTATTACACAACCACTCCAATCAATGTCATAAGTTACTATTTGTTTAATTTAACTCTATTTATAATTTACAATATAGTCATAATGATTATTGTGTATTGCTTGTTTTATAGGGGGATAATCAACATAGTTCTAGGTTTGTAAACCTAAATTTACTAGGGCATCATGACACATTATTATTATTGTTATTTAAAAACAATATATGATATTGAATAATTGTTTGTTTACGTACATTAAATAATATACGTATTTGTGCTGGAAATTTTTATTGTGTTAATTGATTTAGATAAATTAGTCATAATTTTGACTCCCAAAGTTCGCTCTCCGTAAACTAAGTTACTGATCAATATTGTGTGTGTGTGTGTGTGTGCACATGCATGCAAGATAAACAATGGAGGGTGACAGTGAGGATGATGACGGCTAGACGACTATAGAGGGTGGTAATATTGCACATTCCGTTTTTCTGACATTTGTACATATACGCTAAAAGTATCTTAATAGGAGTCCTAAAAATGAACTATTTTTTAATGTACTAAAAAAAATTAACCAAACGTGGTGGATGTGCATTTATAATAAAGAGATTATTTATGAAAAAAAGTTTAAAAAAATTAAACCAATAAGTGGGTGAAATTGAAGTCTTAAAAATATGCTCATTTTCGACCGTTGAATCCTTCGACGATAATCTCATCCACTTTCTGATTGAATATTTTAGTCATTTTTTTTGTTGATAATCTCCTCATTTTGGACATCTAATCCACCGAGTTTGACTGAATAAATAATTTTTTTAGTACTTTACAAAATTGGTCCATTTTATAGGTCTTTTTTGCAAATCCGTTGGCGATACCTCATGTGTGTGTGTGTGTGTGTGTGTGTGTGTGTATAAGCGTATTGCCTGTGCCTGAAGGCAGAAAGAAAATTTTTCAAAGTATGTAATCGCAAAATGGCAAAAAATTTCAAAGTACATAACTACAAAACGACAAAAATTTCATTCCCCGACAAACAAAGTGTAATTTAAAAAAAAATGACCATAATATCTTTTATTTATAAGACTATCCTCCAAAACGGTAGTGTTCGTGATTGGTAATAAAATTTCATAACGTGTCGTGTCCTATTTATTTTGGTTAAGTTAATTTTTCATTAAAAAACATTATGTTCCGCTGCTTTTACTTGAGTCGTGTTCGAGATAGGTAAACAATAATATTTCATGCCGTCATGTTTAGTTTCGCCGGCTTCGTTTTTAGTTTATAAAAAATCGTTTTGTATATTGCCTCTTTTATTTGAATAGTGTTCATGATTAGTAAAAAATATAGTTTCATGTCATGTCACATTATGTCGAGTCATGTTTATTTTTGCCGACTTCATTATTTGTTAACAAAAATATTTTGTGTTATGCCCGTGCCTGAAGGCACAATTTTTTTTTTCAGAATACGTAATCGCAAAACGTGAAAATTTTTCAAAGTATCAATTGTGGTCAAATTATCAATCCAAAAGAGTTACCACCATTTTAAAAGTGTGGATCGAACATGTGTCACTTTTTTAATACGTGTACTTTCACGTGTTAAATCCATATCCCTCTTTTAGTTAAAAAAAAAGTCCATCTCTCATAAACATCATGTCTTTCTTAGATGATTTTCAACCATTAAGGAGACAACATTTGTGATTTGATCAAATTATGAGACATTTGGAAAAAAATTGATTCAACCATAACTCTCAACTTAGACCATCAAGTCTAAACGCACAGTTTCACGTATCTACTCTATGATTTATAAGGGGGAAAACTGTGCATTAATGTTATTTTTCATGTGGCTATATTGATGTTTATAAGTATATATAAAATAATATATACGTGCAGTGGCGGATCCAGGATTTTGTGTGAACTGGGGCGAAAGTTTTGATAGTTGCCGGGGGTTCGGGGGCGGGAGCCCCCGAGGCGATTTTTTTTTGGGGGGGGTCGAGTTTTTTCGAGCATTTTTTGGGCTGTTTTTACTTTTTTGGGCATTATATTCATTTTCAACACTGATTGATGTGGGAGATGACTGAACCTCAGCTTCAGATACGATTGGTGCATTGTCTTCTCTTTTTCGTTTAAAAAATTTCTCTATTGATTTCCAATATTTACAAATTTAATTTAATTTCACATATAAATTTAATTTCATATAAATTTATACAAAAATAAATAAACAGACACATATAAACAATACACAAAATAAATTTATAAATTCACATTATAAATTTAATTTCATTTTAGTATAAATAATTTTAGTATAATTTCAGTAGTATAAATATAATTTCACATATAAACAGACACATATAAACAAATATACACAAAATAAGAGAGAGCACCATTTTAAGTTATGTTTTTTTTTGTTTATTACAGATTTTCCCCTGAACTTTTAATATAATTATAAGTCACCTCCAGGTTTAATTTTTTAATAAAAAAAAAAAAAAAAATTTTTTTTTTTTTTTTTTTTTGAAAAATGAACTGGGGCGGCCGCCCCGCTTCGGCCAGGGCTGGATCCGCCCCTGTATACGTGGGTTCTCACTAAAAATTTCATCCCAAATAAACGCCACATGAAAAATATTTTTTGTCTTCCAAAGTATGTAATCAGTTAAGTATTTTTTTTGTCTTCCAAAGTTGCAAAAGCTCAAACACTTTGTCCCCATTACAAATGATACAACCTTCCGCTTAACCCATTTTGTCAACATGATACTGCACTTAACAAAATGCAAACACATACACCAGCATAAACCCAAACCAAATGTATAAATAAATCCAGCCGTGTTCCCATCTTGCATATATCCGAATATGGCCATTTCTTAAACTTCTATTCTTTCCCACAGTACCACATACAAATCCCCGAAATGATATCACGGAACAAATCATCGAAAAAAAGACAACGGTTGAAAGATGCAACAATTGCTTACCACCTACCTACAAAAATACACCCCACATGCCAAAAATTAATAACCCAACACCATTAGTAGAGAGGGAAAGAGAAACTAAGAGAACATCAGGGCCGGTGCTATAGTTTTTGGGGCCTAGGCGAAAAATCAAAATGGGGTCCTTTTGTATAAAAAAAATCAAATTAAAAAAAAATTGTTCTTCTCGTATTTTTTATGCAAAATCAATTTTTATATAGCAAATCAATTTTAAAATACTAATGTCTAATCACATCACTAGAATTCTCATCAAAATGTTTTTTTCTATAAATATTACGTTTTTCATGAAATGCAGGTTCAATTTCTATTTCTTTAGCAATATCTACAGACATATTCACACAATACAACAAGTGTAATTTGCTAGTAGAGATATTCACACAACACAACGAGTATAATTTGCAAAAATAAAAATTAATCACACAATCACAAAATTCTCAATAATATTGACAAACCATATTAAAGAAAAATGCTAAAGAGGAATAATAGAGCCTGATTTGAGTGCCAATTTGAGAGCAATCTCAAATTTTAATTTGTAAATATTCAGAAAACAAATTGGAATCTACAAAAAAAAGCACAACACAAATATTAATAGTAATACAAACAAATTTATATAGTGGGATATAACAAAACAAATGAATAATATATACAACAAACAAGCTCCAACCAATCTCCAAACAAGCCCTAGCCTTCTGAAATTGAAACCCTAGATTTTTAACCCTTATATTGATGAGGTTAGTTCATGAAAAAATATAGGGGGGGGGGGGGGGGGGGGGAGGGGGGGGGGGGGGGGTAAGGGTTTCAATGTAAAGGTTATTTTCTTGTTTTGGTTAGTAGAGAGAAAGAGGGTAGTGTGAGTGATAGAGAAGAAGATAGTGAGAGAAAGTGGGTGAGAGAAATGAGAGAGTTATGGTTGAAAATAAATAATAAACGGGTTGGGTTGGGTTTGAATTATGTTGGTGGGTTTATTTTTTAGTGTGTGGGTGGATTATTATGTTGTTGTTGAATTTAGTGTGTGAGTTTATTTTATATAGAATAAATTTTATTTTAAGGGGCCCTTTTTTAAGTCATAACTCTAATTTTTTTCATAATTAATTTTTTGGGTCAATTATTTAATAGTCCCTACTATAAATATATATTTTTTAAAAAGGACACATATTTTTAGTTTAACCCATTTAGTCCCTCAAGCACTCAGTATTCTCTTATTTTTAGAGGTCCGCGCCAGCGGCACTCCCTTTCCAAAATATGTGGCAAAGGACTTTTTGAGGCAAAATAAAAAGGCTTGGACTAAATGAGTATTAAAAAATGTTTGAGGGACTATTTGGTATATGTCCCTAATTTTTTTGGGAGGCCTTTTTTCTATAACTAACTTTTTTTATACCTATTTTTTTATACCTAATTTTTTTTTCCCGGAAGGGACCCCGATTAATTGGGGGTCCTAGGCGGCGGCCTAACTCGCCTATGCCTAGAGCCCGCCCTGGAGAACGTGGATCTAAAAATTATACCAGGATCTTCTAAGAGAGTGCAAATGTTCATTGAAAAAAAAACATCACCACCTCAATCAATTGTTCAAACTAACTAACTAACTAACTAACTATATATATATATATATATATATATATATATATATAGACACACACACACACACACACACAATACTGCTTTTGTGTATACGAGTTCGCATTTGAAGAGTGTGGCGCGGACACGTGCCACCTGGCGGTGAGCTTAGAAATTATAGATACTCTCTCTTCTGGGCTCACCGCCAGGTGACACATGTTTGGTCCGCACTCTTAAAATGCGGACTAGTATGCACAAAATCAGTACTATATATATATATATATATATATATATATATATATATATATATATATATATATATATATATATATATATATATATATAATACTACTCTTGTGCGGATCAGTCCGCATTTTAAGAGTGCAGGTCGAATACGTGTCACCTGGTGGTGAGCCCAGAAAAGAGAGAGAGTGTGCCTATAATTTAGCCGATAATTTTTAGGCTCATCGCTAGGTGACACATGTCCGGTCCTCACTCTTAAAATACGAACTGGTACGCACAAGAGCAGTAATGTATATATATATATATATATAACAAAAACAGGTAGATCTTAGATTCCCACCCAAATATCAATTTTTTCAAAGCCCAAATTTTTTATTGAATCCATAATATCTTCCAACCCATCATAATATCTTTCAAAATCAAAAAATCACCTAAAAAATACCCTATCTGAGCACCATATCTCCATATGCATAATATTTTAATTCAGATCTTCTAAACACCTTGCCATGTTAACAAACCAAAGACGATACCTTGTTAATAAACAAATATGAAAAATTTCAGATAAATAATAAAACAAAAAAACTACAAAAAAAAGTGACATAGGGGAGTGATACAACCATGGAATATAGAAGCGGGAAGATCGTGGATCCAATGATCGGTAGTGTGGCATGCAATGGAAATTAACCTAAAAAATAATGGAAATCATAAGAGAAGTAAGAGAAACAATGTAAAGATCTACAAGTTTAGTTTTGTACAAAAACCATGGAACAAGTTTATGAAGGAATGGGTGAGGTGAGAGAAGAAAGGGAGAGAAATTGCATTTTTGTGAGATAATGGAGTGAGGTTAAGATTATAGGAAGAAATAGAATGTCAGTTATATCTAGGAGGGAACCAAAAGTTAAAGTGGTCGAAAGATTTATTGGGAACACAAATTAGAATAGCAAAAATAAGGGGAAACGAAAAAGTATATTCAAAATTCAAAATAGAAATGGAGGGAGTTGATCTCAACCCTTCATTTTGTAAAAACGTGCAAGGAGGTGGCATCAATTTTCACCGTTAAAATGTGTAGACAATTCGAAAATCGCCATATCATAACACACACACACACATGTATATATATATATATAGGGAAGTTTTATAAAATGTGTACATTTTCAACGGTGCGGATGAGTACCATGTCAAAAGGCATTTTTCCAAAATTAAGGGTTGAGATCAATACCACTATTGGTTTCAAATTGTTTTGGTTTTCCCATACCTTTTCTCCCTTGTCCCTGATTTCTGTGTCCCTCACCAACTCTCTCACTCTCTCACCTCATAGCTCTCAGCACCCGATCTCCTCTTAACTCATAGCTCAAGGTTCAATTTTTACCCATGGTTTACATTCTTAGGTTCATTTTTTATTTATGGTGGATCTTTACCCATTGTTTCATCATTGCTTGCCAGGCCCATTGTTTCGTCATTGTTTGACAGATTTTTACCCATTTTTGGGATTTGGTTATTTACGTTTACATTTCGGATGCTTACATTGTGCTTACTCTCACTTTGATTTCGTTGTTGGGTTTGTACATTTGGCTCAGGTATTCAGATTTTTACCCATTGTTTCACAATCATTCCTCATTGTTTGATTTGGGTTTGTACATATCACCTTCATTCCTCATTGTTTGATTTGGGTTTGTACATTTACATTGTTGGGTTTTGTATTGTTAGTTTGTACCCATTTTTGGGTTTTTGTTATTTACGTTTTGATTTGGGTTTGTACATTTCGGAGGCTTATATTGTTGGTATGCTTAGTTGATTCCTCATTGTTTGATTTGGGCTTGTACGTTTCAGAGCTTACATTGTTAGCTCATGCATTTACATTGTTGGGTTTCGTATTGTTGGTTTGGCTCATGTATTTTGATTTGGCTAGGGTATTTTCATTGTTAGGATTCGTGGGTTCGAACATTTCAACGGTTTGCCTTTTGTGAAGCTTGGCTCAGGTATTTACATTCTTATTTTATTATTTACGTAAGTTATTTACATTTTTGTAATAATAGGTCGGGTATCCTTCTTTTGTTTTGCTATTTGTTGGGTTTCGTGTTTTCATTGATAATGTGGGTTTCATGTTTACTTTTGATTTCTTATTCTTATTTACTTATTTTTGCATTACTAGGTTAGGTTTCGTGGGTTCGGACATTTCAACGGTTTGCCTTTTGTTAAGCTTGGATCAGGTATTTACATTCTTATTTTATTATTTACGCATTTAGATTCTTAGGTTTTGGTTATTTACATTTTACATTTTAATATGATGATTTTCGTGGGTTCAGACATTTCAACGGTCTGCCTCTTTGATTGCAAACTCAGGTATCCTTCTTTTGTTTGCTATTTGTTAGGTTTCGTGTTTTTGTGCTCATGTGGGGTTTCATGTCTTTATGCTTATTTGGTTTAGAGAACTAAATTATAGAAGTGTCTTGACATGTTGAAAGATGTAAGGATACGTCTGTTTCTTTCTTATATGTAAAATCATACATGTATTATTCGAGATGAATCTAATTGTTCGGCACCATAGGTTGAATTTACGCGACGTCGACACCTTGGTGTTATTATTCAAGATGAATATGAGATAAATACAATTCGAATTGAGGTACAACCTACTGATGTAGGTATAGGAAAGAGAAAAGGTAAAGACAAATTTATTTTGGATGGGGTATGTTCTATTAGTCCTTATTTTCACATTTTATAAACTGTACCTTATTAGTTATATTTAACACATTTTTTCTTTCTAGGGACAATAAGAAAGTGGAATCTCAAAGGCTGAATTTGCCTAGCGGGGACGACATGAACGAGAGCAGATTGACCTTCAAACACCTTGCCTTGCTGATCACGTTCTATCTGCACAGTCTTTTCTTACTCAGTCGTGTGAAACACCCAACCTTGCTGATCAAGTTCGTAGTAATGTAACTCCCCTTACATTACAGCAGGATGGGGTATGTGTCTTTACTTCCACATTTAATACATCATTTACTTCCACATTTAATTCATCATTTACTTCCACATTTAATACATCGTTATAGTCGCAATCTGGACTTGGAATCTCCAAGGCTGCATTTGCACAGCGCCGAAGATGTGAACGTGAGCATATTAAACGTGGAACTACACCTTCTCGCTGCTCTTCACCTTTCCCTGGCGTGCCGTCTATGAGAGAAGCAAAAGGCAAAGAAAAAGTTATTCCCGATGGGGTGTGCCTCTATCGTTATTATGTCGTATTTACTTATTTCATTATTATGCAATACATATTTACTTCTATCATTTCATATATAGGAAAAATTTGAAATTGAATTCTCAAAATCTTCATTTTCCCAACGCCGCAGCCATTAATGTGAGCATATTGAACGTGAAACTATGTCGTCTAGGCAATCATGCTGTAATACTACAACGGATGCAAATATGGATCAGTTTATGGATCTTGAATACCATTTAGAGGATGACCATTTACATTTGTATCTTGAAGAAAATGTTGATTTTTTTCTTAATGATAAAGAAGCTCCTCAAATTAATCGGTACGTTCAATTCAATTTCTTTATTATATAGGGAAAATTCCTCTCTATCTGGCTCATAATATGTTTGAATCCATAGTAATTGATCCTTGCATAACAGTTAGTTATTTTGTTAGTGCATATGTTAGCTATAATAAATCAGTTAGTGTAATGAATTGTATTATGTTACCTATATTGTTAGCTGCTATAATGAATCATGTTTACTGCTTTTATGTTTACTGCTATAATGAATCCTGCTATTATGTTATTATACAGTTAGCTGCTATGAGTTTACTGCTATTTTGTTAGTGTACTGGATAAAACCTGTTTTTACTGCCCAAATATGTTAAAAGCATAATTTCAAACTTATTTTTTACTTCTCAAATATGTTAGTTCTCCTTGACTATACCATGCCACATGTTGCCATTAACATTACCAAGCCACACTTGATGCCTTCTCTAAACACTGCTTTCTTCAATATAATAGCCCCATGCTGCATCTTTTTTGTTTAAAAAACTACCTTATTTCAGCTTGGCATATATATGTTGGGGAGGGAACATGCTTTTGGCCAATATAAGTTGCCTTATTCTCCTTTCTAAAATAAATTTATTGTTATTGTACAGGGAACATGCTTTCGACTTGGGTAGACATTTTTTTGGAATGATGAATGTTGAGTGCCCTTATTGTTCGGACTTATATTGGATTGGTGAAAATTTAAGAAAATCCTCAATTACACGCCCGTTATTTGGTAAATTTTGTTTACAAGTTAAAATAAGGTTACCAATATTGAATCAACCTTCGCCCGAGATCAAATCTTTATATGATGGTAATGGTGTTCAGTCAGACTCATTTTGGAGATTTACTAGAAAATATAATGCCGTTAATGCCTTTACCAGTCTTAGAGTACAAATGGATGATATAGTACTTACTGGACGGGGTCCTACATCTTTCACCATTCATGGTGAAGTACGTCATCGGTCTGGAACCTTATTACCAGAAGAAGGGCAAGAAGGAAGTTATGCTTAGCTTTTATATTTATGATCCTGATGCTTCTTTAGATATTTGCGAGCTCCAAAATCCACAACTAAGAAGGGATGTTCTTGAAATTTTTCAATATTGTCTGTTAACCACTAATCCCCTTTCATCAAAATTTCAGCAAGTATGTGCTATTTTAGAGCAGGTAAATACAACAAATGTGAATGTACCGGCTTATTTGCATTATAGCAAGTCAACAGATAGGCAAAGGTATAATTTATCATCAAGTGAGGAGATTGCAGTTTTATTACCTGGAGATGGAACTCAATTGATTGTGATGAGAGATATCATTCTTCGTTTAAAAGGAGATAATCAATCGATGTGAATTAGTGAGTGCTACCCGTCATACTTACCATTGCACTATGTGTTATTATTCCCTCTCGGTGAGCTCAGATAGGAACTTTATTTGACATGTTGGGATGTAGTCAATGGATAACTTGATTTACGTAATCGATTGACTCAACTTAATTTTTATGGTTATCATATCTTCGAATGAGTGAATGAATACTCCACAATTCTTAGAGAATGGGAAATTATTTTAAGAGTTCATTGTTGATGCTTGGGATTCAACTGAGCAAAATATTTTGACCTACTTTCGTCTTATTCAATCCAACTTGCGTGCTGATTTGTATAATGGACTTGCTGAAGTATAGTTAATAGGTTTAATGCAAATGAAATCGGTAAACATAGAATTTTACCGTCTTCCTTCACTGGTAGTGCTAGGCATATTTTTGAAATTTTTTCAAGATTCAAGGGCCGTCACCCGTTATCATCAACATCGAGATATATTCCTTACTATGACTGCAAATCCCAGTTGGCCTGAAATTTCAGGAGCTCTATTGGCACATCAACATTCTTCAGATCGGCCTGACATCGTTGCTCGCGTGTTTGAGATGAAAAGAAAAGCGATGGTGAAGGAGGTGGGAAGTAATAATGTTTTTGGTAGGAAAGTCGCGCATATTTTTACTACTAAATTTCAAAATAGGGGTTTGCCACATATTTATGTTTTTTTTAGAAAGCATAAGTAAAATTAAGACATGTGATTAGGTGGATAGAATTGTATATGCTGAATTGCCCGATACGAAGGAAGATCCTACCTTATTCGAGACAATGTTGGGTTGTATGGTATATGGTCCTTGGGAACCCCAAAACCCAACGTACCGTGCATGGAAAATGGTAGATATATAAAGAAATATCCTCGAGATTGGGCCGAACACACGACTATGGATCATGATGGATATCCAATATATCGTTGATGCAATGATGGTTGAAAGTACATTAATGATGGAGGGAAAGTAGTATGTAACAAAGATGTTATTCCATATAATCCATATCTTTCTAAAATGTTCGATTGTTATATTAATGTGGAAGTTTATGCGGGGTTGAGATGTGCTAAATATATTAACAAGTACATATTTAAGGGTTTTGATCGCACTACAATGGTTTTAGGAGGATTAGATGAGATCCAATAATACCTTGATGAGAGATACATTGGACAGCCTGAAGCTACTTGGCGGTTATTTGGTAATCCAATGCATGAAGAAATTCCCAATATTGTACGGTTAGCGCTTCATTTTCCGGGAATGCATAGAGTTTCTATTAATCCAAATGATTATGTGGAAATAATTATGTCTAGGGATGCTAATCAAAAGACCACTCTGACTGAATTCTTTGCCACATGTGCATCAAATGCATTTGCACGTGCTTACACATATCAGGAGTTTCCATAACATTTCGCTTGGAATAAAGAATCGAACACGTGGACTGCGAGATCTCCAAGAACGCAAGATTATTTAATTGGTCGAATGTATTTTGCTACCCCGCATACATATGATCTTTTTTATTTGCAGCTTCTTTTAATAGTTGTAAAAGGACCTCCATCGTATGAAGCACTTAAGACTGTCAATGATATAACTTATGATTCATTAAAGTTAGCATGTATTGCTTTGGGCCTTCTAGAATACAATGGTGAATGGGTCTAATATTTACAAGAGGTCGTAATCCTTAAAACTGGGTATCAATTTAGACGGTTATTCGTTGTTATCCTTACTCAATGTGCACCACTGCATACTGATATATTGTGGAATCAATTTGAGATGCCTATATGCGATGATTTGGCTCATAAGATACAAACTTTGTATGACATTCAGACTCCATCTGAGATTATAATTAAATACTATGGTTTGTATCTGATCAACGAGTTATTGCAAGAATGTGGAAAAAGCTTAACTGATTTTCCTCCGATGCCTATTTCAGTTGGTAATTAGTGTAGAACTATGGGTAATAGGCTTATTCGTGAACATCGTTAATTGTAAAGTGAAGTTGAACAAGGGGAGCCTCAAGCTAATGTTGATTGTCTTAATAATGGACAACGCGCTTCATATGAAACAATAACCGCTTCGGTTCTAGAAAATAATGGAACTACATGCTTTTTGAATGGTGGAGCGGGCACTGGGAAAATATTTTTGTATAAGACTATTACTACGAAACTTCGTAGCCTTGGACATATTGTTATTACTATTGCTTCTTCAGGAATTGCATCATTGTTGTTAGTGGGGGGTCGAACTGCAAATTCGAGCTTCTGTATTCCTTTGGACATTCTTAAAAATTCAGTTTGTGGGTTTACAAAGTAGTCGATTCATTCTGAGTTGTTTAAGTTGGCAAAATTAGTTATATGGGATAAAGTTCCAATGCAACATCGGTTTTGTGTGGAGTCCGTAGATAGGACTTTGAAAGATATTTGTAATTTTAATAAGCCTTTTGGGGTATCACTTTTGTCTTGGGTGGTGACTTTAGTCAAATTCTACCCGTGATACCAAGAGGTCTTCGAGAGCAAACTGTTGCCGCGTCATTGAGGCGTTCATTTCCATGGAAACATATTCACATTTTGACTTTGGTTGACAATATGCGTCTTAACAACAGAAAAACTGAAAGTGTTCCATTTTCAAGCTTCCTATCTAAGGTATAATTTGAACTTTGTAGTCCATTTCTGTTTTCACATATTTATATACCCTTTATAATGTTACTAAGTTTAATTTATATATTTGTATATTGGGTTAAACCCATAAGATAATGTAGAACTACCTTCAACAATACACAAGTGCAGTGGTCTTAATGAGTTATTGGTGGATGTTATAAACAGTTCAGCGTGAAATAACAATGTCAGCATGAAATAATAATGTCAATATTATAAACAGTTCTGCATTAAATCTTCATCCCGTTGAAATAATAGCATACTTGGCTGGAAATAAGTTGTGCCTGGACGAAATAAGTAGTGCCTAATTAATCAATATCCAAATGAATATTTGAACTCCTTAGTCCCTCGGTGTTGCCTTTGTTCAAGTTAGATCTCAAAATTGGTTGTCCTGTTAGTTGCTAAGAAATATTTCGCTTGGGGATGATTTTTGTAACGGCACTAGGTTAATCGTCGTTAATTGTGCTAAACAGGTAATTGAAGTTCAAATTTTAATGGGAGATCATAGCTGTAATTTCTCTTTCATTCCAAGGATATCATTAACACCCTCTTCAATAAAAGTGCTAATTCAGATGACAAGATGTCAATTCCTGGTTAGATTAGCATATGCAATGACGATGAACAAATCCCAAGGTCAGTCTGTTAAATTTGTGGGAATTGACTTACGAACACCGATTTTTAGTCACGGTCAACTATATCTCGTCTTTTCACAATGTACAAGTGCAAATTGTTTAATTATCCTTCTACCTCAAGATGGTACAAACTCAACGACAAATACTGTGTATCCAGAAGTTTTGTTATAGGAAGTTATTTTTATGTGGCATTTTTTCACTTTTGTTAAATCTTTTGGTTGCTAACAAGTCTACTAATTCTCTATTTGTTTACTGATCTTCAGCGCCTTTTTTCTTCCAAAAGTATGGAATATATGGTTGGATATGGATGTGTTTATTGCTATCGTTGGCCCCAGTTTTGATAATGGAGGTATACTATTTTCATTGGTGGCACAACACAATTGAACAACTGAGTTTATGTCGAAATCCTCATATTTTTTAATTGATTTACATGATACTTGATTCCATATTACAGCTACGATATTTGATTATACATTCTCAATAATCGGCTTTTGATAAGTAAGGTGTACTTTTTTTTAAATCATTTTCATAATTTGAAAGATGGTGCTCTGATAATGTTTTTTAAGGTATAATAATTTGGTAAGGTATAATAATGAAAGATGTTTCACTGATGAGGTATAATAATGTTGTTTAACTCACTATACATATATTATATATACACCTATATATATATATATTATATAGAACAACAAAGATGTTGTATATAATATGTGCATAACAATAGCTGCTGTTATACATATATTATATACAATAGCAACTGCTGTATATAATATATGTATAACAGTTGCTACTGTTATACATATATTATATATAACATCATAGTTATATATTGTACTCTAATTCCTTTTCGTAATTGATTGTGTATTAGAGAGAACATAACAAAGATGGATTGAAAGATAATTCCTTTTCTTGGTTGTGGGCAGCTAATTTGGTATTGCATATGTTTTGGTGCATTTGGGTTTGGTGGGCAGCTGATTTAGTATGTAGCTGATTCGATATGCTGATTTGGCATGCACCTAATTTGATAAGCAT
Organism: Sambucus nigra; assembly: GCA_949130495.1. Lineage (NCBI taxonomy): Eukaryota > Viridiplantae > Streptophyta > Magnoliopsida > Dipsacales > Adoxaceae > Sambucus > Sambucus nigra. The sequence continues at coordinate 34,398,462 of OX422212.1, forward strand.
TATGTATGTCTCCTTAGTGTAATGCATGCCTATTTGGTTCGGTATTGGTTTTGAAAGTTTTTTTTTTTCAATTTGTGGGCAACTGAATTGGTATGTATGTTTTTGTAGGTAAAACAACACAATTGGGCATCAGTCGATCATACTTTTTCATACGTGCTTATCAAGATAGAGTCTTATGTGCTTGATTTCTATATATGTTTATGGATTGTTTCACCTTATCAAATTTTATCCGACTTTACTAATATAAAAATTTTTCCCACTTTCTTCAAAATGTATCCGAGAAATCATCAAGGCGTGTGACTAATGGTCACTATTATTGCATATCTACATGCTAATTATTTATATGAGGTTCAGTAAATAATATTACTATTATTGTGGTTTGAGTAGTTTTTAGTTGTTAAACAGGGTGGATAGTCCTATAAACAAAGGGAACTCTACCCAAATTTTTTAAACTCTTTAGAAATGGACCTATCAACGACATACACTTTTGAAAACAATTTGAAAAATTTTCATCGTGCCTTCAAGCACCGGCATACGCTAGTATATATATATGGGAGAAGGGTGTTTGAATAGTAAAACGATTCGATTTTGATTTGTTCTTTTGAATTGATCTAATGGTAAACTTTCTCTCCCCCCCCCCCCCCCCCCCCCCCCCAAATTGAGATTTTACAATTTTTTTTGTTCAAATTAAAGATTTATAAACCTTAAATTTTGTTGGGAATCATGTGGTTAATGTAAAACTTTTACAAAGAAATTTTTTATTCTAATTTTTTGTTGTATTTTTTTATGTGTGTATTTTTTATGCAAATGCAGATGCTTATGTGTGTATTATTATTTTTTATGCAGATGCTTATGCTTATGTGTGTATTTTTTATTTTTTGGTTGGGAATCATGTGGTTAATATAAAACTTTATGTAATTTATTATTCTTACATTTAACTGCGAATTTTTTCTTAAACAAAAGTTCAAATATCATTGCTGATAGTTTTTAGCGACGAAAATTATTTTGTAGGAAGTTTATGGTCAAAGGCCCGTTGCTGAATGTATATGGCCACGAAATTAACTTTCGTTGCCACAAAAAAAATTCATGGACAATTATTATATTTAGACTATAATTTGTTTCGTAGCTAACAGTCCAACATTTCATTGCTAAATGTCTTCATTTCATTGCCAACTATATATATAAACTAGCGTGTTAGAAGCTTTTAGCTACAAAATTTACAATTTATTTTGTAGCTAATTGTTCAACATTTCGTTTCCGAATGTCTACATTTCGTTGCCAATTCTATCAGTAAACTAGCCGTTAGAAGCTTTTAGCTATAAAATTTCTACCTTCCCTCAAGATCTATTGGCTACGAAATTTAATTATTGAAGAATGATTCTTAATCATTAATTTTTCTTAAGCCTCACTTTTATTTATCAATCGCATATCTAACTACTAAAATATTTATTTTGGTAATGAAATGTTTCCAAATATATATATATTTTATTTTGAATATGATAAATTAGTGTATACCACTAAAATTAAACAAATTACCATCTGAAAAAGAACATTCATTAAAATCCACCAAATAACTAAATTATCATAAATAAAATCCACATTAAGTCACATACACATACATAAACAAGTCAACTAAACACTAGTTAAAGGACGTAAAAGTCCCACATTTCATTCCCTTACAAATGACAAATATCCATGGTGCAAAAAAATAAATTAAACAAGTAAAATAACTTACAAGTCTCCGATTCCATTTACAAATGCCAAAAGTTCATGGTGCCCCAGAAGTAACTTCTCGTCATGTCAAATATGCAATTAAGAGAATAAAATATCATTAGATAAGATAAAGTAGGATTTGATTCGTCTTTATCATGAAAAATTTATAATGATGAGCGAAAGTTGATAATTAAAGAGAAAATAATCGATTACGAATGTGAACATTTTAAAAGCATACGAGTGGCAAAACTAAAGGATGCCAAGATTACCATCGTTCGGAAGATGAGGAATGTGATGTGATCAACGACTGAATCAACATATTGGACTCCGCTTGTCGAGCTAGAATAACATCTAGCATTGCACATTAATTCTCCATATCAGCCTTTGGTACCACCGACTCTTGTCGTTGAATGGTTTCTGTAATACCCCGTATTTTTATGGCTTTTAAAATTGTGGATTTATTAAATTTGATTTGAGATATTAATTTAATATTAATCAGGAATTTATTTTAATATTTACTAGCGTGACGTGAGTTAGTAATTATTGGGAATTTGTTGAATATTACTAGATGAGTAAAGTAATATATAAGATTGATCTTATTAAAATTGTTAAGAGTGAATAAAAATGGCAATTATGAAAATTTAAGTTAGGACGCGCCTATGTCGTGTCAGTACTAAATTATTATTATAAAAGTGAATATATTATAAGTCGCTCGTATGGTCTTTTTGAGTGTGCCAAAGTGTCCGGAAGGGTGGCGATAGTCAGAAAAGTGTATCCGGAGGTTTAGTTTGGGTCTCGGGGCTTTTTTAGGCCTAATTGACATCCCGGGAGGGTATTTTAGACATGTTGTATTTTTGGGTAATTAAACCCACGAATTTTCTTAGTATATATTAGCCGTTTGGAGTTGTCTCTTAGGGTTAACAAACACAAAACCTAAGCTAGCCATTAGAGAAAGAGGTGAAGAGATTAGAGAAGAAGGTGAATAGATTAAAGAAGAAGGTGAAGAGTTTCCAAGCAATCCAAGGTCTAGAACTCACTCGATTGCACCGCCACCACCACCAAAACGTAGATCGCACGACGAGGAACGCAACCATATTTTTTTCATCAACAAATCAGACCCTTGAATCCCAAGCAAGTGTCTATCTTTCTTTTTTTTTAGTTAATGTTTCACTCATGTTAGATTAGGATTGTTAAACTTATGTTTCATGGAAGAATTCAATGATTTAGAGAATTTAATCACATGTTTTTGAAGAAATAAATATATTCTGGAAATCTCAATCATATGCAGAGGATTACCCACGAAATTGGATTGATTTAGAAGTGAGAAATCTGGAAAAAGAATTAGAAGAATGGAAGTTTTATGAAAATTAGGGTTCTTGATAATTATAATGATTTACCCCATTAATTCAATACCTTTGATGAATTTGGACATGTTTCACATAGGAAACCATGTATCACATAGAAAATCATGTATATAGGTATATGTAACTAGTAGTAATGTTGTTTGGGAGTTTGAGAATCGTTAATGAAGTTTTGGGTGAGGTTGAAGAACAGAACCCGTAGGTTAACAATGGTAGAATTCGGCATAACTGCTTGATCTATCGATTGACCAAGAACATCGATCGATCGATCGGCCCCATTCCTCGATCGATCGATACCACCTAGAAGAGAGCATATTTTTCTCCTTTTTGTTAAATACGATTATAATACGTAGGAACCCTTGGTTTTTATTTATAGAGTATAATGAGTTATGTAGAGAACCAGTAAGGTCTAAGTAGGTTCCGTTGAGTGAAATTTAATATGGGATGAAATGGTGGATTAACGGGGAGTTTAGTCACACATTGGAAATTGTGCGTACGTTCACTAGAGAATAGAGAGACTCGTAAAAGACTTAGACCAGAAGGTTAGAGACTGTATACCTGCTGAAATTATATTTAGTAAAAGAGAATACTTCGAGAGATGAGAAGTAAGTGTGAAATGTGTATAATTGAAAAAAAAAGAGATGAATCCTTTATGTGATATAATTGAGTAATTTTATACTAAGTATAGTTAATTATAATTATGGGTCGTGGGCGAACCTAAGTGGAAACTGTGTATCTATATATGGCCGTGTGACTGTTTACATGTATTAAATACTTTATCTGTATATAATCATACCCGTGCTACTTTCTATCACAGAGGTTTTCGTGCCAGGACAGTCTTATCTCGATTGGACCTTTATGGGGGATATTAACTCGTACCCTAGAAGATAGTATCCTTGATACAGGTTATCTGAGTGATAGTCAGATGGCCGTAAGAGACGTGAGGGTATGTGCTGACCTCTTGGTGATTGGGAACTATGCTTCGCCTCTATTTTTATGTGTATTGTGTTAATACAGTTCGAGAGTAATTTCGAACTAGTATTTGCCTTAGTATGAGTGAAGCAGGGACTTGATAACAGAGTATGCCAGTAATATGGATTTATGTGGGGTGCCAATAGTGTGTGTATATATATATATATATATATGGAAACTTTATACTGTGTGTATATGTAGTTAAGTAATGAATAAGTTCGTCATCTTTATAACAAGTGTCCGTAAATTTTCTAATGGTAATTAAGTGGTTCTAAGCAATGTAAAAATATGGAAGAGAATGATTTTCTAAAACTAAATATTATGGCCATAGTACTTCTCAGGATAGAACTTTATGGCAGGATAAGTTAGATAGACTTATGTGATCAGTAGAACGGTAGGCGTGCACACTAGATGAGAGGTGAGAATTCTCAAGAGAGTGTCGCGTAATAACATGGTGGTTATATTAACCAGTAAGCATTTTAAATACTTGTTAAACTATTTTAAAACTGTTTTACACTCGGGCTCTGACCCGTTTTCTGTCATTTCTCTCTCTCTTGTATATATATGCATGTACTACAGGTGCCCATCCACAGGGGGCATCATGCATAGATTCTTTGGATTGGACGTGCTGCAGCTTATGTGGGAGTTTCAGGACTTTGCTTTAGACGACCTCGTCATTGATTATGTTCTTACTTTAGATCTTCTTAGTTAGGGAATGTGTCGCCCGATTTCCTATTCCGTTTGGATTTTGTCAGAGATTTATGTTCATTTATATTTTTGGTATTCAGTACTCCTTGGGAGTTAACTATTGTCAGGATGATTTCCTTTATGGTTCTTAAACTTAGTTTGGATTATCAAGATGGTTTAATTCCTGTGTGTTAATTTCCATCCTTAGTATTTATGTGATTCTTAAACTGTTGGTTATTAATAATGGTTTTCATATTCGAATTTAATAAAATAAAAATAAGACTTTAAATTATTTTGACACTTAGCTTAATTATTTAGGGTGTTCAAATTGGAAATATTATTTTATGATAGTGATGCTGAGAATGAACCAACCGTTCGCCTTGATTTTAATTTAATAAAGGACTGATCACCCGGTATTTAATTAGGCGGGGTGTTACAGGTGATATCAGAGCATCAGGTTCTAGTGTCTTTTAGGATCTGTGCGACTTATTATGCTTCCAGTGTAGCTTTCTATGCTATCACGAATATATTTTTAAATCTTATATGTGTTCGGACGTGATCGAACAATGAAGTATGGCAGATGAGGGCCATTGGGCGAGTAGCGGGAGGCAGGGCTTAGTGAGGTCGTTGAAGTATGTTCGAGGATGATGATCGTAGTCGAGGTCACCCCTATTATGGCACGAGAGGCCAGGACTGTAAAGACGATTAGGACATAGCCTACGAATTCCAAGTGCTGCTATAGCTGAAAGATAAGCGGAATCAGACTCACCCTATGGAGGAGGATGGTTAACTGGAAGTGAAAAATTCAGAGTAAAATTTTTCTTGGCCCGTCGGAGCAAAGTTATAATAGTGGGAGTCAACCACCACATTTAATAGCGAAATGTTGCGTAAATGGAAGGACCTTAAGTACAGTTTAACCGCATGTTCCTTCATTAGTTGTTCAGAATAAGATGTGAACGTTATTATGAGTGCATCACAGAAGGACGGGACAGGGGTCCCTTTGTAAATGAATTGAAACTTTTAGCAACTCTTGTATCAGAGGAAGTGGATACCAACGATAGAGAAGATTTCAAATGGGAGATCCACTCGTGAGGAAAGTTGACAACACTTAAAGAGAATTCTGTTAGACAGTCGATCCATATGGTGACAATGTCACGTATTGTCCGTGTAAGGACATTTTTGTCCATTAGCATTTTATATGTCGTACGCCGTTACACCGTTGCGAAAATTCAAGAATCATACGCTCATCAACGGAATCCGAATATCAAAGGCAGAAAAGGAATCGGGGAACATACCGGACCGATCCGGCCCAAATAAAATAACCGATCCGATGTCACCGGACCGATCCACCTAAAGAGACCGGACCGATCCGCCTGCTGAGGTGAAGCCAGTGTACCCCGGATCGATGGCAAACTGATGAAGCTGATAATCGAACCGATCCGATGTCAACCGGACCAATCCGCCTTCAATAAAAGAACCGATCCGATGTCAACCGGACTGATCCGCCTCAGACCCGGATCGGTCCACCGAGGATAACTTCAATCAGATCGTGTTCAGATCGTGTTTCGAAATTTATGTCCCGAGCCTTCTTATTTAATCCCACTACGGGAAGTGATTTTCCAAGACTTCTACACGATTTTCTGAGTTCCAAAACTCTAAAGTCTTCATGGTATTTGAGTCCATTGATTCATACCTCTAATTCACACAAATTCCATACCTTTGTGAATCACTTTGCAACCCAAGAACGCACTTTTGATGTTCAACCCTTTGTGGAGGAGACCGTTCTTCTTCTCCATTGCAGCCCTACTGAACAGGGATAGTTCCAGCCGCCGACTACAGAATCCGATACCTGAGGGTAATTCTTAGTCACTTGTATTTTCATTGTAATCCGATTGTAAGCCGTTCTCTTACAAATTATAGTGAAAATAAATGGTTTTGCCCCTGTGGGGGATTTTTCCTCAATTATGTGTGTTTGAATAACTCTTGCATGATTTCATATTGTTTCAATCACACCTAGTTGCATGTTTAGGGTTTGTTTGGATTAAAAGGTGTTTAATATATAATTTGATCATTTGAACGCAAGCACATACGTTCTCAAATTGGTATCAGAGTAGGTTACGCTAATCTATCGCGTATTCCTATTTTTCCGCAAAATTTTTCTAAGATATCAATTTTCTGAAAAAATTAATTTTTGAAAAAGTGCGTGTTCAAATGGAGAAGCTATATAATAAAATGCCTGTTTTTGACGGGACAAATTATGCTTATTGGAAAGCCCGAATGAGGTCGGCTTTAAAAGCCATTGATGAACGTGTCTGGATTTTGGTTGAACGAGGGTGGACTCCTCCCTCTGTGACTGTTGATAATGCGATTAACTTGAAACCTGTCACTTCTTGGACTGAAGAAGAATTTAAATGGTCATCTTTTAATTCTAAGGGTCTAAGTGCTATTTCTGGTTTGTCACACCTGATGAGTTAAAATGCATAATGACGTGCACCACGTCAAAGGAGGCATGGGATGTTTTGCAACTTACCCATGAGGGTACGAACGATGTTAAAGAGTCTAAATTACAAAATTTGGCCACCCAATTTGAGACTATCACCATGTCTAAGTCCGAATGCTTTGATGAGTTTTTTGCACGCTTGTCGGACATTGTTAACAGTAGTTTTAATTTGGGTGAGGTAATTGATAACACGCGTATAGTTAAAAAGATTTTGAGATCTCTCCCAAAACGCTTTATTCCTAAAGTCACTGTTTTGAACTCTTTGAGAAATTTGAAATCACTTAAGTTGGAAGAACTTGTAGGAGATCTTCAAACCTATGAGATTGACATGTTTCCCAAAACCATTAAGGCTAAGGATAATGGGATTTCTTTAAAGACTCATTTTCAGAAAAAGAAAGAAAAAGTTTTTGAGTCCAAGTCTAAATGTGATTTTGACTTAGATGACTTGGCCCTGTTTACAAAAAATTTCAAAAGAATTCTCAAATTCAAGAAAAGTGGAAATTTCAATGATAAAAGGAATGTTGAGAAATTTTTTTTTGAAAAGGAAAATGAGAAAGATTTCAAAGACCCTCCTAAGATAGACAGTGAGAGATGTTTTGAATACGATGGTAAGGGTCATAGAGCGTTTGAGTGTGCCACCCGTCTGAATAGAGAAAAGGGTAAAACTGTCCTAAATACTACCCTTTGTGACGACAGTGAGGTCGAGTCGGTGGACTCGGGAGATGAGTCACCGCATGAGCGTAACTTCACCGCGTTCATGGCAAGTCATGTGAGTAACTCCAATGCTTCTCACGACGATGAGGATGCTACGTCACAAGGACACCTCGACAGTAAGAGCGATGAGAGTGAAGGGGAGGATGAGGCAAGTGAGAGCGAGTGTGATCTCCCACGCGCTTACGCCGAGTTATATTCTGAGTTTTTTGAAACCAAGAAGCGTAATAATGCTTTAGTCCTTAGGATCACCGCTTTAGAGAAGGATTTAAGATTGTTTGGAGAGAGAGAGAGTTGTGGTGAGAATGAGAGAAATAAAAAACTTGAGAAGATAAGATGTTTTGAGTGCGATGGGACAGGGCACAAGAAATTTGAGTGTCCCACTAGACTTAAGAGAGAGGGAAAGAAAGTTGATATGCCCACTTCTCTAAGTGATAGTGAGGATGATAATGGTGATGATAGTTTGATCCAAAAAGCCTTTAGAAAGTTTTTTATCGAGACCATGGAAATAAAAAGGACTAATAGGATCTTAGGTCTTCGGATTGGTGTGTTGAAGGGAGAGAATGATGAGCTTAAAAGGGAAAAAGGTGACTTGACCAACACGGTGTCTAGTCTGACGACACGTGTATCCCATCTCGAGGATGACCTCAAACAAGCACGGGAGGTTCAAGTCACATTAGAGAATTCACCCGAGCCTATATCCACCATTGTGAGTGAGTCCCATGGGTGTCCGTCTAGGAATGTTCATGCCAAAATTGTTGATAAATTACTTCCTAGACCAGTTTATGTTTGCTCCCACTGCAAGAAGCGAGGACATCTTAGGGAATTTTGTTCTAAGTTGGGTTTTGTGCCATATCATGCCACTTCACACATTCATGCACATGCACCCACTCATGATACTTTGCCTGCTCATTTTAATAGAGAGTTTGCACATATTCGCGAGCAAGTGAAGTTTTTGATCAAGACTACACATGATCTAGTGGAGTTGGTTCAAAAGATGTCACCATCTTTATGAAACTCCACCGTTACTCCCGATTGAGATCTAGTCTTGATTGCTAGCATAGGTTGTTTATCATATTTTTTTTACCTATTGCTAGCATGTATCATTAGTTAGTTTTTCATTTTTTTAAAAAAAATACAAAAAGATTTTCCTTTAAGGAAATTTTTGAGAAAAGCACAAAAAAATTTTATTTTGATAAATTTTTTTGAAAAAGACCAAAAAGATTTTTCTGTTTTTGCTCCTTGTGTGGATGAGCATTTAAGATAGCCAAGTCACAACTTCATTTCATATCTCCATGTGACTGTTTGATAGAGTTTTGAGAGGCTACATCATTTCATCCATGTGCTTTACATTATATGGAGTCTTTGAGATGTAATTCGTGATATCTTCCTACATGTTTGACTCCTATATCCTTTATTGCACACATGCACGGCTATATTTGATTATTGCACTTGTCTATCTCATGTTAGCTTGCGTGTTTCCATCTCAATCCTGTCTATACAATGTATAAAATGCGATAAAACTTGACAAGATTGGAATGCATGTAAAAACCATTTTGGTGAGATTGTGTTTTTTTGTATAATGGGGAGGGGCTGCGAAAGGTAATCATCTATCCTTTGCGCAAAAGCCACCGTTAAAAAGGACCTAAAAAATGGAGGAATTTTAATATCCGAGGTCCAAAGAGGTTAAAAGAGCCCAAAAAATTTAAAGGCAATAAAAAGCAATTCATGACAAATATGGGCCACTTAGGTTTCACCATCAATTCTCCAAAGTTTGAGAATTTAGAATGCCTCTATTCAAAATAATATCTGAGGGAGTTTGGTTGGAGAATATAAACGGGTTTGCACTTCCTTGAAAGTCCTGAAAAAACATAAAATCATTTTGGACGTTATTGGTGTGAAAATCATTTTGAGCTTTGATTTGTTGATTTGATTGAGTCAATATCTTATATTGTCATTCTTTTACACCAAAGGAAGCATTTGAGTTCATTCGCTAGGAATATCCAATATTCATCGTGCACATATGTCATGTTTGTATGCATTGATTTTCCTATCGAATTTGATCACACCACTTCATTTACGCTATCATTGACTTGGTTACTTTGTGTTCATTCATGGTGTGATATTATCCGTGTGACACCCCGCTCTTGCTTATTTGATTTATTTCTCTCATTTGTCTATTTGGGGACATCATAAAAAGGGGGAGAATGAATTATCTTATTATGGGGGAGTTTTGAAAGTTTGAGTTTGTTCATAAATTGGTATATATGTTTATCTCTCTTCAAACTCGATATGTCACGTGGTATTTTGCTTTGTCTCATGTGTGTAGGTACTACATGGATTATCATTTATCATTGAATTGCACACCCTGATGAGAAAAGCGTTGAGATTCCTGCAGAATTGAAGAGCAAACGCTGTAGTCTTATTCAATTGTATCTTTCCAGTTTTGGGTTCATGGAAGGGTAGATTTGTATAGGCAATTTTTTATGATTGATAATTCGGATGTTTGTTTTTATGTTTGTACCGGCATAGACATAGGGGGAGATTTGTAAGGACATTTTTGTCCATTAGCATTTTATATGTCGTACGTCGTTACACCATTGCGAAAATTCAAGAATCATACGCTCATCAACAGAATCCGAATATCAAAGACAGAAAAGGAATCAGGGAACATACCGGATCGATCCGTCCCAAATAAAAGAACCGATCCGATGTCACCGGACCGATCCGCCTAAAGAGATCGGACCGATCCGCCTGCTGAGGTGAGGCCAGTGTACCCCGGATCGATGGCAAACCGATGAAGCTGATAACCGATCCGATGTCAACCGGACCAATCCGCCTTCAATAAAAGAACCGATCCGATGTCAACCGGACCGATCCGCCTTAGACCCGGACCGGTCCACCGAGGATAACTTCAATCAGATCGTGTTCAGATCTTGTTCCGAAATTTATGTCCCGAGCCTTCTTATTTAATCCCACTACGGGAAGTGATTTTCCAAGACTTCTACACGATTTTCTGAGTTCCAAAACTCTAAAGTCTTCATGGTATTTGAGTCCATTGATTCATACCTCTGATTCACACAAATTCCATACCTTTGTGAATCACTTTGCAACCCAAGAACGCACTTTTGCTGTTCAACCCTTTGTGGAGGAGACCGTTCTTCTTCTCCATTGCAGCCCTACTGGACAGGGATAGTTCCAGCCGCCGACTACAGAATCCGATACCTGAGGGTAATTCTTAGTCACTTGTATTTTCATTGTAATCTGATTGTAAGCCGTTCTCTTACAAATTATAGTTAAAATAAATGGTTTTTCCCCTGTGGGGGATTTTTCCTCAATTATGTGTGTTTGAATAACTCTTGCATGATTTCATATTGTTTCAATCACACCTAGTTGCATGTTTTGGGTTTGTTTGGATTAAAAGGTGTTTAATATATAATTTGATCATTTGAACGCAAGCACATACGTTCTCAGTCCGTAGATATGCTAACGCTCTTATGTGAAGGGAGCTAAAGTAATCGAAAGATTTATTGGAGAGTGAGACTAGATGAAATGCAGTTAGCAACGCACCGCAAGGGGGAGAACCATCGGGGGGCTCGTTTAAATGATTAGAATAACTGAATTCTTACCAAGCGATGGTGAATTCAGTAAGGGTTATTGAAGCTAGTAGCACGTTTCTTAGGGCCAACAAAGCTAAGGGAACGATGGGGGTAGCCATCAGGATTGAGATTATTTAAGTTCGAGAGAAGGACAACCCCAATAGGGTCAGTATGACAGGAGATAAGTGGGTTATGTGTTGAGGTATTTTTTGGAGAGTAAAACCACACGAGTTAACATTTTTCGAAGCGAGAAGAAGGACAAGGGTATGGTGATTGCAAGGGAAATGGTTAATATAATTTTTGATTTGGTTCAGACAGACGCGTTATGTCCGAAAGACCATTAAGTAGCCAAGGCGATTGGAAAAGTAGAAGTATGAGTTTTATCCTCGGAGGATGAAGCGTGTTTTATGTGACAGGAGCGAGTCATTACATTTTTGTTTATTTCCATAGTCGCATGTGAAAAGAATTTAGTACGTATATCTATAGCGTTATAATTATGTGTATATTTTCCATGGTATAAAGGGGTTGTCTTCAGTGATATCCGCGAAGGATAAATGGGTGCATTGTTTGTCTAATATAATTTATTGACATTACTCATTTTAGTGATGTGATATGCGAGTATATTATTGTACTGATTACAGTTTTAAATAAATAGTTAAAAAGATAGTGAGCAATGGTTGCAAGGCTATCGGGGTTGCTGCCTTAGTGCAGTATGTTCTGTTCTGACAAAACCTCACCTGCGAGAGGGTCGGGCTCGCACTCATATTTTATGTATAGAGACTTCGAAGGGTATAGTGGTACAAAAATGTTTAATCCTAGGGTGTTTAGGGGCTTTGTTATTATGATTCAGTGTGTATTAGGTTTACCGTTAAGAGGAAAGATTTCACTCATGATTATATGTAATGCTCGGGACTTAATGGTAGGAGGAGCGCATTGTTATATTTATCCTTTTGGAATGTGAAAGTCAAGACTTATATTCACATGTTTGGGAATGGGATTTTGAGAGTCCCGATTGTATATGTACAAGGTTTATGGAAGGTGATTACCACTAATACTGAACTATAGTGCAATTAGTGAAAAGTTCTTTGGTTAAAAAAATTGCGAGAGGAGATGTAAATTTTCTATTAAAGGACGGAGTAGAGGGGTACATGTTATGGACGGAGGACCCAACTGATTTTGATAACCGACATTGCTAGGTAGTAGTGTATCAGGGGGGGTTCCTTGTTTGGGTTTAGCTTTGCGAGACATCCCACGCATGAAACTTAGCGTAAAGTTGGAAGTAGAGAGATGTTTGGTCATTAGTCCATAGTCTAGTACCTCAATTGTTATAGGAGCCAGTAATATTGATTGTAAGTTAAAGTTAAGTGATGAATTAAGGCCAGTGGGCCAGTTGTGTGGTAAGGAAACATTGGAAGTTTTGTTTTACCACCCAATCGAAGGGTGGAATGATGATAAGGAGGTTTGAGAGTACCCAAGTCGTGTAACCACATTGCGTCACAAGGGAAACATAGAATTGGGTGTTATGTGTGAAGCGTAGGTGATGCTTACACCAATATGCACGATTTATAGGGTGTGTGGGTGATTAGGCATAAATTCTTCCCAATTTATCCCCTAATTTCGGTACTTTAATCACCTCGAACAACGTAATTGGATTGACTTTATCTCATAATCTTGCTATTGACTTATCCTAACAAGTACACCGAGTTTCTGGTATTTCGTTATGATTTTACAGGTATCTAATGTCAAGAAATGGAAGAAGGAAACCGGAAGAATAGAAAAGTCAACAAGAAAAGTCAAAAGGGCAAAAGAGTAATTTCTACCCAGAATCCGGATTAGGTACCTAAAGAGAAGTTGAAGGTATCATCCTCACAAGCACCTCGGAAGAAACGGCACCTCAATCGGATACCCGGAGCAAAAGATATGGACAGTCAAAGTTTGAGAGAAAAGTCAAATAGGCAGACCGGTCCGCCCTCAACCCGGACCGGTCCGCTGTGCAAACTCCAGAGGACTGCGAACCGAAGGCAAACCGAAGAGCATAAGAAATAAAAGAACCGATCCGCCCCGGACCGGTCCGCCTGGAAAATAAAAGAACCGATCCGCTTTAGAGGCAGACCGATCCGCCTAAGGGCCGGACCGGTCCGCCCATCGAGATTTTGTTTCCTGATTCTCCTCTAAAGACTCCGACTTATACTCAACTTCTTGGAATTTCATGTAGGGTATAAAAACCCGAATTATTTTCGTTGTAAAGGAGGCTAGAACGTGGTGAGTTAATTTTAATTTCTCATTTTCTTCCACAAACCCTAGTTGTAGATAGAATTTCCAGTTTTATTCAAGGATTGAAGGTTTATTCCAAGTTTGTGTGATCACCAATTTTATCTATTGCTGCGATTGTTCCTTGGGTAATTTTAGTGAGTTATTTCTTCTTTGTGATTCTCTTTTACAGTATTCTATCAATTGTCCTTAGATTAATCATGAACTCTTGCATGTTAAACACTGTTTTCATCGTTTTCGGTATGTCCGGCTAGATTTCCAAGGTCGGGTTACATGAACCCAACCTGATGTGGTCATTGCACGTATAAAGTTAATCCTCTGAATTTAGTAATTAATTTTGACCGTATTGCGTAGGGACACAACAATTGTAGGTCTAAATATCTCGTTTGCCCCTGGGTAACCGGGATGATTGAGAATACAATTCGAGTGTCGTTATCGTGATACTGATTTACTCGTCCTTTGATTAAGTATGACGCGGGCTTGAACCTCGTATACGTAATGCTTGGGAGTACTAAATTCCGGGTCATATTAATTAGATAAATTTACGATTAATATTATACTGCGATACACTAGGGTTGGGGGATTGTATTCCCGTCCTATTTTTCCATCATCTCATTTAAAAGTTCAATTCAATCCTTCATTCTTAATCTAGGTCATTTAGTTAGCTGCATTTTTCACCATACTTTCATAATTGCATAGTGTAATCCCAAAAACCAAATCAATCTTTTCTTTTCTTTTTAGAGTCATTGTTAGGATTCCTCAGTCTTATCCCGTCGTCACAACTCTCGTTATCCTTTTTCCCTGAGGATCGATACCCGACTTGTCGGATTATTACTTGAACGATAGGCTTGCACTTGAGCCTAGAGAGTACACACTTTAGAGACACATTCTGAGTCGTGTCAGTGGGCATCCTAGTTATTTGTTGCTTGAATCGTTCGAGTTGAGAGACGTGGGGATAAACGCGTGGAATATATGTTTGTGCGAACGACATAACAAAGTGGAACTGGTAAAGTGGATTAAGTGTGGTGAGAAGGAAGATAATACATATATACATGTAAGATCAGAGTAGCAAACAAAAATTTAGTTGGAAGGCTATGGGAAGCCATTTAAGGGTATTCCTCAGAGCGGAGTTTTACCTAGTCAAGGTTTGAAAGTGACTTGCACATAGGTTGAATGATGATGTTAGTAAGGTATACAGGTTCACCAGTGCACACTGTGGAGAAAAAGTGCATGGGTCAGAACTTTTGATATACTCTAAGAAAAGAAGGGGACTGATAAGTGTCCCTTAATATGAGTCATTACAAGTTGAAGTCGCTATTGGGCGGGACATAGCAAGTAGTCTCCGTGGGCACCACTCATAGATAGAAATCGGTTGGAATGAGATGATCAACTAGAGAATTTTGTATAAAACCTACGATTCCTAAAATAGAAGAGAGAAATTTGGTGAAATTTCTTGGATAAGGTGCCAACTTCAAGGTAAGGTCACGAGTTCCTTAGAATGTGTAGAACAAGTTGACCTCAAACAAAGTGATTATTATTCTTTTGGGTGGTATACACTATTAGACAGTGTGCCCCAACCTTTCTTTGAAAATAAGAATCACGCCAGTAAGAGGTTATTCCCGGTATTATTCTGAACTAGAATGGGATCATTGAACCCCACTTTCAAACCAGGATCTCAGAAAGCAGTGGGGATAACGTTTCATTCTGAGTAAGTGGTATCACCCTTAGCCGGGGAGTAGGCGAGGTGATTAAAGATTAGTGGAACAGCATGAAAATAATTTTGGAATTCATGGTGATCATTTCATTTTCACAATGGATGTATCTAGCAAGTGACATTTAATACAGTAGAGTTTCGCAGAAGTACTCGTACACGTTTATTGTGGATAAACTGCTTATTGAAATTTTGTGTGAAAAAACCATAACTATTCTCCCTCTAGTTGTTTAGAGGTGAGTGGATAATCAGAATCTTTGATGGGCCGAGTTTGAGTCTGATGACTATAGTGGAATTGCCACGACTGTTTTAGGTAACTTTTGAATGTCGTAAGATTTACGTCGCCGAGAATCGAGATTCGAAAAAACTGACAAGAGTGGTCAAATGTTTGTGTGGTTTCTCTCAAAAAGGGAGTTTTGTGATTAGATAAACATAAGTAATTGTTACGTAGTGAGGTGCGACCTCCCAATGATATTGAGACAATAGGGGCCAATGATGTGTAGGATCATCTTATGCGAATAGAAACGAAGTGGATCACAATCTAAAGTGCCGTTACTAAGGTGTGACTCTATAATTGATAGCATTGAGAGTGTTAAATGATATTATTGTGAGGCGGGGGACTATAGAAATTCGCCTTACCCTTAAGTCAGTTTTGAGTATTGATAAAATATCTAGATCTATTTTTACCAGGCATACCTCATTTTCCGAATTTCGGGACGAAATTCCGTTATTAGGGGGGGAGTATGTAATACCCCGTATTTTTATGGCTTTTAAAATTGGGGATTTATTAAATTTAATTTGAGATATTAATTTAATATTAATTCAAAAATTATTTTAATATTTACTAGCATGACGTGAGTTGAGTAAATTAATATATAAGATTGATTTTATTAAAATTGTCACGAGTGAATAAAAATGGCAATTGTGGAAATTTAAGTCGGGACGCGCCTGTGTCGTGTCAGGACTAAATTATTATTATAAAAGTTAATATATTATAAGTCGCCTGTATGGTCGTTTAGAGTGCGCCAAAGTGTCCAAAAGGGTCGAGATAGTCAGAAAAGTGTACCCAGGGGTTTAGTTTGGGTCTTGGAGCATTTTTAGGCCTAATTGACATCCCGGGAGGGTATTTTAGACATTTTGTATTTTTGGGTAATTAAACCCACGAATTTTCCTAGTATATATTAGACATTTGGAGTTGTCTCTTAGGGTTAACAAACACAAAACCTAAGCTAGACATTAGAGAATAAGGTGAAGAGATTAGAGAAGAAGGTGAAGAGTTTCGAAGCAATCCAAGGTCAAGAACTCACCCGATTGCACCGCCACCACCACCAAAACGTAGATCACACGATGAGGAACGCAACCATATTTTTTTCATCAACAAATCAGACCCTTGAATCCCAGGCAAGTATTTATCTTTCTTTTCTTTTAGTTAATGTTTCACTCATGTTAGATTAGGATTGTTAAACCCATGTTTCATAGAAGAATTCAATGATTTAGAGAATTTAATCACATGTTTTAGAAGAAATAAATATATTCTGGAAATCTCAATCATATGTAGAGGATTACCCATGAAATTGGATTGATTTAGAAGTGAGATATCGGGAAAAAGAATTAGAACAATTGAAGTTTTATGAAAATTAGGGTTCTTGATAATTATAATGATTTACCCCATTAATTATATACCTTTGATGAATTTGGACATGTTTCACGTAGGAAATCATGTATATAGGTATATGTAACTAGTAGTAATGTTGTTTGGGATTTTGGTAATCGTTAATGAAGTTTTAGGTTAGGTTGAAGAAGAGAACTCGTAGGTTAACAATGGTAGAATTCGGCATGACTGCTTGATCGATCAATTGACCAAGAACATCGATCGATGAACGATCGACGATCGATCGATCGACCCCATTCCTTGATCGATCGATCCCTCCTAGAAAAGTGCATATTTTTCTCCTTTTTGTTTAATCCGATTATAATACGTAGGAACCGTTGATTTTTATTTATGGAGTATAATGGGTTATGAAGAGGACCAGTAGGGTCTAAGTAGGTTCCGTTGAGTGAAATTTAATATGGGATGAAATGGTGGATTAACGGGGAGTTTAGTCACACATTGGAACTTATGCGTACGTTCACTAGAGAATTGAGAGACTCGTGAAAGACTTAGACCAGAAGGTTAGAGAGGGTATACCTGCTGAAATTATTTTTAGTAAGATAGAATACTTCGAGAGATGAGAAGTGATTGTGAAATGTGTATAATTAAAAATAAAATAAATCAATCCTTTATGCGAGATAATTGAGTAATTTTATACTAAGTATGGTTAATTATAATTATGGGTCATGGGCGAACCTAAGTTGAAAATGTGTATCTATATATGGCCGTGTGACTGTGTACATATATTAAATACTTTATCTGTGTATAATCATACCCGGGCTACTTGCTATCACAGAGGTTTTCACGCCGGGACAGTTTTATCTCGATTGGACCTTTATGGGGGATAATGACTCGTCCCCTTGAAGATAGTATCCTTGATATAGACTATCTGAGTGATAGTCAGATGGTCCTAAGAGATGTGAGGGTATGTGCTCACCTTTTAGTGACTGGGAACTATGATTCGCCGCCATTTGTATGTGTATTATGTTAATACAGTTCGAGAGTGATTTTGAAATACTATTTCCCTTAGTATAAGTGAAGCAGGGACTTAATAGCAGAGTATGCCAGCACCATAGATTTATGTGGGGTGCCGATAGTATATATATATATATATATATATTATATGAGTGATTGATATATAAATGCCTATATATGGAAACTTTATACTGTGTATAAGTAGTTAAGTAATGAATAAGTGCTTCATCTTTATAACAAGTGTCCGTAAATTTTGTAACGATAACTAAGTGGTTCTAAGAAATGTAAGAATATGGAAGATAATGATTTTCTAAAACTAAATATTATGGCCTTAGTACTTCTCGGGATAGAACTTTATGGGAGGATAAGTTAGATAGACTTATGTGATCAATAGTACGGTAGGCGCGCAGACTAGATGAGAGGTGAGAATTCTCAAGAGAGTGTCGCGTACTAACATGGTGGTCATATTAGCCAGTAAGCATTTTAAATACTTGCTAAACTATTTTAAAAACTGTTTTACACTCGGGCTCTGACCTGTTTTCTGTCATTTCTCTCTCTCTCTCTTGTATATATTATCATGTACTACAGGTGCCCAGCCACAGGGGCATCGTGCATAGGTTCTTTGGATTGGACGTGCTGCAAATTATGTGGGAGTTGTGAGCCTTTGCTTTAGACGACCTCATCATTGATTCTATTCTTACTTTAGATCTACTTATTTAGGGAATGTGTCGCCCGATTTCCTATTCCATTTGGATTTTGTCAGGGATTTATGTTCATTTATATTTTCAGTATTCAGTAGTCCTTGGGAGTTAACTATTGTCAGGATGATTTCATTAATGGTTCTTAAACTTGGATTGGATTATCAAGATGGTTTAATTCCTGTGTGTTAATTTTCATCCTTAGTATTTATGTGATTCTTAAACTGTTGGTTATTAATAAAGGTTTTCACATTCGAATTTAATAAAATGAAAATAAGACTTTAAATTGTTTTGACACTTAGCTTAATTATTTAGGGTGTTCAAATTGGAAATATTATTTTACGATAGTGATGCTGAGAATGAACCAACCGTTCACCTTGATTTTAATTAAATAAAGGACTCATAAACCGGTATTTAATTAGGCGGGGTGTTACAGTTTCCTCTACCTTACGAGCTTGTAAACAATCCATCAAATCTCCTTGAAATTTCATAGACTTCTTAAGTGCCTCTTCCAATTCGGCAGTCCTTAATCACATTATATGAATTCTAGAATCCTTTATTTTGGGACCATACCCAAGACCGTTAATATATCCCAATCTTATGCCAAGAACTTTATCTGCTATCTCGTCTGAGCTCAGTATGGTACCATCCTCAGATTTTGATTCATATTCAAGGCATTTTATCTCATTCTATAAACAAAATAGAAGAAAAAGGATTATAGGTTTGACCAAACTATCAAGATGTCTAAATTTTTTAAGCCACTTGAAGAAAAAATAATTTTATAATAATAAAGCATAATGCAGTATGTGTAATTTTTATACCAAAGATAATAGTACCAAAGGAATTATAAACTAGCAATGTTTGTTGGTTAATAATTCAGCAACAACAAGGTAAATTCAACATAAAATTGACAAGACTATTATAGAGCGTTTCGACTTCGGGAGATGTACACTTTTCATCTTTACAATGCGTTTCTTTATAAAACGTGAACCTATTCGGCTCTTGATCGTCCACATCTTTACTCCGCTATTGAACAACAAATAATTAATAATTATACTTGAAAAATAAAATTATCAATTGACACACCAAAACAAGTAGATATATTACCAGTTCATGACGAACCACCATAAATGCTTTTGACCCTTGGTTATGCTTTACAATTTGTTTAGACTTGTTATTCTGATTTACAATACATTGTCTCTGCATTACTTTTTCAAATATCATAAGTATGCATATTTTAATTAAAAAAATATTTACAAGTTACAACACCATAAATAGTTCAAAACTGATATCTTGGACTTCCATAAAGGTCACATAGACTAAGCCAATTATCCTTGGTCACACCAGTAGGGATATTTTCTCGAGCCTCCTGTGTTGATCCATATTTTTTATAAACTTCACGAAGATTGCTCCGCTGACTCCTACTTATCCCTTTCATTAGCTATTCCAAACACTCCTTTGCATGATCATCCAAATCAATGTCGAATTTCTCCTGAAATTGTATACTAAATCAGTAATTGATCAAATGAAATGATATAATAGTGTAACAATGTAATAGTGTAACAATGTAAAAACAGTCCAAATAACTAGCATAATAACCAAATTCACCCTTCTACAAAACATACATGCATTCACATTAACGGCCTTTAATTGCAATTCTAGTATACCAATAACAACATTGATTAGCTAAATAATTAATCCCGATAAATGAATTATAAATAAACAGAAAAAATATTTATACAGAAGTAATCAACAGCATATATATATATATATATATATATATATATACCGCCACAACTGAACCTGTTTGGGACCTTTACAGAACTGAACAGGTTAGCGGTGGAGTGTACAGGGCCTCCCGACAAGTATTATAGAAGCTATAATACAAAAGTATTATATCAGCTATAATACAAAAGTATCATTGTAGCATATAATACAGAAGTATTGTAGCTGCTTCTTAGAAATCATATGAATTATAGTTATTTTATGATTCGCCCTTAGAGATCGCTATTCAAAACAAATTTTGTACCATGTTGGATTTAATAAATGTGACACAAAGAAAAGTAAGAAGCAAGTAAAAGTAAATGATATTGGTCAAATATTTCCAAGAAGGTTGCGAAGTGGGATACTACAAGTTCAACTCGTGAAAAAAACATTTGACAACTTACAAATATCCATAAAAATGACCAAATTAGGAACCTCGACAAAAAATTGACCCAAATCTGCCCAAATTAGGACAACTTAACAATGTCCATAACATGCCCAATTCTGAAGTACCTATTTTGGTGAAAAATAGGAACCTTGATAGAAATTCGACCTAAATCTGCAGTTCCTTATTCTTCGACTCTTAGTGGATATTAATAATAAATCAAGGGTCAACAGGTGAAGCCTCTTAAGGCATCGAGCCAAAATTAGATGCAAAGATTCGACTCATTCTAAAAATTGATTCAATTCAAGATAAAAATGGTTCGGAAGAGCTAATGAAAATCAACACAGTAAATTGAATTCCATCACATTTGAGTTAAGTGAATTCTTACCTTAGTATTGTGATATACCCGTATATACCCTCGGCCATGCTAAGGGCGCCCTGCGCCTCATCAGGACCAGACGACCCCTAAGGGGCCGACCCTTCATCAGGCTCCGGACGACCCCTCAGGAGCCGACCCTTCATCAGGATCCGGACGACCCCTCAGGGGGCCGACCCTTCATCAGGCTCCGGACGACCCCCCGAGGGTACGACAGTACGAGGCCCAAATTAGGCCAGACTCATTGACGGAAGGAAATTTGCCCTCGGCCTCATATAAAAGGCCGAGGGTGACATCATCACAGCGCGTGGTTTGGGAGACGCGTGGAACAGTGCGCATGAGGCTCACCTGGCACATGGGAGACCGTTATAACAAAATCACACCCTCACGTGAGGGAATATTATGTCATCATTTGGCATCTACAGGTGTCAATAGGGGATTGTCTAGATCATCATTCAGATGCACCATGCATACTTGGGGGGTACACTACACCCCCCAAGACCTATATATACTTGTCACCTACAACCCTACAAGAGAGATGGATCGATAATTGTAACCCTAGAAAAAACTCTGCTTGTACACACAGGAGAGAGAGAAAGTGAGCTTATGTGCATTGTATCCAAGGCCATTAGTGCCCATACTTAGTGGATCACACACTCACAGTGGATGTAGGCCTAATTGGCTGAACCACTATACATCATTGTCTTATTCCTCTTATACTCATCTCCTTCTATATACTTATACACTTACATATCTATGGCTGCCATGGTTACTACTGTTTGAGCTCATCATCACTTATTCGGTGGTGCTAGATTTCAGCATCATCAGTTTGGCGCCGTCTGTGGGAAACGAGAAGACATCTCTTCCTTTGTACAGCTTGACCTCACTGGGCACTCTGGTGGTGAACCAGTTCTCTCCCTGAGAGGAGATGTTTCACCATTGAAAGAGACCCACTATGGTTCTCAAGCTCACCAGTCTTTTTTTCAGTTCAGCTATTCACAGCTCAAGCACATGGTACCGGAGATGCCACCACCACCACTTCCCCCACCGGATGATGGGGGAGGACCCAGTTCCTGTCAACCACCCCCTTAGTCTGAGATGGCTGATGTGGTGGCAGCCTTGAAGTCTCTGACAGCGAACCAGCGGATCATGCAGGTGCAGTTCACAGCTTTGAGCCAGAACATACTAAGACCACCAGGGGTCTCACCTGAGATGATTACTCCGGCCGTAGCTCCCGGACAGCATGAGGCTAGGGGACCACCCCAGGCACCACGCAAAGACCTGCCACCCCCTCAGCGGCGTAAAGATGTTGCTGACCCCCGGCGTCTACGCCTGGGGAGGCAAGGAAACCCTTGCCCTGAGGACATGTATGACGATCTGGAGGGAGAGGAGGACCCCATAGAATGTTGGGAACCATATGAGGTCTCCAATAATACTGTAAGACCTCTCCAGGAGAGCAAAGGGAAGTGCGGAAGGCAAAACCCTAACGATCGCCCAAGAGGCTCTGCTTTCGATCGCCTAAGCTGGGGGTAGGCCTTTGAGAGGCTGGGCCCAGTGAATGACCTGCGGGAAAAATTGTCTAGGTCAAGGAGTGCCGCGAGGTCTAGAAAGGAGGCGGTAGATGACCGACCCCACGGGGCCGGCCCCTAGGATGGGACGACGGTCTGGGGAAAGTAAACAGCCGACACAGGCCAGTCGCGGCAGGACCCTCCGTCCATCTCAAAGAGGCGGCAAGGGATAACATCGACCAGGCCGACCCTACGAGGCCCTGGAATGACTCGATACAACAATTGGCGGATAAGATTGGCAATATACTGAAAAGATGGGACCCTCTTCAGAGAGGATACACCATAGGCTCACCCTTTGTGGTGAAGATAGTCAACTTCCCTACGCCATTAAAGTTCAAGCCACCTGTGGTTACCCCAAGATACGACGGGAGCACCAACCCTGTCCACCATGTTGAGATGTATCAATCAGCAGCAGACATATACTCTACCTCAGATGAGATGAGGTGTCGTGCCTTTTCTAGTACCCTGACTGGGGCTGCACATGTCTGGTACACGTCTCTTCCAAAAAATTCCATTGAAAACTTTAAGCAGTTGGCAGACCGGTTCATCCACAACTTTTGCTTTGGGATGAGGCCACAGAAGAAGACCACCCACCTGCTATATGTTAAGCAGGGGAAGAATGAGAGTCTGAGGGACTACATAGCCAGATTCAATAAAGAGAAGCTGGGGGTGGAAGACTATAATGAGAGCATAGCTATGACAGCCCTAATTGAAGGACTCCAAAAGGGGAAGCTGTTATGGAAGCTTGCTGAAGACCCTCCGAGGATGATGGCTGAATTGCTATAAATAGCAGGAAAGGTGATGAATGCCGAAGATGCGATGGCCGCAAAATACGAAGACGAAAAAGGAGGCGCTAGTGGGGGTAAATACCCCAAGAAGAACAAAGAGGGGAAGAAGAGGTCTACGGATGACAAGTTCGCTGGTTACACCCCTCTAACGGTCAGCTGTGAACAGATTCTCAATGAGATAAAGAGTGACCGATCTCTGAAGTGGCCTGAGAAGTTGAGGGCAGCCCCCAACAAGAGGAATAAGAACCTGTGGTGTGAATTTCACCAAGACCATGGCCACGTGACAGACAAATGTTTCGCTCTGAAAGATGAGATTGAGAATATGCTGAAAGAAGGGAAGCTCAGAAAGTACGTCGACAGAGGCGCCTTCAAGAGGGGCCGAGGGGACGACCCCAGGAAAAAGCGAGGTGATGCATGTAGAGAAGGTCCTAAAAAAAGAGGGGACGACCCTTCTGATGATGAGGGCGACCCTGACCTCCCATCGAGAGATGACCAAGGCCCCGTCAAGAGGCTTAATATAATCTCGCTCGGAGTGGGAATAATCTCCAGGGGTCTAGCAGGAGGAGGGTCTGAGGTCGCTAATAGGAAGGCCCACGTGGCTGAAGCCAAGGCAGTGACGAAGACAGTACACTCCACCTCTCTGGAGGCAAACTCTGAAAAGAGGAAGAAGGTCGACATGGACACTCTGATAGTGGGATTTTCAAGAATGGACTTCAAAGGCCTCTTAGCCCCACATGATGACCCTCTAGTAATCACTACCAGGGTGCACGGGTGCGAGGTGCCGAGGATCCTAGTCGACGGGGGTAGTTCTGCAGATGTAATGTTTTGGCCGTGCTTCAAAGCCTTAGGTCTCAGCCGTGCTAGACTCGTCCCATACCATCATCCATTGATTGGGTTCAGTGGGGAAAAGGTTCATCCCCTTGGAGTGTATGAGGCCGATGTCAGGATGGGGGACGAGTGGCCAAGATGGCTTACCAAGAAGGTCAGTTTCTTTGTGATGGATGAGCATGTGTTTTCGGCCTACAACATCATACTGGGGCGTGTGGCCTTCAAGGGGTTTGAAGCTGTGCCGTCTACGGTCCATCAGATGGTTAAATTTCCTACCCCTTACGGGGTGGGGGAAGTTCAGGGAGACCAGACGATAGCGCGAGAATATTACTACAACTCCGCTGAAGAAAGGGAGGCACACAAGAGGGCTACAACCACTTACAATATTGATACCCTAGACCCCAGGGATGAGACGAAGCTAAAGAAAGGAGAGGCCGCAGAAGAGGTAGAATCCATCATCCTCGATGAGGATGACCCGGGAAAAACCATCCAAGTCGGTAAGTCTCTGAAGCCCAACATCAAGGAAGACCCCATTAAACTGTTGAGGAGAAGACTAAGCGTCTTTGCATGGAGCCATGTAGATATGCCGGGGATCGACCCTGAAATCATGTGCCACAAGCTCAATGTGGTAGAGGGAGCAAAGCCGATAAAGCAGAAGAGGAGAATTTATTCTCGAGAAAAGTATGAGGTCATTAGGGATGAGGTTAAGAAGCTGGAAGATGCTGAGTTTATCAGAGAGGTCATCTACCCTGAATGGCTGTCCAATGCAGTCATTGTCCCAAAGGCCAACGGGAAGTGGAGAATGTGTGTGGACTTCACCGACCTCAATAAGCATTGTCCCAAAGACAGCTTCCCTCTCACCCGCATTGACCAGATGGTAGACTCTACGCAGGCCATGAGCTCATGAGCTTCATGGATGCCTATTCAGGGTACAACCAAATCTTCATGAACCCTGAAGACTCGGAGAAGACAGCCTTCATTACTGACAAGGGGACATACTGTTATAGGGTCATGCCCTTTGGCCTAAAAAATGCGGGGGCAACGTACCAGCGCCTCATAAATAAAATGTTCGAAGACAAAATTGGGAAGTCTATGGAGGTCTATGTAGATGACATGCTGACTAAGAGTTTGAAGGCAGAGGATCATGTGGCAGACCTGGAGAGGACCTTTAATACGATGGACAAATACCATATGAAGCTTAACCCGGCCAAGTGTGTCTTCGGGGTCAGAGCAGGGAAGTTCTTGGGGTTCATTGTCAACCAAAGAGGCATCGAGGCCAATCCTGAAAAGATAAAGGCCCTTGTTGAGATGAAGACCCCTAAGTCCATTAAAGAGGTTCAGAGACTCACAGGGAGAGTTGCTGCCTTGAACAGGTTCGTGTCTAGGGCCACAGACAGGTGTCTACCATTCTTTAAAATTCTCAGAAAAGCCTTCGAATGGAGTGAAGAGTATGATGAGGCCTTCAAGGACTTAAAATCATACCTGGGGTCTCCTCTGCCATTGTCACGGCCTGTGCAGGGTGAACGAATGTATGTGTACCTCGCCGTCTCAGAGTCAGCCATCAGTGCAACCATTGTGAGAGACGAAGACGGAGTACAGAAGCCTGTGTATTTTTACAGCAAGGCACTCCAGGGGGCAGAGCAAAGATATCCAAGGATGGAGAAGTTGGCCTATGCCTTGATCCATGCATCGAGAAAGATGAAGCCATACTTCCAGTCCCATACAATGGTCATCCTCACTGACTCTCCCCTTAGGCAGATTTTTCATAAGTCTGAAAAATCAGGGAGGTTAATGGCCTAGGCTATAGAGCTGGGGGAGTTTGACATAGTGTATCAGCCTAGGACGGCCATTAAGGGGCAAGCATTGGCAGACTTCATGGCCGAGTTTACTTGGGAAGATAATGAAGCCGAGGATGAAAGCCTCGAGAAGATAGATACCCGACAAGGTGAGCTCACCGACACACCTGCAGATAAGGCTGAGACAAGCACCGCTAGAAGGAAAGTGGCTGAAAACGAAGAGGGAAGATATCTCTTTAGACAGGGGTCACTCACCGAGGGAAGTTTCTTAGAAGAACACATCGTTTGGAGTCTCTTCGTCGACGGGTCCTCTTGTGAAAGCGTGAGTGGAGCTGGATTAATAGTATCAGCACCCGACGGCACAGACATTGAGTGCGCCCTGAGGTTCAACTTTAAGGCCTCCAACAACGAGGTCGAATATGAGGCCTTGATAGCAGGCCTCTCCTTGGCCAGATCTCTTAGTGTCGGCCAGATTTTGGTTCATAGTGATTCGAGGCTAGTAGTGAATCAGATACTAGGAGCCTACGAGGCCAAGGACGAGAGGATGGCTAGGTACCTTGAGAAGGTGAGGTCGTTACTGAAGGGCTTCAGAGAAGTTAAATTACAGAGGATACCTAGGCTCGATAATGGCCGTGCTGATGCCCTTGCTAGGTTGACCTCGGCAACTAGGACAGACATCAGGAGGACGGTCCCAGTGGAAGTTTTGCTTCGGCCAACTATTGAAGACACTGAGGGAACACTTAGCAATTGCCTAAATGTTTCTCAGGAAGCTTCGTGGATGGACCCTCTGATCAGATACATTAAAGAGGGGGAGATGCCAGAGGCAAGGCAAGAAAGGAAGAAGTTGAGATACATGGCTGCAAAGTTCACTGTCATTGGGGACACCTTGTACAAAAAGGGATTTTTACTCCCCTTACTTAGGTGTGTGCACCCATCTGAAGTCCCATCCATTTTACAAGATGTGCACGAAGGATCGAGCTCAAGCCACATTGGGGGCAGATCCTTAGCGAAGAGGGTGATCACCCAAGGGTACTGGTGGCTGACCTTGGGGAAAGACGCCGCGGCATATGTAAAAAAGTGTGATAAATGCCAGAGATTTGCCACCATCCCTCACCAACCCCATCAGCCTCTTACCTCCATTACATACCCATGGCCATTTGCAGTGTGGGGGATCGACCTCGTAGGACCCTTACCAAGAGCAGTCAATAACTATCGATTCCTCATCGTAGCGATTGACTATTTATCAAAATGGGTGGAGGCCGAACCGATGGTCACGATTACAGAGCAGAAGACCTTCCAGTTCATCTGGAAAAATGTTATATGCAGATATGGTCTCCCCAACACCCTCATCTCGGATAACGGGACTCAGTTCAAGAATACCTCTCTACAGAAGTACTGTGAAAGGGTGAGTATCAAACAATTCTTCTCTACCTCGGGCCGACCTCAGGCCAATGGGAAAATAGAAGTTACAAATAGGACAATCCTAGATGGAATCAATAAGAGGCTTGAGGAGGAAAAAGGAAGATGGGTCGAGGAGTTATATGCCGTGCTGTGGGCATACAGGACGACAGTGAGGACCTCTACCGGAGAGACCCCATTCATGCTAGCTTATGGCTCAGAAGCCGTCATCCCCACCGAAATTGGGTTTCCTACTCATAGGGTCCAAATGTATGACCCTCAGAGAAATACAGAAGAGAGGAGACTCGACTTAGACCTAATTGAGGAAAGGAGGGAAGATGCCGAGATAAGGCAGGCCGCCTACCAGCAGAGGACCGCAAGGTTTTACAATCAGAGGGTGAAACAGAGACCAATTGCGGTGGGGGACTTGGTCCTCAAAAAGACTTAGCAAAACACCAACAAGCTCCATCCTAATTGGCATGGCCCATACAGGGTCATCGATGAAGTCGTCCCTGGTACCTATAGACTAGAAAACCTAGAGGGGGAACCCTTTTCCAACCCCTGGAATGCAGATCATTTGAAGAAATACTATCAATAGTTTTGTAAAGTCCTATCGAACGACAGTTGTAAGAGGTGTTGCTCCGATAGAACACTTTAAAAATTAATGAGAAATATCAGTGTTTCTTCTCATCTTGTTTGTCAGTTCTAGTACGCATGGAAACATCTTCAGAGGACGACCCTCGGCCTATAATGAGGGTCAATGGAGGGGACGACCCCACTGTTGTCCTCAAGAAAGACGAGGGAAAACTTTGTTAAAAACCATTAAATTGGTAATTATAGCCCTCGGCCTATAATGAGGGTTAATGGAGGGGACGACCCCACCATTACCCTCAAGAAAGACGAGGGAAAACTTTGTTCAAAACCATTAAATTGGTAATTAAAACCATTAAATTGGTAATTACAACCCTCGACCTATAATGAGGGTCAATGGTGGGGACGACCCCACCATTGTACTCAAGAAAGACGAGGGAAGACTTTGTTTAAAACCATTAAATTGGTAATTACAACCCTCGGCTATAATGAGGGTCAATGGAGGGGACGACCCCACCATTGTCCTCAAGAAAGACGAGGGAAGACTTTAAAACCATTAAATTGGTAATTATAGCCCTCGGCCTATAATGAGGGTCAATGGAGGGGACGACCCCACCATTGTCCTCAAGAAAGACAAGGGAAGATTCAAAACCATTAAATTGGTAATTACAACCCTCGGCCTATAATGAGGGTCAATGGTGGGGACGACCCCACCATTGTCCTCAAGAAAGATGAGGGAAGACTTTGTTTAAAACCATTAAATTGGTAATTACAACCCTGGGCTATAATGAGGGTCAATGGAGGGGACGACCCCACCATTGTCCTCAAGAAAGACGAGGGAAGACTTTAAAACCATTATATTGGTAATTACAACCCTCGGCTATAATGAGGGTCAATGGAGGGGACGACCCCACCATTGTCCTCAAGAAAGACGAGGGAAGACTTTGTTTAAAACCATTAATTTGGTGATTATAACCCTCGACTATAATGAGGTCGCATGGAGGGGACGACCCCACCATGGTCCTCAAGAAAGACGAGGAAAAACTTTGTTTAAAACCATTAATTTGGTGATTATAACCCTCGGCTATAATGAGGTCACATGGAGGGGACGACCCCACCATGGTCCTCAAGAAAGACGAGGGAAAACTTTGTTTAAAACCATTAATTTGGTGATTATAACCCTCGGCTATAATGAGGTCGCATGGAGGGGACGACCCCACCATGGTCCTCAAGAAAGACGATGGAAAACTTTGTTTAAAACCATTAATTTGGTGATTATAACCCTCGGTTATAATGAGGTCGCATGGAGGGACGACCCCACCATGGTCATCAAGAAAGACGAGGGAAAACTTTGTTTAAAACCATTAATTTGGTGATTATAACCCTCGACTATAATGAGGTCGCATGGAGGGGACGACCCCACCATGGTCCTCAAGAAAGACGAGGGAAAACTTTGTTTAAAATCATTAATTTGGTGATTATAACCCTCGACTATAATGAGGTCGCATGGAGGGGATGACCCCACCATGGTCCTCAAGAAAGACGAGGGAGGGGTTAGCGATAATATAAAAAAATTCACAATGCAAATCATACAAAAGGCAAATATGGAAGACAACAAGAGAGATGATGATATAAATGAAATATTACAAAGTGTTCTTCAAAGTAGAGTACAAAAATATTGATTACATCAAGAGGGTATAGGCTACAGACATCCACCCTATGGAGCAACATCAGAGGGCAGGGCCTCAACATCAATAAGAGAGGTCTCCTCAACGACCACGACTGGCTGGTCTTCAGACATGCCGACACCCTCAACGTGCACCTGGGATTCCACCTGGGATAGAACTTCGGCAATCAAGGGGTCGTCCAGATGAACTGCCTCCAGAGAGGGACGGACTGAAGAGACGACATCGCCGAATTTGAGGACGACCCACCGACAGGCCGTTCTGATCCCTCTCTCTAAGTACTCAAGACCGAAGCCTTGGAACTCGTCTGAGAGTTTATAAGCCTCCAAAGCATCGGCCCCTGCCTTCCTCACTGCCTCAGATAGCTCAGCCTTGAACTGAGACCCTAGGTTGGTCAAGGCTTCATCCTTCTCCTTAATGAGCAAGTCTTTGGCCTTCAGGTCCTCGTCGTGCTACCTCGTCAGCTCATCCAGAATCCTTGCATGTTCAGTTCTGGCACTCTCTAGCTCAGCCCTTGCAGTCTCTAAGTCAGTCTGCAGATCGGACTCATGTTGGATGGCCCTCTCGGCCTCATAAAATTTCTCCTGATTCTCCGCCATCCATTTGGTGGCCGAGGTAAAGCGCATACAGATTGCATAAGAAAAAGAACTTGTTAAGAGGCCGAGGATACAGTTGGTGAAAGAATGTAGTTAAGGGAATGAAGCAAGACAAGTACCTAAGCCAGGGCGTGCAGACCGTAGTCATACACCTTTGCCGGAGGCATCTTAGACAAGAATTCGTAGTCGGCAGCCGAGGGAGCAGAAAACATTGACGCTTGGCCGCCCTCAAGTTCGCAATAAGTGATGATGGCTTGGCCTTCATAAGTGACAAGTTCTGGGACTAGAAGGCCCCCATGCTAGAAGAAGACGCGGCTCCCTCAGACGGCTCAACCCTCGCCCTCGTCCGTGATCCTGGCCGAGGGTCTACGGGGACCTCGGGCTCTTTCCTCTTCTGTCTGTCAACGATCGGCTCAGCAGGTGTCGGCCCTGTGGTCTGCGTCTTCCTCGGAGCTTGCTGAGGCTAATTGCCTTTCTTCTTGGCCAAGCCTGACAACAAACTGGGAGCAGTCATTCCCCAGAGATAGTCTGATATACCAGTAGGACGACCTGAAAAGAGGACGACATGTTAGAAAAGTACAGAGATAAAGAGGAAACACTTTGAAAAAGTAAAAGAACAAAAAACAATAATAAATATAACTCACATAGTTCTGTCAGGGGGCCGACCCTCAGACCACCTTCCTTGAGGAACCGAGGGGTCATCACCTCTTTAAACTTTGCAAGTTCTTCCCCTCTCCATCGTCCTCTCAGATATTCAACTATGTCTTTCTCTTCCAGACTAAGTCCGGGGTCTGACCTGGCCTTCATTGAAGGGTTAGACCATCTTCTGGGGACCCTCGGACCGTCAGATACAGGTTGTGCCTCGACAGAGAACTCCCACTCTCCGGAGACAAAGAATAATCTCTTCTTCCAATCGTGGTTGGAGGTTTGTGCCACGTGGAGAAGTTTTTTGTCAGACCTCCTCGCCCCCAGGTGATAATACCCAGGCTGTTTGGACAAGGAGGTGATATTATAACAGGCCAAGAATATGTCGCCCAAAGGGCTCATCAGTGAAAGCGTTTTTCCATAAGGAGACATAACCAAGGATCATCCTCCAAGAGTTGGGAGGAAGTTGAGAGGGGGCAACGCCGAGGGCTGATAAAATATCTACGATAGCAGGATGTAAAGGGAATCTGACACCTACCTTGAACATTTGTTCGTACACCGCTATCTCTCCCTCTTCACCCTCAAAGACCCTCTCATCCAGAGAGGGAACCCTCATAGATATGGTGGGAGGAACACCATATGCATGCCTCCACAGAAGAAGGTCACGATCCCTGACCGAGGAAATATAAGACGAGGCGTGAGATGTGTCAACTAGGTCATATGAGTCCTCATCATCCTCAGTCCCCTCACCCTCGGCCTCGGCCCCATCACCTATCAGACGACCTTGGGGAAAAGCCACATGGAAGGCATGTGGAGAGAGAGTTGTCACAGGGATAACCTCGGAAGTAAACATACCCTCTGCCTATCGGACTGGGCTTAGGTCAGACGCCTCTCCTCTTCCAGAAGGTCCAGCGCCAATTGGCGATGACGCTCTCTCATCCATCTCACTCGAATAACTCTCGACTGGATGACAAGACAACCCACAAGACTCAGAGGGTCTTATTGTGGCAAGAGGAATGGGAAAAATGGGTCGTACCCAATTAGGGTCGGCCCTTCGTCTCCTCTCCTCCTCTTCCTCTATTCGCCTAATCTCTACGAAGAGCTTCTCTCTCAAGGATGGGAACTCCTCGGCTAAACTGTAAAGCCTCCTAAGCATTAAGGGGGAGACCCTACACTTGGATGAATTTCTAAGCTAACTGCAAACAAGTTTTCAATTGACCAAGCTGGACTTTTGGATTGAAACAAAAGACACCAAGTGTTTTAATCAAGAACACTCAAGAACCAGTCGCCGGAGAAGACGCCAGAAAAGTTATGAAATACCCTAAGGAAAATCCTACCCTACAAGCCTAAAACAAGCAAGCAAGAAATGAAGGAAAAGAGGATACTAGGGCAGAGGGATTACCTGAGAAGGAAGAGCGAGACTGCCAAACTCAAAATGTTGAAATTTGTAGAAATGGTGGTTTGTCTGATAAAAATCTAGAGAGAGAGAGCTTGGGCGCGAAGAAGAAGGAGAGAAGGAAAGGTTTCAAAAATTGCTTATATACCTTAGTGATAAGTGGGTCCATTACCCAAGGCAAAGCACAACCCACGAGGAGGGCATTATTAGGGCACAAAGTCCCAAGCAGCATGCAACCGCCACGCCTTGAAAACTGGAATGACATTGGATAAAAACTTGACAGGTGTCACATCAGCTTGATAGGTGTCACTCATCAAACAGACCATACACTTAGTCTCAAAAGCAACATTATCCCTCAGCCATCTCAGCATCATCTATGGCTAAGGGCTGGGGGGTGATTGATATACCCGTATATACCCTTGGCCATGCTGAGGGCGTCCTGTACCTCATCAGGTCCAGACGACCCCTAGGGGGGCCGACCCTTCATCAGGCTCCGGACGACCCCTCAAGGGCCGACCCACCATCAGGCTCCAGACGACCCCTCAGGGGGCCGACCCTTCATCAGGCTCCTGACGACCCCTCAGGGGCCGACCCTTCATCAGGCTCCTGACGACCCCCCGAGGGTACGACAGTACGAGGCCCAAATTAGGACAGACTCATTGCCAGAAGGAACTTTTCCCTCGGCCTCATATCAAAGGCTGAGGGTGACATCATCACAGCGCGTGGTTTGGGAGACGCGTGGAACAGTGCACGTGAGGCTCACCTGGCACATGGGAGACCATTATAACAAAATCACACCCTCACGTGAGGGAATATTATGTCATCATTTGGCATCTACAGGTTTCAACACGGGATTGGCTAGATCATCATTCATATGCACCATGCATACTTGGGGGGTACACTACACCCCCAAGACCTATATATACTTGTCACCTATAACCCTACAAGAGAGATGGATCGATAATTGTAACCCTAGCAAAAACACTGCTTGTACACACAGGAGAGAGAGAAAGTGAGCTTATGTGCATTGTATCCAAGGCCATTAGTGCCCATACTTAGTGGATCACACACTCACAGTGGATGTAGGCCTAATTGGCTGAACCACTATACATCATTGTCTTATTCCTCTTATACTCATCTCCTTCTATATACTTATACACTTATATCTCTATGGCTGCTATAGTTACTACTGTTTGAGCTCATCATCACTTATCTGGTGGTGCTAGATTTCAACATCATCATATTGTATTATATTTCATGTAAAAATGGGCATTTGAATAAGAATTAAACCATAGTCACAATGTTGCACTGATGCAGGGTGGGGTACTTTCAAGGACTGTCAGCACCCCGTCACCAATTTAGCAAAAAAATATATTATACTGGTATATACTCAAACATGACTCCTGAAACTATAATAGTAAGCATCATGTCACCAAGTCTATTAAAATATATGACATAAATACTCTACTTCTCGATACTTAACCGCATAAATTATAGCTCACACTCGATATCATCATACACAATTAGGGCAAGCTTATTCAACACAACTATGGTACATACATCTCCACCTATTTGTCGAAATTCTATGCTCATTTTGTTGAATATTTTGGCTCGTGGTCGGTTGTGAGTAAAATACTTTTATAATTTAGATTGTCAAGACTTTCATTTTAATACAAATGACATGAATGTCGACTTACATACAAGTGTCTTCTTAAATGTTAGTGATAATTTCATGATACAAAAAGCATCAAACTTCACAATATTCCAATCCATATGGAAAGTTTCGAGTGATCCGACACCTTGATGTCAATTGTGATTAAGTTGTTCTATCCTTTTCGTGATTTATATTTTTAGGATATTGAGGTTTATAAGAAATTTAATTTTCTAATAAGGATGACATTAATATAGAAGACTTACATTCTAATAGCATGGATGTCAGTGAGCACTTCATAGTAGTTGAAGAAAGAATCAAACTTGCAAAATACTCATTTCATAATAATTCTGTTTATAATGTATTCCTAATTGCTTTTTGTTTTTATTAGTGCTTATTTGTTATATATTTCCACCACAGAATGAGATAATGAGATGGTTCAGAATTACAAATCGACATGATATCCATTTTCATTCGCTCGCCACATGAAATTCAAAACTTCATAGTAGAATATGATCTTTAGCCATGTAGTCTAGCCTCTTTTTGAGAAGATTGTTTTCTTCATCAACTGCTCAGTTATCATAGAATAAAATGCTTAGTTGTCATGGATTCAACTCAGTTATCATGGAATCAATCGATGGTTGGATCCTCAAAATTGCAAAATTAAAGTAACAATTCCATTTTCAATAAGAAATTACTTACATTGAGTCTGTCGAATGCTCTTGTCTTGTTAGCTTCAGTGAGGTCTTTCCATTTGGTTGGCACTGGAATTAGCTTACGAATGATAATCTCGAGTTCATTGGATAATTTAACGGACTGGTCTTTGTCAGGTGGCCTATTTTTCTTCTTCGATATCTTAATACGCATCCCTTTCCCGGTAGCTTTATTAATCTTCTGAAGCCCCTTACCACGTGTAGGTCCATGGAATTTTTTTTGTTATGGTAGAATATGTATTCGAAACTTTAAAAGCAAATAGACAATATTAGCAATAAATGAACAATACTAAAAAACATTTGAAAATTAGTTTTTGTACCTGCATGGCTCGTGGAGGTTCCGGGACTAGTCTGTTGTGTTGATGGCGAGATATTTACAGATTCTACATGCATTACGTGTTTAGCCTTGGGTACCATGGGAGCTATATGAGCCGTGGGTGCCATGGAATTCGGGGTCGTAGTGATTTCCGGGGGTGCCGAGGGAGCCTCCTTCATGCTATTTGATCGAAGATGTCTTCCTGGTGCCATACTGAAAAAGAATATCAAATAACACAAAAAAATTGCATATTTAGTAATGAATAATAAGAAAGATTAACTTGTAGCATTATAAAATATTGTAATTTCTACTCTACACCTCTTTACTAAAATAAAATAAAACTATAAATAGACATAAATCCACAATTTCAACAAATATGCAACTAACAGTAAATTTATTATAGTTGTACACCAAACATGTTTTATTTGACAAGGGTAGCACACTATCCATTCATTATAGTTGATCCAATATAAAAAGGAAAAACAATCACATGTATGGTCATTCATAGAAAATCAACACTCCAGTACACAGCCAAACAAACACAACCATTGTATTACAAACAAACACTACAGTACGCATCCAGTGTACTACAAACAAACACCCCACACAACCAAACACAGGCACTGCAGTACAAACACCAACACCACAGTACAAACACCAGCAATACAGAACCAAAAATGGGCATTGCATTACAAACTCCAGTAGAAATAACACACACAAATAATGTACTTAACATTGTAATACCCTGTACTTTTGGCTATATTTATTTTTGGGATTAATTAATTAAATGCGTATTAATTGGAAATTAATCCGGATTATAAATACTAATGAGATGCGAGTTGGTATTTGATTATGTGCATACATGTTTTGATATATGTATTTGGTATTATAAAATTTGTCGTGAGATTTATATACGGCATTTTAGAAATTTTATTGAGACGCGTGGGACCGCCGCGTCACGGTGTAATATTTTGATTATAAAAGTGAATTTAAAATCTATAATCCATATGGTCATTTTGAGTGCGCCAACGCGTCCGGAAGGGTCGAGATAGTCAGAAAACACTAGCCGGGGGTGTAGTTTGGATTCTGGGATATTTTTAGGCCCTACCGGCATCATAAAGGGTATTTTGGTAATTTTACTTTTTGAGGAATTAAAAGTGACGAAAATTGGGAGTTTTAATTTGATGTGGATTTAACCCACTAAACCCACTAACCAACCCATATTAACCCATTAAGCTACGGAGGCTATCATTAGGTTTACAAACTCTCCCAAAGAAAACCCTAGCCACCTTAAGCCACCATTGGAGGAGAAGCTTGGAGAGAGGGAAATCTGCAGAAATCTTCACCAAACCAACACCAAAATCAGAAATCCAATCAAGGCAAGTGTTTTAATCATATTTAAATTCGTAGAATGTTTCTTCCATGTTAGAAAAATTCGAATTTTGTGTTTGTTCTTGGTGAAATATGAAAACCCATGTAGTTTGGAGTTTAGAACTTGAATATTTTGAAGAGAATTGCATGTAGAATGATAGGTAGATGATTATTCTCATGATAATGGTGATTAGAAGAAATTAAAACGGATTAAATTCTGGGATTTGATGATGATATATATCTAGGGTTCATGTTCTTGATAAAATTGGGGAAAAGTATAAAATCTTGTGATTTAATGATGTTTAGGATGCATTAATGCCTTAAAAGATGTTAGTTTATGACCTAAGCATGTTTTAGTATGATTAGAGGACTTAAAACATTGTTAGAACGAACTTTGGAGAAGACTTGAGGTGTTAAAAATGGTGAGAAACGTAACTAAGAAAATCTGGGACGAAACTGGCAGGTCGTTAGAAGCCCCTATCCAGGTCGTTCGAACGAACTCGTTCGAACGAGCTCGTTCGAACGAGCTTCTAACGAAATGACCAGTCGTTCTAACGAAAGGGAGCCTCATTCGATAACTTCGTTCGAACGAGATCTCGTTAGAAGGGACAGTTCGTTCGAACGAACTGGATCTCGTTCGAACAGCCTCGTTCGAACGAGACTTCTAACGAGTTGACAGAGGGATCTCGTTCGAACAGTCTCGTTCGAACGAGACTTCTAACGAGTTGACAGTTTGGTCCTTTTTGGACTGTTTTGATTTTTGGAGTCCCGTAAACTTGTTCGAGGATATAGATAACCTTCCTTTGATGACGTAAGGATAGATTTGGGACTTTTGGGTTATTACGAGGAGTAAATTTATATACGAGAGATTTAATTCAATGAACCATTTGGGTTGAGACGTGAGTGTCTACTACGACGTGAGAATAGATTATGGCGCGTATGATGATAAACCGGAATAATATAAGTGTAGATATTATAAGTTAGTACGAGAAAGCGATATGTACTACGATTAAACTACGGTATTACTAAGACGTGTGTTTACTTAGTATTGGTATATGAATTGTGTGTATGACATACCTACCATACTTGCTATCACGGGAGGTTTGCGTTCGCTTAGGGCCCTCTAATCCTTGTGTTGCCCGGATTTAGACTGGTTACCTCGATGAACATAGGTCATAGAAAGACTTATTGGGATATTAATAAGTCCGCTGATCGTGGGAGCATAGGTATGTGCGTAACCCATGTGATGTGACTGTGTTCGCCTCCACTATTTGTGATTTGTGTTATCTGAACTATTCCTGAGAGATTCGGAATATGTGATCCTTATGTACGTGATGTACTGGGATGGATAGCAGAGTATGTGTGCACCGCAGCTTAGTTCTCGGGGTGCTTATATTGTATATTTATGATGTGAATAATATACACTTAATTAATGGGAACCTTCATGTTAATGTTGTGAATATAATTACGGTATTATTTCGAGAATGTAACGAGTTAGCTGATAGTGATATATATATTGCATATTGAACATCTGAGTTTACGTTAAACCCCTACTTAATTACGAGCGTTATAATGTTGATAGAACCGAGTAATATGGGTAGGACCTATGATAGTCTAGCTAGAGATGATGTCACTTAGCTAGTGGTTTGCGTCGTTATAGATGGGTACTTACGTTAGGAGTGCACAGTTAGACGAGAGGTGAGAATATCATGTGAGTGCACGTCCTAACATGTACTTTGCATTTAATGTTTTAAATGTTTTTAAAGCACTTGCAGGTTTTTAAAATATAACTCCACATTCGGGCTCTGACCCGTTTGCTTTTCAAATCTTTTTCTTGTAAAACCATTTTAGGTGCCCAGCCACAAGGACACCAAGCATAGGATACTCATTCAGGTGACGAGCTGTAGCTGTTTGTGGAAGCTACAGGGATTTGCTTGTAGACGCTTCTATCTTTTGGATTCCAGAGTCACTATCTATCAGTTGTAGGGCATGTTGCCCATTTCTATTTAGAGACATCTTTTACATTTTCAGTTTTGTTTCAGACTTTGGCATGTATTATTTCAGCATTCAGTTTAGTTGTTTCTGTTGTGGGTTTGTAGTGAGGAGTTTTCCTCCAGATTTATTTACATTATGTGATGGTTATTCGTTTTACTTCAGTATGGTGAATGGTGTTACTTATTTCTTCATTACACTTGTTGCATGTTAATCAGACTTTAATTAAAATTTGGCAACTTACTTTTTAAATACTAGGTGGTTAGTAAAATTAAAACGTTTTCGACAGTGATGCTATTAACTCAGCCAACTTGGCATTTTGAATTAATTTAATAAAGGAGTAGCTACCCGGTATTTAATTAGTCGGGGTGTCACAAACATACAAATTGTATTACAAAAAATCACACGAACACAGAGATATATTTTTGAATATGCACACTACACATGCAAACTCTAGTACACACGAGAACATTACATAGTTTCCATTAACAAATTCAATTTATATCACTATCATCATCCTCGACCACTATGAGTTCTTCCGCATTTTCATAATATTCATCAAGTGTTTCGTATTCATCATCGACGTCATGAAGGGAAACAATGTATTATTCCTATAGTACTCCTTTGTCTATATCTACAATTCCAACATCAATAGTGTCCGCCTCTACAACGTTTCTCTACAACTGGCCAACATCAACTTCTATAATCTCAAAAATCTCTGGTGAAGCATTTTACTAGTACACAAAATCATTTTTTTATGATACATTTGTGTCCATTTATTCCACCCCCAGATCATACAAGTGTCTATGATGGAATTCCTGAACAACTTGCCATTTTTTTCCCAATTTTGTGTCATTGAGATAAAACACTCATTTTTCTTGAATGGCTAGCACATAAGGATCACTCTTGTACCACCTACCATTAACATTGATGATTGTAAAGTGATCATTGATTTATATTCCTGTTTTTTTCTTTTTATCAGCTTCAAACTAGTCACACTCAAAAAGGAGAACTCGATTTCCTTTGATATACTCTAACTTAGTGATATTGTTGAATACACTATAAAAGTTAATCTCTTCATCATTATGATCTCCTTTAACAACTAAACCACAGTTTGGACTTTTCCTGCGATTGTCACGGTCTTTAGTGTGAAATCTAACTTCGTTTACTATGCAACTTTTATACTTTTTTGTCCGTATGTCAGGACCACATGCTAATGCATATAGTTGCTTAGTACATTCTGGATACTTCTGGTCGTACAACTTTTTCATCTATTAAAGACAAAATTGGAACGATATTAGTTAGACCAATTATATTACTTAAAAAAATTAAATTTATACATCAATATTATATTATGATAACTTTGCTAAAACTTATGCGTTCTTCAAACCAGCAAGGGAAATTCTTTCGACTTCTCTCTTCTAAATTTAAAGGGATTTTTTTCCAGCTCCTCCATATGCTCACTAACAATGGTAATAATTATAACAACAAGATTTGTTGTAATTGTAAAATTAATACTTATCAATATTACTCCCTAGTTATTAACTTACTCTATATATGGAGCCACTTTCTTGCAATTAATCAACGTATACCAACACATCATTTCCATCTCAGTCACTGTGAGAAAGTCATAAGTACATGCCCCAAAAGGGCGTATTATTTGAGAGAATACATCCAATTCCTCCTCTTGCTCCTCCATGTCGTAATTTCTTTCGGAGCGGTTGAGTTTAAACTCATTCCCCCCCCCCCCCCCACATAAAAAAGGCCAGCTCTCTCACCTTTCTCTCACAATATAGCATGCAACGACACATATCTCTCGCACAATCCACCTTTATAGGCAGCGACACCGACGACCTTACATCTCAACGGCAGGTACACTATTTGTGCTTAAGATTAATTCTTAAGGTTTCCATTTGAGCTTGCATTTGCATTAAGGGTTTTCTTTAATTTTGTTGATATTAATAATGAATATGGTTTGATTTTTGTGATTTTTGTTTTTGTTTATCTACATCTACAATTTCATACAGTGAGAATATTACACATATGCATATGTTTAGGGGTTCCTGTATTTGGTATAATTTTTTTCTTATTTGAAACAACCATGGAGGCATTGGAGCTGGGGAAACAAAAAGTGTAAACCTTCACACTCAATTTTTAATATGGGATTCGATTATTATGGATTTTCACATAACACTCTGGCTTTAACCAGTTGACATGAATTTAGGAATTCTACAGAGAACCATCTTATTCTTTTTGTTTTTTCAATACTTGAGTTTTTGATGTTGAATATATCATATCTAAAGATATTTTTTTAGCTTAATAAGTTCTATATTTCATGGGAATACAATTTTAGCTTTATAAATCCACGTTCTTCGTGTTAGCGTTGGATTTTTATAGCCCTAAGCCTCTTGCTTTTTGAGATTTTTATCTTTCTATATTGTGTTGTCATTTTCTAGCATTCTTATTAGATGTTTGAGAAAACACCCAAATGGGTGTTTTACTCTTTCTTGCTTACTTGCTTTCGTTTATGACTTCTCTTTTAATTGAATGAAATTTTTATGACAATGTGATTAAAAGTAAATGTCAGCTAATTTTTAAAGAATTAGTTTATTCTTCATAGTTTGTCTCCATGTTTGGAAAGGGGTGCATGTTTGTGGTGCTATATTATAAAATTATGTGGTGTTCTTTATCAAAGTTCCGGTTTTTTTAGTGAAGTTTTTATTTGTGAAGTGAAGAGGTATAATTTCCTTAACTTTGGTATATCTTACATAGAATAAATATGCACCATATAGGAACAACAACTATTGTATGGTTTCATTGTCTTGTCTTATACAACAATATGCACGGACACATGTATCTCTATGATAATTGTATCTGTCCATATATGTATGTGTATGAAGCAAAATATGTGACTTTTCATTTGGATGTGTGGCTTTTCATACTAATTATGTTAGGATGTATGTATTCAAGCTGACTTTTGACTTTGATTCATTACTAAAAAATTTATTATGTTTTTTAATAGTGAATCAAAATCCTAGATTCTACAGCATTTGTTTAACCCATGCTTGTTGTCCAGATAATTTCAATAACTCCTAATTGAGTGCCAGTGTCCATCGTTTCATCTCTTGGACCCAAATAGAAATGGATTTGATAAACTAATGAACTAACTATGCTTAGAATTCACATGATGTCAATAAGTTGATTTGCAAAAACATATTACCCTACTACCCTTTTGAATACGTGATGTTAATAATATACACCTACTTTGAATTACTATTGTTTATAATATTCACCATATTTACGATATTACATCTACTGATATACAATTTTGCTGATATAATGAATACATATGTCGTTTATCATGTTCTTTCTCTATTCTTTTGGGAATGTGTGGGAGAAGTTGGGGATATCACATCGGCGTATTGTTTAAATTCATTGTATGCACTTGATTTATTATTCTTAATAATCAAGACTAAATTTTTTCAAGTCCATTAATGTGACAACTTTATGATATTTGGCAGGATTTTATGAGTGGGAAATCATAATCCTTGTGTTGGAGACAGACTCAATTGTTTCTGATTTCTCGCATCCTCTATGGCATGTATTTTTCAAACATTCAATAGTATTTATAACCACCTTCAATATTTATTTTGAACCCTCCTCGTCTCGTTTGTGATGTTCAATTTGTTAGCCTAATGAAAGCTTTCTAAAGTGCCTAAATAATGGTTGAGAAATTTAGGATAATGTGTACTTGGACTAATAATGGGTTAAGTTCAAGAAAAATAAACATTGTGTAAACTTGTTAAATGTGAAGTTTGTCTACCTGAACTCTTAAGGTCTTGTTATAAGCGAAAAGCAGTTAAATGTGCCACTGCACTCAACAATGGAGAGACGGGTCAAACTGTGGATATTAATTTATGGTTAACCCAGAAATAACCGAGTTATATCTTTACCACAGAGCTCAAACACATCTCAGATTACCCTAGCACAAACTCACACTCAATGAAGCGCTCTAAGGCTACTTTTGGTAGAATTATTTTTAATCTCTATTTTCTTTATTGGTTATGTTTTTATAGTTGGGCATTTTTTACTACATTTTATTTTATTTTTCTCCTCCATTTTTTCTTCTCACAACATTGTTTCGGAGTTGAAACCATGAACACTTACTAAACATTCAATCTATAAGTTGATTATTTTACTTTGCCTACCTATAATTGTACACTGTTCTTTATGCTGACCTCGCTTCTAGGGGTGACAATTTTTGACACGACACGAACTCGACACGAAGTTAGCGGATTAGGGTTGACGATTTCTTGACACGAACCCGAATATGATACGACCCGCCAACACGAATAATAAACGGGTTTGGTTAGTGTCAAACACGTATAACTCGAAAATGACACGAATATACCTGTTTAACTCGTATTTTATGAAGAATATATTAGATAATTTATATATCTTGATAGGCATTCTATAAAATTCATGGAGAATCGGATGATAAATTATTTATGTGTTGCAAGAAGTTGAAATTAATTAAATTTAAGTTATTGTAGGCCTATGAGTGGTATAATTGGTTAAGAGAGAAGAAAAAATTATTTTATATTTTACTTAATAGGTTATGCGGGTCAAACACGACACGATAATAAATAGGCCGGGTTAGTGTTTGCTCATCTGACACGATTAGTTAAATAGATCGGGTTAGGATTGACTATTACTTAACACGAACCCGACATGACACGACTCGAACACTACACGACGCACACGAATTGCCACCCCTACTAGCTTCTGATTGTTTTAAAAAATTTGGATTTGTATGGGACTAAGTTTAAGAGACTTGTGTTTGTTGCAACAAGACTCATTGGAGACTGTTGAATTGGTTACAGCGAAAACAAACGAGATAAGAGATGAAATCTTACGTTATGCAAGGGAGGGACAAATAATTGAGTTCTTTGCACTGTTATTTGTGGACTCGAAAAAGATTACTCACCCTCTTAGGACATTCAATGAATATATTTCCACTCAATTGAGCTTCGAGGATAAATAAGCATTGTTGATGGTTGGGAAAAACTTACTTTAGGTGTTTGAAATGGTATGGGATGCTCTCGAATAATATGTACGGAGAGATAAAACTGGTGTATGTACTTGTACCCTCCCCTCCCCTCTCTTCTTTAAGTCATATTAGAGTTTTAATTTTTTTTAATTATAGTCAGTTTCATAATATTCTATTTAATTTCTGGAAATTTCTAATTTTAAAGCTATATCTTCTTGTTACAAGTTACAATGATAAAGCAATCGGAGATGTTCAAATTTTTCTTCAACATGCGGGCTTGGTTTTAGAGCCCCAAGTTTCTAATTTCATTGATATGTATACCCTTCACCTTAATATGACCTCTACTCGGAGTATTAATGCTGATGGAGGTACCCCCTCCCTATTTCCCTTGTTCTTCTACATAGATTTGTAAATTAACCTAAGTAAGGACTAGATAACACTACAACACATCAAAAAGCAGAGTAACGTAATAAAGACTAGAAAATAATACAACTTGTAGATATCTAGATACCAAAATCAAGATCTAAAAAA
This sequence comes from Sambucus nigra, assembly GCA_949130495.1. NCBI lineage: Eukaryota > Viridiplantae > Streptophyta > Magnoliopsida > Dipsacales > Adoxaceae > Sambucus > Sambucus nigra. The sequence continues at coordinate 34,442,751 of OX422212.1, forward strand.
CATATAAAAATTTTCTTTCCAACCAATCAAGAATTATTGATTTCATTGTCCCTAACAAGTAACAACCAAAATAGGATCAAAACTAGAATTAAACCATAATTCATAACAAGTAACTACTTTAATAGGATCAAAACTAGAATTAAACTATAATTCAAAGAGACATGTTATAAATTATTTAAGAAACAAAAAGGAAATTGCTTGAGTTTCTACCCATAAATTGTCTTTCCAAAGATGGACTTTGAACCCTCACCTACTCTAAGAGATAAGGATTGGGAAAAAAGTCCCATGGTTTGGAAGATAAACTTTGAAGGTTTAAAAACCTCTCTCCATCACTTGTGATTTTGACCTATATGACTGCAATCTATATTTTCTCCTATTGGTTTGTTGGTTAACATAATGAGTAATGTTCTAATGGGAATTTTGACATCCACTTATCTTATGTGAATCTATTTTTCATTAATAAAATAGTGAACCCTAAGCCTTATTTTCAACATATACTCCCAATTAACAAGGTTATATCCTGCAAACTTCTGAATTTTCTATCTTATTTTCTTTTTCTTTTCCTGGTCAATTATTGAACAATTCCACCGAATTGAGTATAATTGTATGCGTGATAGCATCTATTATGCCAAGAATATCAGTGAACCTTATCATTGTAATCGCTCTGTCCCTCTTTAATTTCTTTTAACCCCTCAATTTTTAACACAACCAGGATTATAGATTGGAGATTTCCACCACGAGATCTTGGCATGCCACAATACACATATTTAGTTTATGGATGGCCTCACAGAGTATCTAACAAATTGGTAAGAGAAACTGTTAGTGATTTGTACTTAACTCTCACTTTATGTATTTTTTAGTTTCTCAATTCAGTGATAAAGCACTGAACATCAAATTTTATATTTCGTACCATTGTTGTGATGACATTTTTTCTCTTGCACTAGCCAAAGTCTGGCCATTCTTCTATATGAACAACATGCATTCCATACTCTATGTTTTGAAAGCCAACTACGTATTTAAACTCAACTCTCAACTAGGCATACAACGCATAGTCCTACTATAAACTCAAACTTCGATAGTTCCAAATAGTAGCAACAAAGTAATATATCACAATTTTTTTGTAAGAATTTGTACAATAATGTATTAAGATATAAGTAATACTTAAGGCACTCTTCTTATAATATATTTTTATGGGTATATTTGTGTCATTTTTTTGTTATTCGTGTAGACACTAACTTTCCCCATTTATTTTTCGTGTTGGAGTGTCTTTTAGAATGCTAATTATAGAGGTATACGAGATGTGTTTAAATTATAGGGAACTTAGATTAAAATCGAACATAATGTCCAATACGAACTTGGAAAGTATTCTTACTTTCTTGCACAAAAAAGAAAAATATTACCAAGTACTCTAATGTGGATACTGATTAAAGTGAGAATATTGGGGGCCAATCTCTAGATTTTCATTTTATACGAGATTTTAAGGATACTATTACTTCAAATATCTTTACAGCGCTTGGATACCTGGGCCAGTGAGTATGTTTCAAACCAAGTAAAGAATTTTCATTTTTGTAGCTTCTCTTTATTTTAAAGTTCACAATAGAGTGAAACGGGGTTGCTATTTATCAGTTACTTTTAGTTGGATAATTTGTTTAGGACTTCTAGTGACTTAAGCTAAAGGTCAATAATTAATTTGTGTTTTCAGTAAGTATTTTCAAATTTCAGTTTGAATGTTCTTTTGTAAGTTTTCCTTTTTTTGTTGTATTGGATTTTTTTTTATGTTAATAGTTAATATGTTTCTTCTTAAATCTTTGTTTGTTTGCTTATTGATTCAACTTTTATTTATATTTTTCTTCCCAAGTAGTAATTAGATTCCATATATTTTGTGTGGCACCCACTACTATAAAACAAAGCACTGATATATATATATATATATATATATATATATAAGCGCTATACTGTTGAGTAATGGTTGGAATATATGCAGGTTTAAGATTTAAAGTTTATAGGCATATTGATGAGTAATGGTTAGAAGATTTGACTTATGTTTTAGAAGTTCAAGAATCATTTGATAATAATGACCTTCCCTCTTTTGACAAAGAACTGTTTTGAGTTAATGAATTGAGGAAATGAGGAATAAGTTCAACTAACTTTACCACTTTCTGATTCTGAAATCTAGCCTGCTGAGTATCAATCTCATCCAACATTTGGTTTATTTATCTCTACGCTCTGTTATATGAAGGGGGACTACTGAAGATATGATGATTCAATGTTATGTTGAATATGTTGTGAGTTGTCGTTAATAAACAAACTCTAATACGGGACCTCAAATATAAAAAGGGAGGTGTGTGATTAGATATATATTTTCAAGAGTGTTCGTTTCCCAGGTTTAAGATATGCATCTTCAATGAAATTTAAAACTCTATCAATTGTATGCTCATTATTTGTCTTGCATTCTTGAATCTACTTATCTTCATTGGGCAATTCCTCTCTCCAGTTATGTCTCATATGCAACTTCATTCACAATCGAGATAGAAGACCACACTTTCAATACCAATCATTCGTCTTTGGTTGAGGTTTCTTCCTATTGTTCATATATGCCTCCTTAATATGATTTGAAATTTCTATTGGAAGGAAGCAAAGATCACTAGCTTGATTATTTTTACTCAATATTTAGATGAATTTTCATTATGTTCACTGATGAGTTGTTTGAAAATAATATCGATACGTGAATGGTGAGTTGATATTTTAGGTTACGATAACTTTAAACCGTCAGCAGATTTGAACCACTGTCATTAATTCTCATTTTTATGCATATTTGAACATATTAGAGCATACCGAGTCTAATTTAAATCTTCTAATAGTTTTTCTTTCATTAAGGTATTGGAGTTTCTTTCCAGCTATTGTAACTTCTTGATTGTGATGAAATATAAATAATACATGCATTCCAATGTTAATTAGTGTGGTTACTATTCTACAATCAACTATATGTTATTACTTGTCCACAAAATTTCTCGTAACTTTCCACAGATGGTTATATATTGTAATGAATACTTTACATGTGATCTCTATGATTGTTGATACCAAATTTAGTCCGCTGATGTGGATCAATTATTTGAAGACACGTGTCAACCTACATGGCACCTACAAACACTTTCAATGAACAACACACTGACTCCGAGGAACTTAAACTCCCCGACCAACTCAAGCCTCCTGAGCAACCCATATTCTCCGAGGAACTTTAGTGTACCGAGCAACTCAAGCGGTCCGAGCAACTCAGGCGGCCCGAGCAACTTAGCGTGCAGAACAAGAAAACCAAAGAGACGACTGTGCATTAAATGCTCATTATTATCATATAGATGTACATGTCTACTGGATAACAGCGCATTATCCTTTCATTTGTGCAGCCTCAAGGCTATAAATACATTGTAACCTCCTCATTATAGGGGAATCAGAATTTCTTGAGAAAAACACTTATCAAGAATTCCAGGCAAACAGTCAGCAATACAAAAACAGTGGATGTAGACTATTTTCTTAAGGCTGAACCACTTTAAAAATCTCTTGTCTCATATTTATTTATTCATATTTATCTGTGATTAAAGTAATTAGATCAAATCTAGTGTTTTACATCAACAGATTGGCGCCGTCTGTGGGAAACGACTGTAATTAGCATTTTTCACCAAAACAAATCATCATCAATGGCTGATAATCCAGAATCCAGTAATCGAAACACTGGGATTCCCCCGAATCCTTCTGCTCCCCCAAAATTTTCAGATCTGGCTGGTATAATGGCAAATTTGGCCCAAGGGCAAACGGCCATGCAAGAAACCATGTGTCAACTCATACAAACCGTTCAAGGCGGAGTGCCAGCCCAATCCGGACAACGAAGTGTTCAAAGAAATACTCCTTTACCCTCTTTGCGAACTAGGTGAACGTTATTTCCAGAGGAATCTCAATCCAGACGCACTGATTCATATCGTACTGAGAGATCTAATGATCCTTCTTATCAGCCTGGACGAATTTCCTCAGTACGAGCTACAGACACTCAACAAAACGTCACTCTATGTCCAGAGAGGACAAGTGCCCTTGAAAGGTTGAGTAGAGTCTCTTCTTTTGATCGTTTGGGTCCTAGGAGGAATAGAAGCCCCCATAGGATTGTGTCGAGGAACTCTCAACGACCATCTGATTTAAAGGAAGGCTCTGCCCAATCACGACCAACTGCTCGTCATGAAAGATCCCAAGAGGCAAATTCAACGCGATCAGTTGCTCGAACCAATAGGTCCGAGGAGGGAAATGATGCATGGAAGGGCTCTATTCAGAGGTTGGAACACAGATTAGGGGAAATAGCTAAGGCAAATAATCCTCTACATAGAACTTTTGTCCAAGGAACACCATTTGTACAGGCAATTGCGGATTTCCCCACACCATCAAAATTCAAAGCTCCTATGGTGAGACCTAAATATGATGGAAAAACTGATCCTATCCTTCATATAGAACAATACCAAGCTGCTGCTGATATCTATGCAGTTCCAGATGAGATGAGATGCAGGGCATTTTCAGGAACTCTTACCGGATCTGCTCAGATGTGGTACAATAACCTTCATCGGGGGAAAATTACGATTTTATTTCAACTAGCAGAACTCTTTATTGGGAATTTTGGTTTTGGAGCAAAGCCTGTCAAACGAGTAGCACACTTGCTAAGTGTTAGACAAAAGGCAGGTGAAAGCACCAGGGACTATATTACTCATTTCAATAACGAGAAACTGGAATTAATTGATTACAAGGAGAAAACAACAATTACTTCTCTGATGAGTGGACTGTTGCCCAATAAATTGTACTACACTTTAGCGAAAGATCCACCCAGGACCATAGCAAAACTGATGGAAAAAGCGGCCAAAATCATGAATGCCGAGGAAGCCATGGCTGAAGAACGCAGACACTAAGGAGACCAAGGTGAAAGATGGTAAAATCGAAAAGAAGGATAAAAAGAGCAATAGTGGTAACAAGCAATTGAAAGCAAAGCAAACACTGGAACAAATGAAGAAATTTGGAAATTACACTCCTTTAAAGGTAGATATAAATCATATTCTGGAGAAAATCAAGAATAGTGAGGAGCTAGCCTGGCCAGCAAAAATGAAAGCAGATCCGAAAAGAAGAGACAAGTCCAAATATTACGAATTCCATAAAGACCATGGTCATACGACCAAACAGTGCATAGCTCTTTAGAATGAAATTGAGGCACTTATCAGACGAGGAAAATTGGCTAAGTATGTTGATCGCCAAAATGGTGGAAAGGCCAATAATCGAGGAAGAAGAAGATCTAAATCTCCTCATCAAGCAAAAGAAGACAAGAAAAGAAGTCATGAAGAAGACCCAGAAGATGATCAAGATGATCTCGATCTCCCCAAAAGACCAAGACAACCAGAACGTGAGGTATTTTCAATTCGTTTTGGATCATTTGATTGTAATGTTATTACAGGTGGAGATGCAGGAGGTGGATACCTTACTGCGGAGAGGAAAGTTTACCTCAATGAGGCCCAAGATTGCTCGTACATTCAACGAATAAATCTAGCTGAAGAGGATCATCCGAGGAAGGTAAATAAAGACAAATTGGTTATTGGTTTCTCTAAGAACGACCTAACAGGTGTGCTATATCCTCATGATGACCTATTGGTGATCAAGATGAGAATGAAGGAAGTAGTGATTTCACGAGTATTGGTGGATAATGGTAGCTCGACAGACATCATGTTCTACTCATGTTTTGATAGTTTGAATTTGAAGCTAGCCCAATTGGAGCCCTATCATAGACCTCTCCTCGGCTTTACTGGAGAGAAAGTTTTTCCACTTGGGACGAACAAGTTGGATATGTTCATTGGTAGATGGCCTGCTTGCCAAACAGAAAGAGTACGCTTTTTTGTAATGGATAAAAACGTCCAATCGGCTTATAATATCATCATGGGAAGAGTAGGCCTAAAGAAGTTCGAAGCAATCCAATCTACTGTACCTCAATGTTTAAAATTCCCAACTAATTTTGGAGTGGGAGTTGTGAACGGCGACCAAAAAGTAGCTCCGGAATGCTACTATTCATTTGCCGAGAAGGAGGAGCGTGAAGAATCCAGGAAGAAGACTACCACTTATCAGGTAGATGAAGTAGAAGATGCGGAAATTGAAACTTTAGACCTAAGAGACGAGTCTCATCTCGTTAAGGGCCAGGTCATGGAAGCTACCAAAAATATCATTTTGGACGACGAGCATTCAGAACGAACAACTCAAATCGGTGCATCACTAGATGTATCAATAAAACAAGAACTGATAGCATTTTTAAGATGCAGAAAGCAGACTTTTGCATGGAGTCACGAAGATAGGCCAGGGATAGAACCAAATTTCCTGTGTCACGAGCTCAATGTGAACAAGGAATCAAGCCAGTAAAGCAACGACGAAGGGTATTTAGTCCCGAAAAGGACCAAGCTATACAGGAAGAAGTAGAGAAATTACAAAAAGCCTCTTTTATTGAGGATGTCAAATATCCTGATTGGATAGAAAATGTGGTAATGGTGAAGAAGAAAAACATCAAGTGGAGGATGTGTGTGGACTTCACTGATCTTAATAAAGCCTGCCCAAAGGATAATTTTCCTTTGCCTTGAATCGATCAAGTGGTGAATGCTACCTCGGGACATGAATAGTTGAGTTTCATGGATGCTTATTCTGTTTACAATAAGATTAAAATGAAGCCTGAAGACAGGGAGAGCACCTCTTTTATCACCCCAAGGGGAACTTATTGCTATAATGTTATGCCTTTTGGATTAAAAAATGCAGGTGCAACATATCAGCGGCTGATGAATAAGGTGTTTGCAGAGCAGATCAGTCATAACATGGAGGTTTACGTCGATGATATGCTGATGAAGAGCAAGAAAGCTGCTGATTATCTGGTTGATCTAGGTCCGACCTTTGATCAACTAGAGAAATATCAAATGAAGCTGAATCCCACCAAATGCATATTCGAAGTACTAGAAGGCATGTTTTTCGGATACATTGTTAATCAACGAGGGATTGAGGTAAACCCTGAAAAGATCAAGGCTCTAATAGATCTACGATCTCCAACCACGAAGAAGGAAGTGCAAAGCCTCACAGGGCGAGTAGCAACACTTAATAGATTTGTGTCACGAGCAACTGAAAGATGCCTCCCATTCTTCAAAACACTCCGAAAAACTTTTGAGTGGGATAATGAATGCGAGGAGGCTTTTCAAGAGTTGAAAAAATATCTAGGGACACATTCATTGTTGTCTAGACCAGTGATGGGAGAAAGGCTATACTTATATCTGGCAGTCTCAGAAAATGCAGTGAGCTCGACGTTGATAAAAATGGAGGACGGAGTACAAAAACTAGTCTATTACACCAACAAAGCTTTCCGAGGAGCAAAAATCAGATATCCAAGACTGGAGAAATTGGCACTAGCATTAATTGAAGCAAGCAGAAGAATGAGGCCATATTTCCAAGCCCATACTATAATGGTGTACATCGATATGCCATTAAGGCAAGCTCTACATAAGCCGAAGAAATCAGGAAGATTGATGTACTGGGCAGTGGAGCTCGGTGAATATGATATAATTTATGAGCCTAGGTCGTCGCTCAAAGGGTAAGCAGTAGCGGATTTTATCGCAGATTTAACTCAGGAAAATGCCTCCGACCAACCTGTAGATGTTACAGGATCATCAAAATTAAACCCCGACCAACTTACTTCGGTAGACGAGCAAGGAAAGATGACTGATGAGCAGCGAGTAGTACTGGAGGAGGATAAAAGGAAGTACCAGATATTTCACCGAGGAACTCTCTCGGATACAAATTTTGATGATAAGTTACCCATATGGAATTTGTATGTAGATGGCTCTTCTTGCACTGCAGGCAGTGAAGTAGGGATTATTTTGAAAAGTCCAGATGAGATTGAGGTGGAGTATGCCCTGCGCTTTTAATTTAAATATTCTAATAATGAGGCCGAATATGAAGCAATGATCGTGGGACTAAACCTGGCCAAAACCATGAGGGCAGAGCAAGTCGTTGTGTGCAGTGACTCTCAGTTAATTGTAAATCAAATTCTGGGGGTGTATGCAGCAAAAGGAGAATTAATGATAAAGTATCATGCCAAAGCAATGGAGGTTGTATCAAGTTTTACTACAGTTCAGGTAATTAGAATACTAAGATTGGAAAACGCAAGAGCAGATGCACTAGCTCGGTTGGCATCTGCCACACGCATAGAGCTACGAAGAATAATCCCAATAGAAGTCTTAGTTGGTCGGAGCATAGACGAAGATCTAATGATAAATTTCATTGCCCTCGACTTAGGATCATCTTGGATGGATCCAATCAGGGCCTATATTAAATATGGGACTTTACCAACTGATAAATTCACAGCCAAGAAACTAAAGTTTAAAGCTGCTCGTTATGTATTGACCAACGGCATTTTATACATACGAGGAGTTATAGCAGGGCTACAAACATGTGTCCATCCCTCTGAAGTGAAAGATTTGATCTAAGAGGTTCATGAAGGGTCTTGTGGAGCCCATGTAGCTGGTCGGACACTCTTAAGAAGAATAACCACGCAGGGGTACTACTGGCCGACGATGAGAGATGATTTTGCAGCTTATGCTAAGAAGTGTGACAAATGCCAACGCTTATCGTCCATCTGAAGAACTCCTTAGGCATTGTTAACACCCATAACATCCCCTTGGCCATTTTCCATGTGGGTGATAGACTTGGTCGGGCCACTCCCAACGACCAAGGGAAGGTTCAAGTACCTTGTGGTTGCTGTGGATTATTTTACAAAATGGGTAGAAGCTGAGCCCCTTATTGATATGACATACGAAAAAGTCTATCAATTCATTTGGAAAAACATTATTTGCAGATATGGTCTCCCACATGCATTCATTACTGACCATGGAACCCAGTTTGACAACGAGGAGTTTGCTGCATATTGTCATCAATCTAATATACTGAAAATTCATTCTGCACCGGGTCACCCCAGAGCAATGGACAAACTGAGGTGACAAATAGAGCACTATTAAATGGATTGAAGAAACGGCTAGATAGTGAAAAAGCAAATTGGATTAATGAACTACACTTTGTGTTGTGGGTTTATCGCACCACACCGCAAACAGCAACTAGAGAGTCCCAATACATGCTGGCATTTGGGAGTGAGGCTGTCATACCTGCTGAATTGGGTCTACCTACGCATAGAGTACTAAATTTCAACTCTCCAATCAGTGACTTGATGAGAAGATTAGACCTAGATATGCTCGAAGAATTTAGGGAAGAAGCAGCAATCAGAAATGCAACATATCAACAGTGAACAACTTTGTTCTATAACAAAAGAGTGAAGAAATGTGATTTAAAGGAAGGGGATTATGTGCTGAAGAAAGTGATCCAAAAGCACAACAAACTGGATGCCAACTGGCACGGACCCTACAGAGTAACATAAGTTATTCGCCCAGGGACATACAGAATTGAAACCTTGGAAGGAGAAGAATTCAAGAATGCATGGAATGCAAAGCATCTGCGCAAGTATTATCAATGATTGTAGTTCATATATAATGCAGTTTCTTCAATATGAATAAAGTATTGCTTCATCCAGTTTCTTTCTTTGTTGAAATTTTTTCGGAATATTAGTGCTACACACTACACATCAAATTCAGAGCATTTACCACCAACTTCGGTTGGTCGGAAACTCATTTACCACCAACTCCAGTTGGTCGGAAAGCATTTACCACCAACTCCGATTGGTCGAAAACTTATTTACCACCAACTCCGGTTGGTCGAAAATCATTTACCACCAACTCCGGTTGGTCGGAAACTTATTGACCACGAACTCCGGTTGGTCAGAAACTTATTTACCACCAACTCTGGTTGGTCGGAAACCATTTACCGCCAACTCCGGTTGGTCGGAAACTTATTTACCACCAACTCCGGTTGGTCGGAAAGCATTTACCACCAACTCCGGTTGGTCGGAAACTTATTTACCACCAACTCCGGTTGGTCGAAAACTTATTTACCACCAACTCCGGTTGGTCGGAAAGCATTTACCACCAGCTCCGGTTGGTCGGAAACTTATTTTACACCAACTCCGATTTGTCGAAAAGAATTTACCACCAACTCCGGTTGGTCGGAAACTTATTTACCACCAACTCCGGTTGGTCGAAAAGCATTTAACACCAATTCCGGTTGGTCGGAAAACATTTACCACCAACTCCGGTTGGTCGGAAACTTATTTACCACCAACTCCGGTTGATCGGAAAATATTTACCACCAACTTCGGTTGGTCGAAAACTTATTTACCACTAACTCCGATTGGTCGAAAACTTATTTACCACCAACTCCGGTTGGTCGGAAAGCAATTAACTCAAATTAAACAACAAATGAGATAAGTACACATATGGCAAGAATATTCTACAAATGATTTAAAAGGTAATGAAATGGCAAAAAATTTCTTCATTCAATTCAAATAAAATTACACATGATGTGAAAAATATACTTCATTATAATAAAAACCCTATTCTATTAGTTTTTTCCCTTCTGCCTTTGAAACAGGTTCTACTCCAGTAGGAGGGTCATCTAAGGCATAAGGAGAGTTTATGAAATTTACATCTCTTAGCATTCTAACATTCATCACAGAGGGCTGATCAAGCAAATGCTCTGGGCGAGATATATCAATGTTGGCATGAAGACTATAGTCACCAAGATATTTGGAGATTAAGCATCGAGGAATTTCCTGAGAAGGTATCCAACTGAAATCAAGCTTAAAAGGAGGCACGGGAAAGTCGAGCACTCCAGGCTCATAATAATTCCATAAATAATGTCCTTGCTCCAGTTGTAGCACACACAGAGCGTTCAAGCATCCCTGCTTGTACCCTTTATTATTCGATTGGTGGATCCGATCATCAAGATGGTAAAGAGCTTCATTATACCCAGCCATCCAAAATTCTCTGGGTTGTTTGTGGAATTGGTAAGTTAACCTCTCCAGTTGCTCGTGGAGATTATTTACCAAGATTTCCTTACTTTCTAAGGCAGAACTCTGAGTAGTAAGTTGCTCGTTGAGACTCAAAATTTTCTTAGACATTTCTACTAAGGCTTGGTTCTTCGCCATCAATTGAAGAGCTTGATTCTCTAAAGCAGATTGCGTTCTAGCTTCTTCAATGGTGACCCGACCAGCCCTTGCTCGTCCACGAGTAGAACTGGAGGATCCAGCCCTTTTTAAAGTTTCCAACTCATCCCTGAAGTTGGCATTATCTACCTCTAAGAAAGAGAAACCTTCATCATTAACAGGGACCAAGGCTCCCGAGGAAGATGCTGCAGATTTTAATTGTGTTATCTCTTCTTGCAAAACAATGTTTTCCTGCTCCAATAACTTAGAAATACGCCTATGCTCCTCAACCTCAAGCTTCAGAAGGCTCTCTTTCTTCTCATAAACAGAGATGAACTTGTCATATCCTTTTTCAACACTCAATTGCTGAAATTTCTTTTCATACCCTTGATGCAGAAGGGTGGATGATTCTTTGTACTGCTGATGGAGTTCCTCGATCATTCCTTGGAGGTCCTCAATCATCTCATAATAAGCCACATTATTGTCAACAGCACGGTCGAGCAAGCACTTTAGATATTTGTAAGCTTCAACTGGTCATTCAGAAATATCTAGACCAAGGATGTCAATGACTTGAGCCTCGTTTAGATCTGCATGACCAACATTAAAATAGTTATTGCATTTCTTCATCAATTCCGTGTCATGAGCTAATAAGAGCTCCATCCTGGCCATAAACTAGCAAACAGAAGAGGTAAAAAGAATCAATAAAAACACAGATAGAGCAAGTAAAAGAGAAATTCAAGGTGAGCAACCAAAGTTTGAATTTTATTTCATTGTAGAAGAAAATACAAAATCTGAGGTTACATTCAAAAATAATAAAATAAACACCTGAACAACTCTACACCTTCTCCTTGTTCCCTACAACCTCTTTAGAAAGTTTGGAGGAAGTGACTGGTTGCTCGGAGGATAAAGGTAGCTGCTCGATAGAAGTGTTGGTGGGTTGGAGTTGCTCGGAGCAAGTTTGAACAACTGGAACAGCAGGAACCTGATCTCCAATTTTCAGGGAAGATTCATCTGAGATAGCTTCGTCCTCTTCTTCTTCTCCAGGAGAGGGAGGAGGGCTATGAGTGTGTTGTTGGAATAACTCAGAATTCTCAGCAACTTTCAGCTCTTGCAAGGCTGCGACCCATCCATCCCTAAAATATTTAAGGCTGGCATACTCCATTTGTGAGGACATGGCAGCCAGGCCTTTGTTCCAGCCTTTATCCCAAGCAGCATTAAAAGACTTTTTAACTGCCTTCTTACTCTTTGCCTTCTCCGAGGAGGTCCTTTCCCTAAGGATCTCCTCGGCAGCCTTCAATTTCTCCTCCACCTCCTTTTTCTGTCGTTCAACATTTTGAAGAGCAACAACTTCATTTTCAACAGTCTTGAGTTTAGACTCAAGCTCCTTATTGCTCTGCTCAAGACTTTTGTTGCTCTGATCAAATTCTTTCAACTACTTCTCCAATTCCTTGGAGGCATTCTCAGCTTGATTTTTGTCCATCTCAATGGACTTGAGTTGCTTTTCCCAGGCAACCTTATCTTCCTCGTACTTTTGACGAGAATATTTTAAAGACCGGGTCAGACCAATAAAGGCTTCCTCTACTCCTCCCGAGGAGCTTGCAACCTTGATTGCTTGATCTTTCTTCAAAAGGCTGTTAAAACACGTCACCAACTGAAAAAAGAAAGCATTTTAAGTCAATACAGGAATATAGTACTAAAAAATAAAGGGATTGAATTAACAATACTTACCGAGGCAATGTGTTGAGAAGCTAAAGTAGTGATTCTCTCACGAGAAAGAGTGTCTTCAATGCCATGGACTTCTGGGATAGTCCAGGATTTCACCAAGCCCACAGCAGAGCTCGGAGTAGCAAAGGATGGAATACTATCTTCAACGTTTGGAGTTTGAGAGACAAGTTCAGCAGGTCTCTTAGAAGAACTTTTCTTTAACCTCCTTGGAGGAACAGGAACATTCTCAACTAAAGACATTGTCTTTGTTGGTGATATAACAATAACCTCACTTGGAGGAGAAATGGCAACAGTATTGCTTGGAGCCACATGGGGCTTCTCAACAGCTTTCTCGGTAGCAGCATGAGGGAGTTCATCAATAATTCTCGTCCCTTCTTCGGTGACATTTTGTTTGCTTTTCTTTGTCTCCATATTGGTAGAGGCAGATTTATCAAAGAAGGCAGGAGCTATTCTTCTCTTCATTAGGTTACTGATGGGAGCAATTGATTTTGAGTAAGAACCTTCCACACTAGTATCAACAGCTGGTACTTGATCAAGATTAACTACCACTGGACAAGGACGAGCAGTGAAAGACGAACTATAACTCTTATATTACAACAAATAAGAGGCAGATCTGATATTTTCCTCGGCAACAGATTGGTGCAAATCCCAGATAAGTTTCAAATGCTTCAAATTAACGTCAGCTTCTTTTGAGGGCTTTCTCTTACTGTCAACTGTAACAAATAAAAATAAATACCAGTGATACATTTTATCAAACACCAAGAAAAAAATATTTTAAAAAATAAAAACAACCTATTCCATTGCCATAGGGGGGATACCTGGGACCCTGATATACATCATCTCCATTTAATGGAGCATGTTGCCAATTTTTCATAACAACCCCATGCTCAATGTAATCCCTATTGGCGTCTGGAAGATTGACAACTAAAGACCTATTCAAAAACCTAGTTTTTAAATAGAAAGTGGAATCACTGACAACCCATCTATAGCAGTACATAATCTCTGGAATCCCTAAACGGGTTCCATGGAGTTGGTTCAATTTATGTACACCATTAACTATTCTCCAGGTATTTGGAGATATTTTTGCAGGTACAACGTCAAAATATTGACAGAACTCCAAACATAGAGAATTTGGAGGAAAAGAAAAGCCACATTCGTCCACAAAGAGACTAGGGAACCAATGTCCCTCAGCCAAAGAAAAATAATCAGAGGGTTCAGAAAGTTCTTCCAGAATAACCCACGAAGGGATTGAAAATTCAGACCAAAATTTATCCAATGACTCAACAAGATAAACCATGATGAACAAAGTAAATAGAAGAAAGGGAAGAAAATCTTACAGAGAAAAAGAGATCAGGTGACAACGAACGACGGAAAGAACAAAGGCACAAGATAGAGAGAAAATGAAGAGCTCAAAGATACAGATTTGAAAAAGTGAAAGACGATAGGATTTCTGCCGCACTTAAATACTTTACCTCGGGAATAGATCAAAGCAATGATTACAAGGGAGGACGCTTGTGTATCCGGCGGCTAAAAGAAGAAAAGGGGAATAAATATCGAAACGGTCATAAAAATTCAAAATACTTTAAAAGCCTGATACTATGCACTCAAAAAGAAGTTATATACAACGAAAGTTTGCCTAAAATCTATAAAAACCAAAAATCTAATCGGCAAAATGTTCCACACTCTCCTTTAACTTCAAATGTGAAACATTAGGGGCTTCTGTTGATACCAAATTTAGTTCCCTGACGTGGATATTATTTGAAGACACGTGTCAACCTACATGGCACCTACAAACACTTTCAATGAACAACACATTGACTCCGAGGAACTTAAACTCCCCGACCAACTCAAGCGTCCCGAGCAACCCATGTTCTCCGAGGAACTTCAGTGTAACGAGCAACTCAAGAAGTCTGAGTAACTCAGGCGGCTCGAGCAACTTAGCGTGCAGAACAAGAAAATCAAAGAGACGACTGCCCATTAAATGCTCATTATTATCATATAGATGTACATGTCTACTGGATAACAGCGCATTGTCCTTTCATTTGTGTAGCCTCAAGGCTATAAATACATTGTAACCTCCTCATTATAAGGGAATCGGAATTTCTTGAGAAAAACACTTGTCAAGAATTCCAGACAAACAGTCAGCAATACAAAAACAGTGGATGTAGGCCATTTCCTTAAGGCTGAACCCCTTTAAAAATCTCTTGTCTCATATTTATTTATTCATATTTATCTGTGATTAAAATAATTAGATCAAATCTAGTTTTTTTACATCAACAATGATGTTCTTCCAGTGAAGTGTTTTCCCAAAGATGATCCAATGAAGCCTTACAAATCTACTACATTTCGGGGATACAAAGTTGGGATGACTCACATTGTTAGAGAAGTTGAAAAACCAGGGTCGAGTGAGTTAGTTCGCTACAATGCACTATCTTTTTAATAAGTAGTTGGAATCTTAGGGTATATAGTGGGGTTCACAATACAATTTGCATTATGTAGCTCAGTCAGTACAAATCAAATTGTAATGAATCTGACAGCTCACGATACAATTCAATGACACATATATTTCAAAGCTCAAGTTGATATAATTTTAATAGATACTGCTGGTGCTAAAATGAATAGGTAATTCTGCTGAAATTAAGTTTTAATGCACTGGATGATCCCTATAACACTTATCATATAGGATGTTTTTTGGTTGTTTAATTCCATACGCATTTCATTGCTCAATATCATATTAGTTTTAACCTTACATCACTTATGTTTCTACATCTGAAGTGGAAATGAAAAATATGATTATATTTTAATACTTAAGTCACACATATGTACATGGACCACATGATATGCATTTTGACAATGGAGCTCCTCTAAATTATTGTTCTTACAACTTGATAATTATGGTCCTTTTATTTATTTTTGTTGAAATGTCAAATATGCTTGACACATTTTCTGACCGATAATTCATTTTCATTTGTTTTAAAGGTTTATGAGTTTTGATTTACTGTGTCTGATAATACATATATTTTAAAAATATTTTTTAGTTTAAAGTAAGACTGCCTTGCATCTATTTTATTGCAGCGTTACTTATTTTATTCAAATTTGGTGATTTGCATTTGCACTACTTACTTTTAGTTTAATTGTTCATTGGGTGATTCAAATTCATTGATGTCTAGAAACCAATTTGTGACAGCAACATTCACTACCTTGCATCTATTTTATGTTACGTATTTTATTGGCTGCCTTGCATTCATGACAATAGTATTGACTGTTCTTATGGGATACATATGGCGACCAGTATTGACTGCCTTGTATCTATTTTATTTTGAAACACAATCACACACCACTCTATAAACGATTTTCTATTACAATTTATTCTTTTTATTTATCTGTCATAGTGCACTGGAGAGAACAATTTGTTCTTTTTATTTTGTTCTTTGTATTGACAGTGAACAACGTTAACTCTAAATGTTGATTCCTTAATGATAGTGTTAGTGCCTCGGATCATATGGTTTCTTAAGGATCATATTAGCGAGAAGTGATATTAACAACTGGTAGAACTTTGTGTATGCGTCTTTGTGTTGAAATAGGAAGTGTCCGATGATATTCCAGTGCTAATAGGTGATGGGATTGGCATCTCAGGTCTTAATGCTCTGTATTTCTTTTTATATATGCCTTTCAAAATCAGTTTCCTATTATTTAACTAACAAACTTACTGTTTTTAGTATATATTTACACCAAACTTACTCTTTAGCATTACTAAAAATATTACTTGATGCAGTGCCTCTTTAGCACAAAACTTTATCTATTCTATTAGTCTTTATCTCATTTGGTTCTAATCTAAATTTTTCTTAAGCACCCTAATAGTTTAACGAGATTCCTTAAAAATGCCCACATACATATGCATCCTTGAAATTACTATGAAAAGTAAACTTGGGTGTAATTGATGCGGATTTGCAGAGGGAGTTTAGGGATGATGTGTGGAGGGCTATTGTGCTGGGTTTCCTGTTGTTGTGAACTATTGCTGAAGATTCATTATAAGTTGCTCGAAAACGTCTACGCAAGTCACAATTCTACTATATATTCTTCAAACGGTACGTACTCACTCCTCTATATCTCACTATTAACGAACTATGACCAATTTCATGTCTCATATTCATTACCATTGAGACTGCATATAGCCATTAACCATGATTCCTATTCAATCTTGTAGGTCCCATTCCTCTTCATCCAGGTGGCTTAGGCCAAATGAGACTTTGCAATACTCTGTAACCATAAGCAATTCAGCATCAATGTGAAGCAAGTGAATTTACCTAAAAGTAAAATATAATATACTCAAAAATTGTACTCCTTTATGTCCATTTGTGTTGGATACTTGGATTAAATTCAAAATTGCAATTGAAGGATTTTAGACATGCTTAAAAAAATTCATTGCCAATCTATATTTTTAGGCAGTGACGATAATGTGGTCTTAGTTGATCACTATTTAACAGAGGGATTTGAATCCTTCAAATGATGTTGATGTCCTGTTTTGCAGAACCACAACGATTACACCCATTGTCCATATCTAGCCTTAAGCAAAAGCAGTTACTAGTCATTGTTCCCTAGTGAGACCAATTGCGAGTATTGGCGTGTTGGGGGGTTGAGACGCATTAGTAGTGCATCTTATCTTTCGTCTGTGTGAGTAAAGATAACCCTTAGTCCTCCTACGTAAGCTAACGTAATAGCTGATATATATGTATATATATCTTATCTTTCGTATGTGTGAGTAAAGATAACCCTTAGTCCTCCTACGTAAGCTAACGTAATAGCTGATATATATATATCCTTAACCCCCCCTTTTTTTAAAACAAAAAAAAAACTTTTATAATTTTTTTAAAAAAAAAGTTGCTTTTAGCATGCCATTTTATGCATGACCATGCACCCAAAAATGTCATGCATGAAAATATCATGACATTTTTATCATACATACCCTACTTTATATATATATATATATATATATATATATATATATATATATTTTAAGAGTGCGGACCGAACATGTGTCACCTGGCGGTGAGCCCAGAAAAGAGAGAGAGAGACTATAATTTAGCCTATAATTTCTAGGCTCACCGCGAGGTGACACATGTTCGGTCCGCACTCTTAAAATATGGACTAGTATGCACAAGAGTAATACTATATATATATATATATATATATATATATATATATATATATATATATATATATATATATATATATATCAACTGCTATATAGACCTCATATTATCGTATATGAGTTGCTTGTGATACAACTTAGCATTCAATCATCAATAGTTACTTCATTAATCTGAAATGCTAGGACCATTGGTGAAGTTTCAATTCAACATGTCTTACATTTTTTATCGGTTATGTATTTTATGCATTTACAGGTTAATTGGTATTGTTATGAACTATTTGTTTTGTTGTTGGAGTATTTATATTTTTTAAACAGGGTGGGTAGTCCTACAAAGAGAGGAAATTCTGCAATTTTTTTAAAGTTTTTACAATTATTTGTGTTGTACAAAAAATATTTTCGACTTGTACTCTTTTATTTTTTGTTCAGTAATAATGTTTAGTGTTAACTAGTGCCCAATACAAGGAAATGATACTCTTCATTGCGGAGATTTTGTATTGAATTTCATAAAGTACTTCATGGAGGATCCTTCTATACGTTTTGAAACAAAGGTATGTTACCAATGTTTTCTCCTTTTATCCTATTATATAATATATTTTTTAGTTATTAACTATTATATACCGTAATAATAAATTCAATTCTATCTTTAATTTTTTAGATGAAAAGATTGCCCGATAAAGCAATGTACACGTTGAATGAGCTAAATGAAGTCCAAATGGAGTTCATTGAGTTTATTATGGATTATATATATTGGGTACTTCCGAATAATTGTATTTTGTTATGTCGTAATGACAATTTGTTGAGATGATTGTGTTTTGATGAAATCTATGTTGATTATGTTTGCTTGTAGGGTTACTCATTATGGGTTGGATAACTTTGAGAACAGATTTGATCGAGTATTACGTTCTGGATTGTGGATATTATGATGCAGTTCTCAATGCTAGTTTTTGGCTATTGTGATGTATCATCACTATTTTTAGGATATTATCATGTAGATAACTAGACGTTAGCTAGTTTTTGGATATCATCACGTAGTTCACACACTAACTAGTTTTTGGATATGATGTAGCTGACATCAATATTTTTTTTGTTATTATCTATTTACAAGGGTTGATTTAACCTCAAATAATAGTTATGTATTAATGGAGTAATGATTTTTTTTTAATTTTTATATCAACATTTATGTCAGTTTTGAAAAAACTCTCATAAAACCACTAAAACTGAGATAAATGTAATGTTATTTATGTCAGTTTTTCATGAAAATGTGATTAGAAATATGTTGAATATCGTAGTTTTTACGCATTTTCTTAATAACTGAGATAAATGTGATTTTATTTATCTCAGTTTTACGAACATTTATGTCGGGGCTTTGTATGTCAGTTTTGATAATTTCTAAAACTGACATAAATGGTCATTTATGTCAGTTTTTGATTGACATAAATGACTTTTTCTTGTAGTGTATATTTACAATAGGATAAAATTGACGGCACAAGGGTTTATTTAACCACAAATAATAGTTGTCAATTGATGGATTAATGATTTTTTTTATATCAACATGTATGCCAATTTTGAAAAAACTTTAATAAAATTACTAAAACTGTGGTAAATGTGATCATTGTATCAGTCTTTCATAAAAATGTGATTAAAACATGTTCAATACCGTAGTTTTTATTTGTGTTCTTAAAAATTGTGATATATATGATTTTATTTATGTTAGTTTTAAGAACATATATATCAGGGCTTTATATGTTAGTTTTGGAAAAATCTAATACTGACATAAATATCTGTTTTTCTTGTAGTACCTTGTTTTAACTTTTAAATTTTTAGTTTAAAAAATAAAAAGATGACTACAGTTTTATTTATTACCATAAATATTGTTATTTTTTCCTTCTAACATTGTTTACTTCTAACACCAACAATTAGAGACCCTCGTTTGTTGTCTTAATTTTCACCGCGGGTGCTAATTTTTCAATAATTAAATTTTTTGATTGCTTTTTCGGGTTTGAGACATATAATATTTTTATAAATATTTACTCAATAAAATTTTTGTTACACACTAAATATGATGTCAAAGTGACAATACATATAGTATTACAAAACAGCTGGATTCCTAAGGCCAAGCAGACCTAAACGTGCAAGGAATGTACAAAAAGGAGTATTATCTCTTGTAGTTGGTAGAAAATTTACATTTTACATATCAAATCTACATTTTGCTTTCTTTTTTCTCCATACGCCTTTACCCAATGAAAATAAAACTGAAATGGGATCAACAATCCCTATTGTACCATTATATTTTCATAATTTTCCCAATAGAACACAGTATATGTGAACTGTTGGGATGTAAAATATTTCCAAATGGTACAAAGTTCTACTAATTTATTTCTATCCAACATTAATGTTGAGTTTGCTTAATAGATTGCAAAAATAATGAAAAAATGGATACAATGAAAAATGAAATAGAAACAACCAAGGTATAATTCATTTCTACCACCCCATTTTCATAAAAGAGCAAAGATATGGGGTGCATTTCGGATATATGTAAGCAAAGTGTACATCATATGGTCAAAAAACCTAACTCAATTCATTGTAACCTTGAACAAAAATAAATGTGATATTTTGGAACTATTCAAATATAATCCAAACCCTTAGAATCAAATTTGTATCACTTATAACAAAGGGTTAATTATATTGGGGCTCCCTGAACTTTGATACTATTGGCACCCCCCCACACCTCATTCTTTCAATTTTTTCAATTTAGACCCCTAACCTTGAAAACGGCTACAATATACCCGTTCCCATCAAACTCCATTAACTTTTACAAAAACCATAAGTCATGTGCATGGCATATGACTTTACGCAAGGCCATTTTTGTCCAAACCTTTTTAAAAAAAAACTTTAAATAACCAAAAAACATTTAAAAATGAAGAAAAAAACCAAAAAATATTACAGAAAAACAAGGACTAAATTCTGAAAATACGAATGTATACTTAAAAATTCTGAAAATACAAAAAAATATTAAAAGTCTACAAAATTATAAAAACCAATTGATGAAAAGTTTATTTCCCACCAATAAAAAATGATTTTAATCGATACAAATTATTTTCCATAATAATAAATCATTTCCAACAAATAAAAATAATCCTTACAAATGAAAAATAATTTTCAGAATATAAAATATGATTTTCAGCGATAAAAAGTTTTTTCCAGCAATATAAAACTATTTCGAACCAAATTTGTATTAAAAAATTAAAAAACAAAAAAAATACATAAAAATAAAAAAGATACCCTAAATATTAAAAAATAGAAAAAGTTACATAAGAACATATAATAAATAAAACAAGAATTTTTTTTGTCCAAAATCTGTAATCATTGGAAAATACACTAAAATAGCAAAATAAGAAAAATGGTTTCCATACAATTAGAAAATAATTTTCAGCAATAACAAAATGATTTCCAGTAACTAAAAAACTAGTTTTACAAAACAAAACAAATGTTTTCAATGAAAAAAATTGTTTTTCCAAGATGAAAAATTATTTCCCCCAAATACAAAATTATATTCAGCAAAAATATTGATTTCTCGTAATTAAAAAAAAAGATTAAATCTAACAAAGAAAAAATGGTTTCCATAAAAAATGCGTTTTCCAATAAAAAAAATTAAGAAAATAAATAAATAATTTCAGCAAATAAAAAACAAAAAAATAGAAACCCTAATCTATTTTAGCAGTAAAAAAATAGAAACCCTACGAAAAAAATCAGCAGCACCCTCCCCCCCACCCCAATTAGCCCCAGTACCCCCCCCCCCCACACCATTCCTCCCCAAGGAATAGACCTGCTCTAGATCTATTCGCGCGCGTGCGTGTGTGTGTGTGTGTTCGCATGTGTGTGTATTCATCGGTGTGTGTGTGTGGTTGTGAGAGAGAGAGTGAGGGGGAGCGTGGGGGAGCGCGGGGGAGTGGAGAAAGAGAGAGAGAGAGAGAGAGAGAGAGAGAGAGAGAGAGAACGTGTGTGTGTGGGGGGGGGGGTTAGGGTTTAAAAAAAATTACCCTCTTAAGTGACCAATTAACCCCCACTTAAAATACAATTGCCATGCACATGACCTTTCGCCCTCCAAAAAACAAACGGCTGTCATGTTTTTGGGCAGTTTGAACTGTCAGTGAAAATATAGGGTGGTATTTGACAAAATTGAAAGAATGGGGGGAAGTGCCGATAAACGCAAAGTTTATGGGGCCCAAGTGTAAATAACCCTATAAAAAGCACGTGTTCGTCAAACCCTTTCCAAACCCATACAACTATTATATGGTTAATCACACACACACACATACACACACACACACACACACATATATATATATATACAGTACCGCTCTTATGCTGACCAATACGCATTTTAAGAGTGCGGACCGTACATGTGTCACCTAGCGATGAGCCTAGAAATTATCCGCTAAATTATAGGCACACTCTCTCTCTTTTCTGGGCTCACCGCCAGGTGATACATGTCCGGTCTGCACTCTTAAAATGCGAGTTATTCTGCACAAAAGTAGTACTATATATATATATATATATATATATATATATACACACACACACACAAAACTTATGTATGTCATAAGCTTAGCTTATGATGTCACAAGATAAGTTTTTCTAGCAATGTTTCTCGTGCCCATCAGTTCTTTGGTTTTTCCCTCTTTTCTTTCTCACTAATTAGTTCCCCTCTTTTAATTTAATTCAAACACAAGACTATTTAAGTAAACACACACCAAAAGCACAACCTCTTAGCACACTCTCCCATGCACTCACCAAAATCCTTCGTTTCATTCTCTCACATTCGTTCATTCATTTCAACCCCATACCACAAACCCTCTCTCTCTCTTTCTACAGTAACCAATATTCATCCTCGTATGTGTTTTGTAAACCCTAAGTATTAGAGCTTTTTACATTTTTAGGGATCATTCTTTGTTCGTTTGTAGTTTTATTGTGGAGATTTGACCTTTTTTTTGGTTAAATTTTTCAAGGAAACCCTAAGCTGCTGCTCACCGAGGCTAATCAGCAACAACAATCCACACCCCCGCTTGGATACAAAGCTCCAGTTGCGCAAAATAGGAGCCTTGCGAGTAAGAACATACTTACCTAAAATCTACCGCATGAACAAACATGCCTAATATTTTGGTTCCATTTATCTATCAAATGTCTTTTGTTTCTTTCTAACTTATTTCCCATCTACTGATTTATCTGATTTCTTTAACATGATATGTATGTTCTAAATACATATTTGTGTTGGAACTTTGTGGTTTGAGTGGTGGGGAGATTTTTCGAGTCAAGAAAGGTGGGTTTCGACTTTTATGTTAAAAACCTTACATCTCATTTAGGTCCTATGTTATTATATCTTCATATGGCGTTGTCCTCTTTCCTCTTTTAAATTCTTTAATTTAACTGTTCTTTGTTCTTTCTGTAGATAACTTTGAATGGTATATGTTTGGATAAATGTCCAATTGAATTTTGTAACTTTGTTTGTTGAATTTGTTGGGTTGGAGGTTATTGCAACTTACTACTCTCATATTTTTTCCATTTTCGTGTCGTAAATCTGCAACTAATAATATAAAATGCCCAAATGTACTTAATGGGAATATGCATCCATCATGTTTGAGAAAATGTCTAAATGTACTCAATGGGAATATCAAAGTGTATCAACGACATGACAGCATCCTATAGTTCTCTGAGTTAGGAAATTCAACTCTTCGATTTTATTTATGACTTTTTAAATATGACTGTGGATATTCCCAGTCTCATGTATCTCTCACCCGTGTGATGTGACCTATTTGCCTATTTTTTCTCACTAAATGTATTATGCCATGTCTAGTTGATATAATTAAGAAGTTGGTGCATGTCATCAATCTATTTTATCGAAAAAGTTAGTTAGAATTTTGCTATATGGAGGATAGAATATTTGAGTTTCGCACAGATGATGGCCAATATGTAGATGTCTTGCCAACTGAAGGTGTAAAAATTACATGTTTCCTTATGGATGATTCCCTTTACATGATTTACGCACCTTTGTATCCACTTATCTTTGTTGTTGAGTTGAGGTTGTTATTTAGTTAAACTCTTGATAACACATGACTATGTGTGTTAATTTTATTCTTTATTGTTGATATATTCACCTCTCTGTTAAGCTACAGATCATTGCAAATGAGTTTCTGATTATATCAATAGTTGCAAGAAGACTATCCATGTCTCTTTTATACGGTATTGACCATTTATTCAAAATGTTAGGTTTTGAGATTTGGGGGGGTTTCATAATATTCTATGTCATCATTACTTTTGAATATTGTGCATTTTTTATATTTTCGTGTTATTTTGTTAATAAGTGGATTTAAGGGGATTTGAATGTCCAATGTAAATGTTCGGATGTTCCCGTACCTCTCATTAATATCTACCTTTGATATTCGTATTCTAGATATATTGTTAATTTGTTTAAGACTAATTTATGTTGATTTGATATTCAGACCATGTCAAAGTGCAATCAACCGATACCTTACAATTATTTCAACAATGACAGCTCAATATATGCGCATGCGGTATGCATTCACTCACTCATTCGCTCACATACATACGTAAGGATCTAACACACAAGTATAGTGGTAAATTCTTGAAGATGTTTCTATTTTACGTTTTTGTTCTTGGTGTCTTCATTTTGTAAGAACAGGGAATTTTTAATTAAATCTTTTGTGAATTTTACATTTCTTTAGAATCCAATGTCAATAGCTTGAAAGTTTTTTCAAATAGAGAAGACATTGGACAAAAGTATCTTTACATCAAAGGCCATTTTTTGTGATCAGTTACTTCTCTCATATCTTAAGGAGTTATAGTGTTGTTTGATGAGTTCGCGTGCATTATTTCATGACGCGGGGTATTAGTTGCATAAAAAAAGTTAAAGGTCTCATGAATTTATGATGGAATCCCCCTTAATCTTACACCTCAACCTAAATTTTGAGAAAATTTTATCGACAAGATAATTTTTACCAACTACTCAACGAGGATACTACGTTCTGCTTGTTTTGCACAATTTTAGTTGTGAACATTTTGTTGGATGGATAGTTAGAAAGTGAACCACTTTCTAATATTATTTCTATAAAGATGTCTATATGTATACATTTTTGTTTTTAAGTGTATATAGTTTGGGTTTGTTTGTGGGTGAATATAAGTATTGGAGAATATTTATGTACTAGAACAATGATAATGTAAGTATTTGAGTATTGATGCAATTTCTTATTCTGATCCACATGGATTTTTATGTTTATAATTTATGTGTAGAATATAAGTATTGGAGAATATATGTCATACAAACCTCAATTTCTTCGACAATTCGATGATCTTTTGCACTTCAAGCGTTTAACAAAATGTCAAAGTGAGTTAAATTTTATTTATATTTATTTCTTTGAATGATGATTGAAAAATCATATTATCTGTGTGATTTGCAGAATTAAGGATGATCATTTAAGACTAAAAAATGTTGAATATTTCTTTTGTATGATTTCTTAAGCAACCGTTCATGTTTGTATATGATTTAGTTCAATTTTTTGTTATTTAGTTTGCATGTTTATATGTTCTATGATATATAGACCGTCCATGGTTGGTAAAATTTCTTGGGCGCTTCATTTCCCTAACACACCCTGGGGGTTTATTTTCAATCTATTTTTTGTGCTGCAAGTACCCTCCCTCAAACCTCTTTATCTCTATTTCAGGTAAACCCACTAAATTGTTTATATTTGATGTTAACATTATATGTTAGCTCTTTATTTAATTTTATGTTTATCCTTGCTCACGCCTAATTCAATATTCTATTCAAATATGTGTTTTTTGGATTTTCTTCATCATCCATTATAAGAGCAAAATGTGGTTGTGCAGGTCACGGGTAGCAGTGTGTGTCTGTGAGAGAGAGAGAGAACCCACGAGAAGTGACGTGAGAATGTTGTTGTGCAGGTCAAATAGTCTATATTTGAATTTTTCATCATCACATGTTTTTTATATTCAGAGTGTAGTGTTCCATATGATCTGAATATTTAGAGGGTGAGGGTGAGGGTGCTGAAGAAGACCAAATGGGGGTCCTATAAAATCAAATGATCCAGGCATAGTCTGAGAATGGTGGAGAAGTGGTTGTATAGTTGGGGAAGGCGTTGTATGAGATGGATGATAAATTCTAGAGAAGGAGCCATGGCGAGCCTGTTCAGGTAAGAAAGCAATATGTTGCCCTTGAGGAAGGTTTAGAAATATTTTGCCTACAAATTGGGCAAATCTCGACCACAAGTCCAAACATGTTGATCTCTCTAATATTTGAGGTGGTGTTCATACTCTTTTTTTCAGGCACAAAAAACACGGATTGAAAGTCTCGGCACGGTTTTTAGCTATCCATTAAGCTTTTTAAGCACTTAATATAATATTTATGCTCATAAACGAATATTAGTTGTCCATTAAGTTCTGATGTAATTATCGTAGAAGATATTAAACACCTTGAATAATAACAAAGGTTTATTTTTATCTCAAGTCTTCATTGCATTGTGCTCACTGCATTTATCATTTTCAGTGACATGAAGAGCTTGATTGGTGAAGCCACATTCGGGATTTTCCAAGAGAGCTTCGATACTACTATCACTGGTATGTTTTAGAATCCATTCTTTGAAAATATTATTTTTAATAGTGAAATCAATAAACTTCTCTAAATTATTTTACTGTAGTGAGTACATAGTTTATAGGGGAGGAGATATTTACGAAGCAGGTATTTCATAGAGGATAAGATATTCACGAAGTAGATAGTGCATAGGGGAGAAGATATTTTATTTCCATTAATTTTTAGCGCAATTGGGCGCTTGAGCAGGAATTTCGTCATTGTGGATGTTCCTTTCTCATCTATTACCTATGTGTTAGATTAACTAAATCGCAAACTATGCATGACTTTCTGGCTTTACGTCTTGACAGAGATGCTATTCAACTTGAGGGTGATGTACCTACAAGCCCAATGATGCTGATGAGGGGTGGTGATGATCCCGAATCATCTAAATGTCAGATTTGCATGTTGGTCTATTGGTTTATTGGTACTTCTTGATGTAGGTTTGTCACAACTTACCATATCTATGAAAAAAATTTGAAGACCTAATGTCACAACTTGCTATTACATATTTATATTTGAACTCATATTTTTATCGTATTTGAGGTTGAATATCTCTACAACATACTTTGCATTTTCATTTTTTCTTTTATTTTAGGTGTTTATGTTGGGGCTTTCTTTTTAAGGCTGTGAATTTATTAAAATTCCGCACATGTTCTTATTAGGTTTTCGATGAATATTTGGTGTATGATTTTTTCATTGTTAATTTAGGTGGATGGTGGCAAGATTGTTGATGTCATTATGTGTACCCATATTGATGGTCGTCACCGGTGATATATGTGGAGATTGGTTGTGGCAGCAGTAGGTAAGACCTATCCCTAATCTATATGTTTTTATTCTAATTTAATTATTTTTTATTTGATAGCCACGAAATCATCATTAATGTTGCTTCATTTTTTATAACTGAATAAAGCCTTGCAAATTTAGCGGTGAACAATGTTTAAGTAAATACAAAGTGTATATTTATGTGTGTGTATATTTGTTCAATCTCCAATGCCACATCTAACTCTTCTAAAAACCGTTGTTACATGTACATTGCCATTGGTTCAAGAATTATATTTTTTTCCTTTTTATAATCTCATGAAATTGGCTTATATTAACGTGTTTATGTTTGATTACAATTTTAATTTTGTTTTCACTTTCAACTTTACTCATGTACAACTTGCTTTAGTGATGTATGTCTTAATAGTGAGGGTATTTACCTATGTTTATGTATATTGTTTTAATGCTTTTAGTTTCGATTTTAGGAGTTTTGGTTCAAATTTTAAGATAAGTTGGCGATTTGACTGTGTCTTTAATTATTTTTTTTAAAAAATTTCAAATATGCTCAGCTGATTTTGTAACTCTTAATATGTTATTTAATTTCAAATTTGTGCTCAGATCGACTGTCCAGATAATGTAATTTGCATGTTGATTTTTGTTACTCTTTCGTGTATTTTTTTCAGGTATATTAATGGAATTATTCGGAGTACTTGGATAATTATCAATGGAATTTATGCATTGTTTAGAAATCCTCACGTTGAAAATGTGTAGTCATTTGGGGTATGTAAATGGAATATTTATGATGTACGAGAAGTTGGATGTCTTTATTTGAACATTTAATGATAATATTTGTACGCTATAATCAAATTACCATTCTTGGTCCATAACGGACTATAAATATTGTTGTTGAAATATTTTATATCTTAAATAGGGTGGATATTCCTATAAAGAGAGGAAATTTTGCCCAAAATTGTAAATTGTTTGTAATTATTTGCGTTATATAACAGTTTACAATTATTATGAGGTCTAGGGAGGACTATATAATTAGAGATATCTCGGTCCAAATTGTTTAAATTATTTAGAATTATTTGGGTGAAATAAAAAAATTGACTTAAATTATACGCGATATAATACGTAGGAAAATTATCTTCGTGCCTTCAGTCACTAGCATACCCTAGTGTGTGTATATATATATATACACACAGTACTACTCTTGTGCGAATCGGTCCATATTTTAAAAGTGCGGACCGAACATGTTTCACCTGGTAGTGTTAGAAATTATCGACTAAATTATAGGCACACTCTCTCACTTTTCTAGGATCACCGCCAGGTGAGCCATCTCCGGTCCGCACTCTTAAAATGCGGACTGATCCGCACAAGAGCAGTACTAATAATGTTAGATCTCCGAGAATAAAAATATTATTAGTTCTCCAAAAGAACAAAATAAAATTAATCTAATCGTTCGTATTTGAAGAATTTTGGTTATGAAACTATCAAAAACAGATGGGTTTCAATTTCTAAGAAAAGTAGTATACTTAACATCATTTGGTAAGATAAAAGGTCAAAGAACAAAGAAAAACCCCGTGGAACTCAAAATCAAAATTAAGCTCCAATATGAAAGTTGAAGCATCTTAAGAAATATGTGTTATTTCTACTATTTAATTAATACAATAGTACAGAATTATGAGAATAATAATAATTACAGAAATAAAACCAAAATTATAGAAAATAATAATTGACTCACTTGATATTGTAAAATTAAATAATTAATAAATAGAATAGAAATCCGAGCCATGTGTTATACCACAGTTTTCTTAAGACAAATTTATTCCCTACAAGTACTTAAGGTTGATGAATAATTATCTCCCAAGATAGAACTAATTTTCGGATTAAATAAGTAGCACTACATTGTATAATCCCATCAAATACAATTATGTGTGTTTACTCCAGCAAACCATATTACAAATGGTAATGAAATGAATGCAGGAATGCAAAAAAAAAAATTCTGAAACTGGAATAGCCTTTCAGGTTGGACATAAAACGTTGGGAGATTTCTTTTCATTAGTAAAAACTGGAGGGTAGGATTTGTATTTATATCATTCGTTTTTACTATTGGGAATAGTCAAAATTATTAAACCATTTTTTAACTGTTTGAAGAGTTAATTTCGATTTAATTAACTCCTCACTATTGGCATTAATTAATTTTATAATTAATTAATTAAATTAAAGCCCAAAAAGTTAATTATATTCGGCCCCAAAATTTAAGAGTTTATAAGCCCAAGCCCAAGCCCGAACTGAATCGAACCGAGCTGAGTTGACCAGTTGGATGACACGCGCGTGTGCGTGTGGGCTTTGGCCCAAGCCCAACACATGCATAGTGTAGGTCACCTCCCCTTCAAAGGGTTGGGATAACTAAGGCATCCAAGTCTTAGTCCAACATTTGGGGTTAATCAACTCATCAATTTTCTATTATACTTCAAATGTGGGACAAAAGTTAAAACATACTCGATTCATTAACTTTCATTGCGTTATGAGTCACTTTGGAGACATATTTATCATTCATAACTTATTGTAATTGGACATGTGACTATACTACATTAATCTCCTTGTGAAGGATAACGCATTCGTATATGGTCCCATAATTATCGTGGTATGGGTCCCACCTAAATTTAAGCTCAAAGTTGCTCAACATACTGTCCCAAAAACTTGGACAACTTTATGTTTAACTCTAATTCCAACTTTCCAACAATCCCCCACATGAATGATATATCGCTATAAATAAAAATAGATGCAGATGCAGACACATGTTGAGTAAAACATAAGATTTATTGCATCGGGAGAAGTAGCATAGTGGACTTAAACTTTCCTTAGTGGTATACCATCAGATTTACTTGATTAATCAGCAGACTTCACGTCCTTGAACCGTCAACCATTTCTGTAAACCTAGACAACAGTATTCACATAATAATTCTTTAACACAGTTGGTTCTCACGCTTGTGTTCATTTTGGCCATGAACACCACTTGGTTTCTTGTGTATTTTAGAGAATTTGACTTTCATTATTGTCATATAAGTGGCCCCCTTCTTACTCATGTAGGTGATTTTCATAAAGAGTATCCTGCAATACCCCACTTAGACATAGTGTAGGCCATCTCCCCTTCAAAGAGTTGGGATACCCTAAGGCATCCAAGTCTTAGTCCAACATTTGGGGTTAATCAACTCATCAATTTTCTACTATACTTCAAATGTGGGACAAGAGTTAAAACATACTCGATTCATTAACTTTCATTGCCTTATGAGTCACTTTGGGGAAATATTTATCATTCATAACTTAATGGAATTGGGCATGTGAATATACTACGTTAATCTCCTTGCGAAGGATAACGCATTAGTATATGGTTCCATAATTATCGTGGTGTTGGTCCCACATAAATTTGAGCTCAAGTTTTTTCAAAATACTATCCGAAAAATCTGGACAACTTTACGTTCAAGTCCAATTCCAACTTTTCAAACAATCCAACACATGAATGATATATCGCTATAAATAAAAACAGATGCAGATGCAGACATAGGTTGAGTAAAACAGAAGATTTATAGCATCGGGAGAAGTATCCTAGTGGCCTTGAACTTTCTTTAGTGATATACCATCGAATTTACTTTATTAATCAGTAGACTTCACGTTCTTGAACCGTCAACCATTTTTGTAAACTTAGAGAACAATATTCACACAATAATTCTTCAACACAGTTGGTTCTCACATTTTTGTTCATTTTGTCCATGAACACTACTTGGTTCCGTGAGTATTTTAGAGAATTTTCCTTTCATTATTCTCATAGAAGTGGCCCCCTTCTTACTCACATAGGTGACTTCCATAAAGAGTATCCTGCAATACCCCACTTAGACATAATAAGATATGGATGTCATTAAAAGCATAACTTATCCCAATTTCATGGCAGATGAACACTGTATCATCTTTTGAATGGATAGGATTAAATATCCTCCAGTGCTCTTGTTTGCCCATTGAACCTAGATCTTCGGATCTCTAGTCAGCTAGGTTGGGTTGCCACTATATTGATTCTTAGTTATTTATAGGTTGTAGACCCATTCCTCTTGATTATCTTTCAACTTGCTCTCGATTTAAACCTTTAGTTATTGGATCTGGAGTATTATCTTTTGACTTTACATAGTCAATTGAGATAATTTCGTTTGAGAGAAGTTGTCTAACGGTATTGTGTCGACGACGAATATGTCGTGACTTTCCGTTATAAATGCGATTATGTGCCCTTCCAATTGTCGATTGACTATCGTAATGTATACATATCGCGGGCACAGGTTTCGACCAATTTGGAGAATCCTCTAAGAAATTTCAAAGCCATTCAACTTCTTCTCCAGCTTTGTCTAGTTCAATGAATTTGGATTCCATTGTCGATCTAGCAATGCACGTTTGTTTTGAGGATTTTCAAGATATGGCTGAACCTTCAAGGGTAAACACATACCCACTCATAGACATAGAGTCTTTTGTATCGGATATCCAATTTGCATTGCATTGTCCTTCAAGAACAACTGGATATTTTGAGTAGTGCAGTCCATATTTTGAGTATATTTCAAATAACCCAAAACTCTCAATATTTCCTTCCAGTGATCTCTCTCTGGATTACTCGTAAATCGACTTATCTTACTTGTTGAGTATGCTATGTCCGATCGTGTACAGTTCATGATATACATTAAATTGCCGATAATATGAGAGTAATCTAGTTGAGATATGCTTTCACCATTATTTCTTGCCATATGTAAATTTACATCTACAGTTGTCTTGGTAGGACTCATATCATACTTCTTGAATTTTTCAAGTACTTTCTCTATGTAATGAGATTGATATAATATAAGTCCATCTGATGTTTTAGAATTTTTAATTCCTAATATAACTTCGGCGATACCCAAATCTTTCATGTCAAATCGACTACTCAACATTTGTTTTATAGTTTTGACAATTTCCAGGTTACTACCCATGATAAGAATCTCATCAACATATAGACATATAATGACATATCCACTTTGAATGTATTTAAAGTAAACACATTTAGCACATTGATTAATTTTGAAGCCATTTGATAACATTGCATTATCAAATTTTTCATGCCATTGCTTAGGTACTTATTTTAATCCGTAAGGTGATTTAACAAGCTTATATACTTTTTCTTCTTGTTCGGGAGCCTTAAACCCTTCAGATTGCTCCATATAAATTTCCTCATCTAGTTCACCGTTTAAGAATGCAGTTTTTACGTTCATTTGATGTATTTCAAGTCCATTAATAGGAGCTATTGCTATTAACATTCGAATGGATGTAATTCTTGTTACCGGTGAATATGTGTCTAAGCAATCTAACCCTTATTTTTGCCTATAGCCTTTAGCTACAAGTCTAGATTTATATTTACCAAATGATCCATCGGCCTTCAATTTCTTTTTCAAGATCCATTTATAACCTAAAGGTTTTAAACCTGATGGAAGATCCAATAGTTCCGACGTGTGATTTTGTAAAATGGATTCAATTTCGCTATTAATTGCTTCTTTCCAATTAGAAGCATCGTGTAAGGATATTGCTTCTTTGTACAATTGAGGTTCATTTTCTAGAAAATATGTTAGAAAATCTGGACCGAAGGAAGTCAAGGGTCTTGCTCTTTTACTACGTCTTGGTTCATTCTCTATTGACGTGTGATTAATAGGTTGATGGGTACCCCTTATAGTATCTTCATTTGTTCTGTTAGATTAACCAGATTCTCGATTCGTGTTATACAAAAATTCATTTTCAAAAAATGAAGCGTCCTTCGATTCAATGATTGTATTTACATGAATATCCTAAATCTCAGATTTACAAACTAAGAAACGATATGCACTCCTATTAATAGCATAACTGATGAACACACAGTTAACAGTCTTTAGTCCTATTTATACCTTTTTACGTTTAAGAACCATCCCTTTGGCTAAGCACCCCCACACTCGTAAATATTTATAGCAAGGTCTTTGACCTTTTCATAAATCGTAAGGTGTCTTGTGAGTTTTCTTGTGTGGGACTTTGTTAAGAATATAATTATTAGATAATTAGGCTTCCCCCCACAAGTTCTGGGGACTTACTGAACTTATCAACATAGAGTTCATCATCTCCTTCAATGTACGATTTTTTCATTCGGCAACACCATTCGATTGAGGAGAATAAGGAGCGGTGGTTTGATGAATAAATCCATGTTCAGAACAAAATTACTCAAAAGGATATTCATATTCACCTCCTTTGTCACTCCTTATAGCCTTTATCTTTTTATTCAATTGATTCTCAACCTCATTTTTATATTGTTTAAATGCACCAATAGCCTCATCTTTACTATGTAACAAATATACATAGCAGTATTTTGTGCAATCGTCAATAAAAGCAATACGATACTTTTTTCCACCTTTATTTTGTACAAATTTTAAATCACAAATATCTGTGTGAATTAAAACTAGTATCAATATTAAATTTTGGCAAAAATTCTAAGTTAATTAATCTACACAAGGTATCAAAGTTAACATGTCCTAATCTAGCATGCCAAATATTAAAAAACTCGGTCAAGTAAGTAGAACTAGAAATTTCATTCATTTGGGATGCCTTAAGCATCAATGTCATTTCATTCATTTTGAAGAGCCCCTCACACAGGTTGCCCTTTCCCACATACACATCATTTTTGGACAACACAAACTTATCAGAAATAAACACAAGTTTAAACCCATTATGTCATAGATACGATCTGGAAATCAGATTTTTCTAGATGTCATGCACGTGTAGAACATTGTTAAGAGTAAGCTCATTTTCCGAAGTCAGCTTCAGAATGATCTTTCCTTTTCCCGCGACTTTAGAACTTGAAGAGCTCCCCATAAAGAGGGTTTCCTCATTTTCCAAAGCCTTATAAGTAGTAAACATCCATTTGTTTGCACAAATGTGACGTGTAGCCCTAGTGTCCACCCACTATTCGTTGGTATTTCCTACCAAACTGCATTCAGAGACAATAGTAAAAAGATTTATGTCTACGATACCATCGAAAATATTCTCACCCTCCGTCACATTTGCTTGAGCATTGTTCTTTTTAGCGTTCTTTGGTTTACGACATTCGCTTGAGCAGTGCACTGGCCTGCCGCAATTATAGCATTTGCATTTATAACCTTTAATCACATGAACCTTGGACTCCATGATGTTCTTCCCATTTTTCTTTTGAGATTCACGGTTGTCTTCTTCAATCCGTAGTCGAACTACCAATTCTTCAGCATTCATCTCCTTACGTTTGTGCTTGAGATAATTTTTGAGCAAATTCCAAGATAAGAGGCAAATTTTTAATTATTGCCACCACTTGAAAAGTGTCAATGACTGACATTCCTTCAGCATGAATGTCATGAAGAATAACCTGAAATTCTTGAACTTATGCAATAACCGGCTTGGAGTCAACCATTTTGATGTCTAGAAAACGACCAACGATGAATTTCTACGTGCTCACATCTTCAGTTTTGTACTTCTTCTCCAAAGAATTCTATAGTTCCTTAGTGGTTGTCATAGTGCTGTACACATGGTATAATGTCTTGTCCAAGTATGTCAGGATGAATCCTCATAAATAAACCTTGCCAATTGTAAAGTTGTGAGATAAAAGTACATCTCTCCTTGTCATCGCTTGAAATCGGTTCCGGAATATTTTTTCAATTTCTCCCCATGTGGCATGTTCATGGGGGCAGGAATTGTAGCATGTGTCACATTCACGGTTGGTGAAACTGTGTTCGTACTTTGTGATTCCATTTCTGTTACAAAAACATAATTTTTATTAATGACATTATTAATTTGTAATGAATTTATCAAAACAGAATACACAATTCTGTACACCAATTTTCCAAAATATAATTAATATTATATGAATTTTAACAAGAATTCTAAATGATATAACACAAAATTTAAGTAAAATATTCTACACAATATTCTGAATTCTATATCACAGAATTAAACAAAACATTAAACACTAGTTTATACTAGTTTAAGTTAAGAAAAAAAATGTGTGTCAAACTGTTTTTAATATTAAAAAAAAATTCCGTACAAAACAGAATTAAAATTGTAAGATTAAAAATCTTATACTACAAAAAAATTTACGAATAACTGTTTTAATAAAATTCTGTAATAAAACAATAATTTATCAAATATTCTGTAAAATAGATTTATATTATACTAATAAATTTTTGTAATATAAAATTATTCTGTACTCATTATAAACAGTAGTCAAAAAATTAAATTTGTCTCAAGATTGTTATTTCTACTATTTAATTAATACAATAGTACATAATTATGAGAATAATAATAATTACAGAAATAAAATCGAAATTACAGAAAATAAGAATTGACTTACTTGATATTGCTGAAATAAATAATCAATAAACAGAATAGAAATTTGAGCCATATGTTATACCACAGTGTCCTTAAGATAAATTTATGTTGGAAAATCGACAACTTAAAGCTGTCGAGATTTTTCTAGACTAAATTTTGAGCAACTTTGAGCTCAAATTTAGGTGGGACCCACACTACGATAATTGTGAAAAAATATACGAATGCGTTCTCCTCCACAAGGAGATTAACGTAGTATATTCACATGTCCAATTTTATTAAGTTATGAATGATAAATATGTCTCCAAAGTGACTCACAAAACAATGAAAGTTAATGTATTTGGTATGTTTTAACTCTTGTCCCACATTGGAAGAGTAGTGGAAAAATGATGAGTTAATAAAACCCAAATGATGGACTAAGGCTTGGATGCCTTGGGGTATCCCAACTCTTTGAAGGGGAGATGACCTAAGCTATGCACGGGTTGACTTTCGGTCAAAGGTCCACACGCGCGCGCGCCCGTCCAGCTGGTCGACCGCCTCGGCTCGGGTTCGGGCTTGGGCTTAGAAAAATCTCCTACATTTTTGGGCGAATTAATTTAACTTTTCGGGCTTTAACTATTAATTAATTACGAAATTAATTAATAAAATATTGGCAGTTATTGCCAACAGTCAACAGTTAATTTCGTTTAACTGTTTTTGACAGTTATTGTTACTGTTGACACCAAAATTAGTATGCTGATGTGGACGAATAATAAGAAGACACGTGTCAATCTACGTGGCACAATAGCAACGAGGAAGATTGTTTCCCCGACCAACATACTCACTCCGAGGAACACCAACCCTCCGAGGAACTCTTATCCTCCGAAGAACTCCAATGCTCCGAGGAACTTTTGGACGACGAGCAACTAAGGCGGTTCGAGATGCACCTCGACCACAGCATTAATTGCCAGATAATCAACAGTTCAACTATTCATTGAATGCTTATCATCTTGACGCGCACGTTTGAAGAACATTAAATGAATTACCCTTTCATATGTGTATCATTTAATGTAACACCCTTTCATGTACAACCTAAGGGCTATAAATACCTTGTATCACCCTCATTCAAGGGGACCGGAATTTCTTGATAGCACTTGTAATCGAGAATTCCCAAACACTCAGCAATAACATAACAGTGGATGTAGGCCATTCATATAAGGCTGAACCACTTTAAAATCTTTGGTCTTATTTATTTATCTGTGATTAAATAATTAGAGTAATCTAGTTTTTTACATCAACAGATTGGCGTCGTCTGTGGGAATCGATTGTTATTATTGTTTTTCACCAAAAATCATTCATCATTAATGGCGGATAATCCAGAATCTAGCAATCGAAACGCTGGAAATGCTGGAAATCCTCCAAATCCCTCTGCACCTCCAGATCTGGCCGGAATTATGACGAATCTGGCTCAAGGACAAACCGCCATGCAAGACACAATGAGGCAACTTATACAAACCCTTCATGGCGATGCACCTGCACGTTCAGGACAGCGAAGTGGTCAGAGGCAAACTTATTTACTTTCTTCACGATCCATACGTACTGAGTCATATCGCAATGAGGAATCTGATGATTTCTCTTATCAACCTGGGCGAACTTCGTCAATAAGGGCTACAGATACTGATCAACGTATCACTCTCTCTCCAGAAAGACCCAGTGCCTTAGAAAGACTGAGTAGGGTGTCTCCTTTCAGTCGATTAGGCCCTAGGAGGAATAGGAGTCCACCTAAGACCATGTCGAGGAGTTTTCGACAACCATCTGATCTCAGAGAAGGATCAGCACAATCACGACCAATTGCTCGTCAAGATAAATCTTAAGAGTCTACTTCAGAATGATCCATTGCTCGAACCAATAGGCCCGAGGAAGGAAATGAAGCGTGGAAAGGGTCCCTTCAGCGATTAGAGGATAGATTGGTAGAATAGGGCGAAGAATCCCCTACAACGAACTTTTGTTCAAGGGACACCTTTTGTCCAGGACATTGTGAATTTTCCTACACCGTCAAAGTTTAAAGCACCAGTAGTGACCCCTAAATATGATGGAAAGACAGATCCTGTCCTTCATATAGAGCAATATCAAGCTGCCGCCGATATCTATGCTGTCCCCGACGAGATGAGATGCAGAGCGTTCTTAGGAAATCTTACTGGAGCTGCCCAGATATGGTACAACAATCTTCCTCGGGGAAATATTTCAACTTTCTTTCAGTTGGCTGAGTTGTTCATCGGTAATTTCTGTTTTGGAGCAAAGCCAGTAAAACGAGTAGCACACTTGCTAAGTGTTAGACAAAAATCTGGTGAGAGTACTAGAGATTACATAACCCGTTTCAATAACAAGAAGCTAGAAGTTATAGATTACGAGGATAAGACAGCAATCACCGCCTTGATGAGTGGATTGTTGCCTAATAAGTTGTATTACACCTTGGCGAAAGATCCACCTAAAACTATGTCAGAGTTGATGGCAAAAGCGGCCAAAATCATGAATGCCGAGGAAGCTATGACTGCAAAGAAGAATATAGATAAAGACACCAAGGTGGACGTCGACAAGTTTAAAAATAAAGAGCATAAGGGCAATGGTGGCGACAAACGTTCCAGAAATAATAAGTCATCATGGGAAGTCCTAAAGAAATTCGATAATTACACTCCCTTGAAAATGGGTATTAATCATGTCTTGGAAGAAATCAAGAATAGCGAGGAAGTAAAGTGGCCAAAGAAACTGAGGTCAGATCCTGATGCGAGGAATAGGGACAAATATTGCGAGTTCCACAAAGATCATGGCCATATGACTAAAAATTGCATAGCTCTTCAGAACGAGATTGAAACACTCATCCGAAGAGGAAAGCTAGAAAAATATGTTGATTGGGGAGGTGAAAGAAAATATAACGACCGAGCTAGAGAGAGGTCTAGATCTCCTCGTCGAGCAGAGGAGAAAAAGAAGAGAAACCATGAAGATGATCCAGATGATGACCCCGACCTTCCCAAGAAACCAAGGTAGCCAGAACGAGAGGTATTTTCTATACGTTTTGGGTCATTTGATTGTAATGTCATTACAGGAGGAGATGCAGGAGGAGGAGACCTTACTGCAGAAAGAAAGGCTTACCTCGGAGAGGCCCAAGCTTTCTCATACATTCAGCGAATAAATTTGGCGGAGGAAGATCGCCCGAGGAAAGTAAACAAAGATAAGCTCGTCATTGGCTTTTCGAAAAACGACCTGGCAGGTGTTCTTTATCCTCACGACGATCCTTTGGTGATCAAAATGAGGATGAAAGAGGTAGTGATTTCAAGGGTTCTGGTAGATAATGGTAGTTCGGCAGACATCATGTACTACTCTTGCTTTGATAGCTTAAATTTGAAATTATCTCAATTGGAACCTTATCACAGACCCCTTCTGGGTTTTGCTGGCGATAAAG
Organism: Sambucus nigra; assembly: GCA_949130495.1. Classification (NCBI taxonomy): domain Eukaryota; kingdom Viridiplantae; phylum Streptophyta; class Magnoliopsida; order Dipsacales; family Adoxaceae; genus Sambucus; species Sambucus nigra. Next base: position 34,482,001 of record OX422212.1, read on the forward strand.
TTTTTCCACTTGGAACGATCAAGTTGGATATATTCATTGGAACTTGGCCTGCTTGTCGAACAGAGAGAATACGCTTCTTTTTTATGGATAAGAATGTGCAGTCAGCCTACAACATCATCATGGGAAGAGTTGGTTTAAAGAAGTTCGAAGCAGTTCCATCTACAGTACATCAGTGCTTAAAATTCCCAACAAATTTCGGAGTTGGAGTTGTGAAAGGTGACCAAAAAGTAGCTCGGGAATGCTATTATTCATCTGCCGAAGAAGAAGAGTTTGAAGAATCCAAGAAAAAGACTACTACTTACCAAGTAGAGCAAGGTACAGAGATTGAAACGCTTGATCCCAGAGATGAATCCCAACTTGTAAAAGGACAGGTGGTGGAATCTACAGAAAATGTTATTCTGGACGACGAGCACCCTGAACGAATAACCCAGATAGGTTCGTCGTTGGATGCTTCGATAAAACAGGAGTTAATAACTTTCTTGAAAAATAGGAAGAAAACTTTTGCGTGGAGTCATGAAGACATGCCAGGAATAGATCCAAACTTCTTATGTCACGAGCTCAATGTGAATAAGGAAATCAAACCTGTAAAGCAAAGGAGAAGAGTATTCAGTCCTGAGAAGAATCAAGCTATACAAGAGGAGGTCGAGAAACTCCAGAAAGCCCAATTCATTGAAGATGTGAAGTATCCAGACTGGTTGGCAAATGTAGTGATGGTGAAGAAGAAAAATAATAAATGGAGAATGTGTGTTGATTTCACTGATCTCAACAAGGCATGCCCAAAGGATCACTTTCCATTACCCAGAATTGATCAACTAGTGGATGCTACCTCGGGACACGAGATGCTCAGCTTCATGGATGCTTACTCTGGCTACAACCAGATCAAAATGAAACCTGAAGATAGGGAAAGTACTTCTTTTATCACCCCTAGAGGAACTTATTGTTATAATGTTATGCCTTTTGGTTTGAAAAATGCAGGAGCGACATACCAACGGCTGATGAACAAGGTTTTTACCGAACAAATCAGTTGTAATATGGAAGTCTATGTCGACGACATGCTGACAAAAAGCAAGAAAGCTGCTGATCATCTAGTTGATTTAAGCCAGACTTTTGATCAACTGGATAAATATCAAATGAAGCTCAATCCGACGAAGTGCACATTTGGAGTACGAGAAGGAATGTTCCTCGGATACATCGTCAACCAACGAGGCATTGAGGCGAATCCAGAAAAGATCAAAGATCTTTTAGGGCTGCGATCTCCAACGACGAAGAAAGAAGTACAGAGTCTTACAGGACGAGTTGTAGTGCTCAACAGATTTGTATCCCGAGCAACTGATAGATGCTTACCATTCTTCAAAACACTTCGAAAAACTTTCGAGTGGAATCAAGAATGTGAAAAAGCCTTTCAAGATTTGAAGAAATACTTGGGAGCACCTCCACTGTTGTCCGGCCAGTAATGGGAGAAAAGTTGTACTTATACCTGGCAGTATCGGAGAATGCGGTCAGCTCGGCATTGATCAGATTGGAGAATGGAATCCAAAAGCCAATTTATTACACAAGTAAGGCTTTCCGAGGTGCAGAGATCAGGTACCCAAAGCTAAAAAAATTGGCATTGGCGTTAATTGAAGCAAGTAGAAGAATGAGGCCATATTTCCAGGCCCATACCATCATCGTGTATACCGACATGCCACTAAGACAAGCCCTTCATAAGCCAGAGAAATCGGGGAGACTGATGTACTGGGCAATAGAGCTTGGTGAATATGATATTGTGTATGAACCCAGATCGTCATTAAAAGGGCAAGATGTTGCAGATTTTATAGCAGAGTTTACGTACCCTGATACTCCCGAGGAACAAAAGATACTCGCGGACCAGCCCGTGGATGTTACAGGACCAACAGACATAAGTCCAGACCAACTCCGGTTGGTAAAAGGACTTGTGGATGTAGAAAGATCATCGAATTCAAACCCAGACCAACTCCGGTTGGTAAAAGGGCGAGAAGAGATGGTCGACGAAGAGCGAAAAATATCAGAGGAAGTTGAAAGGAAACAGCACATATTTCACCGAGGAACTTTGTCAGATAAGAAATTTGAAGACGAGATACCTACGTGGAGATTATATGTGGATGGGTCATCTTGCACAACAGGTTGTGGAGCAGGAATTGTTTTGAAAACCCCAGACGAGATTGACATGGAATATGCCCTGCGATTCCAATTCAAAGCCTCCAATAATGAGGCTGAGTATGAGGCCATGATAGCAGGTCTTAATTTAGCAAAGATTATGGAAGCACACCAACTAATGGTATTCAGTGATTCTCAGTTAATTGTGAATCAGATATTGGAAATATATGCAGTTAAAGGAGAGTTAATGGCCAAGTATTATACCAAGGTGATGGAGTTGCTGGCAGAATTTGATGCCATTCAGTTGATCAGAATACCAAGAATAGAAAATGCACAAGCAGACGCATTGGCCCGACTAGCATCAGCTACTCGTACCGAGCTGCGAAGAACGATACCAATTGAAATATTCGAAAGTCGGAGCATAAATGAAGACCTGACGATGAATATTATTACCCTTGATTTAGGGCCATCTTGGATGGATCCCATCAGGTCATATATTGAGGATGGAGAATTACCAGATGACAAACTCGCTGCCAAGAAATTGAAGTATAAAGCTGCTCGGTATGTACTAACTAATGGTGTTTTATATAGACGAGGAATTATGGCAGGACTACAAAGATGTGTACATCCTTTCGAGGTGAAAGAATTAATTGAAGAGATACATGAAGGGTCCTGTGGAGCTCATGTAGCAGGTCGGACACTTTTACAAAGAGTGAGGATGCAAGGGTACTACTGGCCGACGATGAGGGCTGATTGTATAGCCTATGCCAAGAAATGTGATAAGTGTCAACGCTTTTCCTCCATCCGACGAACTCCACAAGCATTGTTGACACCCATAACTTCCCCTTGGCCATTCGCCATGTGGGGAATTGATTTGGTTGGACCATTGCCAACGACCCGAGGAAGATTCAAGTACCTCGTTGTTGCAGTGGATTATTTTACCAAGTGGGTAGAAGCTGAGCCGCTTATTGATATGACATATGAGAAAGTATACCAATTTGTCTGGAAGAATATCATCTGTCGATATGGTCTCCCTCATGCCTTCATCACAGATCATGGAACACAATTCGACAACGAGGAGTTTGCTGCCTATTGTCAACAATCAAACATCCTGAAGACCCATTCAGCACCAGGTTATCCTCAAAGCAATGGGCAGACTGAGGTGACGAATAGAACACTACTAAATGGTTTGAAGAAGAGGCTAAGTGAAGCTAAAGCTAATTGGATTAACGAACTACAGTCAGTCTTGTGGGCTTACCGAACAACTCCCCGAGCAGCAACGGGAGAATCCCCATATATGCTAGCATTTGGAAGTGAGGCAGTAATACCTGCCGAGTTGGGTCTTCCAACACACAGAGTGCTGAATTTCAATTCCCCAGTCAGCGACTTAATGAGAAGACTGGATTTGGATATGCTCGAGGAGGTTAGAGAAGAGGCAGCCATTAGGAATGCTGCTTACCAACAACGCACAACTCTGTTCTACAACAAGAGGGTGAAGAAATGCGACTTAAAAGAAGGGGATTATGTGCTAAATAAGGTCATTCAGAAGCATAATAAGTTGGAAGCAAACTGGCATGGACCTTACCGAGTTACAGAAGTTGTTCGACCAGGAACTTACAGAATAGCAACTCTAGAAGGAGAGGAATTTAAGAATGCATGGAATGCTGAACACCTACGCAAGTATTATCAGTAATGTAAAATGTAAAGCAGTTCCTTCATTATGAATAAAACGATGATGTTTCACCATCTTCTTCCTTTTATTACAAGTTTTTTGGGGAATACTAGTGTGATACACTACATTGATAGTTCGAGCGTGATCAACTTCGGTTGGTAAAATAGCGAGAACAAATTATACTCCTTTGGTTAGGAGGCGTACACTTGCGTGATCAACTTCGGTTGGTAAAAGAGCTTGTGGACAAGATAGTTCGAAAGAACCTGATAGTTCGAGCGTGATCAACTTCGGTTGGTAAAATAGCGAGAACAAATTATACTCCTTTGGTTAGGAGGCGTACACTTGCGTGATCAACTTCGGTTGGTAAAAGAGCTTGTGGACAAGATAGTTCGAAAGAACCTGATAGTTCGAGCGTGATCAACTTCGGTTGGTAAAATAGCGAGAACAAATTATACTCCTTTGGTTAGGAGGCGTACACTTGCGTGATCAACTTCGGTTGGTAAAAGAGCTTGTGGACAAGATAGTTCGAAAGAACCTAACAGTTTGGACCCACGACCAACTTCGGTTGGTAATAGGGCGAGAACAAAATATACTCCTTTGGTTAGGAGGCATTAGTTCAAACCCACGACCAACTTTGGTTGGTAAAAGGGCAAGAACAACATTCTTAAAACGCCATTCTAGGTTGATTAAGAAACGAATATGCTCTCAAATGCCAATTTATGTTGGTCGGGAGGCAAGATCATTGCAGAAAAATACAATAAGTTCTTTGAAGAACAAAATATTCCAAAATGAACCAAATATAATTGGTCGGGGATAAAAACCCACTAATTGTAGTTGGTCGACGAGGATAATTTATCGACCTTGGTTGGTCGAACACATTTTAAAGACAAAAAGTTACCAAGTATGGTTGGTCGGAGATAAAAACCCACTAATCATAATTAGTCGACAAGCATAATTTAACAACCTTGGTTGTTTAGAAATATTTTAAAGCAGTTATTTTACTCATTACTTTATTATTAAGTGATCGAGCAACATTTCTGATACTTTATTTTGGTCGATGAACCATACAATATTGTTATGCAAGCACAAATATAAAGTGTTTAACAGACACAAGATAATAGCAATACAGATTTGCAAACAGAAAATGAAAGTCTTTCATTAAAATTCAAAATAAATTACAGGTTACATACTATTACATTGAGACCCCTACTCTATTGGTTTCTTTCCCTCTGCTTTTGAGACAGGCTCCTCGCCGGCAGGAGGATCTTCCAGGCAAAGAGGAGAATTAATAAAGTTAAGATCTCGGAGAATTATAACGTTCATTACAGAGGGACGATCTAGAAGATGCTCAGGACGAGATACTTCAGACTGGGAATGCAAGCTGTAATCACCAAGATAATTCGCAATCAAGCTCCGAGGAATGGAGCGAGCTGGTATCCATTCCATGTCCAACTTGAAAGGTGGCACAGGCAAGTCAAGCACTCCAGGCTCGTAGTAATACCACAAAAAATGTCCTTGCTCGAGCTTTAATACACATAAGGCATTCAGTCAGCCTTGTTTATAACCCTCATTATTGGCATTCTGGATACGAGCATCTAAATGAATTAGAGCTTCGTTGTATCCAGCCATCCAAAATTCCCTGGGCTGTTTATGTAATTGGAAGGTTAATCTATCCAATTGTTCATGAAGGTTTTTGGTGAAAAGGTCCTTGGTATGTAAAGCAGACTTCGTCGCAGTAAGTTGATCTTCCAAAGATAGGTTTTTCTTGGACATTTCAGACAAAGCACGATCTTTTGCATTCAATTGGAACGCTTGAGTTTCCAAAGTTGACTGAGTACGAGTTTCTTCAACATTACGACGAAGAACTCTTGATCGTCCCCGAGCAAGTGGAATAATTTGTTCTTCGACAACGTTCAGAGTATTCCTTCCTCGTCCACGGGAACCTCTTCCTCGTCCCCGAGTTACAGGAGAAGATCCAGACCTTCTCAGAGTGTCCAACTCTTGCCTTAATTTGGCGTTCTCAACTTCCAAAAATGAGAATCCCTCGTCAGTCACTGGGATTACACTTGTTGAAGAAGAAGCCGCAGACTTATACTGTGCCAGTTCTCTTTGCAAATTGTTATTCTCTTGCTCCAGCAGCTCGGCAATCTGTCTACAGGCTTCAATTTCACCCTTTAAGGTTCTCTCCCTGACATCGTACCCAGCAATGATCTTTTTGTGGCCTGTCTCGGAAGAAAGCTGTTGATACCTATCCTCATACCCCTCATGCAACAGGGCATTCGATTCATTGTGCTGATTCTGAAGATCTTCTAAAGTACAATGAAGCTCCTCGATCAAGTCATAGTAGGCCACATTGTTGGCCACAGCTCGGTCAAGTAAATCCTTCAGCCTTATAATATTCACGGCATTGCTGCATCAACTTTGTATCATGGGCAGATATCAGTTCCATTCTAGCCATAAACTAATAAAGAGGAGAAGGCAAGAGTTAATAAATAAAAACAGACAGAGCATCAACAATGTAGAGGAACAAAAATATGTGATTTTATTACATCATCAACAAGATTACATCGTTTGGAATACAGAGGATAAGTAAAAGAAAAACAGAAAGAGAGTACCGAACAACTTCACACCTTTTCCTTGTCTCCCAAGACTTTCTCGGGAGGCTGGGACGAGGAGCTTGGTTGCTCGGTATGAACAATTATCTGATTAGTAGAAGCTGGGACTTATTCTAGAGGAGCAAGCAAGGATGAAATCTCCTCGGTGGCCGTCTGGTTGGGTTGTGGAACAAGGACTTGATCACCCACAGTCATTGAGGATTCTTCAGATGCAGCTTCGTCTTCATCCTCATCTTGAATAACTGGAGGAGGACCAGGGAGATGTTGTTGAAATAGCTCGGAGTCCTCGCTCACCTTCAATTCCTGTAAGGCAGCAACCCAACCATTATGGAAGTATTTCAAACTTCCATACTTCACCTGGGTCATCATCGCTGCTACCCCCCTGTCCCATCCTTTGTCCCAACCAATTTGGAAGGACTTCTTCACAGCTATTTTTCTCTTCATTTTTTCTGAGGAGAGCTTCTCGGACATAAGATTCTCGGTGGCCTTCAATTTGGTCTCCACCTCCTCCTTCTGATGATTTACTTCTCGCAGGAGGGTCAGCTCTTCTTCAGCTGATTTTAATTTATTCTCAAGCTCCCCAAAGCCTGAAAGTTTCTCGGCATAGTCTTTATTCTCTCTCTCCAAGTCCTTCACCTTATTACTCAGTTGTACCTTCTCAGCATCAGACGCAGCCAACTTCTTCTCCCATTCAATTTTATCCTCGTCATACTTCTGACGGGATTCACTCACAGATTTGATAGCTTTCTCCAGTGCTCCTTCCATAGTGGACGAGGGGCAAGAAGCTTTGATCGCTTCATCCTTTTTAAGGATTATATTGAAACAGCTCGTCAACTGTAATCAGAAAAGGGAAACGACATCAGAAACAAATATGGAAAATAATAAAGGAAAATATGAAAAACTCAGAGTAGAGATACTTACTGAAGCAAGATGACGAGCAGCCAGAGAAGTAACCATATCCCGAGTAAGGTCTTCTTCAGTACCTTGCACCTCGGGAATGAGCGAAAACTTTGCCAAGCGCATCGTAGAGCTCGAAGGAACAATGATTGGAACACCATCTCCACCAGCTGGGAGCTGGGGAATGGCTCCAGAAATACTGACCGAGGAGGATTTCCTCAATCTCCTCGGTGCCTTTTCAACAACCTCAACCAAAGAAGAACTTTTGGTTGGTGAGATAGTGATTACTTCAACATGTGCATTCTTCTGCACAGGAGCCACTGGGGGCTTCTCGACAACCTTCTGAGAAGCAACAGGAGGGGTAGCATCTTTATTCTTTGTCCCTTTTTGGACATCAACCTTATTTTTCTTCCCATCTCCAGCAGAGGAAGTCTCCTCGAAGAGAGTGGGAACTCTTCTCTTGCCCATTTTTTGGCTCAAAGGAATATGAGATTCTGGATCAGAGTCTTCAAGAATTTGCACTGGATCACTGATGCTGACCACAGGACGAGCAGTAAAGGACGACGTATAGCTCCTATACTGCAACAAGTATGAAGCAGACCCGATGTGCTCGTCTGCAACTTTCTGATGCAAACTCCAGATATGTTTCAATTGCCTTATATTAACTTCTGATTCTTTGGGAGTGTTCCTCTTGCTGTCAACTGCAAACAAAAATAAATTGAAATGTCAATCATGCATTTATTCAAACATGATGAAAGCATAATTTCAAAAATAAAATAAAATGAAAATAACCTATCCCATTGCCATATGGGGGGCATTTGGGACCTTCATACACGTCGTCTCCGACTGAAGGAGCATGTTGCCAATTTTTGAAAACTAATCCATGTTCAAAATAATCACTGTTAGCATCAGGGAGGTTGACTACTAAATCCCTATTCAAAAATCTGGTTTTTAAATAATAAACATTATCTAAAACAGCCCATCTATAGCAATACATAATCTCGGGAATTCCTATACGAGTTTCATGAGTTTGATTTAACTTATGCACCCCATTAACTATCCTCCATGTATTGGGGGCTACTTTTGCAGGAACAACATCGAAATGTTGACAGAATTCTAAGCATAAAGGGTTAGGTGGAAAAGAAAATCCACACTCAGCAATAAAGAGGCTGGGGAACCAATGTCCCTCAGCCAAACGAAAATAGTCAAAGGGCTCAGGAAGATTCTCCAAAGTTACCCAAGACGGAATGGAATAATCAGAACGAAATTTTTCAATAGATTCAATAGTATAAACCATGGTGAATAAAAGGAGAAAGAAGAAGATCTTACAGGAAGAATGGAGATCTGTTGACAACGAACGAAAACAAGGATGAACGCACAAGAGAAAGGAAAGCTATGGAGAATTCGAAAGCAAGAAAATTGGAAAAGGTAGAGGACGGTATGATTGCTTGGGAAGTTTAAATACCTTGCCTTGGGAAACGGCGAAAGAAATGATTACAAAAAAGAAATATTACGCTACCGGCGGCTAAAAGGACAAAAAGGGCACGAAGATCGAAGCGCCTATAAAAATGCAAAAAGGCGGATTCTGCGAATTCGGAAGGTAATTTAATATCGCCATATACCGAGAAAGAATGTTCCATACTCCTCAAAGTTCGAAATATGAAACATTGGGGGCTTCTGTTGACACCAAAATTAGTATGCTGATGTGGACGAATAATAAGAAGACACGTGTCAATCTACGTGGCACAATAGCAACGAGGAAGATTGTTTCCCCGACCAACATACTCACTCCGAGGAACACCAACCCTCCGAGGAACTCTTATCCTCCGAAGAACTCCAATGCTCCGAGGAACTTTTGGACGACGAGCAACTAAGGCGGTTCGAGCTGCACCTCGACCACAACATTAATTGCCAGATAATCAACAGTTCAACTATTCATTGAATGCTTATCATCTTGACGCGCACGTTTGAAGAACATTAAATGAATTACCCTTTCATATGTGTATCATTTAATGTAACACCCTTTCATGTACAGCCTAAGGGCTATAAATACCTTGTATCACCCTCATTCAAGGGGACCGGAATTTCTTGATAGCACTTGTAATCGAGAATTCCCAAACACTCAGCAATAACATAATAGTGGGCGTAGGCCATTCATATAAGGTTGATCCACTTTAAAATCTTTGGTCTTATTTATTTATCTGTGATTAAATAATTAGAGTAATCTAGTTTTTTATATCAACAGTTACTTTGCTATAAATACAGATGCCTCCCTCCGTTTTTAAAAGAATGAAAAATTTTCCTCCTCCAATTCTTTCCATTTCCATACCAAAAGTGCTGTCATTTCTGTTCCAGAAAATTCTTTTTTCTACATAGCATCTGTTGCATTATTGTTGAGTATAAGACACAAAATTTGAGTTCGTGGTAATTAATTATTGTCGTGCTACATTATTAATTGAAAAATTTGTTCTATCTTGGGAGACAATATTCATCAACCTCGGAGCACATTGGAGGGAATAAATTGTCTTAAGGATACTGTAAAAATTCACAGGGCTACGATTATCTTTCTATTTCTATTATTGTTTCTGCAAATTCAAGTAAGTTTTTTATTTTCTGTAATTTCGTTTTTATTTCTATAATTAGATTATATTTCGTAATTATGTAATTTTGTATTTATTAAACAGTAGACCCTTCCAAGTGCTTAAGGTTGATGAATAATTATCTCCCAAGATATAACGGATTTTCGGATTAAACAAGTAGCATCACAATGTATAATCCCACCGAACACAATTTTGTGTGTTTACTCAACCAAACAGTATTACAAATGGTAATGAAATGAATTCAGGAATGCATAAATAATTTTCTGAAACTGGAACATTATTTCGGGTTGGACATAAAATGTAGGGAGATTTTTTGTCATTAGTGAAAAGTGGAGGGTAGAGTTCGTATTTATCGCATTCGCTTTGACTGTTGGGAACAGTGAAAACTGTTAAACCGTTTTTAACTGTTTGAAGAGTTATATTCGGTTTAATTGACTATTGACTGTTGGCATTAATTAATTTTGTAATTAATTAATTACCTTAAAGCCATAAAGTTAATTATATTCGACCCAAAAATTTAGCTTTTGGCGCAAGCCCAACACATGCATAGTGTATGACATTTTCCCTTCAAAGATCTAGGATACCCTAAGGCATCCAAGCGTTAGTCCATCATTTGGGTTTTAGTAACTCATCAAATTTTCAGTACTCTTCTAATATGGGAAAGAGTTAAAACATACTCAATTTATAAACTTTCATTGCTTTATGAGTCACTTTGAGCATATTTATCATTCATAACTTAATGGAATTGAATATATGAGTATACTACGTTAATCTCCTTCTGAAAAAGAACACATTCGTATATTGATCCATAATTATCATGATGTGAACCCCACCTAAATTTAAGCTCAAAATTATTTAAAATACTGTCCAGAAAATCTCGACAACCGTATGTTCAAAATCCAATTCCAACTTTTCCAACAATATAAAGAGCCTACCACTTTAGATTGAGAGAGAGAGAGAGAGATGGGTTCAACTTTAGTAAATAAATGTGGAAAAAGCTTGTAAGAGATACGAGCTAATCATAGCGAAAGAGGGTCGGATTTAATTTGAGTTTAGTGTTAATGTCACAAGGCACGTCATAATTGGAGACACTATTTTTAAATATATATATATATATATATATATATATATATATATATTAGATCAGATAAAAGGTTGCCGCAATTTACCATATCATTGCTATATACATTTGTTATTTTAATTGGAACAATTAAAACAAATAAACATTTATTATAATGTTCCAAAGATAATAGTTTACGGACTTGGTTCAATGAAAGGCCTCATATATAAAAATATTAATTTATCCGTAAGATTTATTTTTTTGCACCAATAATATTTAACAATTTTTTTTAACCTTTGCCCCCAAAATATAAATTATCAAATTTTTAGAATATTTCATTACGTTTATTTGGTTTGACAAAATTCTGTTGCAAATTTATTTTTTAACAAAGTTCTGTTGCAAATTTATTTTACCAACGAACTTCTGTTATATTGTTACTGCAAAGTTGATATAGCTTTGTTATAAATTTCATAACTCTTGAGTTTTAGTATTCTACGATAAATTTGTATGGGATGGGGTACTGTTTGGATCTAATATCATTTATCTTTTAGTCATTTTTATGGTGGTTTTAAGGTTTGTTTGGGTATTATGCTCAAAATTTCAGTGTCATTTTTGATTGGGCAATGACTTTAGTTTTAGATTTTGATGATGGTGGTTTGTGGTTGTGTTGTTCCTTAAATGAAAATGTCTGCTAATTTTTCCATTTTTTCAATTTCCACGAGTTCAACCATATCCATATGATGAGTAGCTGTTAATAACCTATATTTTCTCCAAGTAGACTGGCCCAATACTTAAATCCAAGTTAACGAAAGTCCTGGGGGGCAAACCAGCTAATCTACAGGTCCCTTCTTTGCTAGCTATAATTATATTGCATGGTGGACTTCAAGTCAAGTCAAACAAATGAAATATACAAATTTTCCCATATAATAATTAAGTAGCAAGAATAGCGTTGCTCAATCTTGTCTATATAATGCCCAACTCCTTCCCTTACAAACACCAAACCACACAAACACAAACACATAACCTCCAAACATGAGTTTCTTGAAATCCCTCTCCATTTCAATTTCCCTTGTGATTTCAATTTCCCTTGTCTTCTCCTTGGGCTATGCAGCCAATATTGATGTCCGAAACAACTGCCCCTACACAGTGTGGGCCGGAGCAGCACCGGGCGGAGGTAGGCAGCTTAACCGTGGCCAAACTTGGAACTTCAACGTCCCTGATAGAACTACAATGGCCCGTGTATGGGCCCGGACCAACTGCAATTTCGATGGGGCCGGTCGGGGCCGTTGCGCGACTGGCGACTGTAATGGGCTGCTCGTGTGCCAAGGCTACGGGGCTGCACCCAACACGCTCGCCGAATACGCCCTCAGTCAATTCGCAGGCTTAGACTATTGGGACATATCTCTAGACGCCGGCTTCAATGTGCCAATGGGGATGAGCGCTTGTGGTATAAACCTCCGATGTGATAGACCCGGCTGCCCCGATGCTTACCCTAAACAACCTACTTGCCCCGGGAATTCTAATTACAGGATTGTATTCTGCCCTTAAACAACCTTCCTGTGTAATACATATATTAATAAATAACACAAGTTTATGAGGACTCTAAATACGAATGAAGAAAACATAATAAAATAGTACACGAGTAGATCAATATACTCGTCCAAATAAAGGCTCTGTTGTCCGTTAGAACACGGATTGGTATAATCGGTTGTAAGCTTTGAGCACATACAGAATGTGCCCACATTATATGTTATGCCTGCAATATTTATCAATATGACTGATTATTGAAACCTGGTTATCGCTTCATTATGCATTGCTTGTTATAGTTTCTGTTTTCACTTGAAACCTTGGGTTTTTTTGTGGATGTTTTCGATTTTATTGTTTTACAACTGTTTTCAATAGCCCTAAACATAATTTTGCAAACATCTGCTAACAAAAAAGTTTAAACTGATTAAAACATAACGGGTTTTATCGGGTATTAAAGGGTTAAAAGGATCAACACTAATCTAACCTGTTAAATAAATATCGTGTTTTATCAGGTTAGCACTAATATGATTCAAACCATTAAGTGTTCATCCATCAACTTATAAATTTGTATGGATTCGTGTCAGGTTATCGTGTCGTAGCTCGTATTTGGGATAGTAAGTAAAGTGAAAATTTAGTCAAATTTATCGATGAAAGTAAGCAAGTTAATCTTATTAGTTGATTTTTGTTTTTTTACCTTCTTAATACTTATTCATTGAACGGACTTAGTTGTAAGAAGTAGATACACCCATGTGCATTTAATACTTGTATGAATTTGTGAAAGATGTAACTTACGCGTTAACATTGTTTAGCTAAAGGGGCAAGTTTTAGAGATTTTTTATTTATTTATTTCTATTTTAATAGGGGCAAAAATACAAATTCAATAACCAAGGGGTTTATCGAAATATATAAAAAATTAATGGATCCCTTAGGCACAGTTTGATTGTTTTTTTTTTTTAGATAAATCAAAGATTGTGTTAAAAACGAACGCTTATGGAACGAACCAGACACAGTTTGATTGTTAGGGAAGTCATGTAGAAAAATGAATCTAAAAAAAATGAAGAAAAGTCTACGCTTAAGAGTCTGACCTTCTAACAAAACCCATAACCATATAGGGATTAAATCAAGTCAACAAAATATGTGGGCTTAATTTATAGAAAAAAAATATATGTTCTAAAGAGAAAACAACATTGTCATCTAGGCGTATATTTCTTTTTCCTATATCTAATATAGATTTGGGCCAATAATCCATGTTCAATTGTGCTGTGAAAACACCGTTGATCTTATTCGGTGACAAAAATATCAGACACAAAATTTATACATATACTTGCCCTTCAAGGCATTTATTTATATATATTTGAAGAAGGTATAATTAATATTCCCCAAACGATATATTTAATCAAGGAAGACAAATTCCTTAACTAATTAGTTTATATTATTTTATCTATGTTATATCTCTTAGACGAAAGTATCAGATGTGTAAATAATATTTAATGCTGCCTATCTAGATACGTCTTCCTCCTCCTAAAATTAATCATCTCTTTCACCTAAATGGATTAATCAAAAATTTATTTGAAACAAAAAAAATGAATAAATCAAAAGTCACTTGAAAACTAAAAAAATGATCCATTCTATACTCCATTAATTAATCGCTCGATCCAACATAATCTAAATTCAATTAATTTATTTTCATCATTCTCCGCTAAATCACATTACACACTGCTACTAATAATACTACATCTATATAACATTTTTATTTCAAGAAAAAAGTGCAAAAAAAAAAGTTTTCAAAATTTGAATTTTTTTTAATATAATAAAAAAAAGTGGTTATAAAAACATTTTTAACTATGTGTTTATAGAAAAAAAACTTTAAGTTTTGTTCTATAAATGACGTAAAGATTTTTAAACTGAAAACAAATAAAAATATATATAATCTTTTTATATAAAATACGTAGAGCTTTTTTGAAGTTTTGATTTATAAAAAATAGTTTTTAAGTTAAACAGAGTTTTCAAAATTTCAAAATTATTTTTAATATAGAAAAATTGGTTATAAAGCATTTTAAACGTTGTATTTATAGAAAAACTTTAAGTTTGTATCGATAAATGACATATAATTTTAAACTAAAAACAAATAAAAATATGTATAATTTTTAAAATAAAATACGGACCATTGTTTTGAAGTTTTTATTTATAAAAAATAGTTTTTATATAATAAAAACAATTAAAAAATAGAAAAATTTTATTTATGAAAAAATTAACCTTTTATATTGGCTTTAAAATAAGATATTGAATTTATGACACATATTAATTTTTATAATCATCATTATATTTACTCATTGTATATCTTCCGTGTATCACATGGATTGTATGCTAGTCTATTATCTATTATGTATTATATACCTCTAATACGATAATATTAGAGGTACTAAGTCATTATTGCATCTCCCATTGATTAAGGAAATTCATGTTTGAGAGAAGAGTATCAATCGGCTAAAACTCGAAGGGAATATATCTAAATCTCTCCTCAAACTCCTCCCCTCCCATGGCCTTTGCTCACACCATATATACATATTGTTACCGCCTTTTTACCCAATCAAAAACACCAAACCCTTCTTCTTCATCTCCAATTTGTAGCATCATCCGAGACCATAAAACTCCCCAAAACTCTTTGCAATCTCAAGGCATTTTATTAATCTTAACACATTTTCTTTCTTTCTTAAGGCTGGCGAAAGTTGCTAAATGTCGTCGACAGTAGTAGGCTGCAGGAGTTGTTTTGATGGGGTTTGCCGATGCTTCGTTCACCTCAGGTCGACGTTGGTTTGCTTCACCGGTGATCTGAAATGAAAAGGGAGTGGCTAACGTTCATTGTTTGGGTTCCTGACTCATCGAGGGTCTGCATCTGCTCTAAACTTTTGATTCATCCATGCAATCGTTGGAAATGAGACGCTGACCTTATTTTCATTGAGCCGCAGCTGCCTTGGGTCCAACTGTTGGAAAGTGCCTAACGTTGATTTCCTTCTTGAATTAGATGGGCCACACACATGCCTTGGGTGCATTTATTGTTTGGCATCTTTTGTATTTGGTCTGAGTATTGTCTATAACATGCCCACATGTCTTTCATCCACAACTGTTTTTGAACGAATGTCAATGTTTTTCTTCTGCTACAATTTATGAAATCACGGGGATGAATAGTTTACACGAGTCATGCAATATGACACTTGAAACTAAAAACTACATATATATATATATATATATATATATATATATATATAAGGATACACACACTTGTAATCTTATGGGTCTCCATCTCACATTCCACAAGTTCATGATGTCTAATATTATGTAAAGTTGCATGATTTGAGAAAAAAAAATTGTATATTTTATTAAAAAAACAAAAAAAACTATACAGTTTTTACTAATTAAAAAATATACACTTTTATTTTAAAAAAATACATCATTTTTTAACTGTTTTAAAACTTTATTTTTTAATTGTTTTAAAATAATTTTTTAAGGAAATTGTATTTCTAAAAACTATATTGTTATTAACAAAAAAATGAAAAAAAAAATGAAAAATCGTATTTTTTCAATTGTTTTAAAACTTTTTTTAAATGTAAATTGTTAACTGTATTTAACATTTTTATTGCTATTTTGACTGGTTTGTATAAAAAACTATATTTTAAAAAAGTGTTAAAAAATTTAAACTCTACATCTAACAAAACTGAAAAAAAAAATAGGATATAAAAAACCCATTGATTTTAACAAAATAAAAAAATTTACTTTAATATAAACAAAAATGGGAAAGTTTTGGGTGCAAAATTTCTTTGGGTATGACGAGGCAAGATTTTCTACAATGCACTCATTCCTACTTATAATTACAACTTCCTGACAATTATTTAAAAAGTTATAATTTGCAAATTCAATTTATAATTGTTTTTTATTTATATTATAATGATTTTCAAAGGTATAATTTTTTCATTTACTATCTTACGCCCGCGCATGACACGGGTTACATGCTAGTTATACCTCTAATACAGTAGTATTAGAGGTTAAATGAGGCTTTAATGCTCTCTCAATATTAATACATCTAAATGACATTCATTTTATCCCAGAAAACGTGGTACAGTAATACTCATTTGTTCTCCTTCTTTATCTCTTTGTATTCCCATATGTTCAATGTTCCATTTTTATTTCATTGCCCTTCTCAATTTTTAATTAGTTAAAGTGCACAACCCAAAACATAAAAAATGATCTCAATAATTGCAAAAACACATTAAGAAAATAAATTCTCATTTATTCAAACGTTGAATCCCAAGGTACGTATCTCTCTCTCTCTCTCTCTCTCTCTCTCTCTCTCACACACACACACACATACACACACACACACACACACACACACATACACACACACACACACAGAGCACAATATAGGACTCAATATTGCTAGGGATTAAATAAATGTGAGAGATTTTGACTTAATATTGTTAGTAATTAAATAAACGTGTTAGAAAAATTTAGTACGTTGCACGTATATTTTATTCTAATAAGTATACAACTCATATCCATACCTTAGTCTTTCTGTAGTTGATTAGTGTAAATAATTTACTATAATTTTTTTTTAATTCTATACAATTAAATTAAATTTTTATTGTGCCCGTTACAAATGTTGTTGGATTTTTTCTAAACTTTATGTAGTGAGGGATATTGAAGATGTAGTGAGAGTCTTTGACTTAATATTGATAATAATTATATAAAATTTTTGGTAAAATATAGTATACTATAAGTATATTTTGTTTGTAAGAAATATACAACTCATATAGATATCTTAGTCTTCATCTAGTTGATTAATAGCAAAAGTCTAATATAATCCTTTTTTAATTTCTATACAAATAAAATAAATTTTAATTGTACCAATTTTCCTATGATTTTGATTTGGTGGATTAGGAGAGAGAAAAATATCTTCATATATCTCTTTTTTTCATAAAAAAAAGGTTGTCTTTTAATTTTATTATGAACTTTGAAAACCTATGAGTTCTTATTCTTTTAAATCATTTCCCTCCACTCATAAAAAAATTCATATGTTTATACTTAGTTTTTATATTTTTTTGCACAAGAATATATTCATTTCTTGAATTATCTTTACTACATATTTAACGCTATAAAGATAAAAAGATTTTTAATAAAATTATAAAATACTCGCACATCGCACGGGGTACATGGTAGTTCTATAATATTTTAATAGCCTAAGGACATGTGATAACATTATTCTATCTACACATGATAATTTATATAAAAAAAGAATCACGGGTTTAATTTACTATTGACATATACCAATCCCTAACCAATTATTTGTTTACACTTAAATAAATTTGTGGTACGAACTTAATCGCTTACAACACAAATTCAACTCACGCTATTCTCGTGCTTGGTGCGATTTATATCGTGTTAATTTTTAAAAAAATAAATTATATCACATCCAGATGAAATTAAGTCCAATTATAATTTTTATAATTAAATTCTTGTATGATATTATCCATTTTGTGTAAAGTTAAATTGTATACAATTAATTTTGTATCTCCATTTACAAAGTATTTTTTACATACTAAAATTAAGCATATATTAATACACTCGAATTCACAAAGAAACGAGTTCGAAGATAGGCTCCTAAATTTTTTACTTTTTGTAAATAATACCATATATATTGTGAGACGCAATTAAAACTCAAGTTAGTGAAAAATATGTTCCCACGTTATTTTTATTGAAACTATGTTTCTATTTTTTTTCCAATTAATCAATGTCTCTTTTACCGCATGGGGAGTTATCTTCACCCACAAATGATATAAATATTCCCTTTCTCCTATTTTTTCTTGCAAATACCTCTTTTCAGTAGCGTTGTTTGTTGTTATTTTTTGTTTTCACTTAAAACTTTCATTTTCTTGGCGCATGCTTTGGACTTTTTTTTTTTACAAGTTTGTTAGTGGAGAAAAAGAATTTCTTATAAACAAGACGATGTATTTATATGGAAATGAGAAATAAATAGAGTGGGGTGAGAGGAAAATAATGACAGTGTAGGGTACGTGGTTCGGACGGGCATGGCTTACGTCCACGTTGAAAGGATGGGGGATCTTTCTTTATAACTATGGAGAATATTTGAGTACAGAGTTGAAGAGCTATCCAACCTACCTTTACTAACACTGCGCAAGATTTATATTCATATTTTGTTAGAGCGTTCTTTTTTAATTTTAACATGCATGTTTGAATTATTTAAATTTGGAAGTGATGCATGTTAGCCTCCTCCGAGATACTCGTCCACAACATTATGGGTTGTGCTAGCCGTTAGGACTACCTACTTTGATTAAGTATTTATATGCCATGCGTCCCCTAGTTTTTATAATCCCTAATGACATCTGTTATAGCCACTTTCGTTTTTGATTTGTCATGATTACTCTAGGGTCTTAAGCTGGTATCCTCTTCACTAAAGAGTAGCACTAGGGGGACCCAGAAAAAAAAACTCACTTCGTAAATCCAGTGCATAAGACAAAAATGAGTAGAAGTTTTTAATGCACATTTTGATGCCCTGGCGGGACCCGCAACAATAAGGTATAAGCTTTTAATGCACTGAATTTACGAAATGAGTTTTTTTCTGGGTCTCCCTAAATTTATTCTCACTAAAAAGATAGTTATTGGGCATCACCTGCTTCTAACATCAAGCACCGGTCGAATAACGAGGCACAATCATTATGCATCTGATGAAGCATAGATTCCCTAGGTGCGTGCGGGCATATAATCTCACTCGAAGAGCCTTATCCTCGCGTGCATTCCACCGATTACATAAGAACGGCCCGGTTAATTTCATTTTCACAATTGAATTTGCATGGACATCTTTCTATGGTATAAAATCCTCTTCCTCTTTTATTTCAAACTTTCATGTCCCAATTTTCAACCAACTAAAACTCTGTCTTCACGCAATCATTCCTAAAAACTCCATTTTCTCGACAAGTGTGATCCCAAGAGTTCACTTCCATCACCATCTTACTAAGAACTGGTATGCCTTATTCTTACTTTCCCTATTTATGTAAATTCCTTATCTTTAAGTTTGGCGTATCATAGCTTAGGGTTTTTATTTCATTTAACCCAGAATAAGAAATTTTGCAGCCTCATCTATAAGAGCAACCTTTACGGGTATGCTAAACAGGTATATATACCCTATACATATATGCTATGGGTAAGGCAGAATGGTAAATATAACCATTCGTAAGGTATAAAATAACAAAGATGCAATTGGACTAATTGATTTTTTGTGGGACCCGAACCCAAAACGGAACATCATGTTCTGCGCAAGGAAGAAAAAAAAAAGATATTGGCTTAAGCGGAACATCATGTTCCGCCCAAGCATTTGCCTATTTTCAACATTTATACTTTCATCCCCAACTGTTTCAAATGGTTTCAACGACTATTTATTTATCTATCCAACGGTTACATTTTTTTTTTATAAATACGATTACTTATCTTCATTTTCATTTATATTTGTATTCTAAACACTCTCAATTTGCATTTATATTTTTTTATTCAAAACACTCTCTAGTATCTTCAATATTATTATTACCAAAAATTATTTTTTTAGGTAAGTAAATATTATTTATTTACCCATAAATAATTTCGAAATTTTTATATTTGCTTAAAAATATTTTGTGATTATTTTACAATGGTTCGAGGTCAAAATATGTCTCAACACGACGATGAAGTATTATGCACCGCTTATGTAAATCAAACAAATGATGGTTTACGAGGAACTAATCGACCTAGCACATTATTTTGGGATGCAGTCGCCGAAGAATATAATACAACGACGGGTATCACTGAACGTCGGACGGGACCCAGCCTACAAACCCGATACAGTAAAATCTCGAGGCACGTAATGTTATATGTTTCTAAATTGAAAGATGCATCGATGACAAATCGTGGTAGTGGGACAATTAACACAGATTGGGTAAAATCACTTATATCTTTTGTAAATTTTTTTTAAATATTATTTCTCTTAAATCTGTTGCTAACGAGTTAATAAAATTACATTGCCATTTTATTTTAGGTTACTGCAGCTAATCTAGCATTCCAGCGAGAGAACAAGGGAAAATCATTTAATTTTGAATCTTGTTACCAAATTTTAAAAGAACTCCACAAATTTCAAATTTTCCAAACATTTTTAGACTCTCCTCAATTTCATTTTGATTCACCAATGACGGGTGCGACAGAAAGTGAAGCAAGTCCGAATATTGGGTTTCCCCTAGGAAATTCTAAAGATGGGGAAGAAGTTAATATAGAAAGGACTTATCTGAGGCCACCTGGAAGGAAAGAGATGAAGCAACGGGGTAAAGGAAAAGCGAAGGCTACTAACATTGAGGTGAACCGAGAAATACTGAATAGTTGCTCTTCATTCAATGAATCATTTGAGCGATCATGTCAGGCTGATCGTGTACGTGACGAAGAGGCCCGTTTGGGGCTTAACCATTCACTGCAACTTAAGGAGCGAAGTTTGGAGCTCAACGAACGCAGCATATTGGCTATGGAGAGGAAAGAACAAATATTGCTTGATGAACAAATTATGAGCACTGACACCTCAAACATGAATTCAATCCAGAAGGAGTATCATGAATACCTCGTGCTTAATATAATCAACAAAGCACGGGGCCAATCAAACTTTCCAAACTATCCACCACATGGAGGTCATTCTGGATTTTAAAATTTCTATGCTTTTGAGTATGTAACATGTTATTTACTATTATCGTTTGATCTACTTTGTAATATGATTTTATGGGTTGTGAAATGCATTTGTTTCAAATTTCCATAGATAAACATTAGTTCGGTACAATATTAACGATACAACATTAATAATAAAGGTAACAACAGAACAACATTAGAAAAGAAACATATATTGGGTAAAATCACACACTATTTTTGGTGAACACTCTCTAAATTTATACTGAACACATAAATTGGGTAAAATCATACACTCTTCGTATTCTTCCATTTATATTTTTATACTGAACACTCTCTAAATTTATGAAATGAATTTGTGAAATGAAGCTTCAAATTGTGAAATGAATTTGCGTCAATCTTAACAATACAACATTAACAATAAAGATAACAACATAACAACATTACAAAATAAACACTAACTGGATTATATTTCTTAATTATCGAAATCCCAATCTACATCATCCAAATTTACAGCATCAGACATGTCATAATTTTGCGTTGATGGACCAGGTTGGCTAGTATCTTCTTGGGCACCAATATCATCAATGTGCGGTCGATACACTGTGGTCGCAGGTCGGGAATCTTCTGTGGGGTTGTAAAAGGCCGAGGTTGTACCACTAAAAAAATTAGGCGGGGGAGGAGTCCGCTCGTGAGATACACCCAACTCTTGGAGCTTCCTTGTAGCTATATCCAACTCATGACTCCAATAGTTATTAAGATGCATGGCTGCACCTAGAGCGGTGGCTCTCGAGGATTGCCAATAATCAGAGAATTCACGACTAGTAAATAGGAGGTCATCGTATGTGGGTAATTCTTCATCGATCGCAATCCTGTCCGGCCGTGGAACCGGAATCAATATGGGTACACCTGAAGGATTGCAAAATGGTAGATCCTAAGTCATTTATGGTTGAGTGGGATTTACCCGACCAGTGGGAGTCTCATAAGCGCCAGGTGCCTGTGAAGGGACAATAAGTATTTGGATGTGGTATGGCAGTGCGCTGGGACTTATGAAATCCGTGTTGACTGCTCGATAGAGGGGTGGCATTTTAAGGCCTAGGGACACTTGCTTCCAGTAACGGTCATACATGGGTTGAGATACAATGGATACGCTCGGGTCCATCTCGTCAATAATAATCCCATGCCTATCAGGGTGAAAGGGTATCCTCATCATTTGCGCGGGAGGGTCATTTGGTATGCAAATTTCACCGGTGATCTGTCGACGACATCGATCACTCAAGTAATATACCCCCCCATATTGAGGATCCATAAGAACGCATCATTTCAGTGATATGTACTTCGCATGTTGCACGTAGGCATGCATCTCCACAGTAGACCCCGAGTAAGGTAGCCAATTGATCGAACCTGGCGATCGCATTTCAATCTGACTCTGGGCTGTGGGAAAATTATACTGGATTGAGCCCTTTGTCTCCTTACGATTTAACCGATTTTGTTTCTTCCATCGATTAATCCTAGGCCAGCAGTCACCAGTATCTTCCCTCAATAATGGACACGCCCGTTGTATGTATTCAAACCCGAAAAACTGCAATACAAAAATGAGTATTATTAAACCAAAAATTTTATATTTAAAACATTGTATATCGCTTTTTAACACTTACCAATATGAGTTGCCAAAAACAATTCATAGAGTCTACGCGACATCTTGATAAGAGATTGAGAGAGTAGTATATGCGAGTTAGAATTGCCGAACCCCAATCGTATGATCCCACAATCTCGAAATCCTCTAAAGCAGCCAACCAACCAATAGGAACGCTGTCTCTTGCGGTCGGGAAAAAAATATGTCCCACACAAAAAAATAAAAAAGCCCTAGCAATGTCTTCAGGGCTAACAATCACAGTATTTAACTTTATGGCCTCAAACCACTTATTTAAGCTCGACATTTTAACCCCGCAAGAATCACTACAATTTGGTTCAATACCGGAAAAGTATCTATGTATAATGTCACCCCGGATTTGAGTTTTTCCATCAAGTACAATCAAGTATTTTCTATCATCCATCGGTACCATAGGACCGCTTCCGATGGGAATACCTGCAAGATGGGAAGGATAACAATCAGTTGTAAATAAAATTAATGTACTAATCAATGTTAATATTGAAGTAATTTTTTATGTACAAAAACTAACCAGTTAAAATCGTAAAATCATAAGGAGTAATGGTCAGCTCCCCGGTTGGTAGTTGGAACGTGTTGGTTGTGTCCCACTAACGCTCACCGAGCGCTTGTACCAATCCCCAACTTGTCTTGGGAATTTGAGCATCCAATAATTCTCCCCAACCGCTACGGTGTATAAACTGTATAACCTCAGGATATGTTTTTAAATATTTGTATGTGGCTCTAAGACTATGCTAATTGCCACGCATCTTTATTGAGTTGCCGTTTGTGGCTGTGTCCGGAGAAGGTTTAATGTGATCTCCGTCGTCCACTATACGCCTATAGTTCTCAAAAACTATAGGTCGCTCGGCATTATTAATTTCGGCCTCTCGCGTACCTTCTCCCATTTTTCGAGACTTTCTAGCGCGAACAACCCGTCTAATTTTCTTTCCAATTTGTTCCATTATGAACACCGCAATTTTAATAAAAAAGTCATTAATTTTCTAACATATTTGGTAATGAATATAAAAAGATTATATATAAATATATGCCACTTTGACTATACAATATAGTTTCTGTCTAAATATATGACTAGAATTTGATTTACATGATAATTACTAATTAACTATTAAATACATCACTTACAAAAATAGAACATGTAATTATTTAAAAAAAATAACAAAACATATAATTTCTTAAAAAACATAACAAAACAGATAATTTCTTAAATATTTTTTTATAAACATTCACTATTTTTTTTATAAACATCCACTTACATAGTTTCTTAAAAACATAAACATAAAAAAAACATAACCGAACAAAAACATTCACTTTAATAACTTAAATAATTTCTATAAACATTTAAATAACTTATAAACACAACAAAAATTAAACAGAACAAAAACTTTTACTAATTAGTTTACAAAAACATTTATAGAACATTTACTAATCAGTTTTTTAAAGAACAAAAACATTTACTAATTATGTAAATATATGCCACTTTGACTATACAATATAGTTTCTGTCTAAATATATGGCTAGAATTTTATTTACATGATAATTACTAATTAACTATTAAATACATCACTTACAAAAATAGAACATATAATTATTTACAAAAATAACAAAACATCTAATTTCTTAAAAAACATAACAAAACAGATAATTTCTGAAATATTTTTTTATAAACATTCACTATTTTTTTGTAAACATCCACTTAAATAGTTTCTTAAAAACATAAACATAAAAAAAACATAACCGAACCGAACAAAAACATTCACTAATATAACTTAAATAATTTCTATAAATATTTAAATAACTTATAAACACAACAAAAATTAAACAGAACAAAAACATTTACTAATTAGTTTACAAAAATATTTATAAAACATTTAGTAATTAGTTTTTTAAAGAACAAAAACATTTAAAGAACCGAACAAAAACATAACCAATAATTAGTAAATAAATAATACATTAAGTAATAAGTAATTATATAGAACATTAAAATTAACTAATAAATAAATTACAATAAAACGTAATAAAAGAGATGATTTACCTAATATAGTTGCTTGATATAAATGATAGAAGTTAGTGTTTTTTTTTAGTGATAAATTTTTTTTACCGTCGGTTGATTTAAATAGAGTAATTGTATTTAATTTTGTGGTTGGAAGGTAGGTGGGTAGACGAGGTAATAAATATGGGGGGAAACCGTAATATGTGAAATGAGTTGGGGGTGAAAAATGAATTTCGGAAGACCCTTAAGCGGAACATCATGTTCCGCCCAAGGGTGCTTCCCCTCCCCCTAAAACGACGCCGTTTAATCTCTTTTTCTACCGCCTATTCCATTTTTGCCTTATGAGTTTTTTACCCACAGCAATTTCGTCCAATTTCATCCGATTTGGTATGATGTTTTTGCCCTAGTTAAATCCAAATTTGAACTACCCGTAAGGGTTGCTCTAATAGACAATTATTGGATTGAGTCGCGAACTAAGTCACTCCGTTTAAAACGTTTAGTGGATCTATCCTTTCGGTGTAGGTAGTATACTGTCACCTCATCCTCGTAATAAAACAAGCCCATAATCAATCCCGTCTCATATAACTATGCGCCGTAATTATGTGGTATGCTAACACTTTCAATGCACTTGTTCATAATACAAACTCAAAAATTATGGGGAAATATTATTCTTAAAATCTACTTTGGAATCTTGATTTTTCGAAGAAAAATATGCGTTGCAAAGATGGTTTTTATCTGATGTCCTTTGCTACAACCGATAAGGGAGTTTTAGAAGAGTTGAGAGACAACTACCTTAAAAACTAGAAGAAATTACATCTTGAAAGACGGAAGCATTATGAAGAAATTGTATTTAAAAATGATTTTTTCCCAAGGGTTTGCTCCACCCTTACCTCCAATTTCCCATAAAGTACCATTAGTTTTTTTTTTTTAAATACACAAACAAAATAATCCTGCGCTTGGATTTAAAAGTGCACACTCATCAGTAACAATCCCACATGAATATAAAAATTATTTTTATTAATCAAGATAGTATAAAGATGTGCATAAGCAAATGTGTCTTTTGACGTGAATGTAACACCCCGTATTTTTGAGCATTTATTATTGGGCATTTTAAATTACACATGTGCTCGTAATTGAATTAATTCAATAAATATATTGAATTTAATAAATGTTAATTAGTGAATATATGGATTAATATTTATGTGCTATTATATTTACTTGTTTGATAAGTAAATGAAAACGTGTTAATTTACAATCTTAAGTGAGAAAAATCGACGGGGTTAATGGTATCTCATTCGGGACGCACGTGTAGGGTCATGTTGGGAATGAGATAGAAAAATTATGTTCGGTGATTCTAATGGTGATTTTGAGTGCAGAAATGTTCTGTAATGGGTCGAGATAGCTAGAATTAGGTACCTACGAGTGGTAATCGGGTTCCGAGGATGTTTTAGGCTAAATGAGACTTGTATAGGGTCGTTCGGGTCATTTTGCACATAGAACTTAACTTAATTTCGGGTTTGGGGTTATTTCTAGGGAAAGTGGATGTAGAAAGATAAGAAGATCATTTGGGAGGAAAATTGGGGTAATTCCGAGCATAGAATTCTTATGAAGAGAAGATTCATATAGGAGAAATTAGAATCCTACAATCTAAAGGCAAGTGTTTATTGCTTCGATGTTTTATGTTGTTTCAATATTTCATATAAAAGTTTGTGTAATCTTGAATGGAATACAAAGTTTAGGGTGGGATTCACATGTAAAACGGGATCTTGGGGAATGAAATTATAGAGAAATAATTTGGTTCTAATCCCATAGTAAAAGGGCCTATTAGGTTGGTTCCCCGGGTCATACTACTATTGCATGACCAATGTATGTGAGTTTAGACTCCAGTGTGGTAATGTGGTATGGTTATGACCCACGGATGTAAGTTTGTGAACGACTTTAGTTATGTTTTTACTGTAAGGACACAAATTTCCAATTGAGTCCATATATAGTTTTGGCTCAATTCCGGACAAAAACATTTATTCATAGGATATTATTTATTTGTAATATTCTCAAGCCTATGAAGTATGTATTGAAGACGTAGCGGCAAAGAATTTAAAGCTTCATCAAAATGCCGGTTTGCGTGCCTCGTTTCTACGTCATCAACTAAGGTTCCATGCTCCCAAGGTATGAATGTAATTATATTTATATAGGAGCTTGGAACAATATTTATTGGGTGTTAGGTTTAATAAAAACCTTGTTTTACTTTCAGAATAATTTAATTGGAACTTTAATTTAACGTACATAAAGTTTTTGGGCCAAAAATTGAATTTTAGAAAAATTTCTGGAAGTCGTTCGAAATCTCGTTCGAACGAGTTTTTCGTTCTAACGAGGTTTCGTTCGAACGAGACTGCCAACGAACCTAAACTGGTCAGTCGTTCGAACGAGTTTTTCGTTCTAACGAGGTTTCGTTCGAACGAGTTTGCCAACGAACCTAAACTGGTCAGTCGTTCGATATGTCGTTCGAACGAGTTTTTCGTTCTAACGAGGTATCTAACGAGTTTCTAACGAGCCCAGTCTGGTCACTCGTTAGAAGTCTCGTTCGAACGAGAGTCAAGTTCGTTCGAACGAGATGCCAGCGCGGGAACAGTTTTGAGCAGTTTTTGGCAGTTTTTACCCACTTTCCCCACTTGGTTTTTAACCAACTTTTTCAGAATTAATAAGGTGCGGGAATGACTTTTTCCAAAGTATCTTTTTCATACCATACAAACTATTAGAGAGTGTTTTGAGAGAAAATTTTGTTTAAGGAAAAAGATCATGTTTTGAGTGTTATTCTTTAATGAAAAATCCTACACACTCTAGTGTTTACACCCAATAGTTGTTTATCCAAGTTCTATATACATATCTTTACTGGGAGTTTTGGAACCGGTTTATCTCTACCGAATTCAAGAAGAGAAGTTTTGGTTTGCTTCTACATCCATCAAAGAAGAAGACTTTTTGTTGAAGATTCTACCCACTTGGAGAAAGGCTCCATGCTTGGGTGACGGTGACCATATAAAGTCCCATCGGTGGATTCCGAGACCGCGGTGGTGTTCCGAGGTTGTCCGCTAGGAAGAGGTTTCTACGAGAAGGAGCGTCGAGGCTTGAGAGGGATCGAGTCAGTAGTTGTAAGTCTATCTGTCTTGTAATTGTAATTCCATATCTAGTGGACTTATGGCTAGGGCCGTCCGAGGTTGTTTCCCGTCTTGGGTTTTTCCTCGTACATCTCGGCGTAGTGTGATATTGTTTATTTTATCTTGCATCATAATTTAGAACGCATGCTTAGAATAAATTCAAGATAAAATTTGGTTTAATTATCACACTCATTTAATTTGGGACTAAATTAAATATTGGGTAAGTTTATTTAATTCAAGTCATTTCCTAAAATTTGGTTTCGCCTAATTTGCTAATATTGATAAATATGACTTAGGCAAATTCTAGGACTTGGATTAATTAATTGGTTTAAGTGAATATATTAAATGATTAATTTTACTTCACTTGGTGTAATTTTAATTTGTTGAAGAAATAAAAATTTGTTGTTTTTAAAGTTGAACCACAACACCGCTTCCGCATCGAGTTTACATAAAAAGGAAATAATAATAATATTTTAGAATTGGGGGCCTCGCGCGCCAACAAGTGGTATCAGAGCTTTGACTAAGACAAGCTCTGCACTTACATTTACAATATCAGTTCGATGCTGAGATCCGACCCGGTGGGCCAGGAGTGGTACATGATGTAATTGGAGCCTGATAGCATGCTAAAGAATGCATCAGCGAGGTCGCAACTCTGTGGATGCGGTTATACGTATATAACGAGTGATATATATGTACGTGTATGAGATGTGACGTATATATATATATATGTGTGTGTGTGTGTGTGTACGCCCGTGCCTGAAGGCACGAAGAAATTTTTTAAAAAATACGTAATCGCAAAACGACAAAAATTTCCAAAGTATGTAGTTACGAAAGGGAAACAATTTCGTCCCCCCCCCCCCACAAAAAAAAAAAAAAGTGTTAGGTACTATATAATTTAAACATCGTATAAACAAAATCAACAATTCAACTTAATTCATGAAAATAACACCAATAATCGTAAACAATTTTAAAACAAATTGGCTAGAGTTTCCTTTATTTATAGGACTAACCATCCTGTTTAAGAAATAAAAAATAACCCAACAACAATATTCAAAGAGACAATTTATCGGTCAAAATTAAATATTCATGGTCTCTTATGCATCGCCTTTATGGGTCTATCGACAAAACAAAATGCGATATATGTCGATGCTCTCGGTACCACTAAATCACCAGTGCTCCGTCACATCATCCTGACAACCAAGTCCTATAAAACCAAAAAATTGGACAATTAAAATTTAAATACAGTATAAATAGGTCAAATAAGCAACGTGAAGAAAATATCCATAAATAACAATATGAATGGAGACCAAAGGACAATATCCTAATTTACCAACGATATGTACTTACAAAGAACAAAAGAACCAATTGAAAATATTCTATATAATAAAGATTAAATGAATCAGTATTATGCCTTGCGTATATAATGTAATCTGATCATTCAAATATGCAACGATCCCATTAATATATCTATGTTGTAGCCTTTCACATACAATTGTTTCCAAAACTTGCTACATGCATAGAAATATGAGTTTTAAGCTAATAAGAGACTTGTAAAATTTACAACATGTTGGCACAATGCCACTGTGAAACTACATAAATAATTTTTATATAAATGTCATCTAAGATAAGTTTGTTTAAATTTATATTTATATGAGAGAATCAAACCTTTTAGTGAAACGGGTCTCCATTTGTAACGTTCTTTTCCTAGGTGCGCTACATAAAGCAAATGGTTCAGGCGGTCTCTTTAAAATATAAAAACCAACTATTGCTCATTAATCCACTGCGCACATGGATCAGGTACCTGAAACGGAGCAAATACGGTTTGCTTATATTATGTGGGCACGTGAATTTTCAGACATTTATTAGTAAAATGAGCAAACATTCGAATACATGATTAGCTAGATGAATAAATCCATTTGATTAAACAATGGACTACACGTAATGGAATAGCAAACCTACATGTGATCAAGGCTCGACCATGGTAGCTGATTACTACAATGTGTGTATTTGTGAAATCCTTTTATTATCTAAATCGAAGGGAGAACTTATGATGAGAGAGATTGTAGAGGCGATAGCGAGGAGCTCGGAGGGTGAGGGCATAGGCACGGGTTTGTAGTGTGGGAGGGTGCACGCAGAGGAGAGGGGAGAGTGGCGAAGCATGTGTATGCTACACTGTTGAGGAAAACCTAGTCAAGGATGAGGAAAATGGAAGATTAAATAAGGAAAAATAACATTAGTCTAAACAGGTGACTTAATATCCTGAAGAGAAAGGGACTGAAGTAGTTTTTTAATTTTAGTATCAATTAACTACTACCCAAAACAATATGAATAAATTTGCAAACCATTCAGTAGTTTCTCCAAACATCCCATAACATTTAAATGTAATGGTAATATTAGATGGCAAACATCCTAGAACATCTAAATGGTATTATTAGACAAAGGAATTTATGACTATATACATGACCATATGTAAACTGATAAATAAATCCTAAACTTATTACATGAAAATGGAAGGAGTAAATTTACTATCATTTGAACATCCAAGCCCAAGCAATAAAATCTAACTCACGTATTCAACATAACTAAAAAATGAATTATTGTTAAGCATATTAACAAATATATAGTCTATAAAGAAATTAGTATTTAAAACGTACCTAAAGCAAGTGATTCTTTATGCTCTAGGAGGTTACAGATTTGTTGGGGCATTTTCCCAAACACCTAACATGCATACAACTCAAAATTAAAAACCAATCCAAAAAATATAGAAAAGAAAAAGGTAAAACAAAGTAGCTACTAACGAAAAACTCATGTGTCAATAAGCAACCCATCTCAATGTTCAATATATCTTCGAAAAATTAGAACAAACTTAGAACAAAAATGCTTGCAATTAAAAAAAATCCAAGAAAAATGAGTTATCTTCTAATAAGATCGACTTAGAACATTTAAGAACAATTAAAACCAACATTACATATGGAATTAGTAAAATGGTAGACAACAAAAATATAAAAACCAAGAAAAATCTCACCATAAACATACATATATAGAACTATGCATAATCCCATACATTAGTGATTGGGAGGAGATAGATTTATGCATTGGAACTATTGTTTTGGAGGTCGGCTAACGTTAATGGAGATATAGTCCTAATTCATACCAAACTTTTTCTTATCCTCCCATTTCATATTCATCTTACTATGGGTCAATGATGGTGTAGATAATGCAAGTTATGTACTAATTGACCAAACAATATAAATATAAATATATATATATATATATATATATATATATATATATATATATATATATATATATATATATATATATATATATATATATGCAAAAGAAAAAAATGAAGTGTTAAGAAGATGCAATGAAACGGTTTGGAGTTCGGATATTGATGCAATGAAACGATTTGTTCTAATATAACTATACCAGTTATAGCATCAGTTATAGCATAAATTATAGCATATGTTCTAATACACAGTTATATCTAAACATGGGAATTAATATGTGACAAATATGAGATATCTGTTCTGATCGATGTTACAACATTTGAGAGAAAACTACGAAAAACTAAATATGGGAATTAATAAAGTACCAACATTATTTGAGTCCCCTATAAAATCATATGTAACGAAGTGCTCCCACTACTATTTAAGTTACTAACAGATGTAACGAAGTCTAATACCAAAATAAAACGTGATATTGATTTAAAGTGCGAAATAAAATCAGAACTTTAAAGTGCGAAGTACCTGTGAGTGTGAGAAATAGAGGAAATGCCCAAACAAATGCCCATATGCCAAAACAATACCCTCAATATGTAAAAATCATACAAACCTTAATAGAGTAACAATAAAAAGATAAGATTACACATAAAGACTTTCAAAAAGAAAAATGATTAGGCAAAGTCATCCATTTTATCTCATGAGATCTTGAAACAGAGTTGAAATCCACCATACAGATGAAGGGGGGTCCATTAGAGTGTACGTTAGAGAGGTCCTCCCAAAGAACCCTCCTTTAGATATAGTCAGTGTTGGCATATATCATGGACGTTCTAATAGGAGAAGGGTTAGGTTGAATGTCAATGGTAAATAGCTTATTGATGGTGTTAAGGATGACAATAGGGGGATATTATTAGAATGGAAAAGACAAATATTAGAGATTCTAGTTCCTCTATGATTTCCACACACAAAGTTGAGCTTAGCACTGCTCCAGAAATTAGGTATTGAAGTAATATTAACCATGGGCTAAGCAATGCAGACATAATCTAGATTATTATGAAAGAGAATATTCAATAAGGCTCTTTTAGCACGAGGTTTGGCAGTTCTAGGTAGGCTCCTTATATTGTAGTTCCCTAATAAAGAATCGTGAAAACGTAACAAGAAAATTACTCCAATCCATGGACCTGTTTGAGGAAAATGAAAGCGATCAGCGCAGTACAGTCATGACTTATATGAAATCCTCATAATTTAGGCTCATTTTATGGTCCGCATAATATGATCTGCATAGGGGTTAAATAAAACTTATATGAAATCCAACTATAGACACTCTTTCAAACTTAAAAACAAAAGATAAATTAAATTCCAAAGTTAATTTCTATGTAAATATAGCGGTCAGAGTACGTAACCTGAAATATGCATCACTTGTTCTTTCTTTCCAACCTTATGGCCTCACAAGAGTTCACCATTCCACACTAGCATCTCTTTCGTCACTAAATTTGAAAATTCAGTGATGGCTATCAATTAAAACAATTCCGTAAACTCCAGTATCTTCACTAATAGTAACAACCGGGTGTGATTTTACTTGGTATCCCTCCTTAACCTCTGAAGTGTGCTGCAAACCCTGATTAGGGTGTTTCGAGACTATACGCCCTGATTGAAGTGTGCTGTAAACCAATTTCAGTATAGCATTTGTGATAAACATATCTACTTCCCTACCATCAAACTTGAATTAAACACGAAAGAATACCAAAATGCATATAATCCATGCGATATTTAAGCCAGTATGGACAAAAAAATCTCTCGCTAGCGAGACAAATAAAGACACCAAGAATTTGGAAGTTGAGATAGAAGCTGGAGCAACCAAGATAAATTGACCTACCCGTGCACATGCAAATGCACTAAAGCTGAGCTGCGAACTTCTGCGAATCCTTGTCACAAGTTCACTCGCTAAAAAATATAATCTTGCCGCAACCATGTAATACCCCATTTTTTTACGCATAACTATTTTTATGGAAATTGGAGATCATAACTATTTTTATGGAAATTGGGAATTAATTAAATTAAAGGGAGAACATTTTTTTACGAGTAATATGTGTCAAAGGACCTGCTATCTCTGAGAAACCCCGAATAAACCTCCTGTAGTATCCTGCTAAACCCAAGAAACTACGAATCTCCGTCGGCGTCGTGGGCTGTCCCCACTCCTCACCGCTGATAATTTTCCCGGATCGACAGATATTCCCTGATCGGAAATAATGTGACCCAAGAACTGGACTTCCTTCAGCCAAAACCCGCACTTCTCATATTTTGCATATAACTCGTTCTGACGAAGTGTCTGCAAAACCTGCCTCAAATGCTCGGCGTGCTCCTCCTATGTCTGAGAGTAAACCAGAATATCATCAATGAAGACAATGACAAACTGGTCTAGGAAATCCCTGAACACTCTGTTCATCAAGTCCATAAACACTGCTGGAGCGTTGGTCAAGCCGAACGGCATAACCCGAAACTCGTAAGAACCATATCTCGACAAGAATGCGGTCTTTGAGACATCCTCCTCCCTGATACGCAACTGATGGTATCCTGACCTCAAGTCAATCTTCGAGAAGAAAGAAGCTCCTCTCAACTGGTCGAATAAGTCATCGATTCGAGGCAACGGATACTTATTCCGTATCGTGACCTTATTCAACTCTCGGTAGTCCACACACAATCTCAGTGAACCGTCCCTCTTCTTCACAAATAAAACTGGAGCACCCCAAGGTAAGGTACTCCTGCGAATAAAGCCCTGCCCTAACAGCTGCTCTATCTGATCCCGTAACTCTCGCATCTCAGCTGGAGCCGTACGGTATGGTGCACGTGCTATAGGTCTCGTACCTGGTAGCAAATCTATAACGAAATCTATCTCACGACTGGGTGGTAAGCCTGGTATCTCCTGAAACACATCTGAATACTCCCTGACAACCGGGATCGAATCCAAAGGAATCACAACCTCCTTAGAGGTATCCTCCTCTATGTAATACAGATGAGCGGTCGATCCTCCCTCTGGGCGAGGCATCGCCACTATAAACATCTCCTGCCCCGGAATGGCAAAAACGATGCTCCCGCTGAAGCAGTCAATCATGGCCCTATATGCTACGAGCCAATCCATACCAATGATCACATCGTGAACATGCATGTCTAACACTAACATGTCCGCAGGTAATACCAAACCACCAACCTCTACCCCCACTCCCCGGCATATAAAGAAAATAAGTGACCCACTCCCTAATGGTGAGTCGACACACGTCACTGTGCTCTCTGCCGTAGCTAACAATCCTAAAGCTTTCGCGAAGTGTGTAGCTATAAAACAGTGTGTAGCACCCGTATCAAATAACACCCGACCCATAGTGCCATGG
Source organism: Sambucus nigra (assembly GCA_949130495.1). NCBI lineage: Eukaryota > Viridiplantae > Streptophyta > Magnoliopsida > Dipsacales > Adoxaceae > Sambucus > Sambucus nigra. The sequence goes on from OX422212.1 coordinate 34,516,620, forward strand.
ATAGGAAACGTACCCTCGATCGCGGGCGGTGCCTGTGGAACTGCAGCCTGGTGAACGTTGTAGACACGTCCATACTGTAGCTGCCACTGCTGAGCTGGGACTGCTGGAATGGGTGGCAATGCTGCCATCTGCGGCGGTGCAGGAAGAGCGGCGGGAAACATCGGTCTCTGTGGCTCCTGGCGAGCACCCTGCTGTTGCTGCTGTGGGGCCCTGCCCCTATCAGGACAATCCTGCTTCTTATGGCCAGTCTTGCCACAAGTAAAGCACTTCCCTGGGAAGTTCCCTCCCCTCTGCCCCTGCTGTCCCCGGCCCTGGTGGCCGTTACCATTCCTCCCTTGGCCCTGCTGGCCCTGATGAAACTGCTGCCCATTCTGTCCCTGCTGGCCCTGATGGCCGATTGGACCCTGATGGCCCTGATGGAAACCTCCCTATCCCTGCCTGTAGTTCCCTGACTGGAACCTCTTATTATCCCCCTGCTGGGAGCCCTGCTCAGTCTGTCTCTGCCCCAGACCCGATTGTGCCCCGCTGGAACTATGTCCTCCAGTCCTGCCCTGATGGCTAGACTCCCCCGACCGCTTGCCCTCGGCCATGTGAAAACGGTGGTCCTGGCAGTGCAATAATGCAGCGTTAACCACATCAGAATACGTGGCCAACGATAGGTTCCCTAGCAGATGCTGACGGATCCTCCAATTCAGCCCGTCGGTGAACTTCTCAATCTTCTTCTTCTCTATTGGAATCTCGTCTGGAACGATATTCAACAGGTTAGTGAACTCGGCCTCATATTCGGCCACTGTCTTTCCCTCTTGCTTCAAACTCATCAGTTTCCTCCTCATCTCTGTATGAACTGCGGACGGAAAGTACTTGCGGTCGAACCGCACCCAGAACTCCTGAATCGTGAGGGTATCCCTCTCCTCCGCGGTGGTAATAGACTCCCACCACTGTAATGCAGATCCCACTAGCTTGAAAGTAGCTAGCACCTGTTTCTGAACATCAGTGCACTCATGCATCCTCAAATGCCTCTGTATGTCCTTCTTCCATTGGCTCGAGACTACCACGTCTGAGCTACCTGCAAACTCTGGCGGATGCGCTTTCTGAAAAACGTCACGTACACGCTCCCAAGCAGACGGGAATGCATTAACCTGTGCTGGCGCGGCAACCGACGCCTGAGGTGGTGCCTGCTGAATCACGGCTATCGCGGCATTTACCGCTTGAGCTACTATAGCTGCAACCTCAGTGGCGTTCAACATGCCCTGAACTGGAGCGGGCTGGGGTTCGGGCATTGCATTCCTGGGAGCTCGTCGTGCACGTCGTGGAGGCATCTGAAATAAGAACAAAGTTTATAAGTTCACGGTTTATAAACTTAAAATAGCTGAAGAACGAAGCATACACAATAAGAGTACAACAGTCCTAAAATATAGGGCTCTATATTAGAGAAAACGTAGCGGAAACATAATAGCCGTACAGATCCTAAAGGACACTAGAACCTGATGCTCTGATACCACCTGTGACACCCTGACTAATTAAATACCGGGTAGCTACTCCTTTATAAAATTAATTCAAAATGCCAAGTTGGCTCAGTTAATAGCATCACTGTCGAAAACATTTATTATTACTAACCACCTAGTATTTAAAAATCAAGTTGCCAAATTTTAATTTAAGTCTGATTAACATGCAACAATTGTAATGAAGAAATAAATAACACCATTCACCATACTGAAGTAAACTGAATAACCATCACAATAGAGTAAATAAAGTCTGGAGGAAAACTCCTCACTACAATCCCTCAACAGAAATGAATAACCGAAACTGAAATAAAACATGCTAAAGTCTGAAAACTGAAATATAGAAGATGTCACTAAAGAAATGGGCAACATGCCCTACAACTGATAGATGGTGACTCTGGAATCCAAAAGATGGAGGCGTCTACATGCAAATCCCTGTAGCTTCCACAAGCAGCTACAACTCGTCACCTGAATGAGTATCCTATGCTTGGTGTCCTTGTGGATGGGCACCTAAAATGGTTTTACAAAGAAAAAGAGATTTGAAAAGCAAACGGGTCAGAGCCCGAATGTGGAGTTATATTTTAAAAACCTGCAAGTGCTTTAAAAACATTTAAAACATTAAATGCAAAGTACATGTTAGGATGTACACTCGCATGATATTCTCACCTCTCGTCTAACTGTGCACTCCTAACGTAAGTACCCATCTATATCGACCCATACTACTAGCTAACTGACAACATAACTATCTAGACTGCCAAAGGTTCTACCCATATTACTCGGTTCCATTTAACATAACAACGCTCGTAATTAAATAGAGGTTTAACGTAAACTCAGTTACTAAATATGCCAATGGTATAACTATCAGTTAACTCATTATATATCTCGAAACAATACTGTAATATTTTTACAACATTAACATGAGGATTTACATTAATTTAAGGTATATTATTCACATCATAAATATACGATACAAGAACCCCGCAATCTAAGTTATGGTGCACACATACTCTGCTATCCATCCCGGTACATCACGTACATAAGGATTACATATTCCGAATCTCTCAGGAATAGTTCAGATAACACAAATCACAAATAGTGGAGGCGAACACAGTCACCATCACATGGGTCACGCACATACCTACGCTCCCATGGTCAGCGGACTTATTAATATCACAATAAGTCTTTCTATGACCTATGTTCATCAAGGTACCAGTCTATATCCCCCCCGTAGGCACACAAGGAATAGAGTGTCCTAAGCGAACGCAACCTCCCGTGATAGCAAGTATGGTAGGTATGTCATACACACAATCCATATACCAATACTAAGTAAGCACATGTCTTAGTAATACCATATTTTAATCGTAGTACATATTCTCATACTAACTATAATTATCACAATTCGTAGTAATCCGGTTTGTAATTATATGCGCTATAATTCATCCTCACATCACAGTAGATCCTCACGTCTCAACCCAAATGGTTTATTGGATATATCTCTCGTATATAATTTACTCCTCTCAATAACCCAAAAGTCCCAAATCTATCCTTGCATAATCAAAGAATGTTAACTCTACCCTCGAACCAGTTTCCGGGACTCCAAAAATCAAAACAGTCCAAAAAGGACAAAACTGTCAACTCGTTAGAAGTCTCGTTCGAACGAGACTTCGAACGAGTTTGGACTGTCAGGTCGTTAGAAGTCTCGTTCGAACGAGGCTGTTCGAACGAGATCCCAGTTCGTTCGAACGAACTGACCCTTCTAACGATATCTCGTTCGAACGAGATATCGAACGAAAATCCCTACTCGTTAATAACGACTGGTCAACTCGTTAGAAGCTCGTTCGAACGAGTTCGTTCGAACGACCTGGGGCTGCTTCTAACGAGCTACCAGTTTCGGCCCAGATTTCTCCCCAATTCGTTTTTCACCATCTTTAACACTTCAATCCTTCTCTAAAGTTCATCCCAATAACGTTTTAGGGTCTCTAATTCATCCTAAACATATTTACATCATCTCCTAACATGTTTTCAAGGATTAAATCATCATACCATCAACTAAATCTACAAATCTCTACACTTTTCCCATTTTCTCTAGAACATGAACCCTAGGTTTATATCATCATCAAATCCCAGAATTTATTTCGTTTTAATTCCTTCAAATCACAATTAATATAAGGGAAATCATCTACCTATTATACTACATGCAATCCTCTTCATAATTTCCAAGATCTAAACTTCAAACTACATGGGTTTTCATTATCTTTCAAGAACAATTGGAATTTATCAATTTTCTAACATGGAGGAAACATTCTACGAATTTAAATATGATTAAAACACTTGCCTTGGTTTGATTTCTGAATTTGGTGTGGATTCGGTGTAGAATTTCTGCAGAATTCCTCTCTCTCTCTCTCCTTCTCCAAGCTTTCTTCTCCAAAAAGCTATGGTGGCTAGGGTTTGCTTTGGGGAACTTATGAAAACCTAATTTTAATAAACCTCCGTAGCTTGTTGGGTTAATAAGGGTTGGTTGGGGTCAATTCCTTATCAGATTACAACTCTCAATTTTCGTCACTTTTAATTACCTAAAAATACCAAATTACTAAAATACCCTTTATGGTGCCGGAGTGGCCTAAAAATACCCCGGGACCCAAACTATACCCCCGGCTAGTGTTTTCTGACTATCTCGACCCTTCCGGACGCGTTGGGGCACTCAAAACGACCATACGGATTATCGATTTTAAATTCACTTTTATTAACAAAAATAATATACCGTGACGCGGCGGTCCCACGCGTCTCAACAAAATTTCTAAAATGCCGTATATAAATCTCACGACAAATTTTATAATACCAAATACATATATAATCATATATGCACATAATCAAATACCAATTCGCATCTCATTAGTATTTATAACCCGGATTAATTTCCAATTAATACGCAATTTAATTAATTAATCCCAAAAATAATTATATTCAAAAGTACGGGGTATTACAGCTTATTGTTCAAAATATTATGTGTATAACATACCTAGTTACTGGCTATCGAACAGAGGTTAACGCGTTGTGGACAATCGAATCTTGTGTGCCTTCGGAGGATTTAGAGTTGTACCATTAGAGCATGAAATCTAGGTATGGGCTATCAGTGAGAACGATAATGATGACGGTCGTATGTGTGCGTAGGTATGTTCGGAGCCCATCGGCTTGGTACTATGTTCGCCTCCAATATGTGTTTATGTTTCTTTTGGTTCTCGAGAGATTGAACCTGTTGTCCTTAATGCGTGAGCTTTACAAATGGACTAGATAGCCGAGTATGCGTAGTACTAATGGGTTCTTAACCATGGGTGTAATATTTCTATATTTATATAATTTGATATGTATACGTAAAGTGGATAAGGTGTGTATACCGAAAATCATGTTTGGTGCCTTATGCTGTTGACACTATATATTTTATGTACACTTATGGTACTATCCGCTGAACATTTAGAAGAATACGAGAATAAAACTAAAGAAATCCTAATTCTATTCCGAAATCATAATTACATCGGTTATGAGTTATTAGGGAGACTTTCAAACATCATATTATACACTTAGTAGTCAGTCAGGGTATTATGACTAGTATGGGTAGTTAGGCCCATTAGACGTGCACACTAGATCGAGGGGTGAGTATCTCAAGTGAGTATGCTAAGTTAACTTGATTAATAATTGTGCTAATTGAATCAATTTAAGCACTTGCTATCTAAAACTGTTTTCAACTCGAGCTCTGACCCATTTTTCTTTATATCTCTCTATTGTTCCATTATTTTAGGTGCCCAGCCACAGGGACATCAACCTTAGGAGACTCTATTCAGTTGCCGTGATGTAGCTGTGGTGGAAGCTACAAGATTATTATTAGTAGACGATTCTGCCTATCCTTCATTTTTCAGTTATTCATCTTGTTGGACATGTTGTCCTTACTCATTCTTACTTTCAGAGATTTAGTCGTTTTAAACTCTCTCTTAGATTTGGTTTCTTTCATTTGATTTATTGTATGGGATTCTATTTGGAGATGTTTACTCCAACCATTTATTTTACTTCAGTCGGACTTTACTTATGTTACTGTAATGCATGGTATTTATTGATATTCTTTTGGCAGTAGTTAATGACAAGATAAAATTGGGACACCAAACTTTTTAGAATACTAGGTGGTTAGTTTAATTAAATTAAAATTTGATTTCTTGACAGTGATGTATTATCTGAACCAACTTGATATTCTGAAATTAATTAATTAAGGATTGATCACCCGGTAATTAATTAGGAGGGGCGTCACAGGTGGTATCAGAGCATCAGGTTCTAGTGTCCTTAGGATCTGTACGACTTATTATGTTTTCGTGTAGCGTCCTTTGATGTAGAGCCCTATTATTAGGACTGTTGCACTCCTTAATTTCATTTTGTAGACTACGTTCTTCTGCTACAATGATGTGTATGGTCGATAGACTTATGTAATTCATTTGAATTTCAGATGTCCCTTATGAGGAAGATACAAACTAACACTGCTGAAGGAGCAAATGCGGGACAAGACCAACAAGTACCTCAGGTACACCAAGGAAGAGAGGAAATCGCTGAGATAACGAATATCGTGGCACAAGCAGTGACTACAGCAATATTGCAGTACCAAAATAGCAGTTTACAGCTTCGAGGGGGCAAAAAAATGAGAGAAGTTGAGCAACATGACATTGCTAAAGTTAGCAATAAAAGGAAAATACCGCCGCAGCAGCGATAAGTGCCTCAGAGTCATCAAGGACGTGAGAATAATAGGAAGGGCGGGAAGCGCCGAACCTGCCAGAGCCAACAAAGCCAGGAGAAGAGGGCTACCACCAAGAGGTGTTTTAAATGTGGGAAAATTGGCCATACCCGTCGGGACTGCCCAAATTCGGCTAGTGAGGAACCTCATCCCAATCGGCAAGGACAACAAAGCATAAGAAGGAAAGGGTTTCAGGGTCAGTATCATAAGTGTGAAAAGCAGGGTCACCGGTGGAGGGACTGCCCGCAACAAGATAAAGTAATAGGACATGATGCCCAACATGAGGAAGCCCGAATAGTTACCCCAACATCACAGGCACCACAACAACATCAAGGAGTACAACATGAATGTACCTATAATGCCAGATATGCGGTTATGCCACTAATACCGCAACCATCACCTACGTTTGGAGGTACGGTACTTCACTAATTATAATGTCTTTTAAGATAAAAAGGAAATCTCGAATAACTTAGATGTGCTATAGTTTAGTACTAATACTCTGAGAAACGTAAGCGTAGAATACATTATTGTCCTGAATTTCGAATTAGTTAACGACGGTTTGAGTGATAATAGACCATTACAGTAGTATTTTTGTGTTCATTAGAAATTGCACTAAGTGTCACTTGAGAAGAGGCAGGGCTATATATACATATTTTTAGTTGGTAGCGTATAAAGACTTCGTAAAGTACGTCATCTAGTTATATCTAATCCTGGTGGGTACAGACGTATATTAATTCAAGATTTGATGAAATGTTTCCGAGCATGAGGATTACACATAGTGTATACTAGAGTCTAATGCCAAGTTAGTAGGAGGAATGTGTGGAGTGTAGCCTCACGTGGCATGAGAATAGGTAAGTTAATTTCTTAGCAAGAAGTAAGGATACGAGGTACAAGTCAGATACCGATGGCCCCAAATCTCCTTGACCGACAATGTTAGATAGTAGTGTATCGGGGGGGTTCCTTATTTGGATTTTGCTTTACGAGACATCCCGCGCATGAAACCTAGATAACGTCGGGACTTGGGAGTATTTGACCTTTAGTACACAAATTAGTACCCTAATTGTCATCTGTAAAGGGGACGATAACTTAAGAATTGTCAAAAGTCTTACCTCGTAAATAGATGGGAGAGTCAGGAGGCTATTATGGCTACAATTATTAGACTGATTGAGCTTAACCCTATCGAACCTTTGAAGTTACAAGGTCAGGTAGAGCAGAAGTTGGGCCAGGGGTTTATTCGTAGGAGTACTTCACCTTGGAGTGCCCCTGTGCTGATCGTTAAGAAGAGAGATGGATCATTACATGTGTATTGATTACTGAGAGTTGAATAAGATCACGACACGAAATAAGTATCCGTTGCCCGAATTGATGACCCATTCGACCAGTTGAGAGGAACCGCCTTCTTCTCAAAGATTTACTTGGGGTCAGGATACCATCAGTTAAGGATCAGGGAGCAGGATGTGTCGAAGACTGCTTTCTTGTCGAGATATGGTTCCTATGAGCTTAGGGTTATGCCTTTTGGGTTAACTAACGCCCTAGCCGTGTCTATGGACTTTATGAACAGGGTATTCAGAGAGTTCCTGGATCAGTTCGTTATTGTCTTCGTAGATGACATCCTGATTTACTCCCAGACCAAAGAGGAGCACGCCGAACATTTGGGGCCGGTTTTGCAGACACTACATCAGCACGAGTTGTATACAAAATATGAGAAGTGTGGGTTTTAATTGAAGGAGGTACAGTTTCTGGGGCATATCATCTTCGATAGAGGGGTATCTGTGGATCCGAGGAAGGTGTCAGCGATGAGGGAGTGGTAACAACCCACGATACTGACCGAGATACACAGCTTCGGGGGGGGGGGGGTTAGCCGGATACTACAGGAGGCTTATTCAAAGGTTTTCAAAGATAGCGGGTTCGTTAATGCACTTGACTCGCAAAGGGGTTCCATTTATCTGGAGTGACGCCTGTCAGTTAGCCTTCGATGAGTTGAAAGATAAGTTAACCTCAACACCAGTGTTAGCATTACCCAGGCTGGGAGTGGAGCATTTAGTCTACACAGATGCGTCCTTATTAGGACTTGGAGGTGTACTTCAACAGGAAGATCAGAAGATAGCTTATGCCTCCCGTAAGCCTAAAATCTCACGAGAGGAATTACCCCACCCACATCTTGGAGTTAGCAGCAGTCGTGTTCGCACTTCGAATTTGGAGACACTACCTCCTAGGGGAGAAATTTCGCTTGTTCAAGGACCATAAATCACTACAGTATCTCTTCACACAGAAGGAATTAAATATGCATCAATGTCGATGGCTTGAGTTCGTAAAGAATTATCAATTTGATATTCAGTACTATTCGGGAAAGGCTAACGTTGTAGCAGACGCGTTGAGCCGTAGGCCAGTTGGTGAGGTGGCTGAGGTGTGGAAAGAGAAATGGAAGGAGTTAGGGAACCAGGATGCGGTGGCTCGATCGTTTATGTCTGCCATAACGATTACGCCCCAAATCATTACGGGAATAGTACAGGCTCAGGAAGATGATCCATTCTGCCAAAGTCAGATAATGAAGCTTCTAGCCGAGGGGGCTGAGTCTTACACCATGGGTTCTGACGGGGGGCCTACGTTTTAATGGGAGATTGGTTGTCCCCAAGGGTGAAGATCTGCGACATAAGGTGATGACAGAGTCACATGGTTCTCGATTTGCAGTGCATCCCGGCGAGGATAAGATATACCAGGACATGCGTAGACAGTACTGGTGGAGCGGAATAAAGAAGGATATTGCTAAATTCGTCTCGAAATGTGCCACTTGTCAGTTGGTAGAGGTGGACCATCAGAGACCGGCGGGACTTCTACAACCATTAGAGGTTCCTATGTGGAGATTGGAGAGAATTTCCTTGGATTTCATCACTGGATTACCTACATCACAGAGGGGTCACGATTCGATATGGGTGAGAGTGGATCGACTGACCAAGGTAGCCCACTTTCTGCCAGCCAAAACAGACTACACCGAGGGACAGTACGCCCAGTTATTTATAGCAGAGGTAGTTAGACTCCATGGAGTGCCTCTCAATATCATGTCTGACAGAGACAAGATGTTCGTTTATCGATTTTGGGAGTGTTTTCAGGAGGCATTGGATACGGAGTTGCGGCTGAGCACAGCCTATCACCCGCAGACGGATGGTCAGACAGAGCGAACGAATCAGATGTTGGAGGACATGTTACGGATGTGCATCATTGATTTTGGTTGAAGTTAAGAGCAGTACCTTCCACTGGTGGAGCTTGCCTATAACAACTCCTACCAATTTACTATCAGTATGGCTCCATTCGAGGCCCTATAGGGTAGATCTTCTCGTATCCCAGTGTGTTGGCTAGAGGTGGGGGATGAAAAATTACTGAGTCCGAAAGTGATTCAAGATACTTTGACAAGGATAGAGTTGATACAGAGCCGTATTTGAGTTGCTCAGGATTGGCAGAAGAGTTATGCCGATGCAAAATTTTATTTTCGAGAGTTCAATATTAGGGATCACGTATTACTTTGGGTGTCCCCTATGAAGGGAGTTATGCGCTTTGGGAAGAAGGGAAAGTTGGCACCTAGGTATGTAGGGCCATTTCCCATCATCGAGAGGATTGGGACAATTGCGTATAAACTTGGGTTACCGGAGCACTTGCATAGAGTCCATGACTTGTTCCATATTTCTTCGAGATGATTTAGCCCATACTCATATTGCGTTGGAGGAGATAGACTTACAACCTGATAGCTCATACGAGGAAGGACCGTTTGCTATCCTGGATCGTAGTGAGAGGAAGTTGAGGTCGAAAGTAATACCACTAGTACGTGTTCAGTGGAGGCACCATAATGTTGAGGAATCAACTTGGGAGCGCGAGGATGACATGCGTGAACGTTATCCAGAGTTATTCTTGCCAGGTATATATATTTTTTTTCTTCTGAATTTCGGGACGAAATTCTGTTATTAGGGGGGAAGTATGTAATACCCCGTATTTTTACGCATAACTATTTTTTTTGAAAATTGCAGAGCATAACTAGTTTTATGGAAATTGGGAATTAATTAACTTAAAGGGAGAAAATTTAAATTGAAATTAATATGATTTTATGATAATAATCACTAACGGGATGAGAGTTAGTAATTATTGAAATAATAATATGGCCGGGAATGAGATATACGACAGTTATGTTAAAATATTTGGGACGCGTATTAGTCGCGTTAATTGTATATATTTGGGAGGTTAAAAGATAATTTATTTTTGTATAACTCGGACGACTATTTTGAGTGCGCCAGAGTGTCCGAAAGGGTCGAAATAGTCAAAAAACACTATTCGGGTATTTTATTTGGAGTCCGGGGCATTTTAAAAGAAAACGGTACCCCGAAGGGGTATTTTGGCCTTTAGGAATTTTAAGGTAATTAAATGGACGAAAATTGGGTTAGTTAAAAAGGCATTAAGGGTTAGTGGTTGTCAGTTCAACTTATGTGAAAATAGAGGAAAATAGAGAGAGAACCAAGGAAGAAGAAGGAGACTCCATTGGAGTCTTAACCAAGAATTCAACCTTTCACAACAAAAAGTACACCAACGTGTAGATCGTGTCAGGAGGATCGTCCCTATACCAATTTCAACGCGCAAATCAAAAGTTCATTTTTAAGGCAAGTTATTATCTTGCTCTTCTCTTAGCAATTATTACTCCTATTAACATATATTGAGGTTTTAGAACAACAAATACCAATTTGGGTTTTCGTATAATAAAATCGTGTAGAGATATTTAGAAAAATCTGATGAGGGTTTGCATATAGAGGATTTCCCCCTCAATAGAAATGTGAAAGTTGATGAACTAGATGTAAATCACGAATTAAAATGGAGCTTTTATGAACAAATAAAATCTGGGTTCCTATTAATAGGGTTTGTGGATTTTTTTTGGGGGGGATTTATCGAAATTACATGATGATTAGAAGGATTTGACCTCCAAAATTATGTTATTATGTGTTCTAAGATGACTTAGGATAGTGGGAACATTGTATTTGGGTTGAAATGAATTTAGGTTGAGTTTTGAGTGGTGAAAATTGGGAAAAACGAAGTTGAGAGACGAACTGGGCAACTTCAGAAATTTCATTAGAAGTCCAGCCCAGGTCGTTCGAACGAGACTTCTAACGAGGCTATAGTAGCCCTTCTAACGAGTTTGGGGGTTCGTTCAAAACCCTTCGTTCGAATGACCCTCATTCGAACGAGATTTCTGGGCCTTCTAACGAGATTTCAGAATGGTCCTTTTTAAGCCGATTTTGTTTCGAACTTCCCGTATGATTATTTTAATGAGTGTTAAACTAGAATGATCGTCAAGTGACTTATATTGATAATTATAGTGAGAGGAGAATATGTCGACCCTCGGAAGGTTTAAAATTTATAAAATTGAGGAGGTGCGAAAATACAAGGTAGGGTATACACGAATAAAGTACGGGTTCTGCAAACACTAGACTGTGGGAAAGCTAATAGATTTATATAAGTGGTGTGCATGATTATTGTTCAAAATATTATGTGCATAACATGCCTTGCTACTGGCTATCGAACGGAGGTTAACGCGTTGTGGAGAATGGAATCTTGTGTGCTTTCGAGGGATTTAGAGTTGTACCACTAGAACATGGAATCTAGGTACGGGCTATCAGTGAGGGCGATAGTGTTGACGATCGGATGGGTGTGTAGGTAAGTGCGTAGCCCATCGGCTTGGAACTATGTTCACCTCCAATATGTGTTTATGTTTCTATTGGTTCTCGAGAGATTGAACCTGTTGTCCTCTATACGTGAGCTTTGCAAATGGACTCGATAGCCGAGTATGCCTAGTACTAATGGGTTCTTAACCAAGGGTGTAATATTACTATATTTATATAATTTGATATGTATACGCAAAGTGAATAAGGTGTGTATACCAAAAATCATGTTTGGTGCCTTATGCTGTTGACACTATATATTTTATGTACACTTGTGGTACTATCCGCTGAACATTTAGAATGATACGAGAATAAAACTAATGAAATCCTAATTCTATTCCGAAATCATAAGTACATCGGTTATGAGTTATTTAGGGAGACTTTCAAACATCATATTATACACTTAGTAGTGAGTCAGGGTATTATGACTAGTATGGGTAGTTAGGCCCGTTAGACGTGCACACTAGATCGAGGGGTGAGTATCTCAAGTGAGTACGCTAAGTTAACTTGATTAATAATTGTGCTAATTGAATCAATTTAATAACATGATATTTAAAACTGTTTTCAACTCGGGCTCTGACCCATTTTTCTGTATATCTCTCTATTGTGCCATTATTTTAGGTGCCCAGCCATAGGGACATCAACCTTAGGAGACTCTATTTAGTTGTCGTTCTGTAGCTGCGCTGGACGCTGCAGGATTATTATTAGTAGACGATTCAGCCTATCCGTCCTTTTTCAGTTATTCATCTTGTTGGACATGTTGTCCTTACTCATGCTTACTTTCAGAGATTTATTCATTTTAAACTCTCTCTTGGATTTGGTTCCTTCCATTTGATTTATTGTATGGGATTCTATTTGGAGATGTTTACTCCAACCACTTATTTTACTTCAGTCGGACTTTATTTATGTTATTGTAATGCATGGTGTTTATTGATATTCTTTTGGTAGTAGTTAATGACAAGATAAAATTGGGACATCAACCTTTTTAAAATACTAGGTGGTTAGTTTTATTAAATTAAAATTTGATTTCTCTGCAGTGAGGCATTATCTAACCAACTTGATATTCTGAAATTAATTAATTAAGGACTGATCACCCGGTAATTAATTAGGAGGGGTGTCACAAGCCACTGAAAATGGGAACCTTGTTATATACATAACTGCTTCACATATTGTGTATGATGTGTACAAAACTGCCACGTTTACAAAATTGCTAAAATGTGTCTAATGTCAAAGTAGAGTAACAATTTAAGATTATATATGTATAGACTTAAAATGAATTTAAATAACTCTGAAAGAAAGAATAATCTATAATTAAAACCATATCAGTTGGACCATAACATTTGTGTCATATGCTTCTTGAATGAGATAAATGCATGTATTCTGGACAATGGGAAGGTATAGAAAGCAACACGACGTGGCTTCCTGAAACTTATAAATTATTTATTAAGGACCACCGCACGACTCACCGCAACTGGTCAGAAACCCCATATATATATAATTTATATAGCAGCCTATATAACATCTATATAGAAGCCTATATAGCAGCTATATAGAAGCTATGTAGCAGCCTATATAACAACTATTATATGGCCATTTTTGAGAGCCTGGACTCCCCCAAACATCACAGTATCCGGAAAGCATAAAGCACAAACATCCCATACAAAATTAACCAAGTCTTTTGATGCACATATTTAATATGAACCAATGAATATGATACATAAGCATCTAAATTCCAAGTAATTGAACCAAAGAATTGAAGTTGAAATGATATGACATTAATATTGAAATTAATTAACAGAACCAAATAATCACCAAACAAGAATACTATCCTATTAGATACAAATCCATGCCAGAGTAGTTACTACACTCGTAACTCATCAAAGATTTGGTATGGGGGACTGACTGCTGCTACATTCCTTCTCAGGAAGATAAATAACATGCTTCAATCCATGGCACCTAATGCCTGCTTTGTTAACTTTTTACTTAATCTAGACTCATAGGAATACAAATGAATATGATATTACACATCAAGTTTTGTTAAAGTCATATAGTAAATTAATAGATATATACATAATATTAACAAATAGGACTACACATTAGAACATACATATTTTCATCGAATGTCAAGTTGATTTTAACTCAAAAAACTCAATAAGATAAATCACATGTTTCAATCCATGGCACCTAATGCCTGCTTGGTGAACTTTTTACTTAATCTAGATTCATAGTAATACAAATGAATATGAAATTACACATCAAGTTTTGTTAAAGTCATATAGTAAATTAATATATATATAAGAAATATTAACAAATAGGACTACACATTAGAACATACATATATAGGAAATTGACAAAATTACACCCACACTTCAGTTAATACCATAGTTCGCCAAACAAATTTATCGAGTAGCCCAGAAAGCATGTCAAACTTATACCAAAAGCAGAAATTCTGCATAGCTTCCATTAAAGAGTTGCCACATCTTTGAGTGACTCCAACATTGGTTCTCTTTTAAGCAATACTTTAAAATAACTCTGCAAATAGAAATAAAGAATGTTAATGAGCTATACTTATTGTTTGGCTCTTTGAATCCAATAAACAACAAATATGAATTCATAGGTTTAAAGAGAAACATATACGTCACCACACTAGTGAAACATAAGCCTCAACCATGTATAAACTCATAGGGAAAATAAAGTAAGTAGCCTCAAAATACGTCGATATTGCATTGACAAATTCTACAAAACTTAAATCACATGACATTTTCTGCAAAACTTAAAACTTAAATCAACACCCCATAGATCGCAGTTCACCGACTTGGATCATTTAAGAACCTCAAGCTTCTTCACTAATTCAATAGGGAAAACATAAACGACACACCAATCATTTCTTTGATTTAATATGTTTCAAGGCCTTATTGTAAGATCTTTAACATTTCATCAAAGCGTATTTTACAGAGTGTAAGAGCCTGAATGTAAACCATTTTACCGAGAGTAAGATGTATTTTATGTAAAATATTTTGTGAAAGGAGCATATAAATTTCATCTATCGATTTACAAAACTTAAATTTTTTAAAAACTGCCAACATTTGGATAACCTACCTGTTTCCTTAACACTACCAATATTTTCTAACACGTGCCTATAGCACTCTATCAAAAATCATGTGACATTTGATTTTTGTTCTCAAAAACAAAAAAAATAAAAGTATAATATCACTGTTTAATACCTATAAGCAAGTTAATGATGTATATGATTTAGATCGGCTTAACACTTCAAAGTCAGGTGTATTACCGCGCTTAAAGTGCTTCTTGAAATTGACCCCTTGCAGCAAGAGTTCTGGTAGGGTTTCCTTTAGTGCTATTTTCGTCTTCAACAATATCAGGTGTGGTGTGTTAGCATTCCTTTGTTGATCATAGATGATTCCGGTCTTTGGCCGAAAAGAGATGACAACCTATCAAATAAATATTTAGTGCATCTGTGAGTGAAAAAATTGACACTCAAGTAAATATTTAGAGGTCTGCAGAAGGAAAAATACATGATTAGGTCCCAAAATTGGAGGGAATACCTATTTAGATCCCAAAATTGGAGGGAATACCTCTCGTAATCTGCAAAAGGAAAAATAAACAAAAAAACATAAGAAATAAAGCCCTAAATTCAGAATTTCTTACCGAAGTTGTATGTACCTATTTAGATCCAAAAATTGAGGAAAAATAAACAACAAAAACATAATAAATAAAGCCCTAAATTCAGAAACATACCTATTTAGATCCCACAAAAACATAAAGAGAAACATCGCAGAGAGAAGCCTAAGAGAGATAATAGAGAATGTCGAGGGGGGATACATGGCTTGAGAAAGAAAGAGAGGGGGAGAATGAGAGCAAGATGGGTGTGAGCGGGGGGAGATGTCGAGAAAGAGAGATGGGTTGTGTGTGTAAAGTGGGAGTTAGTTACCAAAATGCCCCATGTTTGAATTAAAGTGAAAGGGTGATGAGTACAAAAAGAGGGGGAAATCAAATAATTTGAGGGGTAGGGTTGTAAAAAAGAAAGAGATGTGATCTCAGCCATTAAAATATGTAAGGAGGTGGCATCGATCCGCACCATTAAAAATGTGTACATTTTCAAAAACCCAACTACTTTATATATATATATAAGAGTTTTAAATGTATACATGTGAATTAAACGAATATGTGAACATTGAAAGGATAACTAGTGTAAAGTTATATGAATCGATTAATGATAACATTATAATTGAGAATTATAATGATATAGCTTATGAAAGAGCTCATTCGGAATAAAAGAAATAAAATATGTGTAGCACAATTGGATTAGAATTTTAGAGTGTGGGCTAAAATTAGTGAAGATACTAGTTAAGTTGGGTAGCATAACTAGGGTGTTAAAATATGCGCGTTCGGTTCGCACTATAAATAGGGGACGAGGATTATCTCCTATGAGTACGATGCCACTTTAAATATGAATGATTATGCATCATTTTCATCGTTGCATTTCAAATACTTGCAAAAATTTTGAAATGGTTTTGGGATCTGACCCATGTCAAAAATACTTTTTTGAAACCTTTTAGGTGCTTAGCCACAAGGTCACCAAGCTTAGCTAACCGTCTAGTCAGGCGATGTTGCATCGGTTGTAGATGCCTATAGGGATTTATTAGACAGATCTATCATTGTTATCTAGATAGTATGGTTACTTAAGGTTCTAGTTCGGGCTTGTCCCCAAGTTAGACAACGATTGTATTATTCAGTCTTTACTTTATTTTGGATCTCAGTCAAATTATTGTATTGGGATTTATCGCGAGTTTTTCGATTAATTTATTTATTTTATCCCTCAGCTTTTATTTCATTCGCGTGGTGAATATGTATTTAAATTATTTAAAATGATTTTTTGTACGATGCAATCTTTTATTAACGCATGTTATTTTGTTTTGAAAAATTTGACACCGGGCTTAATAGGTTATTAGTAATTAATTTAGTTTCTGACAGTAATACAAAGAATGAGCCAGACTAAGATTCCTCTTTTATTTTAGTAGAGGGTTGGCCACCCGTTATTTAATTAGGTGGGGTATCACAAATGGTATCAGAGTATCATGTTCTAGTGTTCTTAGGATATGTGCGGACTTACTACATTTTTAGCGTTGTTTTTTCTTCAGTGTAGAGCCCCATGCTTTGTAATTTTGATTCATATTAAGATTTACATTCTCCTACTATTGTGTATAATTGAAGTGAATCTTACACGAATTTAATTTGGTTTCAGATGCCAAACAGGAGAGGAAGACCAACTCGAGTAGCCAGGGGGGCCACAGGAGAAGATGCTCAACCGGAATCATAAACTATTCAGGGGACGATGACCGTAGCAGAGGTCGCCACTATTATTTTTCAGGGAGTTAATGTCGTGATGACTTCGATGACACATCAATTTCCCTGAGAACCCCCACAGCAGCCAGTGGATCCAATTCAGGCCCACGCAGTGTTGTTAGTATGGGAAAGAGTTAGAGGGACCTTTCAAAAGGCCATCCGTCGGAGTTTCAGGAATATGCAAACGTTGTAGTAGTTATCTAATAAAAAAATGACATCCATAGGCACCTACGTATGGTGGAGTGCAATGATACTCAAAAATAAATTTTGGCAACTTTCAATCTTGTAGGAGCAGTATTGCAGTGGTGGGAGTTAGTCACCATATCTGAGGAGAGAGATACCGTGACTATCAAATAATTTTGGGTGCAGTTCGACTGCAAGTTCTTCCTATCTGTCGTTCAGATAGAGATGTGGAGGAACTTTCTAGACATATCACAGAAGGGACGGACAATGGACGATTATGAGGAAGAATTTAGTTTTTTAAAAAACTTTATGCCCGATGAGGTAGATATGGAGAAGAAGAAGGTCCTTAAGTTTGTTAATGAACTCACGTGGAGGATTCATCATCACGTTTTTGGAAAATTTGGCATTGATGACCTACACTAATGTCATCAATTTCGTACGTTTATGCTGTCAATATTATCGCATCCATATGAAGGGAGAGAAGAGAGTTGGAGAGTCCATCCAGTAGGGCAATGCGAGATACGATAATTCTAGTGGGTCACCATAAGGGGATACCCAACAAGGGAAACCGTCTAAGAGATTCAGATCAGTGGGATCTGATCGAGTGATGGTGGATACAGCTAGGGCCAACAATTCCTGCATCGTATTTCATGATCCAAGGGAACAACAGGGTGGCCATAAGGGCCGAGGCCACCAGGGCTAGAGAGCAGGGTAGCCCTGACATGGCTGTAGGGTCAGAGATATGGGGATTTCATGGGTAGGTATTTTACATATGGAGAACAGGTCCATATACATCGAGCTTGTTCGTAGGGAGTTATGGAATAAGGGCAGGGTGCCCAACAAGGGCAATAATTACAACAGTTTTTGGGGTAGTTCGAGCATGAGTAGTACATTCTTGAATCAGTTGAATAACCAATGTCATTAGAAATTGAAGGTATGCTTTATGCTTTCTATCCATGGGTAAATGGGGTACGTTTTATGTGGCACGGGTCCATCACAGTATTTTGTTAGCATAAGATTTGTGCTTGAGACGGGTTTAGTGGAGGAAGCTTTAGTATTTATATTATGAATATATATATATATATATATACCATTGGGTAACGACGCTTTCTTTGGTTCCATCTGTAAGGGAGCATGTGTGGACGTTGGGAGGATATATTTTTATGGATCTACTCATTTTGAAGAGTTATGTTATTTGAGTATGATTTTATACTGGGTATGGACTGGTTAGTGACGGTTTGAGCGATGGTGGACTGTTTCAGTAAAGATATCATGTTCACTGTTCCATGGTAGGATATGTTGCTTTACGATGTCTCATCCTGAGAGAGGGTCGAGATCACATTTATATTATATTGTAGAGGAGACTTTGGAGAGTATAGTTGTATCTTTATATTTGATCCCCATGCATAAGGTCTTTACTTGTGTGATACAAGGGATATCAGGATTACTATCGAGGGGAGGGATTAAGCTTGTCATTGATTTAGCACTAGGGACTTAGTAATAATGCAAGCATTGTATTGTATGACTCCTTTAAAGAAGTGGAAGTTGATAATTATACTTAGTAATTTTGGGATTAGCACTCAAATTCAGACCTTTAGACAAAATGAAAATGGGCCCTTTGATCGATGTTGGGAGAGATCTAATGAATTGATCCACACGTGCCCTCATCACGATTTTGAGAAGTGGAGACTCGTTTCCTACTTCCACTATGGGCTAAGCTTAAAAACTAAGCCACTCATTGAGATTATGTGTCTAGAAAAGTTCTTAATATTAGACGAAGACGATGCAGATGCCCACTTTAAGTCATCGATGAGACTACTCAAGCATGGGACGCATCGGATCAAAGTACCCAAACCAAGCCTAGATAAACATCCACGACTCCTTTCGCATTCGATTCTATCAATTGGATAAGGAAACCGAATTAAAACTTGAAATTAAACAACTAGCAAAGAGTCTAGATGACGTGGTTGAGGCTAGGGGGAGAGACATATCCAGTTCCACTCGATCATTGAGATAGGAGGTGTGGCTATTTGTGAGGTGGGACATTCAACAAATGAATGCTCGATGACACCCGCCTACAAAGTAATGCTCCAAAAGAAAATAGAAGCAGTAGGAGCTTTCAAGGGTAACTTTAATGCCTCCACACGAGAATTCTAATAACCCTTCATGGTAAAACCATTCGGGTTTTAGTTATAGGAAAACCAACACAACGATGAATCCGAATTCACTTATTTCCCAACACCCGCCACCACTCCTGCCTTTCCAACAAGATCCACCCATACAAGCACCCCCTTATGCGCCTTATATTACCACACAACAAAGAACTCTTGAGGATCATTTAAACAAATTCATGCAAAGTTAGTCAACGATAAAATCTCAAAATGCCCCAAACTTTGCCGACTTAAAGGCGTCACTATCTAAGTTGCAATCTTCCCTAAGTGTCCTAGAGAAGGTAAAGCTTCTCGTACAAGGCCAAAGACCTCCCCAAGGTTAATTTTTTTTATATCTAATACCCAGGAGAACAAAGGGCAATGTCAAGCGGTTACCACTCTACGTAGTGGGAGGCTTGTTGACTAGTCTCCTCCCCTACACGATGAGCAATATGATAAGAAGGTTTTATCCAGCACGAAAGTGGTCGAAGATTCCCCCTTGGAGGAGAGTGACAAAGAGGACATAACTACCCCCGAGGTGGTAGTGAAACCCCCTAATTTCGTTCGTTATCCTCAACGGTTGGTCCCTCCCCCTAAAGGGGCCACCCACAAAGATATCTTAGAAGTGCTTTAGCAAGTAAAGAATTTACCTTTTCTCAAGGAAATAAAGAAAATTCCCGTCGATGCGAAGTTCCTTAAGGACTTGCTAACGGTGAAACGTAGACTAAAGGTAAAGAAGAAGGTATTCCTAGCACAAAACCTAAGTTCGGTACTTTTGAGCGACCTCCCGCCAAAGTATATAGATCTGGGTGCACCCACCATCTCATGCACCGTTGGAGTGAGAAAAATTAAGAGAGAGCTATTAGATTTAGGGGAAAGTGTTAATATTATCCCTTATTCTATCTATAGACAACTTGATTTGGGTGACCTTGAGCACAAAAATTACTCTCCAACTTGCGGATAGTTCCGTGAAGATACCTTGGGGGATTATTGAGGATGTAACCATCTAAGTCGACACTTTCTACTTCTCGGTAGATTTTATCATTTGGGACACAGATCCATCCTCTCCCTGGAGCCATCATATTCTTGTGATCCCTAGCTTCCCATTCTTAGCTACTTTTAATGCATTGATTAATATGAAAAATGGGCAGATGAAACTCACGTTCAGGAATATGACTCTTAAGACTAACATCTTTAACATCACCAAGAAAATAGGTGATGAGGATGAGTTGTACGGGACATATATTATTGAGGAGGTAGTATACGAACACTTTGACATTAATAACACTAGGGATCCATTAGAATCGTATCTTATTACGGTGAGTGAGAGCAATAATGCGTACATCGAGTCGAGAGAGAGGAGAAGAAGATATGAGAGTTATTGGATGGGAGTTAGAGAGATAAGGACGTGAGAGATATTAGCTGGGTCTCTCTATTCATGGACCTACCACCGAGGGAGTCATGCATGGTTCCCTCCGATGAGAAATTTCCTACCCTCAAATTGAAAAGGCTTCCTTCGAACATCAAATATGCTTGCTTGGGAGAGGATGAGACATTTCATGTTGTTGTCTCCTCGAGCTTAAGTAAAGAGCAAGAGGGAAGGATTATGGACATTTTGAGGAAGCACCGAAGTGTTTTTGGTTGGATCATCGTAGATTTGAAGGGTATAAGTTCCCTAATTTATAACCATAAAATCCACCTCGAGTAGGACATGAAACCCTCGAGGGATATGTAAAGGAGTTTGAACCCCATAATGAAAGAGGTCGTGAGAGCTGAAATTATAAAATTATTACATACGAGCATCATCTATCCCATCTCGGATAGCAAATGAGTTAGTCCTATTCAAGTCGTCGTGAAGAATTTGGGAATAACTTTGGTCGAAAATACCAAGGGTGAACTTATCCTAAAATGTACCACCAACGGGTGGCGTATTTGCATTGACTATCGGAAGATCAATGCCGGCACTAGGAAATACCATTTCCCCTTACCATTTATTGACCAAATGCTAGAGAGATTAGAGGACCACCCATTTTATTGCTTTTTATATGGTTATTCCGGTTATAACCAAATCGAGGTGGACATGTTAGATCAAGAAAAGAGGCTATTCACATGCCCTTTTGGCACGTTTGCTTATAAAAGTATGCCATTTGGATTATGTAATGCACCTATGACCTTTCAACGGTAGCGATATGGTCGAGAGAGGACTAGAGGTGTTTATGTATGATTTCAGCATTTTCTGTCTTCCTTTGATTATTGCTTCACTAATCTTGAGAATATGTTAGCCCGATGTGTGGAAAAGAACTTGGTACTGAATTGGGAGAAGTTTTATTTCATGATTACCGAAGCCGTAGTTCTGAGACACATAGTTTGATCGAAAGGCATTGAGGTAGATAGGGCAAAAATTGGCGTCATTCCCTATCTTTCCCCACCTAAGTCACTTAAGGTTATGCGCTCTTTCTTGTGCCAAGTGGGGTTTTGTCGTAGGTTTATTAAGGACTTTACTGTCATCGTTAAGCCCTTAAGGAACCTACTGGTGAAGGATACCCCCTTTGAGTTGAACGAAGAATGCCAAGGAGCTTTTGAAAAATTGAAAAGGATGCTTTTCTCCGATCCCATCATGAAAGCTCCAGATTAGTCCCTTCTATTCGAGCTTATGTGTGATGTGGTGACTATGAGATTGGGGTTTATTTTGGGGAAAAGAAAGGATAAGAAGTTTCACGTTATTTATTACACTAGCCGTACCCCAACTTTACTACTCCACCACAGAGAAAAAGTTGCTAGAAGTAGTCTTTACCCAAATAAATTTCTCTCCTACCTCATCAGTTCACCCACTATTTGCTTGACCGACCATGTGGCTCTCAAATATCTCATTTCCATAAAGTATGTGAAGTCGTGCCTCATTAGGTGGACCTGACTCCAAGAATTTGATCTTCCAATTAAAGATAAAAGGGGAGTAGAAAACATCGTAGCCGATCATTTATCAAGGCTTTCGTTCGACATACCTAGCGATCCTATGCCCATACACGAATACTCCCAGATGAGAAATTATTTTCCACTTCTTCTTCCCTCTGGTTCGCGAATATAGTGAATTATCTTGTCACGAGGGTTGTCCCCTCCCCCCCGATTGGACACCACAAGAAAAGAGGAAGTTCCTTACTTAGTCGCGCATGTTATTTTATAATGACCCTTACTTATTCAAGTATTGCGCGGACCAAATGATCCGAAGATGTGTGCCGGATGAAGAGATTCCTAGTGTCATCCTCTTTTGTCATACAGAAGGATGTGGGGACATTTTTCACGAATAAGATGTCCGTTAAGATTATTCAAAGCAATCTCTATTGGCCTACAACTTTCTGGGATGTTAACGCCCATTAAAAATCATGCGATAGATACCAAAGGATGGGGCCATCACTCGATGAGACATGATGTTATTAACCCTTATAGTCGTTATCGAGATATTTTACTGTTGGAGCATCGAATTCATGGGTCCTTTCCCTCCGTCCTTTGATTTCTTATACATCCTCGTCGCGATAGATTGTGTGTCAAAATGGGTTGAGGTCATGGCTACTAGGATGAATGACAACAAGGTGATGATAAAGTTCATCCAAGAACACATAATTTCTTGCTTCGATGCTCTGAAGGCGATCACTAGTGATAACAACAATCACTTTTGCAATAGGCCGTTTGAGAAATTAATGAGAAAGTATAGCGTCATCCATAAGGTTGGGCTGAATTATCAGCCACAAATAAATGGTCAAGACGAGTTAGTTAATCTGAGATAAAGAAAATTCTTGAGAAGATCGTTGATCCTAACCGAAAGGATTGGTTTACACGATTGAATAATGTGCTACGGGCTTACCGGACCACCTATAAGAACCCCCTCGGAATGTTCCCATTTCGCTTTGTTTTGGCATACCTTTCCATCTCTCTGTTGAGCTGGAGCACAATGCGTATTGAGTAATCAAGAGGTTGAATTTAAACTTAGATAAATACGGTGAAGCGCGGAAACTTCAATTGCATGAGTTGGAAGAAATATGCAATGATGTGTATGAGAGCGTCCATATATCCAAAGAAAGGATGAAACTCACATACGATCTCACTATCCATCGAAATGAGTTTCGTCCCGATCAAAAGGTGCTTATTTATAACTCACAATTAGACTTGTTTCCCGACAAGTTGCTTTCGTGGTGGACCGGCCCATTTGTCATAAAAGAAATGTTTTCCCATGATGCGATAGATATAGAAAATCTCAAGTGTGGGGATACATTTAAGGTTAATGGACAGTGCCTAAATCCATATCTGGAGGCGTTCGTTGTGGAATCCGACACAATCTAGTAATCGTACCCCGCTTAGAGGGTAAAATAAGTTAGTCTGAGAGGTCTCCGCCCCCTGATACATATGGGGCGATTCTTGTTATATTATATTGAGTCTTGTAGGTTAAGTTAATTAAAAGTCCGCGGGTCTCAAGTTTAGATAGGCCAGGAGCACCCTTGCACAACATAAGAGAGCATATGGTGATTCGCGTTAAGATTTTGAGGTTTATTGAGGTATCAAATGAGTAAGAGAGCCTTGGTTACGGTTAGGGAGTTGGAGAAGAGGATTCGTAACACTTAGTTTCTGAGAGAGGAAGAAAAATTTTGAGGTCCAATACTTTTATTACGAACCGGTTCGCCCTAAGTAAGCTACCAGGGTCGAACCGATTCAGATAAATAGTAGGTATTGAATAGGGGTGAACCGGTTCGCCGTAGTAATGCAACCAAGGTCGAACTTTTTCAGATTGACGGAAGGTTTAAATGAAAAATGAACCAGTTCGCCCTAGGTCCAAAGAGGTTCGAATTTCTGGGTAGCAGATTTATTCCCCCTCCCTTTTTTCCCTCCTTTCCCATTTCACCAAATTCATCCCTCACTCCCTCCGAATCTCACGTTCTCAACATCCCCCCAAACCCAATAATTTCTACCCTTTCATTCCCTCCACCCTTTCCCACCCATCCATCCCCTTTTCCCACCAAAACGCAATTCACCCCACCTATAAATACATCTCCATCTCTTCCATTCATTCCCACAACCATCCAAACCTCCAATCCAATTCTTCCAAACTTTCCCATCTCTTCCATTCCATAGCTCACACTGCCAATAATGTTACAAAATATGATGAGATTGAAATTCCCAATGATGGTGATCACACCTACCGCTTGATCCAAGAGCTCTATTGGAACACGACCTTCCTCTCCACCGCCCACACCATTCACATCGAGTGACAAGTGATTTGGAGGGATCTACCTCAGGCGATGACCGCCTTATTTCTCCTTCGAGGGTGGTGAAATTTCTTTGAACATCCCAGTGAGGATGTTTGGGGCGAAGAAGTCCACACATTTTGTGGCACCCTCGTCAAATTATCTAATTCGAAATGGGAAGCATATGTTGACGAAACGTGGGTCCCGTTTTCTCTTAACTTTGTGATCCAAAAATGCATGAAAAAGGGGTACACATACCCCGATAATTTTCTTACCCTACTCTTGGCGTCTCCCCTCTAAAAGGCCGCCTTCATTACTAGACTCACACCTAATCACGTTTGGGTTCACGACATTTTTTTGGTTGGAGATTTAGTTGAGCGAAACCACTTGTCATGTTTTATCACATGCAAGTCGATCTTGCAAACCTCAAACAACTCTGCCCTTCGAATTCGACAAGACAACTTTCTCTATCACTTGCTCGATGAGGGGAGCATCATCAACCTCATCGCACCTTCGATGATGAAATCATTTATGCCAGTTACGATAGTATAGGCAAGGTCATTCCCCCTTACACTCAATTTTCACGTCCATTCTCAAGGATACCAGGATTGAGGAGCTTAGCATACAAACCCGCCTCCCCAAGATGATTGGATATATATCCGTCACATGGAGCATTTTCCAACTGGGGATCACCCACCCTCCTGCATCGGTGGTGCAAGAGGAGGAAGATGTTCAGATGGGGGATGAGAAATTGGAGTATGATGAGGACATCGAACCTAACTACGAGCCATACTCAACAGATCTTTCACACCGTATTGATGCCTTAGAGACCATGATCAGTGATTTTATCGTAGAGTATCGAGATGATCGAAGGACCCAAACCTGAGATTACTGGTGGGATATGAACATGATGATACGGCTCCAAGAAAACATGTATAGGTTGCAACTAGGACCAAACACACCACTTTCTAGCTACTATTATAATCCTTATGCTCGCGATCCTGATGCGCCCACTCCATTATCATGAAGCTATTGTGGTGATTTTCCTTTTTGATGTAGTTCTTTAGTGTAGTTTTGTGCTCCATCTTTACATGAACTGTGTTATTCTATCCTTGCTTTTTATTGC
Organism: Sambucus nigra; assembly: GCA_949130495.1. NCBI lineage: Eukaryota > Viridiplantae > Streptophyta > Magnoliopsida > Dipsacales > Adoxaceae > Sambucus > Sambucus nigra. The sequence goes on from OX422212.1 coordinate 34,542,646, forward strand.
ATTTTAATATGTCATCCATGTTATTAATACAAAGAACTACATTTTGGTTATTTGCTCTATTTTATTACGCACTCTTTCTTTTTCTAATTAGATTTTAGTACTTTTGCATGAGGACATTGCAAAGTCTAAGTTAGGGGACACACGTGCATTTTCAAAATTTCATAAATCTCAAAATGTCCCAAAAAATTGGAAAATGTCAACAAAAAAAAATCAAAAATAGAAAATTTCAAAAAAATTTAAAATTTTCGAAAAAGCCAAAAATATATTTCTTCAAAATAAATAAAAATTGGAATTTAAAATTTTCAAAAATACACTAAATTATTGTTTGAAGTCTCAATTTACAAAACTAAATGCATAAAGCTGAAATTGACAAAAGATAAAAATTGAATGAAAATTTATGACTTAATGAATATGTGTGGAGATTATTAACCCAGTGACATTTCGAGCCTATCAATTTTTGTGATTACTTAAATCAATCAGATTTAATGTTTAACCCAACATTAAATTCAACATTTAAATAAGTCGTTGAAGATATCAAATTTTTTTTATCGATTACGGGAAACGAGCGAGATGTCGTCTTAAAATGCGCTAGAAATATCTCTAAATTTAATTTAATCTCGAGACGCATATGGTAAAATAATGAGTAATTCGGGTAAAGTAAGTTAGGCCCTAGTTTGTCACCCAAAAAATATTAGCCATAAAAAGTTGTGAAAAAATTCTTTTTCTAATCACTTTGAGCCTAATAAAGTTTTCCCTTTTCGTTTGTTAATCTGAAAAACCCAATTATCTCGGGGTTGTGAAAATTCAAAAATTCATCAAGTAAGTCCAAATAGTGCAATAAAATGCGATAAAAAAATACAAGAAAAATTCTCAACAAAAATAGCATGAAAGGAAACATAGAAAAAGAATTTGAAAAAGAAGACAAAAAAAGCAAATACCCGAAAAAGGGCCAACGTTCATCATAAGCACGGAAATTTTCCAACTCTGAATTTTTCAATCGTTCCCATTTTACCCAATACACCTTATAACCCAAAAAGTCCTTATAAATTTCAAATAACGAAATTAATCATCGCGTTAAGAGCTAAGACACTAAAAGATAACAAGATAGGTTAATTGGTGCGAATAAAAGTCGATGTTTCCCCTTTTCCAACAAAAGTTTTCCAATGATGAGATCTGTTCACCCAAATAATTCCCCCTTTTTATTTGTGTGCTTGAATTCATGTCCCATTATCTATACTCTTTATGTCATGCACATCGAGAGAAAATAGCCACAATCCAAGTGATTCGTTTGTGAGAGGATCTTGTGAGAATTTAAATCAAAACAAATTTTCAAAAAGTAACGTAATGATTAATCGGTGGAAGTTTGCAGTCTAATTTTCATCTTCGAACGTATGCACCATTGTAACAACCCGGATTTTTTAATTAAGAATTTTTAATTTTATTTTGGAAATTGGAGAAAAATAAAATTTTGGATTTAATTATTTTTATAATTAAATATGTTGGTTTTTATATTCGGAATTTGGAAAGCTAGATTAAAAGACTCCTAATATGAGTATATATAAGTCTTGGGGCGTTTAGAAGAGTGCTCAAAATATAAAACTCTCTAAGACTCCTCGAAACATAAAACTTTCTAGAAAGGAAAAATATATAAAAATATACAACCGTCCGATTGAGCTGAAAGTTTTTGTACAACCAATTCCAATGATCTGATCATCCGGAATGTTTTTTTAGTATTTGTATTTGATTAAAACTCTTTTCTTAATCAAAATCTTAATCCTTTATCTATCACAACAAAATCGTGGCTTGGCATTTAAAAATCACTTTTTCATCAAATTTTCAACCAGAAGACCTGTCCAAAATTATTGCTTTTCATATACAAACCCTAGCCCCTATTTTATTCAATGTTCAACCATAGATTTGGAGGCCTATTTGAGGTTATTTTGTATTGGGGCTAGAACGTGACTTGACTATTTTTCGTGAGGGGAACGTGATGGTGCAATCTAATTTTTGAGGAAAAATATATGTAATGATTTTGAGGTACGGGACTTACACAATATGCTCCTAAATTCTCTCGAGAGTATTTCCGTTTATTTTTTGTGTCGATTGCACTCATATTGAATTGTGATATTCATTAGAATCCTGGAAAATTGTTGGAATCTATTAATTGATTCATTGATATATATTATATTATGTATTTGAGCATAGTGTCAGGAGATTTTAATATGGCACGGAGAATGGGAACCTGTCAATAGTTCAAAAATCATTATATGACTTTGAGATACCTAAGGGAGGTAGGGTGAGGCTTGGTGACCCATTGATGTGTTGTTGAGAAATTTATATTGATATAATGCTTGAGAATTGCATTTGATTTATATATAAGGATTCGTATTGTTGTGATTTATTCATCGTGCTAATTATTTTTGAGCATCTATTCCCATCACATTGTGTACTGAACTGTATTTTCTTTTAGTGGTACGTTAGTGTAGATTGGGACTCTAAGGCTTATTTGGAGAATTATTTTAGAGCTTGGATTGGAAGATTTTTATTGTTGTTGTAAAATTAGTGGTGTAATTATATTTATAGAGTTTTGTATTTTAAGAGAAACATTATTGAAATCATTATTGTGGAAGTGTAAGAATTATGGATTTGTTGTATTTAAATTATGGAATATAGATGCTATATACTTATTGTCGATGATTTTAGTTTAGTTTTTGTCGTAGTAGCACGTTGCGTGTCCTCTCGGGCGTGCGGGGTGTTAAAATTATGAATTAAGATTATTAAATGAAAGTTAAAAGTGATTTTTTTCTAAAATTTAAAATTTATAATATTTAATTATTTTGATATTTTCTTTGAGTCGTAAAATAAATTTCGTGTGTAAATTCTCTACAAACCCTCGCGAGACACCACTCGTCCTATTGGGTTAACCTAGGGTTTTAACGGCTTGTTGTATACACTAAAAGCAATCCCTTTCCCACTAAAAAGGTATTCTATCGAAATAATTTTTTTTATAAGTGTTTGACCGTGTTATAATTCTTTTACATTGCTCAGAATGAGCAAAGTTCTAAGTTAGGGGGTTTGATTCGACGTGAATTCTTGGTATTCATCCCCATAATTTAGGTACTTTTATAACTCCGTGTGATGTAAATTATACGGTTTTATCTCATACATTGCTACTAACCCTTTTCTGCCAGTGCATCGTGTTTCGTTTATTAGTCTTACATTTTTCTGGTGCTTCATGTGCTTGAAAGCAAAAGAGAAATCGGAATAAGGACTTGAAAGAAAGATGGAAAAGTCAAGGGCATTTTCATAATTGTACAGTTATAATTCATATGCAAAACCTAAGAAAAGTCAAACACAATGAGCTCACGAGCACATCGAAATAATCGGCATCCAATTTTGAGATATGGTTGAAAAGTTACATGTGTGTGAAGATGAGAGGAATCAAAGAACCAAAGTGAAGAAAACTTGAAATGTGAACCAGTTCGGTTCCAAAGGGTTGGGCAATACTGGAAAAACTTAACGGTTCGGTTCTGAAGGGAACCAGCTCGAAAATATGTACACGAGTTTTGATGTTCATCCACTTAAATTTAGAGTTATACATAGTTTAAACTCTTGTAAAAACATAGGAGCTTTATTCCCATATAACTCTAGGGTTAGTTAAAAGGCTAGAAACATAATTTTTAAGGGAAGAAAAAGTCAATAACCATTGGTAACCTATTCTTCATCAAGTTACATTATTGTGGATTGATTTCAAGTATTTTCTCAATAAAGTTTCTCTTCTCTACCTTGTTCTTAATTCTTATTATTCTTTTGCATGTTCTTGATTATTTCTTTAGCGTTATAAGAATACCTTGCATGCTTAGACACACTTTAATGATGATGATTATTCCATGCTACGTTAAATTCTTGTTTAATCTTCATATTACCATGTTTGGCTAGATTTCTAGTGGGCTGGGATACATGAACCCAACCTAAAGTATTATGCATGGATGTAAAATTTATTCATGAATTAAATAACTAATTGAATCATAATATTTTGTTGATGTTAATGTCTTAGGACTTTTAACTCCATTTCCCTAGGTAACCGGAATGTTTAAGAGTGTGACGTGCGTATCTACAATCTTGTGATGCGCTTTACTTTATTCTTGATTATATATTGTGAGGGTTAAATCCCCATATATGTAATTCTTGAAATAAACTAAAGATTTATTTTCGATTAGATGTTTATTTCTCCATAGGTTTTATATCCATTGTAATTACCCAAGGTTCGGGGGATTGTATTCCAATCCCATCTTCCTCACAAGAGTTCACATACTTAGTCTCTAGTCCTTCCATGCGTAGTTAATTTAGTTTGGAATTATTTTGCATTTGTTAAAAGTAGAATAATTTTTCAACAATCATCATCTTTTCCTTTCTTTTTGTGAGTCAATCATTAGGATTAGTATCCTTCCTTAATATTCATTACAGGAGATTAGTCCCTGTGTTCAATACCCGACATACCAGATTATTACTTGAGCAACTATTTTACACTTGAGCCGTATTTACATGTGTTAGAGGAACATTTTGGGTCGCGTCACTTACTTCTATTCATAATGTAGTGATTCATAAAATGGATGTAAAAATGTCTTTAAATGGTTACTTGGTAGAAGATATTTACATGGAACAACCAAAAGTGTTTATTTTGGTTGGACAAGAAAAGATATGTGTAAACTAATTAAATATCTTTATGGCCTTAGACAAGCTCCTATGTAATGGCATAAAAAGTTTGATAAGATAATTAGATTTCAAAGTAAATAATACCAACAAAAATATATATAGTAACTTTGACAATTATATATGGATGACATGCTTATATTTGGATCAAGTATCAAATATATGGAAGAAACTAAGAGGTTTCAATCATTAAATTTTGATATGAAATATCTCGTGGAAGCTGAAGTAATTCTAGGAACTAAAATAGCAAGAAAAAAAATAATACATTAGTATTATCTCAGTCTCACTTTATTAAAAAGGTTCCTAAGAAATATAATCATTTTGAACTTATGACAAAAATCACACTAGTTGATGCTAGTATTAAATTAATGAAAAATATTAGATGTACTATGGATCAACTTAAATATGCTAGTGTCATTGGAAGTCTCATGTATGCAAAGCATTACACTAGACCATACATTGCCCATGCGACAGGATATTATGTAGATTTACAAGTAATATTTGACTAGAACGTTGGAATGTAGTTTCTAAATTACTGAGATACCTAAAGAGGACTATGGATTATGACTTACATTATGTAGGGTATTAGAAGGATATAGTGATTCCAGTTGGAATAGCCTCTCAAAATCTAAGTCCACGACTGGTTAAATATTTATGCTAGGAGGATTGGTTATTTCTTGAGGACCCAAGAAACAAATATGTTGGTTCTATTCAACGAATCAATTAGAATCCATAGCCCTAGAAGATGCAAGTAAAGAGCATAACGACTTTAAAACTTATAATTTGATATTCCTTTATGGAAAATTATCTCTTATTATTATGACTAATTATGATAACTAGGATGCAATATAAAAGGTTTAAAGAAAAACCTACAATGGAAAATCTAGACACATTAGTCTAAGACATCAAACTTTGGGGAAATTACTCAAACAATGAGTAATTACAATTAACAATGTTAAAACGAACAAGAATTTAGTAGATCCCCTGATTAAAGTTCTTGTTAGAGAAATGATATATGTCACCTTAAACGGAATGGGGCGAAGGTCTATAAAATAAACCAACTATATTTAATGGGAAGCTAACTTATGTCTTGATTATAAAGACAAAGTTCAATGTTTACTAACAAGTTAAATGATAGTCATGGAATAATAGGAACTTATATGTAAAGGTTCACTCCTATGTGCCTAGTGTTGGTATTTTTCATGATAGAGGATGAAATTTAGTCTTAATAAATAATATAAATGTGATTCTTAGAATCAATGATGTTGATTTACATGAATAATGAAAGTGTGGCCTCTTTCTATGGAACTAAGATTGATTCGAAAATACTCTTGAAATCAGATAAGTAAAAGGCCATAAATGTGAGTGCTAACTTAACACTCTTCAAGACAGAGATTAGTATGTGTAATAATTTCAACTCGTCTCAAACGGTCTTTGGTTCAAGATATGTTCACCAAAGCACCTTGATGAAGCTTTGAATTCTTTTCACTAAGTGGAAATATGAGTTCAAAAGACACTTCTAATTTATATACTAGATTTCAGCTTGTATCTTCAATTTTTTATATTGAAACTATTCATTCTTATTTATATGTATTTTCAAATGGCATGGGATTGTTGGAATTTTCACAATATATTATTATGAATATTGTATAATTGAGTTTTTATTTTTGGGAATATAATCTAGTCTTAATATAGTGTAAGTGAGTTTTTTATTTTGGGGATATTATATTAAGTTTCCTTATGGAGAGATAGATAGATAGATAGATAGATAGATAGATAGATAGATAGATAGATAGATAGATAGATAGATAGATAGATAGATAGATATAGATAGAGAGATAGATAGATAGATAGATAGATAGAGAGAGAGAGAGAGAGAGAGAGAGAGAATTGGTGTAAATGAGATGGGTGTGGTTCCAATGTCCCATATAGAAACTTTACACAAAAATGAAAGGGTATATGAATAATAGACAAAAGATGACTATTAGTCTAATAGTCAAAGATGCTATGATATGGTGCTTTGCGATGGTGCAAAGTATATAATCGCGACACATGTCACGCGTTTGCATGTTAATGCTAAAGGCCAATTAGGCGACTTGGGATGCATTGGGCCCTTAATGGCGCACTTGACACTTCGCACCTTCACATCGTGGGTATTAATATAAGGTGTGTCCATTCACTTACGATGAGATGCTAGATCTAGACCGCGCCATCGAAAGAATTAGGAACAGACATGATCCAATGACTGGTAAGTCGCACACATAAAAGGAGGTAACTATTCATGAAAAAATGCCGAAATGGAAATAAAAAGAGTTACACGCCTCTATTTTTTACACTAAAAGTTGCCCTGTTCTTATCTTTTAGTCCTATACATTTTGAAATTATCAGGTCAATATTTCAGATTGTTTTTTGTTTGATCAAATCGTACATAGTTTGCATCAAACAAGTAACATCACTGCAGTGTATTCTGAAGGGCAAATTTCTACTATGAACTCCATTATGTAACCATAACTTCCATTCGAAATGGGATAAATATTTCTAGAACAACAATATTCCTAGAATGTCAATTGCATAAATTTAGACTCGTGATTTATTCATTATTATTCCTTCATAAATTCCCAACATAGTGTTATAAATGATATATTTATGAATATGAGTGTATTTTTCTCTACTGTTACCTTCTCTCACATTGATTTTGTGAAACAAGTGAGGGGGTGGATCTTATGTATAGATGAACTTGCCTTTAGCCTTTATAATACACATTACTAAACAAATAATTTCACTTTACAATTGTATTCTCTAACGCTCTCTCCCCTATTTTTATTATTAGTCATAGCACATGTGAGTTAGATGTGTGACATTATGTTTTCTATTTTTCAATAATGTTATTTCAATTGTGAAATTGAAGAAATATAATTTCTACAACTATTTTTTATCTTAAGGATCATGATAATATGTATCACATTAAATATGAAAACAAAAACAAGTAAAATGTGTAAAAATATAAAAATTATATTTCAAACATGAGGAGCATTATCTCAAGACTCCACTCTATAAGTTCGGAATACATAAAGTTCATAATCAAGAGGTAAAATAAACAACACATGCAGTTAATTTATAAAATGTTTATTTTTATTACATTATTTTATTATTTGAGTATTCATCATTTATAACTTTTTTTGCATAATAAAACGTTTCTTTGCGTGATTATTCTCACATAAATGATTACATATGACAAGAATATGAAAGCGTCACCCTTGCATAAAATCTCATGTTTGTATTATTTGGAGTGTTTTTATATCATTAAATTGAACATCTATTAAGCATCTACCAAGCTAGACTATTAAGCATCTATATTAGTTTTTCAAAATTACGACAAATAAAATAGTTGAGTTCAATCAGAATTCCTGGAACACAAAAAGTCATTCAACTAAGTCTTAACCTCACTGATGCGAGGGAAACCGAGTGTTCGTGTAGGGACACTGTCATTGATTTCGACTCCCGCTCTACATGAAAAACCTGAGCTACTACTACACTTGCGGGGAAAGCACAACAGTAAGTCGGGTATAGTAAGAAATCCATAGGGAGTGATTGAATTTTAGATGTTAATTTCTTTAAAACTTCAAGAATAAAAGTGGAAAATAAATCAAAGAAAAGGTGATGGTGGTTAAAAGGAAATAAAGAAAAAGAGAAGTTACGCTACGCAAAAGTAAAGCGAGGATCGGGATCGCATTCCACCACACGGTCTAAACAACTACTAATTAGAATTCCGGTTGAAAGCTATTTAACCGAGCATATTCAACTAAGAATAAACATCATGCATGAAGGGATTCTAACCCAAATGTTGATACCAAATTTAATCCGCTGACATGGCTCAATAAAGTGAAGACACGTGGCAGTCTACGTGGCAACAACAAATATTTTCGAGGAACCCACACGCTCCGAGGAACCACATTACAACAAGGAACACTGCTTCCCCGAGGAACTCATACGCTCCGAGGAAAAAGAACTCTCCGAGGAACTCTTAAATACCGAGAAGCTTAGGCGGTCCGAGCAACTCACGCGGTCCGAACTGCACCTCGAACAAAGCATTAATAGCTGGATAACCAACAGTTTGACTGTTCATTAAATGCTTATCATTCAGACGCACACGCTTAAGGGGCATTGAATGTATTACCCTTTCATATGTACATCATTTAATGTATTACCCTTTCACATTACAGCCTTAGGGCTATAAATACATTGTACAATCCTCATTGTAGGGGATCGGAATTTCTTGATAGAACCATAAATCGAGAATTCCCAAACACTCAGCAATAACATAACAGTGGACGTAGGTCATTCTTATAAGGCTGAACCACTTTAAAAATTCTTTATCTCATTTATTTATCTGTGATTGAATAATTAGAGTGATCTAATTTTTTACATCAACAGATTGGCGTCGTTTGTGGGAACGACTGGTAATATCGTTTTTCACCAAAAACAGTCCATTACGAATGGCTGATATTCCGAAATCCAGCAATCGAAATGCTGGAACCCCTCCAAATCCATCTGCTCCGCCAAATATTCCAGATCTGGCTGGAATAATGACAAATCTGGCTCAGGGCCAGACCGTCACGCAAGAAACAATGCGACAACTCATACAAACCCTCCATGACGGTGCACCAACCCATTCAGGACTACAGAGTATTCAAAGAAACACCTGTGCATCATCCTCACGTACTAGGCGTACCAATTCATATCACAATGAGGAATCTAAAGATTTTTCTTATAAACCTGGACGAACATCGTCAGTGCGAGCCACACATACAGAACAACGTATCACTCTTTCCCCAGAAAGGACTAGTGCGCTAGAGAGGTTAAGCAGGGTATCTCCTTTCGATCGATTAGGTCCTAGGAGGATCAAAAGTCCTCCTAGAGCCCCATCGAGAAGTTTTTGAAGACCATCAGATTTAAGGGAAGGATCTACCCAGTCGCGACCAGATGCTCGACAAGAGAGATGCCAGGAAGCCACATCAACGCGATCAGCTGCTCGAACCAACAGGCCCGAGGAAGGGAATGATGCATGGAAAGGCTCTATTCAGAGGCTGGAGGATAGATTGGGGGAAATGGTTAAAGCTAAGAACCCCCTACAATGAACCTTTGTTCGAGGAACACCTTTTGTCCAGTCAATTGTAGATTTTCCAACACCATCAAAGTTCAAAGCACCTGTTGTGACCCCCAAATATGATGGAAAGACTGACCCTGTCCTTCATATAGAACAATACCAAGCTGCAGCCGACATCTATGTTGTTCCAGACGAGATGAGATGCAGGGCATTCTCGGGAACTCTTACTGAATCTGCTCAAATATGGTATAATAATATTCCTCGGGGTAAGATCTCAACCTTTCTTCAACTGGCCGAGTTATTCATTGGGAATTTCTGTTTTGGGGCAAAGCCAGTTAAACGGGTAGAACATTTGTTAAGTGTTAGACAAAAAGCTGGTGAGAGTACCAGAGATTATATAACTCATTTCAATAACGAGAAAATTGAAGTCATTGATTATGAGGAGAAGACAACGATTACCGCCTTGATGAGTGGATTACTGCCGAACAAGTTGTACTACACTTTGGCCAAAGATCCACCTAGAACCATGTCAGACCTGATGAGAAAAGCGTCCAAGATTATGAATGCCGAGGAGGCTATGGCTGCGAAGAAGAATATGGATGCTAAAGAAACCAAGGTGGAAGGTGATAAAGCTAAGAAGAAAGAGCATAAGAACAATGGTAATGACAAACATCCAAAAAACAGGTCGGTATGGGACGTGATGAAGAAATATGATAATTATACTCCTTTGAAGAAGGATATCAACCATGTTCTAGAAGAAACCAAGAACAACGAAGAACTAAACTGGCCAGAAATGAAGGCAGACCCTAACAAGAGAAATAAGACGAAGTATTGTGAGTTCCATAAAGATCATGGCCATATGAACAAGAACTGCATAGCTCTTCAGAATGAGATTGAAACACTCATCCGACGAGAAAAGCTATCAAAGTATGTTGATCGTGGAAATGAAAGAAGAAACAACGACCGAGCAAGAGTAAGGTCTAGATCTCCTCGTCAAGCAGAGGAGAACAAGAAAAGAAACCATGAAGTTGATCCCAAAGATGACCCCAATCTTCCCAAGAGACCAAGGCAGCCAGAACGAGAGGTATTTTCAATATGCTTTGGGTCATTTGACTGTAATGTTATAATAGGTGGAGATGCAGGAGGAGGAGACCTTACTGCAGAGAGAAAAGCTTACCTCGGTGAGGCTCAAGCTTGCTCGTATATTCAACGAATAAATCTAGCTGAGGAGGTTCGCCCGAGAAAGGTGAACAAGGAGAAATTGGTCATCGGTTTTTCAAAGAACGACCTCGCAGGAGTTTTGTATCCTCATGATGACCCATTGGTGATCATAATAAGGATGAAGGATGCTATGATTTCAAGAGTACTGGTCAATAATGGTAGCTCGACAGACATCATGTTCTACTCGTGCTTCGATTGTTTAAATCTAAAGCTATCTCAACTGGAGCGTTACCACAGACCCCTCATCGGTTTTGCTGGCGAGAAAGTATTTCCACTTGGGACGATCAAGTTGGATATATTCATTGGTACATGGCCTGCTTGTCGGACAGAAAGAATATGTTTCTTCGTGATGGATAAGAATGTCCAGTCATCATACAATATAATCATGGGAAGAGTAGGATTAAAGAAGTTCGAGGCTGTACCATCTATAGTACATCAATGCTTAAAATTTCCAATAAATTTTGGAGTAGGAGTTGTGAAAGGTGATCAGAAAGTAGCTCGGGAATGCTATTATTCATCCGCCGAGCAAGAGGAATTGGAGGAATCAAGGAAAAAGACTACTACTTATCAAGTGGAAGAAGGGACAGAAATTGAAACATTGGATCCTAGAGATGAGTCGCAACTCATGAAGGGTCAAGTGGTGGAAGCTACTGAAAACATCATTTTGGACGACGAACACCCTGAGCGAACTACTCAAGTAGGTTCGTCGTTGGAAGCCTCATTAAAATAGGAATTGATAACTTTCCTTAGAAGCGGAAGATAAACTTTTGCATGGAGTCATGAAGATATGCCTGGGATAGACCCAAACTTCTTATGTCACGAACTCAATGTGAATAAGTAGATCAAGCCTGTGAAGCAGAGAAGAAGAGTATTTAGTCCCAAAAAGAATCAAGCTATATAGGAGGAAGTCGAGAAGCTCCAGAAAGCTTGGTTCATTGAAGATGTTAAATATCCAGATTGGTTAGCCAATGTGGTGATGGTAAAGAAGAAAAATAACAAGTGGAGGATGTGTGTAGACTTCACCGACCTCAACAAAGCATGCCCAAAGGATCAATTTCCATTGCCCCGAATTGATCAACTGGTGGATGCTACCTCGGGACATGAGTTGCTGAGATTCATGGATGCTTATTCTAGCTACAATCAGATCAAAATGAAACCTGAAGACAGGGAGAGTACTTCTTTCATTACCCCTAGGGGAACTTATTGTTATAATGTTATGCCTTTTGGTCTGAAAAATGCAGGTGCGACATATCAGCAGCTGATGAACAAAGTCTTTGCTGAACAAATCAGTTGTAATATGGAAGTCTATGTTGACGATATGATGACGAAAAGTAAGAAAGATGCCGATCATCTAGTTGACTTAAGTCAGACTTTTGATCAACTGGATAAATATCAAATGGAGCTGAACCCGACAAAGTGCATATTTGGAGTAAGAGAAGGCATGTTCCTCGGGTACATTATTAATCAATGAGGCATTGAAGCAAATCCTGAAAAGATCAAAGCTCTATTAGGGCTGCGATCTCCAACGACGAAGAAGGAAGTACAGAGTCTCACAGGACGAGTAGCAGCACTCAACAGATTTGTGTCACGAGCAACTGATAGATGTCTCCCATTCTTTAAGACACTTAGAAAGACTTTTGAGTGGAATGATGAATGTGAAAAAGCTTTTTAAGACTTGAAGAAATACTTGGGAGCACCTCCACTGCTGTCCAGGCCGGTGATGGGGGAAAAATTGTATTTGTACCTTGCAGTGTCCGAGAATGCAGTTAGCTCAACGTTGATCAGAGTGGGGAATGGAGTGCAAAAACCAATTTACTACACAAGTAAGGCCTTCCGAGGAGCAGAGATAAGATATCCAAGGCTGGAAAAGTTAGCACTGGCGTTGATTGAAGCGAGTATGAGAATGAGGCCATACCTCCAGGCTCATACCATAGTCGTATATACTGATATGTCATTTAGGAAAGCCCTTCATAAACCAGAAAAATCAGGGAGAGTGATGTACTGGGTAATAGAGCTCGGTGAATATGACATAGTCTATGAACCCAGATCATCGCTAAAAGGGCAGGCTGTAGCAGATTTTATAGCAGAGTTCACCTATCCTGATACCCCCGAGGAGAAAAAGTTGCTCGCCGATCAACCTGTGGATGTTACAGGATCAACAAACACAAGCTCAGACCAACTCCGGTTGGTAAAATGGCAAGTGGATATTACAAGATCATCAAATTCGAGCTCAGAACAATTCCGATTGGTAAAAGAGCAAGAAGAGATGATCGACGAAGAGCAAGAAATATCCAGGGAGGATGAAAGGAAGCAACAAATATTTCACCGAGGAACTCTGACTGATCAGAAATTTGAAGACGAGTTACCTATATGGAGGTTGTATGTAGATGGTTCATCTTGCACTATAGGATGTGGCGCGAGGATAGCTTTGAGCACTCCGGACGAGGTCGACATGGAATACGCCCTGCGTTTTCAATTCAAAGCTTCCAACAATGAGGCTGAGTATGAGGCCATGATTGCAGGACTTAGTTTGGCAAAAATTATGGAGGCGCAGCAGGTTATGGTCTTCAGTGATTCTCAATTGATCGTAAACCAAATGATGGGAGTATATGCAGTCAAAGGAGAATTAATGATCATATATCATGCAAAGGCGAAGAAGTTAGTATCGGAATTTGCTTCTATTCAGCTGGTCAGGATACCAAGAATGAAGAATGCAAGAGCAGACGCCTTTGCTCGACTAGCATCAGCTACTCGTACCGAGCTCCGGAGAACAATCCCAATTGAAGTTTCAGGTGGTCGGAGCATAGATGAAGATCTGACGATGAACTTTATTACCCTTGATTTAGGACCATCTTGGATGGATCCCATCAGGGCATATATTGAGGAAGGAGAATTACCAATTGACAAGCTCGTAGCCAAAAAAATAAATTTAAAGCTGCTCGGTACGTATTAACTAATGGTATTTTATATAGACGAGGAATTATGGCAGGTGTACAGAGATGTGTACATCCCTCCGAGGTGAAAGAATTGATTGAAGAGATCCATGAAGGGTCCTGTGGAGCACATGTAGCAGGTCGGACGCTTTTACAAAGGGTGATGACGCAGGGATACTACTGGCCGACGATGAGGGCTGATTGTATAGCCTATGCAAAGAAATGTGATAAGTGCCAGCGCTTTTCCTCCATCCGAAGAACTCCACAAGCATTGTTGACACCCATAACTTCCCCTTGGACATTTTCTATGTGGGGAATTGATTTGGTTGGGCCACTGCCAACGACTCGAGGAAGGTTCAAGTACCTCGTCGTCGCAGTGGATTATTTTACTAAATGGGTAGAAGCTGAGCCACTCATTGATATGACGTACGAGAAGGTGTACCAATTTGTTTGGAAGAACATCATTTGTAGATATGGTCTCCCTCATGCTTTCATCAGAGACCACGGAACACAATTTGATAACGAGGAGTTCGCTGTCTATTGTCATCAGTCAAATATTTTGAAGGTCCACTCAGCACTAGGCCATCCTCAAAGCAATGGACAAACTGAAGTGACAAACAAAACGCTGCTAAATGGCTTGAAGAAAAGATTGGATGATGCAAAATCAAACTAGATCAACGAGTTACAGTCAGTACTTTGGGCTTACCGAACTACTCCCCGAGTAGCAACTGGAGAATCACCATATATGCTGGCGTTTGGAAGTGAAGCTGTTATACCTGTCGAGTTGGGCCTCCCAACACACAGGGTACTGAATTTCCATTCCCCTGTCAGCGACTTAATGAGAAGATTGGATTTATACATGCTCGAGGAAGTTAGAGAAGAAGCAGCCATTAGAAATGCTGCTTACCAGTAGCGAACAACTTTGTTCTACAACAAAAGGGTGAAGAGGTGCGACCTGAAAGAAGGAGATTATGTGCTGAAGAAAGTCATTCAAAAGCACAATGAACTGGAGGCAAACTGGCATGGACCATACCGAGTTACTGAAGTTTTTCGACCAGGAACTTATCGAATAACAACTCTAGAAGGCGAGGAGTTTAAAAATGCATGGAATGCAGAGCACCTACGCAAGTATTATCAATGATGAAAAAAATGAAGATATTCTGCCGAATTCTTTCTTTTTATTGAAAGTTTTTTAGGGAATAGTGCTATACACTACTCGGGGCAAAACTCGGCAAAGCTCAGACTACTCAAATTTTTTCTCGAAAATGCCAACTAAGGTTGGTCGAGAAACCTATATTCCTTCGGAAAGTAAAGCTACCAATATTCCTCCGGGACGTAAAGCTACCGATATTCCTCCGGGAAGTAAAGCTACCAATATTCCTCCACGAAGTAAAGCTACCAATATTCCTCAGGGAAGTAAAGCTACTTGTATTCCTAAGCTACTTGTATTCCTCCGGGAAGAAAAAATTTTGTATTCCTCCGGGAAGAAAAACTTTGTATTCCTACGGGAAGTAAAACTATATGTTTCTCGGGAAATAAAAGTATTCCAAAAATGCCAACTTATGTCGGTTAGGAAGTAAATATATTCTTGAAAAGGCCAACTTGAGTTGGTCGGGAAGTAAAATTATTTCAAAAAGTCTAACTATGGTTGGTCGGGGATAAAAACCCACCAACTGTAGTTGGTCGACAAGGAAAACTTACCGACCTTGGTTGGTCGGAATCATTTAAGAGAAAAATCTACTAACTATGGTTGGTCGGGGATAAAAACCCACCAACTGTAGTTAGTCGACAAGTAAAATTTAACGACCTTGGTTGGTCGGAAACATTTTAAATATTTTTGATACTCGTAACTTTATTATTAAGTGATCGAGCAACATTTTTTATACAAAACTTTATTATTAAGTGATCGAGAAACATTTTTTATACTTGTAACTTTATTATTAATTGATCGAGCAACATTTCTGATACTCGTAATTATTACTAAGTTGGTCGAGAAACAAAATATTATTTTTGCCAAATGACTACCATAAATTCAAGCTATTCGACAATAAGTTGATCGACAAACTACACAATATTGTTGTTTTTTTAACAGATACACATGCACAAATATAAAGTGTTTGATAATTACAAGACAATAGCAATTAAGATTTTCAAATAAAAATAAAAGTCTTTCATTGAATTCCAAATAAATTACATTGATAATGAAATGAAAGTTACATTGATATTGAAATGTATACTAATTATTACATCAAAATTCCTATTCTGCTGGTCTTTTCACCTCTGCTTTTGACACAGGTTCCTCGCCAGCAGGCGGATCATTTAAAGCCAGAGGAGAATTTATGAAGTTAAGATCTCTCAACATCCTGATATTCATCACAGATGGTCGATCTAGGAGATGCTCGGGACGAGATATCTCGACTTTTGAATGGAGATTGTAGTCATTGAGATACTTTGAAATAAATCTCCGAGGAATGGCCCATGCAGGGATCCAACTCATATCCAATTTGAACGGTGGCACAGGTAAGTCGAGCAGCCCGGGATCATGGTAGTCCCATAGGTAATGGCCCTATTCAAGTTGCAGCACACCTAGGGCATTCAACCAGCCCTGCTTGTATCCCTCATTATTGGCATTTTGGATACGATAGTCCAAGTGGTATAGTGCTTCGTTGTATCCAGCCATCCATAACTCCCTGGGCTGTTTGTGGAACTGATATGTTAGTCTGTCCAGCTGCTGGTGGAGATTTTTGATGAAGAGATCTTTGTTCTCCAAGGTAGATTTCTGCTCAGAGAGCTGCTCTTCCAGGTCTCTGATCTTCTTTGACATTTCAGCCAACGCCTGGTTCTTCGCCATCAACTGGAAGGCCTGGTTTTCTAATGCAGACTGAGTCCTTTGTTCCTCGACAGGAATCCGAGCTGCTCTTGCTCGTCCCCGAGGAGCTCTTGTTCGTTCACGAGTTGATGTAGAGGGGCCAGCTCTCTTTAAGGTTTCCAACTCATCCCTCATGTTGGCATTCTCGACCTCTAAGAACGAGAATCCCTCATCGGTCACTGGGATTAAGGCTTTTGAAGAAGAGGCTGCAGACTTCAACTGTGATAGCTCTTTCTGCAAGTTATTGTTCTCTTGCTCCAGCAACTCGGCAATCTGTCTGCATTCCTCGACCTCACCTATGAAGGTTCTCTCCCTCACATCGTACCCAGCAAAAAGCTTCTCGTAGCCCTTGTCGGCAATGATCTGCTGGTACTTCTTCTCATACCCCTTATGCAACAGGGCAGTGGATTCTTTGTATTATAACTGAAGGTCTTCGAGGGTGCCTTGGAGATCCTCGATTATATCATAATAGGCCACATTATTGGCCACTGCTCGATCAAGAAGACACTTCAGATATTGGTATGCTTTAACTGCCTGTTCTGAAGCATCTTGGCCGAGGATGTCGACAACTTGTGCTGCACTCAGGTCTGTGTGACCAGCCTTAAAGTATTCATTGCATTGTCGCAGCAGCTTTGTATCATGGGCAGATAACAATTCCATCATGGCCAGAAACTAGCAGAGAAAGAAAGAGCAATCATCAATAAGAAGTACAAGCAGAGTATGAATAGAAGATAGTCAACAGTATGTAAAAAGTCCAAGTTTTATTATATCATAGTTCAGAGTTAAAAGTTCTGGGTTACATTTGATAAAAGAAAAATAAAATGTAAAGATCAACCCGAACAACTCTACACCCTTTCCTTGTCTCCTAAAACCTTCTCGGGAGGCTGGGACGAGGAAGTAGGTTGCTCGGAGGGAATGGATAGTTCCTCGGGGAGCACTAGTAATTGCTCGGAGGAAGTAACGATTTGCTAAAGTTCCTCGGCAACAGGCTGAATGGCTGGGGGATGATCTCCCATCACCATAGAAGACTCTTCGGAGGCAGCTTCGTCCTCTTCTAAGTCTTCAGGAGTTGGAGAGGGACCAAGGATGTGTTGCTAAAAGAGCTCGGAATTTTCATCCACTTTCATCTCCTGAAGAGCAGAAACCCATCCATCCCTAAAGTATTTGAGGCTGCCATAGTCCACTTGCGACACCATGGCAGCCAATCCCTTGTTCCACCCCTTGTCCCAGCCAGTGCTGAAGGACTTTCTTCACAACCAGTTTCCTTTTCAACTTTTCTGAGGAAAGCTTCTCGGACAGCAGGTCATCAGCAGCTTTCAGTTTTTTCTCAGCCTCCTCCTTCTGCCGATTTACCTCCTGAAGTTGAGACAACTCCTCTTCAGCAATCCTGAGCTTATCCTCAAGCTCCCCAGCAGTTTTGAGCTTCTCTTCGAGCTCTTTATTTTCCTTCTCCAAGGCATTCATTTTTTTCTCCAACTCTTTGGAGACTTCAACAGCTCGAGCTTTTTCTTACTCGGTGGAGGCAAGCTTTTTCTCCCAGACAGCCTTATCAGTGGCATATTTTTGGCGAGAATCGTCCAAAGACTTGATAGCTTCTTCCAGAGCTCCCTCCACACTGGACGAGGAGCATGAAGCTTTAATTGTTTCATCCTTCTTCAGAATTATATTAAAGCAGCTCGTCAACTGTGAAAGTAAAAAGAAAACAAGTCAGAAACATAAATGACAAGGGAAATATGAAAAGTTCAAAGTAAGAAGACTTACAGAAGCAAGGTGGCGAGCAACTAACGAAGTGAACATGTCCCGAGTAAGGTTTTCTTCAGTACCTTGGACCTCGGGAATGATCCAGGACTTTATCGAGCTCATGGCAGAGCTCGGGGGAACAAAAGTTGGAACACCGATTCCAGTCACTGGGGGCTGAGTGATGGTGTCAGCCAAATTGATCGAGGAGCTCTTCTTCAGCCTCCTCGGGGGAACAGGAACAGATTAAACCAAGGAAGAACCCTTGGTCGGTGATATTACAATCACCTCTCCAGGAGCAGCAGACCTGCTCGGAGCCACTGCGGGCTTCTCGGCAACCTTCACAGCAGTAGCTGAGGAAGGTGCATCAATTTTCTTGGTCCCTTCTGGGACATCAATTTTACTCCTTTTAGCCTCTCCACCAGAGGCAGGTTTCTCGAAAAGGGTGGGAGGTCTTCTCTTCTTCATCCTTTCGCTTAAAGGGACGTGAGATTCAGGTGAAGAACTGGTGGAAGCTGGTACTGGCTCTGCGTCACATATTACTGGACGAGCAGTAAAAGAGGCTGTGTAGCTCTTTACTGCAGCAGATATGAGGCTGATCTAATGTGCTCGTCGGCAACACTCTGATGCAGACTCCAGATAAGTTTCAAATGTCTTATGTTAACGTCTGCTTCCTTTGGACACTTTCTTTTACTGTCAACTGCAAATAAATAAATAAACATTGAAATATCAGTGGCACATTTTATCAAACACAAAAGAAGCATGATTTCAAAATAAATAAAATGAAATAAAAATAACCTATCCCATTGTCATAAGGAGGGCATCTGGGACCCTGATAAACTTCATCTCCAGATAAAGGAGCATGTTGCCAATTTTTTATGACAACCCCGTGCTCAAAACAATCCGAAAGATTGACCACTCAAGCCCTATTCAACATTCTAGTTTTTAAATAAAAGGTGTTATCACCAACTGCCCATCTATAACAAAACATAATCTCAGGAATTCCTATGCGAGTTCCATGGATTTGATTTAATCTATGCACCCCATTAACTATTCTCCATATGTTGGGGGCTACTCTTACAGGAACAACATCAAAGTACTGACAGAATTCCAGACACAAGGGATTTGGTGGAAAAGAAAATCCACACTCAGCAATAAAGAGACTGGGGAACCAATGTCCCTCAGCCAAATAGAAATAATCAGAAGGCTCAGAAAGCTCTTCCAAAACAACCCAGGAGGGAATGGAAAAATTAGAGAGAAATTTATCAAGAGATTCAACAGGGTAAACCATGGTGAATAAAGGAAATGAAGAAGAAGGAAGAAGATCTTACAGAAAAAGAGTGGAGCTGTTGACAACGAACGATGAAAAAGATGAACGCACAAGGGAGTAGAAGACAATGGAAAATTCGAAGGTATAAATTTGAAAAGGTAGAAGACGATGGGATTGTCTATGACGTTTAAATACCTTGCCTTGGGAAATGGTAAAGTAATGATTACAAAAAGAAACAATTACGCTACCGGATGCTAGAGGAACAAAAAGGGCGCGGCAATCGAAGCGAGAAGAAACGATTACGCTACCGGCGGCTAAAAGGACAAAAAGTATGCATAGATCGAGGCGGTTATGAAAATTCAAAAAAGACTGATTCTACGAATTTGGAAAGAGAAATAAATACGAAGGAAACACTCCTAAAAATCAGGAGGACCATATAAAGCTACCATATTCCGAGAAAGAATGTTCCCTACTCCTCAAATTTCGAACTATGAAACAGTGGGGGCTTCTGTTGATACCAAATTTAATCCGCTGACATGGCTCAATAAAGTGAAGACACGTGGCAGTCTACATGGCAACAACAAATATTTCCGAGGAACCCACACGCTCCGAGGAATCACACTACAACGAGGAACACTGCTTCCCCGAGGAACTCATACGCTCCGAGGAACAAGAAATCTCCGAGGAACTCTTAAATACCGAGAAGCTTAGGCGGTCCGAGCAACTCAGGCGGTTAGAACTGCACCTCGAACAAAGCATTAATAGCTGAATAACCAACAGTTTGACTGTTCATTAAATGCTTATCATTCAGACGCACACGCTTAAGGGGCATTGAATGTATTACCCTTTCATATGTACATCATTTAATGTATTACCCTTTCACATTACAGCCTCAGGGCTATAAATACATTGTACAATCCTCATTGTAGGGGACCGGAATTTCTTGATAGAACCACAAATCGAGAATTCCCAAACACTCAGCAATAACATAACAGTGGACGTAGGCCATTCTTATAAGGCTGAACCACTTTAAAAATTCTTTATCTCATTTATTTATCTGTGATTAAATAATTAAAGTGATCTAATTTTTTACATCAACACCAAATATAATTGATAAAACATTTAATCGAAAAAGTCACACGCGAATTTAATTCGAATTATCGCTATAAACTCTAACATTGCGTGACAAAGGAAGATAAACGCATAACAATTCGCTTTTAATACGCGAGGTTTCAATTAAACGCAATTTTGCATGAAACCCTAACTTTCGAGGTCCGAGGCCCGTAAATGTTGGTCACATAATCCCGACCCTATTTAACTAAGGGATAGGCATGAATAAACTAATATAACACTAACTAATCTACAATTAAACTAATTAAGCAAGAAATAAATAACTACAACTAATTATCCAGGCAAGAAATGGAATGACATCAATGGAAATAAAGCAAGAAAAGGAAATACAACTATATTAATGGATAAGAAGATGAATAGTGTTACTTACAAACCCAAATGGTAAAAACCCTAGAGAGAGAAGCTCCACCACCAAAATCCCCTCCTCTAACCTAAAAATGAATCTTATCTTATCTAAAAATGAATTTTCACTTAATAGAATTTTTTTACATCCAAATAACCCACCAAAAACAAACTTAAAACTAGAAATTTGCGGACAATCTGGTGGCAAATCGAATCGATTTGGCCTGTCCAAATCGATTCGGTTTAGCAGGTCTACAATTCCCAGCTTTGTCCAACTTTACGAAAAATGACATAACTTCTTCGTTATAACTCGGAATGAGGCACGATCGGAGGCTACGCGAAGATAACTCAGAGGGATACAATATCCAAGGAGACATTAGGCCAAAAAACCAAATTATGAAATGACTAAAATTCCCTTGAATGTTCCCTTGAGTGTGAATTTGAAGTAAAAACCATCCAAAAATGCCATAACTCCTTAGATACAACTCGGATCCATGCACCCGTCAGTGGCCACGTGAAGAGAAATCAGAGGGCTTCAACTTCCCTGGAGATCTAGGGATTCAAACCCGAATAATGAAATTACTAAAATGCCCCAAAACCTGCAAAAGTCGACGAAACTTTTTTGAAAAGCGTCCGAACTTCAGACTAAGCATCCAAATACCTACAAAAGCTCAATTAACCCCTGCAAAAGCATGTATATATAGAAATCCAAGGTTGTCTGGTTAATGAGCATAAGTATAGGGATTAAGATACCCAAGGGGGCTAATAACATAGAGGTTAACGGGTGAAATACGCAATATTTGAGTCATATCAGACCCCCCTAACTTACACATTGCTAGTCCCTAACAATGAAATAGGGTACAAAAAGAACTACAAGCAAACCACAAAAAAGGAAATATATACAAAAGCGATAAAAACTACTTTCGCGGGCGAACGATTGCATTATAAGCCGTAAAATCCCTAGGTTACCCTAGTGGACGAGTGTCATCTCGTGAGGGTTTTCAGGGATGAAACCCACAAACATCATATAATTTCCTCAAAATATGCCCAACCCAACATGCGACGAACTCAACAACAATGAAAAAGATTTCAAACTCATTATTAGCATATTGAACGGATTCAAGTTAAAGTCCGTTGTTATTAACATGTTGAATCCACCTCGTAGAATTAAAAATTTTAAAGTGGGAGGGCGGAAAGAACATGCATAGTATGATTTGGCCAAAACTTAAATAAACTGGATAAACATAAAAGCATTCATATATCAAATCCTCATGGGCATTACACTCATCAAATGAATTCATTTAAAACAGGGAGGTAACACACGAAACATGTGGGCATAAAGAGTAAATGTAAATGGAAACTAGGTCACACACATGTCACAAATGAAGAATGCTATATAGAAAATGAAAAATATGTAATCTCAATGAAAGATACCGGTCATTAAAGAAAGGGAAATGTATTTTCACAGATTATCAAAATTATTTAAACTTTTAAATTAAATCCACCCTAAGATCACATAGGACTTTATAGGGTTGTAATGTAGGCTAGGCTGGGGTACGAAATTAAGGATATATGTACGGATTCAAAGTGTTCGGGAATGAAAACTCGACATAATGGAAGATTTCGGGCAATAACAAAAATGGAAAATAAATTCCATAATCAAGCATTAAATATAACAATTGGAGAGCAACCATGATTATTGAACTATATACAACATATACAAACTTTCTCTTTTTCTTTTCTTTTCTTTTATTCTTTTCTCACTTTTTCTTTTCTTTTCTTTTTCTTTTTCTTTTCTTTTTCACTACTTTTTTTTTTCTTTTCTCACTCTTTTCATGCTGAAATTGCAAACATAAGACAATAACATCATTCAATCCCAAGCAACATTCCAAATAAAGGTAAGAAAGGTAATATGTATGGTGTATAACTCCAATTTGGAGTTGGTTATGGGATTTTGGGTAATGAAATGAAAGGCTAGTATTTAGGCTCAAATGAATTGACTAGGGAACATATAAAAGGTGAGGTCCAGGTCATATGGGTGATATACGAAGATGGACTATTATTATTTCTTAATGTTTACGTAATTCTCGAGTCAAAATAACATATGAAAATAATGCTCAAGTAACACATTTCAAGATATAAACTCAATTAATGAACGATCAATGAAAGAATAGAGAGATTACCGACGAATTTAGCATTTTCAATGAGAAAAGAACAGTGTATACACTCACAAATGAAGGTATGTCTCTAATCTCACTCGGTGTAAGTATATACATTACAACAAAAGATTACAGAGTTATAAAAATTTAAAACCAAATCAATAGAATAAGAAAAGTGCATGTGCTCATGGGATAAAGTTTAATTCATGAAGTTATTCATAATATTAATGATTTGAGGACTAAAGTCTAATAACTTCTAAAATCGAGAACATGCATCATTAATTTGTGTATTAGATCGGGCAATTATTTAAATTTATCATTGAAAAAAGGGCAAAATGCCCAACAAAGGAGAAAAAAGAATGAAAATATTTTTGAATTTTTTTAAATTTTTAACGAAAAGCATGCTTAGTAACTAAAATGTGATCAAATCCATGGAATAAAACAAAGAATATATAGAATATCCTAACCCCCTAACTCAAATGTTGCATTGTCCTCAATGCTAATCGAGAACACAATATAAAGATAAGAAAAAATTGATATTACCCAAAATTGGAGCGATCTCCATAAGCACAAGTCCAAAGAATCTGCAAAACAAGTTAGTACAAAGCAAAGAAAAAAAGAAATAACAAAAAGTTAACTATTACACTAGACTAAATTAAAAAGGAAGGAAGAAAATTAAAGAAAGAAAAAATAAAAAGCTAACTATTTACAACCTACTATTTGAACTTCACACTAAGTGTACACTACAAGTCTAAGTATTTGAGGGTCCATCCAAAACACAATTTGAATTTGAAGGATCAACAATGGACCCTCCTGAACATCAATGTCACCCGAATAATGAGAATTCCATTTGAAAATGGAGGGCATGTGTAAGGTGTAAGAAATGAACCATCATTAATAAAAAGTTTGAGAGGGATGATGGGGGGTTTTGATTTTAAGGGAGGCAAGACTACATTAATCTATGAAAAATTGATATCACATCCCCAAGGTTCTTCAATTGGAAGGGGAGGTGGGGATAGTGCAAGTGAATAGACCATGAGATGAACCATCTCAAAATAACATTCCCGTTCAAGAATTGAGTCAAAGTCCTCAAGACTTTCAACTGATACTTGTGATAAATTTAATGTTGCAATTTTTGGACTTGTAAGTATTGACCAAAAGTCATAAGTTTATGAGAATTTTGAGAATTATCATTAGGATTACCAGAAAAATTGGAATAAGACATGCTTACCCCAACAAAGGCTCAAGTGGAAAATTCCACAAACATGATGTGCGGCCGAGAAAAATTCAAGTGCTTCTTGGCGCTCAAGTGTGAAAATCCTGCAAAAAAGGTTAAAACAAAAAATACAAATACAAAAGAAAAATACTACGAAATAATAAGACAGTTACAATCTATAACAAAACAGTCTCCGGCAACGACACCATTTTGATGCGAGGGAAACCGAGTGTTCGTGTAGGGACACTGTCATTGATTTCAGCTCCTGCTCTGCATGAAAAAACCTAAGCTACTACTACACTTGTGAGGCAAGCACAACGGTAAGTCGGGTATCGTAAGAAATCCACAGGGAGTGATTGAATTTTAGATGTTAATTGCTTTAAAACTTCAGGAATAAAAATGGAAAATAAATCAAAGAAAAGGTGATGGTGGTTAAAAGGAAATACAAAATAGAGAAGTTAGGCTACGCAAAAGTAAAGCGAGGATTGGGATCGCATTCCACCACACGGGCTAAACAACTACTAATTAGAATTCCGGCTGAAAGCTATTTAACCAAGCATATTCAACTAAGCATAAACATCACGCAAGAAGGGATTTTAACCCAAATATACTTGACAAAACATTTAATCGAAAAAGGTCACACGCGGATTAAATTCAGATTATCGCCATAAACTCTAACGTTGCATGACAAAGGAAGATAAACGCATAACAATCTGCTTTTAATACGCGAGGTTTTAATTAAACGCAATTTTACACGAAACCCTATTTCGAGGTTCGAGTCCCGTAAATATCGATTACACAATCCCGACCTTATTTAACTAAGGGCTAGGCATGAATAAACTAATATAACACTAACTAATCTACAACTAAACTAATTAAGCAAGAAATAAATAACTACAACTAATTATCTAGGCAAGAAATGGAACGACATCAATGGAAATAAAACAAGAAAAGTAAATACAACTATATTAATGGAGAAGAAGATGAATAGTGTTACTTACAAACCCAAATGGTGCAAACCCTAGAGAGAGAAGCTCCACCAGCAAAATCCCCTCCTCTAACCTAAAAATGAATCTTATCTTATCTAAAAATGAATTTTAACTTAATTGAATTTTTTTACATCCAAATAACCCACTAAAAACCAACTTAAAAGTAGAAATTTGCAGACAATCTGGTGGCAAATCGAATCGATTTGGCCTGTTCGAATCAATTCGGTTTAACAAGTCTACAATTCTCAGCTTCATCCAACTTTACGGAAAATGACGTAACTTCTTTGTTATAACTCAGAATGAGACACGATCGGAGGATAGATACAACATCCAAGAAGACATTAGGCCAAAAAACAAAATTATGAAATGACTAAAATGCCCTTGAATGTGCCCTTGTGTGTGAATTTGAAGTAAAAACCGTCTAAAAGTTCCATAACTCCTTCGATACAACTCGGATCCATGCACTGTTGGCTGCCACACGAAGAGAAATCAAAGGGCTTAAACTTCCATGAAGAGCTCATGATTCAAACCCGAATGCAGAAATTACTAAAATGCCCCAAAGCTGCAAAAGTCGACAAAACTTTTTCGGGAAGTGTCCAAACTTCATACTAAGCATCCAAATACCTACAAAAGCTCAATCAACCCCTGAAAAAGCATGTATATATAGAAATATGAGGTTATATGGTTAACGAGCATAAGTATAGGGATTAATATACCTAAGGGGGCTAATAACGTATACGTTAACGGGTGAAATACTCAATATTTGCGTCATATCACTCGCGCAATGCACGAGCTTTTAAAAAAAAATATGTATAATTGTTTTGAAATATTTGAAATTTTATTTAATTTAAAAAGAAATTTATGAGAAAGCTTATCATTATGCTAAATAGAAAGCATTTTCATACATTTTGAATTGATTATCTAGCCATTTATATACTTGCATATTGCCCGTGCCTGAAGGCAAGAAGAAAAATTTTCAATGTATTAAGTCTTGTATAATTATATACGAAAAGATTTTTCTATATAACATAAATGATTGTAAAAAATTGGGCAGGGTTTACTTCGTTTATAGGACTATCCACTCTGTTTAAGAAATAAAAAAAATACAACAACAACAAAACTAATAGTCTATAATAATATTAATAATAATCTGTCCTAAACATAATATAAACATAACATTAATTCAATGCAATTCATAAAAATAAAACTAATACTTAAGTTGAAAAGATTTATTATATAACATAAAGAATCGTAAACAATTTTTTAAAAAAAATGGACAGAGTTTTTTTCAATTTATTGGACTATCCACCATGTTTAAGAAATAAAAAATAACCCAACAATAATATTCAAAGAGGCCCTATTTATCAGTAAAAAGCAAATATTCTTAGTACGTTAGATATTGCCCTTATGGGTCCATTGACAAATCAAAATGCTATAGATGTCAATACTCCCGATACTATAAAATGATAATTCCTCTATCACATCATCCTGACAATGAAGTCCTACAAAACCAAAAGATTGAACAACAATTAAAATATATATAATCACCCACACCCAAATAACTATTATGGAACAATTAAATTAACCAAATATGCACTCAAACCCAAATAACTAAACGACTCTCTTCGACATTCATTTAAACACTTGACATGCAACAAAGTAATTTTAATAAACCTATTAATTTCCTATTCAGTGTATTCTTCAAAATATAATTAAAGCTAGAATAGAATTCAAGTTAAAACCATGTATAACCTCATATGCTTCCTCTATATTTATAACCCCATATAATATGCTGAGACACATCGAGTCTCAAAAGAGAAATGGAATCTTGACCCTATATGGGCGCAGACCTATAACAGATCTTTTCTTTCATGCTTATATGCTATTACAATAGACTCTAATATCCATAGTAAATGCAAATTACATCAGATTAGGAATGACAACAAATTAATCTGGAAAGCATTATTATAATTTTATATTTGATGCTTAAAATATGGCCAAAGCATGAAAGAAAAGGAATTTGTAGCATGTTGTGCAAACTTAGAATTACTATATCAAGTCGATATTCATTATCTCAAGAATACCGAATGTCAAACTCGCTAAAAATATGAGATGAAAAATGTCATTACAGAATATTTGAACATGAGGAATCCATGCGAGAAGAACAATGTTATGTTTAAGAATAAAGTAGAAGTACACTTGTGTAACACCCCGTAATTTTGAATAACTATGAATTTAATTATTTCTTATTTTTTATTAAACGTGTTCAGTAATTTAATTAAAATAAAATATTGCGTATTTGATAGATATTAATTTGTGGGAATAAAATTAATATTTATATGGTAAATTTACTAAGTGTGTTTATAGTAAATAAAATACGGTGAATTGTTAGTACATCATAATGAGTAATAACAATGAGTTTGTGGTGATATCTCAATCGGGGCTTGTGAGTAGACTATATTAAGGTTGAGAGGGGAAATTTATGTTAGATGACTCGAATGGTAATTTTGATCACACGGTTGGTACCGAATGGGATGAAAAAGAAACAACTAAGTACCCCGAGGGTTGTAATTGGGTTCCAGGGAGTTTTTAGACTAGGCGGGGATCACACGGGGTGTTTAGGTTATTTGGGCTTGGCCCATTAGAGTAATTTCGGAATTAAGACTATTTAATCTAGGGTTAAGGTTTGTAGACAGCCTAAACACAATTCTAAACCCTAACCAGGCGAAGGAGGAAGGGAAAGTGAAGAAGAAAGAAGAAAAAGAGAGTTTGGAGATCCAATTCGAGGAGCAATTAATCTTCTCCAATAGAATTTCAGACCTTACGAATCGTATAAGGCAAGTGTTATTCTTGCTTTGAATTTTATGTGTGGAATTCGTGTTGATATCATAGTAGGTGCCGAAAATTATTTTGGGAAGGTTTTTCTCATGCATAAAAGGGGATTTTAGGGTTGAATCTATAAAAAAGGGCAAACCCAGTGCACGAGGCTCCCGCCATTGCGGGGTACTGGTGGGGCTGGATGTACGCAGCTGTAACACCCCATATTTTAGAGGATATATAAATTAATTAAATTAGTGAGTTGGATTTATTTAATTTGGAGAAATTCATTTAATTTGGTGATTTAAATTTAATTTATTTAAATTGGAGAAATTATTGAATTTGGAGATTTAGAATTTATTATTTAAATTTGGGGATTTAGAAATTCAAATTAATTCGGGTTATTGAAAATTTTCACACGTGTCACATTTTGAGGTTGAAATTGGAAAATTTTATAAAGTGTCTCGGATGACAATTCTGAGTGCACGGTTGAGTCCGGAAGGGTCAAGATAGTCGAAAAAGAGTACCCGGGGTAGTAAATGGGTCTCGGGGCATTTTTAGACATGACCGAGCCCATACGGGGGCATTTAAGTCATTTTTTAATTGGCCAATAGGCTTAATTACGGGATTGAGGAATTTTAACCTAGGTTTAAGTGTGTTGGGCAGCCATGAGTCATTCCAAAACACAAAGGGTTGAGAGAGGAGAGAAAGGAGAAAGAAGAAGAAAGAAAGACGGATGACAAGAGCAATCCGGGCAAGAATTTCGACATGGGATCGTCGGATTTAATCCCCCAAGGCAAGTGTTTTCTTGCTTTAATTTGAGTTGTAGTTAATGATGTAAATAGTTGTAATTATGTCAATTAATTCTGGAAATTTGAAAGTAGGAATTTGAATTGAAATTTGTGGGTTTATGGTGAAGAAGATGAAGAATAACCATTGATAGGGGATTTTTAACTTTGTGAGAAATTGGGTTAATAGTGAGATTATAACTTAATTTGAGAAGTGAATAACATGATTAGATCTTGGTTTTTGAATCTCCATTAGTGGTATTGTTGGAAGAAATTGTTAATGATGAAGTTTGGGTGGATTTAGGATGAATCTTGGGAGGTTTTGGGGGTAAAAGATCTGAGTATAATCGAAGGTTTTGGAGCTTTAATGGCGATTCAGTCCGCAGTTTCCTGTAGAAAATCGCGTTTTTTACATTTTGTTGTCTCACGCGCTTCCTCCAAAACTGCTCCAAAATGCCTCAAAACATCAATTTATTAATCTGGGCAGAATGTGGGAAAACTTTTTAAGAAAGGTTTTTTTTTTTAAATCTTCTTTGAGGTGAATCTTTATAATGCCCTAACTTTTGGCATACGGACTCGGATTAGTGTGCCGTTCATGGCCACACATAGATAGCGAAGAGTATTACGCTGTCCTGGGAATATTTTTAATTAGACACAAAAATTGAAAGGTCTAAAATACCCTTGAAGACGGAACGAGTTATTTGATTTTTAGCACAACTTTAAATGAGCATAACTTTGTCATACGAATTCGGATTTACGTGCCGTTTGTGGCCACACATAGCAAATGGAGAGTAGTACGCAGTACTAGGAATTTCATTACTGAGGCATATATTGTGAAATGTCTAAAATACCCTTGGAGTTTTAATTAGTGATGAAACTTTCCCGAATTGAAACTAAAAATTGTTGGGAACTTTGTGAGACTAATATGAACTTAATCAAGTATATATGAGGTGAGATATATAATTATATAAATTAAATTAAATAGTGGGATGCAACTATTTTGGTATTGGATCGTATTTAATACGAGCGAACTAGTAATAATTGGAATATATGTATATACATATGAATGTGTTAATTATATATATATAAATATGGGAATACATAATCCAATAGAAAAATGATAATAGGTTACGGGAATACCTAAAACAATGATAGGTTGTGTGAATACGTAAAACAATGAAAGGTTGTGTGAATACCTAATATTTTAATAGGGTGCGTGAATACCTATTTGATTGTTTTATTATGTGTATGACATACCTAGATGCTTGCTATCGCGGGGGGTTGTGTAGAGACGGTCTTATCCTGAGTGACCTTCGGGGGGATATTTGACTTGTATCTCAGAACATAGGACTGTGAAAGACTTATTTGTGAGTTGATAAGTCCGCTGACTATGGGAGCGTAGGTATGTGCGTGACCCATAGGTATGTGAACTATGTTCGCCACCAATATGTGTGATTTGTTTATATGGTTCGTGGGACATTTCCGAACCGATAGTCCTTATTTGAGTACGAGACGTACCGGGACATGATAGCAGAGTATGCAATGCACTATAGGTGTATCCTTAGGGTGATGTGTTAGTATATATATATATAATGGTGGTGGATATATATGTATACTTGTGATATAATTACAATGTGATAATTGTAGGCTATTAAGATCGTGCTGATACATATATATAATAGTGAGGGATATATATGTATGCTTATGGTATATCTACAATGAGATAATTACAGACTATTAAGATAGTGAAATCTTATATAAACGTAAATAGTAAATACTTGACTTTAGTGTGATAACACTTGTTTAAAAATGATAATTGTTGAGATCAAATATGATATACTACTACGAGGGGTAACTAGAGGGATAAGCCTTTTTCCTAGTTAGAAGTGTGTCAGATGGCTAGGCGGAATAAATGAATGCGATAGGTGTGCACTATAGAAGAGAGGTGAGATTGTCCTCAAGAGAGTGGGACCGTAAAAGAAATTATGAACATTATATACTACGCATTTCATTTATTGCAATAAAATGCTTGCTAAACATTTTTATAAATCGGGCTCTGACCCATTTCTTGTACTTCTTCTCTCTTGTCTATGTATATGTTTATTAACAGGTGTCCAGCCACAGGGATGTCATAGTTGACTTATCTATTTCAGGGTTACGCAGCTGCAACATTGTGGATGGTTGCAGGATTTGATTTAGACGTATCATTTCTTTATTCCTAGAGTAGGATTCTTATCTCAGTTGTAGATTCATCCAGTTCATGTTTCCCCTTTTACTTTTAGACTCAGTATTTGGTTTATGTATTCATTTATTGAATTATTATTATTAGGATTTTGAGCCGATTGTTTATTCGGCAGGTTATTTAGTCATTTAGTACTGTTTTAGACTCATGGTTTGGATGTATGGTTTATTTGTTATTCAGCATGCATATTTAATTGTTTAATAAAAAGATAAAATTTAACATCAGTCTTTTTGAATACTAGGTGGTTAGTAAAGTTTTAAAAAAAATTCGACAGTGATGCAAAGAATGAACCCCTGAGATTCCTGTTTTAAATTTCATATAGGACTGATCACCCGGTATTTATTTAGGCGGGGTGTCACAGGTGGTATCAGAGCATCAGGTTCTAGTGTCCTTAGGATCTGTATGGCTTTTCACATTTCAGTTTAGCGTTCTTTGATTTAGAGCCTTATGATAGGATTGTCAAATTCATCTATGTACGTGATTTCGTTCTCCTGCTATTAAGTATAGTTGATGTGATTTATGTACGAGTTCGGTTAGGTTTCGAACACCGAACATTATAGGACAATCAACGGGAACCGTTAGAAGGAATGCATGAGGAAGGCGACATAAGCAATAGAGTAACCTGAAAATAGTAATAGCGATAGAAGCCACCACAATTGTTGTTTACAAAAGTGATGATAGGAAAATCTCGGGGACAGTAGTTTCCCCTAGCACAGTCAAGGATGACAATGGTGAAAATCTTACACTCACCCAGCGTAGTCGGCAAGGGGTGGGGAAAGTCGAAAGGACTCTTTCGAGGAGCCATCGATAAGAATCTAGAAAAAAGAGGAAGTGTGATAAACCAGTGGAAGGAGAAATCCAACGACAACTATGTAGGGTAGAGTACAACGATACTCAACTGTAAATTTTGGACAATAAAATTTTAAGCTCATAGGAGCAACGTAAAGTGACAAGAGCCAGTCACTATATATAAGAAGAATATGGGATTAAATGAAAATTTTGAGTACAATTTAATCGTTTGATTTTCAATCTGTTGTTCGGACAGGGGTGCGAATGAAGTTTCGAAACTTATCACAAGTGAGCAAGATAGAAACTGATCGCTAGAGAGAAGTTAACTTGGTTAGTGAACCTCGTACCCGACGAAGGGGATATGAAGTATATGAAGGGTACATAAGTTATTAATGGGCTCGTGAGTAGAATACATAAGCGTGAGTGTAAAATCCGAATAAGATGACTAGTGTCGACATCATCAAGGTTGTGCGTTACAAGTTTATATCAACGCTTCCATGGGAAGTGAACCTTGAGAATTGAAAATTGAGCTGAAAAGAAAGACTAAATTTAACGGTGTTAGTGAAGCACCACATGAGGGTATACCCAGTAGGGACCCAGTTAAATGTTTCGATTAAATTGAATTTTTACCAAGTAATGGTGGATTCAATCAGGGCCATTGAGGACAACAACAAGTCCAAGAGGGCCCGCGAAGCCAAATGGACAACAGGGGTAGCAATCGAGGACCCGATGATCAGGCAAGAAAGATAACATGGAGAGGTGTCCTATGTGTAAAGAGTAAGAACACTTGTGTATACCGTGTTTATCGCCAATCAGGGATAGAAATGGGATGCCCAGTAGGGGCAACAGTTATAAGAAATTTTAGTTCGGTTAGGACGAGGGCGTTATGTCCCAGAACCATTTGAACCGCCACTCGAGGTGATTAAGATATATTCTGTGTGACAGTAGTTTTTTAATACTAAATTCACATGTAAAACGGGTTTAGTAGAGATGTCGTGAATATTGAAATAATATACATATCTTTGTCATCGCGTAATAGGGCTCTCGTTAGTTCCATCTGCAGGGGAGCAGGTGAGGACACTAGGAGGGTGCCGTATATCATGTGATAGATTTTTTTTCTCCTTTTGAGGGATATGAAAGAGAGCATATTTTTATCTTGCATAGTGACTGTATACCGAGGGTTGGAGCAAAAGTAAACTGTATGGGAAGTCTATGATGCTCGCTGTGCCAGCGTAAGACATTCTACTTCATGAATCATCACCCGAAGGAGGGTCGAGTCAATATATATATATATATATATATATATATTGTATTATACCATAGACTTCGATGAGTATAGTTGTCTCGTTATGTTTAAATCCTAGTGAGTGGGGAACTTTTACTGGTGTAATTCAAGGTATATCAGCCAACCGTTAAGCTTAAAGATTTAGATCATTATTGTTTACGTTCTGAGAATTAAGTGATAGCTACAACACCGTATTGTGTGATGCCTTGAGAGACGTGGGCATAGGCACATTAAATAATGTATCGAGAGACAGGATTCGTGATATCTAAGTTATGTGCTTTGGACCTACGAATTTTGTTGAAAATGCTAGAGAATAGTGAATTGAGAAATTTCTTTAAACTTAGTTGCAGGATGTTACACGTAGGGACCTTAATTTATGTCCGCGGTGATGAGACGTAGTTGGATGCTAATGCATCGGTTTTAAAATTTTAGTTATTGAACGTGTAGGGAAAACACCTTAAGTTGAGAGCTATTAAAAATATAGGGCCAGTGGATGAATATATATATTATAGTGTGCATATACGTGTATATATTTGATACTGTGTTTCATAATAGACATATGAGAATATGTTAGCATTGTTATATGTAATCCCAATGAGTAGGGACATTTACTGATGTGATTCTGGGTATACTAACTTATTATTGAGCGGAGAGATCTAGCTCGTGATTTATTCGCGCTAAGAAACTGGTGATAGTAAAAGAACCGTATTATATATTGTCTTGTGTAACATGGGAGTGAACGAATATACTTTTATGTTAAGAGATGGGGATTTGGGGGGTATGTGCTATGGACTGAGGCCTAACGGATCTCAACGACCAACAATGTTAGGTAGTAGTGTATCGGGAGGGTTCCTTGTTTGGATTTCGCTTTGCGATACATCCCACTCTTGAAACTTAGCGCAACGTTGGAAGTGGGGAGTTGTTTGGCCATAGGACATAGGTTTTGTACCGTGGTTATTATACATATATAGTTATAACTATGAGTTGATAATTATACTACGACTTAAGGCCGATAGAGCCGTATAGTGTTGATGTGAGAAAACTTTGTGGAACACTTTCACCACGAGTAGATCGGTGGGATAACCTAAATGATAATTAAGTTGCAATTGGTAGGGTAGTTTAGTATAACCTCACTATATAATCAGCTCAAATATGAAAAGCTTAATTATAGCAAGTTTATTACGTTAAGTTGAATTGGGCAGTTATGTGCAGCATATAGGGTGTATGGGCACCCTAGATAGTTAAATTTTTATATATTATCCGCGGTCGATAGATGTAGAAATACATGTGCTAAAAGAGTAAACGAATAAGGGAGTTATCGCAGGGGGATGTTGGAGTATTCCCCAGTAAAGGAAGTATTATAGCCATTAGTGGTTAGGCTCATAGTAGTGTCAGAAGTTGGAAGCTTCAAAGTGTTGTGTAGGCAGCAATGTGAAATGATACATTATATGATGGAACATTATAATATAAGATGACTAAAGCAAATTGGCCATAGGATTGAACGGTAGTGTAGGGACCGTTGGACTAACGGGTAGCGCTAGGAGAAGTGTAATGAGAACATCATAACGATTTGGATTGTGTGGGAAAGGATGAGGATGAAGGTGTACGAGATTATATCTGAAGCTTTGAGTACTAGTCTTATCCGAATTTCGAGGACGAAATTCCATTGTAAGGGGAGAAGTATGTAACACCTCATATTTTAGAGGATATATAAATTAATTAAATTAGTGAGTTGGATTTATTTAATTTGGAGAAATTCATTTAATTTATTTAAATTGGAGAAATTATTGAATTTGGAGATTTAGAATTTATTATTTAAATTTGGGGATTTAGAAATTCAAATTAATTCGGGTTATTGAAAATTTTCACATGTGTCGCATTTTGAGGTTGAAATTGGAAAATTTTATAAAGTATCTCGGATGACAATTCTGAGTGCACGGTTGAGTCCGAAAGGGTCAAGATAGTCGAAAAAGAGTACCCGGGGGTAGTAAATGGGTCTCGGGGCATTTTTAGACATGACCGAGCCCATACGGGGGCATTTAAGTCATTTTTTAATTGGCCAATAGGCTTAATTACGGGATTGAGGAATTTTAACCTAGGTTTAAGTGTGTTGGGCAGCCATGAGTCATTCCAAAACACAAAGGGTTGAGAGAGGAGAGAAAGGAGAAAGAAGAAGAAGGAAAGACAGATGACAAGAGCAATCCGGGCAAGAATTTCGACATGGGATCGTCGGATTTAATCCCCCAAGGCAAGTGTTTTCTTGCTTTAATTTGAGTTGTAGTTAATGATGTAAATAGTTGTAATTATGTCAATTAATTCTGGAAATTTGGAAGTAGGAATTTGAATTGAAATTTGTGGGTTTATGGTGAATAACCATTGATAGGGGATTTTTAACTTTGTGAGAAATTGGGTTAATAATGAGATTATAACTTAATTTGAGAAGTGAATAACATGATTAGATCTTGGTTTTTGAATCTCCATTAGTGGTATTGTTGGAAGAAATTGTTAATGATGAAGTTTGGGTGGATTTAAGATGAATCTTGGGAGGTTTTTGGGGTAAAAGATCTGAGTATAATCAAAGGTTTTGGAGCTTTAATGGCGATTCTGTCCGCCCTTCCCTGTAGAAAATCGCGTTTTCTACATTTTGTTGTCTCACGCGCTTCCTCCAAAACTGCTCCAAAATGCCTCAAAACATCAATTTATTAATATGGGCAGAATGTGGGAAAACTTTTTAAGAAAGGTTTTTTTTTTAAATCTTCTTTGAGGTGAATCTTTATAATGCCCTAACTTTTGGCATACGGACTCGGATTAGTGTGCCGTTCACGGCCACACATAGATAGCGAAGAGTATTACGTTGTCCTGGGAATATTTTTAATTAGACACAAAAATTGAAAGGTCTAAAATACCCTTGAAGACGGAACGAGTTATTTGATTTTTAGCACAACTTTAAATGAGCATAACTTTGTCATACGAATTCGGATTTACGTGCCGTTTGTGGCCACGCATAGCAAATGGAGAGTAGTACGCAGTACTAGGAATTTCATTACTGAGGCATATATTGTGAAATGTCTAAAATACCCTTGGAGTTTTAATTAGTGATGAAACTTTCCCGAATTGAAACTAAAAATTGTTGGGAACTTTGTGAGACTAATATGAACTTAATCAAGTATATATGAGGTGAGATATATAATTATATAAATTAAATTAAATAGTGGGATGCAACTATTTTGGTATTGGATCGTATTTAATACGAGCGAACTAGTAATAATTGGAATATATGTATATACATATGAATGTGTTAATTATATATATATAAATATGGGAATACATAATCCAATAGAAAAATGATAATAGGTTACGGGAATACCTAAAACAATGATAGGTTGTGTGAATACGTAAAACAATGAAAGGTTGTGTGAATACCTAATATTTTAATAGGGTGCGTGAATACCTATTTGATTGTTTTATTATGTGTATGACATACCTAGATGCTTGCTATCGCGGGGGGTTGTGTAGAGACGGTCTTATCCTGAGTGACCTTCGGGGGGATATTTGACTTGTATCTCAGAACATAGGACTGTGAAAGACTTATTTGTGAGTTGATAAGTCCGCTGACTATGGGAGCGTAGGTATGTGCGTGACCCATAGGTATGTGAACTATGTTCGCCACCAATATGTGTGATTTGTTTATATGGTTCGTGGGACATTTCCGAACCGATAGTCCTTATTTGAGTACGAGACGTACCGGGACATGATAGCAGAGTATGCAATGCACTATAGGTGTATCCTTAGGGTGATGTGTTAGTATATATATATATAATGGTGGTGGATATATATGTATACTTGTGATATAATTACAATGTGATAATTGTAGGCTATTAAGATCGTGCTGATACATATATATAATAGTGAGGGATATATATGTATGCTTATGGTATATCTACAATGAGATAATTACAGACTATTAAGATAGTGAAATCTTATATAAACGTAAATAGTAAATACTTGACTTTAGTGTGATAACACTTGTTTAAAAATGATAATTGTTGAGATCAAATATGATATACTACTACGAGGGGTAACTAGAGGGATAAGCCTTTTTCCTAGTTAGAAGTGTGTCAGATGGCTAGGCGGAATAAATGAATGCGATAGGTGTGCACTATAGAAGAGAGGTGAGATTGTCCTCAAGAGAGTGGGACCGTAAAAGCAATTATGAACATTATAGACTACGCATTTCATTTATTGCAATAAAATGCTTGCTAAACATTTTTATAAATCGGGCTCTGACCCATTTCTTGTACTTCTTCTCTCTTGTCTATGTATATGTTTATTAACAGGTGTCCAGCCATAGGGATGTCATAGTTGACTTATCTATTTCAGGGTTACGCAGCTGGAACATTGTGGATGGTTGCAGGATTTGATTTAGACGTATCATTTCTTTATTCCTAGAGTAGGATTCTTATCTCAGTTGTAGATTCATCCAGTTCATGTTTCCCCTTTTACTTTTAGACTCAGTATTTGGTTTATGTATTCATTTATTGAATTATTATTATTAGGATTTTGAGCCGATTGTTTATTCGGCATGTCATTTAGTCATTTAGTACTGTTTTAGACTCATGGTTTGGATGTATGGTTTATTTGTTATTCAGCATGCATATTTAATTGTTTGATAAAAAGATAAAATTTAACATCAGTCTTTTTGAATACTAGGTGGTTAGTAATGTTTTAAAAAAAATTCGACAGTGATGCTAAGAATGAACCCCTGAGATTCCTGTTTTAAATTTGATATAGGACTGATCACCCGGTATTTATTTAGGCGGGGTGTCACAGCAGCCTTACCCCTGCTTGCGCAGAGAGGTTGTTTCCATGAATCGAACCCGTGATCTCAGGTCACAGCGGGGGCAACCTTACCGTTGCGCCCGGGTTCACCCCTTAGGGTTGAATCTATCTCCTGCAATATTCAATTGATTTAAATGATAAATTTAGATGACTTATAACTGCTGAAAAATTTAACTTTGACGAGTTATAGAGATTGATTGAATAGAAATTCAGGTTTGTGGATTTAACTTAGAGTTTTGGTTGAGAGATTTGAAAATAAATCAATTGATTGATTTGATCACTAATTTTAGTCCAATCTCTTATATCAGGATGATTTTGAAGTGTTAGAATCATCATATTTGTGTCCCATTATATTGTTTGTGTTTTAATGGAGGCTGGGTAACATATTGAAGAAGTTTGGATCGAATTTGGAGAAAATGGTTCGCATTCAAGTATAGTTAAACTGTTCAAATATTGGGGCGAACTGGTTCGGGTTGGTTGAGCAAATCGTTTTGGGTGTCTTGCCAAATTGGTTCGAACTACCTAACACTTCAGTTTTTATTGTTTAATTTGGAGGTTAATTCGAAGGGTTTTTAATTGAGATTTGGACCCGTAAGGATGAGGAAAAATTCGTTGGGTAATTTAGGAAAAATTGATTGACCTCGGTTTGAGTGGGTAATTAAAATGGGAAATTATTACAATGCGAGAATAAATTAGTGTTTAATTTAATTAACTAATTGGGTGGGTTAATTCATGATTTATTTGACGTACGGGATGGTTGGGTAAGCCCAAGGATATAGCGGAGTGATGCTATTATTTTAAATTTTTATGAATTAGAATTAAAATATGTTCAACAATCGGGGATGTAGATTCGTAGTAATTGGGCTAATGCTTTGAGTAATGGGCTAGTGCTTTGAGCGATAGGCACGGTTTAGCCAGAATGCTATTAATATATATACGGGTATAGAGACAATATATATATATATATATATATATATATATATATATATATATATATATATATATATATATATATATATAGAGAGAGAGAGAGAGAGACACACACACACACACACACACACACACACACACACACACACACACACACACTAGTGTATGCCTGTGCCTGAAGGCACATCGAAAATTTCCAAAGTACGTAATCGTAAAATGGCAATACTTTTCAAATCACGTAATTGCAAAACGAAAAAAATTCCATTCTCCAACAAAATAAAGTATAATTTAAAAAAAAATTGGTCATAAATTCCAAAGTCGTGCGCATCATGACTCCAATTCGCATGCCTATAACACTTCTTGTATCGTCGCATGACCAATAAATATTAGGCAAGAAAATAAAAATCAAGAAAATAAAAATTGTAAGTAAATAAAATAATATTTGACATTTGTTGTATGTAAATAAAAAAATTCTTGACATTAGTATGATAAAATTCCCTATAAATAAACTTCCCATTCATCAATTTGTTACTTATTGACAGCGGGAAGCATTGATTTGAGACAATAATTTTGATCAAAGTGGCACAAATAAAGTTACATGGTAAAGTAAAAAACGTTTTTTTAAATTACCTATGTGTAATACCTCATATTTTCTTATAAATAAATGAAGAAATATTATTTTTTTGAATAAATAATTAATTCTTGAAATTGGATTTAAATCAAATTTTTATTTTAAAATGCCACAGTTGAAATTTGTTACTTAGTTATATTTGTGTGTGATTAAATTTTATGTGCATGAATATGACATTTGCATATAATAAAGGAAAATAGATAATTTACATGTGACACAAATTAAAAGTAACTATTATTGACATAAATGATTCGGAACACATTTCGGGACATATATGGGCTCGTTTAGATGATTTAAACCTTTAAAAATAGTCTTAGGTCAATAATATATAGGTTGGAAAAGCTTTGGGCTAATTGGATTATGGATTCGGGTCTATTTGGGGGTATGAAAGTTGAGCTTAGGGCCAACTCGAGATTTATTACCTAATTAGAGGTTAAGTGGAGGTGAACCACTCCCCCACTATCATTCCACAAACCTAAAAATCACAGTTACGGGAAGGAGAGGGAAATACACCAAATAAAGGAGAAAAAGGCAAGAACAGAGGAGGAACCAAAGACGAATCAAGGGACATCTCCTCTACAATTTTTAAGGCAACAATTTTCTTGGTTAGTTTGTGTTTTCAAAATATTTCTTGACGCATATAATTATTCCCTTTAATTTATGGGTTTTATGTTTGAATATGTTG
Source organism: Sambucus nigra (assembly GCA_949130495.1). Classification (NCBI taxonomy): domain Eukaryota; kingdom Viridiplantae; phylum Streptophyta; class Magnoliopsida; order Dipsacales; family Adoxaceae; genus Sambucus; species Sambucus nigra. The sequence continues at coordinate 34,583,339 of OX422212.1, forward strand.
GATTTGATGATATATTACTCATGTAAAGGACTGATTTATATATAGAAATTATCCCAGAAATTAGGTTTCACAAATCTAAAAGTGATGGTAGATTATGTAGGAATTTCATAGTTAATTTTGGGATATATTGATGAACTGATGTAGAGATGGCAATATTAATTCGTGGACTGAAATTTTGGATTTACATTCCCTAATAAATGCTCTTGTTAAGAAATAAATTTGGTTAGAGCTGGGAGAATATTTGGAAAGTTAAAATCTTAAATGGGTTTTAACCTTGTTGGGAAATTGGTTATGTAGTATAGTTGTAAATTTCTGAATTTGTATGAATATTCGTACTAGGTATTTTATGACTGTTAAGGGTTTTGTATAAAAGCATTATAGGTTTGAGGAAAACCTGTTCCTGGAAAGAACATGAACGGAGGATAAAACATTGGGAAGAATAAGAGGTCATTCAAACAACCTGGCATGTCGTTCGAACGACACGTGATGTTGCACGAATGACTATGCCTCTCGTTCGAGCGACGCTTTGGGGTGTTTGGCTCCACGTGCCTAACGATGGGTTACCTTGGTGAATCAAATTTTGGACTGTATAGGGTATACTGTACAGGGCATTAACGTAAGAAATTGGTAAAACATTTATGTGCCACTATTAATTAATAATAATTACAAATAGCTAAATGGTTACGTAATTATTGATGGTATGGAATTAATAAAAATTAGATGAAAAATTATTAATAATTGAAAGAATGTTGTGGACTTTGGATTGGACTTTTATGGTAATTATAGAGTAATCACCTATACATATTATATGTGATAATAATATGTACTATTATGTATTTGTGTTGACATACCAGTGGACCGTCCTATCAACTCGGGGGTCTGTGTGTTCGGGCCGCGTACCACACGTCGGCACAGGTGGTCTTGACGATGTGTAGGCCATATAGGTACTACGTGGAGACTCCACCCACGAGAGGTAGGTGTTGGTGCTGACCGTTCCTATATCACCACTAGGTATGGGTTGTGTACAGGTGTCTTGCATAAGGATCGCCCCCAAATTTATGTGTGTTGTGTGTTATTCGCTTAGGATAAGTGATTCCTTCTGACTTGCCGATAAAGCATGATTTGACACCAACGGTAGATCCCCTTGTGTGTCATATATATGGAAGGACATATATTAATAATTCCCCGGATCTTATTGAAATAAATATAATTTCCTAAGAATGTGGACAATAAATAGTATCCACATCCCTATAATGCATAATAGATGTTTATGCCATATATATGACACTTATGAGGTTGGAATAAATGTAAGTTGATCATTAAATGTAGGGATTACATTGAAATAATTATTCATTGATATAATCATTCTATAATTTGAGATAATGTCACAATCCATTATTTGGAATGTATTGCGGTGCGAATAATATCACACTTAGATGAAGGGTGAGGTGTTATACGCATGTGAGTAATGGGGGGGGGGGGGGGTATTTATTGTGCATTGACTATATTTTGCATCAGAAATTAATTAAGAAAATTCTTGTACACCTCGGGCTTTGACCCAAATTTAAATATTTTCCCCTGGGTGCGCCTAGACAGGGATAACTGGATTGTGCTGTATTAGTCCTGCAGTCTCATTTGTGCCTTAATTTCCAGACTCTTCAATTTTAATGTAGGTTCTTATTCTACTGTACTTATTTATTCATTTGGGAACATTTGTAAGGTAAAAAGCCCGAGAATTTTACTTTATATTGGTTGAGACTTAAATTACTCTGGGTGAATATTTATATTATTGTTGGTGGTTTGGGTTTATTTATTTTTTGTGAACGTATTTGTGATATTTCAAACTTTGTCCTTAAATGATAATTACTTTATATTCGTATTTGTGCTAAGGATGGTATTAATCTGCGTATCGTGCCTGGCCAACCTTTACGTGAGAAAATAGGGGTTGTTATAGTTGGTATCAGAGCACGGTTCTAGTGTCCTTAGCATATGTGTTTGTTCTGATTACGTTTTTTGTTGCGTTCTTTGATATATAGAGACTAAACTTAGGACTCATTGTATTCTTACGATTTTTACTAATTCAAACCTTGTTTCCTTTTAGTTGGAAAACGGGCGTAGGGGCAGACTAAGGAGAGTAGTTCTATTGGTTGAGGAGGAGGAGGCTCATCCGGAGCCACCACAATCCCCACAGTTGATCACCCATGATGAGATAGCCAATATAGCCTCTCAGGACGTATCTACTATGATGGAAGCCATGCTTAAGCATTTTCCACTACCACAAGCACCTCAGTAGCTACCACCACAACATGTAGATATTCCAGAATAGGCACCAGGCTACACGTGGGACCAAGCGAGGGAGTCCTTTGTTAAAGGCCAACCTCCAGAGTTTGCAGGAGGGCCTGATTTATTGGCTACGAATCGTTGGAAGAAGGACATCGAGAGGCACTTACGTATGGTGGAGAGCACACCGGTCTAGAAGTAGATTCTAGCTTCATTCAGGTTGGTGGGTGATTCCCTTTAGTGGTGGGAGGTGGTCACGACTGTTGAGGAGAGGGACAACCTCACTATCAGTCAGTTCTAGGAGAGGTTTGAGGGGAAATACTTTACACTATCCATGCAGTCCGAGATGAGGATAGGATTTACAGAGATTAAGTAGGAGGGGCGTACTTTCGCTGAGTATGAGGAGGAGTTTACTACGCTCTCGTACTTCGCCAGGGAGGATGTTTAGACCGAGAAAATAAGGATGGATAGATTTATTGCGGGGTCGTCATAGCATATCAGGAAGGATCTTCTGGGGAATCCAACCTTCACTACTTATAACCAGATGGTTAATGCTTCACTTCTCCACTACCAGGATAACAGCTTTTTTGAAAATCAAGGGGGAAAAACGTCATGGAGGTGAGTCATCTAGCCATTAGGTAAGGGCGAGTGGATGAGGTGGATCTGGGGCCTAGCAGCACCGGGGCATCTCATCCCCTAACCAAAATAAGAAGTTCAGGGGTACAGATGACCGTCAAAGGTAGGTCCAAGGTCAGGCAAGATAGGGACATCAGAGTCAACAGCACAGGGGCCCACAGGGCTAACTATACAAAGGCCATCAGAGCCAAGGACACCAGGGCAACGGCCAGCAGGGCCGACAATTTGAGCGGGATCAATTTACGAGAAATTTTTACACTTATGGTGAAAGGGGACACACTTCGAGGTATTTCACGTGAGGGGATCCGGTAGCCCAGGGACAGGGAGGTTATAGAGGATAGTAGGTGCCTCAAGGACAGCGCCCACTGATTCCTGCTCAGGGACTCGCTGCACCAATTTTTCCAGCACCCGCCGCCCCACCTTAGGGGCAACAACCATTGCAGTATGGGCGGGTATAACATGTCGCAATAGCAGATGGGCCTGCACCTCCACAGGTAGTCGAGGGTATGTTTCCTATTTATAGTCATATTGGTCGTATTCTTTTTTATACGAGTGCATCGCACTCTTTTGATAGCACATGGTTTGCACGGGAAACAGGTATGGTAGATTTTGCTTCACATATTTCTTTACACATAAACTCACCAGTGGGTAGAGGGGCACCCATACGGTCAATATGTCGGGGTATCGGTATTGAGATATGTCAACTTACTTTTGTTATTGATTTACTAGTACTTGACATGCATGAGTACGAAATCATTTTGGGGATGGGCTGGCTAGCCACTTATAGAGCATGTGTGGATTGCTATGGGAAATCCATCATCTTCACCATTATGGGGCACGAGACGTACTTAGTTGTGATGACTCACCCCGAGGGTGGGTCGAGCATGTATTTGTATTACATCGAGGAGGATACTTCTTCAGAGGTTTTGGTGATGCTAGATTCTATCCCGTTGGTGAGAGATTTTTTGATGTTTTTGGGGACATTCTAGTGTTACCACCCAGTCGGGAGATCGACTTGATTACAGGCACGAGACTTATTATTCGTGCTCTGTATCAGATGGCTCTATTGGAGATGAGGGAGCTACGAGAGTAGATTGATCAATTATTAGGGCAGGAGTTTATCAGGAGGAGTGCTTCACCCTGGGGTGATTCAATGTTATTCATCAAGAAGAGGGATGGATCTTTATGGATTTATGTTGACTACTGGATGAACATAGTCACTATCCAAAATAAATACCTGTTGCCACATATAGATGATTTGTTTGACCAACTGAGAGCTGTTGCATATTTTTTAAAGATTGATTTGAGGTCGGGGTACCACCAGTTGAGATTCCATGAGAAGGATATCTCAAAGACAACCTTCCTTACTCGATATCGATCGTATGAGTTTTTGATGTTGCCATTCGGGCTAACCAATGCACCGAGAATATTCATGGATTTGATGAACCGAGTGTTCAGGGACTTTTTGATCCAATTTGTGATTATATTCATAGAATCTATTTTGATTTATTCTCGAACTGTGGAGGAGCACACAGAGCATCTATTGGTGGTGTTACAGACACTTCGAGATCATAAGTTGTATGCAAAGTTTGAGAAGTGTAGGTTTTGGTTGAGATAGGTACAGTTCTTGGTCCACATTGTGTCCATGCAGAGGATATACATGGACCCTGGGAAAGTTTTTGTCGTAATTAAGTTGCAAAAACCCATTACACCCACCAAGGTGTGAAGCTTCTTGGGATTGGCCGAGTATTGCCATCGATTCATTCAGGGGTTCTCCAAGATAATTGGGCCCTTAATGAATTTGATAAGGAATGTGGTACCTTTTGTTTGGGATGAGATGTGTCAGCAGACATTTGAGCAACTAAAGACCAGATTAACTACAACACCAGTTTTATCGTTGCCTTGGGCAAGAGTTGATTATAGAGTTTACATAGATGCGTCCCCAAGGGGACTTGGCTAGGTGTTGATACAAGAGGAGAGGACCATAACTTATTCTTCCCTAAAGCTTAAGCCTCATGAGGGACATTACCCCATCCACAACTTGGAGTTAGTAGCTGTGGTCTTTACCTTATGAGTGTGGAAACACTATCTCCTAGTGAGAAGTTCTAACTTTTCACGGACCACAAAAGCCTGTATTATTTGTTCGCACAACGGGAGCTGAACATGTGATGAGGAGATGGATAAAGTTTGTGAAAGACTATCAGTTCGACATTCAGTACCACCCGGGGAAAGCAAATGTCATAGCGAATGTATTAAGCCATAATCCATTTTTGGAGTTGGCGGCAGTGTAGAAGGCGAAGTGGAGGTCATTTTATGGAGATGATGACTTGACTCGAGAATATATGTCAGTTCTCACCATCACTCCCAATATCATTATTCAGGTGGTTAAGGAACAAACGAAGGATCATCTTTGCCAGGAGCGGGTGAGACAGTTGTTAGCCGAAGGGGTGGAGCATTTTTCGTTTGATTCCGATGGTGGTTTGATATTCCAAGGGAGAGTGGTTGTTACAAATGATGAGGAGTTGAGGCGAGTAGTCATGTCAGAGGCTCACAGTTCACTTTTTATGGTACATCTCGGAGGGGATAAGATGTAACACGATATGCGTCATCGATATTGGTGGGTCGGTATAAAAAGGGATATAGCTGAGTTTGTGTCCAGGTGTACAGCATGTCAGTTGGTGAAGGTGGACCACCAACGTCCTATAGGTACTTTGAAAAACTTTGAAGATCCCGGTGTAGAAATGGGAAACCATAACTATAAACTTTATTAATGGGCTACCTACTTCACAGAAGGGGGATGATTAGATATGGGTGATTGTCGAGAGATTAAAAAAGGTGGCTCATTTTTTACCGGTCAGGATAGACTATATCTCAGAGCAGTACGCCAAACTCTTCCTTACAGAGATTGTTAAGCTCTATGGGGTACCACTAAATGTCATGTCAAACAGGGAGAAGATGTTTATATCCCACTTCTGGAGGAGCTTCGAGTAGGCTTTAGGGGCAGAGTTGAGATGTCAACGTCCTATCATCCTCGGACTGATGAGCAGACAGAAAGGGTGAACCTGATGATGGAGGACATGCTACAGATGTGTATCTTGGATTTTAAGGGGAGCTAGGAGAACTATTTCCCTTAAGTAGAGTTTTCCTACAACAACAACTACCAGTTCACACCGTTTAAGCCAATCTATGGGAGACCTTGTCGTTCACCCTCATGCTGGTTAGAGGTGGGGGAGAACAAGTTATTTGGGCCAGACTTCATTCAGGACACCTCAACGAAGGTAGTGATAATTCGGACCAGGATACATATTTTTGAGGATAGGAAGAAGAGGTACTTGGATGCGGGCCGGAGAAACTTAGACTTGGATGTTGGAGACTTGGTGTTGATTAAAGTGTCTCTAACGAAGGGGGCGATGAGTTTTGGGAAGAAAGGGAAGTTGATTCCTCGATACGTGGGATCGTTCCCTATTTTGGAGAGGATTGGGACCATAGTGTACCGGTTCAATTTACTAGATCACTTGTAGCTGATGCACAATGTATTTCACATATCATCACTGCAAATATTCCTCAGAGATGAGGTGGTGTACTAGCAGTTTGATATAGACGAGATTGAGATCTATCCAGATGTTACTTATGAGGAGAGACCAGTAGCCATTTTAGATAGACGGGAGCGCTGACTGCGGTCCAAGGTTATTCCCTTATTCAGGTGCAGTGGGGACACCATCAGTAGGATGAGGCAACTTGGGAGAGAGAGGATGACATGCGTAAAAAGTATCTCAAAATCTTCTATCTAGGTACATACTTTTCTTAATTTCGAGGACGGAATCCCATTATTAGGAGGGGAGAAAGTAATACCCCGTATTTTCTTATAAATTGTAAGGACCAAATTTCTAATTGAGTCCATGTATAGTTTTGGTTTATTCTCGAAACAAAACACATTTGAGTCATAAGTAGATTTTTATTTTTTGATCGTACACAGACTATGACATGTCAAAGATTAGTTGAAGGCATTACAGTAAAGCTTCAAGGAATTAATTATGCCAAAGTTTAATTGGTGCAAACTTCTCGTCTTCAAAGTTTAATTGCATTCTGTGATCACTCAGGTATGAATGCATAATGTTAATGAAACTCAAAATTTAATTTTATAAAGATCAGGATGTTATTTTCTAAAACAAAATGTTTTTAAAAGTGTTTTACTTTTTTACACTTCATTTAGAGCTGATAAGGATGGATTAGAGGTTAATTTGGTTTGGCCTCTAATCAAGGCACTATCGTTCAAATGACATACGATGTCGTTGGAACGGGAGCTACTGTCATTAGAATGACGTATTATCTCGCTCGAATGAGAGATGCCACCACATTAAAATACTTACAAATAGGCAGTTCCAGTTTTCTCGAAGTGTGTGCAGTACAAAAAGAGTTTATAATACAGAGAGTTTTTTGCACAAAGTTTTCTAAGTGTTTTCACTATAAAACAACCTTAAAGTGTACAAAGATCTGAGTTATGATTACCATACACTTATGTGATCATTATTGCACCAAGTTGGGATTGTTCAACACTTGAACATTGCTGGTTTTGCGATGGAGAATCAAAGAAGGTTACTTTTGTGTTCTACATCGTAGATGACACAAGGCCCTATCGATAGAGATTGAGGCATTTATGGATGTGACTGTTGTGGACGAGCTTCATGGAAGAAGGTTACTTTCTGCGTGGGCACTGTGAAGACTGGTAGAAGATCAGAGGAGTATCAAGTCTCGTGGGTCTATTGAGTCGTTATATAAGACCACCGCCTGACTTTATAAAACCATTGTCATAGTGAGTGTCTGGCCTGGGATGTCCGATATTTTTCCCGTTCGTTGTTTTCCTCGTACGTCAGCATTGTGCGTATTGCTTTACTTTATCTTGATTTCTTTAATTACTAGTTTCATGCTTAGGGTTAAACAAGATAAAATTGGGTTAAGTTAATTTGTGTCACTATTTGGTGTGGTTTGATAAAATTGAAAATATTTTTTCAAAAGAGCAAATTGGTTTGTATTCATCGTTAACTTAACTTCGCTCAAGCAAAAGTTTTTTGTTAAAAGTTAAATACGGGGACCTACAAAGTGGTATCAGAGCTAGAAATATATTTTTATTGTGTTTGATCCCTTTTTTCTTGTAAGGATGAATTTTGGAGGTTATGATAGTTTTCGCACTCCTTTTTTTATGGCACTAATTATGCTTATTGTAAATGGGAATGAGAAGTGCTTTAAAATCCTTTGATGAGCATGTCTAGTTATCTGTCGAAAAAGGTTGGTCACCACCTGCCACACGAGAGGGTGAGGTCACTAGTTTGAAACCCGTTGAGTCATGCATTGAGACTGAACATAGGATTGCACTATATAACTCTAAAGGTCGACATGTTATTTCCTCACATGTCACACCTTAAGAGTATAATAGGATCACGAATTGTGAAACATCGAAAGAATATTGTAATACACTTGTACACACTCACGAGGGCAAGAGCACGGGTAGGGCGTCTAAGTTGCAAAATCTCACTACACAGTTTGAGATGAATAAGATGTTAGAGAGTGCGATGTTTGATGAGTTTTACACTAGGTTGTGTACGATTGTTAATGTGGCATTTGATCTAGGTGAGAAGATTCACATTAACCGAGTAATTAAGAAAATTTTGAGATCGTTTCCAAGTAGGTTTGATGCAAAAGTGACCGTTATGAATTCCCTTGGTATGCTTAACTCGTCGAAACTGGAAGAGATCATAGGTGACCTACAAACCTATGAACTCGATATGTTTACCTCCAAGCAAGTGCCAAAGAAATAAAAGGGCATCGTGTTGAAAGCCCATAAGGAGGAGACTAAAGTTTTGAATGGTGATTCCGATTCCGACTTTGAGGATGTCGTCTTATTGGCAAGAAAGTTTAAAAAGTTTCTTCAAATTCAAAAGTAATCCAAAGATGCCAAAATGTTTGAGAAATTCAAGAACAAGTGAGACTCCACCCCTAAGGATAAGAGTGAGAAACCTAAGAGAGATGACTCTAATAGGTGTTTTGGGTGTGAGGGGTATGGTCACAAAGTAGCTGAGTGTCCCACTAGACTTAAGAAAGAGGGAAAGAAACTGATAGCATAAAACTCCACCTTAAGTGATAGTGAATCGGAAGAGGGAGAGAGTTACCCCATTGGGCATAACTTTGTTGCGTTTATGACATGTCATGCGAGCCACGACGATATATCTTCCCCCGAGTATACTCATGAGCTTGACACTTATGAGGCTGTTAAATGTGCTTCCCGAGAGGGTGAGGGTGATGAGAGAGAGGATGAGGAGATCGACGTAGGAGAGTTACAAGTTGCATATCAAGAGTTGTTTGAGGAGACGGTGAAGGTGAAAAAGGCTAACTCGAAATTGCAAGCTAAGTTGAGTGAGTGTGCTGTAGAAAATAATGATGCGTTGATTGAAGATCGTGGGGCACGGGAAAGGAAGCTTTGGGAGAAGCTAGAGTACGTCAATAAAGAGAGAGATAGCCTTAAAGGTTTGATGAAGGTTTGATGAAGGTTTTGAAACAGGAGTTGCTAGAGTTTGAGGAGTCTAGGCATCTACTTGAGTCTAGGATTAAGGAGTTGGAGGAGAGGTTGAGAGACTCATCTAGAGTTAAGTTTGACTTGGAGTCTAGGTCTTAGAAATTGGATAGGATCTTAGGCACCATCCAAGTCAATAATGATAAGTTTGGTATAGGCTATGCCGATAGAGTTCCCAGCCCAAAGCCAGTACCATTCGTGTGAGATATCCTACTAGGAACGTGAGGAGAGGTCGATATTTTGGTAATCATTCCCGTTGTCTTTACACTTACACACATTGCGGTAGAAAAAGTTTCCTTAGACGTTTTTTCATTGACCTTAGGAATGCTCCTAGGAAGTTTAAGAATAAATTCGTGTCGGTTCCAAAAACCCCTACCCATTATGTTACACCTACTTGGGTTAGAAAATCGGACTTAGGGGCTTTAGGACTAAAACTTCATGGATCTCATTTGGTTGCACTTGATTCTTCATTTGCTAAATCTAAAGGTTAAGTGTGTTACCATGTTTATCATTTTGTATTATATTTTTTATTGCATATTATTTGAAAAATACTATAAGATTTTGTTTTTTTAATATATTTTTTTTAAAATATAAAAAGATTTTAGGTTTTGAAATTTTCTGAGAAAAACACAAAAAGATTTTCCTTTTTTCCGAGTCAAAATATTTTTGAAAAAGACAAAAGATTTTCATTTTTTTTGTGTGTCATGAGCAAACATGTTTGATGTGGCATATTGTTGTGCTTGGACCCCCTTCCTTCCATTATCCATGTGGCTAGGACATTTGGTCATTATTATCGATGCTTATATTGATCTTAACCATTGTATTATGGCGTTGTTTCGAAGTTGATATGCGTTTTGATTCGACTTTATTTATATGCCATCTTTCGACACATGCACACTTTTATATGCATGTTTGAGTACTCTTTTATATTTGAGTTTCGTGAGATGTTCTTATCTCAATTTTGTCATCCATGAGTAAGTATACTTAAGGTGGAATGTGCACGTTATAACCTTTTATCATGAGTATTAAATTAAAAATATGATGAGTGTTCACGGGAAAGGGCTGCGAGAGTGTAAAATTTACTCGTCGTGAAAGCCACCATTTAAAAGAGCCCGAAAAAATCATAAGGCAAAACAAGAATCATATGCCAAAAATGGGCCAAATTAGTTTACTTCATTCAAAAGAAACTATGATATATATATTTGAGGGAGTTTGGATGGATTAAAAACTTAAACGAGTTTGCACAAAGAATCCTATCATTGAAAATCGTCATGATGCTATTGTTTGTAGAATCATCAAAATTCTGGATTCATGTGCATGATGTTTGTTTAGTTCATTAAGCTCACACTTTAATTGTCACATATAGCTATGATAATAAATTCCTATCAATTAGAGGGTCTTGATTGTTTCGATGTATTGGAATTATGATTCATTTATTGTATTTCACACCCATACATTCCATGTTCATGTTTGAACACATCGGTACTATGTTAACATGTTACTCATATTTGTTTGTTTTGAGTTTTCTTAGTTTAGCTACTATTTTAACACCGTTTCTCAGTTTTGGTCCCATTCCAGTTAGTATTTTTAGGAAAATTTTCCACTGGGCAACACTCTTTAATATTTCTCTGAAACTGTATAAGTTTTAATCTTCTAGTTTGAGCAAGATCCAATGTCGTGTGAAGCTGTCATTCGAGCGACGTCTGATTTCGTTCAAACGATGACCCTGGCTCGTTTAAGTAACATTTGGTTTTTTACAACCTCTACTATTTCAGTACCTTGTTGTTGATTCATATTTTGGTTTTGGGTTGCTTCTGGACATTCTGTTTAGGCATTCATCTTCACAAGATTTGATCATTTACTGCATTGGTTTGGTTAATCACACCTTCTTGGATTAGATATATTTTTTTGTGTGATATCTACTAATTTGACATTGATTGATCATATTTAGATGGTTGTTTCATGTTTATCTAGCTATTCTTCATATTGATTTAATCAAATTGGTATTAGTTTAGGCTAGATTTGTTTACCTTTTCACCAGATTGTTTATTCGAGACAAAAAGGGGGAGAGATGTCTGTGATGTAGGGGAAGTTTTGTGAGTTTCATATTTGTATTCAAAGTGGTATCTTGATTACACAAAGTAGTTTCATATTTACTCACATAACAAATGATTCTAATTTGAGTTTTCATATTTATTTATATCATTTGTTCCTCCATACTTCACTGGGTATTTGTCTATTTCATGTGTGTAGGTATGCTTAAAGACATTCGAGATTTCAAGTTTACATCACATTCAGACATTCAAGAAAGTTTCATGCTTGCCGATCCATTGTTTATGAGTCTTATTCTGTACTGATGATGTATTTTTACTTTTGGGTTTTATGTGATGGGATTTAGGCGTCCTACGGCTTGACGTTCCGGCTTAGGCATTTCACTGTTGGTTTTGTCCTGGAATAGTCAAAGGGGGAGATTTGTAAGGACCAAATTTCCAATTGAGTCCATGTATATTTTTGACTTATTCTCGAAACAAAACACATTTGAGTCATAAGTAGATTTTTATTGTCTGATCCCACACAGACTATGACGTGTCGAAGATTAATTGAAGACGCTGCGACAAAGGTTCGAGGAATTAATTATGATGAAGTTTAATTATTGCAATTTTCCCATATTTAAAGTTTAATTTCATTCCGAGATCACTTAGGTACGAATGCATAACGTTAATGAAACTCGGAATTTTATTTCATAGAGATAAGGACATTACTTTTTTAAAGAAAATGTTTTAAAATATTTTTAAAAGTGTTTTACTTGTTTACACTTCGTTTAGAGCTGATAAGGATGGATTATAGGTTAATTTGGTTTGAACTCTAACCAAGGCACAGTCGTACAAATGACATACGGTGTCGTTCGAATAAGAGCTATTGTCATTAGAATGATGTAGTATCTCGCTCGAATGAGAGATTCCAGCGCCTGAAAATATTTATAAATAGGTTGTTCCAGTTTTATCGAAGTGTGTACAGTACGAAAAATAGTTTACAATACATAGAGTTTTCTACACAAAGTTTTCTAAGTATTTTCATTATAAAACATCCTTATAGTTTACAAAGATCTGATTCATCATTACCACATGTTTATATGATCTTTGTTTCACCAAGTTGGGTTTGTTCAACACTTGAACATTGCTATTTTTGCGGGGGAGAAGAGAAGAAGGTTAATTTCATGTTCTACATCGTAAACGACACAAGGCCATATCGGCCGATACCGAGGCATTCGTGGAGGCGACTACTATGAACGAGCATCGTGGAAGAAGGTTACTTTCCGCGTGGGCACTGTGAAGATTGGTAGAAGATCAGAGGAGTTTTAAGTCTCGTGGGTGTATCGAGTTGTTGTATAAGACTACCGTCTGACTTTGTAAAACCATTGTCATAGTGATTGTCTAGCATGGGTCGTCCGAGGTTTTTCCTGTTTGTCATTTTCCTCGTACATCGGTGTTGTGAGTATTTACTTATTTTGTTTTACTTGCTTTAATCATTAGTTGTATGCTTAAGGTTAAACAAGATAAAATTGGATTAAGTTAAAAAATTGAAAAGATTTTTTCAAAAGAGCAAATTGGTTTGTATTCATCCTTAACTTAATTCCGATCAAGCAAATTTTTTTTATTGAAAGTTAAATACGGGGACCTACAAAGTGGTATCAGAGCTAGAAATACATTTTTATTGTGTTCGATCCCTTTTTTCTTGTAACGATGAATTTTGGAGGTTATGATAATTGTTGCACTCTGAAGCACCTTATAATCTTGACTCACTTGAGTCTACATTATATAAGTGCTCATCTAGTTTGGAAATAGTGACAAAATTAGTGTCCCATTCCCTAGAATCCAAAGAGCCTCAGAATCTTCATCTTATACCACACTTGATTCATTAGAGGTATAAATATCATCCACACACACTCTAGGATTGCATACATTGTTCACATATTGCTTCATTTGATTGTGTGTGAGTTAAATCCCCTTTAAATTGGTTTTAATAATTTTTGGGATTTTTTAAATAATTTTTTCATAATAAAATTTGGATTCTAAAAGTTTTGGGGTCATTCTGCTATTTTTGGTTTTACCTTTTCACACTTGAAAGTTGGTTTGGGTAGGATCCGAAAGCGCTTGAGAACTTAGGGTGCTCTTGTAATTATTTTGGAATGCGCGTGTGAGCATTGATCGTAGCCCTACACCTGTCATCCATATACCGGCCTGATTTGTGTTTCTTTAAAGACACGTAACCATTGTCCATTATCTACCCTTCGATCATTATTATCAATGCTCTGCATGCGTTTGAGGCCAATCCATGTGAAATCTTTCTTCGCCAATCAGAAGCATTTTTATGCATCGATGTTCTTAAATCGTTGGATCAAAGTCCTTTGCCCTTGACTTAATCTCAACCTTTGATTTGGGGAACCCTCCTCGATTCTTCCCTGCTCCCTATAAAAGGAGGCTTACCCTCAGCCTGAACAGAATTTTGTCATTTCGTCCTAATAGAGAGAGTAAAGAGAATAGAGATAAGAGAGAGAAGAGAGAAAAAGAAAGAGAGAGAAAGCCAGAGAGAGAGTGAAACCCTAATCGGCCAAACCCTGTTTCAAAACCCTAACCTGTTTCAAACCCTAACTCGGATCTCGTAAACAGTTTTACCAAACACTATTCCTGTGTGTTTGAGTGTGTTGTTGGTGGTGGTTTTGAAGAGTGTTTGAAGTTTTATTCCTTTGAGTTTAAGATCTTGTTTCCAACTTAGATTTTGCATGTTAGATCTTTATTTCTCTTTAATAGAAACTATAGATCTGGCCATTGCATGTCATATTACACTTAGATCTGCATTGTTTAATTTCTCATCTTGAGAAATCATTTTTGTTGATTACTGTTCTATAAATGTTTTTTAAAACTTAGAATCAATAAATATTCTTTTTGTTTCTAGTTCTTACGAAACAAAACTGTTGACCTAGATGGAATCGCAATTGGTGGTTTCCAACTTCAAAATAATTTTCAAAACCCTCTGAAATTGGATATGACCTTGGCAGTCTTTCGAGCGAGGTAACCTTGGATTGCGGGATTAGATTAAAGGTCAAATATTGTTTTTGTTTCTAAAGAAGAGAGAAACTGAAAAACAATTCATATTATATCTGATTTGTAATTCATTAGGACTGTTTGTATAAAATAAGTGTGTGTGTGTGTGTGTGTGCATGCATGTGTTAGAAGCACCATCACAAATACTTATCACACTACAACACAAAAATGTTGGGTATAAGATCTTGAAATTGAAGAGTCGACGTAAATACTAGAACAAAACTGGAGAAGTTAGCAAATTGAGAAAGCCACATCAACATCAGAACTACAGAGAAGTTAGAATCAACCAGTGGGTGCATTTCTAAACATATATATGTATGATTTGTGTGCATGTGTGTTATATAGTTTGTGTCTTGTATATTTTGTTTTAGGGGATTTTTGTTTTGTGACTTAGAAGTCACCGTGGATGTTTCCTCAGTTGGGCGAGGTTTTACCACATTAAAAATCTCTTGTACTTAATCTTTTTACATCTCCTCATCTCATTCTCATGGTTGTGCTGAGTTTGATTGTTTTAAACTGAATTTCTAAACCTGTTATAAAATCTTGAACATATCTCGCGCATATTTTGTTAAACACATCTTGTGATTAAACTGATTTGATTTAAAGAAAAGAGTTTCTTAAAAAAATAGTTTGAAGTTACTTCAATAGTTTAATCTTGTATTAAACAGCCTAAGTAACAGTTTTTTCAATTGGTATCAGAGCTTGGGAAATTTCTTTTCAAAAGATCTTGTGTTTCTGAAATTGATTTCGTAAAATTAAACAATGGACAAGAAAAATGAAAGAATTGGTAACTTGACCATACCTCATCTCTTTGATGGTAACAACTTTGCTTACTAGAAAGTAAGGATGGTTGATTTCATAGAAGGAACCTTGGGAGATGATGTTTGGGATATTGTCGAAAATGGATGTACTTATCCTACAAAACCAGTCACTGAATGAAGTAATGAGAGGATTAAGAAAGTGTTAAGTGAATTCACTCAAGAAGAGAAGCAATTTTCTCGAAACAATAACAAAGGAAAGAATGCCATTTTTAGGTCTATAAATGAACATGAGTTCAAAAGGATCTCATCATGTGCCACTTCTGAGGAAGCTTGGGATACACTGATTACTGCACATGAAGGTGACACTAGAGTTAAAGCTGCTAAAATACAGATGCTTGTCCAGCAGTATAACTCTTTACTTATGTCAGACACTGAATCTTTTAATGACTTTTACATGAAATTGACTGACATTGTGACCAAACTGGATGCTAATGGGATAATTTATGATAGAAATGAAACTGTTTTGAAAATTCTAAGATCAATACCATAGAAATTTGATAACAAAATATATGCTATTGAGGAAATGAGTGATCAAAATCTCACTGCTGAATTACTCAGTAGTAAACTGAGAACTGTGGAAATGGAATTAGAATTTAAGAAACAATTGACCCAGTCCCATAGGAAGCAGACTAGTTCCAATTTGAGTTTTTCCTCTAAGTTGATGAAACCTGAGCTTACTATTCCCAAAGATGACTCTGATTGAGGAATGTGATATAGATAGTTTGGATAATCAAATTGCCTTGATGTCAAAATATTTTAAGAAAATTGTCAAATTTAGAAATAAAATGGCAAATAGACAAGGCAAGACAAATTATCCAACTTAGTCTAACTACAAAACTCATGAGAAAGGTCAATAAAAACATCACAAGGACACTCATACGAGACCTAACAAAGACTTCAAGAACATTGAATGTTTTAGATGTGGAAAATTGGGTCACATAGCACAAGACTGTAGAGTTAACTTGAAAAATACCAATAAACATACTAGGGCCAACATTTGCAAAACATGGAATGTTTCAAGAGATTCTGAAAATGAGGAACCTGAATCATCTGATGTTTTTGATCCTTGCATGTCTTTCTTTGCTAAGATAATCTATAATGATGATATGCCTTTGCCTATGTATGAGAATGATGATAATTGCTCTACTTATGTTGTTATGAATCATGCTGCTACTGGTTTAGATGCTTTAATTTCTGAGAATATTTCTAGTTATACTCAGGGGTGTGTGAGTCAAAGGAAAAATGATAATGACGTTGCCAATGTGTGTGTGAGTTTAAAAATTAAATCCTTAGCGGTCACTTCACACACAACACTTAGTGACTCGGACACTGAAGACCTCCCTGATATTCACACACTTTATGTTAAGACTCTTAAGAAAAGCACTAGACTAGAAAAGACTGTGAAAGATCTCACTGAGAAACTAGAAGACCTTAGTCTAATGGTTAAACTTAACGCTGCAGAATATACTAGCCAATGTCTAACTCATGAAAATGAAGTCAAATTTTTTTATCAAAAATTAAAGAATTTGATTGAAGAAAATGAACCTCTGGAGAAAAAATATAAAGGAACATTATTAGAATTGGAACAATCTAAAGAAAAGACAACAACTGTTTTAAAAAAATTAGCAAAATTTGAAAATAATTCCAACTGTTTTGATGGTTTTGTTGCTGACTCAAAAACCAATTCTGATGATCGAACTGGAATAGGGTTTTGCCCAACTTTGAAGACACAAACTAAAAACTTTGAACCAATCAAGTTTGTGTCGGGAGGCAAAAGACCTATAGAAACTTGTCCATAGTTTCATTCCCTAAAAAATGAGTTCGATGAAAAATAACAAAAGTTTGATATTGGGGAATCAAGTAACTCTAAGTGTGTAAGTCCACCTAAGGCTAAATACATCTGTCCTCAGATTAGGAAGAGTGATTCTTCTTTTCAAACTGTACTCCCTAGGAATAAGTTTCAACATCAAAATTCCATGAAACCTATGTTTAAAGACTTTCCTAAGGAGATACCCTCATCCAGCAATCTATATTGCTCCTGCTGTTATATATACGACCATTCTTTTGAAGGTTTCTACTCTAGACGTTTAGTAAAACCTATTTGTAATAATTTTTTATACTAGAATTTTAACTACTCTAGGAGAAGCCGTAATAATTATGTTCTGCCTAGACAACCTGACAAAAACTCTAACTATAGAAAGAGAAAGACCAAACCTAAAAGAACATTTCCAAGAAGGACAACAAAGCCCGTTTCTAAACCAAATGCTCATATCTTCCATAAAATTCAAAATCATGTGCAAAATATTTTTCAACAAAAATCTAATGCTCGGAAATTTTATAAAATGAGAGAAAATATGCGCAAATTAAAAATAAGAGCTATTTTGGTTAGAAAAATGAGTTGTTACCCCTGATGAAGTGTAATATTGTGATTACTTCTTTAAAAGCTGAACACACCACTTCTTGTTGGTATCTAGATTCTGGATGTTCAAAGCACATGACTAGGGATGATATCAAACTTTCAAACAAAACAAGTTTTGATGGAGGAAAAGTCATTTTTGGTGATGGTGTATCATCTCAAATCATTGGTAAAGGAACACTCCAAGAAGAAGGAATGCCTGTTCTTGAAAATGTTCTTTTAGTAAAAGGTCTTAAGGCTAATCTACTCAGTATCTCGTAATTTTATGACTCAAATCATATTGTCACCTTTTCAATGAATAATTGCAAAATTTCAAATGAAAAAGGTGAGTGTATTCTTAAAGGACTCAGGACTCTTGACAATTGTTATACTATCCAAGCTAGTTCTGAGGTCTGTAACATTGCCAGAATGGATGATAATGAAATACGACATAATAGGATGGGTCACATAAATTACGATAACCTTTGTAGATTATCTACACAAGAAATAGTTAGAGGTGTTCCAAAAATCAAACCTATCTCTAATATTGTCTATGGATCATATGAGGAAGGTAAAATTATTAAGGGACCTCATAAGAAATTTAAAGATATCCTAACCTTTAGACCTTTGGATCTCATCCATATGGACCTAATGGGTCCTTCTCGAACTGTTAGTCTCTATGGACACAGCTACATTCTTGTTATGGTTGATGACTACACTAGATTTACTTGGGTATCCTTCTTAAAACAAAAGTCTAATACTTTCCAAACATTTTTTAAAATTCTACTTCGGATAGAAAATGAGGACACTAAAGTAAATATAATTCGTAGTGATAGAGGTGGAGAATTCATAGATACTTGAATTATAGAGTACTGTGACTATAATGGTTACAAACATGAATTCAGTGCTACCAAAACTCCTTAACAGAATGGAGTTGCTGAGCGTAAGAATCGTACTCTTCAAGAGATGGCACATGTTATGATTCATGCCAAGTGCCTACCTAAATACTTTTGGGTAGAATCTATTAGAACTGTGTGTCACATCATCAATAGGGTCTATCTTGAGAAGAATTCTAATCAAACTCCTTACTAACTATGGTATGGGAAAAATCCCAATCTTAAATATCTTAGAACCTTTGGTAGTACTTGTTATGTCTATAAAGACAGAGAGCACCTATCCAAATTTGAGACTCGTAGAGATAAAGCTATCTTTCTAGGATATTCTCCTGACAATAGAGCATACCGTATTTATAATCTTCACACAAAGACCTTAATGGAATCCATAAATGTAATTGTAAGTGGCACTGCTGTTGAGAGTAAGACAGGAGAACCAACTATTGTGGGAGAGTTTGAAAATGTTTTAGAAAATGACTCTCCAGAAATAAATGATTCTTTACCAATTGGGACACCTGAAGTACCTAATTGGGTTTTTAAAGATCATCTTATAGATAACGTTGTTGGAAACCCAAGTGAGCCTGTACGTACAAGATCTTAATTAAGAAATTATGCCCATTATGCATGTTTTGTTTCCTTTGTGGAACCAAAGAATGTAAATAAGGCACTGAATGACCCTCATTGGATTTCTGCAATGTAGGAGGAACTTCTTCAATTTGTCATTCATGATGTTTGGTATCTTGTACCTAGGCCTGATCATAAAAAGGTTATTAGTACACATTGGATATTTGAAAATAAATCTGATGAAAGTGGGATAATCATTAGAAACAAAGCAAGATTAGTTGCACAAGGATACTCTCAAATTGAAGGAATAGATTTTAACGAGACTTTTTCCCCTGTTACTCGCTTAGAATCTGTTCGTCTTCTCTTTGCAATAGCTTGTTACTTGCATTTTACACTTTACCAAATGGATGTCAAATCTACCTTTCTGTATGGAATATTGACTGAAGAGACCTATGTTCAACAACCCAAAGGGTTCATTGACCCTTGATATCCTAATCATGTTTATCGTCTTAAAAAGGCTTTATTTGGATTAAAACAAGCTCTAAGATCTTGGTATGAGCGCCTTTCCAACTTTCTCTTAGACAAAGGTTTTAAGATACGTGGAAATGATCAAATCCTTTTTGTCAAACATTTTAACAAATATATTATTATAACTCAGTTTATGTTGACGATATCATTTTTGGATCCACTTCTCCCTCAGAAGTCAAATCTTTTTCTGCAATTATGCATAAAGAATTTCAAATGTCTCTTATGGGGGAGTTATAATTTTTCTTGGGTCTTCAAGTCAAATAGAATTCAGAAGGCTTATTTGTTTCACAATCCAAATATTCTTTAGAGATTGTCAAAAAAATTGTTCTTGAAAGTGCCAAAGATTCTAAAACTCCCATGGGTACTACGGTAAAACTCTCTAAGGATGAGAGCGGTAAATCCATAGATCTTACTCTATATCGTAGTATGATAGGAACCTTACTGCTTCGCATCCTGATATTATGTACACAGTTTGCATGTGTGCCCGTTATCAAAACAATCCTGAAGAGAGCCACTTAATTTGTGTAAAAAGAATCATTAAGTACATAAAAGGCACTCTACGTTTAGGACTTTGGTACACCAATGATACTTCTAGTACCATAACAGGATACACTGATGCTAATTGGGCAGGGTGTACTGATGATAGTAAGAGCACATCAGGAGCGTGCTACTATATTGGTAATAATTTGGTAGGATGGAGTAGTAAGAAGCAAAACTGCACTTCTTTATCAACAGCTGAATCTGAATATATAGCCAATGGAAGTTGTTGTGCTCAATTACTTTGGCTTAAGAAAATTCTAAGTGATTATGTTATTCAAGAAGATCAATTACATCTCTATTGTGATAATCAAAGTGCAATTAATATCTCTAAACATCCCGTTCAACACTCGCGAACAAAACATATAAAAATAAGACATCACTTTATACGCGAATTAGTTGAGATTAAGGAATTAGAAATCAATTATCTTCCTACTGATTTACAACTTGCAGATATGTTTAACAAACCTTTGGATTACAATAGATTTATTACTTTGCGTAAATCGATAGGAATGGTTTGTGCCAAATAAACACCTATGTCTTGACTAATATTACCTTTGTCATTTGAGACAAAATGGGGGAGAAATTTGAGTCTTATGAGTCAATTTTTTGTACATATTTATAATAAGCTTGATCTTAGTGATTATTTGCCAAAATCTATAAAGTTGTATTCAACAAATGTGATTAGAGTATTGATTTATAATTAGTTGAGTTATGTAATTTTCTGTTTCTAGGAAATGGGTAGATATACTTTTTGTATAGGAATAGGTTTTTCCTTATTTCTTTGTATCCCTACGAGTCCTAGTTGACTTAAAGGAGATTTTGTCTCATATTTCCAAAGGGGGAGATTGAAGCACCTTATACTCTTGACTCACTTGAGTCTACATTGTATAAGTGCTCATCTAGTTTGGAAATAGTGACAAAATTAGTGTCCCATTCCCTAGAATCCGAAGAGCCTCAGAATCTTCATCTTATACCACACTTGATTCATTAGAGGTATAAATATCATCCACACACACTCTAGAATTGCATACATTGTTCACATATTGCTTCATTTGATTGTGTGTGAGTTAAATCCCCTTTAAATTGGTTTTAATAATTTTTGGGATTTTTTAAATATTTTTTAAATAATTTTTCATAATAAAATTTGGATTAAAAAAGTTTTGGTGTCATTCTGCTATTTCTGGTTTTACCCTTTCACACCTGAAAGTTGGTTTGGGTAGGATCCGAAAGCTCTTGAGAACTCAGGGTGCTTTTATAATTATTTTGGAACGCGTGTGTGAGCATTGATCGCAGCCCTACACCTGTAATCCATATACTGACCTGATTTGTGTTTCTTTGAAGACACATAACCATTGTCCATTATCAGCCTTTGGATCGTTGTTATTAACGCTTTGCATGTGTTTGAGGCCAATCCATGTGAAACCTCTCTTCTCCAATCAGAAGCAGTTTTATGCACCATTGTTCTTAAACCGTTGGATCAAAGTCCTTCTCCCTTGACTTAATCTTAGCCTTTGATTTAAGGAACCCTGCTTGATCCCTATAAAAGGAGGCTTACCCTCAGCCTGAACAAACTTTTGGCATTTCGTCCTAATAGAGAGAGTAGAGAAAAGAGAGAGAAGAGATAGAAGAGAGAAAAAGAAAAAGAGAGAAAGCCAGAGAGAGAGTGAAACCCTAATCATCCAAACCCTGTTTCAAAACCCTAACCTGTTTCAAACCCTAACTCATATCTCATTAACAGTTTTACCAAACACTATTCCTATGTGTTTGAGTGTGTTGTTGGTGGTGGTTTTGAAAAGTGTTTGAAGTTTTATTCCTTTGAGTTTAAGATTTTGTTTCCAACTTAGACTTTACGTGTTAGATCTTTATTTCTCTTTAATAGAAACTATAGATCTGTCCATTGCATGTTTACACTTAGATCTGTATAGTTTAATTTCTCATCTTGAGAAATTATTTTTGTTGATTACTGTTCTATAAATGTTTTTCAAAAACATAGAATGAACAAATCTTCTTTCTATTTCTAGTTCTTACGAAGCAAAACTGTTGATCTAGTTGGAATCGCAATTGGTGGTTTCAAATTTCAAAAATAATTTCAAAACCCTCTGAAATTGGATATGACCTTGGCAGTCTTACGAGCAAGGTAACCTTGGATTCTGGGATTAGATTAAAGGTCAAATATTGTTTTTGTTTCTAACGAAGAGAGAAACCAGAAAACAGTTCATATTAGATCTGATTTGTAATTCATTAGGACTGTTTGTATAAAATAAGTATGCGTGTGTTTGTGCATGCATGTGTTAGAAGCACCATCACAAACACTTATCACATTACAACACAGAAATGTTGGGTATAATATCTTGAAACTAAAGTGCGACATAGAGACTGGAACAAAACTGGAGAAGTTAGCAAACTGAGAAAGCCACATCAACATCAGAACTGCAGAGAAGTTAGAATCAAGCAGTGGGTACATTTCTAAATTTTTATAGGTCTGATTTGTGTGCATGTGTGTTATATAGTTTGTAACTTGTATATTTTATTTTAGTGGATTTTTGGTTTGTGACTTAGAAGTCACCGTGGATGTTTCCTCAGTTGGGTGAGGTTTTACCACGTTAAAAATCTCTTGTACTTAATCTTTCTACATCACCTCATCTCATTCTCATGGTTGTGCTGAGTTTAATTGTTTTAAACTGATTTACTAAACCTGTTATAAAATCTTGAACATATCTCATACGTGTTTTATTAAACACATCTTGTGATTTAACTGATTTGATTTAAAGAAAAGAGTTTCTTAAAAAAACAATTCGGAGTTACTTGAATAGTTTAATCTTGTATTAAACGGCCTAAGTAACAACTTTTTCACACTCCTATTTTTATGGCACTAATTATTCTTATTGGAAAATCCAATGAGAAGTTCTTTAAAATCCATTGATGAGCGTGTCTAGTGAGCCGTTGGAAAAGGTTGGTCACCACCAGCCACACGAGAGGGTGGCGTCTCTAGTTTGAAACCCATTGAATCATGGACTGAGAATGAACATAGATTTGCACTGTATAACTCTAATGGTTTGCATGTTATTTCCGCACATGTCACACCTGAAGAGTATAATATGATCATGCCTTGTGAAGCATCTAAAGAAGCTTGGGATACACTTGCACTCACTCACGAGGGCACGAGCACAATTATGGTGTCTAAGTTTCAAAATCTCACTACACAGTTTGAGGTGATTAATATGTTAGAGAGTGAGACCTTTGATGAGTTTTACACTAGGTTGTCAATGATTGTTAATTCGGCATTTAATCTAGGTGAAAGATTCCCGTTAATCGAGTAATTAAGAAAATTTTGAGATCGTTGCCGAGTAGGTTTGATGCAAAAATTACCATTATGAATTACCTTATTATGCTTAACTCGTCGAAACTGGAAGAGATCGTAGGTGACCTGTAAACCTATGAACTAGTTATGTTTACCTCCAAGGAAGTGGCAAAGAAAGAAAAGGGCATTGCTTTGATAGTGATTGGGCATAAATATTGTATATTTATTCCCCTAATTTCAGTGTATTTGTGAACCCGAGTGATGTAACATGTATGGATTTGATGCACATTTATGCTACTAACCTTCGTTGGCGAGTATTTCGTGTTTCGTGCTTCTCTTATTGGTTTTACAGGTTAATTATGCAAGCAGTGCAAAAGAGGAAGCGATACAATGAAAGAAAAGCTAAGAAGGCAAGTCAAGGGCAATTTGGTAATTTTGAAGCCAGATCTGAAACGAGAAGTCAACTGGAAAGTTGAAGAGCTCGGAGCAACGAGAACACTGGAATAAACGACACCCAAATTCGAGCTACGGTTGATGAGTTATGGTCAGTTGAAGTTGAAGAAAAATCCAAGGAAGAAAGAAAAGAAGGGCAGAAAAATTCTAAGTGTAGACCCCCATACCAGCATACATTCGCGAACCCAGGCCGAACCGGTTTGGGGGGCGAACCGGTTCGGGGTACATGCGAACCGGTTCGGGGGGTCTGATGTGCGAAATTTGTCCTCCATTCTGATTGGCTACCAAGAATCCTTTTAGGTTAAAAACTCTCCAAGAGAGTAGGGTACGTAGGTAACAACTTAGGAACAACCATTAGGGATAGTTTTAGTTAGTTTTTGGTAGAGAGAAAAGGATAAGAACATCTAGGAACATAAGGGGAATTAATTGCTTCAAGATTTAATCATTACGGGTTTGTTTTTCAGTTTTAATTCAAGGTTCAGAATTCTTGTCATTGTTCTTGCATGCTTATTTTCCTTATTCGATCCAATCGATTGCTGCGTTCATAATACATATTTACATGCTTCAATCTAGCTTTATCATGAATTCTTTCACATGCAACATTATTATTTCATGCATTAGTCAATTTAACATGTCCGGCTAGGTTTAAAAGGTTGGGATGCATGAACCCAACCTGAGGTGTTAGTGCATGTGTATAACGTTAATCCGATGAATTTAACGATTGATTTTGATCGTATTGCGTAATTGCATAATAATTGTGGATCTTTATATCTCGTTTACCTTTGGGTACTTGTGATGATTTAGAGTTCAATTTGAGTGCAATTATCGCGATACCGATTTACTCATCCTCAGATTAGGTATGACGCGGGCTTGAACCTCGTATACATAATGCTTGGGAGTCCTAAATTCCGGGTCTGATTAATCGGATAAATTTATGATTGACGTTATCACTGCACTACACTAGGGTTGGGGGATTGTATTCCCGTCCTGTTTTCTCATCATTTAGTTTAAAAAGTTTCAATTCAATTTTTCACTCATAATTCAGGTAATTTAGTTAGTTGCATATTTCATCATAATTTCATAATTGCATTTAGTCTAATCATTCCTAAAACCAAATCTTTTCCTTTCTTTTTAGAGTCAAAGTTAGGATTTCTCTGTCTATCCAACGTCGTTACGTTCACTCGTCCTAGTTCCCTGAGGATTCGATACCCAGACTAGAGAGCACACACTTTAGAGACACATTCTGAGTCGCGTCAAGTTTTTGGCGCCGTTGCCGGGGAATTAGGTAGACGTAGGATTCGATTGAGTCAATCCAAAGCTTTGACCAAAAATTTCAAAAATCCAAAAACGTAAAAAGAAAAAAAAAATTAAAAAACAAAAAACAAAAAGAGTCACTGTCATCTCTCCTAAACTTTAATGCAAAATTCTGAAACCACTCCCACACCCCACAATACTCCAATCAACATTCACGAAAATCCAATTGTTGAGTATAACCCTGATAGTCCCCACACCCCCAATGCCCCACAGTTCTGGATCCCACCTCCCACATCCCACACCGTCACATTCAATCTCTAGTAACACTCCATTCTCATTCGTAGGACACACCTCCGAGAACACCTCGAGCACACCAAGTGAGAGCACCGAGTCGTTAATAGAGAGAGAGATGTCTCAACACGGTAGTGCAGCAGCCGGTGAGGAAGAGGCCCCATACCGCCCAATGAGAGAATTCTTATATCCCGAGCGCACTGTCACTCCGGGATGCATTATACTCCCGTATAATGCCGGGCAATTTCATTTCAAAAATGGAATGATCCAGATGCTACTGCATTACCACGGTATGGATTCTGAAAAGCCATACCTCCATATTAGGGAATTTGAGGACGTGTGTGATACTCTAAATGATCAAACCTGCACACAAGAAGTAATTCGCCTCAAACTTTTCCCCTTCTCGCTCAAAGAGAAAGCTAAAGCCTGGTTATGGTCTCTACCTCCAAGCTCGATTCCATCCTGGAATGAGCTACAGTCTAAATTTCTCAAGAAATTATTCCCACCACATCGAACAATCTCTATAAAGGCTCAAATTCAAGCGTTCAGGCAACATGAAAATGAGCCATTCCATCGATGTTATGAACGTTTCAACGAGTTAGTTGCTTCATGCCCCCATCATGGATTTGAGCCATTGCAAATCATCTCCTTTATCTATAATGGGTTGAATCTTAACTCCAAACAACTTGTTGAAACTATGGGAAGCGGTCCGTTTGTCGATCTAGATGCCCACGATGCTGATCTTCACATGAGGTATGTCGCCGAGACTACCCAATCCCGGGATACCTCCGACTCAAACGCTCAAAATCAAAATCGACAAGCGACCACTACTCCATCAGCATCCGGTCTATTCCATGTAGATAAGAATTCTATGACGGACAGTCGATTGGACACCCTTGAGAAAGGATTACGAGACCTATGCGAGATATATGGAAAAGGACCAGCTGGACCCGTTTCGAACCCTGTCGTGAAGGTGTGTGCGATTTGTGAGGCGGGACATTCAACTGAGGAATGTCCAACGATACCCGCCTACAAAGTAATGTTGCAAGAGAAAGTTAGTGGTATAGGAGGTTTTAATGGTAATTTCGGTGCCCCGCACGGGAATTCATACAACCTTTCATGGAAAAATCATCCCGGTTTTAGCTACGGGCACCAACATGCTGCAATGAACCCTCATTCGCATGTTTCCTCTCCTCCACCACAATAATTTCAACAAGCTCCACACATGCAAGGACACGTGCAAGCACCACCACCTCACGGAAATTATATCCCGCCACAGCGGATAAATCTCGAGGATACCATGAACCAATTCATCGCAAGCCAGACCGCAACCAATGCCAAATATGATCGTCAAATTGGCGACATAAATGCGAATTTGTCAAAAATACAAACCTCGTTGAGTGTTCAAGAGAAAGGTAAATTTCCTGCCCAAGGGCAACGACCTCCCCAAGGTCAAACTAGTGTTAGCTCCACTTCCACTGAACATCAGGAGCAATGTAGCGTAGTTACCACTCTACGTAGTGGGAGACTAGTTGACTTGTCACCTCCCCTACAAGACGTACCTAAAAACAAGGAGATTTTGCCCGGCACGAAAGAGGCCGAAGATGTCCCCTTAAATGAGAGTGATAAAGACGACACTAGTGAGCCTGAGGTCGTAGTGAAACCACCCACCGCGGCACCGTTTCCTCAAAAGCTAATTCCTTCCCATAAAGGAAACCCACGTGATGACGTGCTAGACGTGCTAAAACAAGTTAAGCTGAATTTACCTTTCCTCGATGCCATTAAGCAAATTCCAGCTTATGGAAAAGTCATTAAAGACTTATTGACGGTAAAAAGAAAGATGAAGGTAAAGAAAAATGTCTTTCTAGCACAGAATGTGAGCTCTATTCTACTCAATGATCTCCCACCTAAATTCAAAGATCCCGGTGCACCCACTATTTCCTGCATCATTGGAGAAAACAAAATTGAAAAAGCCTTACTTGATTTGGGAGCAAGTGTCAATATCCTACCTTACTCCATCTATAGGCAACTTGACTTGGGCGACCTCAAGCCCACAAAGGTCACTCTCCAATTAGCGGATCGAACCGTGAAGATCCCAATAGGCATAGTCGAGGACGTGATCGTCCAAGTTGACACTTTCTACTTCCCGGTAGACTTTGTCATTTGGGACACGGAGCCCTCCTTTAACTCGAGCAACCATGTTCCCATCATCCTTGGGCGCCCTTTCTTAGCTATGACTAACGCAATCATCAATACTCGGAATGGGCGAATGCAACTCACTTTTGGGAAAATGACTTTGGAAACCAACATCTTCCATATCACCCAACAGACAGGGGAAGAAGATGATCTTCACGCGGTAAGTTTTATAGATGAGATCGTAGAGGAATACTTTGAGGAGAATGATTGTGGAGATGTCGTAGGGTCCTGCTTAGTGTCGAGCCATGAGAATGAGGGGTCCCATAAGAGAGAGTCGTTAGGCGTGTGCCCTATTTCATCAAGTAATAGTGGTAGTTGTGACAATGAGAGAAAAGTGGGGGAGAGGTGTGTAGCGACCACAATTGAAAGAGAGAGAGAGGGGTTAGAAGAGAGAAAACTGGTGGAGTTAGTGATCGAGCAAGTAAGAGAGGACATAGGCACTACTCGAGAGAGAGACCTAGGATACATGAGCATGGAAGATTTTGAAAGAGAATTCGGGCAGGTGGATGAAAGTATTACTATTGAAGGCCAATCCCTATTGGATTCATGTAGTCACTTAGACGAAAGTGAATTGAAAGCAAAAATTGATGAATTCCTTCGTTGTGACAATCCACCCACAACACTAGAGGCCCCGAAGGCAAGTGAGGAGAAAAGTTGCGGTTCATATGACTTAGAGCCCGACCATGCATCTTAAAAATTGAAAGAAACCTAGGTGCTCCCTCCGAGTCAGTGCACGCAGATCACACTTTGAGCCGGCATCACGAGGATCCCTTTCCAGTTAGTCACGATGAGTCTCCCGGTCTATCCTTTATCTATGGGCGAGGTCCCAATTTGTTCCGATTGTTAGCTTATAATCCTAGGATGGGAGAGGCAAGGAGAACATCAAACCCCGTGAGTGGGTTCGGGTGAGTTTGTGGAGAGATGAAAGGTCGTCGCACCCCCGACGCGTATGGGGTGATTATTGTTGTATTTTTGAGTCATGCATGAGTGTCATATAGTGTCTTGTTGCATTTTAATATTTGTTTGTTTTATTTTTCCGCACTTTTCATTCGCCTTGAGTTAGCTTTTCGTCCTTTTTGCTTGAGGACAATGCAAAAGTCTAAGTTAAGGCGGGGTCACAAGTGCGTATTTCTAAAACTTCACAAATTTTCAAAAATGCCCAAAATTTTCCAAAAAAATCATAAAATTTTGAAAAATCCAAAAATATTTTTGTTCAAAATAAATAAAAATTGGAATTCAAATTTTACACAAATATCATTAAAAGTCGAATTGGAGTCTCAAATTGTAAACATCCAACATACACAAAGCCGAAAGTGACCAAAGATGGAAGTTGAGCGAAAATTGACGACTTAACGAATAAATGTGGAAATTAACAAACCCGGTGAGATTCGAGCCTATCACGTTTTGCGAGTTTTTAAATCAATCCAAGTTAATGGTTAACTTAAAATTCTTTTCAGCGCCTAATAAGTTGTCAAGGATCTCAATCCTTTCATTTTGATCGGTTTTGAAAAATGTGTGCAATACTGCCTTGAAAAACGTGCCAAATTAGTCTCTAAACTTAAATTCACCTCGAAACGCATATGGTAATGCAATTGGCATTTTGGACAATGAAGTAGGCCCTCGTTTGTCACCCAAAGTTTTGGCCCGAAAAAAAATAGCGAAAAATCACCCTTTGCAACTCAAATCGAGCCGAATGATTTTCCCTTTCGTTTGACAACCCGAAAAACCCAAAATAGCCGGAATTGTGAAAAATGAGAAAATTCAGAATTTAGTCCTAAAGTGCATATAAAGGGGCAAGAAAAAATAGTATGCTCAACAAAAATAGCAAGAAAAGAAAAGTAGTGATAAACAAAAAAATATAGAAAAAGAAGAAAAAAATGAGCAATAGCCCGAAAAAAAAAAGCACAAATGGACATCATTAATGACTTTTCCAATTCCAACCTTCCATACCTCCTTCACATTAACCAATGCAACCTACAACCCGAAAAAGTCCTAACCGAGTCCAAATTGCGAAAATTGATTACCGCGTGGTGAGTTAAGACACCAAAAGATAATATAAGAGGCTAAGTGCGCGAAATAGAGGCAATGTTCCCATTTTTAAAATCGTAATCCGTTGATGAGAGCCTTTCACCATAAAGTTTCCGTCTTTCTAATAGTATGCGTGAATTTGTTTCCCTTACATTTACTCTTTATATCATGCATACCGAGAGAATAGGCATAATCCGAGAGATTCATTTGTGAGAGCGTTCTGTGAGAAATTGAAATCAAAATGAATTTTTGAATAAGTAACGTAATGATCAATCGGTGGAAATTGGCGGTTATCTTTCTGGCTTCGCACACACGCACTAAGGTTTGAGACTCCTAAATATGACTTGATGATGACTATTTTCTGGAAAGTTTGAATTACACAATTTTTTCATATTTTGAGATTTCTTTGAGTCGAATTTTGTGGGTATATTCTCTGCAAACCCTTACGAAACACCACTCGTCCTACTAGGGTAACCTAGAGGTTTAAAGGCTTGTTGCATGCGCTAAATGCAATCGCTTGCCCGCGAAAGAGGTATTCTATCCCAATAAAGTTTTTGAAGGGTCCTTAACTCATACTCTCATTCTTTTACATTGCTCGGGATGCGCAAAGTTCTAAGTTAGGGGGGTTTGATTAGGCATAAATATTGTATATTTATTCCCCTAATTTCAGTGTATTTGTGAACCCGAGTGATGTACCATGTATGGATTTGATGCACATTTATGCTACTAACCTTCATTATCGATTATTTCGCGTTTCGTGCTTCTCTTATTGGTTTTACAGGTTAATTATGCAAGCAGTGCAAAAGAGGAAGTGATACAATGAAAGAAAAGCTAAGAAGGCAAGTCAAGGGCAATTTGGTAATTTTGCATCCAGATCCGAAAGGAGAAGTCAACTGGAAAGTTGAAGAGCTCGGAGAAACGAGAACACTGGAAGAAACGACACCCAACTCCGAGCTACGGTTGATGAGTTATGGTCAGTTGAAGTTGAAGAAAAATCCAAGGAAGAAAGAAAAGAAGGGCAGAAAAATTCTAAGTGTAGGCCCCCATACCAGCATACATTCGCGAACCCAGGCCGAACCGGTTTGGGGGACGAACCGGTTCGGGGTACATGCGAACCGGTTTGGGGTACATGCGAACCGGTTCGGGGGGTCTGATGTGCGAAATTTGTCCTCCATTCTGATTGGCTACCAAGATTCCTTTTAGGTTAAAAACTCTCCAAGAGAGTAGGGTACGTAGGTAACAACTTAGGAACAGCCATTAGGGATAGTTTTAGTTTGTTTTTGGTAGAGAGAAAAGGAGAAGAACATCTAGGAACATAAGGGGAATTAATTCCTTCAAGATTTAATCATTACGGGTTTGTTTTTCAGTTTTAATTCAAGGTTCAGAATTCTTGTCATTGTTGTTGCATGCTTATTTTCCTTATTCGATTCAATCGATTGCTGCGTTCATAATACGTATTTACATGCTTCAATCTAGCTTTATCATGAATTCTTTCACATGCAACATTATTATTTCATGCATTAGTCAACTTAACATGTCCGGCTAGGTTTAAAAGGTTGGGATGCATGAACCCAACCTGAGGTGTTAGTGCATGTGTATAACGTTAATCCGATGAATTTAACGATTCATTTTGATCGTATTGCGTAATTGCATAATAATTGTGGATCTTTATATCTCGTTTACCTTTGGGTACTTGTGATGATTTAGAGTTCAATTTGAGTGCAATTATCGCGATACCGATTTACTCATCCTCAGATTAGGTATGACGCGGGCTTGAACCTCGTACACATAATGCTTGGGAGTCCTAAATTCCGGGTCTGATTAATCGGATAAATTTATGATTGACGTTATCACTGCACTACACTAGGGTTGGGGGATTGATTCCCGTCCTATTTTCTCATCATTTAGTTTAAAAAGTTTCAATTCAATTTTTCACTCATAATTCAGGTAATTTAGTTAGTTGCATATTTCATCATAATTTCATAATTGCATTTAGTCTAATCATTCCCAAAACCAAATCTGTTCCTTTCTTTTTAGAGTCAAACTTAGGATTTCTCTGTCTATCCAACGTCGTTACGTTCACTCGTCCTAGTTCCCTGAGGATTCGATACCCAGACTAGCCACTATACTCCACAAGAGTGTAGTTATAGTTTTGGTTTTTGTATTGTGGTTGGAAGCCGATAACAACGACTAGCGTATTACACGGACGCTCAGTTTTCCACACGATCAGATAGCCTAGGAGGAGGAGACTCAAGTTTTGAATGACGATTCTGATTTCGATTTTGACTTTGAGGATGTCATCTTATTGGCAATAAAGTTAAAAAAGTTTCTTCAAATTCAAAAGAAATCAAAAGATGCCAAAAAGTTTGAGAAATTCAAGAACAAGGGAGACTCCACCCCTAAGGATAAGAATGAGAAACCTAAGAGAGATGATTCTGATAGGTGTTTTGGATGTAAGGGGTATGGTAACAAAGTAGCTAAGTGCACCACTAGACTTAAGAAAGAGGTTAAGAAATCGATAACAAACAACGCCACCTTAAGTGATAGTGAATTGGAAGAGGGAGAGAGTTCCCCCATTGAGCATAACTTTGTTGCATTTATGGTATGTCATGAGAGCGACGACGATATATCTTCCCCCGAGGATACTCATGTGAATGAAATTTTTGAGGATATTCAGAGTGCTTCCCGAGAACGTGAGGGTGATGAGAGAGAGTATGAGGAGATCGACGTAGGAGAGTTACAAGTTGCATTTTGAGAGTTGTTTGAGGAGACGGTGAAGGTGAAAAAGGCCAACTAAAAATTACAAGCTAAGTTAAATGAGCGTGTCGTAGAAAATAATGATGCATTGATTAAAGATCTTAGGGCATGGGAAAATAAGATTAGGGAGAATCTGGAGTACCTCGAGAAAGAGAGAGAGACCCTTAAAGGTTTTATGGAGGCTTTGAAAAAAGAGTTTCTAGAGTTCGAGGAGTCTAGGCGTTTACTTGAGTCTAGGATTAAGGAGTTGGAGGAAAGGTTGAGAGACTCATCTAGAGTTAAGTTTGACTTGGAGTATAGGTCATAGATATTTAATAGGATGTTAGGAACCATCCAAGTCAAGAAATATAGGTTTGGTATAGTCCATGACGATAGAGTTCCCAGCCCCAAAACGAATACCATTCGTGTGAGAGAGCCCACTAGGAACGTTATGAGAGGTCGATATTTTGTTAATCATTCCCGACGCATTTACACTTGCACACATTGCAGTAGGAAAGGTTACCTTGACATTTTTTTGACCTTAGGAATGTTCCTAGGAATTTAGGAATAAAGTCGTGTCGGTTCCCAAAACCCCTAACCATTATGTTACACTTACTTGAGTTAGGAAATCGGACTTAGAGGCTTTAGGACCAAAACTTCATGGTTCTCATTTGGTTGCAATTGAGTCTCCCCATACTAAATCTAAAGGTTAAGTGTGTTACCATGTTTATCATTTTTTATTATATGTTTTTATTGCATCTTATTTGGAAAATACAAAAACATTTTGTTTTTTTGATAGTGTTTTTGAAAAATATAAAAAAGATTTTTGGTTTTGAAATTATTTGAGAAAAACACAAAAAGATTGTACTTTTATTTGAGGCAAAATATTTTTGATAAAGACAAAAAGTTTTTCGTTTTTTGTGTGTCATGAGTAAACATGTTTGATGTGTCATATTGGCGTGCTTGGACCCCCTTCCATCCATTATCCATGTGGCTAGGACATTTGGCCATAATTATCGATGCTTAGATTGATATTAACCATTGTATTATGGGGTTGTTTCGAAGTTGATATGCATTTTGATTCGACTTTATTTATATGTCATTTTTGCACACATGCATGAGTTTATATGTGTGTTTGACTACTCTTGCATATTTGAGTTTGGTGGGACGTTCTTATCTCAATTTTGTCATCTATGCATAAGTATACTTAAGGAGGAATATGCATATAATAAATTTTGTCATCTATGCGTAAGTATACTTAAGGAGGAAAGGCATTAAAAAGAATCATACGCCGAAAATGGGCCAAATTAGTTTAGTTCATTCAAAAGGAAATATGATATATATTTGAGGGAGTTTGGATGGATTAAAAATTTAAATGGGCTAACACAAAGAATCCTATCGTTGAAAATCGTGTCATGGCGCTATTGTTTATAGAATCATCAAAATTTTGGATTCATGTGCATGATGTTTGTTTAGTTCATTATGCTCACACTTTAATTTTCACGTATGGCTATGATAAAGTTTGATGATAGATTGCTATCAATTATAGTGTATTGATCGTTTCGATGTATTGGAATTGTGATCCATTTGTTGTAGTTCACACCCATACATTCCATGTTAATGTTTGAGCACATTGGTACTATGTTAGCATGTTACTTTTATTTGTTTGTTTTGACTTTTCTTAATTCAGCTATGGCTTTAACACTATTTCTCAGTTTTGATCCCCTTCCAGTTAGAATTTTCAAGAAAATTTTCAACCGAGCAACACTGTTTAATATTTACGTGAAACTGTATCAGTTTTGATCTGCTCGTTCGAGCGAACTCCAATGTTACGAGAAGTTGCCATTCGAGCGAAGTCTAATTTCATTCAAACGACATCCCTGGCTCGTTCGAGCGACATCTTGTTTTTTACAACCTGTACTATTTTAGTACCCTATTGTTGATTCATATTTTGGTACTAGGTTGCTTCCGTACATTCTGTTTAGGCAGTAATCTTTTCGAGATCTGATCTTTTACTACATTGGTTTGGTTAATCACACTTGCTTGGATTAGATATATTTTTTTGTGTGATTCACTATTTTCTATCTCTTGATTTGACATTGATTGATCATATTTAGATGGTTGATTCATGTTTATCTATCTATTCTTCATATTGATTTAATCAAATTTCTATTAGTTTATGCTAGATTTGTTTATCATTTCACCGGATTGTCTATTCAAGAAAAAAAGGGGGAGATATGTATATGATGTAGGGGAGTTTTGTGAGTTTCATATTTGTATTCAAAGTGGGATCTTGATTACACAAAGTGGTTTCATATTCACTCACATAACAAATGATTCTGATTTGTGTTTTTAGATTGATTTATATTTTTTGGTCCTCCATACTTTACTGGGTATTTGTCTGTTTCATGTGTGTAGGTATGCTTAAAGAGATTCGAGATTTCAAGTCTACATCACATTCAGACATTCAAGACAGTTTCTTGCTTATCGGTCCAGTGTTTATGAGTCTTATTATACTGAGGATGTAATTTTATTTTTTGGTTTTATGGGATGGGATTTAGGTGTCATACGGCTTGATAGCCCGGCTTAGGCATTTCACTATTGGTTTTGTCCCGAAATAGTCAAAGGGGGAGATTTATCAGGACCAAATTTCTAATTGAGTCCATGTATAGTTTTGACTTATTATCGAAACAAAAAATATTTGAGTCATAGGTAGATTTTTATTGTTCGATCCCACACAGACTATGACGTGTCGAAGATTAATTGAATACGCTGCGGAAATACGTTGAGGAATTAATTATGCTGAAGATTAATTGGTGCAAATTTCTTGTCTTGAAAGTTTAATTGCATTCCGAGATCACTCAGGTATGAATGCATAATGTTAATGAAACTCAACATTTAATTTAATTAACATATGGATGTTACTTTTTAAAAGAAAATGTTTTAAATTGTTTTTAAATGTGTTTACTTGTTTACACTTCATTTAGAGCTGATAAGGACATATTAGAGGTTAATTTGGTTTGGACTCTAATCAGGGCACTGTCATTCAAACGACATATAATGTTGTTCGAATGAGAGCTACTGTCGTTAGAACGACGTAGTATCTCGCTCGAACGAGAGAAGCCATTGCCTTAAAATATTTATAAATAGGTTGTTCTAGTTTTCTCGAAGGGTGTGCAGTAGGAAAAACTGTTTAGAATACAGAGAGTTTTCTACACAAAGTTTTCTAAGTGTTTTAACTATAAAACATCCTTAGAGTTTACAAAGATCTGAGTTATCATCACCATATGTTTATGTGATCTTTGTTTCACCAAGTTGGATTTTTTCAACACTTGAGCATTGCTGGTTTTGCGGTAGAGATGTAAATAAGGTTACTTTTGTGTTTTACATCATAGACGACACAAGGTCGTATCGGTGGATACCGAGGTATTTGAGGAAGCGACTGCTGTGGACGAGCATCGTGGAAGAAAGTTATTTTCCGAGTGGGCACTGTGAAGATTCATAGAAGATCAGAGGAGCGTCAAGTCTCGTGGGTGTATCGAGTCGTTGTATAAGACTACCATCAGAATTTGTAAAACCATTGTCATAGTGATTTTCTGGGCTGGGTCGTCCGAAGTTTTTCCCATTTGTGATTTTCCTCATACATCAGTGTTGTGAGTATTGCTTTAATTTATTTTACTTATTTTAATCACTAGTTGCATGCTTAGGGTTAAACAAGATAAAATTGGATTAAGTTAATTTGTGTCACAATTTGGTGTGGTTTGATAGAATTAAAAAGACTTTTTCAAAAGAGAAATTGGTTTGTATTCATTCTTAACTTAATTCCGCTCAAGAAAAAGTTTTTTGTTGAAAGTTAAATACGGGGACCTACATAAATACATAATGAAATATTATTTTTTGGAATAAATAATTAGTTATGGAAATTGGACCTAAATAAAAAATTTATTTAAAAATGTGCCAGTTGAAATTTGTTACTTAGTTATATTCGTGTGTGATTAAATATTGTGTGCATGATTATGCCTGATAGGCTGGGTTTCGCCGTGGCGTGACAGTCACCTACACGCCGATCATTTTATCACTTTAAAGTTTGAAACCGATTCATTGGGTACTACCGTCGATTTGATAATGGAGAGTGAAAATGGGGAGGAAAGAAATTCAAACTCCAGAGATGAGTCATCATCGCTTGAAGATTGAGTTTCTAAGGAAATAAGATCATTTTCAATGAAACATTCTTATTTGGGGGCCAAAGAAGAAATCATTTCATTGCAAATGGATATTATGTCCATTTCATCCTCACGTTCATTCTCAATTAATCCATGGGCCAAGTGAAGAATGGTTTGTCCCAAAGTACGCACAAAGTCCTCATTTAGTTCAAAACATTCCTCAACTTCAAAAGTCTGGAAAGAAAAATCGTCGTCGGATTCAAATAATAAATCCAACTCATGCTCCCAACAATGATTTTCTTCTCGATAACGATTTTCAATTTTCTCATTTTTAAGCATGCGCAAACCCTCGTCGAAAGTCATAGGCGAAGGCGCGGATTCTTGAAAATGAGAACTTCGAAAATTACCATCGGGACTATACTCAAAATCATTATTATAAGAATTTTGAAAGCTATAGATTTTAGTTTCAACATTATTATTATAAGGAATTAGAGGCCCAAAATCATCACAATTATCCTCAAAATAAATGCACTCCAAAGCTTGACTTACGTAATACTCACCTAAAGTCATTTTGGATTTTGAAATTTTTTTGGTCTCTAAGTATTTACAAAAGTCATAGTGTGAAGGCAATTATTATGCAACACAAATAAATATGAAAGAAGCAATTATCAAGAAAGAACAAGGAATATAAGATTCCAATCACACAACAAAGGATGTACGTGGTTCAGCAAGGATGTGCCTACGTCCACGGTGGTGCAGTTGATATTATTTCTATACACTCCGGAGAGTAATTACAGAGAATACAACTTGTACTTTTGCCTTGGACCTAGGGTTTAATATATACATGTACATGTAGGTAAGTGGAGGTGATGGGTTTCTCCACATTTTCCATCTCCCGTATAACTTCCAATTGTGGAAACGTGGGGGAGACCGGATCAATATAAGAGATGAGGGGCCCGGACTTTGGGCCACCAGGACTGGGCTACTCGTCTAGGCCCATGGTTCTAAATTTTGGGTACCCACAATTGCCCCTAAATTTGTTGGGCCATGTTTATGGGTTCAATGGATTTAAATGATCAGCCATTATGGCTGATTTGCGATTCTTCGAAAACTGTGAAGTTGATTTGGCGGCACCCGCTTCGCTTATTGTGCGCTATGATTAGAATCAGAAGGCTTGTTAGGATAGACATTTTTTCTCTCGTCGCTTCAGCCTTTCCAGTACTCTTCTATCTTCTAAGAACTTTAGCGCCTCGTACCTTCTTATCTCAATTTCCATTTCCATTGTTTCTTAGTTGTCTGAGCTCATGCTTCTTCATCACCTGAACCGATCTTTAATTTTATAAGTTTCCTGTGCCCTTTCCTTGTACTTTCTCTTTGGTTTGTAGCTTTTCTTGGGTATTCTAATGGCGAAGATTGGGAATAGGTCAATCTCTGAATTTAGGAAATTTTACAACATTCCTGAGTGGGTAGATATTGAGTGTTGTGCCTCCCCTCCTAGGAATGTTAGGGATATAGATGATGCTCACTGGATCCATGTTCTGTTACTTTCCCAGGGGGGACTCACTTTCCCTCCCAATGATTTGTTCCTGCATTTCTTTGGCTATTTCAATATTGTTCCTGCACAATGCTCGCCCAATATGTGGAAAATAGTAAATGGCGTCCATAGGATAAATCAATTGTATGGTACTAGGTTAGGACTTACCGAGGTCTGTTTCTGTTACTCCTTTTCTCGAACTAGTTCAGGTGTCTTATACCTCAAAGCTAGGAGCCCTAATAGGTTATTGGTAGTAAACCTACCTGATTCCCATAAGGACTACTGGCAAGAAGGTTTTCTTGTTAGGAATTGGCAGTTCCCTCCCCAATTTGAAGGGTCGAGGTCTGCGAGGTTCTCTGTTCCTTTTTACGGGGAGGAATATATAGGTAGACATTGTACTGTTGTTTCAACTTTTGCTGATTTGTGACCTTTCTAACTCTTTTTTTCTTTTTCTTGTGCAGCGAAGTCAAAGAACTTGGAACCTGCACTCAACGAGGTCCGTCTTCCAGAATTGGTAAAGGCTTGGAAAATTAGGGAGCCCTTAGGTGACGGTGAGCACCCCAGATCTGTTGCCTTCCTGCTCGAGTATAAAAACATTGGCTCCAGCTTCATAGTGAGGCCTGTGGATAGTATACCAAAGTTCGATTCCCTCAAAGATACTGCTGCAGAGCCTACCCAACTGGACGAGGAGGAGAGCAGCTCTGAGAGTGACTTTGGAGGTGCCGTGAGCAACTTGGGTGGAAGGAGATTTGATAGTAGCAGTTCCTCTGACCGTGAGGAGGTTTCTGAAGCTCGGAGATCATCGAGCACTTCTAGAATCTCAAGTGAAGACATGGTTCCTTCGAGGAAGAACTTGATTAGAGACGATGATGATGAGAACCACGTGCTCCTTGCACAGAGGTCAAAGAAACAAAAATCTACTTCTGGGGTCGTGGCTACTGGTTCCCGGTCCTCCGCTCAGGAGCAGGAGATGAGGAGGAAGGAAGAGGAACTGGTGAGAGAGAGAGAGAGGAAAAAGGAAGAAGAGAGGAAGAAGTTAGAAGAGAAGAGGAGAGTGTAGGAGAGGAAGAAGAGGGAGAGAGAGAAGGAGAAAGAGAAGAGAAGGGCTGAGGCGAGGACAAAGGCTGGGCAGGCCTTAGTCCCAGTATCTGCTCTGCCTGAAGGGGCCTCTGTGGAAATTTCTCCTCAGCTGGCCCCGGCTCTTCTCGAGAGAGCTGTCTTCCCGGCTGATCGCCAAAGGGCATTAGGTTCAGAGCACCTGGATCTTCAGGCTAGTTAGAGGCTTGCTCTGGTAAGGTTTCTTTTTCTCTTGCATTTTTCTGACTTCCCTCATTTTCCTCCTCTAATATCTTCTCTTTTTCGTAGTTTGTTACTGACTTCGACAT
Source organism: Sambucus nigra (assembly GCA_949130495.1). Taxonomy (NCBI): domain Eukaryota; kingdom Viridiplantae; phylum Streptophyta; class Magnoliopsida; order Dipsacales; family Adoxaceae; genus Sambucus; species Sambucus nigra. Next base: position 34,623,010 of record OX422212.1, read on the forward strand.
GCTGTATCGTTCACGCGACGAGCTGGTGAAGAAGAACAGTGAACTGGAGCAAGAAAACTCTGCCCTGAAGCTGAAAGGTAAGGAGCTCAAAGCCAGTTTTAAGGCTATCGACTCTGCTCGGATCTCATCCGATTTAGCTCTTGCTACTGCAACCAAGGAGAAAGATGCGGCGACCACGGATCTAAGGGAGCTGAGGCAGGCCTACGACCAAGTTTGCTCGGGCAAACTTGTTGTGCTGGAGGAGAAAAGGGTGCTTTTTGAAGAGCTGAAGAAAAAGGAGTCCGAGGCTGTCATTGCCAAGGAAGACTCTTACAACTCCGGCTGGGCTGCGGTATACGAAGATGCTGAAGTTCAGATAGGCTATATCAGTCTTCTGAACTTCAAGAAAGGATGGAATAAGTCTTTCGTAGCTGCTGGGGTGGATGTTGCATCCCCACTTTTCGACGAGCACGACCCAGGGCCGAGGCCAGTCATAGACGAGGACCCTGCCCAAGCTATTGAAGGCCCTGATCCTGTCCCTCAGGCGACTCCTGCTGGCGTTTCTCTTGCTGAGGGGATAGAGGTTATCCCTGCGGAGGACAGTGCTCCTGCTAATGCTGGTAAGGAGAAAGGACCATCAACCTCTGGGCCTCCTTAGGTTGCTAATTGCTATGGTCTTCGTATTTTTACGTTTTCTAGTCTGTAAATTTTCTTTCTTTAGTCTGATGTAACTTCAATTTTTATTAATGAAAAAGCTTCCATTCTGCTAGTGCTGATCTCTTTCTCTCCCTTATCTTTCTTTCACTTGTAGTTAGTTGATGTGGATGATTACATTCGTGTTACTTCCCAGTTGGGTAGGACCCTTGGTCCTAATGCGAGCCCTGAAGTTCGCCAGGCTTTTGTTAAGATTTACAAGTCCCTCAGGTCTAGAAATCAGAAATATAAGGACCAATCTGAGCTAGTGGCTAGGCTGAAGGATAGGCTCCGGGAGATGGAGGACATTAGTGCCACAGTGCAAGAGGAAGTCAATGTGCTGAGAACAAGACTCCTAGAGGCCACCGAGGTCAACCAAGTTGGGGAGTTCCTTCAGCAGGAGAACAAAGACCTGAGGAGGGAAGTCTTACAACTTAGGGAGTACGCACCGAGCACTATTCAAGCATTATTACAAGGCTCCTCATCATCGCGAGCTGGAGTTGATCATAATGTTACCCCTCCTATGTCGTGAAGTCTCACCCTCCCTCCACTTCCGCGAGCTAGTAGGAGCACCAGGAGAAGAAGCAGGGAAGGAGAAGAACTTCGCGATAGGGAAAGGGAAGAAATCCGCGGTGATGTTCAGCGAGCATATGTAATCGCTGCTGGGCTTCAAAAGGACATCACCAGGTTGCGGCACTTATTCAGAAAAGGTCCTCAGCAAGCTTGGGCTGATGGTTATGATCAAGGCTGGTCGGATGCTCCAACAAGGCTATCTGAGTTCGAGGAGCTTTCTTTCATCAGGGGATGGCTAGGTGCCTTGAAGGAGCTGCAAGTTCCGAGGAACTCAGTGCTATGGTATCGTCATGAGATGTCTTCCTCCACTCTAATGCCCAACCCATTCAGGAGGGACGATCGATGGATCCCCATCGATGCTATTCCTCGACAATTATTAGAATCAGATGCGAATGAGGTTGTGGAAGATTTTACTCCTGCTCCCGATGACGGACGAAGAGCTCGAGTGGCTGATTATCTTGCTCGGAGGCTTCCACCCCTTGAGATTTTGCCAGTTGTTATATATATATATATTTTTTATTTTTGATAATGTAAATGCTTTGGGCGAGCTCGCCGACTAAACAAGTATTATCATTGTAAAAAAATGGATTAATGAAAAGTTTGTGTTCTTGGGCAATTTTGCCAAATAAATGTGTATATACTACTTTTCGTATCCTTGCTGCTTTATGATTTCTTCTGTTTTGTCATGAAAGTGTCCCCCCAGTCCAGTATAATATCAAAGTACCATTGTGCCCCACCTTACCTTTTAGGTTGTGTCATCACACTCCCTTAGGCCTAAGTACGACAATTGGCGAGGACACACCTGGTGTTGGATGTCTTCATCTGATCAGGATTTTGTTAAACCGAAGTAGGTTTGATGACCAGTATAAGATTTGGTCGTATCGCCTAAGAATCCTCTGTAGGGCTTTATATATTGCCAGGGGCAACGCTAAGAGGTCTCTCGTGTTTTATGATGATGACCTGAGGAGGGGTATTCCCCTGCTGTAGTGATCAAGGTGCTTGTTATTTGGAAAAAATGTGCGATGAATGCAACTGTCACCAATCAGAGTGTAACCAACTAAGTAACTTTCAATAGTAATAAGAAAAATGAACTTCTGTTTTCATAACAAAAGAAATACAAGAAAAAGATCTAAAAATAGAATTTCTTGAGATTAGTTGCGTTCCATGCTCGTGGTATTTCTCTGCCCTCCATCGTTTCCAAGTGATAGGCAACTTGCAGATCATCTTTAGTTACTTTAAAGGGTCCTTCCCAGTTTGGGCCTAGCTTGTCGTCTGACGACTTCAATGTGCTGCATAGGACCTTCCTAAGAACATAGTCCCCATTTTGGAACGCCCTCGGGCTAACCCTTTTGTTATAATGCTTCGCGAGCTATTGCTGATAGTTCGCTAGCTTCACCAGGGCCAGTTCTCTACGCTCGTCGGCTAGGTCGAGTTCGGCGAGAAATGCTTCATCATTTAGGCCATGGTCGACAAGGTTGGATCTCATTATTGGCAAACCTGCTTCTAGTGGAATGACTGCTTCCACGCCATATGTCAGCGAAAATGGGGTTTCTCCTGTTGCTCACCGTGGAGTGGTTCGGTATGCCCATAAAACATGGGGTAGCTCTGTTACCCATGCGCCTTTGGCTCACTCTAATCTCTTCTTTAATCCGTCGATCACAGTTTTGTTGGAAGCTTCAGCTTGGCCATTGCTCTGAGGGTAGGCTACCGAGCTGAAGTGGTGTATGATCTCATGTTCGTTACAGAAGTTCTGAAAGGGGCCACTTTCAAACTGCGTTCCATTGTCGGTGATGATGGTTCTGGGGATTCCAAACCGAGTGATTATATTTCTCCATATGAACCTTATCATATCAGCATCTCGGATGTTCTCCAGGGATTCAGCCTCGATCCATTTGGTGAAGTAGTCAGTCGCAACCAACAGGTATTTGCGATTGCCAATGGCGGTAGGCAGCGGTCCCACGATGTCCATTCCCCATTGGGTGAAGGGCCATGGGATGGACAGGAACTTCAGATCGCTGGTGGGTCGGTGGGCCATAGGAGCGTGGAATTGGCATTTCAGGCATTTGCGAACATATATTGCGGAGTCCTTTTGCATGTATGGCCACTAATAGCCTTCCTTCATTGCTCGAAAGGCTAGAAACCTTCCTTCGATATGACTTCCACAGATTCCTTCGTGAAGGTCGTGTAGCACTTGCTCGACATCACCTGGGTGGGCGCATCTAAGGTAGGGACCGGAGAAGGATTTCTTATACAAGTCGCCTCCTGTGGATAAGTGAAAGCGATCAGCTTTGACTCTTATCTGGTGGGCAGTTTTCTTATCATCTGGGAGCGTGCCATCCTTTAAATAACCCCTTAAGGGGTCCATCCAACTGGGGGCTGATCCTACCTGGAGTACTTGTTCCATGTTTGGTAACTTGCTGTTGTGGTTAATGCTCGAACAAATGAGGAAATCGATGGGGATGACCCTCTTAAGGTCAGAGTTAACTGCCTGCTAAGGCAGCAGCATGACTATTTTCCCCCCGGGAAACTGCTGGATGTTGATCTCTTCAAAGCTCGACATTAATTCTCTCACTAAGGCGAGGTAGGCTGCCATTCTTTCATCTTTTGTATTGTAATCTCCACTTATCTGATTGGATACTAGCTGAGAGTCGCCGAACACCTGTAAACGTTTTTCTCCTAGAGTTTGTGCCTTTTGGAGACCGGTTATTAGGGCTTCGTATTCTGCTTCGTTGTTGGAGGCTGCAAATCCAAGCCTGATTCCTTATTCGAGGATTGTGTTTTCTGGAGTGATGAGGACAATGCCTACCCCTTCCCCCTTTGAGTTGGAGGCTCCATCAACAAAGAGTTTCCAGGTTCTTTCTATTGCTTGGTTCTTCTTTTTCTTTGTTGGTTAGGGTTGGTCGAAGAGTTCCTCGCCCGTGAATTCGGCTATGAAATCAGCAAGGATCTGACCCTTGATAGCTGTCCTTGGTTGAAATTGGATGTCAAACCGGCCGAGCTCGATTGACCACTTAGACAGTCTGCCCGACAAGTACGCTTTCCTTAGGACAGCCTTAAGGGGATGCGATGTAAGGACGATGATAGTATGGGCTTTGAAATAATGCTTCAGCTTCCTCGAGGCTATTACTAGTGCAAAGGCGAGCTTCTCTAATGGCAGGTACCTTTTCTCGGCGTCTAATAAGGTCTTGCTCACGTAGTAAATGGGGTGTTAGATTCCTGCAACCTCGCATATTAACACAGAGCTGACAGTGTGATTGGATACCTAGAGGTACAGGTACAAAGAATCCATTTGTTGTGGTATGACAAGCAGCGGTTGAGAGCTTAAATAGGACTTGAGCTCGTCCAAAGCTCGCGAGCAGTCTGGGCTCCACTCTATCAGTTTACTCCCCTTTAGAAGCTGGAAAAAAGGTTTGCACTTCTCGGAGGATTTGGAGATGAAGAGATTTAAGGCGGCGAGCATTCCTGTGAGCTTCTGCACGTCCCAAATTGTTCGAGGGGGTTGTACCCTGTTGATTGCATCGATCTGGTCTGGATTAGCTTCTATGCCTCTCTTACTGACCAAGTATCAAAGAAATTTTCCTGACTGGACACCGAAGGAACACTTGCTCGCATTAAGCTTCATTTGGTACTTCCTGAGGATTTCGAAGGTGTTTGACAGGTCTGAAAGGTTATTTTCCTTCTTCTTGCTCTTAACGAGCATGTCATCGATGTAGACCTCCATTGTGTCTCCCATTTGATCCTTGAACATTTTTGTGACCAGCCGCTGATAGGTTGCCTCCACATTCTTGAGCCTAAATGGCATAACCTTGTTGCAATATAACCCAACTATCGTGATGAACGTCGTTTTGTCCTGGTCTGGGGCATACAAGGGGATCTGTTGATATCCTAAGTATGCGTCCCGGAAACTCATTCTCTCATGAGCTGCAGTGGCATCTACTAGTTGGTCTATCTTTGGGAGGGGGAAACTATCCTTAGGGCATGCTTTGTTGAGATCAGTGAAGTCGATGCAAACTCTCCACTTCCCATTATTCTTAGGAACTACTACTGGGTTGAACAACCACTTGGGAAATTGTACTTCCCGTATGGATCCTGTATCCAATAATTTTTCGACTTCCTTTTCGACTGCTTTATCCTTCTCGGGTGCAGTTCTTCGTGCCTTCTGCGTGACTGGCTTGAATGTGGGGTCGACGTGCAGCTGATGACAGACCATATCATGATCGATGCCAGGCAGCTCGTATGGTTCCCATGCAAAAACATCTACGTTGTGTCTAAGCAAGGTCGTCAACTCCGTATGTTCTTGGTCGGTGAGAGATGCTCCAATCAAGAAGACTCTGCTCCTGTCACTAACTTCCGCTATGACTTCTACCAAGTTCTTGCCGACACGCTCGGAGGGGAGGAGTCTGGTCTCCTCTACTCCAGGTCTTCCATACCTTAATTGCTACTTGGAAGGTATCATACCCTCTTCAACTTTCTCGCTGGGTTGACTGGCCTTCTTCTCTGGCTTTGGTCGGATGGCTGCTAAGAAGCACTTCCTCGCCATCTCTTGGTTGCCGTGGATGTCCATTACTCCTCGCGCAGTTACATACTTGAGCTTATGATGGTAGGTCGAGGAGACCGCCTTCATTGCATGAAGCCATCCTCTGCCGAGGATGGCCTGGTACGGTAATTCGATGTCAACTATAAAAACTCAATCATCTTGTAGACGTTCCCAGCACAAACTGGAAGCACTATCTTGCCTAAGGGCCTGGTCATTTTTCCAGCGAAGCCGACCAAAGGAACAGTAGCTTCCTTTAGGTCGGTGATGCTCAACTTCAATTTCCTGAATAGGTCGAGGTACATTACTTCGGATGAACTTCTTTGATCGACGAGCAGCTTGTCGATGTCAAAGTTGGCTATCCTGAGTGTAATGACTAGGGCATCATGATGTGGTGTCCTTACTCCCATCAAATCTTCATCCGTGAAAACAATATGCTTGTTATAGTTGACGTCCTGTGCTCGTCGATGCTTTCCTGACTGTGACTTTGCTCGATCGATTTGAAAAGCCTGCATTACCGTTGTAAGTTTTTTCATTTCCATTCAAGATGAGTTCCCTTGTATCTGCTTGATGTCAGATACTCCGTGGATTACTGCAAACTCGTGTCCAACGTCATCCTCCAGCACATTATTAGGTCTCGCCTCTCTGTTGGCAGCCACTTTCTCTGGCCTTTTTTCTATAAAGTCATTCAAATGCCCGGACTGGGCCAACTCCTCAAGGTGAGACTTAAGAGCTTTGCAACGCTCGGTCTTATTTCCTCCCTCTTTGTGAAAAGCGCATCTCAACGCATTGTTCCTCTTCGAGGGATCTCCTCCCATTTTCCTGGGCCACTTGATGAATGGCTCATCTTTGATCTTCGCGAGAATCTTATAAATTGGTTCTTTGAAGACGGTGTTGACCGCCTGGAATACTTTCAACACGTCATGGTTCCCTCCGTTCTTGGAGCCATTTTTGCCTCCGTTCTTTCCTCCTTTCCCCTGGTTATCAGTTTTCTCATCTACCTTGGTAGTGAGCTTAGCTCGACCGTTTTCTCCTGTGTTAGGGCGAGTGACATCTTCCACCTTTGCGTATTTCTCGATTCGGGCCATTAGGTCGTCAATAGTCATAGCTTCCTTCTTCGTCAAGGACTGGTAGAGGAGGGAAGAACTAGGGAGCCCAATTTTGAAGGAGGCCACTGCTACTTCCTCCGCGCAGTCCTCGATCTCATTGAATAACTCCCAGTACCTCTTTGCGTAATCTCGGAGGGTCTCTTGAGGCATTTTCTTCATTGTTAGCAGAGCATCCATCCTTTTGGGATGGGAGCTACTGGTAATGAATCGGGCCGTAAAAAGTTCGGCTAGGGATTTGAAATTCTTGATCGACCGGTGGGGGAGCCTTTCGAACCACTTCTGTGCTACATCATGAAGGCTCGAGGGAAAAATGCGGCACATCAGGGCATCTCGGTGACTCCATAGGGTCATGGCCTGTCGGTATTGCCTGACGTGATCGATGGGATCAATTTTTCCGTCGTAAATCTGGAACCTTGGAATGGTAAATTTCTTGGGAGCTTCCTCCTCTTCGATTTCTCTTGTGAAAGGTGACTTCATCTGGGTTTTGAGAGCTCGATTCGCGAGTTATATGGTTGATCTTGTTCCATGGTGAGCGGGATGCTGGTCCATCTCCCTGCGGACCATGTTTCGTATGTTCTCATCTCTACGAGCAGGGCTCTGGTAGCGGCGAGATCTTCGTAACTGTTCGCAGAGGTCATCATCTGACTCGGCTCCTTCGTCCCTTTGAGATTATCGCCTAGGGCTCCTTCCTCGGCTGCGAGATTTGCTCGCCTGAGGGCTAGGAGTGCGATATGGGCGTCTCCTGTTATCAGGATGAAGCTCCCTCTCCAGTCTTTCCAGTCTTCTTTTCAAGCGAGCATTCTCATCCTCGTATCTGCGAGAAGACTCCCTCTTCTCGTGGAGCCTTGCCTCGTACACATCAATCAACCTGGATATCTGCGTGGACCTGGTTGGTCCCTGACTTTCTTCTGAGGCTGGTCTTTATAGGCGAGCTCTCTGATCTGAACGTCGGACTTCAGACCTAATCCTGCGAGGAGCAGGTGGTTCTTGAATATCTCCTGCTTGGGGAGCATTGCTACTGTGACCAGAAATCTTAAACTCCTTTCTTGACGTGGGCTCTTCTTAGGGAAAGATGAACGCTTCCCACAAACGACGCCAATTGTGGAGGCAATTATTATGCAACACAAATAAATACGAAATAATCAATTATCAAGAAAGAACAAGGAATATAAGATGCCAATCACACAACAAAGGATGTACGTGGTTCAGCAAGGATGTGCCTACGTCCATGGTGGTGCAGTCGATATTATTTCTATACACTCCGGAGAGTAATTACAGAGAATACAACTTGTCCTTTTACCCCGGACCTAGGGTTTAATATATACATGTACATGTAGGTAAGTGGAAATGATGGGTTTCTCCACATTTTCCATCTCCCGTATAACTTCCAATTGTGGAAACGTGGGGGAGACCAGATCAATATAAGAGATGAGGGGCCCGAACTTTGGGCCGCCAGGACTGGGCTACTCGTTCGGGCCCATGGTTCTAAATTTCGGGTACCCACACATAGGTTTACAGGGATTTTGAGAATTATCACAATGATTACTGAAAGGATTGGAATAAGACATGCTTACCCCAAATATGGCTCGAAGTATTCCACAAAGATATGCGCGGCCGAAAAATTCAAGCGGTTCTTGGCGCTCAAATCTAGAAGTCCTGAAAAAATGTTAGCAAAAAATACAAATAGAAATAAAATACTACAAAATACATAATTAATTAAATTCTAAAACAAACTCATTCCCAACAACGACTCCATTTGGTAGGTTGGGTTTGTCCGCGGTGCGAGAGTCACCGACGAGCCGGTCGTTTTATTTTCGGCTCACCAACTCTATACAAATACCTAACTATGACTACACTCATTTAAGGGAGTATAGCATCCAGTCCGAGTATCGAAAATCTATAGAGACAAGTTGCTGGAATTTACTCGTTTTAATACTTCTTAGTAAAAGTGTAAAAGGTATTTTACTAACTAAAAAGAAAAGATAACAAAAGAAAAAGATTAATCTAGGTCTAGATGTAAATTAAACTATGTTAACAAAATGAATAAAAATTATAGGTTGCGTTGAATATCCCTCACCCGAGCTAATTAGTATAAAATGGTTACATGGGCTCATGAATTATTAAGATTAAGTCTCGTTTCGAGAGTTAATTAAACCCAGAGTTTTCACACCCCTAAATTCCCATAAAAGTCTAATAAGATTTTGGCATCAACAAAGACGCAGAAAATTAAGCACGTAAGGTCGTAAATACGAAGCATACAAGATATACCCCGTTAAATCTCCTAGGCGTAATGACTAGGACAACCCACTCAAAATAAACATGTAAAACTCCATCGCCAAAGCAAAGAAACCAATCAACCCTTAGGTGAGTTCAATCCAACACAACCTAGACTAAATTAGCTAGAAAGAATGGCAAAAGCGCGTATGTAGAGAAAACGGTAAATCTAAACTACAAAGAACGTAAATAAAGCAAGAAATACAAACAATGGAACTTGGATTGATGAAGAAGATGATGTCTAGTGTTCTTACACAACCGCGATGGGAAAACCCCTTTATACGAGAAAACACTAGGAGGGAGAAAATGGCACACCCAATATATCTCCAAACCCTAGCTCCCAAAACAAACCCTAAGCTAAATAATCTATTATTACAAGATATCTACAAAAACAAACCAAGTGGTATATTTATACTAAGTGGGAAAAAGGAAAGAAAAGAAACGGAAATAATAAAAGAAAAGGGGTTTAAGTCTCTTAATTAACTAAAGAAAGAAAATATAAAAATAAAAAAATAAAAAATAAAAAGGAATAGAAGCATAAATCGTGCCAAAAAATGCAGAGTACCGGTCGATCGCGGAAGGGAATGGGAGTAGACTGTCTGGGATCTAAACCAAAAACAAAAACCCCGATCGACCGCGGGTGGGGACCCAATAGACCGGTCATGCCAAAAGCGCACTAAAAGCATCACACAACGCTGCAAACAAAACCCATATGGTGCGATCCTATGTCGAGACCCATTTGCGAACCCAAATCAAGATCGCCATAGCACCATGGCTTCCACCACCTTCGACGAAACTTGCCATGGGTGAAATCAAATCCCACGAACCTATGATAGCAGCAATCAACCCAAGACCCATTTCGGGTAAAAACCAAGAACTCCACACCTCCATTAATGGCCAAAGCCATGAAACCCAATCTCTAAAAAATGGACAAAAGTCCCATATGCGATTTACATCGAAATCCATGCTCAATTTCAGACCCAAGCCCTGAATTTTGAATGAAACCAAAACCTGAGCATGGAACCAAAATCTCCATTTCAATTTGGAGCTTCCTTTAAAAGTGAAAGAGAAAAGTACATGGAAGGAATTAAATAGATTGTTAAAATATTAATAAAATATTAGATTAAATAATTTATAATTCTTCTCCGATTAACGGTCCGTGGAATATTCGTTCGGACTCCGATTCGAGCAGCATTCATGGCCACGTAAAGCTTGGCCCGAGACCTACAACTTCCGTGAATGCTTCAGGAAAATATCCCGAAGTGTGAAATTATCGAATTGCCCCTGAACGTACGAATCACGATGAAACTTTACCGGAACGCGCTCAAACTTCACACTAAGCACCGTAACGCCTATAAAATCTCAATAATACCTAAAATAACATGTTAGCATATAAAATATAGGTTGTCTAATTAATGATCATACATATAGAAATTACGGTACCCGAGGGGGCTAAATTGCATAAGTTCGAGGGCATAAATGTGCAAGATTCGATACGAATCACACCCCCTAACATCCACATTGCTAGTCCGTAGTAATGAAATTCAAAACAAGAAGAACTATAAGAAAATCACAAAACGGGAGATATATGCAAAAGTGATAAAAGGGATGAGGCCACTTTTACAGTCGAATGATTGCATTTAGCGTATGCAATAAGCCGTTAAACCCGTAGGTTACCCTAGTGGATGCGTGTCATCTCGTAAGGGTTTTCAGGGATGAAACCCACAAACATCATAGGGTTTCCTCAAAATATGCCCAATCACATGCGACAAGCCCAACAATACAAAAAAAAGATTTCATACACATTATTAGCACATTGAATGAATTCACATAAAAGTCCATATTATTAACATTATAGAATGCACCTCATAGAATTGAAACCTTAAAAGGAGGGGAGCGAGCACATGAAAAGTATGATTTGGCAAAAACTTAAATAAACCGGATAATAAACATTAAAGTGTGCATATATCAATCCTCATGGGCATTACACTCATAAAATGAATTCACTTGAAACAGGAAGGTAACACACGGAACATGCGGTCATAAAGAGTAAATGTAAATGGAAACTAGGCCGCACATATCTCATAAACGAAGAATGCTATATAGAAAATGAAAAACTGTAATCTCAATGAAAGATACCACTCATTAAAAGAGGCGAAATACATTTTCACAAATTATCAAAACTATTTAAACTTTTAAATTAAATTTGCCCTAATATCACATAGGACTTTATAGGGTTGTAATGTTGGTTTGGGGTTAAGGTTAGGAAAGGAAGGATTATTTATGGATTCAAAGTGTTTGGGGATGAAAACTCGGGATAATGGGAAGAATGCGAGCAATAGCGAAAATGGAAAGCAAGTTCCATAATCAAGCATTAAATATGACAATGGAGAGTAATCAAAGATTATTGAACTATATACATCACATATACAAAATTCCTCTTTCTTTTCCTTTTCTTCTTGTTCTCACGTTTTTTTTTTCTTTTGCTTTTTGCCTTTTCTTTTCTTTTTCACTTCTTTATTTTCTTTTCTCACTCTTTTCATATGCTTAAATTCCAACCACAAGACAGGAACATCATTCAATCCCAAGTAACATTCCAAAAAAAAGTATGGAAGGTAATAAGTATGGTATATAACTCCAATTTGGAGTTGGTTATGGGATTTGGGGTAATGAAATGAAAGGCTAATATTTAAGCTCAAAGGGGTTGACGAGGGGAAACATATAAGGTGAGGTCAAGGCTAATATGGGTGATATAACAAAGATGACCTATGATCATTTCATAAAGTTTACGCAATTCTCGAGTCAAAACAATATATGAAAATCATGCTCAAGTAACACATTTTAATATATAAACTCAATTAATGAACGATCAATGAAAGAATAGAAAGATTACCGACGAATTCAATCTTTTCAAAGAGGAAAGAATAGTGTATAATACTCACAAATGAAGAAAAGCCCAAAGCCCACTCGGTGTAAGTATATACAATGCAATAAAATATTATCGAGTTATAAAATCTTAAACCAAATCAATACAACAAGAAAGCGCATGCGCTCATGGGATAAAGTTTAATTCATGAAGTTATTCATAATATCAATTATTTAAGGACTAAAGTCTAATAACTTCTAAAATTGAGAACATATATCATTGAGTTGTCAATTGGATCGGGCAATTATTGAAATTTATCATAAAAAACAAAGGCAAAATGCCCAATAAAGGAGAAAAGAGAAAGAAAATCTTTTTGAATTTTTTAATTTTTACAAGAAAAGCATGCTTGGGAATAACATATAATCAAAATCATGGACTAAGAAATGAATGGATAGAATATCCCACACTCCCTAACTTGAAACCTGACATTGTCCTCAATGTGAATTAAGAACCAAGTTAGAGAGAGGAAAATAGTGATATTAACCAAAAAGGAGCGATCTCGTGAAAGTACAAGTCCAATGATTCTACAAAACATGTTAGTTCCAAAGCATAACAAAAATAAATAAATAAAACTTCACTAATTACACTATACTATAAGAAAGAATAAAGAAAAAATAAGAACTAACTATTTACAACCGACAATTTTAGCTTCTAACTAACTATACACTAGAAGTTGAAATTTTGTAGGGTCCACTTAAAACACTATTTGACTTTGGAGCATAACCGGTGTGCCCTCACTCTCATGCATGCCTCAGGGAAAATAGGAATTCCGTTCAAACAACGGAAAGAATGTGTAAGGCGGAAGAAAGGAACCATCGCCAATTAAATTTTTTAGAGGGAGGATGGGGGATTTGGATAAATCGGGTGACAAATACACAAGGGGGCCAAAAAAATTGAATTATCTCTAAAATATTTTTTAATTGGAATGGGAGGGGCGCAGATGGAGGCAAAGATGCCATCATGGAAGGCGACTCGGTCAAGTACTCCTCATCGGTGAAAAGGTTTAACACTTTAATGTTTGAAACCGATTCATCAGGTACTAGCACTGGTTAGATAATAGAGAGTGAAAATAGGGAGGAAAGAAATTCAAACTCAAGAGATGAGTCATCATCGCTTGAAGATTGAGTTTAGAAGGAAATAAGACCATTTTGAATGAAACATTCTTCTTTGGGGGCCAAAGAAGAAATCATTTCATTGCATATGGATACTACGTCCATTTCATCCCCACGTTCATTCTCAATTAAGACATGGGCCAAGTGAAGAATGGTTTGTTCCAAAGTAGGCACAAAGTCCTCATTTGGTTTAAAACATTCCTTGACTTCAACAGTCTCGGAAGAAAAATCGTCATCGGATTCAAATAATAAATCTAACTCATGCTCCCAACAACCAAGTTTCTTCTCGATAACGATTTTTAATTTTCTCATTTTCAAGCATGCGCAAACCCTCACCGAAAGTCATAGGCCGAGGCACGGATTCTTGAAAATGAGAACTTTGAAAATTACCATCGGAACTATACTCAAAATCATCATTATATCTATAACTTTTAGTTTCAAGATTCTTATTATAAGGAACTAGTGGCCCAAAATCATTAAAATCATCCTCAAAATACACGCACTCCAAAGCTTGACTTTCATAATACTCACCCAAAGTCATAGGTTTACGGGGATTCTGAGAATTATCATAATGATTACCAAAAGCTTTGGAATAAGATATGCTTACCCCAAAGTGTGACAACCCGCCTACTAAAATAATAGGTGGCCAGCCCAATACTATAATAATCACATGAACCATAGATGGTCCATCCTCAGCATCACTGTCGATTAAAATAATAGTACAAGATAACCACCAATCATTTTAGAAAACAGACTGTCAAATTTAAAAAATTTTAAATAAAAGAAAAACACTAAGACAATCCAATTTGCAAAAACGGTGGATACCAAAAATCAACAGGTAACGGAAAGACAATATAATAAATAATAACCGAATAAGCTGTCGGTTAACAGACCAGTACAATTAGTTACACTAAATTTTACAAATTAAATATTACATTATGATAAATGAGTACAAGGCATGGGCCATGATGATGCTGGAAACAACACCACCCTTCAAGGTGTTGATGAGCTCAATTCAATGTTAACAATGGCAGCATAAGAGTACATACACATATAGTAGAAGGAGGTGAGGAGAAGAGGATTCACACCGGAATATAAGTGGTTCAGCCAATCTAGCCTACATCTACTGTTCAAGTGTATGATGTGTATCATTGTATGAGGGCTCTAATGTCCATAGATACAATCTCTCAAGCTTTCTCTCTCTACTGTGTATTTGAACAGAGTTTCAGCTAGGGTTGCTAATTTCTGATCCCTTTCTAAGGAGGAGAAGATAAATATTTATAGTGCCTGGGGGGGTGTAGTGTACCCCCCATGCATGTAAAGAGAATGTGTGTGTTGATCTAGCCAATATGATGAAGACATCTGTCCCTGTCACATGTAGAGAATGATGATGAAATATTCCCCCCACGTGGGGGGAATGATTTGTTATAACTGATTTGTGTCCACGTGTCCTTGTTCACACATATGTCAATAAGTGCTCGGCCTCCGTTCATGGTTATAACTTCGGCCTAGAAGAGTCCGAGGTTGGTGAGGTCTAGCTGCATATCCATTTCGAGATGAGCCATCATGGTCTCGGCCTAAGAGAAGTCGAGGTAAGGTATTAAGGTCGGCCTGGGTCGAGGTTAAGATGGAATATGCCTAGAACATCGACTGATTCACTGATGGGGTTGACCTTGGTAGAAGTATGGCTCCTTGTAACCTCATATTACTCCCGACCGAGGTTGTCATTCCCAGGTGACTGACGAATTGCTGTCCCCCTGATTCATGCAGTCTCCCGTTAAAGAGGTTGGTAGTGGTTTCGGCCAGGGTCGACCCTGCTATGGACGAGGCTGATGGTCATTGATCCAAGGCCTTTCCAACGTCGACCATGTCCTCGACCGAGGTTGATGTCTCTGAGCCGAGGTGGAACATTTGGGGCATATCAATCACCCCCCAACCCTTAGTTGCATGTGAGAGCAGGTGACTATGGGGTCTCTACATCTCCGAGGTCTCTCTTGTGCCAATGTCCATTTGACACTTGTCCATTGCTAAAGTGTGAGGCATGCCTGGCAAGCATGTGATGTCAGCCGTCCTTTAGGGCTCCCAAGGCAATGATGGGTCTTGGGAAACGTGCATTCATATTAAGGTTTTAAACCCTATTTTTCTTCTTTCTTCTTTCCTCTTCACTTCTCTCTTTTTCCTGGTTCAAATTGCCTCTGCAGCTTTCTCTCTCTAGAAAGGCTCTGGCTTGAAGCTTTTGGTGGTGATTCCTCGCAT
This sequence comes from Sambucus nigra, assembly GCA_949130495.1. Classification (NCBI taxonomy): domain Eukaryota; kingdom Viridiplantae; phylum Streptophyta; class Magnoliopsida; order Dipsacales; family Adoxaceae; genus Sambucus; species Sambucus nigra. The sequence goes on from OX422212.1 coordinate 34,638,466, forward strand.
TTTCTTCCTTCTCCCTTACCATTTTATCTTCAGGTACCCTCTACCATTCTTTCTTCTTTGTTTTTCCTGTCTTCTTCTTACTTTTGCATTTTTCGGTGAGTTTTTGGAGATTTCCTGTGAGGTTTCCATTTTCTCTGGCGAACTGTTCTTGTGTGTTCTTGCTCTAGGTTTGATAGTTTGATCTTTAAATTGCATCATTCCATTATCCAGTCCTGTTTATTATTTAGGAGAGTTGTAAGTGTAGGGTCTGCCTCTTATACTCAGACCCCTTTACTAACTCCTAGAGGAGTTCCCTTCTCTCAAAGAGAAGACTTTAGAGAAAATTAGGCAAATAGAAAGAGTGCAGGAGGAAGCTCGTAGGTCGGAGGAATTCCCCCTCAGACCTATCTTTCCACCACCTCTGAAGGTTGTATATCCTGAACCATCAGAACTAGCTAGCCAAGCAGAGGTCCTTGCTGAACCCTCACCGATGTCTGAGTCTGAGTCTTCCACCTCAGACCCTATGTCGGTGGACTCTTTTCAAGAGGCCATGGACTTCTCAAATCAACAAGATCAGGTCCCTGATCAGGCAGAGGTTTCCAGTCGGGCCACATCTCACAAAAATTCAAGCACATCATCCTCTTCCTCAGAGGTTGAAATTACTTAACCAAGCGTGGCTATTCCACCAATTCTTGATGCCATTCCCTTGTCGGTCGTCACAGGGGCTGAGTTCTCTCAGAGGTTTCCAAGTAATCCTCCAAATTCTTCTCAGGCCGACGTTGAGATAGATAATGACGATGATGATGATGCTGAGAGTGATGTCGATGTCCTAAGGCGGCCGAGATTGAGAGTACAGTTGGTGAGGTCGACCTTCTTTGCTTCAGATACTTATACTCCATCAGCCCCTCCATAAAGCTCAGGAGACCTCTGAGGGAAGAGAGGGCTTACCACGGCCGAGATGGTGAGATCTGCTTATACAAGCAGATGTTTAAGTTGGGGTTTCGTCTGCCCATCCACCCCATCATTAGGTCTATAATAGCCTATATCAACTTGGCCCTTCCCAGTTGTCACCCAATACTTGGAGGGTAATAATTGGGGCCATTTTTTATGGAGGGTTATTCATCACTCAGACCTTCCAGTCCAGGTCTTCGTAGGTTGCTATATCCCTTCGTCTGTTAGAAACCATCCGAGTTATTATTATTTTATAGCTCAGAAACCTGAAAAGAAGATGCTTCACATAACTCAAACTTCTAATCATAACTGGAAGCCACGCTACTTCTTTGCCTCAGGGCCATGGGAATTTGGCCCATGTGTCCCCTCTTCCCCACTAGAGCCGAGGATGCCTATAAGATGGGGAAAGGTTATAATGGTTGCTAAGGCCGACCCTAGTCTAAGCCTGCAAAATCTTCAGAAGGTCAAAGACCTTCAGGATCAGGGGATGCATGGTCTGCTCGTAAAATTTGAACACCTAATGACCCCCTACTACCTCTCTGAGACTAGTTTAGGGGGAAGTCCTCTTACAGAGCGTGGTAAGTTTCTTATTTCAACAAGTTATACCTCTGAATATATGTGTAACTGATTCTGTAACTCAGACCCTCTTATTTTGCAGAGCGTCCGAAGGGAATATCTGACGAGCTTTGGGAAATGGCAGCACCAAGTTTGACAAATCTTGCTAAAAAGGCAGGTTTGAATGCTCCTCCTCCCCCTCCCTCAACCTCGAAGGCTCAGGCCATAAAGAAGAGAGGTGCTACCGACCCTGCCCCTGAGGATCAGAGGTAGAAGAAGAAGAAGAAAGGTGGGGACTCTGCCATCCCAATATCCTCTGCTGATGCGTTGGCTGCTCGTATTGAGCAACTAAAAATTAATGACAGCATTATAGGCCATAGTCTGCAGACACTAGATGCCATCGGCTCTTCCATGACTGAGGCTGACAAACGTTTTTGCCAGTCAATGGACACACCTCTGCTGGTTGAGTTTGGTCTCCACAGATCTATTTAGGTGTGACTTCGGATTTTAGTATAGCTTAAAAGTGTAACCTCTATTTTGAATTTCAACTCATATACACGACCACATGATTTGCAGGGCCTAGCTGTTATGCATCATCTCGCTAATTGGACTCTGAGGAAGTTACCCCTCATCCAGAAGGGTCAAGAGGCCGAGAAGGTGCAAAATTCTCTGAATACAGAGGTAGACCGTCTGAAGTCTGCCTTTGATGGGTCTGAGAAGAAGGTAAAGGAGCTGGAGAAAGAGATCTCAAAGCTTAAAAAGGACCATGTTGTTGCTCTGAAGGCCAAAGATGATGTTCTCCAGTAAAAGGTCGACTCTACAGTGAAGACAACCCTTGAGGATGCTTCTGAGGGGATATTGGCTGATTATAAAGTCTCAGATAAATTCATGAGCTTCGTCTTTGAGTACCTTGAAAGAGGTATTAAGGCTACTATCAAATGGGCGGCTACTAAGGAGAAGGAGGCAGGGAGTTTGAAGGCCTCTGACTTCATAGGTCTGGGTTTTGCTAACCCTCAGCTTTCCCAATCCCTTCAAGAAGTTGATGAGGAGGTCGCTGCCCCTACAAAGACTGCGCCACTGGACGGTACGGAGATAGAGGGAGATGACCTCAGGAAAAATGGGGACGAGGTGACTAACGTCGTCTAAGAGAATCGGGCCGAGGATACCAGCACACTCCCTTCGAATCCTTAGGCTATTTTATGAAGCTCTATACTTTGTTTTGTAACCCTTGATTGGATGTAACCTCTGAAGAACGTTGTCAACTTATATTTTTGAATTTTTACAATTGGATGACAACCTCTGAGGAGGGTTTTTACTTCATTTGATTTGTTTGTTGAATGCTTCTTTGCCATGCGATGTTCAGGTCTGAAGTCTTGTTGCAACGATGTCTGTTTAAACTAAATTAATAGTCTTACCTCAGACCTTGTCACCATATTATGATGTTATAAGGTCTGAGGTCATCAACTAAGATGTCATCCTCATAAATAATATCACCAAATTAATGATGTTAAAAGTTTGAAGTCATCCAAGTATGATGTCTGACCTCATACCGTTGTCACCAAATAATGATGTTAAGGGTCTGAGGCCATCACTAAGATATTATCCCCATAAATAATTTCATCAAATTAATGATGTTAAGGGTCTGAGATCATCCAAGTATGATGTATGACCTCAGACCCTGTCACCAAATAATGATGTTAAGGGTCTGAGGCCATCACTAAGATGTTATCCCCATAAATAATTTCACCAAATTAATGATGTTAAGGGTCTGAGGTCATCCAAGTATGATGTCTGACCTCAGACCCTGTCACCAAATATTGATGTTAAGGGTCTGAGGCCATCACTAAGATGTTATCCCCATAAATAATTTCACCAAATTAATGATGTTAAGGGTCTGAGGTCATCCAAGTATGATGTATGACCTCAGACCCTATCACCTAATAATGATGTTAAGGGTCTGAGGTCATCTAAGTATGATGTCTGACCTCAGACCCTGTCACCAAATAATGATGTTAAGGGTCTGAGGCCATCACTAAGATGTTATACCCATAAATAATTTCACCAAATTAATGATGTTAAGGGTCTGAGGTCATCTAAGTATGATGTCTGACCTCAGACCCTGTCACCAAATAATGATGTTAAGGGTCTGAGGCCATCACTAAGATGTTATCCCCATAAATAATTTCACCAAATTAATGATGTTAAGGGTCTGTGGTCATCCAAGTATGATGTCTGACCTCATACCTTGTCAACAAATAATGATGTTAAGGGTCTGAGGTCATCCAAGTATGATGTCTGACCTCAGACCCTGTCACTAAATAATGATGTTATAAGGTCTAAGGTCATCACTAAGATGTTACCCTCATACTATCTACCATTAGAGCACAATGAAGCAAGAATCGACATGGAAACTCATCTCTTATTAATAACCTCTTCTTAAGATGGTACATTTACATAACTTTCTACAATATCATATGTAATACTTCTTTAGGTGATCAACATTCCAGGGGTTAGCGAAAGGTTCCCCTTCTAGGTTTCCTAGCCTATAGGTCCTGGGCACAACCTCTTCTGTCACTTTGTAGGGATTATGCCAGTTTGGGTGGATTTTGTTTATTTTCTGTAAGGTCTTCTTCAGTATTAAGTCTCCCACAGCAATGGGTCTTAATTTCACCCTCTGATTGTAGAATTTCGATGCTCTCTAATGGTAAGCTGCTTGTCTAATTTCTTGAACTGGGTTCCATTATCTGAGATGAGAGTGTTTGGGAGGCAATGTCTGCATATGATGTTCCTCCAAATAAATTGGAAGGTCTTATGTTCTGTGATCGTTATCATTGGCTCTGCCTCCACCCACTTTGAGAAGCAGTCAATGGAAACTATGAGAAACCGGTAATTATTGGCAGCTCTTGGTAAGGGTCCTACTAAGTTAATTCCCCATACTGCAAATGGCCATGGGGAGGTGATTGACGCCATAGGTTGATGAGGTTAGTGAGGAATAGTGGAGAATCTCTTACATTTATCGCACCTCTTCACGTAAGCTGCAGCATCTTTGGCCAAGGTTGGCCACCAGTATCCCTGGGTAATAATTCTCTTGGCCAAGGGTCTTCCTCCTATGTGACTGGACCAAGAGCCCTCGTGAACTTCCTATAAGACGCGAGGAACTTCGGTGGGATGGACACATCTGAGGAGAGGTAACATAAATTCCTTCTTATACAGGACGTCTCCTACTATGGAGAACTTGGCAGCCCTATATCTCAATTTCCTCCTCTCTAGCTTGGATTATGGTAGCTCTCCCTCTTTGATATATCTGATGAGGGGGTCCATCCATGAATCTCCTAGGTTCAAATTGAGACAAGGGTTGCTAGCCTCTTCGTCTTCAATGGTCGTTTTTTATAAGATCTCGATTGGAACTGTCCTTCTGATGTCTGTCTTCGTTGCTGAAGCTAACTTTACCAATGCATCTATGTGGCTATTATTTTGTCGAGGCACTCTCTTCAGTTTTATCTCTTCGAAATACTCTAGCATTATTCTCACGCTCTTCAGGTACTTAGCCATCCTTTCATCTTTGGCCTCATAGACCCCTAGTACTTGATTGACAACTAACCTTGAGTCGCTATGAAGTAGGAGTCGTCTTACTCCCAGAGCTTTTGCTAATGAGAGACCTGCTATCATGGCCTCATATTCTGACTCGTTGTTATATGCCTTGAAGTTGAACCTCAAAGCGTATTCAATGTTGCCATTATCTGGAGCTAAAAGTATCAGCCCTGCACTGCTTCCACTGTCACAGGAAGAACCATCAATGAAGAGATTCCAAATGTCTGTATCCAATGATAAGGCCCCTCTAACATGATTCCTTGCTTGAAGAGGTACCGATCCTCCTCGTTCTCCGCTACTCCGCTCCTGATCTTCTCGGATATGACCTATTCCTGGTTTCGGAAGACGTTATTATTTGACCCTTCAGCACCCACTAGGTTATTCTCTGCCTCGTCCTCTTCCCATGTGAACTCAGCAACAAAGTCTACGAGGTCCTGCCCTTTGATGGCTACCCTAGGTTGATAAGTAAGGTCATACTCTCCCAACTCAATTGCCCAGGTCATCAATCTTCCAGACTTCTCAGGTTTATGGAGGACCTGTTTTAGTGGGGAATCGGTGAGGACGACCATGGAATGGGCTTGGAAGTAAGGCTTCATCTTCCTTGAAGCATGTATCAGGGCGCATGCTAACTTTTCCATAGGAGGATAATTTTGCTCAAACCCTTGATGGTCCTTACTGTTGAAATACACAGGCCTTTGGATTCCAACGTCTTCCCGTACTATGGCTGCACTTATGGCCGATTCAGAGACTGCTAGATAAACATAAAATTTCTCTCCTACTATGGGCCGAGATAATAACAAGGGAGACCCAAGGTAAGACTTGATTTGGTTAAAAGCTTCTTCGCACTCTTCGTACCACTGAAAGGCCTTTCTAAGCACTTTAAAGAATGGAAGACACTTGTCTATTACTCTGAAAACAATCCTGTTGAGCGCGTCCACTCTCCCCGTGAGTCTTTGGACGTCCTTGATACTCCTTGGTGTCTTCATGTCAAGCAAAGCCTTGATTTTCTCAGGGTTTACTTCGATTCCTCTTTGATTGACGATAAATCCAAGAAACTTCCCATCTCCTACCCCAAAGACACACTTCGCTGGGTTGAGTTTCATCCTGTACAGGTCCAAGGTATCGAAGGGCTTTTCAAGGTCTGCCACATGAGTGTAGGCCTTTAAGCTCTTCGTCAGCATATCTTCTACATAAACCTCCATAGTCTTCCCTATTTAATCTTCGAACATCTTTTTCACAAGACGTTCGTATGTTTCCCCTGCATTTTTCAGATCGAAAGGCATCACTTTGTAGCAATACGTCCCTTTGTCGGTAATGAAGGTTGTCTTCTCTGAGTCTTCCGCATCCATAAAGATCTGATTGTAGCCCAAATATGCGTCCATGAAGCTCATGAGCTCATGCCCTGCAGTAGCATCTACCATCTGATCTATCTGAGGTAAGGGATAGCTGTCTTTTGGTCAAGGTTTGTTCAGGCCAGTGAAATCGATGCACATTCTCCACTTTCCATTTCCCTTGGGCACGATGACTGCATTTGATAACCACTCCGAGTATATGACTTCTCTAATAAACTCAGCCTCTTTTAATTTTTTAACCTCTTCTCGGATGACGTCATACTTCTCCCTGGAGTAAAATCTTCATCTTTGTTTGATAGGCCGGGCATCTTTGGTCACGTTACGCTTGTGACACATAACCTCAGAGTTGATGCCGGGCATGTCTGCGTGACTCCAAGCGAAGACACTCTGCCTCTTCCTTAAGAAGTTTATTAGTTCTTCCTTGATTTCTGTCTTTAAGGCTTTGCCGACCTGGATGGTTTTTTCCGATTCGTCCTCATTGAGGACGATGGATTCTACCTCTTTCGCAGCCTCTCCCTTCTTCAGCTTCATTTCATCTCTTGGGTCAAGTGTATCAATGATATAAGTGGTGGTTGCCCTCTTATGGGCCTCTCTCTCTTCGGCCGAGTTGAAGTAACATTCTCGTACTATGGCCTGGTCACCTTGCACTTCCCCTACCCCATAGGGGTCGGGAATTTTAGCATCTGGTGGACCGTCGATGGCACGGCCTCAAACTCCTTAAGGGCCACTCTTCCTATGATGAGGTTATAAGCCGAGAAGACATTTTTATCCATCACAAAAAAATTGATCTTCCGGGTTAACCTCTTAGGCCACTCATCACCCATTCGTACGTCTATCTCATACATGCCAAATGGGTGGACCTTTTCGCCGCTAAATCCCATTAAAGGATGATGATAGGGTACCATCCTAGATCTGCTTAGACCTAGGCTCTTGAAGCAAGGCCAAAATATCACGTCTGCTGAACTCCCCCCGTCCACGAGAATCCTCTATACCTCGCATCCATGCACCCTTGTTGTTATTACCAAAGGGTCTTCATGTGGGGCTAAGATACCTTTGAAGTCGAGTCGGGAGAACCCAACTATAAGGGTGTCCATGTCCACATTCTTTCTCTTCTGGGTTGTATCGAAAGACGTTAGATTTACAACTTCAAGTTTGGCCACTGACTTGGCCTCTGCCACATGAGCTTTTATGTTAGCCACTTCAGAGCCACCTCACGAAAGTCCTCCGCATATGGTGTCTACACCAAAGGAGATCATACCAATCCTCGTCACCTGGGTGTTGTCATCTTTTGGCGGAAGGTCGGGATCATCTTCATCATCACCTTCTGAATCATTGTCTCTTCGGGCTGGGGCATCGTCACGGCATCTGTTATTTCTCCTCTTTTTAGGGTCATCTCTTCCTCCCTTAGGAGCCTTGCCATCAACATACTTTCTCAACTTTCCGGATTTTAACATCTTTTCAATCTCATCCTTCAAGGTGAAGCATCTGTCTGTAACATGGCCATGGTCCTGGTGGAACTCACACCATAAGTTTTTGTTCCTCTTATGTGGAGGGGCCTTCAGTTTCTATGCCCATCTTAGAGTCCTGTCATTCTTGATCTCATTGAGGATATGCTCACAGCTCACGGTTAGAGGAGTATAGTGCGCGAACTTGTCATCGGCTGACCTCTTCTTTCCATCTTTATTTCTTTGGGACTTACCGCTACTACCGCAGTTCTCATCCTCATACTTGGCATCCATTGCCTCTTCGGCATTCATAAATTTTCTCGCAGCTTCCAGTAGCTCGGTCATAGACCTGGGAGGGTCTTCCACGAGTTTCCACAACAACTTCCCTTTCTGAAGACCTATTATGAGGGCGGTCATGGCTATATTCTCTTCGTAGTCTTAAACCTCAAGTTTTTCTTTGTTAAACCTAGCGATATAGTCTCTTAGGCTCTCGTCCTTGCCTTGCTTGACATACAGTAGATGAGTGGTCTTCTTTTAGGGTCTTAACCCAAAGCAGAAGTTGTGAATGAATCGTTCAGTCAAGCCCTTGAGGTTCTCAATTGAATTCTTCGGAAGAGAAGTAAACCAGCTGTGTGGTTCTCCTGTCAAAGTCCCAGAGAAGGCCCTACACTTCATCTCATCAGGTATCGAGTAGATGTCCGCCACTGACTGATACATCTCAATGTGCTGTACAGGGTTGGTGCTACCTTCATACTTGGGAGACACCACGGGTGGCTTGAACTTAGCAGGGGTTGGAAAGCTCACTATCTTAACCACGAATGGAGAGCCTTCTGAGAAACCACTTTGCAGTGACTCCCTACTTTTGATGAGGTCTCCTATCTTGTCCTCATGACGTTAGATGGAGTCATTACATGGTCTTGCAACATCGTCCTGGCCGAGGTTGTCCCCAGCCACCTCCAAGGGGTGGACTGAGGGTTCCCCATCAGCAGCACAACGTCATCTATTGACCTATTCCTGGCCTCTACCCTTTCCTGCACGGGTTCGGCCATGGTGAGGCCGACCTTGTTCGTCTCCTCTTTGCGAGCTGGCTGCACTTCTCGACCTTGATAACCTCTGTCTTAGGTCATTCGCTGGGCCCAACCTCTTAAAGGTTGATCCTCGTTGTTGGGCCTCTTCACCTCTTCTACTGCCATAACCTCGGCTTTGCTAAAGAGGACGTACCGTATTATTCGAAACCTCATATGTCTCCCAACATTCTTTCGGCGTATCTTTCGCCTCTAGATCATCATACCTGTCCTCTGGGCAAGGGTTTCCTTGCCTCCCCAGGTATAAGCGCCTAGGGTCAGTAACGTCCCTCCTCCATTGAGGTACATGTTGGTCCTTTATTGGTGCTTAGGGTGGTCCCCTGTCATCAGGATGAGGCTGGACAGCCGCAGGAATGATCATTTTCGGTGAAACCCCAGGTGGCCTCATCATAATTTGGCTGAGTTGTGCAAACTGCTCCTGTATAGCTTGTTGCGTTGTAGCCAAAGACCTTAAGGCTACAGCCACCTCCGCCATTTTGAACTCGGGCGGTGCCTGGCTAGAATTAGGTCCTCCCACTACGGGCGGCGGAAGAGGCGGTGGTAACTCTGGTGACATATGCTAACACTAAGGAGCTTCAGTAGCAGATGAGCTTAATACCTTAAAGGACCTCTTTCAATGGTGAAGCAGCTCCATGCAAGGGGTGGTGCCTGGTTCACCACCAGAGTCTCCGATGAGGTTAATTTGAAGAGGAGGAAATGATAACTTCTCGCTTCCCACAGACAGCGCCAAAATGATGATGCTGGAAATAGCACCACCCTTCAAGGTGTTGATGAGCTCAATTCAATGTTAACAATGTCAACATAAGAGTACATACACATATAGTATAAGGAGGTGAGGAGAAGAGGATTCACACTAGAATATAAGTGGTTCAACCAATCTGGCCTACATCCACTGTGCAAGTGTATGATGTGTATCACTGTATGAGGGCTCTAATGGCAATAGATACAATCTCTCAAGCTTTCTCTCTCAACTGTGTATTTGAACAGAGTTTCAGCTAGGGTTGCAAATTTCTGATCCCTTTTTAAGGAGGAGAAGACAAATATTTATAGTGCCTGGGGGGTGTAGTGTACCCCCATGCATGTAAAGAACATGTGTGTGTTGATCTAGACAATATGATGAAGACATCTGTCCCTGTCACATGTATAGAATGATGACGAAATACTCCCCCCACGTGGGGGGAATGATTTGTTATAACTGATTTGTGTCCATGTGTCCTTGTCCACACATATGTCAATAAGTGCTCGGCCTCCGTGCATGGTCATAACCTCGGTCTGGAAGAGTCCGAGGTTGGTGAGGTCTAGCATCCTATCCATTCCGAGATGAGCCATTATGGTCTTGGCCTAAGCGAAGCCGATGTAAGGTATTAAGGTCTGCCTGGGCCGAGGTTAAGCTAGAATATGCCTGGAACATCGGCTGATTCATTGATGGGGTTGACCTTGGTATAAGTATGTCTCCTTGTAACCTCGGATTACCCCCGGCTGAGGTTGTCATTCCCGGGTGTCTGAGGAACTGTTGTTCCCCTGATTCATGCAGTCTCCCCTTGAAGAGGTTGGTAGTGGTGTCGGCCAGGGCCGACCCTTCTATGGTCGAGTCTGCTGGTCACTGATCCAAGGCCTTTCCATCGTTGGCCATGTCCTCGGTCGAGGTTGATGTCTCTGAGCCGAGGTGGCACATTTGGGGCATATTAGTCCACATGTCCGAATAACTGAACTGAACATAACTAGAGTACAATGAAAAGAAACGTCTAAGATAAATATCCTATAACATCCGCAATATGCTATAGCTCCATGACAACTGGAATGGAAAGTCAATATGGGTGTCCTCCCGGTAGAGTATCTGGATGGACAAAGAGTTGCATGCAAAACAAAGAAGTATAGACGGGTCAGGGCCCGGTTTGATATGATTACCATGTGACTAAAATGCATGACAATTAAGTGTGTAATTCTCTCACAATTAACATAATATTTATCACCTCTCAATTCTAAAAGCACAACCTAGCGCAATATAAATGATGATGCTCAATGATCATATATGAAAGGGGAGAACTCATCTACAACACTCAAGGAGACATCAAATCAATATTCACAACTCTACATGAACAGTTCCTATTTCTTTCTTTAGGAATATACATAAACGGTAATTCATTTTATCAAATGTTACCAAGTCAATATCATTTCAAAACTTTCTTTACCAATTTTATTTCCTTTCTTCCATCCAGGAAAAATATATATAAAGCAAGTTTTATTAACATAAAAATGCTTTTCTTTCATTTCGTATCTTCCCATTTTCCTTCTTCCATCCAGAAAATGTATTTAACTTCCCATTTTCCTTCTTCCATCGGGGAAATGTATTTAAAGCCATTTTATTATCATAAAATGCTTTAATCACCAATAATATCCCACATTATTAAGAATAGTTATATTCACATACATATAACGATTCTAAGACCGTCCCTTCAGGTTTTCCCACTGGACGCGCCCCTAAATGGCTATCATCTTCCAGAGCCTATCAAATAAGACAACCTGGGATCATACCGAAACGTCGGGAAGCGGCCATTCTCCTGCGAGTGAGTCATAACCACACCCTGAATTACCTCACTAGCGCAGAACAAATATATATAATAACCGGTCATATGGACAAAGGACTATATTCACCCTGTATTCATTAGTCAGTGGACTTCACCTTAATGCGCGCAACTTCCCTTATGATAGCGATTTAGAGAGGTGTGTAATCATAAATTAACATTTATGAAAATCATTTTTCTTTCCATTTGAAAGCATCCATTTTTCACGTTCCCAAAATCATTTGTACTTATTCATTTAGTACCACATTTTAGAATATGTCTTTCTTATTCGTAGTGTCATAGTTTATTAATGACCTAAGCCCCGAAGTGCCATTATCCTCAAACTAGTCTCCAAGAGTCTAACACAAAACCATAAATCATCAAAGCGAGTCTCCCTCAATAATTGACTCCCAAAAGTCCCAACATTAACATATTTTATCTTCTATACATTTTTAGGTTAACTTCCTATATCATTCGAACATTAACCTACACCAACTAGCCCTCGGGGTAAGCCCAATTATCCCCATATTAGCCTGGGACATTTGTCTACCCAAATCAACCCTCTAGGACTCCTCATTACTTCCCAAAGGAAGGTTCATAAATCTCGAACCTAAAAGAAAAGGGCTAAAATAAAACTAGGAAAAATCTCACAAAAACAGGGCAGACGAATCGATTTGCCCTAGGGCCGAATCGATTCTCCCCTGGTTGCGAATCGATTCGCCCAAACACGAATCGATTCGGTGAGTAAAACCAACATTCTGCATCTATCCGAATCGATTCGGCTTTAGCCCGAATCGATTCGTTCTCCCAAACCTGTAGCCTACCCCCAAACCGAATCGATTCGCCTGGGAGCCGAATCGGTTTGGCCTTGCAAATTTGCCCAGCTGTCAGCAGGGGTCGATCAATCGACCCTTGGCCGTCGATCGATCGATGGCTCGATCGATCGATCCCCCATGATCGATCGATCGATCATGGCGGGCAGCTTCTTCTCCGAGAAGCTGTTTCGGCCATTAACAAAGCTCCAAGATTTTTATTCGTCATTTCACCCAAATACAACAACAAAATTGCTACCAAATCATTTTTACACAATTACTAACTAATAATTTCTCTTCAAATCTGATTTAAATCAAAGATTAGGGGATTAAACACCAAAATCAACCAAAAACCCATTTATGGTTTAAATCTCCAAAAACCTAACCATACATGCAATTTATCACATTAAATCAATATCTAGTAAGTAAGAAACTTGCCTCGAGTTTGTAGTCTCGGATTCTCTTCCGGTAGCAACAGATTCTGGCTCCCAATCTTCATTTTTCTCTCTTTTCTCCCATTTCTCCCAACTCTCCCTTGGCTTCTAACATGAAATGAGAAAAATAAAAGGGTTGGGAACTCTTAACCGGGTTCTAAACATAAATTCATCTCTTTTAAATGTTAATACACCATTAAAATGACTCGTAACTACATAATTGAGTCATACCCCATCAAAAGTTCCCGAAACTCAAAAATACAACTTGGCACATATTTTGACTATCTCGACTATTCTAAAAATAACCGCACCCCCTATTTTGGCATTCAGATTAACGTGAACTATTTTTATGTTCCAAATTCATTTTATTTCATTAATTAGGCTCCAATTCATATATAGGTCATAACCGTCATTTAACATATAATGACGCAATAAAACACAATATAATGCTATTTACCTTCTCATAACGGTAAATAGACAAAACATAGTAAATATTATCCCTAAATATCACGAGAAATAATATTTACTCCAACTTCTCCCATTTTATAAAATTAGCCCATCAGGCAAAATAATATAAAATAGTCGCTGAAAACAACCTGGGTTGTTACACAAAGATGGCTCGAAGTGGCGAATTCCACAAAGATATGCATGACCGAAAAATTCAAGCAGTTCTTGGCGCTGAAATGTAGAAATCCTACAAAAATGTTAGCAAAAAAAGTACAAATAGAAATAAAATACTACGAAATACTAAGTCAAATAAATTCTAAAACAAACTCATCCTCGACAACGACGCCATTAGGTAAGATGGGTTTCTCCATGATGCGAGAGTCACCTACGCGTTGGTCATTTATTTTCGGTTCACCAACTCCATACAAAAACCTAAACTATGACTACACTCATTTAAGGGAGTATATCGGCCCGTTCGGGTATCGAAAATCCACAAAGACAAGTTGCTAGAATTTACTCTTTTTAATACTTCTTAATAAAAGTGTAATAGATATTTTACTAACTAAAAAGAAAAGATAACAGAAGGAAAAGATTAATCTAGGCGTGGATATAAATTAAACTACGTTAATAAAGAGAATAAAGACTATAGGTTGTGTTGAATATCCCTCACCTCGAGTTAATTAGTATAAAATGGTTACAGGGCTCACAAATTATTAAGATTGAGTCTCATTTCGACAGTGTAATACCCCGTATTTTTATGACTTTTAAATTTGGGAATTTATAAAATTTAATTTGAGATATTAATTTAATATTAATCCAGAAATTATTTTAAATATTTATTAGCGTGGTAAGTGTTAGTAATTATTGGGATTTTGTTGAATATTACTTAATGCATAAAGTAATATGTATAATCAAATTTATTAAATCGGGACATGCCTGTGTCGTGTCGAGATTAAATTAGTATTATTAAAAGTGAATAAATTATAATTCACCCATATGGTCATTTCGAGTTTGCCAATGGGTCCGGAAGGGTCGAGATAGTCAAAATAATGTACCCGATGGTTTAGTTTGGGTCTCGGGGCGTTTTTAGGCCTAATTAACATCCCGGGAGGGCGTTTTGGACATTTCGTATTTTTGGGAAATTAAACCCACGAATTTTCCAAGGTTATATCAGCTTCTAGGAGTTGTCATCTAGGGTTAACAAAAGCAAAACCAAAGAACGACCATTGGAGAAGAAGTCGGAAAGCTTTCCAAGGAGTTCAAGGCCAAAAACTCCACCGTTTGCACCGCCATCACCGTCAAATTTTAGATCACGCGACGAGGAACACAACCACACAACTTTCTTCCACAAATCAGAAACAAAATTTCCAGGAAAGTCTCTATCTTGATTTATTTTTTGTTTATGCCTCAATTATGTTGGTCTAGGGTTGATTAGAACTAGTTGCATGAAGGAAAGTGTAATTTGGAGATTAGAATTCGCTTGTTGTAGAGGTAATAATCATATTCTGGGCATCCAATCCACATGTAGAGGATATACCATGAAATTTCATGGTTTTAGAAGTAGAAAATCTGGAAAAAGAATTGAAAGAATTGAAACTTAAAGAAAAGATTAGGGTTCTTGAGGTTTATGTAGATTTTGCCCTTTAAATTGTTATATGTGAGGAAAACCAACATGTTTTATGTAGAAAATTATGTATTTGGGTATATAGTACTAGTAGTATCATTATATGAGAGTTTGGGAGTTCAAAATGGTGATTTGGTGGAGGTTGGAGGAGGATTCCCGTAACTGGGTTTCTGTAGTTTCGCCATAACTTCTTGATCGATCGATCGACCCCCTCCCATCGATCGATTGACCCCTCCTGGAAAATGACATATTCCTCTTCTTATAACTTATTCTGGTGAATACGCATGGTAACCCTTGATCATCATTGTTAGAACATTTTGGGATATAAATAGGACCAGTAGGGTTTTAGTAAACACCCATAAGTGTTTTTAATGTAATATGAATTTAAGGGTTAACGGGGAGTGATTTTTATGAAATTATACGAACGTTTGAATAAACAATTGAGACTCATAAGGAAGCTATCCTAGAGAGTAAGTTAGAGTACCTACTGAAATTATACTTAGGGAGATAGAACACTTCGAGAGAAAAGAAGTAAGTTTGGAATATCCTATAAATAAGAATAAAAAGGATGAGTTCGTTATACGGATAATCGAGTAAAGTGTACTAAGAACGAATAATCATAATTATGGGTCGTGGGTATACCTAATTTAGAAACGTGGATAATATATATATATATATATATATGACTGTGTGTTTGTGGATATATTATATATGTGAAAAATCTTGCCCGCGCTACTTGCTATCACGGATGTTACCGCGCCGGGACGATCTTATCTCGATGGGACCTTTATGGTGGATATTGACTTGTACCCTAGAACATAGGAATCCTTGGTATAGGCTATCTTATTGATAGTCACACGATCCTAAGAGACGTGAGGGTATGTGCTGACCTCTTAGTGACTTGGAACTATGCTTCGCCTCCATTTGTATGTGTTTTGTGTTAATACGGTTCGAGAGTGATTCCGAACTAGTATTTCCCTTAGTACGAGTGATACGGGGACTTGATAGCAGAGTATGCCAGCACCATAAAGTTTATGTGGGGTTCCGATAGTATATATATTATATGAATGATTTAATATATATATATATATATATATATATATATATAGACATGGAACTGGGAACTTTTATCTGTGTATAAAAATTAGTTCAGTAACAAATCAATACTCCGACTTTAATATAAGTGTTTGGAAATCTTGTGACAACACTGGTATATTTTTAAAATGAAATGGGATAACTGTGCGAACCTTATTATCAGAAAATAATTATCTTAGCCATAGAAATTGTCAACATGAAACCTTATGAGAGATTTACATTAAAATGAACTTTCGGGGGTTAATAGTGCGGTAGGCGTGCACACTAGGTGAGAGGTGAGAATTTCTCAAAAGAGTGTCGCATACTAACATGATTCTTGCATTAGCCGGTAAGCATTTTAAATACTTGCTAAACTAAATTTAAACTGTTTTACGATCAGGCTCTGACCCATCTCTTGTCATCTTTTCTCTTTTGTATATATATATATATATATATATATATATATATATATATATATATTACAGGTGCCCAGCCACAGGGGCGTCATGCTTAGGCTCTTTGGACAAGACGTGCTGCAGCTTATGTGGGAGTTGCAGGCCATATGCTTAGACGACCTCCTTGTTGATTCCACTCTTAGTTCAGTGTTAAATTAGTTGGGCATGTGTCGCCCGTTTCCTTATTCAGTTGGATATGTCGGAGACTCTGTCCATTTATCTTTCATATTTTACTCGTTGGAATTTAATTATTGTAATGATGGTTTTTCCTTTATGGTTTTAAAGTTGTATTAGTTGTCTGAATGGTTAAATTATTGGGTGTTATTTTCTAGCCTTTATAACTGTGTGATTCTTAAACTGTTACTTATTAAAGGTTTTCATAATTGGATTTAATAAAATGGAAATAATGGTTTAAATGGTTTTGACACTTAGCTTAATTATTTAGGTTGTTTAAATGGGAAAGTTTATTTTGCGATAGTGATGCTAATAATGAACCAACCGTTCACCTTGATTATAATTTAATAAATGACTGATCACCCGGTATTTAATTAGGCAGGGTGTCAGAGGTGGTATTAGAGCATCAGGTTCTACTGTCCTTTAGGATCTATACAGCTTACTTTACTTCCTGCTTAGCGTTCTTGATATAGAGCCCTATTTTTTGGATTGTTGTATTCTATTATTTACACCTACGTCTTCAGCTATTTGAGATTTGATAATAACTGTAAAGTAATAAACTTTCTTCTCATTTCAGATGCCTTCGAGACGTGAACCCCGAGACAGAAATGCCCAGGCCGAGTAGCCAGCAGATCCGTCTCAGGGGATGATGAACGCAACCGAGGTAGACGCTATTATTGCTCAGGTGGTGAATACAGCATTGGAGGTAGTGCAGCAGGATCCACCCCAGATTCAGGCAGTGGAGCCAGTACCAGCACAATTTCCATCTGCATGGGAGTGGGTTAGGGATGCCTTTCATAAGGCGCATCCCCAAGCGTTCTCGGGTAGTTTGAATATCATAGTCTCCAGCCAATGGAAGAAAGATATTCAGAGGCATCTGCGCATGTATGAGTGAACGGACATACAGAGACAGCTGTTGACTTCCTTTAAGCTAGTGGGGGCCGCTTTGAAGTGGTGGGAGTCTGCCACCACCTTAGAGGAGAGGGACATCATCACGATTCAGTCATTTTGGGCACAGTTTGACCGCAAATACTTTCCATCCGCCGTGAAGACTTCTCACTATAGTGCCAGATGAGGCACCCACAGAGGGGAATAAGATACTGTTGTTTGTTAATAGATTGGCCTGGAGGATCTGACATCATCTCATAGGCAATCTATCACTGAGTACCTACATAAGTTTACTCAACGCTGCGTTGTTACACTGTCAGGATCACTGCTTCCATCTGCACAGAAGCAAACGAGTAGGAGAGTCCATCTAGAAGGGTAGGGCAGGGGTCAATAGTACTGGTGGGACACCTATAGCCCAGGGGCAGACTCATCACAGTGAGCAGAGTTCCCATCAGGGGGACCCTACCATGCAGTTCTGATCAGGTGACTCCAGACAGGGATTTGGGGGATTTAGGCAGGGCCAGCAGGTCCAGTCTAATCAGTAGGGCCAACAGGGCCAACACCGTCAGCAGCAAGGACAGCAGTAGGGCCATCAGGGCTAACAGCGTTTCCAACAGGGCCAATGGCGGGGTGGTAACGGTTAACAGGGCCGTGGTCAGCAGGGACAGAGGGGAGGTAACTTTAGGGGCCGATGTTTCAAATGTGGCAAGAATTGCCATAGGCACCAGCAGGATTGTACAGAGGGGGATAGGGCCCCACAGCAGCAGGGTGACCATAATGAGACGCAGAGGCCACTCTTTCTAGCCGCCCTCCCAGTGCCAGCTCAAGTACCATCCCTACCAGCCATCCCAGTAGCTCCAGTACAGAAGGGGAAATTACAGTATGGATGTGTCTACAACGTCCACCAGGTGGCAGCTCTTTAGGCACCACCCACAATTGAGGGTACATTTCCTATCCATGACACTATGGGTCGGGTTTTATTTGATACTGGGGAGACACACTATTTTATATCTACTCATTTTGCAAAGGCCTTAGGATTATTAGCCACAGCAGAGAGTACTGTGACATGCGTAGACTCACCGCTAGGGAATGGGTCATTTATTTTCTTTATATGTCGGGGTGTGGGAGTAGAGATTGGTAGCTTGATTTTACTAGCAGACATGTTAGTCTTAGAGATGAATGAGCATGATGTTATTATTGGCATGGATTGGCTCATCGCATACAGAGCCGTGATAGATTATTTCGGTGGGAGTATTATCTTTGCCATTCCGCGGCAGGAGATGTTTTTGGTAGCGATGCCTCGCCCAGAGGGAGGTTCTTCCGCTCATTTCTATAACATAGAGGAGGATACCTCTAAGGAGGTCATGATTCCCTTAGATTCGATCCCAGTCATTCGTGAGTATTTTGATGTATTTCAGGAGATACCGGGATGACCCCCAGTCAAGAGATTGATTTTGTCATAGACTTGATGCCGGATACTTGACCAATATCACGTGCTCCATACCGTATGGCTCCAGTGGAAATGAGGGAGTTACGGGATAAGATCGAGCAACTGTTAGGTCAGGGCTTCATTCGTAGGAGCACCTCGCCTTGGGGCACTCTAGTTTTGTTTGTTAAGAAGAGAGATGGTTCACTGAGGTTATGCGTGGATTATTGGGAGCTGAACAAGGTCACAATACGGAACAAATATCCGTTTCCTCGAATCGATGACCTGTTCGACCAGCTGAAAGGAGCAACCTTCTTTTCG
The DNA here is from genome assembly GCA_949130495.1 of Sambucus nigra. NCBI lineage: Eukaryota > Viridiplantae > Streptophyta > Magnoliopsida > Dipsacales > Adoxaceae > Sambucus > Sambucus nigra. Next base: position 34,657,643 of record OX422212.1, read on the forward strand.
AAGATAGATTTGAGATCATGATACCATCAGTTGCGGATTAGGGAGCAGGATGTGTCAAAGACTTCTTTCTTAACGAGATATGGGTCCTACGAGTTTCGAGTCATGCCGTTTGGGCTGACAAATGCTCCAGCCATATTTATGGACTTGGTGAACCTAATGTTCAGAGAGTTATTGGATCAGTTTGTCATCGTCTTCATAGATGACATCTTTATATATTCACACACTGAGGATGAGCAGGCTGAGCACTTGAGGCAGGTTCTTTAGACTCTACGAGAGCATCAGCTGTATGCTGAGTACGAGAACTACGGATTCTGGTTACAGGAGGTGCATTTTTTGGGGCATATTGTGTCCGAATTGGGGATATTGGTTGACCCGAGCAAAGTGTTGAAAGTAAGGGAGTGGTGACATCCCACGACACCAATGGAAGTGCGTAGTTTATTGGGGTTAGCCGGGTACTACAGGAGATTCATCCGAGGTTTCTCAAAGATAGCAGGTCCATTGACGAATTTAACTCGCAAGGGGGTACCATATGTTTGGGATGATGCTTGTCAATTGGCTTTCGATGAGCTGAAAGATAAGCTGACTTCGGCACCAGTTCTTACTTTACCCAAGCCGGGAGTGGAATATCTTGTTTACACCGTTGCCTCTTTAAGGGGACTTGGGGGAGTACTTTAGCAAAAATAGAGTGCTATAGATTTTGCCTCCCACAAGCTTAAGCCGCACGAAATAAATTACCCCACCCATGACCTAGAGCTAGCAGCGGTCGTTTTTACATTGAGGATATGGAGACATTATCTATTAGGGGAGAAGTTTCGCTTGTTCACAGACCAAAAATCACTGCAGTACCTATTCATCCAGCGAGAGCTGAATATGCATCAGCGCAGATGGTTAGAGTTTGTGAAAGACTACCATTTCAAAATTCAGTACCATCCGGGAAAGGCTAACGTGGTTGCTGATGCGTTGAGCCGTAGACTGGAAGGCGACGTAGCGGACGTCTGGAAAGTGAAGTGGAAAGAGTTGGGACACCAGGACACGGTAGCCCATTCCTTTATATCTGTCATGACAGTCACACCCGAGATTGTTACGGGGGTGATACAGGCACAGTCAGCGGACTCATTACGTTAGGAGAATATTATACGACTTTTAGCTGAGGGAGCTGAGTCATATTCAGTAGTTTTCGATGGAGGTTTGAGGTTTAATGGGAGATTGGTGGTTCCAAAAAGAGAAGACTTACGTCATGCAGTGATGACACAGTCTCACGGGTCCAGATTTGCGATACATCCAGGAGGAGATAAGATGTACCAGGATATGAGGCAACAGTACTGGTGGAGTGGGATGAAGAAGGACATTGATAAGTTTGTGTCCAGGTGTTCTACTTGCCAGATGGTAAAGGTAGACCACCAGAGACCGTCGGGGTTGCTTTAGCCGTTGGAGATACCTACATGGAAGTGGGAGAGTATTTCCATGGACTTCATTACTGGGCTGCCTACATCACAGCGGGGTCACGACTCCATCTGGGTGATTGTGGACCGTTTGACCAAGGTGGATAATTTTTTATCAGTACGGACAGATTATACCATGGGACAGTATGATCAGTTGTTCATTATCGAGATTGTTAGGCTACATGGGGTGCCCCTGAATATTGTGTCAGATAGAGACAAGATTTTCGTGTCGCATTTCTGGGAGAGCTTTCAGGAGGTCATGGGTAGAGAGTTGAGATTAAGTTCAACTTATCACCCACAGACGGATGGACAAACAGAGTGTACCAATCCGATGTTGGAAGATATGCTATGCATGTGTGTCCTTAATTTTGGAGGAGGATGGGAGCCGCATCTTCCACTGGTGGAGTTTGCTTACAATAACTCCTATAAGTTCACAATCGACATGGCTCCATTTGAGGCATTGTATGGTAGGCCTTGTCATTCTCCAACTTGTTGTCTAGATGTTGGGGACAACAAGTTTATCAGATCAGAGGTAATTCAGGAAACCTCAGTTAGGATTGAGCTTATCAGGAGTCGCATTCGGGTAGCCCAAGACATGCAGAAAATCTACGCCGATGCAAATAGGTCTTTCCGATAATTTAATGTGGGGGACCAAGTATTACTGCGCGTGTCTCCTATGAGAGGAGTGATAAGGTTTGGGAAGAAGGGGAAGTTGTCCCCAAGGTACGTGGGACCATTTCCCATTATCGAGAGGATTGGGCCGGTAGCATACAAATTGGGGCTACCAGAGCACTTGCACCGCATTCACGATGTATTCCACATTTTGTCGTTGAGACGATACCTTCGGGATGATATGGCCCACACCCACATCGTGATAGAGGAGATTGACTTACAGCCCGACAGATCTTACGAGGAGAGACAAGTGTCTACCCTAGACCATAGCGAAAGGAGATTGAGGTCGAAGGTAGTTGCACTTGTACGGGTCCAGTGGGAACATCATAATGTGGAAGAATCCACTTGGGAGTGTGAGGCAGACATGCGCTGGAAATACCCAGAGTTATTCTTACCAGGTATGCCTTATTTTCCGAATTTCGGGACGAAATTCCGTTATTAGGGGGGGAAGTATGTAATACCCCATATTTTTATGAATTTTAAATTTGGGGATTTATTAAATTTAATTTGAGATATTAATTTAATATTAATCCAAAAAATATTTTAAATATTTACTAGCGTGATAAGAGTTAGTAATTATTGGGATTTTGTTGAATATTACTTAATGGATAAAGTAATATGTATACTCGAATTTATTAAATGGGGACGCGCCTGTGTCATGTCGGAATTAAATTAGTATTATTAAAAGTGAATAAATTATAAGTCACCCATATGGTCATTTTGAGTGCGCCAATGGGTCCGGAAGGGTCGAGATAGTGAAAGTAATGTACCCGAGGGTTTAGTTTGAGTCTCGGGGCATTTTTAGGCCTAATTAACATCCCGAGAGGGTGTTTTGGACATTTCGTATTTTTGGGCAATTAAACCCACGAATTTCCAAAGGTTATATTAGCTTCTAGGAGTCATCATCTAGGGTTAACAAAAGCAAAACCAAATAACGGCCATTGGAGAAGAAGTGGGAAATCTTTAAAAGGAGTTCAAGGCCAAAAACTCCACCGTTTGCACCGCCGTCACCACCAAATTTTAGATCGCGCGATGAAGAATACAACCACACCACTTTCTCCCACAAATCAGAAACAAAATTTCCAGGCAAGTATCTATCTTTCTTTATTTTTAGTTGATGCCTCAATTATGTTAGTCTAGGGTTGATTAGAACTAGTTTCATGAAGGAAAGTGTAATTTGGAGATTAGAATTCGCTTGTTGTAGAGGTAATAATCATATTCTGGGCATCCAATCCACATGTAGAGGATATACCACGAAATTTCATGGTTTTAGAAGTAGAAAATCTGGAAAAAGAATTGAAACTTAAAGAAAAGATTAGGGTTCTTGAGGTTTATGTAGATTTTTCCCTTTAAATTGTTATATGTGAGGAAAACCCATATGTTTTACGTAGAAAATTATGTATTTGGGTATATAGTACTGGTAGTATCATTATATGAGAATTTGGGAGTTAAAAATGGTTATTTGGTGGAGATTGGAGGAGGATTCCCGTAACTGGGTTTCTGCAGTTTTACCATAACTTCTTGATCGATGGATCGACCCCCTCCCATCGATCGATCGACTGCTCCTAGAAAACTGCATATTCCTCTTCTTATAACTTATTCCGGTGAATACGCGTGGTAACCCTTGAGCATCATTGTTAGAACATTTTGGGACATAAATAGTACCACTAGGGTTTTAGTAAACACCCATAAGTGTACTTAATGTAATATGAATTTAAGGGTTAACGAGGAGTGATTTTTATGAAATTATACGAATGTTAAAATAAACGATTGAGACTCATAAGGAAGCTAACCTAGAGAGTAAGTGAGGGTACCTACTGAAATTATACTTAGGGAGATAGAACACTTCGAGAGAAAATAAGTAAGTTTGGAATATCCTATAAATAAGAATAAAAAGGACGAGTCTGTTATACGGGATAATCGAGTAAAGTGTACTAAGAACGAATAATCATAATTATGGGTCGTGGGTGTACCTAATTTAGAAATGTGGATAGTAATATATATATATATATATATATATATATATATATATATATATATATATATATATATGACTTTGTGTTTGTGCATATATTATATATGTGAAAAATCATGCCCGCGCTACTTTTTATCACGGAGGTTACCGCATCGGGACGGTCTTATCTTGATGGGACCTTTATAGGGGATATTGACTTGAACCCTAGAACATAGGAATCCTTGGTACAGGCTATCTGATTGATTGATAGTCAGACGATCCTAAGGGACGTGGGGGTATGTGTTGACCTCTTAGTGACTTGGAACTATGCTTCGCCTCCATTTGTATGTGTTTTGTGTTAATACGGTTCGAGAGTGATTCCGAACTAGTATTTCCCTTAGTAGGAGTGATACGGGGACTTGATAGCAGAGTATGCCAGCACCATAAAGTTTATGTGGGGTGCCGATAGTATATATATATTATATGAGTGATTTAATATATATATATATATATATATATATATATATATATATATATATATATATATATATATATATATATATAGAGAGAGAGAGAGAGATGGAGCTGGGAACTTTTATCTGTGTATAAAATGTAGTTCAGTAACAAATCAATACTCCGACTTTAATATAAGTGTTTGGAAATCTTGTGACAACACTGGTATATTTTTGAAATGAAATGAGATAGCCGTGCGAACCTTATTCTCAGAAAATAATTATCTTAGCCATAGAAATTGTCAACATGAAACCTTATGGGAGATTTACATTAAAATGAACTTTCGGGGTTAATAGTGCGGTAGGCGTGCACACTAGGTGAGAGGTGAGAATTTCTCAAAAGAATGTCGCATACTAACATGATTGTCGCATTAGCCGATAAGCATTTTAAATACTTGCTAAACTAAATTTAAACTGTTTTACAATCGGTCTTCGACTCGTCTCTTATCATATTTTCTCTCTTGTATATATATATGTATATATTACAGGTGCTTAGCCACTGGGGCGTCATTCTTAGGCTCTTTGGACAGGACGTGCTGCAGCTTATGTGGGAGTTGCAAGCCGTTTGCTTAGACGACCTCCTTATTGATTCCACTCTTAGTTCAGTTTTAAATTAGTTGGGCGTGTGTCGCCCGTTTCCTTATTCAGGTCGATTTGTCGAAGACTCTGTCCATTTATCTTTCATATTTTACTTGTTGGGATTTAATTACTGTAATGATGGTTTTTCCTTTATGGTTTTAAAGTTGTATTAGTTGTCTGAATGGTTAAATTATTGGGTGTTCTTTTCGAGACTTTATAATTGTGTGATTCTTAAACTGTTACTTATTAAAGGTTTTCATAATTGGATTTAATAAAATGGAAATGATGTTTTAAATGTTTTTGACACTTAGCTTAATTATTTAGGGTGTTTAAATGGGAAAGTTTATTTTGCGACAGTGATGCTAATAATGAACCAACCGTTCACCTTGATTATAATTTAATAAAGGACTGATCACCCGGTATTTAATTAGATGGGGTGTCACAGACAGTTAATTAAACCCAGAGCTATCACACCCCTAAATTCTCATAAAAGTGTAATAAGATTTTGGCGTCAACAAATACCCCAAAACTTATGCACAAAAGGTCGTAAATACGGAGCATACATATTATACCTCGTTAAATCTCCTAGGCGTAATAACTAGGACAACCCACTCGAAATAAACACCTAAAAATCCATAACCAAAGAAAAAAACCAATCAACCCTTAGGTGAGTTCAATCCAACACAACCTAGACTAAATTAGCTAGAAAGCATGGTAAAAGGACATATTTAAAGAAAACGGTAAATCTACACTACAAAGTAAGAAATACAAACATTGGGACTTGGATTGATGAAGAAGATGATGGATAGTATTCTTACAGAACCACGATGGGAAAACCCCTCTATATGAGCAAACCATAGGAGGGAGAAAATGGCACACCCAAAATATTTCCAAACCTTAGCTCCCAAAACAAACCCTAAGCTAAATAATCTATTATTAAAATATATCTACAAAAATAAACCAAGTGGTCTATTTATACTAAGTGGGAAAAAGGAAAGAAAAGAAAAAGAAATAATAAAAGAAAAGGGGTTTAATTCTCCTAATTAACTAAAGAAAGAAAATAGAAAAAGAAAATAAAAAATAGAAAAAGGAATAGAAGCACAAATCGTGCCAAAAAAATGCAAAGTACAGATCGACCGTGACAAGGATCGGTCGATCGCGGGTGGGGACCCGATCGATCGGTTACGCCAAAAGCACACCAGAAGCATCAAACAACGCAACAAACAAAACCCATATGGTGCGATCCAATGCCAAGACCCATTTGTATACCCAAATCAAGATCACTATGGCACCATTGTTGCCACCACCTTGCCGAAACCTGCCATGGCAACAATCAAATCCCACGCACCCATGACAGCAGCAATCAACCCAAGACCCATTTCAGGTAAAAACCAAGAACTCCACACCTCCATTAATGGAAAAAGACTTTAAACCCAAGCCCCAAAAAATAGCCAAAGAGACCCATATGCGTATTTACATCTAAATCCATGCTCAATTTCAGACCCAAGCCCTAAATTTCGAACGAAACAAAAACCCGAGCATGGAACCAAAATCGCCATTTCAATTTGGAGCATCCTACAAAAGTGAAAGAGAAAAGGACATGGAGGGAATTAAATAGATTGTTAAAAGATTAATAAAATATTAGATTAAATAATTTTTAATTCTTCTCCGATTAAAGGTCCATGGAATATTCGTTCGGACTCCGATTTGAGCACCGTTTGTGGCCACACAAAGCTTGGCCCGAGACCTACACCTTTTGTGAATGCTTCGGGTAAAAAATCTGAAGTGTGAAATTACCAAATGGCCCCTGAATGTGCAGATCGCGACGAAACTTTATTGGAACGCGCTCAAACTTCAAACTCAACACCGTAACACTTATAAGAGCTTAATAATACCTCAAATAACATGTTAGCATATAAAACGGAGGTTGTCTAATTAATGAGCATAAATATAGCAATTACGATACTCGAGGGGGATAAATTGTATAAGTTCGAGGGCATAAATGTGCAAGATTCGATACGAATCAATGCCATGTGGATATAATAAAGGAAAATACATATTTATGTGCGACACAAATTAAAAGTAACTATTATTGACATAAATTATTCGGAACAGATTTCGAGACACATATGGGCTTGTCTAGATGATTTAGGCCTTCAAAAATAGTCATTGGTCAATAATATATAGGTTGGGGAAGTTGTGGGCTAATTTGATTATGGATTCGAGTCCATTTAGGGGTCCAAAAGTTGGGCTTAGGGTTCAACTCGGGATTTATTGCCTAATTAGAGGTTAAGTGGCGGTGAACCACTCCCCCACTATCACTCCACAAACCTAAAAATCACAGTTACGGGAAGGAGATGGAAATACACCAAAGAAAAGAAGAAAAAGGCAAGAATAGAGGAGGAACCAAGGAAGAATCTAGGGACATATCCTCTACAATTTTTAAGGCAAGAATTTTCTTTCTTAATTTGTGTTTTCAAAATATTTCTTGATGCATATAATTATTCCTTTTAATTTGTGGGTTTTACGTTTGAATATGTTGGATTTGATGATATATTAATCATGTAAATGACTGATTTATATATAGAAATTGTCCCAGAAATTAGGTTTCATAAATTTGAAAGTGATGGTAGATTTCGTAGGAATTTCATAGTTAATTTTGGGATATATTGATGAAATGATGTAGAGATGGCAATATTAATTCGTTGACTGAATTTTTGGATTTAAATTTCCTAATGAATGCCCTTATTAAGAAATAAATTTGGTTAGAGTTGGAGAAGATTTAGAAAGTTAAAATCTTAAATGGGTATTAACCTTGTTAGGAAAATGGTTATGCAGTATAGTTGTAAATTTCTGGATTTGTATGAATATTGGTAGTGTGGGTATTTTATGATTGTTAAGGGTTTCGTATAAAGGCATTTTGGGTTTGAGGAAAATTCGTTCCTGGAAAGAACATGAACGGAGAATAAAATGTTGGGAAGAAGAAGAGGTCGTTCAAATGACTTGGCATGTCATTCGAACGACATGTGATGACGCGCGAACGACTATGCCTCTCGTTCGAGCGACGCCTTGGATGTTTAGCTCCACGCACATGATGATGGGTTTCCTTGCTGAATCAAATTTTGGACTGTATAAGGTATATTTTATACGGCATTAACGAAAGAAATTGGTCAAACATTTATGTTCCACTTTTAATTAATAATAATTATAAATAGCTAAATGGTTACGTAATTATTTATGGGATGGAATTTATTATAATTAGATGATAAATTATTAATAATTGAAAAAAAATATTGTACACTTTAGATTGGACTTTTATGGTAACTATAGTGTAATTACCTATACATATTATATGGGATAATAATATGTACTATTATGTATTTGTGTGGACATACCAGCGGACCTTCCGATCAGCCCGGGGGTTCGCGCGTTCGGGTCACGTACCACACGTCGGCACAGGTGGGCTTGATGATGTTGATGCCATATAGGTACTACGTGGATGATCCACCCACTAGAGGTAGGTGTTGGCACTGACCGATCATGTATCACCGCTGGGTATGGGCCGTGTACAATGTCCTATCAATTTGTCAATTTATATTATTGTTGGTGGTTTGGATTTATTTATTTTTTTGTGGATGTATTTGTGACATTTCAAACTTGGGCCTTAAATGATAATTACTTTATATTCGTATTTGTGTTAAGGATGGCATTAATTGACAAGAAAGCCCTATCTTTGGCGTGTCGTGCCCGACCAGCCTTTACGTGAGAAAATATGGGTTGTTACACTATGATACAACCTATTAGTTGAAAAAAAATGGGCAAAGTTTCAATAATTTATACAACAATTTGTCTTGTTTAAGAACAAAAATATCAACTATACTATTATTAGTACATAACCTAACATACATATTAAAAAACAATAACAACAGTAATAATAATAATAATAATAATAATAATAATAATAATAATAATAATAATAATAATAATAATAATAATAATAATAATAATAATAATAATAATAATAATAATAATAATAATAATAATAATAATAATAATAATAGTCCATCATGGACCACTTAATAATTGTTAAATATTATATAACACAAAAATATGTAAATAAATTATGTAAACATCATATCCATAAAAAACTAATTTGTTTAGTCCTAAAGTTAATTTTAGAAATTTTGGGCAAAATCTCTTCTGTTTATAGGACTATCCCTCTGTTTAAAAAATAAAAAAATACACCCAACAACAACAATAATAATCCAACTTGAAAATTACAATATGTATGAAACCCATATATGAAATTGAATTCTCGCATGCTAATACACAAATTTGATATTCGATAATTATCTAGTGTATGCTTTCGGAGACAAATTACACTGAGAATAAATAAAATATCAAACAATAAACAATAATTATGTCATGATTTAAAAGCAGACACATTGTCAATCTGTGTATTCAATAGACCCATATCTCCGAAAATTATCATGATGTCAAAAATCAATCCTTGAGGCCTTAAGTGTTTATTGAAAATCATCACAAACAAAGGTTCTTCTTAGGTTTTTTATTCTGATTCGCCATTCAATAATGCTTGCTTGAGGCAACATCAAAATCCTATTACAGAAATACATTCGAGCACAAAATCTAAGAAGCTAGATAAAGATAAAAACAACCCAATTTCTAGAATTATGACCATTTAATCACTATTATAAATAATAAGAAATATAATTAAATCCTCAAAAATGATCAATTTTAGCAACATACGTAACAAAATAAATCCTTAGAAAAATGGAACAAATAAAAAGTGTCTTCAAAACTTGGGATTTCAAATGATGAAATCTGCAAAACATTTTATTTTTGACATTGTAGGGTCACGCGGAAACTCGTCAAACTTAATTAATAGCTAAATCATGTCTTGTACCACATTAACATGACCAAAATAACAACTATTGTACACTATTATTTAGATTTTTGTTATATATTCACCAGGAACCATATAACAGTCCTGATAGATAGAGAAAGAACGCTTACATTAAGGATATATAATTGAGGAAGAATTCATCTTTCTTCGATGATCAAGCGAAGTACCAAAAAGATCAAACGAAATCATTTTAATTGTCCATATATAGAAAATAACAGCATAACTAATAAAGTAGAAATTATAATTAGAAATTGAAATGTAATGGTGCTATGTTTTCAACATAAACCTATTATAGTAACTCAAATGCTTTCACACATCAGATTCACCATAACAATAACTCAATATTCATGATCTACCATACCTCAAATAAATCTTCATGTTTCCAATCCCATAAAGTTAAATAATTTTTAGGATTCTTCTCTGCACTCCAGATTGATTTCATCTACAATAAATTACGATACTCATGGGCAAGCATTAAGCAGGTCAACGGCATCCATAGACAAAACAATAGAAATTTGGTATAAGAGAGGAATATTTAAAAAGTTTATGTTGTAGGCATATTGATCAGGTCATGATAAAGTAATTCATCTCAAAAGCTGTAGGCTCGCATCTCTTGAAATTGCACAACTCATCTCAAACCCAGACTCATTTCCGTACTCGGATGCCCCATAATCAGCTGACCCATTCTTCATGCCCAGATCCGATTTCACCACCCGCTCTGCCAAATTCATCAAAATTATAAACCTATAATCACAAAATGAAAAGATAATTTAATCAAAAAGACATAATAGAGATGTTAATTGCCGAGTAAATGACATGAAATCAAGAAGAGGCTGGAACAACTTGTTGTGTTCCAGCGACAATTCCACCAGTTCAAGAAACACATTTGTCATACACCTCTAGCAAATGAGGTACATTATGTTTATTTTACTTCAATTAATCTTACATGAACTTGATATGGTCAAAATATGACATAAGAATACTAATTGGGTAAAGAAAACTTTTTCAACTACTTTGATATATTCTAAATGTATATTATGAATTCTAACACATGAATCTTTGTTCAACTACTTTGATATAAGGGTGCAACATTAATTCAACTACTTTTACGCCTAACCTCTTTGTACCTCTCTTAACTAAACGGTTATCACTTAGTAATACATATTCTTTAACACCGATTTCATCACAGGCCCCGAGTAAACTCCATCAACTATAACAATTAACTTCATGAAGCAAAATTAATAAAATAAAATATTAGAAGTATGGAGATGTACATACACAATAAGGTAATTATAAGATACTTGTACATTACCACCCCTCCCCTCATTGAAATGTTCAAAAAGAGAACATAGAAATAAATGTCCATTATATTCCTACCAATGAAAAATGAAAAGAAGAACAATTTTAGTTTTGAAAATCAAGATCAATAACAAAGAGAAGAGATATAATTATGTCACTTCAATAAAAATGAATTTTCATTGTAAAAGTTATATCAAATTCGCTAAAATAATAAAGACTATATACTAAAATAATAATGATGAACAAAAGAAAATAGGAGGCACATGGAAAATCTAAGAAAAATATAAGAAAATAGGAGGCATAATATGAAACAACTATGTTAGCCGACTCAGTACTGATAACTCGACTTTTGTGTGTAGTATTGTTTGAAGCCAAGTTAATCAAAATCCTCAAATACCTATAAAATATAACAAACTAACATGTAGAGGTAAGTAAGGGTATCAATCCACATCAAGGGGATAAAGCGAGGGGAAAACAATTGTAATTCACTTTTATTTTCTTTTGGCGATTTTTACTTTTTCTATTTTTTTTAACCTTTTCAAATATTAAAACAAAGTTTAGGAGGGTGTGAGATAAGACTAAACTAAATCAAAGATGTAAATAAAAGTAAGTGAAGATACTAATTAAATCGAAGTAAATGAAAATCTAAAATATGAGAATGGTGAGGAAATAAAAGTGATGACTAACAAGGGATATGATGACACCATATATTCGAGTTAATTAAAATTTATTAATTCATTAAAATTAATTATCCTAAGTTAGTATCAAAATTACAAATTAACTCTCGTCGCAAATGTAATTTTTACAATAACATTTAAGAAAATTAATTTTAACACTCCTAACACTCTTGAAATGTTGATCCAAATATCATCTAACAAATCACCCGCTAGGATCGATCGATTAAACTAGTTTAAATCATAAAAGTAAGTCTAGAGTTGAAATTAAAGCAATAACACCACACTTGAGAACCCCTATCTCTAGTTCGAATCTAAAATGGGTATCATAACTAGAATTTCGATTTTCTCTCGAAAATCATTTACCCTCTCTCGAGGCGTAAATTAAAATGTAAGAGTGCAAAATTAATCAACAAAGGGACATTTAATTTAAATTAATTAACTAAATTATGATTAATATCAAATAATGGCTCACCCCACCCCTTGAAAGGGGTTTTAGCCTAACATGATATTAAACATGATGAACAAATACTCAAAGGCTAATAAAATAAAATATAAGAGAAGAGAATAATCAAACCCAATCTCTTGAAGTGAAATTGAACACTAATTTCTTTGAAATCAAGCACCATCCATCCAATATGAGCATCCAACAATAATCGATTCAATATAATACTCAATTTAATTACTCACAATTTATCCTCACAAATGTCTAAAAATAAAAATAAAAACTATTTACAAAATATTTCCCTTCTTTATTTTCTTCTCTAACCTATCTCTCTAACTTTCTCTACAAAATTTCCCCTCTTTTCAAAATGGGCCTTCAAGTGTTTAAGTAGTGTGGCCATGGAGATAGGGTAAATTTGAGTAAGGATAAAATGTGGGTGATCATGGTGTGTGTGCACGTGAGGTTTGAGAGGTTTGAGGTCATAAAAATCTAATTTGGGTGGGGGTGCATGTAGGAAGTGGTGCATATGGGAAGTGGTTGTTTGGGGGTATAATGGGAAAAAATGTTAAAAGGTTTAAAAGGCACGCGGGTTTAGTTGCCTTTGGAAATTGGCAGGTGGGTGAAATTGGGTAATGGTAAAAAGGGTGGTAAAATGGGTTTATGGCTTGGGTCGAATGGGATTGAGGATCCGGGTTCGATGGCAGCCATGGATGGGGTTTCGATTTATGGGTCGGAGATGGGACGAGGTCGGGTTTTAATCGGGTTGGTGTAGGTGGAGGATTGGAAAGGGTCCGGGTCTCAGGTGGTTAGGTTGGAGATATGACTTTGGACGCGATCGTGTTGGGGGCTCGGGTCGCGCAGGCGGGTTTGGAGGGGGTGGCGTCGGCAGGTGGTTTACTCCGGCTTAAGCATGGGTTTAGGCTGATGGCAGGTCGTGGGTTGGTTAGGTTGTTATGGTGGTGTTGAGTGATGAGAGAGATGGGTTTAGTGTTGGATGGTGGTGGTTTGAGATATGTTGGTTTGTTAATGGAGGTTGAGAGAGAAAGAGTGTGAGTGTTGATAGGGAAGATGATGGGGTGAGGGGTTGTGTGTGGTAGGGTGTAGAAAGTTAGGGTGAAGGTGAGGGATGTTATTTAGGTGTGTTTGTGGTGTAGGAAATTAAGGTATGAGTGTGTTTAATTTGCACCTTAAAAACAAAACACGCTAAAAAAATAAAACTAATAAAACTAAAAATCTAAAAAATAAAATCCTACTCTAAAAATAAAATAAATACTCAAATAAAAAATGAAACTAAAAAGAAATAAAAATGAAAATAAAAATAAAAATCTGTTAAAACTAAAACTAAAATCCTAAAAAGGATATGTAAAATCTAATAAAAATAAAAATAAATGAATTCCTAAAAAAACTAATTCTAATGAAGTAAGACTAAAAACTAAAAACTAATAAAATTCAAAATAAAAATAAAATCACACTAATTAAAAAGAAATATAAAAATAGAAAATAAAACCTAAAAAATTCTAAATAAGTCTAAAATAAATCCTAAAAATAAAACGACTCAAACTAAAAATCTAAGAAAAGTCTAAAAAGCACAAACTAAACACACGGCCTCAGATGACTGTTTAGGGGTTGGTTTAGGCTCGGGTAAGGTTATGGGACAAGGTATTAGCTCCATTCTTGATGCAATTTGTCTTGAAATAATACTTTTGACACCACAACTGCAATTAAGCATGCACATTAAACATTTACGCACATAAGGCCCAAATTGTCGAGAATTAGCAACTGAAAATGGTCTATTCAGGGTATAAATTGTACACTTTTACGTGCTTATCTCACTACCCCCAAATAGAGCGTTGCTAGTCCTCGACCAATTAGATAGAGAGAAAGATAAAGATAAGAAACTAAAAGTGTACCACTTTTGCAGGAACTTGCGATTGCACTTAGCATGTGCAACAAGCCTTTAAACCTATAGGTTGACCTACGGGACGAGTTGTGTCTCATGAGGTTTGCAAGGAATATACCCAAAAAATTATTTATTTGCAAACAGAAGTCTATCTCTTATTGGATGTATAATAATCGCACAATCCATCACGAGAAAAATATTTTGAGAAATGCAAGCTAGAATGTAGAAAAATATTTAGCTAAGTAAATACTCAAAGCACATCCTTCCTAGAACTCAACGTGTGTAGTATGACTCAGTCAAAATGGATCGAGTATCATAAGAGTAATTCCTATATTGCCTTTTCGGAATCAACGCTTCAACTTCAAAATCTCACTGGATATATCTCTCTCAAACGAACTCTCGAGATTTGGGTTAGTGTATCGCTATTATGTGTGAGGAGGTGAGTAAATGTAAGCAAGTTCAAACGTCTCACACACACATTAGAAAGAACGAACATTTTGAAAGAAAAGTAATCTCATGAAAGAATGCTAATCACTATAGTGAGAACGTCGAGTTATTCACCACATTGACTTTCATTTGCCCAAACACCTAGGGAGATAATGAATGTTTATGGGTGAGGGGGAAATTAGATGAGAAGGATGGGATGAGGTAGTGATGGAATGGATGGATGATATGAATGATGAGTGATGGATGCGTGAGAAGAGTGTATACACATGAAGAACAAATGTCTTTTATTTTACAAAAACTAACTACAAACTTTCTTTTTCTTTTCTCTCTTTTTTCTTTTTTTTTCTCGATTTTTTTTTTATTTTTTCTCGATTTTTTTTAATACTCTCAACACGGAAGACATTTTATATTTGAAAAACACTCTTTTTCAAAAAGAAATTTATGGATGATATATAATGGAGTGGGTTATATGGATGATGTGGGAATATATGGGAATATGGGTGAAGTGAATGGTAAATGGTAGGTGTATGGATGCAAATTTGGTGATCAGGACAAATTTTAAGACACGTGTTTCTTATAACTCGAAAGTGATGTCATTCTGAGTGATCAAGCCAATTTTTTTTAATGAAGAATAATGAGATCATACAAAGATTTAAGTGCGGACCCAAAGAAAGTTGAATCAACTTGTGACTCGGAGATTGCGTAAAACTCTCTGAAAGGTGAAAGGCATGAATCTCACAAGCTATCTACTAGTGATCCTTAAGGTTTTCTTGGGACTTGTAATACTCTACAACTCTAAACAGTATTGACGTGATAAGTGCGCAAATTTTGTTGGGTCTAGAAATTCATGGTGCAAAATGCCTTGTTATGTATTACATAAGCTATTTATAAAAAGATAAATCCTTTAGCTTGATTCCTAGACTTATAAAGATGGATGATAAAAAATTCACATCAACGAGTGAGATGAAAGAAACTGCACGAAAAATTTAAAAATCAGGTTCAAAGACCAAATTTTTATAAAAGAGGCACGATTTTGATAAAATTCCCCACCTCCTAATAAAAAAGAACGTCGTCCTCGATGTTAAGTAAAACGATTTTTAAAATTGAGAACAGAAGGTAGGAAAGAGAATACCAGAATCAACCGCTAATGATGTGGACAGATGAAGCCAAGAATAAACCTGAATAAGTAATGTGATAAAAAATGTGTACAAGTCTGTAAATCATGTAAAGCATAGGGTGATGTGAAACACCACCCCCAAATAGGATAAGAATCGTACTCAGAAATCGTGGGCTGCCTCCCAATAGCGCTAACTTTAATGTCTTCAGCCAGACCAAAGGGATCTCCCCCTAAAGGTAAGATCTATGAAAGTGGGCGGTGGCAGAAAAATTAGGTGATGAAAATCACCCCCAAACAAGACTGAAGCATCAGTCTTGTTGGATAAATGCTAAAATGGTCAATGCACTGGTATGGAAAAGTGCATCACGCGATGCAAAGCATCGGTGGAATATGGGCGGGTGGGTATTAGGGTAATGATGAGAAATCCATGAGAGAATAAGCATCGATCACGGGTCTTATTGAGTCGAAAGGTGAGGGAAAGAAGGTCCATATAAGCATGGTGCTCTAGTTGGCGAGGGAGGCGAAATGGTTTGGTAAGTGAGATGTGGTGGGGCTCATATAAATCGCACAATCGTTCTATAAATGGGGGATGATAATAGTCGAGCCGTGACACACCAGGGAGCTGTCGAGGAGAACAATCAGCACCACAAGAGAGTGGTGGGCATAGAGTAACAAGCTCAGTGTCACGGAAGTGGAGAGTAGAACCATAAATACTCTCGTGGAAGGTTGATGGTTTTGGGTGAGGATGCATATATATGGTTGGGAGAATGCAAGGTACAATACCTAGATCCAAACTAGGTGATGGGACAAAGGGTGGGTCAGGTGGGATAAATGGTGGATCTAGTCATATAAATGGTGGAGAAAGATGATCCAACTCAAGAGTGGGAGACACACACTCCTATCGAGGCTCAGAGTGATACTCAAGGGCACTCGCAGAAGGAAGTGTGGTATCTAAAGAGGGAGTGGTCAGCTTCTTCACAATAATGTCAATTTATAACTCGACTTTTGTGTGTAGTTGTTGTTCGAATCCAAGTTAATCAAAATCCTCAAATACCTACAAAATATAACAAACTAATGTGTAGAGGTAAGTAAGGGTATCAATCAACATCAAGGGGTAATGTAAGGGGAAAATAATTGTAATTCACATTTATTTTCTTTTTTGGGATTTTTACTTTTTCTATTTTTTTTAGCATTTTCAAATTTTAAAACAATTTTTGAGATGAGGTGAAATAAGACTAAACAAAATCAAAGATGTAAATAAAAGTAAGTGAAGATACTAATTAAATCTAACTAAATGAAAATTTAAAATATGAGAATGGTGAGGAAATAAAAGTGAGTACTAACAAGTGATAGGATGACACCATGTATTCTAGTTAATTAAAATCAATTATCCCAAGTTAGTATCAAAATTACAAATCAACTGTCGTTGCAAATGTAATTTTGACTATAAAATTTTTGAAAATTAATTTTAACACTCCTACAACTCTTGAAATGTAGATCCAAACATCATTAAATAAATCACTCGCTAGGATGGATCGATTAAACTAGTTTAAATCATAAAAGTAAGTCTAGAGTTGAAATTACAGCAATAATACCACACTTGACAAACCCCTATCTCTAGTTAGAATCTAAAATGAGTATTATAACTAGAATTTTGATTTTCTCTAAAAAATCATTTACCCTCTCTCGACGCATAAATTAAAATGTAAGAGTGCAAAATTAATCATCAAAGGGACATTTAATTTAAATTAATTAACTAAATTATGATTAACATCAAATAATGGTTCACCCCACCCCTTGAAAGGGGTTTTACCCTAACATGATATTAAACATGATGAACAAATACTCAAAGGCTAATAAAATAAAATAGAAGAGAAGAGAACAATCAAACCAAATCTCTTGAAGTGAAATTGAACTCTAATTTCTTTAAAAATCAAGCGCCATCCATCCAATATGAGCATCCAACAATAATCAATAAAATATAATACTCAATTGAATTACTCACAATTTATCCTCACAAATATCTAAAAATAAAAATAAAAACTATTTACAAAATATTTCCCTAATTTATTTTCTACTCCAACCTATTTCTCTAACTCTCTCTAGAATTCTCTCTACAAAATTTCCCCTCTTTTCAAAATGGGCCTTCAAGTCTTTAAGTAGTGTGGCCATGGAGCTAGGGGAAATTTGGGTAAGAATAAAATATGGGTGATCATGGGGTGTGTGCACATGAGATTTGAGAGGTGTGAGGTCACAAAAATATGATTTGAGTGAGGAAAATTTTGGGATAAAAGAAAGTGCATGTGGGAAGTGGTTGTTTGGGGGTATAACGGGAAAATAGGTTAAAAGGTTTAAAAGATATGTGGGTTTAGTTGGCTTTTGATTTTGGCTTTGGAAATTGGCAGGTGGATGAAATCGGGTAATGGTAAAAACGTAGTTAAAATGGGTCTATGGATTTGGTCGAATGGGATTGAGGGTTCGGGTTCGATGGCAGCCATGGATGGGGTTCGGTTTATGGGTCGGAGATGGGACGAGGATGGGTTTCAATCGAGTTAGTGTAGGTGGAGGATTGGAAGGGGTCCGGGTCTCAAGTGTATAGGTAGGAGATATGGGTTTGGGTGAGATCGGGTACGGGGCTCGGGTCGCGCAGGCGGGTTTGGAGGGGGTGGTGCCGGGAGGTGGTTTACTCCGAGTTGAGCATGGGTTTAGGCTGATGGCAGGTCATGGGTTGGTTGGGTTGTTATGGTGGTGTTGAGTGATGAGAGAGATGGGTTTAGTGTTGGAAGGTGGTGGTTTTAGGTATGTTGGTTTGTTAATGGAGGTTGAGAGAGAAAGAGTGTGAGTGTTGATAAGGAAGATGATGGGGTGTGGGGTTGTGTGTGGTAGAGTGTAGAAAGTTTGGGTGAAGGCGAGGCAGGTTAGTTAGGTGTGTTTGTGGTGTAGGAAATTAAGGTGTGAGTGTGTTTAATTTGCTCCATAAAAGCAAAACACGCTAAAAAAATAAAACTAATAAAAATAAAAATCTAAAAAATAAAATCCTACTCTAAAAATAAACTAAAAAATGAAACTAAACAGAAATGAAAATAAAAATAAAAATCTATTAAAACTAAAACTAAAATCCTAAGGAGAAAATGTAAAATCTAATAAAACTAAAAATAAATGAATTCCTAAAAAAAACTAATCCTAATAAAATAAGACTAAAAACTAAAAACTAATCAAAATCAAAATCAAAATAAAATCACACTAACTAAAAAGAAATAGAAAAATAGAAAAAAACCTAGAAAATTCTAGATACGTCTAAAATAAATCCTAAAAATAAAATGACTCAAACTAAAAATCTAAGAAAAATCTAAAAAGCACAAACTAAACACACAACCTCAGGTGACTATTTAGGGACTAGTTTAGGCTCGGGTAAGGTTACGGGACAGGGTATTAGCTCTATTCTTGATGCAATTTACATTGAAATAAAACTTTTGACATCGCAACTGCAATCAAGCCTGCACGTTAAACATTTACGCGCATATGACCCCAATTGTTGAGAATTAACAACTAAAAATGGTCTATTCAGGGTATAAAATGTACACTTTTGGGTACTTATCAGGTACCTATACTTGGGAACAATGTAATTGATTGGAGTGATTAATAGATCTATTTTACCATATTTCGCAATTTAGATATAAATATAAAGGATATTTAAAATGAGACATATATATAAAGTTCAATAGCCAAACCCATTTACGTGCAATTTTAATATGCCACTCAACATTCATCTAAGGCCACCAAACACCGGATGGATGCATAGACTGAACATGATAATATTAAATTGGTTGACCCCGCTTGAAGGTATAGGTTTTTTCTGAGAGACTAAAGTTTCCCTCGCAACTATTTCTTATTTGTGCAAGCCTCCTAATAGTCTTTTCATTACTTTGGCGGGCAAGTTATGCCTGGTGATGCCTCCGCGGAACTTCCCTTGACATCTCCTACTTAACTAACCTAAGTGAAGCTTTAGAATTTAAAGTTGCATCCTCTTAGTCAAGCACTTTCCCAACCCTGTAAATTTGAATAAAAACTAATAAATTCTTTCAAATCTAAAGTAAAATATATACAACCAAATAATATATCACAAAGAATATAAAAATATATACCAAAAAATTAAATATGACGCATAGATTATTGGAATCACTCACAGATGTGTAAGTTTCCTTAGTTCCCTTCTCCAATTACGGGTGGAATGACATCTTGCAGCTTATTTGACCCCAAATTGCTAAGAAGAAACAATAAATAAACAAACACGACTTGATGTGAGAATAATTCAAATGGTAATGAAATTTCAAAACCATAACATAAGAATTGATTGATTGGGTCATACTCAATTTCTCCAAACATAGGAACATAGCGATTGGGCCAATGAATTTTATACAGGTCAATGTAATTGGTACGCGCTTGCGACAAACTCTTGTTATGAAAACACTTAGCCATCCTAGAATCAAAATTTATACAGACCAAGTTGTATGAATTCTGCATAGTTATTATCCTAGAATATCCTGAACCCCTACACATTAAAACATGGATTTAGTGAGTTAAAATTATATAAAATAACATCCAATGTTCATATAATTACTAGAAACTTTAAGGATTATTTATGAGGTTGGGAAATCTTAATATAAAGCATAGTTTACGTACAACATCAAATCCAATAAATATAATTAGTAAATTCATTATAATTAAAGATAATAAACTAAAAAAGAAGGAAAAACTCAAGATTACCTTAATAAGAGAATATCTTGCTCTAGAGCTTATAAGCGTCAAGATTTTCCTATGAATAAAATCAAGTTAGTATCACTTGTAAGCAACCCATCAAATGTAAAAAATAGTTTTGAACCCATTGATACAAACAAACCCTAAAATAGGAGAGTTAAATTCATAATTGCACACTTGAATGACATACACCATGTTAAACTAAGGTGCCGAGAAAAACATAAAATTAACAATTAAAAAACTATTAAAATGGCTAAATTGAAGGGTAAAAAAGAGGTATAGTGTAAAAACGAGGCATATTAGAGAATT
The DNA here is from genome assembly GCA_949130495.1 of Sambucus nigra. Taxonomy (NCBI): domain Eukaryota; kingdom Viridiplantae; phylum Streptophyta; class Magnoliopsida; order Dipsacales; family Adoxaceae; genus Sambucus; species Sambucus nigra. Next base: position 34,678,675 of record OX422212.1, read on the forward strand.
AGGGAAGACTATTACATCAGACAAATGTGAAAGTTGAACATAGAAAATGTATAATCTGATACATGTGAATAACGATTTATGTAGATAAATTTCATCCATATCAACATTGCACTCATGAAAGATAAACACCTACATTCATTTGTCATTGGAAATAATAGTTATATCAAGAGGCGTTATATTCAATGAATTTACGCAAATGTAACTATAAACATATATGCAATTAAATACATGGACATCCAAAGAATTTAGTAAATAGGGTTCATTAACACCTAGTAAAAAATAATAGAGTATGTGAACCTTATTTACTGAATACTTATTTATCTCCAAAATTTTGAACCCCAAAGTATAAAAAACATGGCATGGTGAAGAGAGAAAGAGAGAGATATTAAAGCAACAAATGAGATACGTGAGCAACCAAATATAAATAGCACAGAGAGATCTTACTGTAGGTAACACCAAGTTTTAAACATGCTAGCTTCGGGTAGCACAAGTTAGATATGTAAGCAAAAATATGTTAGATTTGACGAAAAAAAAGTGCATACCCAAAGATGAAAGCATAAATTAAAACCCCACACTAAAAATTAAAACCCCCCAAACCCATATATTACTTGAACTCGAGAAGATAATGAAGACAATGGGTTCTGAAAAGAGGGGTAATAAGGGTTTGAGTGGGAGAGAAACGTAGAGGAGAGAGAATGTGAGTGAGGGAGGAGGAGAGAATAAAGGAGGCAGATGGGTGAGAAAGGTCGAATGCGTGTAGGGCTTGTGTTTGGTAGGGGTTTACCTATGTTTTCTCCCCCATTTTCCATGTCATATTCTTTCCATATGACATGGCACACTCTTAGACCCTTAGATTGCACCCTAAAATTACACCATGACTGTTCGATCGTTGGCACTATTCAAACACCCCTCTCCCATATTATATATGTACGGACATTGTATGTCACATTTAGTATGTCATATACTGCTAAAAGTTTGTCGAAGAATTGGGAAGCTTACATCTACAATTGACAATTCGAATTTCTAAACGACTTCATCAATCATGCCCAATAAAAAGTGTTGGGATATTTTTATAAAAGTTTAAATGATTTTTTATATGATTTTAATCATAAAAGGTTTTGGATAAACTTTTCTAATCTCGTGCACAGTCTTAACTTTTGAAGTGTCCAAGATTTTTAAAAAACGGAGGCTTTTTTGGAAACGTGTATGATGTCATTCGAACGACATCATATCTCGTTCGAACGAGATCAGATATCGCTCGAATGACGTTATTTTTCATTAGAACGAGCTATTTTTTTGACATCTCACCACCTTAAACTTTATTATTTAAAGGGTGTCAAACTTCTGATTTTCATGTGGAGAAAACACTAGTTTACACAGAATATGTTTTGGGTGTTTTTGTTTATTTTCCAACACACTTTTGAGGGTTCATTTTATGTTTTACAATTCACAATCCCTATAGCTTTTTGTGCGAGTTGTTTTGTGGAACCCAAATCATAATTTACTAAAGTTCAACCTCGGTGGAGAAGGCATCTCCATAACTGATCGGTGGATACCGAGTGTAGGTCTTTGCATGTGGACGAGCTGAAGAAGACGAATCGACACCTAGGGTATTTTCGTTGTCTCTTGTAGCTTTGAAGGATTTGATGAAGGTACTGTGCGTTACACTTGTGGGAGATTATCAAGTTGTATGTAAGTCAATCGTCTTGTAAATGTTTCAAACTGTTGTAAAAGCTTTTACCCGAAAAAGGGTTTTTTCATGAATCGGTCGTCTTTATTTTTCATGCGTGGTTAGAATGATTTATGTCACTTAGATGCATGCTTAGGGAATGAACTAAAATTGAATTTGGTTTGTTCAAATTTAGACACCTAATTAAATAAGTGTGTTTGGATTTCCTTAAAAATTTGCGAATTAAGTTGATTGATATTACACTGTATTTTCAAATTGGTATCAGAGCAGGTTTCACTATTTTATTGTGAATTCCTATTTTCCGCAAAAAGTTATGTGATATCAATCTTATTTGAAAATTTTGATTTTGTTTAAATAATAAATTTTTCAGTGGATCACTTATATAATCAGGTGCCCATATTTTACGGCAGTAATTATGCCTATTGGAAAGCTCGCATGATATCCATTTTAAAAGCCATAGATGAGCGTGTTTGGTTGTTGGTTGAAAATGGTTGGACTCATCCCACCGTGACTGTTGATAAGGTCACTTCTTTATAACCTGTGTCAAACTGGACTGAGGATGATTATAAATTATCTAATTTTAATTCCCGTGGTTTGAATGATATTTCTGGAGCCGTCACTCAAGACGAGTTTGGTCGTATTATGACGTGCACCACGTCTAAAGGGGAATGGGATGTTTTAAAATTGACACACGAAGGTACAACCATTGTTAAAGAGTCAAAATTGCAAAATCTAGCCACCCAATTTGAGACCATTACTATGTTAAAATCCCAGACCTTTGATGACTTTTACGCACGTTTGTTGGACATTGTCAACACTAGTTTTAATTTGGGTGAGGTTCTTCACCCCTTTTTAATAAATTTTATTAGTTGAAAAAAAAATTGGGTAAGGTAATTGATAACACGCGGGTTGTGAAAAAGATTTTGAGATACCTTCCAAAACATTTTATTCCAAAAGTCACTGTTTTAAACTCGATGGAGAATTTGAGCACCTTAAGTTAGAAGAGTTGGTATGTGATCTTCAGACTTATGAGTTAGATATGTTTCCCCAAACTATTAAGCCTAAGGAAAAATGGATTGAACTTAGGACACAGTCAAGATCGAGTGAGGATGTTTCTAGGAGTAGAGAGAAGAAAATAAAAGAGAATGTTTGTGACTCCGACTCTGAGGCATTTTGATTTTAATGATGTGGCCCTCTTTGTGAATTTTTTTCAAAAGTTTCTCAAGATGTCTAAAGAAAATTCTTCCAATAAAAAGAGATCTTTTGAGAAAGAGGAGGGTAAAGAAAGTGATAAGGAAGATGAGATAAAGTGCTTTGAGTGTGGGGGTAAAGGGAACATAGCTAAAGAGTGTCCTACTAGGATGAGGAGAAAGGGCAAAGAAACTACTATGCCCACCACACTTAGTGATAGTGAGGGAGATGTGAAAGATGAGGGAGATGAGTCCAGTAAAGGTTTAGCACATGGGATGTGTGTAGCTTTTTCGAGTCGTGTGACTGCACCCACTTTGTCCCACGATGATAGTATCGATGAGAGCGATGACGATAAGTCGAGTGTTTCTAGTGGAGATTAGAGCGAGTTTGAGAGTGGAGATGAAAGTGAGCTCCAAAAATCCTTTAGGGATTTGTACATTGAGACCTTGAAAACAAAGAAGTACAATAGAGATTTAGGTCGTCGAGTTTTAGATTTGGAGAGAGAGAAGGAAGTGCTAAAAAGGGAAAAGTGTGACTTGACTAACACGGTGTCTAGTCTGACGACACGTGTATCCCAACTCGAGAGTGATCTCGAATGTTCCCAGGAGGTCAAAGTCCCTTTAGGGAATGCATCTAAGTAGGTTAAAAATATGGTTCTCAATACCATTTTGGGTGGTGGTGAGAATGTAGGAAAAGGTCATGACGGTGCATCCACTTCTTTTGTTGCACTCGAGCCCGTTCCCACTTTGGTGATTTATTCACGCAGTTCTCATCCCAACACACCTAGGGGTCCCGTACCGATAAGGAGATCACATCCTAGAATTTTTGAAACATTAATTCCTAGGCCGGTTTATGTTTTCTCCCATTGATAAAAGGGAGGACACCTTAGGGAATTTCGTTTTAAATTGAGTTTCGTGCCTCGTAATTCCACTACACATGTTCACGCGCACACACCCACACATGACACTTTTCTTGCACATAATGATAGAGAGTTTGCACATTTTCGAGAGCACGTAAAGTTTTTGGTAAAGACTTCTCATGATTTTTTGGAGTTGTTTCAAAAGATGTCACTATCTTTGGAAAACTCCATCGCACTTCCCGGTTGAGGTCTAGTCATGTTTTACTAGCATAGGGTGATTTATATGATGATACGTTTGCCTATTGCTAGTATGTACCATTTGTACTTCGTTTTTCTTATTTTTTGTACAATTTTAGCACTGTTTAGATCTGCTTTCCCATTCCATGAACTGTTTTGTATGAAATTTTCCACTGGAATAAACTGTATGCCATTCTGTGTAATCTGGGAAATTTGTATTTTCTCGTTCTAACGAGATTGCCTGTCATTCGAACGACATGGAATCTCATTCGAACAACCATGGATTTGGTTTTCAGTCCCCTGTTTCTTCTGGTTATATGTAATTGGTTCTGCTGGGTTATTTTTGAACAGTGTTCGAAAAATGCAAAAAGATTTTCATTTTAGAAAAATTTTAAAAATTCGAAAAGTTTTTTTTATTTTGTTTGCACCTTTTATGAATGCACACTTAGGATGACCAAGTCATAACTTCATGCCATATCCATGTGACTTTTGATAGTGTGTTGAGACAATATATTGTGTCATTCATGTGCTTTATAAAGTTTGGAGTCTTTGAGATGATATAGTATTGCTACCTACATGATTGACTCTCTTTGTCCTTTGATCCACACGAGCACGGATTTATTTGATGTCTGTTCTTGTCAAATCACATGTTGGTTGCGTGTTTTCATCTCAATTATGTCTATTAAAATGAACTAAATGCGATAAAACAAGATAATAAAAGGTGTGCATGTTTTTACCGTTTGCCGTAAGATTGTGTGAATTCTATAAACGGTGAAGGGATACAAAAGGTACACATTTATCCTTTGCGATTAAGCCACCGTTTAAATTGGACCTAAAAAATTGAGGAATTTTAATTATCAAGGGTCCAAAGAGGTTTAAAAGAGCCTGAAAAAATAACATGGCAATAAAAAAAATATATGCTAATTATGGGCCATTAGGTTTATTCACCAATTCTCCAATGTTTGAGATTTTATATCACCTCGAAAAGAAAATATATATGAGGGAGTTTGGTTGGAGAATTAAAATGGCTTTTCACATCCTTAAAAAGTCTTGAAAAATCATGAAATTGTTTTGGACATTATTGGTGTGGAAATCATTTATACTTTGATTTGTTGGTATGATTAAGACAATGTCATCTAAATTCAACAATTTTACACCAAAGGACTATTTTTTCTATTCTTTAGTTAGGAGTACACTTATGCATCTTGCACATATGATATGATTTAGTTGATTTTCCTATCGAATATGTTCACATCCATTCATTCCGTCTTCACGATTTGGCCGTCTTAGTATAAATTCATGGTGTGTGATTTTTTGAAACATCATATTTTTGCTTTTTTGTATAAAAAATTGAAAAAATTCAAAAATTGTTTGCTTGCTTGGTTTCCATGACACCCTGATTTTCTTTATGTGATTTATTCTTTTCCTTGTCTATTTCGGACAAATAAGAAGGGGGAGAACACATTATGATTTTATGGGGGAGTTTTTGTATGGGGAGATTTGATTATGCTTTCATTTTTACGTTTATATCATTTCAAACTCGATACGTCATGAGGTTTTTCTTTGTCTCATGTGTGTAGGTACGATTGAAGATGTTTGGATTACACACCCTGATGAGAAAAGCTTAGAGTTTTGTAAAGTTGATTGTTGAAGCAAAGTTTGAAAACGTTTGAAGACTTGTTCAGTGTATCATTCCATGTTTTTTTATGGGAGGGTAGATTTGTAGTGTCATATTTTGATTGATAATTCGGATATTTTTATTTTGTACCGGCATAGACATAGGGGGACATTTGTAAGGACACTGTCCGTCACATTTAGTATGTGGTATACTGCTAAAAGTTTATCGAAGAATTGGATCTGAATTTCTAGACGACTTCAACAATCATGCCCAATAAGGATGAATTTGGTAAAATGTGTTTTTGTTCCATTTACATTTTACATAAAAAAATGTTGGGATATTTTTATGACAGTTTAAATGATTTTTGAAATGATTTTAATCATAAGAGGTTTTGGGTAAACTTTTCTGATCTCGTAAACAGTCTTAACTTTTGAAGTGTCCAAGATTTATAAAAGACTGAGGCCTTTTTGGAAACGTGTATGATGTCGTTCGAACAACATCATATCTCGTTCGAATGAGATCAGATATCGATCAAACGATGTCGTTTTTCATTCGAATGAGCTGTTTTATTCTAACACATCACCGCCTTAAATTTTATTATTTAAAGGGTGCCAGACTTCTGATTTTCGTGTGGAGAAAACATTGGTTTACAGAGAATACGTTTTGAGTGTTTTTTGTTTATTCCCCAACACACTTTTGAAGGTTCAATTTATGTTTTACAATTCACAATCCCAATAGCTTTTTTGTGAGTTGTTTTGTGGAGCCCAAAGCATAATTTGATGAAGTTCAACCTCGGTGGAGAAGGCATATACATAAATGATCGTGGATACCAAGCATAGGACTCTGCATGTGGATGAGCCAAAGATGACGAACCGACACCTGGAGGGTATTTTTGCTATCTCTCGTAGATTTGAAGGTTTTGATGAAGGCACCGTGCGTTACACTTATGGGCGATTATCAAGTTGTATGTAAGTTAATAGTCTTGTAAAATTTTCAAAGTGTTATAAAAGGTTTTTACCCGAAAGGGGTTTTTTCCTGAATCGAACGTCTTTATTTTTCATGCATGGTTATAATGATTTATGTCAATTAAATGCATGTTTTGTGCCTGAACTAAAATTGAATTTGGTTTATTCAAATTTAGACACCTAATTGAATAAGTGTGTTTGGATTTCCTTAAAAATTTTGAATTAAGTTGATTGGTATCACACCGCATTTTCAATATAGCTATATATGAGAATGATTATAGTATTTGTGTGTATGATATTGATTCGACCATACCCCTATAATGCTATCAGAGGAGGTTACTTGATGTGTAATGCAGGGTGAGTATAGTCCCCAGGTCATAACGCCACATATGTGCCCTTGCGAGGGTTGAAGTTTGAAGTGAGGTAATTGCGTGTATGGTTATGACTCATTGTCGAAGGACTATGTCCGCCTCCAATACGTTTACGATTTTACCCAGTCAGTGTGAGATTCCAACCATCGAAAAGCGAAATGATGTGAGTATGCCTTGATGATGATATAATTATAGACAACGACATCTGATGAGTTATTAGTCGGGGAACCTCTGAAGAGTTATTATTCAGGGGATTATAATTGTACACGTCATATGTGTGCTTGTTATGGTATATCCTTTTCGTATATAATGGTGTAGTAATTTATATACGATTTTAACACGTAAAGAGTGATTATATGTGTAACTCTTATAGTACATCTATGGGTATATAATAGAGTGATAAATTATATACAGATTTATCACATTAAGTGTGAATGTTTAGAAATAACTGGAGTAAGGTTATATCAATGATACATGATGAGATAATGAAATAAGCTAACGAGCAAACTAGGTTGGTAATGAATAATAGAATGTACTCGGGTTAAAGTAGTGTGTTAGAAAGAATTGCAATAGGACTAAGTGGACATGGTAGTGTAACTAGGAGGGTTACGATGTATGCACTAGGTGTGAACAACATATAAGAGGTGAGGGGTATCTCAAGAGAGTGCGGCACCGACTGAAATATGGAAAGTTTACTGCATATTTATTTACTGCATTTTAATCACTTACAAATATTTTCAAAATGTTTTGGTCTCTGACCCGTGTCAAAAATATTTTCCAAAAACTTTTAGGTGTCTAGCCATAAGGACGCCATGGATGGTCATTCGTTCTAGGGATGCATAGCTGCAGCAGATGTGGAATCTTGCAGAGTTCAATGTACTCACTTCATTTATTGTTTCCTAAACTAGGTTTCATATCAGTTATCAGTTGGGCATGTTGTTATTTTATTCGAACATTAGTGATCTTCAGTTATTTATTTCATTTTGGATATTTGTACTGGATTTATGGTGGCCGATGGTTTTTTTGGCACCTAATTATTATTATGCATTTAGACATCAGTTGGATGTGATTTATCATTTATTATTATTTCATATGGTTTATGTGTGGATGGTTTTACATTATTGGACGTAATGATAAGATTAAAATTGAAACTACTTGTCAAACTAATAAGTGGTTAGTAATTTAATTAACTTTTCGACAATGACGCTATGAATAAGCCATATGAGACTACCATTTTATTTTGGTAGCAATTGGCCACCTATTATTTTGATAGGTGGGGTGTCACAGATTGTATCAGAGCATCAGGTTCTACATTCCTTAGGATCGGTGGAGTATTACTACATTTTCAGTGTTACTTTTATCTGATATAGATCCCTATGCTTATGAATGTTGATTCATAATGCGACTTATGTTCTCATGCTATTGAGTATAGTTGAGCGAACCATATACAAGTTTTGTTGGGATTCGTATACTGAACCATATAGGATGACTAGAGAGGGTCGTTAGTAGGACTTCATTGGAGCTATAGAGTATTCTGGGAATGATGACCATGGTAGGAGTCACCTCTAATATTGTTAAGATAGTTGACGTTGTGATAACCACCGGGGTGCAGTAGTCCCTAAATACCACCATAGTAGACGGTGGCTCAAATTCAAACTCACCCAGTGTAGTCGATAAAGGGGAGAGTCAGAGGGGATTTTTCGATGGGCCATCCGTAAGAGTTCGAGAAACAAAGGAAATGTGATTGTCCAATGGAAACAGATCATCCAAAGTAAATTGAACATGGAGGAGTGTAGTGATTGTCATGATTTAAATTTTGGTCAAAATTTCTAGCTCATAGGATCAGCGTTGCCTTGGTGAGAGTCAGTTACCACATATAAGGAAATATATAAGGTATTAATCGAGAACTTTTGGGTGCGGTTTGACCATAAGTACTTTCATCTTCTTTTCAAACAGAGATGCGAAGGAATTTTCTAGACTTATCACAAGAGGGGGAGCAGATGCGAATCGTGATGAGGAATTACTTGTTTAAGTGAACTTTGTATTCAGTGAGGTGGGTAGGGAGGAGAAAAGAGTTATTAAATGTGATGATATACTCATGAGTAGAATTCATCAGCACTTATGGGAAATTTGTCCTGGACGACTGATGCATATGGAGTCAATGTCATACTTTTACAATGCTTCCATGTGAAGGGGGCCAAGCGAGTTGAAAAAATGTAGCCAAAAGGGAAAGTCTGAATTTAATGGCGCTAGTGAGGCACCACAGGGGGATACCCAACAGGAGCCACATTTAAATGATCCAAATCAATGAAATTCATAACAAGTGAAGGAGGATTAAGTCAGGGTCGAAAGTGTGTTCCACAGGTCAACGGAGTAAAAGGAACCACGAGAATAGAAATCGACTCTAATGATACCATCTCTGAGAGGAGGAAAACCCCGACATGGCCAGCGGGGATAGAGAAAGAGGAATGATGCAGAGAACTGTATTATGTTTTGAGATTAGGGCAATATGTATTGATCTGGTTCGCAGCGATTTAGGGGACAGGAGCGGGATACCTAACAGGGGAAACAGTTATAGAAGTTTTTTGTTCGATTTGGACAAGAGTATTATGTTCAGGAACAACTTGAATTTCCAGTGCTATTGGAGATTGAAGGAATGAGTATTATCGATGGATAAATGGGATAATATTTATGTGATACGGGTGAGTCAAAATATTTTGTTATCATTCGATTCATGTGTGAGACAGGTTTAATGGGTGTATCGTTAGCGTTACTATTGTATGTATATATTTATAGTTAGGTTCCATCTACATGGGAGAAGGTGTAGTTACTGATAGGATACGTTTTGGTGGATTTACTTATTTTAGAAAATGATATGCGAATATGATGTTATCCTGGGTATGGACTGGTTTACAATGGTTTGAGCCATAGTGGGTTGTCACAGCAAGGCTATTGTGTTCGTTGTTTCAGGGCAGGATGTGCGATTTTACGATGTCTCACCTAGCAGAGGGTCGAGATCATCTTTATATTATATTAAGGAGGAGACTTCAGAGAGTATAGTTGGCTCGTTAAATTTGATCCCAGTGTGTAGGGACTTTATTGATGTAATTGAGGGCACCTAGGGTTTTCTATCGAGCAGAGATATTTCGCTCGTTATTAATTTAGCGTTGGGCCCTTAGTGATAGTGCGAGTGCAGTGTTATATAACTCCTTTAAAGTCGTGGGAGTTTATGATTAGACTTATACGATGGGATAAGACATGATTTTAAGTGTCCCCAATACATGCTTTGGGCTTATAGAACCCAATGACCAATAATTATAGGTGATAGTATATCGGGGGAGAACCAGAATTGACTTTTATTTGCGGGACGTTATACGCATGAACCATTATAACCGTCAAGAGTAAGGATAATTTTTTATATGCTAAGGTATTAGCTTAGAATGTTAATTAGTGAACGTGTAGAGAAATAACTTTGAGTTGGGAGCTCTTATACTATATACCACCAATGGAGCCGGTATTATTATGTAGAAAGCATTGGGGAACTTTTGCACCACTAGTTCATAAGTAAGGTAGTATCGAGGAGAAATAAGTCATGATTAGTAGGAAAAATGAGTACAATATTAATGTATGGACACGCTGAGAGTTCGGGGTTAAGTTTGAGATAAGTATGTTACATATGAGACGTTAGGATGAATGTGCAGGTGTGCATGGTATATAAGGTGTATGGATGCCCTGGTTAGTTTGATTTTCATAATCATCCAGGATAAGGGGACGTGGAGATAAATGTGTTGAATGAATGTCTATGGGAAAGTTAGAAACATAAGTTGAATGGTATGATGGACTGAACTTCGTTTTAGAAACATAGATAGTCTGAACATGTGTATATTAAGGAGAACAATATGAGTTGGAAGACGGTGGTGACACATGTAAAAGATATCCCATTACAAGGGAAGACCCCATAATTTTTTAAAGTAGAGTGGATTCTTACCTAGTCAAATGCCCAGAGTGGCATGTGCAAAGATAAGATGTTGATTTTTACAAGATGAAAAAGGGCCCAGGAAGTGCACAGTTTTGGAGCAGACACCGGGCCATAGTTTTGGTATATCCCAAAAAAGGGGAGTAAGTTGTGCCATTTGCTGTATGTTGATCATGTGGATCGATGTTGAGTGAGACATGGTGAAGTTGTCTCTAGGTGCACCACTCGTAGATGGAAAAGGTTGGTCCGAGATTATTATCTAGAATTTTGTAATAGATTGATGATTCTAGTAGCGGAATGGATACCCGGACTGGTAAAGTTCATTACTGGGTTATCGAAATCACGGAGAGGTTATGATTTCCTTCGAGTTCGTGGAATGAATTGACCGTAACGAAAAAATTATTATTTATTTGGGGTGAGTTATACTATTGGGCAGTGTGGGTACCTCGATTTGTTATTCTGACCCAGAAGACTAGGGCAATTAAGCCCACCCCAAAGATTAGAGGCCTCGTGCTTTAACTAATTCAGTTATGACCCATTCAACTCCTAAAATATCTCAAGAGATATTCTAGGGATTATGGGATAACGTGGAGGAATCCAACACCCCAACTCTCAGAAAATGACATGTATAAATTAAACCCTCAGCCCGAGGCAAAGGGAATGCAATTGTAAACACTCCCCTGGAGTAAACATAAATAAAATATAGAGAGCACTACCGTGGACGTAGGCCTTCTTGACGAACCAGGTATATCTTGCATTGTCCGTGATTACATTTATTTTGTGTTCTTTATTTATTTTGGTGATCGCCTTTGCTTATTATTTTGTGTTGAAATTAATTGTCACCACAATTGGCGTCGTCTGTGGTAAACATTTGTTTTCCTTTAAGAAGTCTTCACCAATAAGAACTTGGAATGTCTGGTCACCGTAGCAATGCCCCTCAATCAGGGGATATTCTAGAGCAACCTTCCCCTCGCGGGGTTAGATTTGAAGTTTGACGCTCAAATCCTAGGTCTCGCCTGGAACGACAAGCTTTGGAAGAAAGTCAAGGACCATCTAGGTCCACGCAAGTCTCCAGGCTGATCGACGCCTATGAGGCCAGGCTCTAAGAGAAAGAGGAAGCCACTCGCAAGCAAGAAGATGATAACTCTCATCTCAAGAGAAAACTGGAGAAGATGGAGAGATAACTCCATCGTAGCAAAAGCAGCATCATTATCGCACTCCTATCCCTCAGGCGAGTAAGTCTCGTAACTGATGAAGGATCCCAAGACATGGATCTCAAAGAATTAAGGGACACGGGTCAAATAATGACTTGCCCGAGCAATAATAATCAGCTCGTCGTTACAAGAACCCAGGCCGATGAAATGAAAACATAAAAAATTTGGTCCTGAGGGAAATGGACCAACACCCAGCACATCAAGGTGACAGATCAACCAGAGAGCTAGCCATGAGAGCTATTAGGACCATATGAAATCCCCTTTCTCAAGGGAGATATAAGAATAAGAATCCCCTAAGAAGTTCGCGATGCCCATATTCAAGATCTATGATGAAAAGACTGATGCTATCGACCATGTTAGGTAGTACAGGTAGGCCATGACCCTATGGAACCATAAGGATGCATTGATGTGTCGTATCTTTCCATCAAGATTGCATGACGTGGCTCAGAAGTGGTTCAAAAAAATCCCTCATAGATTCAATAGAAGCTTTGAGTCCCTAGCAGAGCTCTTCACAGCTCGCTTAATTACTAGCAGCTCCCATCCGAAGACGATGGATGCTTTGTTGACTATGAAGAAAATGCCCCAGGAGAGCCTCAGGGACTGTGCGGAGAGATTGAGAGCTATTCAACGAGCTCGAGGACTGCTCAGAGCAGGTTACCGTGGCGTCATTTAAGATCAGTTTACCCAACTCCTGCCTCTTGCACCAGTCCCTCACTAAGAAGGAAGCGATCAATATTGACGACCTAATGGCTCGTATTGAAAAGTACGCCAAATCAAAGATGGGACCCATCTCAGTGCAGGGGAGAATGGTCGCGCCAAGTTCGCCGACAAAGGCAGTAATAAAACTGAGAATCAAAAGAAAGGAAATAAGAATGGGGGTAAGAGCGGCCCTAAGAATGGGAACAAGGGTGATGCCCCAAAAGCATTTCAAGCGGTAAACACAGTTTTTAAGGAACCAATCTACAAGATTTTGGAAAAGATCAATGACGAACCGTTCGTTAAATGGCCTAGAAAGATGGGTGGAGATCCCTCGAAGAGGAACGACACACTGAGGTATGCATTCTATAAGGAGGGCGGGCACGAAACCGAGCATTGGAAAGCTCTCAAGTCTCACCTCAAAGAGTTAACCTAAGATGGACACTCGAATGAGTTCGTGGTGAAGAAGGCAGAGAAGGTAGCTGCTAATGGAGATCGAAGACCCAATAATGTGCTCGAGGAGGACATCGATCATGAGTTCGCTATAATTCATGGGGCATCTGACCTAAAGAAGATTCAAGGAAACACAGCCCGAATGGAAGTAAAAAAGCTTACGGCAGTAATGCAAGTTTTTTAAATTGATCCTGCCAAAACGCAGGCAGGAAAGCGATGATGAGCAGATGATGTCAACTATAGCAAGCATATCGTGTTCATGGATGAAGACCTAGTGGGATTAAGGACCCCACATCATGATGCCTTTATCATAACACTAAGGATAGCTAACTATGACGTCGATTGGTTGCTCGTCCACCAAGGTAGTTCATCCGAAGTAATGTATACCTTTTCAGAAAGTTGAAGTTAAGCGTCAATGACTTAAAGGAATCTACCGTCCCTTTAGTTAGTTTCGCTGGAAAAATAACCATCCCCTTGGGAAAGATTTTACGGCCTATGATGGAAGTAAACATCTACAAAATGATCGAATTTCTAGTGGTCGATATTGACTCACCCTACCAGGCGATCCTTGGAAGAGGGTGGATACACGGGATGAAGGTCGTCCCCTCTACCTACCATCAGAAACTTAAATATGTTAATGAGTGAGGAGTAATGGATATTCATGGATACCAGGATATGGAAAGAAAGTTCTTCATAGCATCCATCCGTCCCAAGCCATAGAAGAAGGTCGAGAAAGTTACAAGAAAATAAGAAGAGCAGGAGAGGATGATGCCCTCCAAATAATAACTAAGGTATGGAAGACCAAGAGTGGAGGAGACCAGGATCCTCCCCTCCGAAAGAGTCGTCGAGGATCTGGAGGAAGTCCCAGCCAGTAGCAGCTCAAGTGAAAGAAAATTCCTGATTGGAACCTCACTCACTGGCAACGAAAAAAGAGAATTGATCACCCTACTCCGAGGTAACCTAGATGTCTTTGCATGTGAGAATTGCGAGATGCCCGGGATAGATCCAAGCGTCACCTGTCATTGACTGCACGTCGACCCAACATTCAAGCCAATTACATAGAAAGATCGACATACTGCTCTAGAGAAATCCGAAGTAGTGGATAAGGAAGTTGAAAAACTACTGGACGCAGGATCCATACGGGAAGTCCAGTTCCCCAAATGGTTATCCAACCCAGTAGTTATCCCTAAGAGCAACAGAAAGTGGAGAGTCTGCATAGATTTCACCAATCTCAACAAGGCATGACCTAAGGACAACTTTCCACTCCCAAAGATTGATCAACTGGTGGATGCCACTGCAGCACATGAAAGGATGAGTTTCCTGGACGCATACTCCGAATATCACCAGATACCTCTGTACGAGCCAGATCAAGACAAAACACCATTCATAACCACAGTTGGGTTATATTGCTACAAGGTCGTGCCCTTTGGGCTAAAGAATGCAGGAGCCATCTACCAATGGTTGGTCACCAAAATGTTCAAAAATCAAATGGGAAGCACCATGGAAGTCTACATCGATGATATGCTCATTAAGAGCAAGCTCAAGGACGACCACCTCTCTGGCCTGTCAAGAACCTTCAAAATCCTCAAGAATTACCGAATGAGGCTCAATGCAAGCAAGTTCTCCTTCGGTGTCTAGTCAGGAAAATTCCTTGGGTACTTGGTCAGCAAGAGAGGTATCGAAGCCAACCCAGATCAAATTGACGCCATCAATAAGATGCACCCCCCCCCACCGTACGATAAGAGACGTGTAAAAGCTCACAGGAATGCTCACCGCCCTGAACTGATTCATCTCAAAGTCATCCGAAAGGTGCCAACCGTTCTTCCAACTTTTGAAGAAAAGCAAAGATGTGGAGTTGAATGAGGTTTGCTCGAAGTCGCTTGAAGAAGTCAAGGATCACCTCAGCATACAACCCTTTCTCATAATCCCTCAAGAGAATGACTCTCTATACCTGTACCTCGCAGTTTCTAGTCATGCTGTAAGTTCTTCACTGGTATGCGAAAGAACGGGGATCCAGCACTAAGTCTATTACGCGAGAAAAACTCTCTTGGATACCAAACATCGATACCTACCACAAGAAAAGCTCACCTTTGCACTAGTGGTAGCCTCGAGGAAATTCAAACATTACTTTGAAGCCCACTCCATCATCATCCTTACATCCCACCCTCTAAAGGCAGTCCTAAGAAAAGTAGATATGTCCTGTAGATTATCAAAGTGGTCAGTCAAGCTCGGGCGATTTGACATCCAGTGTCAACCAAGGAATGCCATCAAGGGACAGGTCCTCGCCAACTTCATCGCATAATTTATAGAAGAACATTCCCACAACCAACTTCAAACTATTGACCAAAGGGAAAACCCCTTAGCACCAGGCATCTGGCGACTGTTCGTTGACGGTGCCTCCAATTCCAAAGGGGCAAGAGTAGGTATCGTTCTAATTACCCCTGAAGATGTAATCGTCGAGCAAGGGATCAGGCTTGGATTTGAAGCCTCCAATAATGAAGTAGAATATGAAGCATTAATAGCCGCCCTATAAAAAGCACACGCACTGGGAGCAAAGAAACTCCAAGTATTCAGTGACTCACAGCTAGTCTCCAACCAGATAAGTGGTGACTTTAACGCCAGGGATGAGAGGATGGAAGCCTACCTCGCCACGGTAAAGAAAATGATGGCCAACTTTGAGCAAGTCATCGTCCAACAGTTTCCCAGAGGACAAAAAAGCCATGTCGACGCCCTAACAGCCTTAAGTTCAGCGATTAATACTGACTTGAAGAGAACAATTCTGATTGATTTCCTCACCCAACCAAGCATCAACCAGATCAACAAGCCACCAAACGTGGGGCATATTCTCCAGATTGAGACAGACCCCAGCTGGATAGACCCCTTAAGGGATTATTTGAAGGACGGTGCACTACCAGGCGATAAGAAGACCGCTCATCAGATAAGAGTCAAATCTTCTCGCTTTCACTTATCTACCGAGGGCAAGCTTTACAAAAGATCTTTCACTATACCTTATCTCCAATGTGTTCACCCAAAGTACGTCGAACAAGTTCTGCACGAACTCCATGAGGGAATCTGTGGAAGTCACATTGGGAAAGGCCACTAGATTTTTGAGCAATAAAAGAAGGCTACTGGTGGCCGTACATGCAGAAAGACACTAGGATATTCTCGCAAATGCAAAAAGTGTCAACTTCACGCTCGTATGGTTGACCAGCCAGCCAATGACCTAAAGTAACTCACCAGCCCATGGCCTTTCACCCAATGGGGAATGGACATCATTGGCCCCCTTCCTATCGCAACCGGTAATCGTAAGTATCTATTAGTCACAATAGACTACTTCATCAAAGGGATAGAGGCAGAACCGCTGGCGAACATTATGGATGTGGACATGATAAGATTCATATAGAGAAACATTGTTACTCATTTTGGGATCCCCAAGACCATCATCATTGATAACGGTACCCAGTTTGAAATTGGCCTCTTCCAGGGTTTCTGTAATGACCATGAGATCAGGGAATACTTCAGCTCTGTGGCATACCCTCAGAGCAACAGATAAGTTGAAGCTTCCAATAAAACAGTGATTAATGGATTGAAAAAGAGATCGGAGCGAGCCAAAGGGGCATGGGTAAGCGAACTACCCCACATCCTATGGTCTTACCGTACTACCCCACGACAAGCGACCGGGGAAAGACCATTCACGCTAACATAAGGTATAAAGGCATCATCCCCTTAGAAGCCGACTTCCCTACCATGAGGTCCACCCAGGTCAAGCAAGGCCAGAACGATGCAACATTGCTCGCTAAACTTGACCTAGCTGAGGA
This sequence comes from Sambucus nigra, assembly GCA_949130495.1. Classification (NCBI taxonomy): domain Eukaryota; kingdom Viridiplantae; phylum Streptophyta; class Magnoliopsida; order Dipsacales; family Adoxaceae; genus Sambucus; species Sambucus nigra. The sequence continues at coordinate 34,695,763 of OX422212.1, forward strand.
ATGAAGAGAGTTGGCTCTAGTGAAACTAGCAGACTATCGAGCTAGAAAGGAACTACAATAATAAGGTCCATCCAAGAGCATTCCAAAATTGGGGACTTAGTCCTAAGGAAATTTCTTGGCAGCGTAGTAAAACCACCAGATGGAAAGATAGGTCCGAACTGGGAGGGACCATTCAAGGTGATAAGAGACGACCTGCAAGGATCCTATCACTTAGAAACGCTGGAGAGCAGTGAGATACCTCGAGCTTGGAACGTAGCCAACTTAAAGAAATTCTACTTCTAGTTTTCTGTGTAGATTTTTTAACTCAATGTTGAAATTTTCAATTCATTTATGATTAATAAAAAATGTTTGGCAGTGGCATTCTATGAAGTGTTGATTTTTTCTCAAATACTTTATAATTCATGCAACTTTTCTAAGTAACAAGCTCCCCTCTTAACATATATAGCAGGGTATGACCCTCCTCAGGCTTTCGTTACCAAACATGAATGACCTCCTATTATTGCCTATGGAAATATATGAAGCCCTACAGGGGACCCTTAGTCAACATGGCCAACCTAGGTTGGTCGCCAACAATGTTTGGCTAAAAAATCCTGCTCGGATAGAATATACAACACCAGGTGTGTCCTCGCCATTACCACACTTAGGCCTAAGGAAGTTTGATGACGCAACCTAAAAGGTAAAGTGAGGCAGAGTGGTATACTATAAGCATACTGGACTAGGGGGATACTTACTCAATGAACCAACTTTGCCTATTTCAAATTCAGTCGGCTAAGAAGAGCCCAAGATAGTCGAACAAGAAATCAATGAAGTAAAATATACACAACACATGTTTAGTCCATGAATCGTCGAAAACATAACTATTTTATTACATCATTACATATACAAAGAGTTACATATACTGAGTAAAATAAATCCTAATGAGGATTAGGTCTCCGAGCAAGATAGTCAGCCACTTGAGCTCTTCGACTATCATCTGGGTGAGGAGCTAATTCCTCCTCGACTTCATTTAAATTTGGCTCCACTAGCTTCCTCGGGATGGCATCTATGGGGACCCATTGATCATCCCTCCTGAATGGGTTTTGCATCAAAGTTGAGGGGGAGATCACATGATGATACCATAGAATAGAGTTCCTAGGGACTTGCAACTCCCTAAGATCAGTCAACTATCCTCTCATGAAGGATAACTCTTCACCCCCCCTCAACTTCGTCGGAGCATCGGTCCAACTCTGATCATAACCATCAGACCACACTCACCGAGGACCTTTCTTGAATAGGTGCCTCAGCAAGGTAACATCTCTTTAAAGATCGACAACTATCACATACGCCCGGTGAACATCACCTCAAAGCTCGACAATCTCCCTAGCTGAACCACTATCATCAATACCAGCTCATAGTACAGTCGATGAAGAGGAACCACATAAAAATCGAGGAGCAATTCTCGGCGCATTATCCCTAAGTCGCGAGACTTTTCTCCTCAGAGCATCATTCTCTTGTTGAAGTACCTCTCTAACTTGATTGACCTCGGAGGCATCCAGAAGCTTAGACTTAAGAGCATCCATTTCTTCTTTAACAGAAGCGTCGATCTCCTCCATCTCCTGGAGCCTATCCTTCAGCTTGGCAACAAGTTCTAACTAGTCCTTATAGTCTTGATTCCTCGACCTAAGAGACTTGCATATCCTTATAAAGGCTTTGCGAACTTGATTTCTCCCATCAGGACTAAGAATTTTTCCTAGTTAAGAAGTAGTAGGTATATACTCTGAAAGAGTGAGCATGTGTCCAAGTAGAGATAATATTTAATGAAACTTAGTTTTATCAGTTATGTCCTAAACATGAAACTATATGTGATTGAATAAGATGATGAAACATGCAAGAACATTCAAACACACATATGTGGAAAACCCCCCCAAAGGGGCAAAACTTTTATTTTCACTATAATATTGTAATATATAATTTCTTAGATTACAATGAAAATATAGTGACACAGAATTACCCGCAGGTCTCGGATCTGTAGTCGGCGGTTGGAACTTTCCCTTTCCAGGAGGGCAGCAATGAAGAGGAAGAACGGTCTTCTCCACAAGGGTATGAACAGACACACGATTGTGTTCTTGGGTTGCAAACAGATTCAAAAGGGTTTGAAAAGTTGAGTGAATAGAAACATGAGTCTTGGGACTCACAAAGATGAAGACTTAGAGTATTTAGGACTCTGAAAATCGTCTATAAAAGTCATACTAAACAAATCCCTGAAGTTAGTTTATAAAAGAAAACCTGGGCTAAAAATATCTGAACACGATCTACACGATTTTATTTCAGGCGAACCGGTCCGCTTCTGAGGCCAGACCGGTGCGATAGCGAATCGATTCGTATTTTAAAAATGGATTCTTCGGTTTGCAATCGGTGCAAGGTTTACAGGTTTGAGGCAATAGAGGATCGGTTCGACTTAAGGTGGACCGGTTATTTTTCCAGAATGGCGGATCGGTTCATTTTAAACAGGACCAGAGTGGTCCGGTATCCCAGAAAAATGATTCCAAGGATAAGATGTTTTGATATTCGGATCTATTGATGTAGATGCGATATTGAATTTCTTCAACGATGTAACATCTTACGACATACAAATTGATAACGGACAAAAATGTCCTTACAAATCTCCCCCTATGTCTATGCTGGTACATACATAAAAAATCCGAATTATCAACTAACAAATTGCCTATACAAATCTACCCTTACAAGAACCAAAAACTGGAAAGATACAAATGAATAAGACTTCATCTTTTTTTCTTCAAATCTTCAAGAATTTCAACGCTTCTCTTATCAGGGTGTGTAACATATGATCATCAATCGGTACCTACACACATGAGATAAAGAAAAATACCAAGTGACGTATTGAGTTTGAAATGAGAGATAAACATAGATACAAATATATGATAAGCATAAGATAAGTCTCAAAACTCCCCTAAAATTCAAACTCTCGCAAAATATGATAATTCTTTCTCCCCCTTTTTATGATGTCCCCAAATAGACAAATAAGAATAATGAATCAAACAAGCAAAATCAGGGTGTCACGATATTCAAAAATAGAGAAACACACCATGAACGAACATAAAAACAACCAAATCTATGATAGCATAAATGTATGTGTGTGATCAAATTCGATAGGAAAATCAATGCATACAAACATGACATATGTGCACGATGAATATCGGATACTCCTAACGAATGAACTCAAAATTTTCCTTTGGTGTAAAAAGTTGGAAATATTAGACATTGACTCAATCAAATCAAAGTTCAAAGTGATTTCCACACCAATAACGTCCAAAACTATTTCATGCTTTTTCAGGACTTTCAAGGAAGTGCAAACCCGTTTAAATTCTCCAACAAAACTCCCTCAGATTTATATATTTAATAGAGGTAATCTAAGTTCTCAAACTTTGGAGAATTGATGGTGAAACCTAATGGCCCATATTTGGCATTAATTGCTTTTTATTGCCTTTAAATTTTTTTGGGGCTCTTTTAACCTCTTTGGAACTCGGATAATAAAATTCCTCAATTTTTTAGGTCCTTTTGAACGGTGGATTTTGCGCAAAGAATAGATAATTACCTTTCGCAGCCCCTCCCCGTTCTTAATTAAACACACTGTCTCACCAAAACGATTTTTACATGCTCCAATCTTGTCAAGTTTGATCGCATATTGTAAGTTGTATAGACAGAATTGAGATGGAAACACTCAAGCCAATATATGATAGACGAGTGCAATAATCAAATAAAGTCGTGCATGTGTGCAATAAAGGAGATAGGAGTCAAACATGTAGAAAGATATCACTAATCACATCTCAAAGACTCCGAAACAATGTAAAGCACATGGATGAAATGATGTAGCATCTCAAATCTCTATCAAACAGTCACATGGATAAGTGGAATGAAATTGTGACTTGGCTATCTTAAATGCTCATCCACAAAAGGTGCAAAAAGAATACAAAAATATTTTTGTGTTTTTCTAAAAAAATTTATAAAAGGAAATCTTTTTGGATTTTTTCAAAAAAATAAAGAAAAATATAACATATGATACAATCTAGCAATAGGCATCAGATGATATGAGAAAAATGCATCTTATGCTAGACACGGACCAACCCCTCAGTTAATTGTGCAAATCCCCAAAGACTTCCCTAAGACTCTCGAATCTAAGGGCATCTAAAGGTTTCGTGAAAATATCGGCTAACTGATGGTCGGTGGGAACAAAACTCAGGGATACGACTTTCTCCTCAACTAACTGTCGTATAACGTGCTTGCGTATCCTGATGTGCTTTATGCGCGAATGCTGGACTAGATTGCGGGATATGTGAATCGCACTCGTGTTATCACAGGAAATGATCATAGTGTCCTGTAAAATCCCATAATCCTCTAGCATCTGCTTCATCCACAAGAGTTGCGTGCAACAACTCCGGTGGTGATGTACTCAGCCTCCGCAGTGGACAAAGAGATGGAGTTTTGCTTCTTTCTCAACCAGGAGACAAGAGCAGAACCAAAATAGAAACATCCACTAGAAGTGCTCCTACAACCATCTACATCCCCGACCCAATAAACATCTGAATAGGTGGACAAACGGTCATTGGTATCAAAGGAATAACAAATACCATATGAGAGAGTCCCACTCACGTATTTAATAATACGTTTTAGAGCAAGTAAGTGTGACTCTTTTGGGGATGCCTGATATTGCACACAGACTCCAACACTAAAGGTTATGTCAGGACGACTGGCAGTCAAGTAGAGAAGACTGCCTATCATACTCCGATATAAGGTTTGCTCTACGTCCTTGCCTAAAGTGTCCTTACTAAGCTTGATAGAAGTACTCATAAGTGTATGTGCCTGCTTAGCGGAGTCTAAACCAAATTTCTTCACTAGGCCTCTAGAATACTTGGAATGGGAGATGAACATCCCATCCTCTAGGTGACGAACCTGGAGACCAAGGAAGAAAGTAAGATCACCTACCATGATCATCTCAAATTCACTTTTCATCTCCTCCTCAAAGTGGTGAGCAAGCTGAGAGCACGTGGATCTAAAGACTGTGTCGTCCACATAGACCTGGGCAACCAAAATAGCACCGTCATCTCTCCTGACGAACAACGCCATATTATCTCCCCCTCTCTGGAAGCCACAGGCTAAGAGATAGGAAGTAAGGCTCTCGTACCAAGCACGGGGTGCCTGCTTCAAACCATACAAGGCTTTCCTCAGATAGTAGACATGCTCTGGGTGCTTAGGGTCTTCAAACCCTTTTGGTTGTTCCACGTAAACCTCCTCCTGTAGAATACCATTTAGGAAGGCACTCTTGACATCCATCTAATATAACTTAAAGCCCAGCTGACATGCGATGGCGAGTAGTAAGCGGATGGACTCAAGCCTCGCAACAGGAGAAAATGTCTCCCCAAAGTCTACACCCTCTATTTGAGTGTAGTCTTGAGCGACCAACCTAGCCTTTTTTCTGATTATGGTACCATTTTCATCCATTTTATTCTTGAATATCCATCGGGTACCTATCACATTAGTCTCACTAGGTCGGGGGACTAGTTCCTACATATTGTTATTTTTAAACTGAAGCAACTCATCCTTCATAGCATCTATCCAATGTTCATCCTTGAGTGCTTCTTTGTGATTCTTGGGCTCGACTTTGGACGTGTAGCAAAAGTGTCTAACGACGTTCTCTAGTTGAGCACGAGTCTTGACCCCAAGAGTGGGATCACCTAAAATGGAGGCAGGGTCATGACTCTTGCGAACCCAAGAAGGTGTGTCCCCTAACACGGGAGTAGGGTCCACAAAGTGTGGGTGAGGGATAAGTAAATCACTACCAGAAAAGTCCTCATCCTCACACTGAAGGTTAGGATCAATACCCATCGGAGGTTCATCATCTTGCACGGTGACGTTTGTTGATTCCATAACCTTAGACCTCTTTAGGTTAAAAACCCGGTATGCTCTACTATTTGATGAATATCCTAGCAAGATTCCCTCATAGCTCCGGGAGTCAAACTTTCCTAATTGCTCTCGATCCCGTAGGATGTAGCATTTACTCCGAAAAATATAGAAATCTGCAAGGTTGGGTTTCTTGCCAGTCCACAATTCATAAGGCATCTTGAGTGTGTGTGGACGTAGGTAAATCCTATTCACCGTGTGGCATGCAGTAGACATTGCCTCTGTCCAAAATCTCCTAAACACTCTATGACCTAGAAGCATAGATCTAGCCATTTCTTGGATTGTCCTATTCTTTCTCTCAATAATCCCATTTTGTTGAGGAGTCTTCACAGCAGAAAACTCATGTTTGATCCCAAGGCTATCATAGTAAAGATCTACCTTTGCTTCCTTAAATTATATGCCGTTATCACTACGAATCCTATTAATAGTAACTCCGTGTTGATTTTTTAGGACACGACACTTGGTCGTTAAAAACTCTACAGCATCGGATTTTTCCCTCAGAAAACCTACAATCAAATATCTGGAGAAATCGTCTACCATCGCGATGATATACGTCTTACCACCCAAACTCTTAGTACGAGTAGGACCCATAAGATCCATGTGAATCAGCTCAAGTACTCGGGAGGTGGTAATGGAATGCAACTTCCTATGGGGGCTTCGAATTTGCTTTCCCAACTGACAGGGTCCACAAACCGAGGAAGTTAACTTTCCAAGAGATGGTAAGCCACGTACTAGGTCCTTTTTGGCTAAACGAGTCAAATCTCTAGCGTTCATGTGACCTAGACGTTGGTGCCATAAATCCATAGGAGTGATTGTGGCGTTGTTGCAGACAAGTGAGGAAGTGGGCACAGTCCCATAGCAATTATCCTCGGTCTTGACCTCTTGCACTAAAAGTTGACCGACCTGATTGTAGACATTATACGCGTCCCGATCAAACTTTACTGCAAAGTCAACATCGCACAACTGGCTAATGCTGAGAATGTTTGCTTTCAAACCTTTGACGTACAAAACATTCTCTAGCTTAGGAAATCCTGGTAACTCTATTGTACCTCGTCCTACAATGCTAGACTTTCTCCCATCTCCAAAGGTGATTCTACCTTCCTTATACTCCTCTAGGTAGGTAAAAAATGAGATATCACATGTCATGTGTCTCGAGCATCCACTATCAAAATACCACTATGAGGTATTATGTGCTTTGAGAGCGACATGAACAACAATGGACTTTTTATCTTTTTTAGGTACCCAAGAAGAGGTAACCTTTTGTTTACCCTTGTTGATGTTGATTTTAGTCAGGATGCGAGAAGCATTCAATAACGGCAAAGACATCAGTAGAAATTCCTCCATTAAACTCTGTGATGTGGAAGCTAAGAACTCAACACGCTCTCTCAGACTGGCAAACTCATCAGTATGACTTGGTGGAGAAGTAGTACATCGTGTCCGACCCAAACTATAGAAAACTCCCTCGGGTGGCCTTTTCTTTTGCAATATGTACAAAAGAACACAGTCTTAGGCGGACCTTGGTTTTCTTTTCTTAGTCGAACTCTCCTTCGTGGTTTTTGACGATGACCATAAGGAGTAGTAGTAAACTCAGGAACTGGTCCAGGTGCAATTTGGGACGTGGAGGCACCATCATAACCAACTCCCTGCCGTTAACCAAAACCTAAAGCGGGGCCGAGGAGCATCTTTCCCATCTTCCCAGATCTATCCTCGATTTGAACCTTGACTTCCCGTGCTCTCTCAAGATCATGAGTAAGCTGGGTTACAAGGGCTTCAAGTTTCTTCCGAGTCTCAATGGAGAAATGGAGCTCACTCGTAAGACTATCCACTTGTTTAGTCAAGTCCCCTCTCTCTTTCTCAAAACAACTCTCTCTCTCTAAATAACCTCTCTTTGTCAACACAAGCAGACTCTCTCTCTCTTAAACAAGTGCAGGTGGAGGACTCTCTCTCTCTCACTTTTCTTAAGTCTTCTTCTAAAGCGGTGATCCTAATAATTAACGTTTTGTTACGCTTTTTAGTTTTAAAAGACTCAGAATATAGCTCGGCGTAGGCGCGTTGAAGATCACTTTCGCCCTCACTTGTGTCATCCTCCCCCTCACTCACGTTGATCTCACTATCGAGGTGTCCCTATGATGCATCATCCTCATCGTCGTGAGGAGTACTAGAAGTGATCACATGACTAGCCATGAATGCGGTGAAGTTATAATCATGCGGTGACTCGTCTCTGGAATCCACCGACTCGACCTCACTGTCGTCACTAAGGGTAGCATTAAGGACAGCTTTGCCCTTTTCTCTGTTTAACCTAGTAGCACACTCAAAAGCTCTATGACCCCTACCGTCGCACTCAAAGCATCTCTCACTTTATTTCTTAGAAGGATCTTTATAAAAAAAATCATTTTTCTTTTCAAACTTATTTTTCTCAAACTTCTTTTTATCTTTAAAATTACCATTTTTCTTGAATTTGAGGATTCTCTTGAAATTTTTAGCAAAAAGAGCCAAATTATCTAAGTCAAAATCGCTCTCATAATCTGACGTATCTGTCTCTCTTTTGCTAGATGACTCTCCCCTCTTTCTTGTCGACCCCTCACTCTTTCTCTCTTAGGCATTAAGTGCAATTCCTTTATCTTTAGCCTTAGCAGTTTTAGGAAACATATCAATTTCATATGTTTGCAAGTCTCATACAAGTTCTTCCAATTTTAGCGTATTTAAATTACCCATAGAATTTAGCAAAGTGACTTTAGGGATAAAACGCTTAGGCAGAGAACGAAGAATCTTTTTAACAACTCTAGCATTAGGAATATGTTCACCAAGATTAAAGCTAGTATTAACAATGTCAGATAGCCTAGCATAAAAATCATCAAAACATTCAGTTTCATGAATGGTGATGGTTTCAAATTGAGTTGCTAAATTTTGCAATTTAGACTCTTTCACAGCATTAGTTCCTTCATGGATAAGTTGCAAAACATCCCATGCCTCTTTTGACGTGGTGCACATCATTATGCGTTTGAACTCATCAGGTGTAACATACCCAGAAATAGCACTTAGACCCTTAGAATTAAAAGATGACCATTTAAATTCTTCTTTAGGCCAAGAGGTGACATGTTTTAAATTGGTCACATTTTCAACAGTGACGGAGGGAGGTATCCAACCTCTTTCAACCAAAATCCATACACGTTCATCAATGGCTTTTAATGCAGATCTCATGAGGGCTTTCCAATATGCATAGTTTGTCCCGTAAAAAACTGGCATTTTATTATATAATTTCTCCATTATGAACACACTTGTTTCACAAAATTAATTTCTCTGAAAATTAATATCTTAGAAAAGTTTTGCGGAAAATTACACGCTAAAGATGTGTAATTGGCTCTGATGCCAATTTGAAAGAGTGAGCGTGCGTCCAAATAGAGATATTATTTAATCAAACTCAGTTTTATCAGTTAAGTCCTAAACATGCAACTATATGTGATTGCATAAGATGATGAAACATGCCAGAACATTCAAACACACATATGTGAGGAAAAATTCCCCAAAGGGGCAAAACCTTTATTTTCACTATAATATTGTAACATATAATTTCTCGAATTACAATGAAAATACAGTGACACAGAATTACCCGCGGGTGTCGAATCTGTAGTCGGAGGCTGGAACTTTCCCTTTTCAGGAGGGAAGTAATGAAGAGGAAGAACGGTCTTCTCCATAAGGGTATAAACAGACATACGATTGTGTTCTTGGGTTGCAAATAGATTCACAAGGGTTTGAAAAGTTGTGTGAATCGAAACATGAGTACTGGGACTCACAAAGATGAAGACTTAGAGTATTTAGGACTCTGAAAGTCGTCTATAAAAGTCTTGCTAAACAAATCCCCGAAGTTGGTTTATAAAAGAAAACCTGGGTCGAAAATATCTGAACACGATCTGCATGATTTTATCTCAGGCGGATCGGTCCGCTTCTGAGGCTGGACTAGTCCGATAGCGGATCGGTTCATTTTTGAAAAGGTCTTCTTCGGTTTGCAATCGGTCCGGGGTTTACAGGTTTGAGGCAATAGCGTATCGGTCTGACTTGAGGCAGATCGGTCTGGAGGCGGACTGTTTCTATTTCTAGAATGGCATATTGGTCTGGGGCGAACCGGTTCATTTTAAACAAATGATTCCAAGGATATGATGTTTTAATATTCGGATCTGTTGATGTAGATGCGATCTTGAATTTTTTCAACGATTTAACGTCTTACGACATACAAATTGATAATGGACAAAAATGTCCTTACTTACTCTTCACCATTAATCATCTACAAACCATATGAGCGTGGAAAATAAATAAATCAGTATGCAGAAGTGAAAAGAATTTCATTTCATTAAAAGGAAATTCAAGTTCATCAGCAAGGGAAAGAAGTAAAAACAAAAGTGCAAAAATATAAAAGTTCCTAAGGATACTAGTTAGCGACCTCAGTCTCTTCTGAGGATGATGGTTACTTCCCCTTATAGACAGAAGCTCTAGGCACTCCTCCCTCAAATGGAGTAGTCGCCCTCCCCTGGTCAAGGGGAGTATCAGCAATGGTCGGGACAACTGGGGTACCTTCATTGGCAGCAGGAAGAGGCACCTTATCCACAACAGGCTTGGGTCCAGGCTCATGCTTGTCAAAGAGGGGCGAATCTATATCCACCTCGATAGCAAGTAAGGCTTTGTCCCAACCCTTCTTAAAGTTGAGACGGCCAATATAGCCAATCTGAGCTTCGACATCCTCATATGCTGTGACCCTCCCTGCATTGTACGAGCTCTCTTTGAGGGTGGTAGCCTCAGATTCCACCTTCTCCACCTTCCCAGGAAGCACCTTGTTCTCTTCAACCACTGCCAACTTACTCGTGAAGACCAAGTTATAGGACTTCCTCAGCTCCTAAAGCTTCTTGGTCGCCACCTCTTTCGCTTTGTTATCTTTGGTCAAGGCGAGATCAGAAGACTTTTGAGCAGCATTGCCAGTCTTTAAACTAGCCTCAAGCTCAACATTCTTCCTGCCTAGCTCAGTGTTTCTCCTGTCTAGCTCATCACGGCTGCGGTAGAGGACAGTGAAATCAGATACGAACTGCAGAAAGAAAAAAGAACATTAGCAAAAGAGACATTAAAAGAAGAACTACAAAAATAGAGAAGAAAAAGATAGACCTGCCAAAGCTAGCCCCTGACTTTCCTTCAGGGCTAATTGGTAAGTCCCCATTAACCTCTAACGATCAGCTGGTAGACCTGCTCTCTCGAGCACCTCCGAAGACAACTGAGAGGAAAGGGAACCAGAAGCCCCCTCAGCCAAGACAAATACGGTAACCAAAGGCTGCCCTGCCTTGGTCCTCACTTCTTCCCTTATTCTCTCCTCTTCTCTCTCCTTCTTTTTCCTCTCTTCTTCTCTCTCCTTATTTTTCCTCTCTTCTTCTTTTTTTCTCTCTCTCTCTCTCCTTTACTAACACCTCCTCTCTCTTTTTCTTCTCCTTCTCATGCACAACTTTTTGAGAACTAGTGGTAACATACCCACTCCCAGATTTCTATTTTTTCAATGTACGAGCGAGAAACACATTGTCTTCATCATCATCCTGGATCAGAATCTTCCTAGGAGGAGCCATAGTTTCATCGCTGGAACTGTCCGAATCTTCTGAAACTTCCGAGACAGAAACCTCTGAACCCTCCTCAGAAGTGGAAGACTCTTCACCTCTTGAACTCTCCTCACTATGACCACCTTCATCTCCACCCCTATCAGCTCCCTCACTATCTTCACCAGAGATGCTCTCATCCTCGTCCAATTGAATTGGGTCAGCAACAACCTCTTATGTGGTATCTAGCTGAGGAATATTATCCACATGACGGGCGATAAAACTGGACCCAATGTTCTTGTACTCCAGAAGAAATGCCAGTGATCGAGGATGCTCACCATCAGCTAAATGATCCCTGATCTTCCAAGCCTTGATCAATTCAGTAGCTCGAATCTTGTGAAGAGCGGGTTCTGAGTTTTTTATCTTCGCTGAAAGGATAAAGAGGAAAATATAAGAAAGAAAGCACAATAACGGGAAATCCATGAACTAGAAAAGGGCTATACTTACCTATATATTCCTCCCCATAAAAGGGATTCTCAGGTCCCCTGTACCGCACCCCTTCAGTTCGAGGAGGGAACTGCCAGTTTTTGGTAATAAACCCCTCATGCCAGTAGTCCTTGTGGGAATTAGGTAAATTTACTACCAGTACCGAGTCAGGATTCTTAGCTTTGAGATAAAGGAGACCAGAGCTTATTCGAGAAAAAGAATAGCAATAGCAAATTTTAGCAAGACCTAGATTGGTGCCATAGAGCTAATTGATTTTATGAATACCAATAACGATTTTCCAAATATTTGGAGAGCACTGTGCATGAACTATGTAGAAATAACTAAAGAAAATAAAAAACAAGCAGTTTAGGGGAAAAGTAAGACCCCCCTGGGATAACAGAAGGACATGTATCCAGTGACCGTCCTCAATGTCCCTGACATTATGAGGAATAGGGTCATATTCAATGTCTACCCAGTTTGGAATATTATAGAACTTCCTAAACTAAGTTATCGACCTATTGCCTATTTTTGTCATCAGAAAAGAGAACCCCTATTATCGATAATGAAGAAATTCCAAAAAAAAAAGAAAAGAGAAGGAGAGTGAAGAACTTACGAAGTAAGAATCATCTTGAGACAATGAAAAGCCACAAGAGGGGATGATGTGAAGATAAAGAAGAAGCTTGAAGATGAAAAATAAGACCTGGAAGTGAGAATGCACAGCGAGAGGTTAGAGAAATCTAGTGAACGTAAAGAAGTTTGAAGCGACGTTAGGGAGTGGCTTCTCCAAGCTAGTTTAAACCCTCTCAATAATAACGCATAGGAAACGAAGCAAATCTTCTGCCTAAATCGACTCGAGAAAGATGCTTCAATCCCAAGGTGCTACACGACTCACAAAAATGCCATTAAGGCAATCATTTAAAATTATTGAGCCCAAATTGTAACCTAAAAATTTCAGGGGCACTTGTGGGTACCTCGATTAGTTATTCCGGCCCAGATTGAGCAGCACGATTAAGCCCGACCCAGATTCTAGAGGCCTCGTGCTTTAACTGATTCGATTATTTTATTTCATTTAAATTGTTGCTTATAAATTGCGTGAATGTTTTAGTTGAATGGTTTGATTAAAAAGATTAGTTAAGATAAAGTTTTGACGCCAGCCTAATAGATTATTAGTAATTAAATTGGTTTTCGACAGTGATGCTGAGAATGATCCATATGAGACTCCTGTTTTAATTTGGTATAGGATTGATCACCCGGTATTTTATTAGGCATGGTGTCACATAATTGTATTGTGAAATGTTAAAATGTTTCATATGTACTTTTTAGTAGTGGTAAACAGTCACTACCCCACTCATATAAAAAAGATCTTAAATTACATTGTATATATAATTAATGATTTGAAAAAATAAATATATATTGGTGGTTAGGAAGAGTACATAATTGAACTGTGATGTGATGAATTTAAGTGTGGGATCTTAAAAAACATTGACGTTAAAAAACCCTAATTTAAGTTGTGAATTTGCACTAAAAAAACAAAGCAACTAGAAAAGAGAGAAAAACCTAAAGTTTGGTGGTGGCTCATGGTTGTTCAAAAGGAAAATACTTTTTTAACCTAAAAATTTAAAGCTCTAAAACAGATTTAAACCCCCAAAATCCAAATCCAAATACTATAAAACCAACAACACTAAAAATAGCAATTTATTTATGAAGACACATAAATATAAGACAAATCTCCTTTACACTCACAATTAAGCATGACATGATTCAACCAAATAAAACTATACAATTTTTATAAATGTGCACAGAGAGATAACATATATGTCAGATCCAAAATAAATACACTAAATAAAGTGAGAGTTGAAACAAAAAAAAACTTATTTGAATATCTTAAATAAAGAGACTTTCAAATGGAGAGGGAAGATAGAATACCTTGATTGTCCTATAGATAAGTGAACTGTAAAAACAAACCAATAAAAATAATTAAGATGATTAAACCCGAATAAAATCAAGAAAAACTAATAACTAACCTTTACCAAAATTAGAAATATTATTTACATAAATAGAGAATAAACCTAAAATGAAGAGTAAACCCATAGTTTGAAACCAACAAAAAAGCTCATCTTTCAATATGTATCAAATAACCTGTAAAATAAAAAAGTAAATCTTAATTAAAATGAAGATTTAAGTGAAAAGAAGGATTGTGTGAGTGTGTGAAAAAGAGAAATAAATGGTGGGAAAGTTTTATGTAAGTATGTGTGCATTGGAGAGTGTGTATTCAGATTAAAGTGTTGCATCTTCTTTGGGCAATGGATGGATGTTGAAAAACCCAATAAAGCACAAATAAACTACGTGCGGAAGTAAATGATTCTCGAGTAAATGCAATTTACCTACAAGTTATATATGTTATTCAAGTAGGGACCAATTCAAACTTTTCTTGTAATTGTTAACTTTGTTAAAACTAATTAAGGATTGTAAAGTCAATTTAAGTCCTAGTTATTATCTTTAGTTAAATCTAGGTGATTTTCAAGATAATAATCAATTCAGTTTTTAGGCGAATTTTTAAATCTTTAAACCTACTTTTTCATCTGAGGTGATATGCGAAAAATGTAAAGCATGCAGTATTTATTTAACATGAAAAAACCCATCCCCGGGAAACTACGATCACCTAATCTACCAAGTCCACTAAAAACAAATCAATACGGAACGAGTTACAATTACACAACAAGACACAACTTGAACTAGATAGAAAACATATATTACCTAACAAAGCTTCTGTGGTGGTTCCCTTTTCTAAATCTCAGCTTCAACTTGTCTTTCGTGTATTGCGTTCTTCACTTCCTAGCTTTCCCTCTAGCATCCTCAACGCAGGTCGGCTGAGTGCCTATTGATTCTTATAGTGATGTGTACTATTGTATATGACACACTCACCCTTAATGTTATAAAGGGAATGATTATGCAACAAATTCTTTCCTAAATATTAGTCTCAACTTTTATGTTCTTTCCTTTTGTTTAGTTCAAGTTATCTTGAATTAACTCAGTTTCAGCAAACTTTTTTATTCAATAACAAATAAAGTTGATCTAATATATACACAAAAATATGTGCCTATATGAAATAGTGTATAGAGAGTGATTTCAAAGTGATATGATCAATATAATGAAAATTCTCGAAATCACTTAAAAGATCAAGTAATCAAATAGCACACAATAATTTTCTTAACTGAAAAATATGTAAACATATCAAGGATGCAGTAAAAAAATCAAACACTCTTTTTAAGACAAGATTTAGATTAAATCGTTTTAATCTCTTGTCCTTTTACTTCCACTTTCAACGGTCCAATAGGTTCAAATTCTTCATTAGGTCCAGTTTGTTCTTGTTCTCAGTCCAAATCCTTGGTCAAAGATGCAGGTATAAGTTGGTATAATCCAAGGTCACGAATCCAAGTTCAGGAAGGACATTCCAGGTTATCCTTATTATAGGAATAGATCCACAAAATGTATTAGGTTTAATTAACTAAACCTTAACTCTATTACTACCCAGCTATCTTAAATAATTTTAAAACAAAAAGTTTTAAAACTTAAGTTGAACAAGAAAACCAAGAATACGCAGAACTGATTGTGGAAAAAATAGTTCTAAGAAAAATAGATCAAGTCATAACTCGTGAATATCTGTGTGGTATATGTGTGGTTAAGTATAATACCAAAACGTGTAAGACTATAACAATTACAGTTTATCAAACTATGAACTCAAATACGGTTTTCTGAAAGGTTTAACTAAGCACAGCAAGAAAATAGGTTGAGTGTGTGTAGTGTACCATTAATAGAGTATAATAGCAACAATACAACACAAAATTAGATCTACAGACTAGATCTAAATCGAACACATACAAAACCAAGGAAATACAAACTTATAAAATAAAAAGCTGAGGAACTGAAATTATAAATCGTAAAAAAAATAGCCCTGGGAGTCTCTCGTAAGTGTTGAGATGAATCAACCCTATTCACGAACTATACACAGACAATAGATCTTGAAAGTATGTGGTTTATATACTCTAAAAAAATTAGTACACTTTTGTAACAAAAATATTTTTCGCGAAAAAAAAAATTAAGACCCAAAGGGTTCTATTTATTGAGAGACCAAGGGTGCTCGGATTAGTATTTGAAAGAATCACATGGATTGTACCAAATCAGTAGGAATTGTAGATAAAATTTGATCTTGTGGTCAGCGAAGAGACACAAAAGAAGTCCTTAAATAGTGACACGTAAAGGCCAACTGTAAGCCATTAAAAATACTACCGTTAAAACAACTGAAACGATGTCGTTTAAAAACCTCTTGAAAATTGGTTTTATTTTATTTTTATAGAAACCACGTAGAGTAATATATATAATACGGTGCGATGGTTTTAGACAAAAATCGACGACATTGTTTCCCTCCAAAATATTTCGATTACAAATAAAAACCATGAGCAGTTTTTACAAAAAAAAGGGGCGGTCAAGTTTCCACACCATCTGGTAAGAGCTAGGGGATCCTATATAACTATCTATATAATATGAGACAATGGTGTTATGAATAGTAACTCGTGTATGATAAGATATGCATGATAAACATGCATGGCATTTTATGTGTTGCATGCTTGCATGCATACACATGCATGTATGCATGCATACATACATACATACATACATTATTATTTTATTATTTTTTTTATTAAAATATTTAAGAAAATAATAATTTTTTTTAAATATTTTTAAAAAAATTATTTTTTTTATTTTTTTTAAAAGTTTTTTTTTCTAAAAAATGACGGGTTATTATTGGCTGGGTTTTATCACGGGGACAAATTTATCACCGTGCCCTCGGGCACGGGCATTCGCTAGTATATATATATAATAAAGATAAAACACACCAACTGTTATAGTTCAATCGACGACAAGGCTAAAGCAACCAGCTAAGGGGTCAAATCTCTAGGGACATGTGGAGTTCCTTTTTGTGTTGTAAAACTAATGTCTCAATAGGTTACAGATGGGACAATACACCCAAGGACAAAATTTGCATGACATAGTACAAAAACATACCATCTAGAATACAAGTCTCTAATCGGCCAATAATGGGCAACGCAAGGAATTTTTTTTTATGTATAATACAATACTTTAAAAGAAATACACACATACTTACATATATAATTAACATACACTCGAATTAAAAAAAAAATTAGAATGAAATCAAATCCCAAAATTAATTCTGAAATTTATGTAATACCCCGTATTTTTATGGGATTTTATTTTAATTATGGAATTATTATTAATTAAATTAGATGGAAAAAATTTACTTATAATTATTCCGGATTTAAATGTAATAATTACTAACGTGATGAGAGTTAGTAATTATTAATGATAATTATGTTGAATATTACTTAGTGAGTAATGTAATATAGGATTAAGAAAATATTATTATGGCCAGGAGTGAAAAAATACGGCAGTTACAATATACTTAGTTAGGATGCGCATCTGAGTCATGTCGGTATTACCTTATTGGATTAAAAAGATAATTTATTTTTAAGGAACTCGTATCACTATTTCGAGTGCGCAGATGAGTCCGAAAGAGTCTAGATAGTCAGAAAACTCTACCCGGGTGTTTTATTTGGGTTTTGGGACAATTTAGGCCAAACTGACACCCCGAAGGGGTATTTTAGTCTTTTGAGAATTTTGGGAATTAAAATGGACGCAAATATAAAATTAAAAAGTAAGAGTACGTGGGTAATAGACCGTCTATGAGTTTTCAACCTACGTGAGAGAGAGAGAAAACCAAAGAGGAATAAAAAGAACTCTATAGGAGCCCAAGGATAAAGACTCAAGCTCTCACACCGAAAATTACACCAACGCGTAGATCGTAAAGAGAGGATCAGCCCTATACCAATTGCATCCCGCGAATTAGAGGTCCACAAAAAGGCAAGTGTTTATCTTGCTAAATTTTTAGAGCGTATATGATTCATGTTAATTTAGTGATGAAATAACCATGACATTATGAATTTGGGATTGAAATTTCGTATTAATATTTAATTGGGAGTATATGTTTGCATGTAGATGAATAACCATGATCTGGGTATGATACTTCTAGGTTTTATATGTGGTTTTGATGAAATTAAATCTGGGTTTAAATGATTACTAATGGAGGTTATGTGAAATTTAGGGCTTGTAGAAGATCTGAGAATTTAGTGAAATTCATGTTATAATTTAGGGATTGATGTTAAAAACGGATGGAAAAAGTATTCTAATACTAGGGGATGTAGGTTAGAGTTGTTGAATGTGAATTAGGATGAGTTTTGAAGTGATCTTGTGTTGAACAAATTGGAAAAATGTAACTTTTGGAAGATAGGGACGAACCCTGAATTCTCGTTTGAAGACCTGCCCAAGTAATTCGAACGACCTCATTCTAATGAGAGTTCGAACAAGAATTCAAACGAGATTATCAACGAACTTTTAGAGTTCGTTCGAAGTGAAAAACTCGTTCGAACGACCTCGTTCGAATGAGAATCCACAGGTTCTAACGAGATTTCAGAAACTCCAATTTTTTGCCAAAGTGAGTTAAAAATTCTTCTCGGTCCCTTAGTGAGAGAATAGGACCTACGATAATCAAGAGTAGCTTCGGTTTCATAATTTAGTAGTGAGAGGGATTATGTAACTACTAAGGTAATGGGTTAGAATTAGAGGACCGTAAAAAAATATACGATAGAGAGGTAAATTGTACAGTTGAAGTATTATGGGTAGTAGGGACGAATATACTACATATAAATTCAGGGACTTAGGTTGCGTGAATACCTAATGAATATAATAAGTTGTGTGTATACTTATTGATTGAACTATTATGTGTACGACATACCTACGTTGCTTGCTATCGAGCGTAGGTTGCGCATTGTAGGATTCTTAGTTGTACCACTATAGCATAGAACCTAAGTACGGGCTATCTGTGAGAATGATAGTGATGATGGTCGTATGGGTGCGTAGGTATGTGTGTAGCCCATAGAGTTGGAACTATGTTCGCCTCCAATATGTGTGTTTATTTTGGTGGTTCGCGAGAGATTTAACCTTTAGCCCTTTATGCAATGAGCAATGCACCAGGACATGATAGCAGAATATGCATGCACACCAGTTGTGTCTCGGGGTGAAGTATTGAATATATATATATATATATATATATATATATAACAGAGCATATGTATATATATACTTGTGATACTATCTACTGTGTGAATTAAGTATACATGTATAATAATGAAAGATGAAATGATTGAAGTTGGTAAACACTTTATCTATATTAAGTTAAAAGGGCGCTTATCCATATTAAAGAGGAATTAGTTATAGGCATTATGTATATATACTAAAGGAAATACATAGGAACTATACTGGGTAAAGATATGTTTAAAAAGGGCTAGTTAGCAAGGGAATATAAACTAGTAGGGTTCGATGGTACGTTAGGCGTGCACATTAGATGAGAGGTGAGCATCTCAATTGAGTACGACAATCTAACATGATTAATATACGTGTTATAAACTCATTTTAAGCACTTGCTGATTTTTAAACTCTTTTAAACTTGGGCTCTGACCCGTTTTCTGCAAATCTCTTTTCTTGTCAAATTATTTTAGGTGCCCATCCATAGGGACACCAAGCATAGGAGATCCACTCACTCGATGAGCTGTAGCTACTATTGATGTTACAGGACCTTGGTAGTAGACGCCTCTATGTCTATCGTTGCTTCTTTTTGAGTACTTTATTAGTTAGGGCATGTTGCCCCATTTCTATTCAGATGTTATGAGATTTTGGATTTAGTTCTTTACTTCTTTTAGTTGTGGATTTATTTCTGTTGACTTATTGTATTTGGGATTTTAGACTGGAAGTGTTTTCTCCAGTTCCATTTATTATTGCAGTTATTTTCCTCTCATATGAGATTTCTGTGAATGATGGATGTTTAATTATTCGTAGCCTAGTTTTATATAAATTAAAAGATAAAATTTTGACATCAAGCTTTTTAAATATTAGGTGGTTAGTTTTTAATAATAAAGTTTCAACAGTGATGCATGATCTGAACAAACCGGATATTCTGATTTAATTTTATAAAGGAGTGATCACCCAGTATTTAATTAGGCGGAGTGTCACAATTTATATGAAAAAATATTTAATTAAAATGCTAGAGTATATATATAGAAAAAAATATTTGAAAAACGTCGCTAATGCCGTTTAACACAAGGTTAAACTGTATAAGCAACTCCGAATGTTTGTTGGGAAAACCCTTTTCTTTTTGAAAATAAAAATTATAAACAAGATGAGTTTACAAAGAAACTTATGTACGAGAGTAATTAAGATTATGTAATCAGTTTTTAAAACTAAGGCAGTTTCAAAAATTCAGCACACTTAGATTTACAAACAGTCCTATAAAAATTACATATACAGTCTATATGCAGTGATTTTAATTCATTTCTTTCTCACAGAACTCAAATCCTTTTGACCTTTAAAGATAACCCAGATTCCACGGAGATCTTGCTTCAAAAATGAGACAAGACCATAATCAATCTCTTTTGAAAACATTTATGAGATTGAAACCCCTCCAAGTGTGAATCCAACTAGGTATGAATCAAGTTTCGTAAGAAAAGAAACCAGAAAACATTTTAAAAACCAAATCAGTAAGATTTTCTTAAATCAAGTATAAAAAATGCAGATCTAGTGAAAATGTAACATATAGTATGTAGATCTAACGTTTCTATGAAAAAGAAACTAGATCTTCACACAAATGTTTAAGTTGTGTACAAGATCTAAAGATCACGAGGTTACAGCAACACAAGAACAAACCACTCTCTCTCTCTCTCTCTCTCTCTCTCTCAAACACTCAGGTTGTGTTTGGGTTTGAATATGCGAAGGTTTGTTTCAGAGAAGGTGAACTGTTTAGGGTTAGGGTTAGGGTTTGGCTAACAGATTTTTCTTTCTCTCTCTTCTCTCTTTTCTTTTCTCTCTTCTCTCTTCTCTCTCACTTCTCTCTTCTCTCTTATTTTTTTCTCTCAGAAAGACGAATGACAAAAAGTTCTCTAAGGCTGAGAAGTGAAGGGTATATATAGTGCCTGGGGAAGGTTCTGGATGATCGAGGCAAATCAATGGTTGTGATGAAGTCTTGCAAGGTTTGACTTGATCCTATGGTTATAAAACAGCGGTGGATTAAGATGGTTCTGATTGGTTCAAAAGGTTTGCACTGGGATTAACTAAGAACGCATGCAGACCCTTGATAAGGAAAGATCCAACGATCACCAATGCAACTGGCTATCCTCTCACATAACAAACACAAACTAACGCACCAAAAGGATGACAAGTGTTGGCTGGTAAGAGGCTCTCACACGCGCGTCAAACAAATTACAAAACATCACCCTGAAGTCTCTAGCGCTTTGAGATCGTACCCAACCAGACATTTCAGTGAAAAATGAAGTTTCCAAAATGGTATATAAACCCCACAAATTTTATAAACCAATTTTATTAATAAAAACATTTGTTCAAAAATGTTTTAAAAAAATGTTTAAAAAGGTTTAAAATTATTTAAAAATTCCCAAAAAATTATTAAAGCACCAATTAAAGGGGAATTAAACACACACTCAATTTAAGGCAATATTAACACATGTATGCACTTCTAATTGTGTGTTGTATGATTCATTTTGTACCATCATTGATCTTTGAAGAGGATAAGAGAGTTAGGTTCTGAGGCTTTTTGGTTTCTAGGATGGACTACCAATTTTGTCAATATTTCCAAATTAGTTGAGCACTTATACAATGTAGACTTAAGCAAGTCAAAGGTATAAGGTGCTTCAATCTCCCCCTTTGGAAATATGAGACAAAATCTCCTTTAAGTTAGCTTAAAACTCGTAGGGAACCAAAAAAAATAAAACCTAGTCCTATACAAAAGATACTATCTACCCAATTCCTAGAAAGTCAAAAATTACATAACTCAACTATTTACAAACTTTTACACTAGAAGCGGTAGATAATCAGTAGAAGAGATTCCTGCAAATATACACACTAAGATCAAGCAGTTTAGATGAAACGTGAACAAAAAAAAAATGAACTCATAAAACTCAAATTTCTCCCCCATTTTGTCTCAAATGGACAAAGGGTAAAACTTAAGGTTTTAAGAGTTTAATCAGCGCATACCATGCCTATAGAATTTCGCAAATACAGAAATTTGTTATAGTCTAAAGGTTTAGTGAACATGTCTGCAAGTTGCAGATCAGTAGGCAGGTAATGAATTTCTAATTCCTTAGTTTCAACAAGTTCACGAATAAAATGATGCCTTATTTTAATATGTTTAGTTCGCGAGTGTTGAACCGGGTTTTTAGATATGTTAATGGCGCTTTGATTGTCACAATACAATTGTAATTGTTCTTCTTTAATCCCATAATCACTTAACATCTATTTGATCCATAACAATTGAGCACAGCAACTTCTTGCTGCTATATATTCGGACTCAGCCGTAGATAATGATGTGCAATTCTGTTTTTTGCTACTCCAACCAACTAAATTATTGCCGACATAATAACAGGCACCTGATGTACTTTTACTATCATCAGTACAACCGGCCCAGTCAGCATCAGTATACCCTATGATGGTGCTACAGGTATCCTTAGTGTACCTAAGTCCAAGGTTAAGAGTGCCTTTTATGTACTTTATTATACGTTTTACACTCAATAAATGGCTCTCTTTAGGGTTATTCTGGTAACGAGCGCACAGACATACAGCATACATTATGTCTGATCGTGAGGCAGTTAGGTAGAGTAGGCTACCAATCATACTACGATAGAGTGTGGAATCAACTGACTTACCAGTTTCATCTTTACATAATTTAACAGTAGTACTCATAGGTGTTTTGGCAACTTTAGCATTTTCTAAGCCAAATTTCTTCAAGGTCTAAGGCATACTTGGTTTGAGATACAAAAAGACCATCAGAATTCTATTTCACTTGAAATCCTAAGAAAAGTTGTAGCTCCCCCATAAGGGACATGTGGAATTCCTTATGCATACTAGCAGAAAAGGATTTAACTTCAGAGTTTGAAGTTGACCCGAAAATGATGTCGTCTACATAGACTTGGGCTATAATAATGTTTTTGTCAAAATGTTTGACAAAGAGAGTCTGGTCATTTCCTCCTCTCTTAAAACCCTTATCCAACAAAAAGTTGGAAAGGCGTTCATACCAAGCTCTAGGAGCTTGTTTTAAGCCATACAAAGCCTTTTTCAGACGAAAGACGTGGTTAGGGTATTTAGGATCAATGAACCCTTTGGGTTGTTCTACATATGTTTCTTCGGATAGAATACCATTTAGGAAAGCAGATTTGACGTCCATTTGATAAAGTGTGAATTTTAAGTAACACGCTATGGCGAAAAGAAGTCGAACAGATTCAAGACGAGTGACAGGGGAAAAAGTCTCGCTGAAATCTATCCCTTATATTTGAGAGTAGCCTTGAGCAACTAGTCTAGCTTTGTTTATAAGGATTACCCCATTTTCATCAGATTTGTTCTTGAAAATCCAACGTGTTCCAATAACATTTTTATTTTGAGGCCGAGGTACAAGATACCAGACATCGTGAATGACAAATTGTAAAAGTTCTTCCTGCATAGCAGAAATCCAGTGTGCGTCATTCAATGCTTCATTAACATTTTTCGGTTCCACAAGGGAGACGAAACATGCGTAATTAGCATAATTTCTTAACTGGGATCTAGTACGAACTGGCTCATTAGGATTACCGACCACGTTGTCAATGGGATGATCTTTAGATACCCAGCCAGGTACTTCTGGACTCTCAATGGTAATGAGTCATCTATTTCTGGTGAATCAGTTTTGAAATCATTTTCAGATTCAACCACAATAGGTGATTCAGATATCTTATTTTCGACAATAGTGTCACTTACAATTACATTTATCGATTCCATAACAGCCTTAGTACGAAGATTGTATATACGATAAGCACGACTGTTTGGAGAGTATCCTAAGAAGATGGCTTTATCACCACGAGTTTCGAATTTAGACAGATGTTCTCTATCTTTACAGACATAACACTGACTTCCAAAGGTTCTTAGGTATTTCAGATTAGGCTTCTTACCGTACCACAACTCATAAGGGGTTTGTTTAGAGTTTTTCCTAAGATAGACCCTATTAGTGATGTGACAGGCAGTTCTAATGGATTCTACCCAAAAGTATTTAGGTAGGGATATGGCATGCAACATGACACGTGCCATCTCTTGAAGAGTTCGGTTTTTCCTTTCAGCAATGCCATTCTGCTGAGGAGTTTTAGGTGCACTAAATTCATGTTTGTAACCGTTGTAGTCACAATATTCAACTATTCCTGCGTCTATGAACTCTCCCCCTCTATCACTACGAATGCGATTGACTTGTGTGTCCTTCTCATTTTCAATTCTTAATAGAATTTTTAAAAAATTATGAAACGTGTCAGATTTATGTTTTAAGAAAGCAACCCAAGTGAATCGTGTAAAATCATCAACCATGACAAGGATATAACTGTGTCCACAAAGACTAACAGTTCTAGACGGACCAATAAGGTCCATATGGATGAGATCTAAAGGTCTAGAGGTGAGGATGTCTTTAACCTTTTTATGCGAAGTCTTAACTATTTTTCCTTCCTGGCAATGACCACAGACAATACTGGAAATAGGTTTAATTTTAGGAATACCTCTGACAATCTCTTGACTAGACAATCTACCAAGGATATCATAACTTAAGTGACCCATACGATTATGCCAGATTTCATTGTCATCCATTCTGACAATGTTACAGGTTTCAGAACTAGTCTTGACAGTGTAACAATTGTCAGGTGTTCTAAATCCTGTAATAATGCATTCACCTTTATCATTTAGAATTTTACAATTGTTCTTTGAAAAGGTGACAGTATGGTCAGAGTCACAAAATTGTGATATACTTAGGAGGTTGGCTTTAAGGCCTTTAACTAACAGAACATTTTCGAGAACAGACATTCCATCTTCTTTTAGGGTTCCTTTACCTATGATCTGAGATGAAACACCATCACCAAAAACTACTTTCCCACCAGCAAATCTAGTTTTGTTTAAAAGTTTGGTTTCATCTCCTGTCATATGTTTGGAGCATCCTGAATCTAAATACCAACCAGATGAAGTGTGTTCAGCTTTTAAAGCAGTAATAACAATGTTACACTTCATTTGGGGTAAAAGATCATATTTTCTAACCCAAATAGCTCTAGTTTTAATTTTGCGCAAGTTTGCCCTCATTTGATAAAATTTTCGAGACACAGTTTTTTGTCGAAAAACATTTGGAGCAGCAAACTGATTGTTTTGAAAAAGTTGAGCTTTTGGTTTAGGAAAGTTTCTGGGAGCCTTTCTCTTAAATGAACTCTTAGTTTTGGTCTTTCTATTTCTGTAGTTAGAGTTCTTATCAGGTTGTCTTGGAAGGACATAATTGTTACGACTTTGCCTAGAATAGTTAAAGTTCTTGTAGACAGAAGTGTTGTAAACAGGGGTATTTAGACGCCTAGCATAACAACCTTCAAAGGAATGACCATAAATGTCACAGTAGGAGCAATATTGATTGCTTGAGGGATGAATTTCCTTAGGAAAACTTCTAAAGATAGGTTTGACAGCATTCTGTTCAGAAGTGTTCTTCCTAGGAGGTATGGTCTTAAAGGTAGAATCAGCCTTTCTGATCAAAGGACAGACGTATTTAGTCTTAAGTGCAGTTTCAGCCTTAGAAGTACTAGACTCTCCAATGTCTTTCTGTTGTTGTTTTTGATCAAATTCATTTTTAATCAAATGAAAGTCTGGACATGTTTCAATTGGTCTTTTGCCCCCAAACACAAACTTAATAGGTTCAAGTTTAGTAGTTTGTGGTTTGTTCTTAGGGCAAAATCCAATACCGGTTCTATCATCATAATTGGTCTTGGAGTCAACAACAAAGTCAGTAAAGCAATTTGAATTGTTTTCAAACTTAGAAAACTTTTTGAAAACAGTAGATGTCTTTGTTTTTGCTTCCTCCAATTCTAATAATGTTCCCTTATATTTCATTTCCATAATTTCATTAGTTTTAGTCAACTCTTTTAATTTTTGATCAAAAGTTTCAATTTCAGATTGATGAGTCAGACACTGGTTAGTGTACTCTTCAGCATTCAACTTTACAATAAGACTTAGATCATCTAATTTCTTAGTCAGGTCTCTAACAGTCTTCTCCAATCTAGTGCCTTTTTTAAGAGTTTTAGCATACAAGGTATGGATATCTGGGAGGTCATCTGTGTCTGAGTCGCTAAGTGAAGTGTGTGTAGTGACCCCTAACGATTCAGTTTTAGTACTCACGCACCCATTTGCATCGTCATTATCGAGATCACTTTGACTCACACACACGGAACTAGAACTAGCAACATTTTCAGACAATAAAGCATCTAGGCCAATCAAAGGAGTATTCACACAAGCAAGAGTAGTAGCATCATTATCACACACATGCATATCATCATTGTAAATGATCTTAGCATAAAAGGACATGCAAGGGTCAAGTACATTAGATGACTCAAGTTCCTCTTCATCAGAGTCACTTGAATCATTCCAAGTTTTACAGACATTGGCTCTATTGTGTGTGTTGGCTTTATTCACATTAACTCTGCAGTCGTGTGCAATGTGACCTAGTTTCCCACATCTAAAACATTCAATCTTTTTAAGGTCTCTAGTGGGTCTGGAATTGTTGTCCTTAGGATGTTTGTCAAGTCCTCTCTCATGAGGTTTGGGATTATACAGAGTAGGATAATTAGGCTTGCCTTGTTTAGTAGCCTGTTTGTTTCGAAATTTGACAATTTTCTTAAATTGTTTAGACATTAAGGCAATCTGATTATCTGATTATCTAGTTTGTCTATATCACACTCCTCATCAGAGTCAGAGTTGGTCAAATTGGACTCAAGTTTGGGTATCTTAGAGGCAAAACTCAAGTTAGAGTTAGGTTGTTTTCTTTGAGAATGATTCAATTGTTTCTTAAAGTCTAATTCCATTTCCACAGTCCTAAGTTTGCTACTGAGTAACTCAGGGGTAAGGTTTTGATCATTCATTTCCTCAATAGCATACGTCTTACTGTCAAACTTTTGTGGTAATGACCTTAGAATTTTAGAGACAATTTCATTTCTATCATAAGTAATACCATTAGCATGCAACTTAGTGACTATATCAGTTAAGTTCATGAAAAAATCATCAAAAGATTCAGAGTCAGGCATGATTAAAGAGTTGTACTGCTAGATAAGCATTTGAGTTTTAGCAGCTTTAACTCTTGAGTCTCCTTCATGGGCAGTGATTAATGTGTCCCAAGCTTCCTTAGAAGTGGCACAAGATGAGATTCTCTTGAACTCATACTCATTAATGGACATAAAAATGGCATTCTTGCCTTTATTGTTATTTCGAGAAATGGTTTTCTCTTCTTGGGTAAATTCATTTAAGATTTTCTTTACCCTCTCATCACTTCCTTCAGTGGCTGGTTTAGTAGGATAAGTGTATCCATTTTCGATAATGTCCCAGACATCATCTCCTAAAGTCCCTTGGATGAAGGCAACCATTCTTACTTTCCAGTAAGCAAAGTTGTTTCCATCAAAGAGTGGAGGTCTGGACAGATTACCAAACCTTTCATTCTTCTCGTCCATAGTTAGGTTTTTCAGAAAACGATTTCAGAAACACAAGATCTTTTGAAGTAAAGTTAACAGGGCTCTGATACCAATTGAAAAACGTCGCTAATGCCGTTTAACACAAGGTTAAACTGTATAAGCAACTCCGAATGTTTGTTGGAGAAACCCTTTTCTTTTCGAAAATAAAAATTATAAACAAGATGAGTTTACAAAGAAACTTATGTACGAGAGTAATTAAGATTATGTAATCAGTTTTTAAAACTAAGGCAGTTTCAAAAATTCAGCACACTTAGATTTACAAACAGTCCTATAAAAATTACATATACAGTCTATATGCAGTGATTTTAATTCATTTCTTTCTCACAGAACTCAAATCCTTTTGACCTTTAAAGATAACCCAGATTCCACGGAGATCTTGCTTCAAAAATCGGACAAGACCTTAATCAATCTCTTTTGAAAACATTTATGAGATTGAAACCCCTCCAAGTGTGAATCCAACTAGGTCTGAATCAAGTTTCGTAAGAAAAGAAACCAAAAAACATTTTAAAAACCAAATCAGTAAGATTTTCTTAAATCAAGTATAAAAAATGCAGATCTAGTGAAAATGTAACATATAGTATGCAGATCTAACGTTTCTATGAAAAAGAAACTAGATCTTCACACAAATGTTTAAGTTGTGTACAAGATCTAAAGATCACGAGGTTACAGCAACACAAGAACAAACCTCTCTCTCTCTCTCTCTCTCTCTCTCTCTCTCTCTCTCTCTCTCTCAAACACTCATGATGTTGTGTTTGGGTTTGAATATGCGAAGGTTTGTTTCAGAGAAGGTGAACTGTTTAGGGTTAGGGTTAGGGTTTGGCTAACAGGTTTTTCTTTCTCTCTCTTCTCTCTTTTCTTTTCTCTCTTCTCTCTCACTTCTCTCTTCTCTCTTATTTTTTTTCTCTCAGAAAGACGAATGACAAAAAGTTCTCTAAGGCTGAGAAGTGAAGGGTATATATAGTGCCTGGGGAAGGTTATGGATGATCGAGGCAAATCAATGGTTGTGATGAAGTCTTGCAAGGTTTGACTTGATCCTATGGTTATAAAACAGCGGTGGATTAAGATGGTTCTGATTGGTTCAAAAGGTTTGCACTGGGATTAACTAAGAACACATGCAGACCCTTGATAAGGAAAGATCCAACGATCACCAATGCAACTGGCTATCCTCTCACATAACAAACACAAACTAACGCACCAAAAGGATGACAAGTGTTGGCTGGTAAGAGGCTCTCACACGCACGTCAAACAAATTACAAAACATCACCCTGAAGTCTCTAGCGCTTTGAGATCGTACCCAACCAAACATTTCAGTGAAAAATGAAGTTTCCAAAATGGTATATAAACCCCACAAATTTTATAAACCAATTTTATTAATAAAAACATTTGTTCAAAAATGTTTTAAAAAAATGTTTAAAAAGGTTTAAAATTATTTAAAAATTCCCAAAAAATTATTAAAGCACCAATTAAAGGGGAATTAAACACACACTCAATTTAAGGCAATATTAACACATGTATGCACTTCTAATTGTGTGTTGTGTGATTCATTTTGTACCATCATTGATCTTTGAAGAGGATAACAGAGTTAGGTTCTGGGGCTTTTTGGTTTCTAGGATGGACTACCAATTTTGTCAATATTTCCAAATTAGTTGAGCACTTATACAATGTAGACTTAAGCAAGTCAAAGGTATAAGGTGCTTCAATATTTAAATGTTTAAAGTTAAATCTGATTTTTATTTTTTACTAAAATGTTTAATCCAACAAAATTTTAAACATTTGAAATGATATGCAAATGTAATGTCGTGTCATGTCCTACGTTACAAACTAAATCCTATGAGCCAATGGAAGTTACCTTTTCTGGAATGTCGGACCAAGTCAAGAACACATTTGATGTAGATGGCCATAGAGAGCCTGGCGTAGGTATGCGAGACACAATCCTAATTACATAAAGTATTTTGTCAAAATTCAAGCCCAATTAGCTGAAGGTTTATATAGCTAAAGCACGAAAAATAAACCCTAGAAGTGCTCTATATAGGTACCTTCAAACTCCCCCATTGGACTAATTTTGACAAAACTCTTGAGTGTATCAAATGATATACTAAGGCAAATAATTCCTAAAAACTCCTATACAAAAGAGTATCTAACTACCCACCCATCCCAGAAATGAAAAAGACTTAACTCATGAAACCGACGAGAATACCTGCGAAGCATAAATACACTTTATGTTAAGAAATCAAGTTAGTACCACTTTCTCTACCAAAATATTTGAAGACAGAATTAAATGTATAGGAAATAATAAAACAGGATATGTATGAAGAATATCAACAACACAACAAGAATAGGTACTCAATTCTCTTCCATTTTGGCTAAATTAGACAATGGTAAGAGAAAATAATAAATGTTTGTAGGTTGCAGAATAAATGTCTCCTACATTAAACATGGTTTTAAGAGATATCGGTTATTAGTAGATATCTTTATCCTAAAACCTCAGAGATATTGATAAACAAGATGCAGAATAAACATAAACTAATTATCGAGTACGGTCATTCCTATCATGTGTCGCAATCTTTCAAATTTTGATTTATCTAACGATTTTGTAAAAATATTAGCGAGTTGTTTATCGGTCGTAATATGTTCTATAATGAGCTCTTTCGATTGTACCAACTCACAAATGAAGTTATGTCTGATTTTAATGTGTTTAGTTCTACTATGCTGGACAGGATTTTTGGCTATGCAAATAGTGCTCTCATTATCACAATAAAGGTGCACAGGATTTTTGTGCAACAAGCCTAGCTTTGTTTAGAATGACTTTCCCACTTTCATCGGTAATATTTTTGAAAATCCATTTTGTACCGATTACTTTGATATCCTTGGGACTCATAACTAGATACAATATGTCATGATCCATGAATTGATCTAACTCCTCTTGATTTACATCAACCCAATAAGAGTCTTGAAGTGCCTCATTAAATATTTTAGGTTCCTCGAGGGATACAGAAGCAGTCAAATGGGCTACTTTCCATAATTGGTTCCTAGTTCACACATGTTTAGAGATATCACCTACAATTTTAGAAGAGGGATGTTCTTTTGAAACCCAGTTAGGCACGATGGGGGTTGAATTTGGTAAAGATTCATCTTTCGTTGAATTTGGTATGTTTAACATATTTGTGTCTAAATCGATTTCAACAGGAGGATCTTTACTAATAGGCTCAACCGTGCTGTCAATTACTACTACATTAATGGACTCAACAATAGATTTGATTCTTAGATTGAAAACTCTATAAGCCTTGTTGTTCTGCGAATAGACAAGAAGAAGTGATTTATCCCGCTTGGCTCCAAATTTAGAAAGATTTTCACGATCATTGCAAACATAACAAATTGAGCCAAAGTTTCGAAAATATTTTACATTGGGCTTTTTGTTGAACCAAAACTCATAAGGGGTCATTTTGGTATTCTTCCTTAGATAAAAACGATTAATAATATGAACAACTATCATTCATGCTTCTTCCCAAAAATATAATGGTAGATTTTTAGCATGAACAAGGACTCTAGCCATTTCTTGTATGACTCTATTTTTTTGTTCCACAAACCCATTTTGTTGAGAAGTTTTTGGAGCATTAAACTTATGAGAGTAACCTTGGGCATCATAATATTCTATGACCCCAGTTTCTTTAAACTCACCACTTCTGTCAATTCGAATTCGTGTTACTTGGGTGTCTTTCTCATTTTAAAGTTTAGTCAAAATTTTAAGGAAATGATTAAAGGTGTCTGATTATTTTTAATGAAAGAAACCCATGTAAAATGATAGTAATCATCCATAATAACTAAAATATATGAATTTCTGTTTAAACTCACAGTCCTTGTTGGACCCATTAAATCCATGTGGAGAAGTTCTAAAGGAGTAGTGGTGTTGACATCTTTAAATTTCTTGTGAGGCGATTTGGTTATTTTACCCACTTGACATGGACCACAAACAGCAGTGGGAAACATCTTAATTTTTGGTAAGACTCTAACAAGATATTGCGATGACAATCGATTTAAAGTATCAAAACTGATATGACCCAACCTATTATGCCATAAGTCGAAATCATCTAAAAGTGTCATATTACAAGACAAAGCACCAGTTGCTTTATAAAAGTTGTTTACGGTACGATTACCTTTTATATAATCCTCTCCTGATTCGTTCAACACATGACAGGAGGTTGATGAAATTTTGACTTGGCAACCATTATCACAAAACTGACTGATAGAAAGAAAATTAACTCTCATCCCTTGAACTAACAACACGTCATGGATATTACGTAAACCCTCTTTGTTTATGATGCCTTTGCCATGATTTGGGAGGTCTTACCATATCCAAAGGTAACATGTCCACCTTTATAATGAGCAATATCCTTTAGTTTGGGGACATCCCCTGTTATATGGTGCGAACACCCACTATCACTCAAAGTACCAACCATCAGTTCTCATCTCAAAGTGTAGGGTTGTTAAAACCACAAGACTTTAAATGAAAATAATTCAGCTAGGGTCTTAGATCATCACTCCAGATCCATATAGGCAAGGTTTTGAAATTATTTTGTGCCTTATTTTGAGATCGGGAAGAGGTTTTGCCTATTGGTTTTGAATTACCATTAGTCTTGGGTTTAGGCTTACAAAACGAATGAAATGACCCAAAACCGTTAGAGGTTTTATTACAAAATCTCCAAACTTTTGAGTTAAAGTAAAAACCAGAATTTTGCTTACGAAACCTTAAGCACTCGGAGTTTAGGTGTCTAAAAACATCACATATAGAACATAATTTATTACATGAAAGCATGTCTGAATGATGAAGTGTTCTATCTATAGGCCTAACACAATCAGCATGAATTATAAGTTTCAAAGGTTCATAAGATCTCTTCGGAGGGGGAAAATAATTGGACGTTGAAGGCCCTACAAAGTTCTAAATGAAGCTATTAATGTCACTTTCATAGTCACTTTCAACTAGAACTTATTTTCCTTTATCCTTTTCAAATATCTTATGATCTAATGGAATATTCATTTCTTCTTGGGCTTTTACAAAGAGGATTGGTCTATTCGGATCAAATTTTTCAAGAGAACCATCATATCCAAACCCTCTAGTGTCACCACTATAACGTTTTTCGGCAAGCAGCTTGTCAAGGTCAAAGCATTCAATATCACGACTACGACACATTTTGAAAGATGTTTCACAAACTTCTTGAGATTTTTCAACTTGTAAAAGCGCTGCATTGTATTTTTCTTCTAAAGAAGACAAATTTTATTCCAATGTCATAATCGGATTTTTAAATACAAGTGATTGTTTTTCAAAATTGGTTTTGACATCACTCATTTCAATGGAATTTTGTTGAACAATCTTATATTGATTCTCTAGGTACTCGTTAAGAAGTTTAACCAAATTAGATAACTCTTGTCTATTTTGTAAGGTTCTGATATACAATTATAAATAATCATCATATCTAACAAAGTTTTCATTTTCATTGGTGTCCATGTGTGAATTGTTGCTATCATCAGATTTAGTATCATACATAGCACGTTTTGCATCAAACGGGACAGTTAATTCAACCATAGAAGGTTGTCTAGCTAATAAAGATTTAGGATCATCAATCAAATCAAGTACATTATTAGATTCAAATTCATCCTTAGAATCAGTCATACCAGCTAAGTACACGTCTCCGCAACAGTCATAAACTTCTCCTAAAAATGCAAGGCAATTTGAATCAGATTTTTCTTGTTTATCTTCGGATTCAGAATCAAAAGAATCATCCCAAGTTTTAGTTATGTGAGCCTTATGTTGCTTAGAGTGTTTGGACTATGGCTTATATCTACACTCAAAGATGAAGTGATGGAGTTTCCCATAATTATGACATGCCATCTTAGATTTATAAATCTTACTACTTCTACTATCATAATCAGGAATTTGTTTTGAATTTCTGTTAAGGGGCTGATTGAAATGACTAGATTGACTACTCGCTTGCATATGTCTCTTAGCAATAGTATATTAATGCTTTAAAACTTTCTTAAATTGAGAAGACATAAGAGCAAGTTGATTATCGATCTTATCAATTTCATCCGAATCCACATCAGATTCATTGTCCGACTCATATTGTTATTAAACTAACTTATGAACATGTTTATTAAGACATGCAGTTTTAAAAGAAATTTTAGATGAGTTAGTCAACTCATTCTTAGAATAAGAAGTAAGAGTCTTCCTAAAAGATGATTCAAGTTCCATAGTTTTCAATTTAGAGCTAAGCAATTCAAGTGTGAGAGATGGATCATTAATTTCTTCAATGATGTAATGTTTATGGTAAAATCAAGGTACAAGGGACCTTAAATTCTTAGCACAAACATCCTTATTAGAGTATTCAATTCCATTAGCATGCAATTGGTTAATTATATCAGTCAAATGCATGTAAAAATCATCAAACTGTTTGTTATCTTTCATAACTAACATATAATATTGTTGAACCAGCATTTAAGTTTTACATTGTTTTACCCTAGCATCACCCTCATGTGCTATTACTAAAGTATCCCAAGCATCATTACTAGTATTTCAATGACATATTCAATTCATTTTCACTAACACTCGTGGAAATTGCATTTTTGCCCTTATTATTAAAATTGCTTATCTTTTTCTGTTCCGGGCTTAATTCAGATGTTTTCGACTTTCTAAGGATAGTGTTACCTTCAGCTACAGGGATAGTGGGGGTGATTATAACCATTTTCAATTAAATCCCAAACATCGTCACCTAACATCCCCTAAATAAAAGCTACCATTCGAATCTTCCAGTATGGAAAATTAGTGCCATAAAAAATAGGTGGTCTACTGAAGTTTTCTAGCCTAAGCAACTGACTTGAATCATCCATTAAAAACAAGGTAAAAAGAGTTTGACAAACGTTTTGAAAATAGATCTGTTTAAAGTCTATCTCTGATACCACTTCAAAAACCCAACGAAGCGCAAATAGACTACGTGCGAAAGTAAACGATTGGCGAGTAAATGCAATTTACCTACAAGTTTTATATGTTATTCAAATAGGGACCAATTCAAACGTTTCATGAAATTGTTAACTCTATTAAAATTAATTAAGGATTATAAAGTTGATTTAAGTCCTAGTTATTATCTTTAGTTAAATATAGGTGATTTATAAGATAATAATCAATTCATTTTTAGGCGGATTTCCAAATCTTTGAACCTACTTTTTCGCGTGAGGTATGCAAAAAATGTAAAGCACGCAATATTTATTTAACATCGCAAACACCCTTCCCCGGGAAAAACGATGGACCCTCTATGATCACATAATCTACCAAGTCCACTAAAAACAAATCAATACGGAACGAGTTACAATCACACAACAAGACACAACTTGAACTAGATAGAAAATAGCTATTACCTTACCAAGCCTCTACAGTGGTTTCCTTTTTTGAATCTCATCTTCAACTTGGCTTTCATGTATTGCGTTCTTCACTTCCTAGATTTCCCTCTTGATTCCTTAGCGAAGGTCGGCTCAGTGCCTGTTGACTCTTATAGTGACGTGTAGATAGGCAGTCCTTTGTGATGTGTCTTATTCTATATGATACACTCACCCTTAATGTTACAAAGGGAATGATTATGCAACAAATTCTTTCCTAAATATTAGTCTCAACTTTTCTGTTCTTTCCTTCTATTTAATTCAAGTTGCCTTGAATTAACTCGGTTTTAGTTGACTTATTTAATCAAGAACAAATAAAGTTGATCTAATATATACACCAAAATATGTTCCTATGTGAAATAGTGTATAGAGAGTGATTTCAAAGTTATATGATCAATGTAATGAAAATTCCTAAAATCGCTTAAAAGATTAAGTAATCAAATAACACACAATAATATTCTTGACTGGAAAAAATGTAAACATATCAAGCATGCAGTCAAAAATCAAACACTATTTTTAAGACAAGATTTAGATTAAATCGTTTTAATCTATTATCCTTTTACTTCCACGTTCAACAGTCCAACAGGTTCGGATGCTTTATTAAGTCCAATTTGTTCTTGTTCTCAGTCCAAGTCCTTGGGCAAATATGCAGGGATAAGTTGGTATAATCCAAGGTCACGAATCCATGTTTAGGTAGGACAGTCCAGGTTAACCTTCTTATAGGAATAGATTCACAAAATGTATTAGGTTTAATTAACTAAACCTTAACTCTATTACTACCCAACTATCTTGAATAATTTTAAAACAGAAGGATTTAAAACTTAAGTTGATAAAGAGAACCACGAATACGCAGAACTAATTGTGGAAAAAACGGATCTAAAAAAATAGATCAAGTCATAACTAGTGAATATCTGTGTGTGATATGTGTGGTTAAGCATAATACCAAAACATGAAAGACTATAACAATTACAGTTTATCAAACTATGTACACAAATACTGTTTTCAGAAGGGTTGAACTAATCACAGCAAGAAAATAGGTTGAGTGTGTGTAGTGTACCATTAATAGAGTATAATAGCAACAATACAACACCAAATCAAATCTACAGAATAAATCTAAAATGAACACATACAAAACCAAGGAAATACAAACTTGGAAAAAAAAAATCGAGGAATTGAAATTGTAAATCATAAAAAAAATAACCTCGAGAGTCTCTCGTAAGTGTTGAGATGAATCAACCCTCTTCATGAAATATAAACTAACAATAGATCTTGAAAGTATGTGGTGTATAGACTCTAAAAAAATTAGTAGAGTTTTGCCACAAAAATATTTTTCTCGGACTAACAAATTAAGACCAAAAGAGTTCTATTTATTGAGAGACCAAAGGTGCTCTGATTGGTGGTTAAAAGAATCACATGGATTGTACCAAATTAGTAGGAATCGAAGATAAAATTTGATCTTATGGCCAGCAAGGAAACACAAAAGAAGTCCTTAAAATAGTGACACTAAAGGACAGTTGTAAGCCATTAAAAATATTACCGTTAAAACAACTGAAATGATGTCATTTAAAAACCTCTTGAAAACTGGTTTTATTTTTTACGGATTCCACGTATAGTAATATATATAATACCGTGGGCTGGTTTTAGACAAAAATCGACGACGTAGTTTCCCTCCAAAAGATTTCGATTATAAACAAAAATCGTGAGCAGTTTTTGAAAAAATAAGGGGCGATCAAGTCTCCACACCATCTAGTAACAACTAGGGGCTAATATATAAATATATATATAGTAAAGTGAAAACACACCAACTGTTATAGTTTAATCGACAACATGCCTAAAGCAACCAGCTAAGGGGTCATTCTCTAGGGAGAGGTGGCATTCCTTTTTGTGTTGTAAAACTAATGTCTCAATAGGCTACGGATGGGACAGTACAGCGAAGGACAAAATTTGCATGGCGTAGTACAAAAACTTACCATCTCAATACAAGTATCTAACCGGCAAATAATGGGCCATGCAAGCAAAAAAAATATGTATAATACAATACTTTACAAGAAATACACGCATACTTACATATTTAACTAACATACACTCGAATTAATTTTTTTTAGAATGAAATCAAATATCAAAATTAATTCTGAAATTTATATGAAAAACTATTTAATTAAAACGCTAGAGTATATATATACCAAAAAAATATTTAATTAAAATGCTACAAAGTAGGATAGTTTTTGAATTGCCTAGGCATAATAACGACTCAGATGTAGCCATATCACCCACTAAAAATCAAGGGCTGAGATTAAAAATTATACTTCAATTCAAAATTCAAAATTCTAATTTCCACCCATTTCAGCACTTTTTAGAGTTCCAGAGTACCCGCTCGACCAATTATTTAACCATACATCTGAAGGCGACTATATAGAGCACTCATACGGTTTGCTTTACATGCTTTAGCTATATAGACCTTCAGCTACGTGGACTTGAAGTTTGATAAAACATAACCATTATGCATTAAGTACAAAAATTTAGAAGCAAAAAACAATTAATACGGGACTTAGAATCGAAAGGAAAAAAATACAAACCACTACAACAAAGTATAAGTCAAATCTCAGAAACAAAGAATGTAAGGAACTCAAAACACATGTAAATTTAATGAAAATTGAAAAAAAGAGTCAATATGAGACTTTTTTTTATTTAAGATTTTTGTCAAATATAAGACATGGAACTACAAAATGATAAAATCGAAAATCATTTAACTTATCCAAAGAACCCCAAAAAATCCACCATCAACACAAATTTCAACATAAATTTACAGAGACCCCAAATAAGAATAGAAAGAAACATTCCAACTAGAAGAGAAAGTACATTAAAAATGAACCCCTATAAAGTTTTACACAACCTTTTTCAAGAAGATGTTATTTTCTCATACATATACATTATACTTGGTTTAAAATGTGAACCCATCATAATACTTGCACGCTTCCAGATAAACATCATCTAGGATTTTTAGATTATTTTCCATAAATGTCCATGTACTCAAGCTTTCGATATTAACAACCAACTTGATAGTGTTTGGACGGATCTAAATAATTTATGAAACAGGGGGACCCTATTCACACATTCCTCTTTGATAAAAAAAACTCACTTAACTATCATTATTATTATTTTGAATAGAAAATACAAAAACAAATCAAATTAATAAAGAAATTAGAAGAAAAAGATAGAATAAAACAACTAAATCTACATGTACAGCTAAAAAGTGGTTTTCTAACATTTGAAACTACTCGATCTAAATGGGTTTCATGTCTCTAAACCCTCTGAAAATGGATTGAAAATTGTAATCCGTTAAAAAGTAACCCTAAATGTCATAGATCTGAAATGATTAGAAGAAAAAAACTAAAAAAAATGGAGAAATGGATGAATACCTCTGGTTGTTATTTATTCTTGTTTGATTGGAAATGGGCGTGAAATAAATTTATGGGAATCTATGAAAAAATTGAATGGGTACATGTGAGGAGAGACATTGTGATAGTTTAAGGGTTCTTTACAAAGACAATACAAGAAGGAAAATATGGAAAATGAAAGGATTTAGTCATTAAGGATCTCGATTCTTCCCATACTTTAAGCCTTCACCCATTTATATCTCTACCTATTCAATGCCCATCAACACATGTTACTTTTCAATACCCATCAATTAATTAATTTATTGATTGAAAGTATGAGTTCAATAATTATCACAATAAACAATCCCAGAAAGTAAATATGAAAAGAAAGAAATAAAAAATCACGGAAAACATGTGATGTATATGGTTCGATAATTTGCCTATATCCACAGAGTAGTTACTGACTTCTTATTAGTGACTCTCAATTAATCAGAGTCCGATACCCTTTGCCCTGACTCAGGTTTTACATATATAGTTGTTATTCTAAGCCATTTAATTGTACAAGTAACTCAACCAGCTTGAGGATAGCTCTCAGGTATCCTTAAATACTCCCTGAGATTGTTAGTAATCGATTCGAGTCTATATCCATGCATTTAAGTGCATGTTAAATATACGGGTCTAAATTAAATATTTGAGTTAGGTTGGGCAGTCCACTTTGCATGCTGGGTTGGTAGACAGTATCAGTGGCTTGAAGAACAAATAAGCCCCCACAATCGCCCCAAAAATCATTGGGCTGAAATGATAGGCCAATAGATTTTAAGTGAGTTCAAGGCCCAAGGTCTAGAACTATTTTAAAATTGGCATGGCATTCTAGTAATAGTTATGAACTTCCTGAGAATACGCTCATCTGAGTAGATATGTGAAGCATCAGGATCTTTATTACGAATTGCCCTTTCATCATTAGCGTTAAGTTCAAATTTGGTTAAGTTGTATCAACTGTTATTTTTCCACCGTTTCATCTCCACGAACTTGTTACTGAATCTTCTCTCTTTCCCTTTATATATCTAGAGCTTTCTCCCATCATTTTTGCTCGTAAGTTCCTCTAACATGCTTCTTTTACTCATCATTTTGGTTGATTTTCTTTGTTGTTTGAAGCTTTCTCTCCATAGAACCTTTCAAGGAAAACTTGTTGTGGAGTTCAAAGAATCATATGGTATTCCTGAGTGGGTACAAATTTACTATGTCCCTATGCTTAAGGATGTCCAGGACATAGAAAATGGACACTAGATTCACACTCTTCTTCTTGTTTAGGAGGTTTAACTTCCCCCAAACCCCTTATTTTTTATATTTTTAAAATTATTTTGAGGTTGTCACTGCTCATTATGCCCCAAACACTTGGTAAATAGTGAATAGGGTAAATAGAATCAATGAATTATATGGGACCAACTTGGGGCTCCTAGAAATTTGTTATTACTATGTTTAGTCGCACACCAATGATGGTGTTCTATACCTGAAGGCAAGGAAGGTTGATAAGGTTTTGGTCGTAAATCGTCCCTACTCCTATAAATGATATTAGGAACAAGGTTCCATTATTAGGAATTGATAACATCCTCCCACACCTGAGGTCAAAAGGTACCGGCGTACCTTATGCCCAGACTAGAGGGAGGACTATATAGGTCGCTACCTCTTTTACTTCTGTCAACTTGTTTAATTCTTTTCTGATATTTCCTTTTTGTCTTCTATTCTGTACTTCTTCCTCTATTATGCAGCTCGCACCAAGAAATAAAAGCCTTTTCTCCGAGAGCTAAAGGTTGCTGATCTTCTAAAGGCCTGGAAGATTAGAGATAGGTTGTCTGGCGACGAGCATCCTTGTTCAATAACCTATCTTCTGGACTATACAAATACCACTTCAAGTTTTATTGCTTGGTCGATAAATAAGATCCCAGTCTTAAATATTTTGGATGAGGAATCCTCTAGTTTATGTTGGACAATTGAGATAGAAAAAGAAAAGGAAGAAGTGAATAGAGACGAATTAGTAGAAGAAG
This sequence comes from Sambucus nigra, assembly GCA_949130495.1. Taxonomy (NCBI): domain Eukaryota; kingdom Viridiplantae; phylum Streptophyta; class Magnoliopsida; order Dipsacales; family Adoxaceae; genus Sambucus; species Sambucus nigra. The sequence goes on from OX422212.1 coordinate 34,736,316, forward strand.
AAGACATGACTCCCTTGACGAGGATATTGGTTCTCCCAGATGATGAAGACCAAGTCTTGTTGTCCAATAGGGTCAAGTCCCTCAAATAATTTTAGAGGGATACATGATTTGTCTCGAATCATTGCACATATACCCTCGAAACTTATCTATTTTAAGCTCCTAGGGTACTTTAATTCCCATTATTATGCTCATTAACTAGACAACCTCTGTTTTATATGCTAACATGTTATTTGAGGTATTATTGAGCTTTTATAGGAGGTACGGTGCTTAGTGTGAAGTTTGGGCACATTCCGATAAACTTACATAGAAGTTTGCATGTTTAAGGGCATTATCGTAATTTCACACTTTGGAATTTTTGACACCAAAGTTTAAGCTCCCAGGCCAAGATTTGTGTGGCTGTGAACGGTGCTCGAATCGAATTCCAAACAAAGAATCCACGGACCTTTAATCGGGGAAGAATTATAAAGGGAATTTATATTTATTAATTTAAATACTAACATTTTACGTAATACCTCCATGTCCATTTTCTCTTTTACCCACTTTTGCAACACACTTCAAACAAAAATGGTGATTTCATGGAGATAGCTTGGGTTTGTGCTTGAGTTTTGGCCACATAACTTGCGTTGGTTTTTGGAAGGAATTGGGGTTCGGGTTTTTGGCCCCGCACATGTGGGAGTGGCGATCTTTGGCCAATTTCACGAAATGGGTTTCTGGCCATTAATGGAGGAGTTGTTGATTTTTGGCCACACACGATTTTGGCAGGTATCGAAGTTGCATTAATGGATGTAGCAGATCCACGGCCTGATATAAGTGGGTCTTCGGCTTTGCCCCATGGAGCTTTCGGTTATTACAGCAAAGAGGTTGTAGTGGGTTGCTGTCACGACCGGTCGACTGGCTGCCAACCCGCTATCGATCGGTTTTTGAGATTTGTTCCTTGTGTGAAAATAGTAGACTCTCCCCTTTCTCACCGATCGAACGACCATGCTCCGACGGTCGATCGATCCCCTATTTCTAGTTTAGCCGAAACCTGTTTCTCTTTTTCTTTCTTTTTTCCATGAATTTTATTTATTAATTGTAACTTATCCCCGTTTTTATTTTATTATATATTTTTCTTTTCTTTTTTTTCCAACTTAGTATATAAAGGGAGGTTTGGTTAATTTGAAAAAAAATACACTGATAATATCTAGTTTTTCTCTCTTCTTAGTTTTAGTTTTAGGGTTAAAGAGAACTTTGGGGGTTTATTTGTGGAGTCTCCCTCCTCCATTTTTGTTGGTTTGTACCCATTAATATAAGTGTTTTCACTATTCATCTTCTTCTTCCCCACTTATTTATGTTGTGTCCATTTTTTTTATGCTTCATTTATTTCTTGCCTAGTTAACTTTCTGTAGTTAATTTAATTAGTTGTGCTTAATTTATGTTGTTCATCATGTTTAGTGACTAATTTAAATTAGGCTGTGTTGGATTGAACCCACCTAGGGTTTATTGGTTGATTTTCTTTGGTGATGGTATTTCATGGGTTTATTTCGATGGTTGTCCTAGTTTTTATGCCTAGGAGATTTAACGGGGTATATCACGTATGCTCCGTATTTACGACATTGCGTACATAATTTTCGGGGTATTTGTTAACGCCAAAATTATAGTAGTCTTTTATGAGAATTTAGGGGTGTGTCAACTCTTAATTTAATTAATTGATAAAATGAGATGCAATCTTAATAACTTGTTCATCGAGGGAAAAATCGAGCGTCCATGTAAATACGTCGATTGTTGTTATCGGCGTCTGACCACAATACAAAAAAAACTAAACTTTAACTATACTCTTATGGAGTATAGCGGCTAGTCTGGGTATCGAATCCACAGAGAATGTTTGATAGATTTTAATTGATTTATTACTTCAAAAATAAAGTGTAAAAGATGATGATGGGGTGAGAAAGGAAAAAAAGGGGAAAAATAAAGAAGTTAACTAAACCTAATTAAAACTAACAAAATACGGATTAATTAGAGATAAAGATTAAATAAAATCCCCCAAATCCTATTACATTTACCGGTAGTAAAACTAGCTGGAATTAGATGATTGATTAAAATCGATCTTTATTAATCTCAAGCATTACATATATGAGAGTACTAGCCCGCATCATACATAATCAAGAGCAAGAACAAAGCGGTGTTGAAATAGCTAACACGTGTGTCACACTCTTAAACAACTCGTTTACCTAGGGCAGATGAGGTTACAAGACCTACGATGGTTGTGATCACTACACAACACGATTCAATCATTATTTAATTCGAAGACATATTTTTTATACGAGCAAACTACATCGGGTTGGGTTCATGCACCCTAACCCTTAGAAATTTATCTATACATGAATAAACTATGCTTGAACAAGAAATTTATATTGCATGAATTCATAATTGTGTGAAAAATGAGATTAAACATGAGAAATAATAATAAAAGTGGTGGAAATAAAGGTTACCAAGATTGAAGAACAAGAACATGCAAGAAGAAATCAAAGCTTGAAGAAAAAATGGAAAAGCTCTTGAATTAAAGGTGAAAAATATGTAAATTCTTGTTGTAGATATTCTTTCTTGTTATGGAGATTTTCATGAATGAAATCTGAATAAAAAGATTCATAATATGACTATATATAAGTCTTGGGTCGTTTAGAAGAGTCCCCAAAGCATAAAACTCTTTTGGCTAAAAGATAATAACAAAATAAAAATCCCGCTTATGGAAATTTGTCACATTTTAAAAGCGTTAATAATTTTGTAATGGATCTGGAGCGTGACAAAAGGCGAACCGGTTCGGGTCCTGGGTGAACCGGTTCAGATTTTCAAAATGGCCAAGCCTTGGTCGCCTCTTTCTCATTTGGATTTTGCGATTTGGTTCTCAATCTTCAAACTCACATAACTTCTTCATCGTAGCTTGGATTGGGGTGCCGTTTTTTCCAATGTTCTTGTAATTTCAAGATCGTCAACTTTCCCCACCTCCGGACTAAGGATGAAAAATTACGAAAATGACCTTGAACTCCCCATTTCTTAGGTTCTTTCACTGTTTCGAGTTCTCTTTCGCACTTTCTTGCATGACATACCTGTAAAACACATAACAAATACAAAAAACATGAAATACTTGCCAAAAAGGGTTATTAGCATAAATATGAGATAAATCTAAGCTATTTACACCGCACGGGACAATAAAAATGCCTAAATTATGAGGATAAACACTTAGAATTCACGCCGAATCACTTGTGATCCCATGTAACCATTTATACCAATTAACTCAGGGTGAGGGATATCCGATGCAACCTATAGTTTTTATTCTCTTGTTAATCGTAGTTTAAATAGACTCGCCTAGTATAATCTTTTCTCTTTGTTATCTTTTCATTTTTGTTAAAATTACTTTTTACACTTTTATTCTTGAAGTATTAAATTGATTAATATTCTAGCAACTCGTCTATATGATTTGATACCTAGACTGGTCGTTATACTCCCTTAAAAGAGGGTAGTCATAGTTTAGTTTTTTGCATAGCGGTGGGAGCCAAAAAGAAACAACAGATGCGTAGGTGACTCTTGCACCGCGGTTTCCCCCTTGTTATCAATACCCTTAAAATCAGTGGTTCCAGCTCTGGAACCAAGGAGAAGGAGACGGAGGTAGAGGAGAATAAGAGAGAAGAGAAGAGAAGATAAGAGAAGAAGAGCGGAGGAGGGAGGAGGAGATAAAGAGAGATAAGGAGACGAAGAAGAAACGGGCCTTTAAAGCACTAGCTAAGTCCTTCATTTCCCTTTCTATTATTGCACAGGGGGCTAACATAGCCAACACCCCATATTTTTCCCCTAACTTGCTAAAGGGGCAGTGCTTGCGGTCAATCAAGAGCGCTCATGAAGACTGGGATCATATCATCTTGCACTCAAATCTACATAGGCGCTTGCCTTGGTAAGTAATATCTCTTATGCTAGTCATTTCACTTTTTTCAACTTTTACGCATCGATATTTTTAGTTTACGGAAGACTTAACCACACTTTAGGATGGTCGTGCCAACCACTCGAAAAAAAACCAGAAGCTAAATGAAGACCTGAGGAAGTCCCAAAAAAGACTTATCTGATGCTCAGGCTATCTTTGAGCAAGAAAGGGGAAAGACGATGAAGTATTTGGACGAACCGAGGAAGTCCAATGGCCTTATAATTGAGGGAAAAGAGAAGTTGGTGGTGAAGAACCTTAATGTGGCTAGGAAGGTACAGAAGCTATAGGGCAAGGTCCCAGGCATCAAGGAGAGAAACTATGTGGATAGCTAGAACACATCCTATGCCGATATTGAGATTCAAATCGGTTATGCTAAAGAACTCTACTTTAAAAAGAGCTAGTATAAAGCCTTGGGGGCGGTGGGAGTCCCATCAAAGTTTAAACTATACAAGATTTATCTCCTAACTCCTTCTCTTATTACTAAAGAGGAGCTTCCTGCTGTACAGTCTGCCAACCAGGCTGAAAAAGAGCCAGATAAAGTCGAGATGATTGCTAATCAAGAAAAGAGAGTTGTGGAGAAGGGGAAAGATCCATAGAACTGTGATAAGGTGAAGGAGTGAAGTCCCTTAGTCTTAGCGCTTTCCTTTATTTTATTCAAATGTTGCAACTTTTTCCTTTCTCTAGCTGTACTAGCTCTTACCTCCCTCCCGAATTAATAAAAAATATTTTCCTCTTTACTATTATTTTACTTTTCTTTTTGTAGATGTTCTCTATATTTGTTATTTGTTTTGTTGCTTGTAGCTTATCATTCTGGAGGGCTATACATCTCTTTCCTCAAATATAGGGAAGTTTATAGGCCAATGTATGAGTAGGCAAGCTCCTCGGGCCTTTTTAAAGGTCTTCTAACAACTGAAGGTAAGAACGATAGTGTATAAGGACCACTCTGAACTGGTTTCCAAGCTAAAGGATGACCTCCAGACTATAGAGGGTATTGATTTCTCCATGAAGGAGGAAATAAATGGTCTGAATGCCCAGCTTGTAGTGAACAGGGATGTGGTCCAGGTCAGTGAGCTGATTCAGGATGAGAATGATGCCTTAAAGAAGTAATTCACTGAGCTAAATAAGGATTTTCAATGAAAATGGTCTTCAGAGAGATATCAAGGGGCTTAGGTTCCTGTTTAGGATGGGCCCTCGAGCTGTATGGTCAGAAGGATATGATGAGGTTTGGTAGGACACTCTTGTGAGGCAGCAAGAAGCCCATGATATTTTATATAAACATGGGTGGTTAAATGCCCTCAAAGTGCTGAAGGACCTGAGAGAGTTCCAGTTGGGGTGCATGTATCAAGTGGATTGCCCAACCTACCGCTGAACTTCTTTTACGAAGGACGAGAAGTGGGTTCCCTTAGGTTCTATCCCCCAGCAGTTGCTGAATGATTTTTTAATGGATCCCGGCATTGTGGAAGGGTTCGCCCCCAATTAGATGACCATCGAAGAAGGTAAATAGTAGACTTTTTGGCTCGCCACTCATGAACACTTTCTATATTTGTACTCTTCAGGCTTTTTCCAATTGAACAAAGTTTGTTTATTAACTGTAATGTATTTTGGGCGATTGCTAACTAAATAGAATTAATAATTATTTATGTATATTTTGGGAATTTATTGACTTGCAAGAGTTGATATATATTAAAATCATTTAGGGTTTTCTCTGACTAAATGAGTTAATAATGACAGTTAATTAGTTTGGACTTTGGCCCACTAAATAAACTAATATAACACTTGTTGATTACTTTGGGCTTCTGTCGGCTAAGTGAATAGTTCATGATTGATTAAGCATTATTCAAGTCCCATATGCCATGGTATGTATCATTCCCTCTCCCTTACCTTTTAGGTTGTGTAGTCACACTTCCTTAGGCCTAGTGAAGATGATGGCCAGAATGCACCTGGTTAATGGGCCATCCACCCATTCAAGACTTTTACTAACCAACATAGTTGGCGACCAACTTAAGTTGACTTTCTGCCTAAGGATCCCCCGTAGGGATTTTAGTGTTGCCTAGGAAACATGTGAGGTCCTTTGTGTTTGGAATGACAAAGACCTGAGGATCATTTTTAACTGAAACAAACTTAATAGATTATTATTATTAAATCAAGTCATGTTTGGTGCGAGGAAGTTCCTTAGTTGTAATGAGTTGAATAACTCATTATAGTTAAGATAGAGTTCCGTTTGACTTAAGGATGCTATTGGTTGAAGAAAACCGAATAACCTATTATGATCCAAGCGTAACCAAATTTAGAACTTAGGGGTACAGCTATTTCTTGGAAATAGTGCATGATACCAGACTAAGACATTATATTAAAATTTAATACTCAAATATAATAGCAAATGGACCATTATTCATAAACTATTGACTAATAAGAAACATGAATTTGAACTAAAAATTTGAATACAAATTTTGCGCTATAATAGAGGAAGAAATCTAGAAGTAAAACTTCTTTAGGTTAGACTCATTCCATGATCTTGGTATTTCTTTGCCCTCCAGCGTTTTCAAGTGCTAAGCTTCTTGAAGATTGTCCCTGATTATCTTGAATGGTCCCTCCTAGTTTGGTTCTAGTGTACCATTTGATTGGTTTTACAGAACTGTCGAGGACTTTCCTTCGAACGTAATATCTTACCTAAGAACTTCCTCAGATTGACCCTCTTGTTATACTGCCTTGCTAGTTGCTATTGGAATGAGGCCAGCTGAATAATGGCTTTTTCTATTTTGTCATCTGCTAGGTCAAGTTCAGTGTGCAAGGAATTATCGTTTAGCCCTTGGTCGACCAAATTAGTCCTCATAATAGGGAGACTTGCTTCAATTGGGATGATAGCTTCCATTCCATATGTGAGTACAAAGGGTGTTTCCCTTATCGGTCTTTTGGGTGTAGTACGATAAGCCCAAAGGACGTGGGGGAGTACGTCTACCAAAGCGCCTTTTGTCTTTCCTAAACTTTTTTCATGCTGTCGAGCATCATTTTCTTGGAAACTTTTACTTGTCTATCACTGAGATGAAGTGGTGCTTGATGCCATGTTTATCATAGAAACTTTAGAAAAAAACCACTTTTGAACTACACGTCATTGTTGATGATAATGGCCCTGGGTACCTCGAACCTTGTCATAACACTTTTTTAGATGAACCTCCTCATATCAGCATCTTGAATGTTGGCTAGTGGTCCTGCCTCTACCCATTTGGTAAAGTAATCTATAATAACCAGAAGAAACTTGATATTAGATGCTAAGGTACGAGTGTTCCCATAATATACAACCCCCATTATGGAAATGATCGGGACTGGCTAACAATTTCAGCTCGTCGGTCGGTTGATGAACCAAATGAGAATGTTTGGCACTTCTCACACTTTCAGGCGTATACATTTGCATCCCTCTACATGTGTGGTCATCAGCAGCCTTCTTTCATTGTAGGGAATGTTAGGGATATTCCTCCTACGTGACTCCTATAATTTCCATCATGAAGCTCACGAAGAACCTGCTCATGTGGGCAAACACACTAGAGTTAAGGGCATATAAAAGACCACTTGTAGAGTTTCCCCTTCAAATCAGGATTGAATTGTACTACCCCGTATTTTCAAGGCTTTTAAATTTAAGGATTTATTAAATTTAATTGAGAGAAATTAATTTAATTTTAATCCGAAATGTTGTTTTATATATTTACTAGCGTGACAAGAGTTAGTAATTATTGGGAATATATTAATTTTTGCATATTACTGGATGAGTATAGTAATATATGAGATTTATTTTTAAAATATTGTCACGTGTGAATAAAATGACAATTGTGGAAATTTAAGTCGGGACGCGCCTGTGTCGTGTCAGGACTAAATGTGGATTAATAAAAGTGAATATTTTATAAGTTATTCGTATGGTCGTTTTGAGTGCGCCAACGCGTCCGGAAGGGTCGAGATAGTCAGAAAAGTGTACCCAGGGGTTTAGTTTGGGTCTCGGGGCGTTTTTAGGCCTAATTAGTACCCCGGGAGGGCATTTTAGTCATATTGTATCTTTGGGTAATTAAACCCACGAAATTTCAAGGGTTATATCAGATGTCTAAGGTTGTCTTCTAGGGTTAGAACAACCAAAGACAAATGACGGCCATAGTAGAGGGAAGGAGAGAGCTTCCAAAGCAATCCAAGGCCCGGAATCCATCCGTTTGCACCGCCGCCACCGCCAACGCGTAGATCGCGAGACGGGGAATGCAACCACACCAAACTAGAGTTCTGAAAATCCCAGGCAAGTGTTTATCTTGCTTATTTCGTTGATGCATCTTTCATATTGGTTTAGGAATGATTAGGATGAATTGTATGGAAGAAAAACCCAATTTGAGATAGGAAATTGCATGTAGTGATGACTTAAATGATATTCTGGAATCCCTTTGTCATGTAAAGGATTAAGAGTTTGATTAAGAAAAGAGTTCTAATCAGATACAAACACTAAAAATTTTATTCCGGATGATCGGACCATTGGAATCGCTTCAAAGTTTAGTATGTTGTAGCGAACGACGAGACAGGACTGCTGTCAAAAATTCAGCTTGATCGGACGATCGGATTTCTAAAAATATTATTTTTACTAGAGAGTTTTATGCTACGAGGACTCTTAGAGAGTTTTATATTTTGAGGACTCTTCTATATAATAAAAAAATTCAATTAAATATCCATTTTAATTCCGATTTCGAAACCGTTTGAAATTCTCATCTTTGAAAATAAAATTCAAAATCCTTTAATGTAAGGCGAAATCTATATTTTTGGGATATTTTGCATAAGGGATAATCTAAGTATATATTTAAGGGGAGAGACACGTAAGAGAGAGTTACGTTGGAACATAAATGGATATCTACTGAATTGTACATTTGGAAGAATAGAGTCCATGAGGGTTACATAGTAAGTTGAAAAAAAAAACTTCGAATTAAAGTTAGAAACGAACCATTATACTTGAGATATAATAATGGGAAAATAAGGATAAATGCTGTGAATGTGGGTTATGGGATAAACCTAAATTGAGATAATAAAAGTGGTATATTTATATGATTGTGTATGCATATATTATATACTTGTGAAAATTATGCCTGCGCTACTTGCTATCCCTGAGGTTTCCGCGCTGGGATGATCTTATCTCGTGGGCCTTATGGGGGATATTGACTCGTACCCTAGAAGATAGAAATCCTAGGTACAGGCTATCGAATCGGTAGTCACGGTCCTAAGAGACGTGAGGGTATGTACTGACCTCTTGGACTTGGAATCTATGCTTCGCCTCAATATTGTTTGTGTATGTATTGATACAGTTCGAGAGTGATTCCGAACTTATATTCCCTTTAGTGCGATTGATACGGGGATTGGATAGCAGAGTATGCCCGCACCATAGTTTTTTATGTGGGGTGCTGTTATGATATATATATATTATACGAGTAGTTAATATATATATGAAATTCTGAAATCTGGAACTGCCTACTGTGATTTGATATGTAGGACATGGTTGATGACTCAAATTATAAATAATTATTTTGAGAAAGTATAATATGACATTGGAAAACTTTATTGATTAATAAAGTTAAAAGGAGAACCTTGGTTACAAATTGAAATCTTACGTTTTAAATACTTGTGTTGTTCAGTTGTAAATCCTGCGAATAACCTAAGATAAGTTAAATCATTGGGGAAAGATAGTGTGGTATATGATGAGATGAACCAATGGGAAGGTTATTGCGATAGGTGTGCACATTAGAAGAGAGGTAAGAATTTCTCAAGAGAGTGTCGCACTAATATGTTGTTGCATTGACCTGTATCAATTTAAATACTTGCTAAACGAATTTTTAAATCATATACACTATCGGGCTCTGACCCGTCTCTATTTCCTTTTCTCTCTTGTATATATATGTATGCATTAGAGGTGCCCAGCCACAGGGGAGTCTTACTTAGGATCCTTTGAAAGGAACGTGCTGCAGCTTAGGTGGGAGTTGCAGGCCTGTTGTTTAGACGACTTCATCCATTTGATTCTAATCCTAGTTCAGTTTTATCCAGCAGGGGCATGTGTCGCCCTCTTTCTATTATTTAGTTGGTATTGTCAGAGATTGAAATTTTTACTTTCAGTACCTTTATTTCAGGATATATTACTGTCAGGATATTTTCCTTTAGTGTTGTAAATGTTGGGATTTATTATTGATGATTAAATTCGTGTATGTTCAATTCTATTTTTATTCTTAATGTGTGACTCTTTAGATGTTAATGGTTTAAGGTTTTATAACCGGATTTAATAAAATGAGAATAAGGTTTTAAATGGTTTTGACACTTAGCTTAATTAATTGGGGTGTTTAAATTGGAACGACAGTGATGCTAAGAATGATCCAACTGTTCACCTTGATTTTAATTTAATAAAGGAGTGATCGCCCGGTATTTAATTAGGCGGGGTGTCACAGGTGGTATCAGAGCATCAAGTTCTAGTGTCCTTAGGATCTGTACGGCTTATTATGCTTTCAGCGTTGCTTTGTTTGTTATAGAGCCCCATGTTTAGGATTATCGATTCCTTTGACGAGATTTCGTTCTCCTGCTATAATGTGTATACACTAGTGAATTCTAATTTCGTTCGGATGTGTGCGTGTGTCGAGCGATGACGGATGTCAGAAGAGGACCGTTAAGCGTACATCAGGAGACAGGGCTCAGTTGAGATTATGAAATATATCCGAGGATGATGACCGTAGTCTAGGTCACCTCCATTATGACACGAGAAGCCACGACTAGAAAGGCGACTAAGGTGCAACAATGATTTTCAAATGCTGTTATAGTCAAATGAGGTGAGAGGGTAAACTTACCCAACGTATTACAAAAACGTGTAGAGACTGTTAGTGGAAAATTTTAGAAACGCGAAAATTATATGTGTTTACCAAAGGAGGTAAAGTATCCAAAGGCTTAAATATAGGACGGAGTGTGGCAAACTGAAAGTGAAAATTTAGAGAAAATTTTCTTGGCTTTCGGGACAAAATTATAATGGTTGGAGTCAACCACCAATTTTAGAAATGGAATACTATGCCTATAGGAGAACCTTAGGTACAGTGTTGACCGTATGTTCCTTCCTCAACTGTTCAGGATGAAAAGCAAACGTGGTTCTGAACTCATCGCAGGAGGGCATGACAGAAGTCCAATTGTGGATATGAATCCTAATCGTTAGCAAATTTTGTATCGAAAGATGTAGATACAAGTGGGGGAAACGACTCCAAGTGGGAGACCAACTTGTAATAATAGTTGATAATACTCGAGGAGGAAATTCTGATGGATGACCGATTCAGAGGTTGACAATGTCATATTTTGTCAATATAGATGATAACGCTTCTTTGTGGGGGGAAGTTAAAGGAATCGAAGAATTTAGTCGAGAATAAGACTGAATACAACGGTGGTGGTATAGCACCACAAAAGGATGTGGATACACATCAGGAAAACCATTTAAATGCTTCAGATAGTTAAATTCTTACCAAGTGATGGTAAATTCAGTAAGTACTATTATAGATAGTAACATGATCTTTATGGCCTAAAAGGCTAAGGGAACAACCGGGATGGCTAACAAGAATCGAGTCTACTAAAGTCCGAGAGAAGGACAATCCTAACCTGGTTAGTAGGACAGGTGATAAGTGGATTATGTGTTAAGGTATTTTGGTGCGGAGTGAAATTGCTCGCGATAATATGTTCCAAAGTGAGAAAAAGGGACAAGAATACGGTGCCTAGTAAAGGACGACGATAAAAAAATAATTTTGTTTTGGTTTGGGCAGACGTTTTACGTCCGAAAACCATTTGTGCAGTCAAGACGATTGCCAGGATGGAAGTATAAGTTGTATCCTTAGAGGATGCGGCGTGTTTATGTGACACGAGCGAGTCACCATATTTTGTTCATTGCTAGATTAGCATGTGAGACGAGTTTAATGCATATCATTATAAATGTTACCATTATGTGAATATTTTTCCTTAGTATAGCGGGATTTTTCTTTGGTGCTATCCGCGGGGGATGAATGAGTATATTAATAGTGTTTTATAATTTATTGAGGTTACTCTTTGTAGTGATGCGATACACGAGTATGATATTATCTTTGTTAAAATGTTATTGAAATGGGTAGTATGATAGTGGGCATTTATTGCAAGGCTATCGGAGTAGTTACATTAGTTCAACAGGCTTTGTTTTGGCGAGGCTTTACCTGTAAGAAGGTTGGACTCGCACTTATATTATCTATCCTAGAGACTTCGGAGGAGATAGTGGGCTTGAGATATTCGATACCAATGTATGTATAGACTTTGTCAGTATGATTCAGTATGTATCGGGATTTACCGTTGAGCGAAAATACTTGACTCGGTATTATGTTTAGCACTCCGGACTTAGTGATAGGAAGAGTGCAGTGTTATATTTATCCTTAAGAGATGTGGGAGTTAAGAGTTATACCCCTAATGTAAAAAGGAAATTTAGAGAATTTCGATCGTATGTATCCGAGGTTTATAGAATGTAATTACCATCAACCAATACGGGACGATAGTGAAATTGGTGAAACGTTCTTTGTTAAGCATAATTACGGGAGAAATTGTAACTTTTCTATTAAGGGACGGAATAAAGGGGTATATACTATGGACGGAGGACCTAACGGATTTCGATAACCGATAATGCTAGGTAGTAGTGTATCGGGGGGGTTCCTTGTTTGGATTTCGCTTTGCGAGACATCCCACGCATGAAACTTAGCGTAAGGTTGGAAATAGGGAGACGTTTGGTCACTATTCCATGAGTTCGGTACCCTGGTCGAAATGGGATCAAGTAATTATGTATGTAAGTTGGAAGTTGAATTTTGTTTTAAGGTCATTGGAGCCGGATTTTTGTGGTAGGAAAGCATTAAAAGTTATCCCCACGAGTTGAGGGGTGGAACGATGATAAGGAGAATTTAAGAATTTTGATTTCTAGGGTGATTGAGAGTACCCAAATGTCATAACCGCGTCAAGAACACAAGGTGAATAAAGTATTGGAATGATTTTTAGCATGGATTATCTGGAAAGAACTTTATATTATACAAAGGAGATGACCTGTAATTATTTTGATGAATAGAGCGTTAGTGATTTATTTTGGTTGTTGTACCTTTTTGGGAAATTTTTTTTACTTATCTGAGGAAGGTTGAGAATTATTATTCCTCTTTTATTTTCATGGAATTTGAATGCCCTATTCCTTCTGTTCCGTTGAATTTAGTTAGTCCTACAGATGAGTAGCACGCCATTCGCTCTCCCAGGGCGGTCGGAATGTTGCAAAATGTGGGCATCTTGGTTAACTACAGTTAAAATAGTCTGAGTCGAAGGGACGTGGTAATAGACGTGTGAAATATATGTTTGTGGGAATAGTATGACGAAGTGGAAGTGATAGAGTGGATTAAACGTCACATGAGGGGCGATAATCCATACATAAGTTTGCAATTAGAATAGCAAGCCCTAACTTGATTGGAAGGCTGTTGGAAGCCATTCAAGAATTGGAATTCCTTGAATAGAGTAGAATTTAATTGTTATGAAGAACACTCGGAGCGGAGTTGTTAGTAGGCAAGTATGAGAGCGACTTGCACATACAAAGGGTGATGATGTTGGTATGGTATAAGAGATCCAAAAGTGCGCTTTGTAGAGAGAAGAGCACGGGTGGAACTTTCGGCATACTACAAGGAAGGAAGGGGAGTATTACGTGTCACTGAATGTGAGACATTTCAATGGAAGAATCGATGTTTAGCGAGACGTAGTGAGTAGTCTCTACATGCACTGCCCATAGGTAAGGTTTGGTTGAAAGAAGAGAATCAACCAAAGAATTTTGTGTTTATCGAAAATTCCTGAAATTGGAAGAGTTTGGTAAAGTCGGTAAAGTTCTTGGATGGGTTGCCATCCTTAAAACAAGATCAAGGGTTTATCCCGAACATGTGAATTAAGTCGCCGAGAAGGAAGTGATTGATATTCCTTTCGGCTGGCTTACAATATTAACTAGTATGCCCCAGACTTCCTTTGAAAGGAAGGATCGCGCCAGTGCATGGTCCGGCGGAGTATAAATTTCTGAATCACGATGAGATTGGTGAATCCCACCTTTGATATGGTATTTCAGGAACCAGCGGAGATAAGATTTCGTTTCGAGTAGGATGTATCACCCTTAGCCAGGGAATAAGCGCATGGTGATTAAGGATTAATGGAGCCACGTGAAGGAGATTTTGGAATCTTGGTACGATGATTTCAAGAATGCTCTATAGAAGCACTCGTACCTGTTTGTCGCGTACGAGGTACTTATTAAGGTTTTGTTATGGAAGAACCTCGACTATTCTCCTTCCGTATGTTTAGAGGAGAGTAGATAATCAGAATTTTTGGATCGGTCGAGAAAATATCCGATAACTATGGTGGAATTCCACGACTGTTTTAGGCAGTCAAGAGTGGTCAAATGTTCGTATGATCTTCTCAGAATGGGAATTTTGTGTATGAATAAATCCGAGTAGTTGTCATGTAGTGAGGTGCGGCCTCCTAATGATAGTGAGATAATGGAATTTATAACGTATAGACGTAACCTATCCAAATGTTGTGAGTTGGGAGTGCAATGTGAAGTGTCTCCAATGAGAATGTAAAACAATGTTGCTGTGAGGAAAAAGCTATTGTGATTGAGCGTCGTACTATGTAGATAGTTTGCGTACTGACAAGGATATCCAGAATTGTGCTACCTGGTAGGCCTTATTTTCCGAATTTCGGGACGAAATTCCGTTATTAAGGGGGAAGTATGTAATACCCCGTATTTTCATGGCATTTAAATTTAAGGATTTATTAAATTTAATTGAGAGAAATTAATTTAATTTTAATCCGAAATGTTGTTTTAAATATTTACTAGCGTGACAAGAGTTAGTAATTATTGGGAATATATTAATTGTTGCATATTACTGGATGAGTATAGTAATATATGAGATTTATTTTTAAAATATTGTCACGTGTGAATAAAATGACAATTGTGGAAATTTAAGTCGAGACGCGCCTGTGTCGTGTCGGGACTAAATGTGGATTAATAAAAGTGAATCTTTTATAGGTTGTTCGTATGGTCGTTTTGAGTGCGCCAACGCGTTTGGAAGGGTCGAGATAGTTAGAAAAGTGTACCCGGGGGTTTAGTTTGGGTCTCGGGGCGTTTTTAGGCCTAATTAGTACCCCGGGAGGGCATTTTAGTCATATTGTATTTTTGGGTAATTAAACCCACGAAATTTCAAGGGTTATATCAGATGTCTAAGGCTGTCTTCTAGGGTTAGAACAACCAAAGACAAATGACGTCCATAGGAGAGGGAAGGAGAGAGCTTCCAAAGCAATCCAAGGCCCGGAATCCATCCGTTTGCACTGCCGCCACCGCCAACGCGTAGATCGCGAGACGGGGAACGCAACCACACCAAATTCAACACCAAACCAGAGTTCTGAAAATCCCAGGCAAGTGTTTATCTTGCTTATTTCGTTGATGCATCTTTCATATTGGTTTAGGAATGATTAGGATGAATTGTATGGAAGAAAAACCCAATTTGAGATAGGAAATTGCATGTAGTGATGACTTAAATGATATTCTGGAAACCCTTTGTCATGTAAAGGATTAAGATTTTGATTAAGAAAAGATTTCTAATCAGATACAAACACTAAAAATTTTATTCCAGATGATCGGACCGTTGGAATCGCTTCAAATTTTAGTATATTGTAGCGAACGACGAGACAGGACTGCTGTAAAAAATTCAGCTTGATCGGACGGTCGGATTTCTAAAAATATTAATTTTACTAGAGAGTTTTATGCTCCGAGGACTCTTAGAGAGTTTTATATTTTGAGGACTCTTCTATATAATAAAAAAATTCAATTAAATATCCATTTTAATTCCGATTTCGAAACCGTTTGAAATTCTCATCTTTGAAAATAAAATTCAAAATCCTTTAATGTAAGGCGAAATCTATATTTTTGGGATATTTTGCATAAGGGATAATGTAAGTATATATTAAAGGGGAGAGATACGTAAGAGAGAGTTACGTTGGAACATAAATGGATATCTACTGAATTGTACATTTGGAAGAATAGAGTCCATGAGGGTTACATAGTAAGTTGAAAAAAAAAACCTTTGAATTAAAGTTAGAAACGAACTATTATACTTGAGATATAATAATGGAAAAATAAGGATAAATATTGTGAATGTGGGTTATGGGATAAACCTATATTTATATAATAAAAGTGGTATATTTATATGATTGTGTATGCATATATTATATACTTGTGAAAATCATGCCCGCGCTACTTACTATCCCTTAGGTTTCCGCGCTGGGATGATCTTATCTCGTGTGCCTTATGGGGGATATTGACTCGTACCCTAGAAGATAGAAATCCTAGGTACAGGCTATCGAATCGGTAGTCATGTTCCTAAGAGACGTGAGGGTATGTACTGACCTCTTGGACTTGGAATCTATGCTTCGCCTCAATATTGATTGTGTATGTATTGATACAGTTTGAGAGTGATTCCGAACTTGTATTCCCTTTAGTACGATTGATACGGGGATTGGATAGCAGAGTATGCCCGCACCATAGTTTTTTATGTGGGGTGCTGTTATGATATATATATTATATGAGTAGTTAATATATATATGAAATTCTGAAATCTGAAATCTGGAACTGCCTACTGTGATTTGATATGTAGGACATGGTTGATGACTCAAATTATAAATAATTGTTTTGAGAAAGTATAATATGACACTGGAAAACTTTATTGATTAATAAAGTTAAAAGGAGAACCTTGGTTACAAATTGAAATCTTACGTTTTAAATACTTGTGTTGTTCAGTTGTAAATCCTGCGAATAACCTAAGATAAATTAAATCATTGGGGAAAGATAGTGTGGTATATGATGAGATGAACCAATGGGAATGTTAGTGCGATAGGTGTGCACATTAGAAGAGAGGTGAGAATTTCTCAAGAGAATGTCGCACTAATATGTTGTTGCATTGGCCTGTATTAATTTAAATACTTGCTAAACGAATTTTTAAATCATATACACTATCGGGCTCTGACCCGTTTCTATTTCCTTTTCTCTCTTGTATATACATGTATGTATTACAGGTGCCCAGCCACAAGGGCGTGTTACTTAGGATCCTTTGGAAGGAACGTGCTCCAGCTTAGGTGGGAGTTGCAGGCCTGTTGTTTAGACGACTTCATCCATTTGATTCTACTCCTAGTTCAGTTTTATCCAGCAGGGGCATGTGTCGCCCTCTTTCTATTATTTAGTTGGTATTGTCAGAGATTGAAATTTTTACTTTCAGTACCTTTATTTCGGGATTTATTACTGTCAGGATGTTTTCCTTTAGTGTTGTAAATGTTGGGATTTATTATTGATGATTAAATTCGTGTATGTTAAATTCTATTTTTATTCTTAATGTGTGACTCTTTAGATGTTAATGGTTTAAGGTTTTATAACCGGATTTAATAAAATGAGAATAAGATTTTAAATGGTTTTGACACTTAGCTTAATTAATGAGGGTATTTAAATTGGAACGACAGTGATGCTAAAAATGATCCAACTGTTCACCTTGATTTTAATTTAATAAAGGAGTGATCGCCAGGTATTTAATTAGGCGGGGTGTCACATGAATTGGATTGCCTTCACCCTTACTTAATAAGCCAAACTTTTCTTATCTGGTAGCATCTCGTTATTCAAGTAAGCATGGATCATATCCATCAAGACGGGTCCCTTTTATAGGGCGAGAATCTACTCAGTGACCACAGTCTTATGAATATTGGCTAGACGAGAAATTCCACTTTGATTGTTCTTTTGAGGTCATAGTTCACTGATAAGCTTAGGGCTGTTAAGGAATTAACATGACTATTTTTTCCCTAAAACATTATTGAGCATGGACCTCTTCAAATTTGGAAATGAGCTTATGAACCACAGTAAGGTATGATGCCATCCTATCATCCTTAGCATTAAAATCTCCACTGACTTAGTGGGAGACTAGGTAGGAATCTCCAAACATGTTGTGCCCCTTTGCCCCTAGCATTTAGGCTTTAGGTAGGCTAGATATTAGTTCTTCATTTTTTCCTTTGTTGTTGAAGCTTCAAATCCCAGTCTGATTCCCCGCTTGATGATAGTGTTCTCTGGCGTTACCAAAAGAATCCCTACTCCATCCCCATTGGAATTGGAAGCTCCATCAACGTAAAGGGTCCAGTCCTTGGACTACGCTTCCTGGTCTGTTGGATTCTCTTTAAGAATCTAGTCAAGAAGAACTTCTCGCATGAGTTCTACAATTAAATCTGCTAAAATTTTCCCATTTATCATTGTCCATGACTGAATGTTTATATCAAACCTGCTGGGCTTAATTGACCATTTTGACAATCGCTCATAGAGGTAAGCTTTTCGAAGAACATCCTTATGGGAGAATGATGTGATCACTGTCACCGAGTGATCTTCAAAGTAATGTTTGAGTTTTTTGGAGGCAACCATCAGAGCATAGGCTAACTTTTCAAGTGGTAAATAGCATTGCTCGACGTCTAGAAGAGTCTTGTTGGTCTAGTATACTGGATATTGGGTTCCCTCTTTGTCATATACCAAAGCTGAGTTAATTGCATGGCTTGATACTATAATGAAGATATATAAGGGATCTCCTTCATCAGGGATCACTAGTAAAGGCGACTTATTGAGGTAGGACTTGATCTGCTCTAAGGCTTGTGAACAGTTATCATTCCAAGTAAGGCCCTTATTCATCTTGAGGAGATAAAAAATGGTCGACAATGCTATGAAGAATTGAACGTGAACGATTGAGTGTTATGAGCGTCCCAGTAAGCTTCCATACATCTTACAAAGTCTGCAACGATTGGACCCTCATTATAGCATCAACTTAGTCTAAATTAGCCTTTATCCCTCTCTTGCTGACCAAATAACCTAGAAACATTCTTGACTGGACTCCAAATGAGAATTTTCTTGCATTGAGATTCATTTGGAACATATTAAGGATATCTAAGGTGTTAGCTAGGTCTTTAATATGGTCTTCTTTGCATCTACTGTTGACCGGTATATCGTCAATGTATACCTCCATGATATTTCTAATTTGTTGCTTGAATATCTTGGTGACTAGCCTCTGGTAGGTGGATCACGCATTCTTTATACCGAATGGCATGCCTTTGTAACAATATAGTCCTACCTGATGATGGAAAAAGTCTTGTCCTGGTCGGGGTCGAACAGTTGAATTTGGTCATACCCTGAGTAAGCGTCCAAGAAACTCATGAGCTCATACGCGGTCGTGGCATCGACCAACTGATTTATTTTTTGCAGAGGAAAACTGTCATTGGGGCATTCCCTGGTGAGATCTATGAACTTAATACAGACTCTCTAGCTGTCCTTTCTCGTTTGTACTACCACTAAATAAGACAACCACTCGTGGGATTGAACATCCTTATTGGAGCCTGCATCAAACAGCTTCCCAACTTCGTTCTCCACCACTTTAGCCTTTTATGAGGTTGTTTGGTGTGACTTTTGAGTGACCGACTTAAAGGTTGGGTCCATGTGAAGATGATGGAAAATGACTTTGGGATCAATTTTGGGAAGATTGTAGGCTCCCATGTGAAAACATCCAATTTTTCCTTTAGAAAGGTGATCAACTCCTCTTTCTCATGATCGACAAGAGTTGTTCCTATCAGGAACCTTCTCTATGGATGGTTGGCATCAAATATAAACTCTTCCAAGATTTCAATGACCCTGTCAAATTGGTGGACCCTAGTATCCTCCACCCCTAGTTGGTCGTACCATAGTTTCTATTTAGAGGGTGTAGCCCCATCTTAGGATTCCCATAGAGGAACCTTTGGTTATTTTTTTTTTCTCCTTTTCGGGGAGAATGGCGATAATAAAGCATTTCATTGTAGTGTCCTAATCACCACGAATCTCGACCATGCCCAAGTTGGTGACATACATGAGTTTCTGGTGGTATGTAGATGGTACATCTTTCATGGCGTACAACCACCCTCTGCTTAGAATGGCATGGTATGGTGATTCTATGTCTACCACCAAGAATTCAATCAGTCTTGAGATATTATCTGCCCTAATTGGTAGGACTAACTTTTCCAGTGGCATCCTTATCTTTCTTACAAAGTCGACTAGTGGAATAGTGTCCTCCTTGAGGTCGCCTAAGTTCAGCTTCTGTTTGTGGAAGAATATAGGTACATTACATCAAATGAGCTCCCCTAGTCCACCAAGAGTTTGTCGACGTTCAAGTTCGTAATCCTGAGAGTGACCACGAGTGCACCGTCGTGTGGGGTCCTTACTACGACCAAATCCTCCTCTATGAAAATAATGTGTTTGGTGTAGTCGACATCTTCTAGTTTTTTATGCTTGTCAGGCTATCTCTTTAAGAGATCGATTTAAAATGCCCCTATAATAGCTGCGACCTTCTTCAGCTCCATTCAAACTGCGTTCTCTTGGATTTGCTTTAGGTTGGAGGCTTTGTAAATAACTGTGGATTCATATCCTATGTCTTCATTGAGGACATTCTCCGGCTTCTGGTGTCCATTGGTTATGACATTGTCACTTTTTTTCTATGTATTAATTCAAATGCCTAGCTTGGTCCAATTACTCTAAGTGAGACTTCAGTTCTTTACAATTCTATATCTTGTGGCCACCCTCCTTGTGGAACGCACATTGCAATGCATTGTTCCTCTTTATTGGGTCCCAAACCATCTTTTTGGTCCTCTTCATGAACTGTTAATCCCTAATCTTACTCAATATTTTATAAATTGGCTCTTGAAGCCTGTATTAATACTATGGAAAGCCTTTGAAGGATCTTCCTTATCCCCATTCCTAGAGCCATTCTTGCCCCCATTCTTTATCCCTTTCTTTGGAGTGTCTCTTTTATCTCCTCTTTCGTTTGCTTTTGTACGACCGTTATCCCTTTGAGTAGAGTAAACCATGTCCTCAATTTTGGTGTATTTCTCGATATGCGCCATGAGGTCATTAATGGTGCTAGCCTCTTTCTTTGTAAATGACTAGTGTAACAGAGAAGTGTTTGGCAGACCAATCTTGAGGGATGCTATAACAACTTGCTCCGAGCAATCCTCCACATGTTTGTAGACCTCCCAGTACTGTTTGGTGTAGTTGCGAAGGCTTACTTGTGGTTTCTTCTTCATAGTGAGAAAAAATCTATCCTTTTAGGGGGGAGCTGCTGGTGATGAAGCGAGAAGTGAAGGCCTTAGCGAGGACCTTGAAGTTCTTGATCGCCTTGTGTGGTAGCCTCTCGAACCACTTTTATGATACATCATGTTAGCTAAAAAGGAAGATCTGACACATGAGAGCATCGTTGTGGCTCCATAGGGTCATTGCCTGCCTTTACTACTCGATATGGTCTATAGGGTCAGTCTTACCATCGTAGATTTTAAATATGGGAACAATTAACTTCTTCGAGGGATCCTCTTTTTTAATTGGGCTTGAAAATGGGATTTCATCTGAGTGTTAAGTGCTCTTCTGGATAGCTCTTTGGTGGACATGGACCCTCAATGGGCTGAATGCTGGTATATTTCTCTTCGGACTAAGATTATGATATTTTCATCTTTACGATCATTGTCTCTGTGGAGCCTCTTATAATAGCCATGCTCTGATCAATCTTGGTTGTATATGGAGCTCCTCCCTCAAATACGACTCTTGTTCTCCCGAGGACTAGGAGACCGTGTGCGATATTTCCACGTATTTATATAGATCTCTCTCTCCATCTTTTCAAGTGACCTATGTAAGCAAGCATTCTCTTCTACCAGGTGGTGTGTTGCCTCCTCCTTCTCTTAAAGCCTGGTTTTATAAGCGTCGACCAGCCTAGAAATATGAGTAGACCTTCGTGGTTCATGACTTTCTTCACAAGTTTGCCTCTTTTGGCGAAACCTCAGATTTTATTATTGGCAAATCTCAAATCGTACCCTAGGAGGGATTAGGCTTTCCTGTATGTCGCCATCATGCGATAAATTGCTGATGTTGTGAGACATCATGTGACTAGTAATCGCTTTCGTAGGAAAAAGAATCTTTTCCCATAGACGGCGCCAATTTTGAGTTTAATAATTATCATGATAAATAATCCCAGAAAGTAAATATGAAAAGAAAGAAATAAAGAATTATACATAACACAAGATGTACGTGGTTCGAAAATTTTCCTACGGCCATGAAGAGGTCATTATTTAATTATTAATGAGTCTCAAATAATCAGAGTTTCATCGCCTTTACCCTGGGTCAGGGTTTACATTTATAGTTATGATTCTAAGTGATTGAATTGTATAAATAACTCAACCAGCTTATAAATAGCTCGTACGTGTCCCTGAATATCTTCCCGAGATCATTGGTAACCGATTCAAGTCTATCTCCACACATTTCAGCACATGTTAAATACACGGGTCTAAATTAAATATCTAAATTGGGCTGGGTGGTGGCTTGAAGAACAAATAAGTCCTCACAAAAAGGATACTGAATTCTCAGTTCTTTCTAGAGACCGACTTTAGTTTTCTATAATAAAAGCCTGATAATCTCTCTTTCTTAGATGTTATCCTTTTAAAGTCGAATAGCACATTACAAGTAGACGACGTTGGGGGATTTAATGCATTAAATCTCATAACTTGGTAGAACCACCTTTAGGGATGTCGTTTTTATATTATTACTAGATTTTAACCCCCGTGCAATGCGTGGGCATTGTAAAAATAGTAAATTATACTTGATATACATTTGGTGGTGTAATTTAGACACGTTTTGAAGAAGCTACCGATTTTCTTACATTCACTTGTTCATTCGACAGACATATTACACGTGTCAAAACCTACATTTAAACTCGTACACGAATGAGGTGAGAATAATTTTTATATATTAAAAGACATTTTCTAAAGAAAAAAAACAATGTCATTATTATATTTGAAATATGAATATAAGTAAACGAGAAACATTACAGATAAAATAATGGAACACTCATTTTTTAATCGATGTATGTATATATATATATATATATATATATATATATATATATATATATATATATATATATATATATATATATATATATATATATATATATATATATATATATATAGGCTCAAATACATACTAAGTATACATACCAATTTTTTTATAATAATAAAAAAAATTAAGTTGAGTTTTTTTATGTTATTTAAACATTTCAAGGGACTCATATAAAAAATCATCTCAGAATGACATTTTTTTCTATTTAAAAAAACTCAAACTTCCGTACCTTTTAAAGCACTATAAAAGCTGTGAAAGTTTAACCGATTTTTTTAAAACAGCAAAAAAAAGTTATTTTGAGCTGATTTTTTTATATGGGTCCATTGAAATGCTTAAATAACACACAAAAAATTCAACTCAATTTTTTTAATATTAAAAAAAAATAGGTTTACGCCAACAAGTATGTATAGTTGGTATGTATGAGAGCAGCTCTCTCTCTCTCTCTACACACACACACATGTGTATATATGTATACGAATTAATGTAAAGAAGCCCTATATGGAATACAAAACTTTTTAATAAGACCACATTTATATCCTTATCGTACTTCTTCCCATACAAATGGATATCAACACAGGTTACTGATTTGTCCCCAATTATAGCACTCATTACCCATGAACTTAGGCATTTTATCCCCCTCGGGTACCGTAATTGCTGTAATTGTGCTCATTAATAAGACAACCTCTGTTTTGTATGCTAACATGTTATTTGAGGTATTACTGAGCCTTTATAGGTGTGTTATAGTGCTTAGTATGAAGTTTGAGCGCGTTTCGATAACGTTCCGTTGTGATTCGCACTTTCGGGAGCATTTCGATAATATCACACTTCGGGATTTTTGCCCGAAGTATTTATGGAAGTTGTAGCTATCGGTTCAATCTTCACGTGGCCATGAACGGTGCTCGAATCAGAGTCGAAACGAAGAAAACACGAACCTTTAATCAGAAAAGAATTATAAGAAAAATAAAAATTTCAAGAATTCCTTCCATGTTCCTTTTCAATTTTATTAACAATTTCATAAATTCCCTCCATGTCCCTAACTCGTTTTTTGCAGCAAAACCATTTCAAATATGGCAATTCCGCCCTAGGGTCGGGTTTTGCTTAGGTTTTGGGTTCGTCCCAAATTGAGGACTTTCGTTCGAAATTGGAGCTTGCATATTGACCACACGAGCATTTGGGCCTTGCGTGTTTTGTCGTAATGGGTTTTGTTTTGGTGGTTGCCACCATTGTTGGGTTTTGAATCTCGTTGGTATTTTTGCAAATGAGTCTTTTTCTTGGAGCTTTCGTTGGTGGTTCTTGGCTTTTCATTGGTGGCTCTAGGCTTATACATGGAGATGGCGGGTCCCATTTCGGCTTGGTGGTTTTTGCGATGTTGGGTGCTACGGGACATGGAAGCAAGTGGGTCTTGGAGATTGTTTGTACACTTTATATATTGTCATTAAAAATCACATCAAAGAGTTTTATGGAGAAATCGAAAATAAAAATCATAATTTTATTTTAGTTTACTACTCAAAATTAAATTATTACCTCATATGATTATCGCAAATATGAACCACATGCGTTGAATTAAAATATTTACTGTACAAAAATAAATGAATAATATTACCTCAATTGTTTAAAAAATATATGTTGCAGACGATTCTTTGGTTGAGTCTCACACTAAGTCGCTCTCTTTAAGAAGTTTCGCGACTCTACCCTATTTATGCAGGTAGTCTACAGTCACGTCGTCCCACAGGATAAAACAAGCCGAGAATCACTTCTGAATTATATAACCATGCACTGTAGTTATATATCATACTAACACCCATTCCATATAAATTTTTCAATTTTCGACAAATATATTGAGGAAATAAATATTTTCATGAAGAAAATATTTTTCTATTTTGGTTCTATTTTTCTATCTGAGAAAAATTCGTAGAGAGCATTTTGAGAGAGAAACCCATTTCTCCTTTTTATTTTTGTAGCATGTAATGCTTTCTTCTCTCTTACAAACTCAAAAAACTATTTAGCTTTCTCAAGCTCTCACTTATTATCATTTGGCTGGATGAGGAGCAATAATTGTGTGTGTAGCAAGTGGGTACACAACTGGGAAATAAAATGTGGTTTAGTGGGTATAATGGGAGAGGTTGGCTAATTTTCGGATGCAAGTTGAGAGAAAGGTGGGTAGAGTGGGTCCCCATTTGTATTTTAAAATACAATCACAACAATCCCCCACTTGGATTTTAAAAATGTATTCATCGGTATCAATCCCCTGCTAGTAAATTTTGAAAAATTATTGAGCAATAATAATTAATAAAATTGTGCATAAGCAAAGGTGTCTTTCGACTTGAACCTTTACGTAGTAAAGATGATTCATATTATACTAAAGAATCTCGTAGTTTTGAACTCTATCTCTGACAACATGCCACACATAACACTACTTGGGTGTACTCCTAAAGCCAGCACGTTATGGCCATGTGCTTCTATCCCAGTAGATTAATGATCTAGGGAATTTGCCCAAAATTACCATAAGAAGTGGCCACACTTACACATTCACATAGGCGAGTCTATCAAGGATAATCATTTAGCTAGGTACCCCACTAAAAATAGAGCTATAGATCTTTATTAAGAGTTATAATTAACTCAACCTTAACTCGCTTCAGGATATCATACTCCATAGGGATGGACTCGGAGTAAAACCCCATATATAATAGTTATCATGATTCAACTCATACCACTGTGACTTGTTATTACCCTTTGAACCTATTTCGTAGGATCACTAGTCTATAGGTTGGGTTACCACCACAAATGATTAAATATCAACATGCTTTAGTCCGATCCCTTTCTAGGTGTTAAACACCTTCTCTTGCACTAGTCCTTTCGTCAAAGGATAAGTCAGGTTCTATTCTCATAATTTTACAATAGTAATGGTTATTGTTGTGGATAAAATGATTCGTATTAATATTTACCATAAATGGTATCTTATAATAGGTTTTTCAACCTTTCATCTTTCACTAGCAATAGCTAATTATATCACCATATACTCCATCATGAATTGGTTTAATAATTAATATTTCTTGGAGTTCCAAAAATTTGCCTCGTAATATGTGTTAGACACATCCATTATTGATTCCGAATCAATTCTAGTTTTTTTTATCAAAACACATAAGCTTTCTTAATAGCATAAGAATGCATTTTTTCAATTATAAACCTTCATATTACTCCCACAAAAAAATAATTCCAAGTCAACTATACTTAGTAGCTCAGTTTAGACTACTTAAGATGATCGCATATTCATCTTTCTTAACACTGTATATAGTGTTCTTAAACTTGGATCATGTGGAGTACAAGATGGTTCACAATTACTATATATCTATTAAATAGATATTCTTGCATTTCAAGATACTCGATCTATTAATGATCCATATATGACCTTGTAATATTAACAAGTAATATTCTTTCTTCATTGAAACTCATTATGCCAACACTTTGGCTTAACATAAATTTAGATTTCTTGATAACAAAATATTGTATCCAAATATTAGGTAATCATTCTTGCATAAATAAATAATTGTGCATTCATATTTCAACATGCTTAGTGATAAACACGATTCATATTATTCTCAATTCATTTTCATTTGATGATTTATCAAAATAACAAATATCATGCCAATTATTGGTGCTTTCCATATTTATAAATTCCCCAACTTTAAGTTGGTCCAAGTAAGTTTCCTTACCTAGGTCACCATTAGAAAAGAGATATTATATACATTTAATTTTTAACTCAACATCATATATAATATCAATGGTAATAAAATTAAATGAAGCTTCTTCATTTTCATGAGAATAATTTAAGTTGCAACATATATAACTAAGTTATATCGATGAATCTTGGCTATTAAATAAAACCTATATTCATAAATGGTTACTATCTCAATACTCCTTCAAAAGATGTGTAAACATCTCATTATTGTAAAGTTATAAGATAAGTCAATTATAAACTAATTTCTAGTTCATTCTAAGGACATAAACAATCATTTATCACATGACTTCTCTAAGGATTTTTGGAATCCTATTCAATAAGATAAGCAAGATTTAATTTTTAATTCACACCTTAAAAAATTAAGAGTTCTTTTGAATTCCAAAGTTTTAGATTCTATTAAATATTCTTCAATTATAGTTGATAAGTACTCGATTGAGTGTCCCCACTATTCTATAGGTAGAGCATTGAGAAACAATATATAATGTACCCCCACTATATCTTCAATTAATAAAATAAAATCTAAACTTGTGAGTTTCAACATTAAATAAGAATTAATCTTATTTCTTAAATAAATACATGTTTAATGTCATCATGTATAGAAATCAAATAATACATGTTCATTCGTTTTAGTCAGAAATTCAGATTTTCAACTGTCTGAAAGTCACATATAGACTATACAATCTATTTCATAAAAAAAATATAATATACAATTTTTCATATATTATTTTTCGCAATGTATAAAATAATACTTCGTATTAGAGTTTAAATATGTATTCCAAATCACTCAACTAGAATATCTTTACTAAAATAAAGATTGCATTTGCACAAAACTCAATTATGATAAAATCCTTCAATTATTATCATTTCAACATATGATTTATATTTACTTAATATAAAGTCTGACATGTGAGATATTTACTCGTAATATTAGACTCTTGTATGTCTAAATCTATACATAGATCAAACAACTTATTAAAAGCATAACATGTTTGATTTCATATGCAAATACATAAGGTAAAATATATGTCTTTGAGTTTTATACTCTATCCAACACAAAGCATATGGTAAAAGTAATTTTACCCAACTAAATTATTTCTACACTCATATGAAGCACACCAATTGATTCCAACATTGTAGAATACAATTTTATTATTTACCTTTTCCATCTCATATAAATTAATAATACAAAAAATTATTCAAATAAAATCCTATCTGTTGCGCTTCAAACTCAAATGTTGTATAAGTCCTTATACAATTTCTATGAAATTCATCTTTCATAAATTTGAGTCCAAATTTTTAAGTACTTCATAAATTCTTGAAAAAGAAATTTATAAAGGCTTCAAAATATATTTTGAATCCGTTGGGAACACTACATGATATATTTTTCTAAGAAAATATTTTCCAAAATATTTTTTTAGAAGGAAAAACTTCAAGTTTGAAATTTCACCTCGACCAAACCGCTTATTCAAAATTTATGAAAATTTTCAGAATTCATCCTTTATTACCCTAGTCTTATCCAAAATTGGAATGACTCAAAAATATTAAGTATAAGTTAAGATAAAGTCATTTTTACTACAAGTTGTCCAAAAAATTCAACATTGTAAAAAATCATAATAAAATATATACAACCCTTTTTTCAAAAATTCCAAAGCCCAATTTTGATTATCTCATCATACTACATGCATGCTAAAATTCACGAAATTTCAGTCTATATATCATCAAAAAACTGAGAGGATATTCTAACAAAATTCGTAACAAAAATTTCAGATATATTTTTTTTCATCATCGATCACTTTAGTGTGGTTAAAAAATATTAACTACACTTTCACATAAACACTTAAAAAAATATTTGAACAATTTTTTTCAGTAAACATAGCGCAAGGCGCAAATGTTTATTAATTACCCTTCGAATCCATATAACAAATTTTCATTTGTTTTCATATACCAAATTTTCATTTGTTACCAAATATCCAAATTTTATTTGATTCCATATAACAAATATTTATTTGTTATCAAATATCAAATTTCAATTTGATTCCACATAACAAATTTTAATTTATTTTCTTATCCATAAGTGGCTCAAAATGAATTGCCAAAAAAGGTTTACAATTCCATTTCCAACAATAACATATTATGTGAAATAATATTTAACATTAATTGACTTATTTAAAATTTTTCCATGAAGGGGTTCATTATTGTTCAAATTCTAATTTCTCATGAAATTATTGATCGATTCCGAATTGACCAAAAATACTGAAATTTATTTTTCTACTTCACAAAATATAATATTTAGGAAGTTCGGGGACTAAACGGTAATTTCTAGAGGTAAAAGGCCAAAATTATAATTTTTAAACATAGAAACTTTGATGGCCTTTTTCCTTTTTAGGCATAAAAAATAATCATATGAGCCCGTAGAATTTATTTTTCGATCTCCATGGTAGATATAACACGTCTTAAACTTGTTGGTAGACTTTATATATTGTGATTAAAAATTACATCAAAGAGTTTTATGGTGAAATCGAAAATAAAAAATCATAATTAAATTTTAGTCTACTACTCAAAATTAAATTATTACCTCTTATGGTTATCGCAAATATGAACCGCATGCGTTGAATCTAAATATTTACTGCACAAAAAAATAAACAATATTACCTCAATTATTTATAAAATATCTATTGTAGATGATTATTGGTTTGAGTCACGGACTAGGTCGCTCTCTTTAAGATGTTTCGTGGCTCTACCCTCTTTGTGTAGGTAGTCTACAGTCACGTCGCCCCCAGGATAAAACAAGCTCAGAATCACCTCTGTATCATATAACCACACACTGTAGTTATATGTCATATTAACACCCATTCCATATAAATTGCTCAATTTCCAAAAAATATTTTGGGGAAATAAACATTTTCATGAAGAAAATATTTTTCTATTTGGGTTCTATTTTTCTTTCTGAGAAAAATTCGTAGAGAGCATTTTGAGAGAGAAACCCATTTCTCCTTTTTATTTTTGTAGCATGTAATTCTTTCTTCTCTCTTACAAACTCAAAAAACTATCTAGATCTCTAAAGCTCTATCACTTCTTATCATTTGGATGGATGAAGAGTAAATATTATGTGTGTAGTAAGTGGGTACATAAGTGGGAAATAAAATGTGGTTTAGTGGGTATAGTGGGAGAGGTTGGATAACTTTTAGCTGCAAGTTGAGAGAGAGGTGGGTAAAGTGGGTCTCCCTTTTGTATTTTAAAATACAATCACAACAGTGGGTGCTGCAAGTTTGCGAAGTGATGAGTTGGGCAGGTCTGCCAGTGCCGCCGGTCGACCGTGCCCCTGTTGTCGGTCGATTGGGTTTTCCATTTTTGCCTTTGTACGCAACCAATGTGCACCCACTGTTCATGCGATCGATCGACTTGGCCGCGATTGACCGGGCATATTTGGTCCGAGATATTTTGCTGCTACCTTTCTTTTCCTTTTTTTTATTTTCTTTATTTAGTTAATTGGAGACTTATCCCCATATCTTTTCTTATTTCTTTTCTTTTATTTATTTTCTTGTAAATTAGTATAAATAGACCACTTATTTTACTTTTGTAGAATATCTTGTAATAATAGATTATTTAGCTTAGGTTTTGTCTTGGGAGCTCGGGTTTGGAGATATTTTGGATGTCCCATTTTCTCCCTCCCAGGGTTTGCTCATATAGAGGGGTTTTCCCGTCACGGTTGTGTAAGAACACTAGCCATCATCTTCTTCATCAATCCAAGTTCCATTGCTTGTATTTCTTGCTTTATTTACATGCTTTATTTACGTGCTTTGTAGTGTAGATTTACCGCTTTATTTAAATACGCGCTTTTACCATGCTTTCTAGCTAATTTAGTCTACATTGTGTTGGATTGAACTCGCCTAAGGGTTGATTGGTTTCTTTGCTTTGGTGATGGAGTTTTACGTGTTTATTTCGAGTGGGTTGTCCTAGTTATTACGCCTAGGATATTTAACGGGGTATATCATGTATGCTCCGTATTTACGACCATGCATGCGTAATTTTTGAGGTATTTCTGGAAGAAAAAATCTTATTAGACTTTTATGCGAATTTAGGGGAGTGACAACTCTGGGTTTAATTAACTATCGAAACAAGACTCAATCTTAATAATTCGTGAGCCCATGTAACCATTTTATACTAATTAACTCGGGGTGAGGGATATTCAACGCAACCAATAGTTTTTATTTTCTTTGTTAACGTAGTTTAATTTACATCCACGCCTAGATTAATCTTTTTCTTTTGTTATCTTTTCTTTTTAGTTAGTAAAATACCTTTTAAACTTTTATTAAGAAGTATTAAAACGAGTAAATTCTAGCAAATTGTCTCTGTGGATTTTCGATACCTGGACTGGCCGCTATACTCCCTTAAATGAGTGTAGTCATAGTTTAGGTTTTATTAGAGTTGGTGAGCCGAAAATAAAATGACTGTCGCATAAGTGACTCTCGCGTCGTGGCGAAACCCAACCTATCAGGCATATTCATGCATATAAAATTTAATCACACACAAATATAACTCAGTAGCAAATTTCAACTGTCACATTTTTAAATAAAATTTTTATTTAGGTCAAATTTCTAGAACTAATTATTTATTGCAAAACATAATATTTCATTATTTATTTATGTTGGTCCCCGTATTTAACTTTCAACAAAAAACTTTTGCTTGAGCGGATTAAGTTAAGGATGAATACAAACCAATTTGCTATTTTGAAAAAATATTTTCAATTTTATCAAACCACACCAAATTGTGACACAAATTAACTTAATCCAATTTTATCTTGTTTAACCCCAAGCATGCAACTAGTGATTAAATCAAGTAAAATAAAGTAAAGCAATACTCACAACACCGATGTACGAGGAAAACCAAAAATGGGAAAAATCTCAGACGGCCCAGGCCAGATAATCACAATGACAATAGTTTTTCAAAGTCTGACGATAATCTTATAAGACGACTTAATACACCCACAAGACTTGACGCTCATCTGATCTTCTATGAATCTTCACAATGCCCACTAGAAAAGTAACCTTCTTTCACGATGATCATCCACATCAGTCGCCTTCACTAATACCTCGGTATCTACCGATACGACCTTGTGTCATCCACTATCTAAAACATGAAAGTAACCTTCTTTGCTTCTCTACCGCAAAACCAACAATGTTAAAGTGTTGAAAAACCCAACTTGGTGCAATAAATATCACATAAACATATAGTAATGATAACTCAGATCTTTGTAAACTCTAAGGATGTTTTATAGTGAAAACACTTAGAAAACTTTGTGCAGAAAACTCTATGTATTGTAAACAGTTTTTCGTACTACACACACATTGATAAAACTGGAACAACCTATTTATAAATATTTTAAGGCGGTAGCTTCTCTCGTTCAAGCAAGATACTACGTCGTTCTAACGACAGTAGCTCTCGTTCGAACGATAGTGCCCTGATTAGAGTCCAAACCAAATTAACCTCTAATCCGTCCTTATCAGCTCTAAACGAAGTATAAATAAGTAACACAGTTTTAAAAACATTTTCTTTTAAAAAATAATATCCTTATCTTAATAAAATTAAATTCCTAGTTTCATTAAAATTATGCATTCATACCTGAGTGATCTCGAAATGCAATTAAACTTTGAAGACGAGAAATTTTCACCAATTAAACTTTGGCATAATTAATTCCCCAACGTTTTGCGGCAACATCTTCAATTAATCTTCGATACGTCATAGTCTGTGTGGGATCGGACAATAAAAATCTACCTATGACTCAAACATATTTTGTTCTAAGAATAAGTCAAAACTATACATGGACTCAATTGGAGCTACTCCAAACTTTTCTCTAACATAACATTTTTTTATTTTGTCGTTTTTAGTAATTCCTATCATCCATCGGAGCATTCTCAACTCACTAACATGGAGACTTTGTTCATGTTTTTTAAGCCCAACACTCCCCTCCATATAGGGTCGTTGGCCTAACAACTATTCTATAAAAAATTTCTTTTAATTTATTAGTTATTCTTTTGTCACATAACACCCCACTTGTTAGTCTATATTTTATACAACAATTTGATATTGTACTCGTAACATCCTCATCAATATCTCCATTACTTTGTATCAATGAACCTAAATTACAAAATTTATGAGTGTGGTTTATCACTTTTTCTTCGATCTTCAACATTATATTATTTGATGCCTCGTTATTAAATTTACATTCCATAAATTCATCTTTGTTTCTCTAATTTTTTGTCTCTTATACTCTAAGGCTTTTCTCCAAGTATCTACTCTCATCCCTAAGCTGTCCTTTGAAGTGTCTACAAAAACTATAACATCCGTAAACAACATACACCATGGAACATATTGTTTTATGTCTTTACTAATCTCAAATAATACCATGACAAGTAAGTAAGGAATAAAGGCCGATCTTTGATGTACACCCACTTTAATCGTAAAATCATTATTTTCTCCACAAATAGTTCTTACTCTAGTTTTTTAGCTATTTTACATATCTTCAATAACTTTAATATAACTCATACAGATTCTTTTCCTCTTTAAATCCCACTATATTATATCCATAGGTACTTGTAATAACCCTTACTTTTGAGTAATTGATTTTATATTAATTTGCCATGGGAGGTAATTATATAAAATATTGGAGGATGGAGTAAATAATATCTAAGTGAGTAAAAGATAATATTTACTATATTCTTGCATATTTACTATTATGTGAATGTAAATAGCATCATGTTTTATTTTGTAATGTCGTGTGCTAAAAACGACAGTTATGGTTTAAATAAAGTTGGAACTTGAAATGATTTATAGTATTCCGGATGCCAATTTAGAGGGCGCGATTAGACCCGAAATAATCGAGATAATCAAAATAAGTGCCATATTATATTTTTGAGTTCCGGGCGCTTTTGGCAAGTTATGTCTTAATGATGTAGTTACGATTCATTTAATGGTGTATTAACATTTAAAGATGGGAAATTACACTAAAGACACGATTAAGTCTTGCAACCCTTTCATTTCTTACGTGTATGTTTCCTAAACCTAGAAAGAGAGAGAGAGAGAGAGAGAAAGATAATTTGGGGAAAATAAGAGAAAGAAGAAGAAAAGAAGAAATTGGGTTTGATCTTGCATATACCGGAAGAGAATCCGAGTTTCCAGCTTAAGGAAAGTTTCTTACTTGGTAGTATATGATTTAATGTGAATAATTTGTTGTGATAGTTGTGTAATTGTAGAATTGGAACAAATAGTAGGTTTTGATGAATAATGATGTTTAACCCTTGGATCTTGTTGTTTGTATGAATTAAGTTGGTCATGAGAGTTTGTCATGGTGTAAAGAGGTTGTGGTTGTGTTGTTAGTTGTTGAGAATGAAGGAAGTGTAAGAATAAGGATTTTAGGTTTTGGATTCAATCTTGAAGAAGAAGAGCAATTCGAGGATCTTCTAGGCGCGGTCGACCACAGTCCCAGGACCGGTCGACCGGGACTTCAGGGGAAAGCCTACTTCTTACTTATATAAGTATAAAATTTGAGCACGGTCGACCGCGGTCCCAGGACCGATCGATCGGCCCTTCAAGGTAAAGCCTACTGCTTTCTTATATAAGTGTAAAATTTGAGTACGGTCGATCGGACCTCCCCATCCGAGCCTACTGCATTCTTTTGTAGACAAAACCCATGAAGCACGGTCGATCGCGGTCCCATGACCGGTCGACCGGTCCCCTATTTTTCACTCTAAAATGTTTAGTTTCCTCTATCTTCTTTATTTTAAGATAGGGACTTAGGAAGCTTCTTGAATGAAGTAAAACTAGAGTACTAGAGTCTAGTAGTAAGATATCTAAGAACCTAAGTTAGAAATGAGAGTTGGGGCTTAGTTAGGGAATCACTTTAGTTAGTTAAATTAGAGGAAGATAAATGATTCTGTTATAGAATGAACTAGTCTAGAGCTAAGAAGAGTTGGAGTGAGTTACCGTAAACTTCTAGAATTGTGTTGAAGAATATCATACATGAGGGGTTTTAGAAGGAATGTTAATTAAGGGAGATTTAAGTTGGGAATAATTAAACACTTATGGCTCCGGATAAAATGTAATGCATACTTTAAAAAGGGAAATAATATGTGAATGATAAATTTATATATACACACCTCTCTAAATGATATCATAGGGGAAGTTTCGCGTACGAGGTGAAGTCCCCTGGCTAGTGAATGCAGGGTGAATATAGTCCTCGGCCATAGGATCAGTTATTATTTATTATGTTATTATTGTTCGAAGTGAGGTAATTTCGGGTGTGGTTATGACTCACTGCCGAAGGTATATGGCCGCTTCCCGATGTCATGTGATGTAGGATGCCTAAGTTATCTTGGTGATTGGCCCTAGAAGATGATAGATATTTAGGGCGCGTCCAGTGTGGAAACTCGGAAGGACAGTCTTAGAATCGTTATATGTTGTGTAATATAACTATTCTTATTAAAGTTAAAACTTATTGATGATACGACACTTTATGAAATAAATTGCTTTGAATACGTTTCCTAATGAGAAAAGGAACGGTGAAATAAAATTGTGTAAAAAGAAAAGGAAATCTCTTCAAGTAAAATATTATCAATATTCTCTGACATATTTGAATTGTGATCATTGTTATTGATATTTCCTTAGGTTATGCCTTTAGATTGAGAAGTTAGATTCCTTATCAGTACTTATGGTGAATGAAACAAGCTTATTCTTGATGATTTAACTGTTCATAACTATCATGCATATTATTCACCTGGTGATCATATAAAATCGGGCCCTGGCCCATTTATGTCTCTCTGTTTTGCATGAATCTTATAATTGACCAGGTGTTCCGCCACATGGACTCCCATTTTGACTTTTCTATTCCAGTGTCCATGTAGCTATAACCTTTTGCAAATGTTATGGGATATTTGATATTGACGCTTCCATCTTTTTGAATTCTAGTTATGATCGATCGCACATTCGGGCGTGTTGCCCAAGTTTTGTACTTGTATTATGTATGGGATATTCTACTTTAATACTCGGTGTAACCAAATTGTTTATGTCTGTTAACCGACAACTTATTCGGTTATTTATTTATGTATAGTTACTATTTCATTTTCTGTCTTTATCTCTGTCCACCTTCTTTTCAATTGGATTGTTTAAATGCTTTCTTTAGCTTACTAGATAAATTTT
Source organism: Sambucus nigra (assembly GCA_949130495.1). NCBI lineage: Eukaryota > Viridiplantae > Streptophyta > Magnoliopsida > Dipsacales > Adoxaceae > Sambucus > Sambucus nigra. Next base: position 34,772,238 of record OX422212.1, read on the forward strand.
GTCAATCCATTTTCTAAAATAATGGGTGGTTATCTCATATATTTATGGTATTATAGTAATGCTAAGAATGGACCATCTATGATTCCTGTTATTGTTGGAATATTGGGTTGGCCACCTCTAATTTTAATAAGCAGGGTGTCACAGATGGTATAAGAGTATTAGGTTCTAAAGTCTTTAGGATCTATGCGGACTTGTCACGTTCTACCGTAGCGTTCTTTGATATAGAGCCTAAATGTTAGGACAATTTTGTTTGCCAATATTTGCGATATTCTGTAATAAATTGTTCTTAATAGTATTCTAATTCAGATGTTTCTTTGTCTCAGATGCCGCCTCAGAGAGGTCGCCCTGCGAGAAGAAATAGAGTTATAAAAGATGATGTAGGTCCTCCACCGCCACAGTAAGGAACTATTAATGCCGCTGAAGTAGCCAAAATTATGTCCCGGGTGATCAATGCTGTGATGACTGTCGTGGTTCAACAATTTCCCCAAGCCCAATAGCCACGAGCTCAGGAGGTACAAGGCCCTACGGAACCTTCTCCGTGTGAAAGAGTTAGAGAATCCTTCTTAAAGGGTCATCCCCCAGAATTTTAGGGTGGTTTCGACGTGATAATAGCTAACCAATGGAAAAAGGATATTCAACGCCATCTTCGCTTGATAGAATGTAGTGAAGAACGGAAGCAAATTCTTGATACTTTTAAACTAGTTGGAGCAGCCTTACACTGGTGGGACTCGATGACCATGCCAGAGCAAAGAGATTCCATGATTATCACTGACTTTTGGGTTTTGTTTGATCGGAAATATTTTCCTCCGGCAGTCCAAAGGGAAATGAGGAGAAAGCTTTAAGATGTAGTTCAAGGTGAACATTCGGTGCCAGACTATGAGGAGGAATTCACTCGTTTGTATAGTTTTATGTCGGATTAGGTAACTCTGGAGGAGAGGAGTATATCAAAGTTCATTGGAGGCTTACATTGGAGGATACAGTAACACTTGCTGGGCAATCCAGCTTTACAAACTTTCGGGGATGTGATGAATGCCTCGTTACTCCATTATCAAGATCATCGGTTGCATGTACAAGGAAGTGAGAAAGTTTCAATTATGGGGCAAGCGAGGAAACCGGGAGGCAATGGTGCATGAGGAGGAGCACTACCCTCGTCCCAATTATAAGGAGGTAAGCAAAAGGAAAGGGACACCCACCAAGGGGATTTTTCCAAAAGATAGCATTTCGGTCGATTTAATTTTAGTGGCAGTAATTTCAGGCATGGTCTAGGTTCCCAACAACAGCAGCAGGTAGGTCGGGGTAACAATGGGGTCGAGGCCAACCGAGCCAAGGCTTTGGACAATTAAAAAATAATAGGGGCCGTAATCAGGAAAATATGATGGGTCGTTGTTTTCATTGTGGGGAGCCGAGTCATTGTAGGAAGGCGTGTCCATAGTTAATTGGAGGACAGTTTCCTAGGGTCCACAACATCAGCAGGCACAACTATCGCCACCAGTGCCTAATCCAGTCGCCCCTCTACAACAGGTACAACTACAGTATGGGAATGTCTACCATATACAGGATGCTATGCTTCCTCCAGGCCCACCAGCGCCATCAGCGAACGAGGGTAAGTTTCCCATTCAGGGGCATATGGGTCGTGTATTATTTGATACGGGTGCGACACACTCGTTTATTTCTAGAAGTTTTACTTAGTCTACGGAGTTAATTAAATCTGCAGAAATTACTTTGACTAGTGTCGAATCTTCTATGGGTGACAGTTCACTCATTTTCTTTGTTTGTAAATGAGTAAAAGTAAATCTTGGTAATTTGTGTTTTGAGGTCGATTTTCTCGTCCTTGATATAGTCGGGTATGGTGTAATCCTGGGTATGGATTGGCTAGTGAAGTATCACGCAATAGTAAATTGTTATGGAGAGAGTATAGTTTTTTCCATTCCGGGGCAAGAGATGTTTTTAGTGGCTATGCCTCATTCTGAGGGAGGTTCTAGCACATATTTGTATTGTATTCCGGAGGAGACTTCTCGGGATGTAGTTGTTTCCTTAGATTCAATTCCGATTGTTAGAGACTTTGAAGATGTTTTTCGGGAAATACAGAATTTACCTCCAAGTAGGGAGATTGAGTTCGTGATTGATTTAGCACTGGGAACACGACCGATTGCTAGAGCTACGTACCATATGTCTCCTATTGAGATGAGGGAGTTAAGAGATCAGATTCAAAAGTTTTTAGAATAGGGGTTTATTAGTCATAGTACATCGCCGTGGGGAGATCCTTTATTATTTGTGAAGAAGAGAGATGGTTACCTCCGGTTGTGCGTTGATTACATGGAATTGAATAAAGTTACAATAAGGAACAAATACCCACTACCTCAGATTGACGATTTATTCGATCAACTTAGGGAAGCGTTGTACTTCTCTAAAATAGATTTGAGGACTGGGTATCACGAGCTGCGGATACGAGAACAGGATGTGTCCAAAACAGTTGTCCTAACTAGATATAGGTCCTACGAATTTTTGGTTATGCGTTTCGAGCTAACCAATACTCTTGCAGTGTTTATGGACCTTATGAATAGAGTGTTTCGAGACTTCCTCGACCAGTTTGTTATCATGTTTATTGATGACATCCTAGTGTATTCTCAAACAGAAGCTGATCATGCTAAGCATTTACGACAGACGTTGAAGGATCATCAATTGTATGCTAAGTTTGAGAAATGTGGTTTTTGGCTACAGGAAGTACAGTTTTTGGGCCACATTATTACCGTTGAGGGTATTTTGGTAGACCCGAGTAAAGTTATTGCAGTGAGGGAATGGGGTCAGCCCATGACACTTATTGACATTCATAGTTTTCTGGGTTTGGCTGGCTATTACTGCAGATTTATCAAGGGTTTTTCTAAGATTGCTAGGCCTTTGATAAATTTAACTCAGAAGGGGGTGAGGTTTGTTTGGGATGATTCTTGTCAGCTATCTTTTGATGAGCTGAAAGATAAATTGACTTTTGCTCCAGTGCTTGCTTTATCGAGGTTGGGGTTGGAATATTTGGTCTTTACAAACGCATCTCTACAAGGGTTGGGAGGTGTGCTACAATAAGAGCATCAGGCTATTGCTTATGCTTCTCTCAAACTAAAGCCCCATGAGAAGAATTATCGGGTTCATGATTTGGAGCTTGCTGCAGTGGTTTTTGCCTTGAAGATTTGGAGACATTACCTCCTGGGGGAGAAATTTAGTCTTTTCACAGACCAGAAATCGTTGCAATATTTATTTTCGGAAAAAGATTTGAATATGTGACAATGCCGGTGGTTAGAATTTATGAGGGACTACCAATTTGATATTCATTATCACCCGAGTAAGGCTAATGTAGTGGCGAATGCGTTGAGTCGGAAACCCGAAGGGGAGTTAGACACGATATGGAAGGCTAAATGGTGGGAACTTAGCCAAGACGACACTGTTTCTAGGGCGTTTATGTCGATGTTGACCATTACGCCTACTATAGTGTCATGGGTTGTGGAAGCTCAAGGAAGGGACAAAAGTTGTCAGGACCGTATACACCAATTGTTAACCGAGGGATCGGAATCCTACTCTATAAGTTTTGAGGGTGGGTTACGTTTCCATGGGAGACTTGTTGTCCCAGACGAAGGGGATTTGAGATGGGCCGTAATGACAGAATCTCATGGGTCCAAATTTGCAGTACATCCTGGTGGGGACAAAATGTACCAAGACATGCGCCGTCAATATTGGTGGGCAGGTATGAAACGGGACATTTCTGAATTTGTTTCCCAATGTAACACTTGTCAACTGGTGAAGATAGATCATCAACGACCGACGGGATTGTTACAACCTTTGGCAATACCGGTATGGAAGTGGGAAAGCATCTCGATGATTTCATCACGGGATTGCCAATGTCAGAAAGCGATCATGATTCCATTTGGGTTATCGTTGATCACTTAACTAAGTTGACACATTTCTTACCGGTGCGTACAGACTACAATACTGCTCGTCATGCCCGGTTATTTATTGCGGAGGTTGTTAGACTCCACGGGGGCCCATTAATAAAGTCTCCGACCGAGATAAAATTTTTGTTTCCCATTTTTGGCGATGTTTCCAAGAAGCTATGGGAACTGAATTGAAGTTGAGTACCTCCTATCACCCTCAAACAGATGGGCAGATGGAAAGCGTCAACCAAATATTGGAGGATATGCTAAGAATGTGTGTGCTTGATTTCAAAGGAGGTTGGGAACAATACCTTCCCTTAGTCGAATTTGCTTATAATAATTCGTACCAATTCAATGTCGAAATGGCACCCTATGAGGCATTATATGGTCGACCGTGTAGATCACCTACTTGTAGGTTAGAAGTAGGGGATAATAAATTTCTTGGACCTGAAATGATCCAGGATACTTCTTCTAAGATTGAACTTATTCGCAATCGCATCCAAATAGCTCAAGATCGTCAAAAGAGTTATGTTGATGCGAATAGAAGGCATGTGGATTCGGAGGTTAGAGATTAAGTTTTGGTAGGAGTATCACCAATGAAGGGTATAAAGAGATTTGGGAAGAAAGGAAATCTTGTGCCACATTATGTAGGCCCTTTTACCATTATTGCTAAAGTAGGCCCAGTATCTTGTCAACTTGCCTTACGGGAACACTTACAACAGATTCGTGACGTGTTACATGTTTCATCTTTGAAAAAGTACAAGAGGTGTGAAGGATCTCACTGGCACATTCCTTTAGATGATATCGAATTGCTGCCTTATATTTCATACGAGGAACAACCAGTTGCAATCTTAGATCACGGGGAGCGTAGGCTAAGATCTCGAGTCGTGCCCTTAGTTAGGGTCCAATGGGGGCATCACAATGCCGAGGAATCAACGTGGGAGCGTGAGCACGATATGCGAGAAAAGTATCCACATCTCTTTTTGTAAGGTACGCCTAATTTTGAGGGGAAAGTTCCTTTATAAGGGGGGGAGGGGGGGAGTATGTAATAACCCTTACTTTTGAGTAATTGATTTTATATTAATTTTCCATGAGAGGTAATTATGTAAAATATTGGAGGATGGAGTAAATAATATATAAGTGAGTAAAAGATAATATTTTCTAGATTCTTACATATTTACTAATATGTGAATGTAAATAGCATCATGTTTTTTTTTGGTAATGTCGTGTGCTAAAAACGACAGTTGTGGTTTAAATGAAGTTGGAACTTGAAATGATTTATATTATTCTGGATGCCAATTACGAGGGCACGGTTAGTCCCGAAATAATCGAGATAGTCAAAATGAGAGCCACATTGTATTTTTGAGTTCCGGGACATTTTGGAAGGTTATGACTTAATTGTGTAGTTATGAGTCATTTTAATGGTGTATTATCATTTAAAGATGGGAAATTACACTAAAGACCCGATTAAGTCTTGCAACCCTTTCATTTCTTAAGTGTGAAAACCAAGAAAGAGAGAGAGAGAGAAAGAGAATTTGGGGAAAAGAAGAGAAAGAAGAAGAAAAGAAGAAATTGGGTTTGATCTTGCATATACCGGAAGAGAATCCGAGTTTCCAGCTTAAGGCAAGTTTCTTACTTCCTAGTATATGATTTAATGTGTATAATTTGTAGTGATAGTTGTGTAATTGGAGAATTGGAACAAATAGTAGGTTTTGATGAATAGTGATGTTTAACCCTTGGATCTTGTTGTTTGTATGAAGTAAGTTGGTCATGAGAGTTTGTTGAGGTATAAAGAGGTTATGGTTTTGGTTGTGTTGTTAGTTGTTGAGAATGAAGGAAGTGTAATAATAAGGAGTTTATGTTTTGGATTCAATCTTGAAGAAGAAGAGAAATTCGAGGGTCAGCTAGGCGCGGTTGACCGTGGTCCCAGGACCGGTCGACCGGGCCTTCAGGTGAAAGCCAACTACTTTCTTATATAAGTATAAAATTTGAGTGCGATCGAACGTGGTCCCAGGACCGGTCGACCGGGACTTCAGGGGAAAGCCTACTGCTTTCTTATATAAGTATAAAATTTGAGCGCGGTCGACCGCGATCCCAGGACCGATAGACCAGACCTCCCCGTCCGAGCCTACTGCTTTCTTTTATAGACAAAACCCATGAAGCGCGATCGATCGCGGTCCCATGACCGGTCGACCGGTCCCCTATTTTTCACTCTAAAATGTTTAGTTTCCTCTAGATTCTTTCTTTTAAGATAGGGACTTAGTAACCTTCTTGAATGAAGTAAAACTAGAGTACTAGAGTCTAGTAGTAAGGTATCTAAGAACCTAAGTTAGAAATGAGAGTTGGGGCTTAGTTCGGGAATCACTTTAGTTAGTAAATTAGAGGAAGATAAGTGATTCTGTTATAGAATGAACTAGAAGAAGAGTTGGAGCGAGTTACTGTAAACTTCTAGAATTGTGTTGAAGAATATCATACATGAGGGGTTTTAGAAGGAATGTTAATTAAGGGAGATTTATGTTGGGAATAATTAAACGCTTATGGCTCCGGATAAAATGTAATGCATACTTTAAAAAGGGAAATAACACGTGAATGATAAATTTATATATACACACCTCTCTAAATGCTATCATAGGGGAAGTTTCGCATACGAGGTGAAGTTCCCTGGCTCGTGAATGCAGGGTGAACATAGTCCTCGGCCATAGGATCGGTTATTATTTATTATGTTATTATTGTTCGAAGTGAGGTAATTACGGGTGTGGTTATGACTCACTATCGAAGGTATATGGCCGTTTCCCAATGTCATGCGATGTAGGATGCCCAGGTTGTCTTGGTGATAGTCCCTGGAAGATGATAGCTATTTAGGGGCGCGTCCAGTAAGGAAACTCGGAAGGACAGTCTTAGAATCGTTATATGTTGTGTAATATAACTATTCTTATTAAAGTGAAAACTTATTGATGATACGACACTCTATGAAATAAATTGCTTTGAATATGTTTCCTAATGAGAAAAGGAACGATGAAATGAAATTGTGTAAAAAGAAAAGGAAATCTCTTTAAGTAAAATATTATGAATATTCTCCGGCATATTTGAATTGCGATCATTTTTATTAATATTGCGTTAGGTTATGCGTTTATATTAAGAAGTTAGATTCCTTATCATTACTTATGGTGAATGAAACAAGCTTATTCTTGATGATTTAACTGTTCATAATTGTCATGCATGTTATTCACATGCTGATCATATCAAATCGGGCCCTGACCTGTTTATGTCTCTCTGTTTTGCATGAATCTTATAATCGACCAGGTGTTCTGCCGCATGGACGCCCGTATTGACTTTTCTATTCCAGTGTCCATGGAGCTGTAACACTTTGCGGATGTTATGGGATATTTTATATAAACCCTTCCATGTTTTTGTATTCTAGTTATGATCGGTCGCACATTCGGGCGTGTCACCCAAGTTTTGTACATGAATTATGTATGGGATATTGTACTTTAATACTCGGTGTAACCAAATTATTTATGTCTGTTAACCGACAGCTTTTTCGGTTATTTTGTTGTATATTATTACTATTTCATTTTTTGTCTTTATCTCTGTCCACCTTATTTTCAATTAGATTGTTTAAATGCTTTCTTTAGCTTACCAGATAAATTTTGTCAATCCGTTTTCTAAAATAATGGGTGGTTATCTCGTATATTTATGGTATTATAGTAATGCTAAGAATGGACCATCTATGATTCCTGTTATTATTGGAATATCGGGCTGGCCACCTCTTATTTTAATAAGCGGGGTGTCACAAATGGTATCAGAGCATCAAGTTCTAATGTCTTTAGGATTTATGCGGACTTGTCACGTTCTACCGTAGCGTTCTTTGATATAGAGCCTACATGTTAGGACTATTTTGTTTGATAATATTTGCGATCTTCTGCAATAAATTGTTCTTAATAGTATTCTAATTCAGTTGTTTCTTCGTCTCAGATGCTGCCTAAGAGAGGTCGCCCTGCGAGAAGAAATAGAGTTATAAAAGATGATGTAGTTCCTCCATTGCCACAACAAGGAACTATTAATGCCGCTGAAGTAGCCAATATTATGGCCCAGGCGTCCAATGCTGTGATGACTGCCATGGTTCAGTAATTTCCCCAAGCCCAACAACCACAGGCTCAGGAGGTACAAGGCCCTACGGGACCTTCTCCGTGGGAAAGAGTTAGAGAATCCTTCTTAAAGGGTCATCCCCTAGAATTTTAGGGTGGTTCCGGCGTGATAGTAGCTAACCAATGGAAAAAGGATATGCAACGCCATCTTCGCTTGATAGAATGTAGTGAAGAACGGAAGCAAATCCTTGCTACTTTTAAACTAGTTGGAGCAGCCTTACACTGGTGGGACTCGATGACCACGCCAGAGCAAAGAGATACCATGATTATCACTGACTTTTGGGTTTTGTTTGATCGAAAATATTTTCCTCCGGCAGTCCAAAGGGAAATGAGGAGAAAGCTTCAAGATGTAGTTCAAGGTGAACATTCGGTGGCAGATTATGAGGAGGAATTCACTCGTTTATCTAGTTTTATTCCGGATTAGGTAACTCTGGAGGAGAGGAGTATATTAAAGTTCATTGGAGGCTTACATTGGAGGATACGACAACACTTGTTAGGCAATCCAGCTTTACAAACTTTTGGGGATGTGATGAATTCCTCGTTACTCCATTATCAAGATCATCGGTTACATGTACAAGGAAGTAAGAAAGTTTCAATTATGGGGCAAGCGAGTAAACCGGGAGGCAATGGTGCATGAGGAGGAACACTACCCTCGTCCCAATTATAAGGAGGTAAGCAAAAGGAAAGGGACACCCACCACGGGGATTTTTCTAAAAGATAGCATTTCGGTGGATTTAATTTTAGTGGAAGTAATTTCAGGCATGGTCTAGGTTCCCAGCAACAGCAGCAGGTAGGTCGGGGTAACAATGGGGATCAAGGCCAATCGGGCCAAGGCTTTGGACAATTCAAAAATAATAGGGGCCGTAATCAGGAAAATATGGCGGGTCGTTGTTTTCAATGTGGGGAGCCGGGTCATTATAGGAAGGCGTGTCCGTAGTTAATTGGAAGACAGTTTCCTAGGGTTCCACAACATCAACAGGCATAACAACCGCCACCAGTGCCTAATCGAGTCGCCCCTCTACAACAGGGACAACTACAGTATGGGCGTGTCTACCATATACAGGATGCAATGCTTCCTCCGGCCCCAGTAGGGCCGCCATCGATCAAGGGTAAGTTTCCCATTCAGGGGTATATGGGTCGTGTATTGTTTGATACGGGTGCGACACACTCGTTTATTTCTAGAAGTTTTGCTCAGTCTACGGAGTTAATTAAATCTGCAAAAATTACTTTCACTACTGTAGAATCTTCTATGGGTGACGGTTCACTCATTTTCTTTATTTGTAAATGAATAAAAATAAATCTTGGTAATTTGTGTTTTGAGGCCGATTTGCTCGTCCTTGATATAGTCGGGTATGATGTAATCTTGAGTATGGATTGTCTGGTGAAGTATCGCGCGAGAGTAAATTGTTATGGAAAGAGTATAGTTTTTTCCATTCCGGGGCAAGAGATGTTTTTAGTGGCTATGCCTCGTTCTGAGGGAGGTTCTAGCACGTATTTGTATTGTATTGCGGAGGAGACTTCTCGAGATGTAGTCGTTTCCTTAGATTCAATTTCGGTTTTTAGAGACTTTGAAGATGTTTTTTGGGAAATACCGGGTTTACCTCCAAGTAGGGAGATTGAGTTCGTGATTGATTTAGCACCGGGAACGCGACCCATTGCTAGAGATCCATACCGTATGTCTCCTGTTGAGATGAGGGAGTCAAGAGATCAGATTCAGAAGTAGTTAGAACAGGGGTTTATTAGGCATAGTACATCACCGTGGGGAGATCCTATATTATTTGTGAAGAAGAGAGATGGTTCCCTCTGGTTGTGCGTTGATTACATGGAATTGAATAAAGTTACAATGAGGAACAAATACCCACTACCTCGAATTGATGATGTATTCGATCAACTTAGGGGAGCGTCGTACTTCTCTAAAATTGATTTCAGGATTGGGTATCACCAATTGCGGATACGAGAACAGGATGTGTCCAAAACTGCGTTCCTGACTAGATATGGGTCCTATGAATTTTTGGTTATGCTTTTCGGGATAACCAATGCTCCTGCGGTGTAATGGACCTTATGAATATAGTGTTTCGATACTTCCTCGACCAGTTTGTTATCATGTTTATTGATGACATCCTAGTGTATTCTCAAACAGAAGCTGATTATGCTAAGCATTTACGGCAGACGTGGAGGGATCATCAATTGTATGCTAAGTTTGAGAAGTGTGGTTTTTGGCTACAGGAAGTACAGTTTTTGGGCCACGTTATTACCGTTGAGGGTATTTCGGTAGACCCGAGTAAAGTTATTGCGGCGAGGGAATGGGTTCTGCCCACGACACCTATTGATATTCGTAGTTTTCTGGGTTTAGCTGGCTAATACCGCAGATTTATCAAGGGTTTTTCTAAGATTGCTAGCCCTTTGATAAATTTAACTCGAAAGGGGGTGAGGTTTGTTTGGGATGATTCTTGTCAGCTAGCTTTTGATGAGCTGAAAGATAAATTGACTTTTGCTCCGTTGCTTGCTTTACCGAGGCCATGGTTGGAATATTTGGTCTTTACAGACGCATCTCTATAAGGGTTGGGAGGTGTGCTACAATAACAGCATCGGGCTATTGCTTATGCTTATCTTAAACTAAAGCCCCATGAGAAGAATTATCCGGTTCATGATTTGGACCTTGCTGCAGTGGTTTTTGCCTTGAAGATTTGGAGACATTACCTCCTGGGGGAGAAATTTAGTCTTTTCACAGACCACAAATCGTTGCAATATTTATTTTCATAAAAAGATTTGAATATGCGACAATGCCAGTGGTTAGAATTTATGAGGGACTACCAATTCGATATTCATTATCACCCGGGTAAGGCTAATGTAGTGGCGGATGCGTTGAGTCGAATTCCTGAAGGGGAGTTAGCCACGATATGGAAGGCGAAATGGAGGGAACTTAGCCAAGAGGACGCTGTTGCTAGGGCGTTTATGTCGATGTTGACCATTACGCCTACTATAGTGGCACGGGTTGTGGAAGCTCAAGGAAGGGACAAAAGTTGTCAGGACCGTATACACCAATTGTTAATCGAGGGAGCGTAATCCTACTCTATAAGTTCTAAGGATGGGTTACGTTTCCACGGGAGACTTTTTGTCCCAGACGAAGGGGATTTGAGATGGGCCGTAATGACATAATCTCATGGGTCCAAATTTGCAATACATCCTGGTGGGGACAAAATATACCAAGACATGCGCCGTCAATATTGGTGGGTGGGTATGAAAACGGATATTTCTGAATTTGTTTCCCAGTGTACCACTTGTCAATTGGTGAAGATAGATCATCGACGACCGACGGGATTGTTACAACCCTTAGAAGTACCGGTATGGAAGTGGGAAAGCATCTCGATGGATTTCATCACGGGATTGCCAACGTCACAAAGCGGTCATAATTCCATTTGGGTTATCGTTGATCGCTTAACTAAGTTGACACATTTCTTACCGGTGCATACAGACTACAATAATGCTCGTTATGCCAGGTTATTTATTGCGGAGTTTGTTAGAATCCACGGGGTGCCCATTAATATAGTCTCCGACTGAGGTAAAATTTTTGTTTCCCATTTTCGGTGATGTTTTCAAGAAGCTATGGGAACTGAATTGAAGTTGAGTACCTCCTATCACCCTCAAACAGATGGGCAGACAGAAAGAGTCGACCAAATGTTGGAGGATATGCTAAGAATGTGTGTGCTTGATTTTGAAGGAGGTTGGGAACAATACCTTGCCTTAGTCGAATTTGCTTATAATAATTCGTACCAATTCACTATCGAAATGGCACCCTATGAGGCATTATATCGTCGACCATGTAGATAACCTACTTGTAGGTTGGAAGTAGGGGATAATAAATTTCTTGGACCTGAAATGATCCAGGATACTTCTTCAAAAATTGAACTTATTCGCAATCGCATCCGAATAGATCAAGATCGTCAACAGAGTTATGTTGATGTGAATTGAAAGCATGTGGACTTGGAGGTTGGAGATCAAGTTTTGGTGCGAGTATCACCAATTTAGGGTATAAAGTGATTTAGGAAGAAAGGAAAGCTTGTGCCGCGTTACGTAGGCCCTTTTCCCATTATTGCTAAAGTAGGCCCAGTAGCTTGTCAACTTGACTTACCGAAACACTTACAACAAATTCATGACATGTTTCATGTTTCATCTTTGAAAAATTACAAGAGGTGTGAAGGATCTCAGTGGCATGTTCCTTTAGATGATATCGAATTGCAGCCTAATATTTCATACGAGGAACAACCAGTTGCAATCTTAGATCACGGGGAGCGTAGGCTAAGATCTCGAGTCATGACCTTGGTTCGGGTCCAATGGGGGCATCACAATGCCGAGGAATCAATGTGGGAGGGTGAGGACGATATGCGAGAAAAGTATCCACATCTCTTTTTGCAAGTTACGCCTAATTTTGAGGGCAAAATTCCCCTATAAGGGAGGAGTATGTAATAACCCTTACTTTTGAGTAATTGATTTTATATTAATTTGCCACTAGAGGTAATTATATAAAATATTGGAGGATGGAGTAAATAATATCTAAGTGAGTAAAAGATAATATTTACTAGATTCTTGCATATTTACTATTATGTGAATGTAAATAGCATCATGTTTTATTTTGTAATGTCGTGTGCTAAAAATGGCGGTTATGGTTTAAATGAAGTTGGAACTGGAAATGATTTATATTATTATGGATGCCAATTTAGAGGGCGCAATTAGTCCTGAAATAATCGAGATAGTCAAAATAAGTGTCATATTGTATTTTTGAGTTCTAGGCACATTTGGCTGGTTATAATCGGGGTGGCAATTTTTGACACGACACGATAACCCAACACGAACTCTACACGAAGTTAGTGGGTTAGGGTTGACGATTTCTTGACACGAACCCGAATATGACACGACCCGCCAACACGAATAATAAACGGGTTGGGTTAGTGTCAAACACGTATAACTCGAAAATGACACGAATAGACCCGCTTAACTCCTATTTTATGGAGAATATATTAGATAATTTATATATCTTGATAGGCATTCTATAAAATTCATGGAGAATCGGATGATAAATTATTTATGTGTTGAAAGAAGTTGAAATTAATTAAATTTAAGTTATTGTTGGCCTATGATTGGTTAAGAGAGAAGAAAAAAATTATTTTATATTTTACTTAATGGATTATGCGGGTCAACCCGAACACGACACGATAATAAATAGGTCGGGTTAGTGTTTTCTCATCTGACACGATTAGTTAAATGGGTCGGGTTAGGGTTGACTAATACTTGACACGAACCCGACATGACACGACCCGGACACGACACGACGCACACGAATTGCCACCCCTAGGTTATAACTTAATTGTGTAGTTATGAGTGATTTTAATGGTGTATTAAAATTTAAAGATGAGAAATTACACTAAAGACATGATTAAGTCTCGCAACCCTTTCATTTTTTAAGTGTATGTTTCCTAAACCAAGAAAGAGAGAGAGAGAGAGAGAGAGAGAGAGAGAAAGAAGAAAAAAAGAAGAAATTGGGTTTGATCTTGCATCTATCGGAAGAGAATCCGAGTTTCCATCTTAAGGCAAGTTTCTTACTTGCTAGTATATGATTTAATGTGAATAATTTGTTGTTATAGTTGTGTAATTGGAAAATCGAAACAAATAGTAGGTTTTGATGAACAGTGATGTTTAACCCTTAGATCTTGTTATTTGTATGAATTAAGTTGGTCATGAGAGTTTGTTGTGGTGTAAAGAGGTTTTGGTTGTGTTGTTTGTTGTTGAGAATGAAGGAACTGTAAGAATAACGAGTTTTGGTTTTGGATTCAATCTTGAAGAAGAAGAGAAATTCGAGGGTCTGCTAGGCATGATCGACCGTGGTCGCAAGACCGATCGACTGGGCCTTCCGGGGAAAGCTTACTTCTTTCTTATATCAGTATAAAATTTGAGCACGGTCGACCTCGGTCCCAGGACTAGTCGATCGGGCCTTTAGGGGAAAGCCTACTATTTTCTTATATAAGTATAAAATTTCGAGCGCGACCGATCGGACCTCCCCATTCGAACCTACTGCTTTCTTTTGTAGACAAAACCCATGAAGCGCGGTCGACCGCGGTCCCATGATCGGTCGACCGGTCCCCTGTTTTTCACTCTTAAATGTTTTGTTTCCTCTAGCTTCTTTCTTTTAAGATAAGGACTTAGGAACCTTCTTGAATGAAGTAAAACTAGAGTACTAGAGTCTAGTAGTAAGGTATCTAAGAACCTAAGTCATAAATGAGAGTTGGGGATTAGTTCGAAAATCACTTATGTTAGTTAAATTAAAGGAAGATAAATGATTATGTTATAGAATGAACTAGTCTAGACCTAAGAAGAGTCGGAGTGAGTTACTGTAAACTTCTAGAATTGTGTTGAAGAATATCATACATGAGGGGTTTTAGAAGGAATATTAATTAAGGGAGATTTATGTTGGGAATAATTAAATACTTATGGCTCGGGATAAAATGTAATGCATACTTTAAAAAGGGAAATAACATGTGAATGATAAATTTATATATACACACCTCTCTAAATGCTATCTTAAGGGAAGTTTCGCATACGAGGTGAAGTCCCCTGGCTCGTGAATGCAAGGTGAACATAGTCCTCGGCCATAGGATCGGTTATTATTTATTATGTTATTATTGTTCGAAGTGAGGTAATTACGGGTGTGGTTATGACTCACTATCGAAGGTATATGGCCGTTTCCCAATGTCATGCGATGTAGGATTCCCAGGTTGTCTTGGTGATAGTCCCTGGAAGATGATAGCTATTTAGGGGCGCGTCCAGTAAGGAAACTCGGAAGGACAGTCTTAGAATCGTTATATGTTGTGTAATATAACTATTCTTATTAACGTGAAAACTTATTGATGATACGGCACTTTATGAAATAAATTGCTTTGAATAGTTTTCCTAATGAGAAAAGGAACAGTGAAATGAAATTGTGTAAAAATAAAAGGAAATCTCTTCAAGTAAAATATTATCAATATTCTCCGGCATATTTGAATTGTGATCATTGTTATTGATATTTCCTTAGGTTATGCTTTTAGATTGAGAAGTTAGATTCCTTATCATTATTTATGGTGAATGAAACAAGCTTATTCTTAATGATTTATCAAACCGGGCCCTGGCCCATTTATGTCTCTCTGTTTTGCATGAATCTTATAATCGACCGGGTGTTCCGCCACATGGACGCCCATATTGACTTTTCTATTCTAGTGTCCATGGAGCTGTAACACTTTCCAAATGTTATGGGATATTTGATATTGACGCTTCCATCTTTTTGTATTCTAGTTATGATCGATATCACATTCGGGTGTGTTGCCCAAGTTTTGTACTTGTATTATGTATGGGATATTGTACTTTAATACTCGGTGTAACCAAATTGTTTATGTTTGTTAACCGACATTTTATTCGGTTATTTTGTTGTATATAGTTACTATTTCATTTTCTGTCTTTATCTCTGTCCTCCTTCTTTTCAACTGGATTGTTTAAATGCTTTCTTTAACTTACTAGATAAATTTTGACAATCCGTTATTTTAAATAACTTATGTGATGGGTCGCCCCCAGCATAAATCGAAATTGATTACTCGAAATAGTTGACTGATTTCTTCATCTTTGTTTTATAACATTTTCTCCTAATTTTGTAATAAGATTAATTAGTTTTATCCCTCTATAATTACCGTAGTTTTGTATATCTTTTTTATTTTCATACGAAGGTATTTAAGATATCCATATTCTAGGTGTATAGAGAGTTTATAAAAAAATAGATCGAACAAAATATATATAATGCACCCACATGCATGAAGCTAATATTGAATGATAGAAAACCCAAATTAAGCAACTAACTATTTTCGTTAATAAATGCGGAGCATTTTTTTAATGGTGTTCATGGCACACCACATAAAAATTCATCCTATTGTTAATACTTTGTCCAATTTTGTTCTTACTACCTTAAATATTAGAAAACAAAAACATTGGTATTTTTCGCAATAACAAAGGTATATTTAATACATAAAGTTGAAATCATCTAAATATCAAATATGTAACTTGTTTTGACTTTTGAATTTTTAGTTTTTAAAAAAATGACTGCAATTTTACTTATTACTGCAAATCTTCATATTTTTCCCATTTAACATTGCCTACTTTTAACACCAACAACTAGATAATGCCATTTGTTGTCTTAATTTTCTCTTCGAGTGCTTACTTTTAGTAATATTTACTCAACAAAAATATTTTAACACACTAAATATGACGACAAAATAACAATACATTAAGTATTGCAAAATAGTTGGATGCCTAAGGCCAATCACACCTAAACATGCAAGGAATGTAAAAAAAAAGTACTACCTTTTATAGTTGGTAGAAACTTTACGTTTCCCATAATGCTATCTAATTTGGATTTTGGGTTCCTTTTTCTCCGTACACCTCTACCCAATGAAAATAACACTTAAATGAGATCAACAATCCCTATAAAAGTATTCTATTCTCGTAATTATCCAAAGAGGACATAGTATATGTGAACTGATATGATGTAAAATATTGCCAAATGGTCCAAAGTTCTACTAATTTATTTCCACCCAACATTAATGATAAGATTTCGTAATAAATTGCTAAACTAATAAAAAAATTGGATATAAGGAAAAATGAAATAAAAAGAACCAAGGTATAATCCATTTCTATGACCCTATTTTCAAAAAGAGAAAAGAAATGGGGTGCATTTCAGATATATGTCAACAAAGTATACATCATATGGTCAAAAAACAAGCTCAATTCATTACAACATTGAACAAAAATAAATATGATATTTTAGAACTGTTAGTATCTAATCAAAACTCTTAGAATCAAACTTGTATCACTTATAATAGAGCGTGTATCCTTTAACATTCAAACTTGTACAATTACTATTTGGTTAATGACACACACACACACACACACATACATACATACATATATATATATATACATATATATATATATATATATATATATATATATATATATATATATATATATATATATATATAGAGAGAGAGAGAGAGAGAGAGAGAGAAGTACGTAAAAGTATAAGAAATATTATTAGATTTGCAAAGCATCAAAACAATGTTATATTTCTAAGAATAAAAACATTATTAGTTCTTCAAACGAACAAATTCAGAATAATCTAATCACTTGAGTTTGAAGGATTTTGGTTTTGAAACTACCACAAACAGAGTTATGTGGGTTTCGGTTTCAATTTATAGTATACCTCTAAAAGAGTAGTATTATAGGTATTAATACTAAACCCTTACCATTAAAGCTACGAGTCTCTCTCCTTAATTATATATGCAACTCAAAATTCACACTATTTCGTTTAGCCTCTTCAAAATTAGTTCCCATTTCACACGGCTTCCTTTAGAATTCACGATCAACCCCCCTTGAACTCAAAAGTCATACTCTTTCATTTAACTTTTCAATTAAATCAACAACCATATAGCCAACCTCCAAATTCATCAGTGGCATCTTATACCATTTCTCCGATCTCCCTGCCTTTCATCAAAGAGGTA
The DNA here is from genome assembly GCA_949130495.1 of Sambucus nigra. Classification (NCBI taxonomy): domain Eukaryota; kingdom Viridiplantae; phylum Streptophyta; class Magnoliopsida; order Dipsacales; family Adoxaceae; genus Sambucus; species Sambucus nigra. Next base: position 34,789,884 of record OX422212.1, read on the forward strand.
TGGTATAATTATAATTGTTTCTCTTAAAATACATATTCTTTCATTAAGTAGAATCCCACTAATTTTATTTCATTTATTTTCTTATTAGCAAAAGGATGTGGGTCCTTGAGGCTTCCCATAATGTACTCCATTTTCCATTTTAAAAACAAAGAAAAAGGGTTTTGATAAAATCACATCCATCATGGCGCCACAACAATCTGAAAGCAAGCCATCGACTACTGGCTCAGTAGGGTTTTATTATTTAGCTAATGAATTGATAATTTTGGTTTGGATTTGTATAAGTGAAGGCTCCTATGACGATGATTGACGATGAATGAGAAAACTTAATTGGTGCAGCTAAGAATGTGTGGATGAATGTTGATATATTGATGACCCATGATGTTTGTTGGCATATTGTCCCAAGAAAAAATTGATCGTGAGATTTGTATCTGAGAAACGTGTATTGGTTATCAAGCCAATCAAACTGTTGAGCTTCATGTTGGGAAGGCCAAATACATGAAATGCAAAACCATATATTCATCAAAGACCAAAATAAAAAGTCAATGGATCTCAAATTTTGGTATAAATTTGGGTATGAATCAAAGGTGAATCGCCTCTCCCGTATAAATTCAAGGTAAATTTCCTTTTTAGTTCTAGGTGAATATATGGGTTCTCAACTTTGGGAGTTTAAAAACAATTGGCTCATCGATATGCTATGATATGGGTATTAATTATTGATTTCATTTTATACCACACAAGGTCTATCAGATTTTATAAAGGTTCATCAAATTTTCTTTAGATTTGCCCTTTTTTCTACGCCCGTGGTGGTTTCATTTCAAAAGAGAGATTTTGGAGAGAATACCAAGGTATGAATAAACTTAATAGCTTTAGTTGATGTTTGGGTTTATCACGTTTGTATTTTTCATAGAATATCTAAGGACATAAATTTCCAATTGAGTCCCTATATTGTTTTAACTTAATTTCGTGAACAAAACTCTGTTTGTAATATGTCATAGGGAGATTTTTATTTGTGTCACGATCCCACTTGGTTTATGACGTATTAAAGAAATTGAAGATGCTGTAGCAAAGCTTTAAAGAATTAATTATGCCGAAGTTTAAATTGGTGCAAGTTTATTCGTCTTCAAGTTAAATGCATTCCGAGATCACATATGTATGAATGCATATAATTAATGGTGCTCGAAATTCTTTTTTAAAAAAGAGAAGGGTGTATTTTTATAAAGAAAAATGTTTTAAAATGTGTTTTAGGTGTTTACACTACGTTTTATTCTGATATACTCGAAATAGAGTTTGACTAATTTGGATATCTTTTAAAAGTGACGTTTTGAACATAAAGTCAACAAAGTCAAACTTTCGCCCTATCGTTTAAACGACATGTCATCTCGTTCGAGCGAGATAGAGATGTCATGCGAATGATCTGGCATTGTCGTTCGAATGACATAGTTTTCGAGGAGGCATTTAAATCTTATTTAAAGTGTGTTTCTATCAGAGTTTCGTAAGTGTGCTTCTGTAAAAAACTGTTTACGTTCCAGTACAAGTTTGACACATGTTTTATAAGGTTTAAAAAGCATAAACACTGCCTTAGAGTTTGAAAAGATCTGAGATATCATTGTTATATGTTTATGTGATCTTGCTTCACCAAGAAGGTTTGTTCTACCATTGAACATCAGGGTTTTGCGATGAAGAAAAGAGAAGGACTTCTTGTTCGACATCGTAGGCAAATAAAAGTCATTCGGTGGACACCGAGATATACGTGGACGCATGTGTTATGGACAGGTATCGTGGAAGATGGAATTTCTATGTGGGCACTATTAAAGAACAGTAGATGATCAGAATGAGCGTCAAGACCCGTGGGGATCGAGTCATTGAGTAAGGCTAATCTGTCTTTTTAAAACCAGTGTTCATAGTGATTATCTAGCTTGGGCCGTCTAAGGTTGTTTTCCCATTTTGGGTTTTTTCTTTGTACATACGGCATTGTGAGTATTGTTTACTTTATTTTACTTGCTTTAATCACGATATGCATGTTTAGGATTAATCAAGATAAAATTGGTTTAAAGTAAGAATTGGGTTCCACAACTTGGTTTGGTGCACTTTAAAAATTGAATAATTTTCGGAGTAAAATTGGTTTTGTTCAAAACACACATATTGGGAACTTTCAAATTGGTATCAGAGCTAGAAAACATAATTTATTTATTTTGTGATCCCATGTGGTTTCAAAGATGAATTTTGGAAATAATAAATTTTTTTGAACATTTATTTTTTATGGCATTAATTACACTTATTGGAAGATGAGAATGAAAAGTGCATTAAAGTCTATTGATGAGCATGTTTGGCTAGAGGTTGAGAAAGGTTGGACACCCCCTGTCACTATTATAGGTGAGGTCACTAGTTTAAAGCCTATCGAGTCATGGACTGAAACTAAACATGGACTGGCACAATATAATTCTAAGGGTTTGCACGTTATTTCTTCAAATGTTACACCAGAAGAATATAATAGAATTATGACTTGTAAAACATCAAAAGAGGCTTGGGATATTTTGGCACTCACTCACGAGGGCACTAGCACGGTTAGGGTATCAAAACTTCAAAATCTCACCACACAGTTTGAGACCATTAGGATGTTAGAGAGTGAGACTTTTGATGAGTTTTATGCTAGATTGTCCAATGTTCTCAACTCGTCGTTTAACCTAGGTGAGAAAATTCCCGACAACCGCGTCATTAAGAAAATCCTTAGGTCGTTGTCGGGTAGGTTTGACGCAAAATTGACCATTTCAAACTCCTTGGGTAAGTTAGAGTCGACGAAACTAGAAGAGATTGTAGGTGACCTACAAACTTATGAAATCGACATGATTACCTCCAAGCAAGTGCCTAACAAAGAAAAGGGTATTACTTTGTGTTAACGCAAAAATTCTCCATCTACGAGGACCAATCAGAAAAGGACACATGTCATCCTACGTAGAAATATTTGGCATCCGAGGAGAGTTGGTCGGCATCCGAGGAGAGTTTGTCGGCACCCGAGGAGTGTTAGTCGGCACTCGAGGAGAGTTGGTCGGCACCCGAGGAGAATTAGTCGGCACCCGAGGAGAGTTGGTCGGCACCCGAGGAGTGTTAGTCGGCACCCGAGGAGAGTTGGTCGGCATATCAACCAGGAAGATCAAAGGATAACTATGCATTTAATGTGCATTAATGAATATAGCAGCGCATTTAATGAGCCTTAATGTACATTTATACTTATTAATAGATGACAACACATAGCATACCAAGCAATTCAACAATTAGATTCGTTGAATGTAGACATTAATGTCTACATACAATGAATCTCTTTATCTCCCATCACTATAAATACATGTATCCCCTTAGCCAAAAGGGGAGATCCGGGGGGAACCTAGAAACTCCATACACAAGATACACATCCTTTCTCTCTCTACACCCTATGGTGCTATTGTAAACACCTGGGAATAAAATAACAGTGGACATAGGATTTATTCATAGCCGAACCACTTTAAAAATCTTTGTCTCTCATGTGCTTGATTGGATTGCTTTCATCTATTTATCTGTGATCATTAAAATGGGATTCGGTCCAGTTTTTTGCATCAACAGATTGGCACCGTCTGTGGGAACGTGTTACAAGCGTTGTTCTCCATCAAAAACTAAGTTTTTATTTTCTCTACGTATAATCAATTATACATACATCTTTCGATTCAATCATGATTTTTATGTTTATATACATAAATTAATTGTCCAATTTTTAACTGCAAAATGTTGCATATCATGATTTTTAAATCATAACTGTTAGATTCATTCTTATTTAGAAATCTGAAAAATAGTGGATTTCATAAATCATAACTTTTTGCTTGATTCTCAAGTTTCAATTTTATATCATGGAATAAATATTTTAAATGATTACATATACCAATATATATGACGGTGGTAAGATTTGATAATTTTCATTATAAATTTTGTAAGATCTTTGATGTCTATTCAAATTCCCATCATATTTTTAATCAGAGAATGTGAAAAGGTTAAAGACAATAAAAAGTTTTCTCATGGAAATCATGACCCAGATCTATTTTCTCTCTCTTCAAGTTTGAGTCTCTTTGCATTCATTTTTATGAACTATATACTTAATTTGGTTCATCTTCCATCCATGTCAATAAAGTCTCATTGATTGATTTTTGAGATAAATTTGGTAATAACTTCGATCATTCAGCATATTTTTATCTCTCTAAATAGGGAATAGGAAGGGATCAATATAAAAAATAATTTTCTCTCACCTGAAAAATCATTACCCACCTCTTGCAAAAGAGGATCAGTAAAACAAATCATGACCATATCAAGACTCTTTGGCACAAATTTGATATGTTGTCCCCTCGTTCATCACATCACATGGTTTCTTTATCGGAATCACACGATATAGTGGATTAGATAATTATTCATTTAATTAACATTCTTAATGCTTAAATTTTACATCGAATGTTATTTTTTTGATCTAAGGATTCGAGATATTCTGATCAGCCATCTATATTGTTGGTCGGCATCATCTTGGGCCATATTTTATTAAAGAGAAGCTTAACCAGACCATTTTTGTTTGTCGAAGAAAAGATGTGAAGATCCATCAACAACGTTGAAATAATTTTATCCAACTACGAGGTATCTTATTGTTGGTCAGAGACTCTTATTATAGCTCGATGGAACCAATTGCAGGTCAACGATCATCTACTTCTTGATCGGCGACATCTCAGTCTTGTTCGGAGGGTTCAATTTACTGGTTGACAACTATCCAACCATCCACTTTTTGGTCGGTGACATCTAATGTTGTTCGGTGCTGTCAATGCACCATTTTTGTTGATCGGCGAAATTGCTCAGCTGGTCGGGGACCATTTTCTTCTTGTTCGGCACCATATATTCTATAACTTGAGATATCCTTAAATGTTGGTCGGCAACATCCATGCCGTTTGTCGGCAGCAGTAGAATCTTGGGGTATTAAAAAATGCGGAGCACCCCAGATATTTCTTTAAACACGAGTTAATCTTGGGGGTAAACATGGGGCTTAAGTTTTTTTTTAAAAACTTGTGATCACCCCAAAAAATATTTTTAAAACCAAGTGATAAATAATTTTCAAACAACAACTTATACCTGATTAGTCGTTGGAGATTAAATAACTTTACAAAAAACTCTACGACGCATATCTAATAATAATTTGTCCATCTCACACACATTTGGCATAAAACATATTATTTCATATTTTGAAATTTGTATTGCCTTATGCTGATACACATCACATATTGTTTGGCTGAATAATTATTCTCATGACAATAATTATTTGATCTATTCTAGACAGGTGCTCGGGCAGCTTATTAAGATTTCATAGGGACGATATTCAATCCCGATGAAAGCTCAGCCACAATCTTAAACCTCTGGAAACTATTATTGCTCGACATCAGGCAATTTTACCTCGACATATCAGCCAACATATATTATTTCATTTTTTGAAATTAATATTTTTATTTCTCAAGCATATACATATTATATATTGATTGGATGAGTAAATTATTCTCATGACTAATCAATTCAGCCTACACATATGGTAGAGCAAGTTATTAATTTTTACAGGTACAAGATTCAACGCCGACGAATGCTCGAAAACAATCTGGAAACTATTATCATTGCTCAGCATTATGAAATTTCACCTCAGCAAGGAACTATATATTTTATTATTGCTCTGATTTATGCTCAAGCACGAATTATTCTATATATCCGTTCGGATTCATATTATATATTCATCTTATTATGGAGCTCGGTGAAATACTTATTATCATATTCAGCTCCGAGGAAAAGCTACAACAGTTATTATATTTCACCCCCAATGGATAGTTGGTCGGGGTAATTCTTATTTATATGCAGGCCCAACAAAGTTCTCAGCCATATTCTTATATTGTGGAAAATATTATTCTAATTCGGCATTATGAAATTTTGCCTCGACAGATCAGCAAGATAGTTTATTATTCTAAATCATTGTTTATGTCTATGCATATTTTATATTTATCTCAGCATGGAGCTCGAGAAATTTCTTCTTTCTATATATATTAAGCTCCGAGGAAGTCTCCAGCATTTATTATAGCTTATTCCCAACAATCTGTTGAGGAGGTCTCCAGCATATATAATCTTATTCCCAACAATCTATTGGTCAGCTCAGAGGAGGTCTCCAACATTTATATTATCTTATTCCCAACAATATGTTGGTCAGCTCCAAGGATGTCTCCAGCATTTATATTATCTTATTCCCAACAATCTGTTGAGGAGGTCTCCAGCATTTATATTATCTTATTCCCAACAATCTGTTGGTCAGCTCCGAGGAGGTCTCCAGCATTTATTTTATCTTATTCTTTTCCCAACAATCTGTTGGTCAGCTCCGAGGAAGTCTCCATCATTTATTATCAAAAATATTCCTAAAAATGCCAACTTATGTTGGTTAGGAAATGTATTCCTAAAAATGCTAACTTATGTTGGTTAGGAAGTAAATGTATTCCTACGGGAAGTAAAACTATTCCTAAAAATGCCAACTTATGTTGGTTAGGAAATGTATTCCTAAAAATGCCAACTTATGTTGGTTAGGAAGTAAACGTATTCCTACGGGAAGTAAAACTATTCCTAAAATGCTAACTTATGTTGGTTAGGAGATGTATTCCTAAAAATGCCAACTTATGTTGGTTAGGAAGTAAATGTATTCCTACGGGAAGTAAAACTATTACTAAAAATGCCAACTTAAGTTGGTCGGGAGGTAAAACTAGTCCAAAAAGTTCCAAAGTTGCTCGTTAAGAAAAAATCCACCAACTCAGGTTGGTCGGAAATAAGAAGCTGTCAACTACAGTTGGTCGGAAACATTTTATGAGTATGTGAAAGCGATCAAGCAAAAAGCATTCAAAGTTCACATTCCACACTTGGGGGCTTCTATTAAAAATTCAGTTGTTCATTCGGTGGAACATTCTCATAACATCATACAGTCGAGCACCAAATTCAACTCCACAAACTTACATAGTCGGGGCCCCGACTAATTATCATTCAGAAGTTGTTTTTCTTGCTCGAGAATTAGTTTTGATATTGAAGTTCAGGAGGCTATTGAAGTTCAGGAGGTATTCAGAAGTTCAGGAGGTGCATTCAAAAGTTCAGGAGGCATATTCAGGAGTTATTATGCACATGCTATTGTTGTTCAGAAGTCAAATTTAGCATCTACAGCACTGAGATCTTTACTACTACTATCCCGACCAACATTCAAGAAGAAGTTGTATGAAAATGTTTCGAAGTCCACCATAAACTTGTACTAATCAGATTAAAGGTTGGGTTCAAAAGCTAGTATGTTACTCGACAAAGTATTCAGAGGAGCATAAATCAGAAAAATCAAGCACGTGAAGTTAGTACTCAGTTGCTAGGCACAGGAGGCAGTTGGTCGGCTAGCAAACCAATCAACATACTTGAAGATTATGACAAGCTACAAGCTGCATACTATGGCATGGCTGCATCCAAATTCCCAGGGGTGATACATAGCACACGGAGTTCCTCAAAAGAAAGATTAGCAACCATCGATCAGCCTGCATCATATGTCGTCCAGGAGATAATGCACTTTATGTTGAACAAATCAAGAAGGTAGATCAAGAATTTCACGAGCACCGAGCAACACTGCAGAATAAATACTCCATCCTTTCAAGTAAACCATCAAGCATTGAGCATTGGGGGCTTCTGTTAACGCGAAAATTCTCCATCTATGAGGACCAATCATAAAAGGACACATGTGATCCTACGTGGCAATATTCGGCATCCGAGGAGAGTTGGTCGGCATCCGAGGAGAGTTGGTCGGCACCCGAGGAGAGTTGGTCAGTACCCGAGGAGAATTAGTCGGCACCCGAGGAGTGTTAGTCGGCACCCGAGGAGAGTTGGTCGGCATATCAACCAGGAAGATCAAAGGATAACTATGCATTTAATGTGCATTAATGAAGATGGCAGCGCATTTAATGAGCCTTAATATACATTTATACTGTATTAATAGATGACAACACATAGCATACCAAGCAATTCAACAATTAGATTCGTTGAATGTAGACATAAATGTCTACATATAATGAATCTCTTTATCTCTCATCACTATAAATACATGTATCCCCTTAGCCAAAAGGGGAGGTTCGGGAGATCCGGGGGGAACCTAGAAACCCCATACACAAGATACACATCCTTTCTCTCTTTACACCCTATGGTGCTATTGTAAACCCCTGGGAATAAAATAACAGTGGACGTAGGATTTATTCATAGCCGAACCACTTTAAAAATCTTTGTCTCTCATGTGCTTGATTGGATTGCTTTCATCTATTTATCTGTGATCATAAAAATGGGATGCGGTCTAGTTTTTTGCATCAACACTTTGAAAACTCGGAAGGAGGAAATTAAAGTTTCGGATTCAGATTCTGATTTTGATTTTGAGGATGTTGCTTTGTTGGCAAAGAAATTTAAAAAATTTATTAAGTTTCAAAAGCAATCGAAAGATGCCAAGAAATTTGAAAATTTCAAGAACAACAAAGTTGATTCCACCTCTAAGGATATGTTTGAGAAGCCTAAGAGAGATGAGTCGGATAGGTGTTTTGGGTGTGAGGGTACGGTCACAAAGTTAAGGAGTGTCCCACTAGACTTAAGAAAGAGGGCAAGTAACCTATTTCATATAATGCCACCTTAAGTGATAGTGATCCGTAAGAGGGAGAGAGTTCCCCCATTGAGCTTAACTTTGTTGCGTTTATGGAATGTCATGTGAGCGATGACGATTCTTATGTGAATGACACTTCTGAGGAGGTTTTGAGTGAATCCCATATTAGTGAGGGTGAAGAGAGTGAGGAAGAGGAGGTAGATGTTAAAGAGTTGTAAGTTGCATTTAATGAGTTGCATGCCGAGACTGTGAAAGTGAAAAAGCAAAATGAAAAATTGCAAGCTAAGTTGAATGAGCATGCCATATAAAATAATGATAGTTTGATTGAGAATCTTAGGGCACGAGAGAAGACTCTTAGGGAGAAATTAGGGTATGTCGAGGGTGAGAGAGAAATCTCCGTGGTTTGATGGAGTCTTTCAAAAAGGATATTTTAGAGTTTGAGGAGTCTAGGCGTTTTCTCGAGTCTAGGATTCATGAGTTGGAGGAGAGATTGAGAGACTCATATAGAGTTAAGTTTGATTTGGAGTCTATGTCGGAGAAGTTAGATAAGATCTTAGGCACCGTCCAAATTAAGGTAAATAGGGGAGGTATAGGTTTTGATGAGAGAATTGTTCCCATTCCCCCCGCACGTGTGAGAAATACTAGGAAGGTTAGAAAAGGTCCACATATAGGTATCATTCCCATCATCACTTCACTTGCACGTTTTGTGGTAGGAAAGGTCACCTTAGGCGTTATTGCTACGACCTTAGACAAGCTCCTAGGAAGTTTATGAATAAAGTTGGCCCAGTTCCCCAAACCCCATGCGTCGTTTTACACCTACTTGGTTTTGGAAATCATATTTAGTGGCTTTAGGAATAAAACTTCACGATTCTCGTTTGGGTGCACTTGATTCTTCCCATGCTAAATCTAAAGGATGATAGTATTGCCTTGTTTGTCATATGCTAGTTTACTTCATGATTTATTCATAGCTAGTATAATGACATGTTTATCTCTTTGTATTTTTTTTAGTCCTATTGAAAAATACAAAAAGATTTTGCTTTTGAGAAAAATTTTGAAAAACCAAAAAGATTTTGCTTTTATTTGAGTCAAAATATGTTTGAAAAGCCAAAAATATTTTCGATTTTTGTTTTTGAGTTTACATGTTTGATGTGGCATATTGGTGTGCTTGTACCCCCCCATTATTTAATATCCATGTGGCTAGGACATTTGGTCATTATTATCTATTCTTAGAATGATCTTAACCATTGTTTATTTGGGGTTGTTTCGAAGTTGATATGCATTTTGATTCGACTTTGTATACATGCCAACATTGCACACATGCACAAGTTTATATGGATGTTTGACTTCTCTTGCATATTTGAATTTTATGAGGTGTTATAATCTCAATCTTGTCACCTATGCGTAAGTAGACTTAAGGAGAAGTGTGCATGTAACCGTTTACCGTGAGAATTTGAATTTGTATCTATAAAAAATGATGAGTGATTCACGGGAAAGGGCTGCGAGAGTTCAAAATTGACTCGTCGTAAAATCCACCTTTTAAAAGAGCCCAAAAGAAAAAGCAATATGCTATGAAAAGGGAAAATAAGATTTTGTCTAAGTTGAGAATGCTAGAAACCTCAAAAGAACTTGAAACATTATGTATTTATGAGGGATTTTGGTTGGAGGAAATTTTAAACGGGTTTGCACAACTAATCTTAATGTTGAAACATTACAATTTGACGCTATTATTTCTAGAATCATCAAAATTCTGGATTTGTGTGCATGTAGTTTGTTTAGTTCATTAATCTCACACTTTAATTGTCATACGGCTATGATAAAGTTTGATGATTTATTTCTATCAATTAGAGCTTCTTGATTGTTTCGATCTGTTGTAATTGTGACTCATTTGTTGTAGTTTCACATTCCATGTCCATGTTTGAGCACATCGGTACTGTGTTTGCATGTAACTCGCATTGTTAGTTTTTATGCGTTTTTGCATTTTGTGTTGAAAGCTTACTGTCTTAACACTGTTTTGCTGCTATTAGGCCCTTGCACTAATTTTTTTCTAGAAATACTTTTACTGGCCGTTATTATATAATATTTTTGGGAATCTATGCAAGTTTGGCATGTCACGAGATCTCATTTGAACGACATCTCATGTCGCAAGAAGACCCCATTATAGCGACATTTCTATGTCGCGCGAAGTCTCGCTCGAGCGATGTCCTCAATTCGTTTGAGCGACATCCCCGGCTCGTTTGAACGACAGAATGAACTCTTGCTTATGACTGGTTTGCAGTCCACTGGTTTATTTTGGTGATATTTTTGGTACTGCTGGAAGTGTTTATGGACTGATTGGTTTTCATATGCACGATTTATTGGTTCTAAATCAGATTTTCGCATATAATTTCGTTTATCACACATGATTAGTTTGATATATCTTTTGTGTGGTTCATCTGGTTTACTAGCTATTGATTGGTCGTTTATTGATCATATTTAGCTAGTTGTTTCATGACTATCTAGCATTTTTAATTCTCATATTGGTATCAAATTGATTCACATTGGTATATTCTCATGCTAGATACTTTCATTGATTTGTCTCTTCACCAGATTGTTTATTCGAGACAAAAAGGGGGAGAGATATATGTGATGTAGGGGGAGATTTGTTGAGAATTTTTATTGATATCCGGATTTACATATTGTTTGATTATATTTCTTTGAAATTGATATCAAATAATTGCTCACATGTTTCAAATGATTTGGTCTTATTGGAAATATAAATTGGTATCACTTGTTCCTCCATACTTCAGTGGGTATTTGTTTATCTATTTCATGTGTGTAGGTATGCTTCAGCGATTCGATATTTCAAGTCTACATCACATTCAGATAGTTCATGCTTGCTGGTGCTACATTTTAGTCCGTATCCTGTAATTTTTGACTTTGGGTTTATGGGATGGGATTTAGGCATCATACGGCTTGAAGGATCAGTTTAGGCATTTCACTGGTTTAGTTTTGTCCCGAAATAGTCAAAGGGGGAGATTTGTAAGGACATAAATTTTCAATTGAGTCCCTGTATTGTTTTGACTTAATTCCATGAACAAAAATGTGCTTGTAATATGTTATAGGGAGATTTTTATTTCTGTCACGATCCTACTTGGTCTATGACGTATTGAAGAAATTGAAGACGTTGAGGCAAAGCTTTAAAGAATTAATCATGCCAAAGTTTAAATTGGTGAAAGTTTATTCGTATTCAAGTTAAATGCATTCCGAGATCACACAGGTATGAATGCGTATAATTAATGGCCCTCGGAATTGTTTTTATAAAAGATAAGGATGTATTTTTATAAAGAAAAATGTTTTAAAAGTGTTTCAAGTGTTTACACTACATTTTATTCTGATATACTCGAAATAGAGTTTGAGTAATTTGGATCTCTTTTAAAAGAGAAGTTTTGAACATAAAGTTAACAAAGTCAAACTTTGGCCCTGTCCTTCAAACGACATGTCATCTCATTCGAGCGAGATAGACATGTCTGGCGAATGACACGGTTTTCGAAGGGGCATTTAAATCTTATTTAAAGAGTTTTTCTATCAGAGTTTCGTGAGTGTGCTTCTTGAAAAAACTGTTTACGTTCCAGTACGAGTTTGGCACATGTTTTTAAGGTTTAAAAAGCATAAACACATCCTTAGAGTTTGAAAAGATCTGAGATATCATTGTTATATGTTTATGTGATCTTGCTGCACCAAGAAGGTTTGTTCTACCATTGAACATCAGGATTTTGCGGTGAAGAAAAGATAAGGACTTCTTGTTCGACATCGTAGATGAATCAAAGCCATTCGGTGGACACCGAGACATACGTGAATGCGTGTGTTGTGGACAGGTATCGTGGAAGACGGAATTTTTTCATGGTAACTATTTAAATAACGGTAGAAGATCAGAAGGAGCGTCAAGACCCGTGGGGATCGAGTCATTGAGTAAGGCTAATCTGTGTTTGTAAAACCATTGTTCATAGTGATTGTCTGGCTTGGGCCGTCCGAGGTTGTTTTCCAATTTTGGGTTTTTTCCTCGTACATCCGGCGTTGTGAGTATTCTTTACTTTATTTTACATGCTTTAATCACTTGATGCATGTTTAGGATTAATCAAGATAAAATTGGTTTAAAGTAAGAATTTGGTTTTCACAACTTGGTTTGGTGCACTTTAAAAGTTGGATAATTTTCGAAGTAAAATTTGTTTTGTTTAAAACACACATATTGGGCACTTTCAGAATATGTGGAACACCCTGTACTTCTATGCATTTAAATATTTAATTAATTCGAGTAAATTTTAAATTACTTACGTGTTGTAATTTAATTAACTTAATTATGGTAATATTTATTTAAATATTAATCGGAGAGTAAATGGTTAATATTTATGAAATTAAATTACTAAGTGAATAGTAATAATTTATTTATGTCATAACGTGTATTAGTGTCATGGCATTTATTTATCTCAATCGGGATTCAGGTATAGACCAATTTGGGTGTGAGATAAGTATTTTTATAAATTAATTCGAATGTTAATTCTAAGTGCACGGTTGAGTCCAGATGGGCAAAAAAAGTCGGAAAAGTGTACCTGAGGGTGGTAAATGGGTCACGAGGTATTTTTGGGCATAATCGGGCCCACACGGGGGGGGGGGGGGGGTATTTGGGCCATTTTAATTAGGCCCATATGACTAAAAACAGGATTTGAAGATAAAAAAAATTAAGTTTAAGAGTTGTGGGCATCCATAACACAATTGGGAGAAATCTAAGAACGTAGAGGAGCAAGATGGGATAACTCTTGGGAGCCAAAAGGAAGAACGAGGGAGGTGTTCTTCAACAAACCAAATCTCTATGCCAAAGGATTTATCAGACACTACGAATCATAGGGTAATTGGTTAAACTTTGTTTTAAATTAAATGCAGTTTTCAAATGATATCATGGTGTAATACCCCTTACTTTTGAGTAATTACTTTTATATTAAATTGACATGTGGGTAAGTTATATAAAATAAAGGAAATTGAAGTAATATTAATTTAAGCAATCTAAGAGTTAATATTTACTGAGTATTGCATATTTATCGTTAAGCGAATGTAAATAGTGTAATATTATATTTTGTTGCGTCGTTGTGCTTTAAGCGACGGTTATGATTTATATTCCAATTGGGTTATTATTGAAAAGTTAGTATAACGTTGGAACAAAAAATAATGAACGATATTCCGGATGTCAGTTTAGAGGGCACGGTTAGTCCGGGAATGGTTGGGATAGTAAAAATAAGTGCCGAGTATTTTTTTGGGTTCTGGGCTACTTTTGGATAGTTATAACTTAAAAATGATGTTACGAGTCATTTTAAGTATGTAGTAGCATTTAATGTTGGACTTAATGTATTTGAGCTAAATTTGGGCATTTAGTCTTGCAAGAGCGTTTATTACTCATTTGTGTGTTAAACCTAGAAAGATAGAGAGAAAGGGGAGCTTGAGAGAAAGAAGAGAAAAGAGAGAGTTTGGTAATTTGGGCTTGGAATCGTTGCAATGAGAAGATAATCCGAGGCTACAATCTTGAGGCAAGTTTATAACTTGCATAAATATATGATTGGGTGTGAATAATATGTATTTATAGTTAATGTTCTTGAGATTAAACCATTTATGGATTTTGATGATTTGTTTTTTTAAATGTAAAGGTTTAGGATCTAGACTTGATTGAATGGATTGCAGTAGTTAAATGTCTTGTGGAAGGGTTTGTAGATGATGTTGGTTGATGATTTTGGGTTTAAATGGAAGAAAATAGTTTTTGGGAATTTAGGGTTAACATCAACCCGTAACCACAACTGGGCATCTTGACTAGGGTGGATCGATTCGTCCTCCTTAGAGAATCGATTCGCTAAAATGGAGGCTACATGTCTGAGGAACCGAATCGATTAGGGTTAAGGAAAAATTGATTCGGGGTTAGACAGAAGGTTGGTTTTCGCAGTCGATTCGATTCTCTTTTTTTGCGAATCAGTTTGCTTTCAGGGGCGAATCGATTCGGCCCTAGTCGAATCGATTCGAAAATCCTGTTGTTTCGTGAAATTTTTCCAACTTGTTTTCTACTCCTTTTCTTTTAGGTTTAAGGCTTAGTAACCTTCTCATATGATGTATTAAAGATTATTAGGGTCTCATAAAAGGGGATTAATACCCTAGGTTAGTGAGGGGGTATCTGGTCTTATTTCGGGGACTATTTAGTCGAACTTAATGTCTCAATTCATCTAGTAAACGAGTCGAATAATAGAGTAGAGTCGGGTAGAATTGGTTTGGACGTACAGGGACTAGTATGAAGGTAATTATACTTTGTAGCCTAAATTGTTATGCACATATGGTTTCAAAAATAAGAAGTGTATGTTTAATTGGTATATCTTGTGATCATGGCACACACATAC
Organism: Sambucus nigra; assembly: GCA_949130495.1. NCBI lineage: Eukaryota > Viridiplantae > Streptophyta > Magnoliopsida > Dipsacales > Adoxaceae > Sambucus > Sambucus nigra. The sequence continues at coordinate 34,804,977 of OX422212.1, forward strand.
ATACCTCTCTAAATGCTATCATAAGGGAAGTTACGTGAATGAGGTAAATCCCATGGCTAATGATGCAGGGAGAATATAGTCCCCGGGCCATTGTACCATTTGTTACATTGTATGATTGTTTTGTTCGAAGTAATGTAATTCCGGGTATGGTTATGACTCACTATCGAAAGTATATGGCTTCTTCCCATGAGTTGCGATTTAGGATACCCAGGTGGTCATGAACATAGGCCCTGGAAGATGATAGCAATTAGGGGCGCATTCAGTGGGGTGACTCCCAGAAGGATGGTCTTAGAACCGTTATATTATGATTGTAATTGCTGTCATAGAAATGGCATTTCATATGAATGATTTAATGAAACTGTGAGTCAATTTTAATTACATATGATACTTAATGAATAATTGCTTGTGAGGATATATTTTACGAATTGGTGAATTTTGCATATTGAATGGAGTTAGGTTACTCCTATTAATTAGATGGGTAGTTTCACTTATAATGAAATGTACGCGCTAGGATGTCCACTTATAAGAGAGGTGAGGATGATTCCTTGGGCGAAGAGAGAACTTAAACTGTTTATGATGTTTTGCATCCATAACTATTATGCATTTTATTCACATGTATATCATATCAAACCGGGCCCTAACCTGTTTATATTTTTCCTTCTTGTGTGGTTCTTATTTATGTTCAGGTGCTCCGCCGCATGGGCGCCCGCTTTGATATTCCTTTCCAGTGTTATGGAACTACGACATTTTGCGGATGTTGTAGGATTTTTGTATCAGACGCATCAATCTCTTTTGGATATTCTAGTTTGGATCCGTTTGTATATTCGGGCTTGTTGCCCAAGTTCATTATTTGTAATTATTGTAGTACTCGGTGTAACTTTTTTGTATTAGTCTATTAACTGACAGCTTATTCGATTATCTTTTATAGAATTGTTGTTAAACCGTTATATGTATTTATATATCGACCATTTGTTATAAATTGGATGATTTAGATTGTTTTTATCAGATTTGCAAAATTGTATTTGGCATCCATTTTCAAAAATATTTGGTGGTTGTCTCCTACTATTATTATGCATCAGTGATGCTAAGAAAGAACCATTTAAGATTCCTGTTTTTATTGGAGTAGTGGGTTGGCCACCTCTTAATTTAGTAAGCGGGGTGTCACACATGATAGGGATTGGATTGACACACAAATTGGGTTCTAAATTGTGGATGTTTCAAATCAAAGTTTGGATTGTTAAGGACTTATAATTCATATGGTACTATTCAGGAATTTGTACTTTTTTTGGGATAGATGTAAGACTTGTAAAGAGATTGGGAGAAATCGTCTTTAAATTCGGATTTGGGTTGTTTATTGTGTATAAATTTGGGACTAAAAGTGGTTGAGTTGGAATTATGAAATAAGGGTTTACTGTAGGAAATTTTTGGGTTTGATTTTAGTTACATCGTCGAATTGAAGAAGAATAGGAGGGAGAGAAAATCCCCAAGGTCATTTGAACGACCTGGTATATGGTTCGAATGACTATGTTTGTCGTTCAAACGACATCACATGCCGTTCGAATGATGTTGTAATCTCGTTCGAGCGAGATGGAAAATCCGACCACTTTCTGTTGCTTTAATGGTTAGGCAATTGATGAAATTTCAGGATGATAAATTTCATACAGTAGGATCATTTTTTACTTGGTTTTGTTTGGAGAGTTATTGGACAAAAATTATATGTTGCCTTTTGAGTAATTAAATGTGTGAGAGAAACATGGTATTAAATTAGTTATTGAGAGAAGTAGATTAATTTGCAGTCGGGATATAGACTCGGGTAATATTAAGATACGGGCCAAGTGAGCAAGTCCGGGTATATTGGTTGAGTGACACTAAGGCAATAAATTAATTAATGAGTAAATTAATTAAATTAGAGTCCGACCATAAACTCGGGAAGTTAATAAATTAATTAATGAGAACATTAATTAAATTAGAGTTAGACCATAGACTCGGGGAAAATATAGGCTAGTGCTACGGATTTTTGTGCACGGTAAATCTGAGATTTAAATTTTATATATACGGTGTATGATAGTATATATATATATATATATATATATATATATATATATATATATATATATTGTGTGCTTATAAATATGAGTGACTAGATATTTATTTAAATTATATACTCTAGTGCTATCAAAGGGAGGTTGCGTGATGTGGGTGAATCCCCTAGCTTTAGGAGTAGGGCGAGTATATCCCCAAGTCATAGTGTCCAATTTCAGAGGTGGGGCATTGAGATGATGTACTCATAATTGGGGGAATATGACCGCCTCAATTACGTTTATTATTTACGTTCCGATTCGGCGGACCATAGTTGTCTCAGAACTCCAGATAGGACTGAGTAGCCTGGGCTGATAGTACTTTAGAGAATACATCTGGTGAGTTATTACTCGGGAGAATGGTCTATTATATATATATATATATATATATATATTCATCATATGTGTAAATGTTGTAATATGGTTTTACGTATATAATGGGATAAATAGTTATATACGGGTAATTAAATATATAAAGTGAATTGTATTACTTATATAACGGGGGTGATTGTTATATGGATTTAAAAAGAGAAAATGATTAACTAAGTTAATGTGATTAACAACTCATAAATCATATCTTAAGCATACTGGGGTTTCAGTAGGTTGGTTTAAAGAAGTTATACCAATTATCTACTTACGGGGTAGATGACTAGGGGGATATGAAGAAAGCGTTAGGTGTGCACATTAGTTGGGGGATGAGTCTGTCCTCAAGGGAGTGCGATACTAGCTTAAATATGAATAACATCCATGCATTTTAAATTATTGCAATTTAATCACTTGCTAAATATTTTCCAAACGTTTTGGGTTCTAACGTTGCTATCAAATATTTTCAAAACCTTTTAAGTGTCCAGCCACAGGGATGCCAGGTGTGACTTCGTTCCAGGGATTCGCAGTTGCAACATATGTGGATGTTGCAGGATCTGGATAGACGCATCTATTTTTCTATTCCCAGTGTAGGGATTAATATCAGTCTATCTCGAGCATGTCGCTCATAGTTTTATTTAGTTTCTTTTTAAAATGTATGGGATTTATTACTATCTCTTAGTTTGGTTTGGTTTTAGATTTAGCCGATGGTTTATTTGGCAAGACTTTGTTTTAGTTATTTGATGAGATGATTTGACTCTATCAGTATGTGATGTTTATTTTGTTTCGCGTTACATTATGTTTTGGTTGATAGAAAGATTAAAATGTTGACATCAACTTTTTGAATACTAGGTGGTTAGTAAGTTTTAAAAAGTTTTTGACTGTGATGCTAAGGATAATCCATATGAGATTACTGCTTAATTTGATATAGGACTGATCACCCGGTATTTTATTGGGCGGGGTGTCACAGATGGTATCAGAGCATCAGGTTCTTGTGTCCTTAGGATCTGTGCGGCTTTTTACATTTCAACTTAGCGTTATTTGATGTAAAGCCTTATGATAGGATTGTTGTATTACTTTTCGTACGTTCATTTATGTTATCCTTCTATTAAGTAAAGTTGATGTGATTCATATAGGAGTTTCGTTGGGCTTTGTACACCAAATATTATGGATGACCAATCAGGTTCGTTAGAAGGATTGTAAGAGGAGTGGCTCAGCGGAAGACATGGAGTATTCAAAAATGGTGATCATGATAAGGGTCACCATGATTACTGTTGAGGGGGAGTCAGAGGGACTCATTTGAAAAGATATTGTAGGAATTCGATGAAGAGAGGAAATGTGAGGAGCCAACATAAAAGAGAAAAGCCAAAGGCAATCATGTAGGGTGGAGTACAGCGACACCCAGTATTAAATTTTGGGCAAATTTTTTTTTTGATTGACAAGGATCAATCACCCCACATAGAGAAATATGTGTGGAGTGGAACAAAAAATTGGGTATGGTCTGACCGGGAAACCTTCCATTTGTTGTTCAGATAGAGATGCGAATGGAATTTCAAAACTTATCACCAATGGGCAAGATAAAGGCCGATCATAATAAATAAGTTGACTAGATTAGCAAACTTTATACCCGATGAATGTTACAGAGAATATAATGGAGTCCATAAGTGGATAATGGACTCATGGGTAGAATATACAGGCATGGATGGAAAATCCAGCTAGGATGACTAGTGTAAATTGTCGTCAGGAGTCATACGTTTACGAGTTTACATCAACGTTTCTATGAAGGAGGAGCCAAGAGTGTTCCAAAGGCAAAAACTAGACTTAATGGTTCTAGTGAGACACCACAAGGGGGAATACCCAGTAAAGGATCCATTTTAATAATTGAGGTCAATAAAATTTCTACCAAGTGATGGTGGATTCAACCAATGACGTCAAGTTTGGCAACGAGTCCCATGGTTCCAGTGAAGTTAAAGGACAAAAATGGGGTAGCAATCAGGATCAAGACTACCAGATCCTTGGGAAGGACAATCCCGACATGGCCAGTGGGGTTGGAAAAAGGGGGATGACACAGAGAGGTGTCTTATGAGTTAAGATTAAGAACACATGTGTAATTCTTTTGTGCAACGGATTAAGGACAGGAGTGGGATGCCCGATAAGAGCAACACTTATAGGGATTTTGGTTCGGTTTGGATGATATTATTATGTACAGGAACCATTATAATCGTGAGTGTATTGATGAGGGAAAGTATAAGTATTATCCTTGGGTAAATGGGGTAATTTTTGTGTGATATGGGTGAATCACATAAATTTTTATGTACCACTATATTCGCATGGGGGACATATCTAGTGAGTGTATCTACTACACCAAAACTCTTAATCTGGAACGCTTGGACAAGGATAATCTGGTAGAGTTTTAAACCGTGCCAAAATTTGACATAGTTTTATTAAACTTTAGCACGGTTTAAAATCATGCCAAAATTTTGCACGGTTTAAAATCGTGCCAAAATCGTACAAATTTTACAAAGTCTAAATAAATAATAAAAAATAAAAATGACATTTAACTTTTCATTTGGAGCCATTCTCACTTTCACCTCGTTGCTCTCCCGCTTCCTATTTATCATGCCTACTATCTCTCTCCCAAATTGGATCTTTGGATTTTAATTGAACAAAACCAATATTTTCACAAAATCACAAACCCTAAAAACTAACATTAACATCAACGATAACAATGGTCTGGTGTGGACATCCCCTCCGATCCTCGCGGCGGGAGAGAGACGAAAGAAGAAGGGGACTTCTTTTTTCTCTGAAGGATCTTGGTTTTGTGCATCCCTCTCGGGAGAGCTTCGGCCATCATCAGTGATGAGGTGAAAAATATGGAGAGATGGAGTCGCCAGTCTATTTTACTCAAAATAGACAAAAAAAAAGGGAGTCATCCCGAAGGAGAGCATCCAAATACATACTGATACATACGAAACCAAAAATGATTCAAAAAGGGTTCGAAGGCTAAGTTACGAAATGGGAAGGTGTTAAGTACCCATTCTTCCCTTACGATCTCTTATGGGTTATTGTTATTTTCCTTTATTTCCCCGTGATATGTGTGCATGTGTATATGTAGTGGAGATAGGAATCATCGACTTTTATCATTGAAGAGATAAAGAGAGTCATCCATAGGAATGTTCTAAAAGTAATTTTAGAAAATAAGATTTATGTGATTATCCTTACATTGATCATTATGATGGAATGATAACTCATGTGGAATAATGTAATAGTAAGAAAAAATATATGTATATGTAAACATATAGAATTTAAGAGAATTAAGTTAAAGAATATAAAAATTAAATAACGGGAGAAAAGTAGGAATAGGACTCGAGTCTGGGGTTTTACCCTGAGACGCCTACGTAGCCTATAGAGGCATAAAAGTCCACATAGTTCGTATGCAAAATGAGGGGTGGGGTTTATTCCATAAATCCAACCGGGGACTTTTCTTGTGTGTGTGTGTGTGTGTAAAAAGTGTTTTATTTGTGAGGAAAATGTGAGAAAAGTGCGAGAATTCCCGTTTGGAATTTATGAGCCAACCCTGTTTTTCTTGTTTTTTTTTGGGTTTATTTATATGAAAATAGGAGGTGTGAAATAATACTAAATAAAAAGTATATTAGGATATGTGTGATGAGGGAAAAAAAGTGCTAAGTAATAAAATAAATTAATGTGAATTTAGGAGAACTTAAAAGAGAGTTGAGAAAGTTGGACCTTCTTGAAGATCTTGAGCTTAATCTTGAATGTTGAAGAGCAGCCCTTGCACTTGGGTGATGATGGAGGGTAGTTAATTAATCAAGTTGTATGAAAAAGATGATGAAAGGTGAAGGTTGGAAGGGGATTTGGATGTGGAAATCACGCTGACTTCGAGAGAGGATTTCTGAGTTTGCTGAGAGTGATGAATTTCAAATCTTGGGTCCTTTGCAATGAGGCCAGACCCTTATTTTTATAGGCCCGGGGCATTGCTGATCAGCATAACCCTGGTCCTGCCAATCGAAAGGTGTTTTTTGGCACACTATCGATACGTATGGTTTGGAACCTGCCGTTTGGCAGTCTCTTTCAGGTTCCTTCAGAAAATTATTCGTAGAGCGCGAACCGTTGATCTGAATCGTGTATGGGGTGAACCATTAGAAAGGTAATTCAGAGACCTTCAAAAGTCCTTTGGACTACTCTTGGGTCTGGGAGATGACTTTGGGTCAAATATGGCTCGAAAGTGTTCATCGATCCTTTGGACGGGTAATCATCAGATGTAAACGAATTATTCGTCCGCATGGTAAGTCAGAATCACGCACAGGGTGGACCGTTGGAAAGGTTAGGAGATGTACTTCAACATTCTAAAGAGTTTAACTCATTTTAGGAAGTTGAATTTGGTCAACCGGGGCTTGGAAGCATTCGGCGACCTTTTGGAGTAAAACGGATTGTTCGTCCATATCGTAAGTCAAAATCGTGCATGGGGAGGACCGTTGGAAAGGGGTTTCAATAACCTTTAAATATTCATTCAGTCTTAGTTGAGTTGAAGAGTTGACTTTGGTCAAATGGAGCCTGGGAGCGTCCGGTGACCTCCTGATCGAGTTTTGAGGGGAAACAGATCGTTCGTTCATACCGTAAGTCAGAATTGCGCTCGAGGAAGACCGTTGAAAAGGGAGTTCAGTGCCCTTCAAAGATTCATTCCGCCTCAATCAAGCTAAAGAGTTTGAGTTTGGTCAAACGGAGCCTTGGAGTGCCCGATGGCCTTTAGGTCAGTACTTGGGGTATGACTTAGGTTTGTAGTGATGAGGGGAGGTGCTAGGGACCTAAGGAGAAGTTAAGGGGTGCTAGAATGGGGTGTCTATATAGGCCCTCGATGGGTAAGTTTGGAACAAACGATAGCCATCGAATAAACACCGTATGATACCTTTGAGGAGGATGACCAATTCAAAGGGTCGAGGCCGATTCTGAGGACCTAAGGATGAGGATGACCGAATCTGTGGGTCAAATCCATTTTTGAGGGCTAGAAGATGAGGGTGACCGATTCTATCGGTCGAAACCAATTCTGAGGGTTTAAATTGTGAGGACCAATTCGTAAGTCGAAGCCAATTTCGCGGGCTTAAAGATGAGGGTGACCGATTCTGCGGGTCGAAGCCAATTTTAAGGGATTAAATTGTGATGACCAATTCTGTGAGCGGAAGCCAATTTTGAGGGCTTGAGTTGAGATGACCAATTCTGTGGGTCGAAGACAATTTTGAGGGCTTAAATTTTGATGACCAATTCTGCGGGTCGAAGCCAATTCTATAGGCTTGAAGATGAGGGTGACTGATTCTGCGGGTCGAAGAAAATTCTGAGGGCTTAAATTGTGATGACCAATTTTGCAGGTCGAAGCCAATTCTGAGGGCTTAAATTGTGATGATCAATTCTGCGGGTCGAAGCCAGTTCTGAGGGCTTAAATTGTGATGACCAATTCTGCGGGTCGAAGCCAATTCTGTGGGCTTGAAGATGAGGGTGACCGATTCTATATGTCGAAGCTAATTCTGAGAGCTAAAAGATGAGGGTGACCGATTCTACGGGTCGAAGCCAATTCTGAGGGCTTTAAGATAAGGGTGACCTATTCTAGGGGTTGAAGCCAATTCTGAGTGCTAAATTGTGATGACCAATTCTACGGGTTGACGCCAATTCTGAGGGCTTAAATATGAGGGTGACCGATTCTGTGGGTCGAAGCCAATTCTAAGGGCTTAAATTGTTATGACCAATTCTGAGGGTTGAAGCCAATTCTGAGGCCTTGAGTTGAGATGACCAATTCTGTGGGTCGAAGACAATTCCGAGGGCTTAAATTGTTTGTTCTCGGGGAACTCTGTCGGGGAAATTACCTCATAATTTTTATTTAAGCTAGGGATCCGATTGCTGGGGAAATCCTCGTGTCTTCGGAAACTTTACCAGGGAAACATCCAATCTGATGCTGGGGAAGTGATTAGGTGGTCCAGGGTTTGTAAGTATTTCTCAGGGAAATTTGAGACCTTTGGGAAATATAGATGATCATGAAGTTTTGGATATTTTGGAGGTCCTCTGGGGACGTTGCCGGGGAGAGATTCACTTGACTTTTGAGAGTTTCGCTTAAGGCAGTGCAAAATTTTCTTGGTGAACATGTTCTAAATCCTTTTCGGGATTCTTAGGAATTTTCAGGTTTTTCTAGTATTTTCTGCACGAAAATTTAAGGGGGGTACCGATCATCATGGTGTAGAGGGTGCCATTCGGCAGTGGCACGGACTTTTGGACTGCCTAGAGAAGGTAAAGGGGAAGTGCCGATCGGTAGGTGGGGGTTCAGTTTCAATCGGCATGACCCTTGGCATCCTATAAAAGGAGGTGGGTTCCCCTTATTTTTCACGACTTCTTTCCTTCTGTCTCGCTGTAATTTTCTTTTGCGAAAGATTCCAGCATTCCGTAATCCAAAAAATGGCCTCTTTTGTTAGCACTGCAGTACACAGGGAGTGGTTGACTGTTGATTACTGGATGAATGTGGAGTGGAGGGCTAGGGTGCCTCTTACTTTGGGGAGTGAAAACTCTTTTAACGCATTCGAGCCGGTTGAGGATGAGCGCACCTTGCTGCGGAAGCCGTCGTGTCATCTCTCTTCGAGGATGGTGAACCCTGGCAGTTATGTAAGTAAAATGACTTTTGGCATCCTTTTTTTGTGGTTTACCTTTTTTCCTAGATTTTGACGAGGTTTTTCTTTGATAGTCTGATGTTTCTTTATCGACTATGCGTGCCCGTGGAATGACGGGGCTTAAGGATGTTTGGGAGCACCTTCCACCTGTGGTGCATTGGGTGGTATCATCAGCAGGCTTAGGGAGGTTGGTGTTTATGCTGGATGAGACGCCTCGTTCAATGGCAGTCTTATGCGCTCTGGGGAAAGAGGTGGTGGGACACTACCCATACCTTACATTTTGGTTTCGGGGAGATGACAGTGACTCCCATAGATGTGCAACAGCTGGTGGGGCTGGATTGTGATGGAGAGCAGATATAGGTGGATCGCTCTTTGTGGGTGAGGCGGGAGGCGATGTACGCAGCGCTTGGTGATGTGGGGAGGATAGTGTCTGGGGACTCCATTCGTCTGTTATTGCTAAAGGATGTTTTACTGGGCAGGGTGATTGATGTGGAGGATGGGCTACAGGTGAGACAGATGGCCTAACTGTTCATTTTACTGGTGTTGGGGGTATTTCTGGTGGCGTCGAGCGATGACGTTATTCATTTATGGTTTTTGTCATATCTGAGGATGTTTTCGAACATCCTTCTCTATGATTGGGGAAGCCCAAATTTACTTTTCTCTAGATGCATTCAGTCGGTGCTGCTGGCAGACTTTTCCTGGAGAAAGTTTGCAAATTTTCCTTTCATGCATTCTCATTTTCCTTATGCGTCTCTTTTTAATTGCGAATTTCTTATCTTTGGCAAATGTGGTTCTATGAGGTGATTGGGTGTAATACCCAGCTGATTGCTTTGAAGGATGACACTATTGGGGATTTTTACCTGTTGCATCGATGGCAGAAGGCCAATCGGCAGTCGAGGAAGTCTCTCTCTCTGAAGGCGGTGCGCCAGGTCTTGAATGGCCTGAACAGTGATAAGGTAAGACTTTTTCCATCTTAAGTCCAAAACTTTTGTGTGCTCTGATTCCATATTGACTTATATCCGCTGGGGATTTTTTAGGTGACTTTTTGCCCTTGGGGGATGACCGTTCAGGACACGAGGTTAACGGGAGTGAATGCGCAGATGATTCATTTGTTGGTGCATGAGTTTGTCCACTCTTGGTATCTCGGGAAGAGGGTCATTCGGCAGTTTGCTGAGGAGTAGGTGGTGGTGCCGCCTCTGAGGCCTCTTATGTCTATGAGGCGGGAGTGGCTTCTGCCAGAGGATGGGAGGATCGCGGCGATGATCGGTGAGTCCTACCTGTTGTATACCGATATGGCTGTGTCGTATGATTATATGGACTTTGTGATGAGCTGGATGATGGTGCCCAGCATATATGATGCATTGCCTTTCCTTCCTGCGGGTTCGAGTTGGACAGTTGGGTCTTCCCACAGTAGTGGCGGTCCATTGACATCTGTGGTGGCGACTTTGGAGGTCCCCTTTGTGCAGTTGCATACCCCTTCATACAACATTCGGCATGCTGATGGAGGGATGGTGCCTATGCTACATCGTCCTCATGCGATGGACCCGAATGAGTTGGGCTTGACAAATGAGGTCCTTCGTCCTGAGGTATATCTATTATGTTCTTCTCTTTTGGTTTCTTTTGATCTTCTCTGCTTGATACTAATTTTTCCGTTTCTTGCAGCAAGTCCGGGTGTCCACCACTTAGCTGAGGGATATTAGGGACTGGATATCTTCGGCGACTACCCATATTCGGGACACGGTTCCTGTTCCTTTTTACTTGGTGCCGTCTGCCTCATCCGGGGAGGAGTCTAGTTTGGGTAGCGGTGGTGTGTCATCTCGTCGCAGGGGGAAAGAGAGCGTGTCGTAGGGGCGGAAGCTCTTAGGGAGAGGGGGGAATGCGGTAAGTGAGTGAGTGAGAGAGAGAGAGAGAGAGAGAGAGAATGTGGGTTCGGGAGGAGTCCTATTATTTTTCTGATTTTCTTTATTTCCTGTAAAAATGATGTAATACAGAAAAATATCAATGCAATGGAGTTTTTTTATTATCTTATGTTAGTGATGAATGGATGAATGCATGCACATGCGCTTTTTACTTTGCTGCTGAGACCATAAAAAAAGAAATATTTTTGGTATTTTGAAGAAAAGTTTTATTCATAATGAGGAAATATATGAAGATGGAAAGGGGATTTGAAATTCTGTTTGAGAATATCGAGTTATTTTTATTGGGTTTCCTAAATTTTGACAAAAGAGGAAAAGGGAAAATTTCCAAAAGTAGGGGGTTGCCGATAAGCAAGCACCTTGTCCAGGCTATCGGCAGGTCATTCCAGTCCCATCGATTCAAAGCTTTGATTGGTACCCTCTTCAGCCTTGGTACCTTGTGGGGAAGGGTTTCTTCTAGTTTTTGCAGGGGTTATGTCTTTTGTGAGGGTTTTCAAGTACAAAAAGGGGTAAGGGTGGAGTGTTTTCATCACACCTTCACAATCTTACTTTCTCATTCTGCGAGATGTCTCTCCCTAGTAGTTTTGAGTTTCCCAACTACCTCAAGACTTTGGAGGCGATGTGCTCCTACAACTTGGACTATGATGCTTTAAACATGCGTCGAGTCTCTTTATGGAACAATCAACGCATAGAGTGGAACATGTTGATGGCGGCAGTACAATTTTGGTACCCCGAAGACCATGTATTCCGCTTCGAGTTGGATGAGATATGTCCTACCTACGAAGAATTTTCTACCATGTTGGGGGTAAAACCTAGTGTTCCTGCATCTCTACCTGAGTTTTACCGATCTCCTCAGGAGTTATTGGTAGGAATTCTCTGCATCTTTCCCTCGGCGGGTAGACTTTTGGTTACTAGAGGAATGATTTCTTATTCGGTGGTGCTGCGGTCCTTGCATTGGCAGGAGGTTGGCGATGCTGGATATGCCGGAGCCATCATTCTGGGCTTGGTTTCAAAATTGTTATTGGTGACTGGGGAACTACTGGTGGACCCACAACTTTCATCCATCACTTCATGGATGTCATACCGTCGTAATCTTGCGGCGGTGATACTGGTGAAGACTCTGAATGGCCTGGATTCCTAGCGAGAAGGTCGTTCGGACTTTCTGAGGGGTAGCCCTATGATGTTCATGTGGTTATCTAAAATAGTCCTCCTGCTGACTCCTCCAAAATACCCTTTGTTAGTTGTACCCAACTTCTTTTTCCGCCATTTCATTAGTGTTGGTTTGGATATCAAGAGTTGGGAGAATTGGTTTGTGGAGCATGGGGCTCTAAATCAGTACTGGTCAGTGCCTTGTTGGGGATAGTTGTTGCCTGTTCTAGAGCTGGGGGAATACCCATACTTCCGACTGGTTAGTCTCAAACATACCTCTTTTTATTTCCCTTGGCGGTTTCTATGCCAATTTGGCTGGGAGCAGATCGTGCCACCTCGGGCACTAGACTTCTTTTCGGTAGAAGATCTGACAAAACGTCTGCACATGCGGCTTAGTTCTTTATGGGATAGTTGGCGTCCATTGACCCGTCCCTCTCAGTTTGTTGGGAGAGTTTGGCACATCCCTGGGGATCATATGAAGTGGTTGTGGAGAAGAGTGGTAATCAAGATGTTAGCAGTGGAGACTGGACAAAGGTGGCTTGTTTTATCTGGCGCCATGGAGGGAGGTGTGGTAGTTTTTTTGAGCTAGTTCGAGCTTATCAGTCCATAGAGCATCTATGGCACTCTATTCAGGCAGGAGAAGCTTGAGGACCCCAAGATGTAGATGATGATGATGGAGCGGGCTCCTCTGGTAGCTGTGGGTAGGGCTCTTGGAGAGAGTTTATTTTGTAATGAGGAATAAATTTGGGAATTTATTTGGCTTTTTAGTAAGGTAGGGGGAAGGGAGTTATTCGTTCATTTTCTTATGTAATTGTATTGTAATCTCTTAATAGTGAAATAAACAAGTTTTTGGTCATCTAGCTATGCCTTTTGATGAATTTTGTATTTTTGAATTATCTATACCGATCGATAAGGCATGCATAATCCTTTTGTTCAAGTATATGTTAGAATGAACTATCGTTCTCGGAGATGAGAAAAGAATATTTTTTTGTGAACAACAAAGGGTCGTGCTCATGTAAGATATATGAGCTTCCTACATACCTTTGGGGTTTTGAAAAGTTTTAATTTTTTCGAAAATAATTCTATAGAGGATCAGGCCCACGTAGTTCTGGGTAGAGGGAAATGAAGAGATTTTTTTTAGAATAGAAGGGAGATGAGAAGAGTCGTAGCGCATCAAGATTTTAGACTAGGGGTACAACTTATTGATATGGTCCAGGTTGACTGGATGATCCATATCTTCTCTATTTAAGTCGGTGATCATGGCGACACCACCGGACAAGATCTTCTTGACAATGTATGGGCCGCACCACTTGGGCTTTAATTTCCCTATGGGGTACCAGATGGGCTTTAATATTTCTTTGAGGGCTAAATCCCCTTCTCGGACACGACAGTCCTTGACTCTCTTATTGAATGATCGTGCTATGCGGTGATGGTACCCTTGTATGTGATACAATGACTTCAGTACCCTTTCGTCCAAGAGTGACAACTCATCGAGGCAACTTTGATGCCAGTCCTCCTCGCTGACTTGGCTTTCAAGAATGACACAAAAAGGAAGGGATTTCTAGCTTCATGGATAGGACTGCTTCCATGTCGTATACTAGAGAGTAAGGGTTAGCCCCAGTAGGGGTTCGGATTGAGGTTCGGTAGCCTCAGAGGGCGTAAGGGAATCGGTCGGTCCAATCTCGATAGCTTTCGATTATCTTACTGATGATGGCCTTGAGGTTCTTATTGGCTGCTTCGACTGCACCATTGGTCTGAGGACGGTAGGGAGAAGATTTGTGTCTTCGAATCCCCTACTCGTTGACCACTTATGTGACTTCTGCCTCGAAATGTAACCCTTTGTTTGACACTAGATCATGTGGGACCCCATATCAGCAAATGATGTTCTTCTTGATGAATTTGGCCACTTTCTTAGCGTTTAGAACTGCATATGACTCTACTTCGACCCATTTGGTGAAGTAATCAATGGCAACTAGGATGAACTCATGCCTATTGGAAGCCTTAGGGGTAACTTTCCTTATGATGTCGATGCCCCAAGTGGAGAATGACCAGGGAGAAGTCATATTGTATAATTCTCGTGGAGGCAAGTGTTAAAGGTTGGAGAATTAATGGCATTTGAGGCATCTCCGAACATAGGCGGTACAATGCCTTATCGGATGATCTTCTTAGCAAGCATGTGACCGTCATGTGGGGCCTGCATTCCCCACTATGGATTCTCTACATTACCTTTTCAATGTCAGCCCCTGTGATGCAGTGTAGATAGGTTCCATCGAAGTTTCTCGTGAACAGTGCCTTGTGACAGATAATGTACTGGGCGTCCAGTCTTTGGAGGTTTGCTCGATCTTTCTTGTTAGAACCCTCGGGATACCTACCATGCTTGAGGAGGTTCCAGATATCACAGTACCAGCAATTGGCTAGCTCGGGATCTTCTGTGGTGATGAGCTCAATGTGGTAGTAATGGGTTGGTTTGTCTTTCTTTTGAACTAAGAAGGGGGCCATTGTTATTCCTTCTAGCATGTCGACGATAGAGGCCAAGGTAGCAAGGGCATCGACTAGGTTATTCTTCGCTCGAGGTAGGTAGTGGAAGGTGATATCTTGGAATTGGGAGGCTAGTTCTTCTAAGTGGGCATGGAAGGGTTGGAGCTTCTCATCCTTAACTTTCCACCTTTTGAGCATTTGATCGATGATGAGGGAAGAATCCACAAAGACATCTAGGCATTGAATACTTTTCTTGAGAGTAACTTTGAGGCTTACTTTACACGCCTCATATTCAGTCATGTTGTTGGTGCAGAGGAAATCCAACTTGATGGCGATGGGAGTGTCGGAGTCATCTAGGGCGATCAGAAGTATCTCAATGCCGTATCCCTTTTTTGTTGGTAGCGCCATCAAAGAACATTTGCCATCGGAGATCATCTTGAGTAGTGTAGAGGAGGTTTTCATCCAAGAATTCAGATATCCAAACATTAGCTTCTTCCATGGGGTAGTCAGCAAGGTAGTCAGAGATGTGTAATAACCCGCATAATTTTTGGGGTATTTTCAAAATAAAGAGGAAAAATAAAGTTTTTGATAAAATTATTTTTATTGCTCAAATATGTTGGTTATTATTTTTAAAGGCGAGAATTTCAAACGGTTTTGAAAATGGAGTTAAAACGGATTTTAAAATGATTTTTAAAAGTTTTTAACTCTTGGAGTTGTTTTGGCTTCCAACTCTTCATTTCTTTGCCTTATTTAGAAGAGTCTTTTGGCTTCCAACTTTTCATTTCTTTGCATTATAAAAGGAGTCGTGGGCAACCCTTTTAACATACTTTTGGCACAAATTTTGGCAGCAAATATATTTTATATTCCTCTTCTTTTTATATACACATTGGCCCTTGAGATTTGTGAGTTCCAACCTTAGATTAGAGGTGTTCTTGGGGCTATTTTTGTTGGAGGTTCTTGGAGGAGCTTTTGTAGATCTTTTGTGTTGATCTTGAGGATGTGATCGTTGGTTTCTCATCATGGTTTGAGGTATGGGGTTTTACACAATATGCTCCTTAAATCTCGCGAGTGTCATTCTCCTTGAATTCTTGTTTAATTGAACTCATATTTGAATTGATAAATTCATTAAAATCTGGAAAATAATTGTTGAAATTATTTTGATTCATGTGGTATCATTATATTGTTGATGAGCACGTTGTCGTGAGATTTTAATATGGAACAGATGTTGGGCACCCGCCAAAATTCCTGTTTCCCGGGCTATGGCTTGATAAAGCATATACGGATGTGGTGAGGCCTGGTGACCCGGTTAAAGTGTTGTTGAGAAATTATATTGATAAATGCTTTGAGATTTGTATTTTGATTTGAATATTCGTACTCGTGTTGTTACGCTTTATTCATCGCTAATATATTTGTTGAGCATCTTTCTTGTCGTATTGTGTACTTCCCCATATTTTCTTTAGTTGGCAGGTTAGCATGGATTTGAGCACTATGGACCAATTGGGATTATTTTAGCGTGAATTATTTTGGGAAGAATATTTTTGGAAGATTTGTATTATTTATTTTGTTGTATAGAGCATTGGATATTTGTATTTTATTTTCGAGTTAGTTGTTGTATGTAATTCGAGAGACTTGTTGCAATTGAAGAGATTGAGATTAGTGGATTTATATTATTGTGGATTTATTTATATGCTCTATACCTTGTGATTTGTGGATTTGGATTTATTTTATCGCATTAGCGCTCCGTTCGCTCTCCCCGAGCGGGCGGGGTGTTACAAATGGTATCAGAGCCTAGGTATACGGCAACCCTCGGGGATTGGGTTTTGGGTTCATTGCGTGGTTAGCAATTTTTGGAGATAGCAAATTTTAGGTGATATTCGTGATAAGTTTCGAGATTAGAGGTGAAGAATTTATTTTTTGGAGACGATATTATTTTGGAGATTGTTGGCCTGATTTTGAGAGTTAGGCATTCGGCGAATTTCGAGGGCGAAATTCCATTGTTAGTGGGGAAGTGTAATAACCCGCATAATCTTTGGGGTATTTTCAAAATAAAGAGGAAAAATAAAGTTTTTGATAAAGTTATTTTTATTGCTCAAATATGTTGGTTATTATTTTTAAAGGCGAGAATTTCAAACGGTTTTGAAAATGGAGTTAAAACGGATTTTAAAAAGATTTTTAAATGTTTTTAACTCTTGGAGTTGCTTTGGCTTCCAACTCTTCATTTCTTTGCCTTATTTAAAGGAGTCTTTTGTCTTCCAACTTTTCATTTCTTTGCATTATAAAAGGAGTCGTGGGCAACCCTTTTAACATACTTTTGGCACAAATTTTGGCAGCAAATATATTTTATATTCCTCTTCTTTTTATATACACATTGGCCCTTGAGATTTGTGAGTTCCAACCTTAGATTAGAGGTGTTATTGGGGCTATTTTTGTTGGAGGTTCTTGGAGGAGCTTTTGTAGATCTTTTGTGTTGATCTTGATGATGTAATCGTTGGTTTCTCATCATGGTTTGAGGTATGGGGTTTTACGCAATATGCTCCTTAAATCTCGCGAGTGTCATTCTCCTTGAATTCTTGTTTAATTGAACTCATATTTGAATTGATAAATTCATTGAAATCTGGATAATAATTGTTGAAATTATTTTGATTCATGCGGTATCATTATATTGTTGATGAGAACGTTGTCATGAGATTTTAATATGGCACGGATGTTGGGCACCCGCCAAAATTCCTGTTTTCCGGGCTATGGCTTGATAAAGTATATACGGATGTGGTGAGGCCTGGTGACCCGGTTAAAGTGTTGTTGAGAAATTATATTGATAAATGCTTTGAGATTTGCATTTTGATTTGAATATTCGTACTCGTGTTGTTACGCTTTATTCATCGCTAATATATTTGTTGAGCATCTTTCTTGTCGTATTGTGTACTTCCCCATATTTTCTTAGTTGGCAGGTTAGCATGGATTTGAGCGCTATGGACCAATTGGGATTATTTTAGCGTGGATTATTTTGGGAAGAATATTTTTGGAAGATTTGTATTATTTATTTTGTTGTATAGAGCATTGGAGATTTGTATTTTATTTTTGAGTTAGTTGTTGTATGTAATTCGAGAGACTTGTTGCAATTGAAGAGATTGAGATTAGTGGATTTATATTATTGTGGATTTATTTAGATGCTCTTTACCTTGTAATTTGTGGATTTGGATTTATTTTATCGCATTAGCGCTCTGTTCGCTCTCCCCGAGCGGGCGGGGTGTTACAAGATGGCTCTTCCTTTTATGTCTTTCTGTGTGACGTACACGATATAAAACTCAACTAAGAGCATCAACCACCGAGCCATTCGGAGGTGGGATTCTCAAGAAGGTACTTGATGGGGTCCATTCGAGAAACAAAGTTTAATGGGAAAGGTGAGCATGTAGTGCCGCAACTTTTGGGTGACCCAAATAAGCGTGACACATGCTTTTTCCAAAGCTGTGTAGTTGACTTCGTATCCATCCAATTTGCGACTGGCATAATAGATGGCTCTTTCTTTGCGGGAATCCTCAAGGTATTGGTTTAGTAAAGCCCCAACTGCAGTGTCGGTTACGATTAGGTATAGAAGCAATGGGAGACTAGGTTGTGGTGGCATGAGTACCGGAGTTTGGGTCAGATATTATTTAATTTGGTCAAAAGCTTCTTGGCAGGCCTCATTCCAAACCTTGGTTGAATCCTTTTAAAGGAGTTTGAAAATAGGTTCGCAAATGGATGTTAGTTGGCTGATGAATCGGCTGATGTATTGCAATTTCCCAGGAAAACCTTGGACTTCTTTTTACGTTCGGGGAAGTGGCATCTCAAGTATGGATTTAAGTTTGGCAGGATCTGCTTCTATACCCTTCTCACTGACCATGAATCCTAAGAGTTTACCCTTTATAAAGCCGAAGACACATTTCTTTGGATTGAGTCTCATTTGATACCATCGCAGTCGTTCGAAGAACTTTCGGAGAGCGGGGATATGACCTTCTCTAGTTTTGGATTTTATAATCATATCATCCCCGTAGACCTCGACTTCCGTATGAATCAGATCGTGCAGGATGGTTGCGGAAGCCCTGTGTTAGGTAGCCCCAACATTCTTGAGACCAAATGGCATAACAATGTAGCAAAAGGTTCCCCATGGGGTGATGAATGCGGTCTTTTCTTAATGATCTGGGTGCATTTTGATTTGGTTTTATCCGGCAAACCCGTTGACGAATGATTTGAGAGCATGACTGGCTGTATTGTCCACGATTATGTCGATATTGGGTAGCGGGTAATCATCCTTTGGAGAGGCTTTGTTCAATTCCCGATAGTCTACACACATCTGAACTTTCCCTCCTGATTTCGGCACAGGATCTATGTTGGCTAGCCATGTGGGGTATTCGATCACATGAATGAAGCCTATGTTCATCTATTTGACAAATTCTTATTTAACATTGAGCGACCATTTAGTGGATAGCTTTCTTAACTTTTGTTTAATCGGATTATAATCTGGAAGGGTTGGGATCTCATGTTGAGCTATTTTGGGATCAATGTCAGGCATATCGTCATAGGACCATGCGAAGACATCCACGAATTCCTTCAATAATTCTTCGAGTTGTGCGCCCTCATGCTCGTTAAGGGTAGCCCATATCTTAATATCATGCAATTGGTTACTAGAACCGAGGTTAATAATAATAATTTCTTCTTTATTAGCTTGAACGCGATTATGTTATTTGTTATTAACCTTATTTAGATCAGTTAAGAATTGTTCATTTGCAAAATCATCATCATCAAAAGTTTGATTAGAGTCTAAATAATTAATGTAAGGCACAACAAGATACTCAAAATTTTCGTTTATTTCATTGATAGGAAAAACAACATTAAAAACCTCATCAAAGGAGGTCTCGATTACATTTGAGCAAGGATGGGCAACAGAAGAAGAAGAAGAAGAATAAATGGGGTAAACATTAGGGTTAGGTGGGATTTCAACAAGTAGAACTGGTGCAGGATGCCAGTTGAGGAGAGGTGTATCATCAGCTATAATCAGGTGGGATGGATCTAGTGATGTAGCGCTTGAATGAACCGTGTAGAGTGTCACCCCAGTGTATGTAAGTTAAACGAATCCTCAGAGTCACTTTCCTCAGTCTCTTCAGTATCTCTGATGATTGGTTGTACATGGTGTTGGGAATTTTTGGCCCTTGAGTAGCTATCTTGGAAAAAGATCTCCATTTCAGGCTTCATCTTCTTGTCTGTATGGTCATACCATGGTTTTGAAAATCCATAAAAGGGGAAGTCCTCACCCTCTTTGATGAATTATCCATTCGAGAACTCACATGGGATAGTCCGGATTCAGTCTGATCTTCTCTTTGGTTGAGACTGGCAGATCATTCTAAGTTCTTATTCTTATGGTTGATACCCCAAACCACAAGGAGGTAACGCTTTTTTTAGTTCAAAGGAATCAATTATCCCTTATTGTCTTTGTCCTAGCCCCATTTCAGGCATGAAGATAATGTTTTTGAATATCTGAATCACATTAACGTTGCTATGAGGGTCGTATTCCAGACAAACCCTTTCTTTTAAAATCATCCCCTATCGGGAGTAGAAGTGGCTCAACTCAGAATCCTGATAGGAGCATGTCATTCGACCCTTGATACTGTTGAGTCAAGGTCATCCGAACAACAGGTTGAAATAAGTTGGGATATCAATAACTTGCAATTCAACGACAAGGTTTATAGGGCCAACCCCTATTACAAGTTTTATGGATCCTATCACCTCCCGACGGGTATTATCGTAGGCATGTACAGCAGCGAACGTTGGAGCGAGGTCACTTTCTTTCAGTCCTAATAATTTGAAGGTTCTTAATGGGCAAACATTCAAGGAGGATCTATTATCGACAAGAGAGAGTGGTACGATCTTCCCCATAACTTCGACGGAGATGTTGAGTGCATGATTGTGGTTTGGCCCAATTTTGGGGATTTCTTCTTCGAAAAAGGATAACATTCGGGTAGAGGTCAGGGATCCGACTAGATTTACCGCTTCTTCTTGTGTGGTGGAAGGAAGAATTATGGGTCCAGTGAGAAACTTGATCAAAGCATTTCTGTGTAGCTGGGAAGACATGAAAAGCCCCCATAGAGTGATGTTAGCTTGAGTTTTCTTCAGTTGATCGAGGATCTTTCTTTCCTCGAGGGTCATTTCTAGCATAGGAAGGTTTTCAATGCCCTTACCCTTATCATTTGTTAGTAGTGAGCTTGGGATCTGGTAATGCCTCCCTAATCTGGTCATGTGATTTACTAAAGAAGGGAAGAACATAAACCCTGTCTCTTTTTCAATCTCGGGTTGTTCTACCACCTTATTTATTTCTCCAAGTATTTATTCAAATGATATCATTCCACACATGTCGGCTACTGGGCTAGTTTTATTAGAAGCTTGCTGTTTATTTGAATCTTCACATTCTTCCCCCCATCCGGTGGCAATAATTTTGTCTTTCCATTTAAAGTCAATGCACTCCACAACTTATATGGCTTCTTCATACAGGTCTTCCCATTCTATGAGGATAAGTAAGGGTAAAGGGACTATTTATCCTTATAGCTTTAGAGTATTAAGTAACTCGGTCATACTACAAATATTATTGGTTTGCCTGAATAATTCTGCTATGATATGGAAAACATCATCTAGGCTGACTTCATCAGTTAGTACTACCCAACTGTCTGACTCTCAGGCCCATTTTTGTGCTTCCAAGAATAGCGTATTGAACCTCTGGCAATCAGTGATCATCTGTGAGGACAATTTCAGCCCGAACTCTAGGAGTTAGTTTAACACTTCTAATAATTCCATACTTCCATTTTTGAAATGGGTATGGACAGCGATACATGCTCTGGTTAGGAGTGACAGTGCCTGATCAGTGGGGCTAACATGGTGTAGGAGGAAATATGGGCAAGTTTAGAGAGGCTTGGGAGAGTTTATGGGTGTGATTTGAGTTGAGGGATCAAATTCTGGGTCCATTTCTAGGAAGATAACATTGGTATGATTTGGGAGTGGGTTATGAGTAGTGTTTGGCTTAGGATTGGTTGGTGGGGCAATGGTACCCCGGTCAATTATACCTTGGATTATGTTTCATAGATTAAAGCATTGGTTGGTGGTATGGCCAGCTGTTTGATGAAAGGCGCAATGGGCATCTGCCTTGAAGTTTCTTAGGAGTGGATTTGGCAATAGACGAGGATCCAAGGGTTTGATAAGATTTTGGCTTTATAGGGCCTGATAGACTTTGGAGAGGGGATCATGGAGCTCGGTGTATTCCTTTTGAACTGGGATAGGGAGGATTTCTGGTGCCCATGAGGTGGTTGGTTGAGAGATGTTATTGATGGTTGAGACTGTAGTACTGGCAGGTTTGTCATATTTTATGGGGGTGAACTGTCCAGACACTTTCTTTGGTTCAACTTCTGTTTTAGGAAGACCTTCCTCGATTTCTACTCCTTCTTCTCTAAGAGCTCACAAGTGGGGATAGTATTGTCCTCCCATGGTTGTTCGGACATGGGGCAAGAATTTCTTCTTTACTATGTTGACTTGTTCTTCCTCGGATGGCCGATTGTCATTGTGGACGCCTTTTCCCTCCATCGGACTATGAATTTACTGACTGATTCCCCAAAGTTCTATTTGAGTAGCTCTAAATCAAGGCAGGTGACCTGAAGCTCTTCGTTGTATTTGTACTACGACATGAATTCATGGGCTACATCCTCCCAGCTACGGATTCTGGACTCCTCGAGAGACAAAAATCATCAGAGGGCATTATCCTTCAAAGTTTACTGAGGTAGTTGGGCCATCACTTCTTTATAAGACCCTAGGAGAGTCATAGAATGGTGATAACTGCGAAGATGAACAATCGGGGGTCCACTTTCTCCTAATTTCTCGATATTTGGCATCTTGAACTTCTCGGGTAACCTTGCCTTAGGATAAGGAGACATGTGGGTGTAGTCCATCTAATTCCCAAAGATTTTGACTTGATCGAACTTCTTAATTAGCATCTTGAGATCTTCTTTGACCCTGTTTAATTCTTCCTCTTTCGGATCAACGATCATAGGCAAGTTAGCCCTAGGATGGGTAAGGTTTGGCATAGGAAAATGGGCAGGCGGTGGCCCATTAATATGAGGGGCACATGGAGCATGCTGATAATCTTCGGGAAGGCTAGGGTGGACCCATAGCGTGAGGTAATAGGGCCTCGGGCTCTTGAGGAATTGGAATCTGGTTTCGTTGCATCTCTTAGACCTCAGTCTGAAGGTTGTCAATCTTGGACACGAGCTGAGCTAAAACTGCCATCAGATTTGGCTACACAATTGGTACTTGATCTGTGTTTTCCATGGAAAGTGGATGGATTTCGAACTCGTAAGAAGTAGCATGGGAACAAACATAACTTCGGGGTGATTATCCTGAAGACCGAAGCCAATAAGGATCCAGGCCAAGGGCGTGCGATCGACCTGAGAGTGTATAGAATGGGATTTATTTTTGAAAAAAAAATGAAAATATTTTTGATATTTTGTTTTCTTTTTTAGATTGAAAGACAAGATATATTTTTGATTTTTCACAACGAAGAGAGAAATGTTTTTGGATTTTTGATAAAGAAAGGAAAAATGTTTTTTGGATTTTTGATAAAGAAAGGAGAAATGTTTTTGGATTTTTGATAAAGAAAGAAAAAATGTTTTTTGGATTTTTTATAAAGAAAGGAGAAATAATTTGGGAGATGGGTCTCAACATGATTATTATAATTATTATGTTCTCACTTGTATTAAATTCTTCTAAAGGCAAAATAAAATGTCGGACAGGACCTGAGCTTGGGAAAATTGGGTTTGTACCATATGCAAAGCTATGGCGGGACTTGTGACCAGGATCACGGGCAGGGTCTCGTTTTAAAAATGTGCAAAAATTTGGGTGGCCAGCCGACTCCGAATTTCGATAGAGTTTCGGGTCGAAACCGGCAATCTAACATGTCTGTCCTAGGCTTGACACCTATATGCGGGTATGCAGTTGGTTTGGGTGAATCGGAAAGGGTTCCCCCCTTTAACGTGGCTTCCACGATATACGTCTTGCCTTTGAGCGCAATAGGTATGTGTGGACAAGACATTTGATATACCTGAGTGTACGTGAATTGCCTCACTATATACCTCGTGCGGACGGTACGTGTGAGAGAGAATGCGATATACTCGACGTACGTGAACGAGTTCCCTGTGATATATCTCCCGTCATGACTTCGGTCAAGCGGTACGATGTGGGGGAACCGTTCGATATACGTCGAAGGTACTTGGCCAATGGAAGGTGAGATTCATATCGCTTAGGCTAACTGCGCCATGCCAGACCAGCGCCCATCACGAAGTGACCCTCCAGTTACTGGACAAAATTTGGTCAATCACAATGCTCCTTGGTGATGTCGTGTGAATTATGCATGATTCTCTTATTAATATCTTATGATGAAAGTATATTTTCTTGATCATGCCCAACAGGGAGCAAAGTACAAGTACAATGGTATACCAAGTATGGATGGGTGATGCGTGCAACATGGGGACATATGTGATCCTAGGTGCACGTGGTTCAAAGTGTACATGGATAATCTTCTACAAGTGCATGAATAGAAGCATATGCATTAGGTACACATGAATAGTAAAAGGGGAACATGCAAAATAAAGGAATATTAAGTAAAGATAACACCCATGTAAATAGAGTCTAGACCTCAAAATAATGTCCCCAGCGGAGTCACCACTGTGGCCATCCCCTCCTATCCTCGAGGCGGGAGAGAGACGAAAGAAGAGGGGGGTCTACTTCTTCTCTGGAGGATCTTGGTTTCGCGCATCCCTCTCGGGAGCGCTTCGGCCCGCGTCGGTGATGAGGTGAAAAATGTAGAGAGATGGAGTCGCCAGTCTATTTTACTCAAAACAGACAAAAGAAAAGGGAGCGATCCCGAAGGATAGCATCCAAAGACATACTGATATATACAAAACCAAAAATGATTCAAAAAGGGTTTGGAGGCTAAGTTACGAAATGGGAAGGTGTTAGGCACCCATTCCTCCCTTACGGTCTCTGATGGGTTATTATTATTTTCCTTTATTTCCTCGTGATATGTGTGCATGTGTATATGTAGTGGAGATAGGAATGATCGACTAGTATCATTTAAGAGATAAAGCGAGTCATCCATAGGAATGTTCTAAAAGTAATATTAGAAAATAGGATTTATGTGATTATTATCGCGTTGATCATTATGATGGAACAATAATGAATGTGGAATAATACAACACTAAGAACAAATATATGTATATGTAAATATATAGAATTTAAGATAATTAAGTTAAAGAATATAAAAAATAAATAATGGGAGAAAAGTAGGAATATGACTCGAGTCTGGGGTTTTACCCCGAGACGCCTACGTAGCCTATAGAGGCATCAAAGTCCACGTAGTTCTTATGCAAAACGAGGAGTGGGGTTTATCCCATAAATCCAATCAGGGACTTCTCTTGTGTGTGTGTGTGTAAAAAGTATTTTTGATGTGAGGAAAATGTGAGAAACGTGTGAGAATTCCCATTTTGAATTTATGAGCAAATCCTCTTTTTCTTATTTTTTTGGGGTTTATTTATATGAAAATAGGAGGTGTGAAATAATACTAAATAAAAAAGTATATTAGGATATGTGAGATGAGGGAATAAAAGTGCTATGTAATAAAATAAATTAATACGAATTTAGGAGAACTTAAGAGAGAGTTGAGAAAGTTGGACCTTCTTGAAGATCTCGAGCTTGATCTTGAATGTTGAAGAGCAGACCTTGCACTTGGGTGATGATGGAGGGTAGTTAATTAACCAAGTTGGATGCAAAAGATGATGAAAGGTGAAGGTTGGAAGGGGATTTGGAAGCATTCGGTGACTTTTTGGAGTAAGACGGATCATTCGTCCATACCGTAAGTCAGAATCGCTCATGGGGCAGACCTTTGGAAAGGGGTTTTAGTTCCTTTCAAAGATTCATTCAGTCTCGGTCGAGCTGAAGAGTTGACTTTGGTCAAATGGATCCTGGGAGCCTCCGGTGACCTCCTGATCGAGTTTCGAGGGGAAACATATCGTTTGTCCGTACCATAAGTCATAATCACACACGGGATGGACCGTTGGAAAGGGGGTTTATTTCCCTTTGAAGATTCATTCAGCCTCGGTCGAGCTGAAGAGTTTGAATTTTGGTCAAATGGAGCCTGGGAGTGCCCGATGGCCTCTAGGTCAGTACCTGGGGTATGACTTAGGTTTGTAGTGATGAGGGGAGTTACTAGAGATCTAAGGAGAGGTTAGGGGGTGCTAGAATGGGGTGTCTACACCTGGCCATTATCATCACCACGGTTTAAACAAGGTCTTCCACATCACCTTAAACTGACCAAAATCAAACAAAATCTCACTTCACCATATGGTTCTTGGCAATCCCCCATCATCACCGATGTCATCTCCTTCTTCGACTAGCGCCTAGGCGGCACCACCGTCGACTATCATGACTACCTCTTTTGGCTCGAATCTCGCCCCACTAAATCAGGGTACGTATACATTACCATTTCCAATCATAAAGCTCATAAGCCCTAAGTACAAAAGTTATATTTTGAATTACAACTATTTCAATTTCTAAGAATGAGATTGGGATTCAATTTTTTTTGGTTCCACTATGATACAACTAGTTTAAAGTTCATATTCAAGAAAAAAATTCTTAAAAAATGTTGAATTACATATATTAGTTGAACCCATTTCAAATAATATATATTCTCTATTTATATCCTTTATTTTACTATTAGGGCTATTTATGTTTTTAGGCATCCCTTCGCCCGTCTTCTTATTTTGTGCTTATTACCAATGTACCATAGTTGTTAGTACATGTTTCTTACAATACGATACGCATGTTTAAGGATCTATATCGACCTCTTATTGTCCAAAAAATTACCTACACGTTTAAGGACATCTGAATCTAAAGTATGTCTGTATCATGTATGCATGTATGCATAAGGTTTTGAAAACCCATTGAAGCCCTAATTGAGTGTTGTTATAAGTGAATAACACTTACCCTTGTATTTTCGGTATATGCATGTATGTATATCATAATCTAATTTAGGTATTAGCCACTAGTTTATACGACTTTGGGTTGTTTCAAAAATTTATCTTAGGATTAATTTGTTATATCATATATGTATCACTTGGTGAAGTGTCTAGATGATGTTTATTAAATCTCGTGTACTATTTATATTTTTATAGGGACCGTGGGAAATAAGCGTATTTGGGTAAGCAAATGATTTATTTTCTTTGATTTGGTTGTGATTTTCATATTCACGAAAGGTATTTACAGAATGTATGAGTATCAAATGGTGTTAGTTGATTAATTTTTTATGGCCCCACTTCAGGTGGATATCACACTGCTCATGCTCCCGCTAAGTGAGAATTGCTTAGACATTAGACGATCTCAATACACGTAGTTCTCAGGCAAAAGCTTCGATCTTTTTGTATGATGTTAAAAAACCAGGTTCCAATGACACATATTTTTCTATGATGTTAAAAAACCAGGTTCCAATGACACATCTTTTTGTATGCTGTGTTTTAGCCGCTTTTTAGGTTAATATAAGATTTTGACATCGTTCTTAATGTGGTTTTTTTCATAGTAAATAGTTGAAGGTGTTTCGCTATTGCTAAGGCCCAATTGTAAAAGAGAGATAATGAAAGGGGTCTCTTATAGTTTTAATATTCCGCTATTCATATAATTAAATATTTGTCCAAAGCACCCAATATCTGTGATATGTGTCTTCTACTTGAAGAGAGAATGTTTTTCCAATGCATGTAGAAAGGAGAATTTTCATAAACATTGGTTTTGTCAGTTTGTATATATAAACATTGACCTTTATTCTTTTCATTTTTTTAATTCTCTTAAATTTGACTACTTATGCTCAATTTTCAAAGCTAATTGTCGAGTATATGGTTCATTTTATTTTTAAAATATTTTCCTTAGTTATCATGGTCTCATTTTCTTTATTTGTAGGTAAACCAAAACGACACCTTCTCACATTCGGTTGGAGTATTTTTGTTGGTGCCAAACATCTTAGTGCGGGTGATGCTGTTCTATTTATCAGGTAACTTGAAGTAAACTTGGCAACACATGGTGTCTTGTCATTTCATGTCAAAGTTCATGTAAAAAATTCCACAATTCATACCTGATTCATTAAGAGTTGTGTTTAGTTCAGTTTATGTTATGTCCTGTTTAAATCGTGTACTACTTTGTTTAGTGTATGATTGGGTTTGATACCTGTAACATGTTAGAATGTTTAACTAGTGTTGTATTTTCCTTATGTCAACTAAAGTGATATATTCATTTTTTATAGGTATGTTTTTTTATATTAGACAGGCATATGTTCGGTAAATTTGTAGCGGCGACTAAAGCTAAATGTGTTCTAGGTACAGGGGGCACATATATATTGTAGCAGCCTACTAGAGCTAAAGGTGGGTGCATGTGTACAACGTACCGATCTCTTTAATAATTGCAATAAATGATTTGATATTTAAGGTCTATAGTTGATTATTCTACAATAGATGCATTTTCTATTCATCATTCCTTTTATTGAATCAAAATTCATCACTGAAGGGTACATATGTTGTTTTGACAGGGGCCATGTCTTTTAGCTGTTGGCATATCATTATGCCATATGATGTAAATACTAATGGATGAACAACTATTTGTTTGTATAAATTAAACTACTGTTTGAGTTTTGTAAATGGATCTGGCTAAAATTTAAGTGTTTTACGATTTTCTTTGGTAATACAATTGAACCATTTTTAGTGCAATGGTAGGTCTCTTTTTCCGTGCTTCACCAGGGATCATGGAATGTTCAACTCGATATGCCTTGTTGAAAAACACTCAACGTTATATTCCTATTGGAACATTTGTTGCCACTATGACGATTACTTCTCTATATATGTTTTCCTTATTCTTATTTGAAGCTCTTTCCACCAAACAAGAGCTTCTTACAAATAGGTACGCTATAGTGTTTTTGTTGAACTATTAAATTTTCAAATGTAGATAGTTAGTTTTTTCCATACTTGCCCTCTACCACCATAACAATTATTTTCAAATGTAGACAGTTATTTTCAAATGTAGACACTTAGTTTTTGTTGAAATATTAAATTTTAAAATGTAGACAGTTAGTTTTTTCAAATGTTGAATTATTAACTTTTCAAGTATAGAGTGTAAACTCTCTATACTTGCGGCTACCACCACAATGACATTGCAAACTTGCCTTTGGGTATGTGTTATAATGTCTATGGATATTATTCGTACAAAGTGTTGCTGAAAGCTTTAGTTTGATCAAAGCTATATACTAACCATGAGAAATTTGAGACCGAGGTCTCGCTCACAAAATATCACAAACACAATTAAACACAATTCCAACGCCACCTAAGATCGAAGAATCAGTAAAAAAATAATACCACAAAAGTCGAGTTACAATCAATCTACAAAGAACAATCACACTAGTAGAGAATATAGATGATGTCAACAAACAACACAATAGTAAAACTCAAAACAACACACTATACAAGCTTCAAAATAAAAGAATTTTATGTTCAGTAACCACTACAATAACTTAGGAAATACCTATTCCCATATCTCCATGAACATCACAAGCACCATTTGTGTTTAATTTCACTATATTAATTTGAGGCTTATTCCAATACACAAGCTAGCACGTTGAACTTGAATTAGTTCTAAGCTTAAGATTGAAGAGCTTGACTACCTCTTTTGGGAGGGAATGAAGAGATCCTTTAGAGGAAAAAGTATGAAATATTTCTTTCACTCTAGAGATGATATTTAAAGAAATGAGGTTGTTATTCATTATTTTCCTTCAAATATGGTCTGATTTGACTTATTTCTGTTCATCCATATTTCCCATAGAGTACATAGTGGCAGAATTTTGTGAATACATTTAGAGATTTCAGAATTACCTGATTGCATCCACCATTTAATAAGAGCCTCATTAGTAGAATGACGACAAAAGGCATAACCAAGAGGAGAACCAACTAGATTCCATACTTTTACAACTACTGGACCTTTTGCAAACAAATGAGAAGTGGATTCTTTGTGATTGTAACAGCAGGGACATATGAAGGCTGTGTATACACCAGTGTTTTGGATGCTTGAGTCAATAGTCACACAATTGGACAAGATCTTCCAAGTAAATATAGAAATTTTTGGAGGAATGAAGTGATCCCAAGTGAACTTATAGCAAATTGATGGCATTTTAGAAGACATTATCACATCATAGGCAGATGAAAAAGAGAGAATACCATAGCTAGTGTCTTTCCAAATGAATTCCCCTTTTATTTCTTGAGAATGGTCCATTAAGCAACTGCAAGCTGAACAAATTCTCTCGAAAGTCATTGAACCCAACATGTGCTAAATCCTTGGGTATTTTAAACTCATAAACTGAGCCCATAAAGAATCTCTAGTCTTGAATCTCCATGCTAGCTTTAGATGAGAGGCCTCTACTATTTCTGAAAGCTTCCTAACCCCAAGGCACCTTCTGCCATAGGGAGGCAGATATTATACCACTTTACACAATGATATTTCTTCCCATAGTCCTTGTTCACACCCTATAGAAAAGAACTAAAAAGTTTCTCCAACATCAACATTGTTTTCTTCGGAGGTCTTAGATAAAAAAAAGAGATATAGAGGTTTAGAGCTTAAGGATGATTTGATTAAGGTTAGTGTACAAGCTATACTCAGAAATCTGGATTGCCAACTGTGCATTTTTAAAGCAACATTGATGAGAGTGCCTTGAAAGTGATGAGATTGTAGGATTTCCTTTTATCAGAGGGATGCCTAAGTATTTCAAAGGACCTTTATCGTATTTAAGAAAATGTGAACTTTTTTTATCAAAGGGCTACCCAAGAAAATGTGTTATATTTTTAAGAACAATTCCTACATAACTTAGGAAATAGCTAGAGATTTAAGTAGAGCGAGTTGGAATGTCTCACACGTCTTTACTAAAAAGATACATGTTCTATTAGGAGTTAATACCGATGTCCTGGCCTCAGATATGTAATGTTCTAAAAGGAAAAATGAGGCTCACCTTGAGGCGCGCTAGATGGGTGGACTGAGGCTTACACCTCTACTTTATTATCTGAGGCTTGCGCCTTTTGTGATCGAGGCTTTGCGACTCGACACTGTTGAGGCTTACGCCTCTTTTTTCTCTCCTCATTAAGGGTAAAAGTGGTCAAAAGTTAAAAAAAAAAATACTTGTCATTTCCAATACAAAACAAGTCGTTTGATGCCCAAAGATAATTCCAACCAAAAAATACTAGCTGGTTGTTTCTTTTACACTAAATCGAAGGTAATTTCCATGTCTTCTCTGTATTATCTATGTCGATGTGTCTTTTTTTGTTTTTTCTACTATATATATATATAAACTCACTTTATTTTTTTTGTTATATTATTGTTATATTATTGTAGTGAGTTGTCACTATTATGGATTTCTTTTGTCTTGAAGGTATAATATGTATTATGATGATGACATGATGGTGTTATTATTTGTATTGTGTTGTGGAATCGATTTTACATCGTTTGTTTTCTTGATAGACGTGATACATATTATGTTCCTCGTTTAATTATTATTTTTACATCATTTTTAGTCATTTTCGTGGAAAAAATTTGAGGCTTACGCCTCGGTCCGCCTCGAGGCTTAGGCCTCGCCTCAACTACGCCTCGCGCCTTTTAAACATTGCGGATATAGGCACTAATTTTCTGGTATTATAATCTTGCATTCCAGAATTTTCTTTGTTTGCCTAAAGTATTTCATATAGAAGAATCATAACTAGTACTAGTGAATATGATCAGACTATGTATGGAATGGATTCTAAATTAGTATTGAAACTAAAATCATATATGTGCAATTACAAGGAGAAAACCCCCAAACCACCCTCAAACGGCTCCGTAAGAGGCAGTAACACCTCGTACGTGACCAATGTAACTCGTAGAAACTGACTGCATACTCACGGGACCCCCGATCTAGGAATATGACAGTAATTTGCAATTATCTACGCTTAGGGTTAAACACATGCCGTTAGAGGACGAAAATCCTAAACAACCCCCAAATGGATCTGTAAGAGGCATGAACACCTCGCACAAGACCAATGTAACTCATCGGAACTGACCACGTAGTCACGAGACTTTCGGTTTGAGAATATGAAGATAATTTAAAAATATCTACATTTAGGCTTAAAAACATACCGTTAAAGGTTGAAAACTCCAAAACCACCCCGAAATGGCCCAATACGAGTCATGATATCTCGCACGGGACCAATGTAACTCGTAGGAACTGACCGCCCAATCACGCATCTCTCGGTTTGAGAATATGATGATAATTTGAAAATATCTACACTTAGATTTAAAAACATGCTGTTAAAGCGTGAAAACTCAAACCAGTCCCCAAACAATCTTGTAAGAGGCATGATTACCTCGCACGGGACCAATGTAACTCATAGGAACTAACCGCGTAGTCAGAGGACTCTCGAGTTGAGAATATGACGATAATTTGAAAATATGTAGACTTAAGCTTAAAAACATGCCGTTAGGTAGTGAAAATCCAAACCAGCCCCCAAATGGCTCCGTAAGAGGCATGAACATCTCGCACGGGCCCAATGTAACTCACAGGAATTGACAGAGTAGTCACGAGACTCCCGATTTTAGAATACGATGATAATTTGAAAATATATAGACTTAGGCTTAAAAACATGCCGTTTGAGGGTGAAAACTCAAACTAACCCCTAAACGGCCCTGTAAGAGGCATGAACACCTCGTACGAGACCAATGTAAATTGTTGGAACCAACTGCGTAGTCACAGGTCTCCCGTTTGAGAATATTATGATAATTTAAAAATATCTAGATTATACTTAAAAACATGTGGTTTGAGGGTGAAAACTCAAACCAGCCCCCAAACGGCCCCATAAGAGGCATTAACACCAGGCAAGGGATTAATGTAACCCGTAGGAACGGACCACATAGTCACAAGACTTCCAGTTTGAGAATATGACGATAATTTGAATAATTTTAGATTAGGCTAAAAAACATATCGTTAGAGGGTGAAAAAGTAAACCAACCCTCAAACGGTCCCGTAACAGATACTAACACTTCGCATGGGACCAA
This sequence comes from Sambucus nigra, assembly GCA_949130495.1. Lineage (NCBI taxonomy): Eukaryota > Viridiplantae > Streptophyta > Magnoliopsida > Dipsacales > Adoxaceae > Sambucus > Sambucus nigra. The sequence goes on from OX422212.1 coordinate 34,837,797, forward strand.
TGTAACTTGTAGGAACTGAACGCATAGTCACGGGTCCCCCAGTTTGAAAATATGAGGGTAATTTGAAAATATCTAGGTTAATGCTTAAAAACATGCCTTTTAGGGTGAAAACTCAAACCAGCCCCCAAACGGTCTCGTACGAGGCACTAACACCTCGCATGAGAATAATGTAACTTGTAGTAACTAACCACGTAGTCACGAGACTTCCGGTTTGAGAATATAATAATAATTGTAACTCTTATATGCAATTTTTAGCTTGAATAAGATTTTTTTTTAAATTACTTTGTTACTAATATCATCTCTTTTTTGTATCATATTTTTTGCAGGATAACATTTTATCATTAACTTTTATTCACGTGGAACACACGAAGTAGTCAATGGTTTACAACAAGGGGATTATTTATTTAATGTCGTTAATATTCAGGATTCTAATTTTTATGTGTTATGGTCGTGATGGATTTTGTAGTTTTATTATCAACTTTTATGGCTGTGCGGGCTTTTGTAATTTTATTGTTATATTTTATGGTCGTGCGGGCTTTACATTAGGCAGGTTTTATATTAACAGGTTTTAGAATGTCCAAAAAATAGAGGAAACTCTGCCTAATTTTTTGTTGGTCTGGCAACTATAGAGACTTGTAATATTTTGAAGTTTGTATGTACATTAGTCTATCCACAACATGCGAGATTCGCAATTTGTGAATTTTCTTGATATTTTTGTAAATAATAAATATTTTTCCTACCAGATTTGAAATTTGCTGATTTTTCAGATTTATTTTCAAATAATAATTTTTTTTATTAATTGAAAAATCTGGCATGGTTAGCGTGTTAGAAAATGAAAATCTGGCACAGTTAAAAAGTGTGCCAAAAGCGTGTCAAATTCTATATCTGGCACGGTTTAAAAGTGTGCCAAAAGAGTGTCAGATTAAAATCTGGAACAGTTTAAAAGCGTGCCAAAAGGGTGTCAAATTAGGTAATCTGGCACGATTATAAACCATGCTAGAAAATCTGTCACCCCTGATTCTGGCACGATTTAAAACGTGCCAGATTGGGTTTGACACGGTTTTAAACCGTGCTAGATTCTTGTTTTTATTGTAGTGATCATTAGTGCTACTATGGTTTGTATATGTTTACCGTTGGGTAGCGGGGCTCTCTTTAGTCCCATCTGCAGGGGGTGGGAGCAGACACTGAGAGGATAAATACGGTACGAGGTTAGCTCATTTTTAAAGTGCTATGTGAGCATCATTTTATCCTAGGTACGAACTGGTTAGCGATGGGTAAGCGGTGGTGGACGGATAAAACAAGACTATCATATTCCCTATTCCAGGGCAAGATGAATATTTTTGCAATATTCCACCTTAAAGAGGATCGGTCTCGTGGAAAATTTTGAGGTGAAGTAGACTTCAGAGGGTACAGTTGTCTACTTATATTGGATCCCGGTGCGTAGGGACTTTTACTGACGTGATTTAGGGCATGGCGGATTGACCATGGAGCGATAAATTTAGCTCGTTAGTGAATTAGCGCTGAGGACTTAGTGATAGTGCGAGCGGAGCATTGTATAACTCCTTTAGAGATGACGCGAGCATTGATATGGGTATAGAGACATAGTTTTGGGTGTCCCGGTTATATGCTTGGATCTACGAAAATCAATGAACGACAATGTTAGTGTGTAATGCATTGGGGAAGTTCGTTTAGGCTCTATTATGAAATGTTATACGCATAAGTCGTAATAAACGTCGGTAGTGGAGAGATGTTATTGGATGCTAGGATAGCAGTTTAAAGGGTGATTTTTGAACGTGTGGAGTTACACTTTGAGGTGAAAGCTATTCCGCTATAAGGCCAATATAGTCGGGTAGTGCTGCGAAAGAGGCACTGTGAAAACTTTTGCACCACAAGTTAATGGGTGGGGAAACATCGAGAAGATTTAATTGCGATTTGGGGAGTAATCGAAAATAATCGTATGATATAGTGTGATCTGTGCGATAATCTTGAGAGAAAAATACTACGTATGTAACGTCGGTGATGTTGTGCAAATATGCGCGGGATATAGGGTGTATGGGTGCCCTGGATAGTGTGATTTCAGAATCGTCTTAAATAAAGAAATGTGTAAATAAGCGCGTGGATTATATACCTATGCGGCAATTAGAAATAATTGGAAGATTATAGTGAATCAGAATCCGTTTGAGAAAGAAAATAGTTTGACTATTTGTATATCAAGGAAACCGATCTCCGCCGTGAGGAGTGTAAAGGTAGTGAAGGCACATGCAACAAGATATCTTTAAACAAGGAAGAAGACACATTTTGGGGAAAGTAGATAAGAGTCTCACTTATTCATTTGCCTATAATGGTTTTACGTGTTGATAAGTTGTAGATTCCTACTAACGCGATGTGAATCTTTGAGCATGGAGATTTGTGTTATATGAGACATAGTGAAGTTGTCTCCGACTACACCATTTAAGGCTAGGAAAGGTTGATTGGAGGTTATCAACCAGGATTTTTGTAATTTTGCAATTCCAGGAATGGTATTTACACGTGGATTAGTAAAATTCATAACTTGGCTACCCAAAGTCGGGGATAGGCCGGGGTTTTCCATTGAGTTTGCAGAATGGATTTACCAGAATGATTGATTATTAAATTTTGAAGGGTAATACGATTGGGCAATACATCCAACTCTTCAATTGAAAAGAAGAAGTGAAATAGTACAGGTTTTCGTCCAATATTATTGTGAATTTGGATGAGACCTTGCAGTCCCACCTCTGGTACGAAGTGTCAGGAGGAGGTAGGGACAAAGATACAAAATGTACTAGACGTGTCACCCATAAGTTGATGGGTAGACGGGAAGAGACTAGGTCGCAGGAAAAATCGAGAAATGTATATTCTAAATTTTTGGGTACTTAGGAGTATTAATTACCACCGATAATGTTACATGTGATACCTCGTAGCGATTTATTATTCCCGTGAAATTTTTTGAGAGACTTTATTGGAAAATTTTGTTATCCTCCCTTTTGTTGGTAAGAGGTGGGGAAACTAACAAGCCTCTAGGACTAGGAGTGAGGTTGTCCATCGGCAAGAAGTGGGTAAATCATGGCTTTCTGTATAGTTTAGGGACATAATTAGAGTTACACCATTATTAATTAAAGGTCTGAAGTTTGACGTTAATAATCAGGAATTTTGCGGGTACTTAACCTAAAGAAAGTTACGCGTTTGACAATAAGGAAATTGGCACCCATGTAGGAAGGGAATTTCCTAACATAGATATAGTGGAGTCGGTGGAGTATAGGATCATCTTTTGAGGTACTATATGGTCAGGGGCTATCGAGTTAGAGATTTATGAGCATGTATTAGTTTGTGTATCACCTATGAAAGGAGTGATGAGGTTAGGAAAGATGGGGAAGCTAGCACCGAGGAATGTGGTTCATTTCCCTATTATTCATAGGGTGGGACTGATAGCTTACAGACTGGGTTTACAAGAGCATCATCAGTGAGTACACGACATGTTCCACATGGCTTCGCTAAAGAAATATTCGAGGAGCGAGAGGTCTTTGTGGCACATTTTACTCGGGAAGATTGACTTGTAGCCAGACATCTCGTACAAGGAGAGGCCGATGTCTATTCTGGATCGTAGGGAGTGCCAGTTATGGTCTAAGGTTGTACCACTAGTTAGAGTGCTATGGGGTCATCACAGCGTTGACGAGTTTACGTGGGAGCGGGAGGAGGATATGCGAGAGCAGTATCCAGAGCTATTTACCGCAAGTATGACATAATTTCAGGGACGAAATTCCTTTGTAAAGGGGAAGTATTTAACCCCCCTACTTATGTGCATTTAAATATTTAAGTAATTCTCGTAAATTTTAAATTATTTGCATGTCGTAATTTAATTAAATTAATTATGGAAATATTTATTTAAATGTTAATCGGAGAGTAAATGGTTAATATTTATGAAATTAAATTATTAAGTGAATATAATTAATTTATTTACGTCATAACGTGTATTAGTGACGTGACATTTATTTATCTCAACCGGGAGTCAGGTATAGACTAATTTGGGTGTGAGATAAGCAGTTTTATAAATTAATTTGGATGTTAATTTTGAGTACACGGTTGAGTCCGAAAGGGACGAGAAAGTCGAAAAAGTGTACCTGAGGGAGGTAAATGAGTCACAAGGTATCTTTGTGCATAACTGGGCCCCCACGGGGGTATTTTGGCCATTTTAATTAGGCCCATATGACTAAAAACGAGATTTGGAGATAAAAAAAAACTAAGTTTAAGAGTTGTGGGCAGCCATAACACAATTGGGAGAAATCTGAGAACATAGAGGAGCAATAAGGGAGAACTCTTGGGAGCTAAAATGAATAACTAGGGAGGTATTCTTCAACAAACCAAATTTCTACACCAAAGGATTTATCAGATGCTACGAATCATAAGGCAAATGGTTAAAATTGCTTTTAAATTAAATGTAGTTTTCAATTCATATCATGGTAGGTGTTAAACTAATGATTTTGGGTTAGGATTGATACACAAATTGGGTTTTAAATTATGGATGTTTCAAATCAAAGTTTGGAATGTTAAGGACTTATAAATTCATATGGTGCTGTTAAGGAATTTATAATTTAATTGGGAAAGATGTATGACTTGAAAAGATATTGGGAGAAATCATCTTTAAATTCGAATTTGGGCTGTTTATTGTATATAAATTTGGAACTGAAATTGGTTGAGTTGGAATAATGAAATAAGGGTTTGCTATAGGAAATTTATGGGCTTGAATTTAGTTACAGCATTGAATTGAAGAAGAATGGGAGAGAGAGAAAATCCCCAAGGTCGTTTGAACAACCTGGTATATGGTTCGAACGACTGTGTTGGTCGTTCAAACGACATCACAAGTCGTTCGAATGATGTTGTAATCTCGTTCGACCGATATGGGAAATCTAGCCACTTTCTGCTTCTTTAATGATTAGGCAATTGATGAAATTTAATGATGATAAATTTTGTACAGTAGGATCCTTTTTGACTTGGGCTGTTTTGGAGACTTAATGGACGAATAGTGCATGTTGCCTTTTGAGTAATTAATGTGTGAGAGAAACATTAAGGGTAAATTAATTAATAAGTGTGTGTCAAACTCATTAAAAGGGAATTTGGGCATTTAATTTCGGATATCAAGATATGGGCCAAGTGAGCGAGTCCGGGTATAATGGTTGAGTGAAGACAAATTATTAAATTAATTATTGAGAGAAGTAGATTAATTTGGAGTCGGGATTTAGACTCGGGTAATATTAAGATAGAGGCCAAGTGAGTGAGTTCGAGTATGTTGCTTGAGTGACACTAAGGCAACAAATTAATTAATGAGTAAATTAATTAAATTAGAGTCGGAACATAGACTCGGGAAGTTAATTAATGAGAAAATTAATTAAATTATAGTCGGGCCATCAACTCGGGGAAAATATAGGCTAGTGCTACGGATTTTTGTGCACGGTAAAGTTGGGATTTAAATTTTATATATACGGTGTGTGATATGATATATATATATATATATATATATATATATATATATATATATATATATATATATATATGTATATATCATTTGTGTAAATGTTGTAATATGGCTTTACGTATATAATGGGATAAATAGTTATATATGAGTAATTAAATACATGAAGTGAATTGTAATATTTATATAATGGGTGTGAATGTTATATGGATTTAAAAAGGGAAAATGATTAACTAAGTTAATGTGATTAACAATTTATAAATCATATCTTAAGCATACTCGAGTTTGTGTAGGTGGTTGAAAGAAGTTATACCAATTATCTAGTTACGGGGTAGATGACTAGGGGGATATAAATAAAGCATTAGGTGTGCACATTAGTTGAGGGGTGAGTCCGTTCTCAAGGGAGGGCGACACTAGCTTAAATATGAATATCATTCATGCATTTTAAACTATTGTAATTTAATCAGTTGCTAAATATTTTTAAAATATTTTGGATCTAACCCTTGCTATCAAATATTTTCAAAACCTTTTAGGTGTCCAGTCACAGGGATGCCTTATGTGACTTCATTCCAGGATTCGTCGTTGCATCATAAATGGATGTTGCAGGATTTGGATAGACGCATCTATTTTTCTATTCTTAGTGTAGGGATTCATATCAGTCTATCTCTAGCATGTCACTCACAGTTTTATTTAGAGTATTTTCAGATTGTATGGGATTTATTACTCTCCGTTCGTTTGATTTGATTTTGGATTTAGTCGATGGTTTATTCGGCAAGACTTTATTTTAGTTATTTGATGAGATGATTTGACTATATCGGTATGTGATGTTTATTTTGTTCCGCGTTACAATATGTATTGGTTAATAGAAAGATTAAAATTTTGACATCATCTTTTTGAATAGTAGGTGGTTTGTAAGTTATAAAAAGTTTTCGATAGTGATGCTAAGGATGATCTATATGAGATTCTTGTTTAATTTGATATAGGACTGATCGCCCGTTATTTTATTGGAGACTTTATTGTTGTTTTTGGCACAAATATGAACATATTTTTATTTTCTTCAATATGTTAATAGAACTATGCTTTATAATAAATAAATTCAAAATTTTAAAAGGTTTTTTTGGGAAAAGGTCCAATTTAACTCATAATGTATAAAAATAGGACACTCCACGTAATTTTATAAATTTAGTCCCTATACTAAAAACATTAAGAAAAATTAAATTACCTTTTTTGTGCACTACTAACTCTAAATGGACCCCACAAATAAATATTATTTCACCAGAGGGACTAGATTTATAAACCTAAAAACCATTGTCCTACAGATCCAAATATAGGAAGGAACATGACCTTGACCTTAATTCCCTAAATTTAAAAATTATAATGTTTGCACTTAGACATGATGTATGAGGTTCATAAAAAATGTTGTGCACTTGCATGGAGATCGTACAAAATACCTAAATTCATTAAATATGCGATCTAAAAGATGTTGGATAATATGTACGCAAAGGTAGAAATGAAACACTTTTATTTATAATAATTCTATCAACTTCAATACAATAAAACTTCTTGAATACAATTTTTGACCCACCAAGATGATTTGGTATACAAACAGGAATCTGCAAATCCGTACTCAAGCTACAATGAAGCAATTGCACTGTCTGCAAATTGTATATTTGAAGATAGCCCTTGGATGCAGCAGCGAAGAACGGATAACTTAAAGTTCTTATTTTGTTTCTGTGCACAAAACATAATAAGATAATTTTGTATCTCGTGAAAATGTAAGTGAATAATTGATGGGGTTTGAAAATTTTGGAACTGGGTTAATCTGAATAAATATGCAATTTCGAATTAGGCAGCCTTTATTTATTGATAGTGAAAGGCTTTGCCTTCAAGAGTCATTACTGTAGAATTATGAACAGTCTTAAACCATTTTCGAATAGCTATTATTAAACTGAACCGCTTTTATAAGAACCACCCAAAAACTGACCGCGCCCGAGCTACAACGATTCGACCCGGAAGAATCCTGATAACCCGCTACCACTGCGGACACACGGCATGCAAAGTGCAAAGTGCGCCACTAGCACCTTTATATCCTACTGCCCCACACGCGCAAGGGCATCCGCAAGCATACGGGTGCATACGGTGCTTCTCACCGTATTAGAGCTCTCTTGAATAGCCCTCTTAAATGCTAGATGAAGTAACTCTTAATCTTCCATTTGTACTTATTAAGTCCACACTTTCTTTGTATTTTTCCAATGTGGGACACAAAGGTTTTCTACTCCATTTATAGCATAGTGGGTATCACTTAGCTTTACTCATTTTCCAATGTGGGACACTCTCCCTTTTATATTGGGTTTGTTTCCCACTTTTCTCCACACTCTTCCAATGTGGGACAAGCGTTTACTCCCAAAGATTTTACTCATTTATTTTAAAAATCTCAATCATTCCTCCACCATTTTCAAAATATGTTTTGTAAATCTATGATTGTCCATAAGACTGTGAATAAGCATTGGTGTCTCGGGACTTGAACCAATACCCTGTGAAGATTCTTCAAGGCTAACCATGAAAGTATAGTATACTTGTCTTTGACCTATTAATCCATATTGATCAACCGAATTTGTCTACACACACATATCTTTTAGTCACTGAATATCCATATAAGCCGACACATGTATTAGGCCTTATGTATGCACCTTGATTTCGTGAGTGCTTTAGAGTCAAGCCCAGTTCTAATAGGAAACGGCACCACTTCCACACTCATATAGGTAGATTCTCATAGGTTTCCATGTAACTAAAAAACCATAAATCTATTAAGGTTAAACCCATCCTCTTTCATTATTCATTATATGTTCTAAACACTTATCCTTGGGATGTTTGATTTTGTAGTGCTTACAATCACATCGTATGATGTACTTTAATCATTGAACTTGAGGCTGGAATATGTAAAGTATGAAGTTGAGTTTCCAATAAGAGTGATTATTGTTAATGGTCTTTAGTCCCATCCCCAATGATGTCTTAGAAACCAGTCCTCTTGCAAGATCTTTTGAAAAAGGATCAGCTAAATTTTGACTTGATTTTACATAATCCACTGTTATCACACTATCTGTAATCATTTGTCTGACATAACTATGTCTAAGGCCAATAAGTCTAGATTTTCCATTGTACACTTGATTATAAGCTCTAGAAAGTGTAGATTCACTATCACAATGTATAGATATTTGAGGCATTAGTTTTGGCCAAACTGAAATTTCAATTAACAAATTCCTTAAGCATCTTCCTCTTTAATAGTTGCAGCTAATGCTACAAACTCATCTTCCATTGTAGAATTAGCTATACAAGTCAGTTTCTTTAATCCCCAAGAAACACCTCCTCCATCAAGAGTGAAAATCCATCCACTTGTTGAGGAATGATCCTCCCGCTCAGTTATCAAACTGGCATCAGAAAAACCTTCTAATACTGAAGGACATCCACTATAGTATATAACATAGTCCATAGTTCCTTTTAAATATTTTAATATTCTATTGACAACATGCCAATGAAATAAACTTGGATTACTAGTATATCTACTTAATTTACCAACAGCATATGCAATATATGGTCGAGTACAAGTCATGGCATACATTAAACTACCAATTACTCGTGCATATTCCAATTATGAAATAGCTCTACCAGTATTAGGGATCATCTTTAGCTGTGGCTCAAAAGGTGTACTAACAGGTGTGTAATCAAACTGATTAAATTTCTTTAAAATTTTCTCAATATAATGAGATTGAGTGAGAATTATATTTTTATCTTTCCTGATTGTTCTCATTCCTCATATGACATCAGCTACACCCATATCTTTCATATCAAATTTAGAACACAGAAAACTCTTTGTATTATTAATGTTTTCTAAAACAATACCAAGACTTAACATGTCATCTACATATAAACAAATGATCACACCTTTACCATTAATAAATTTACTATAAACACACTTATCAGATTCTTGAATTTTAAAACCATAATAAATAATGACTTTATCAAAGTTTTCATGCCATTGTTTAGGTGCTTGTTGTAGGCCACATAAGGACTTAATAAGTTCACATACTTTATGTTCTTGTCCAGGCATAACAAACCCTTCAAGTTGTTCCATGTAAATTTCTTCTTTTAAGTCACCATTTAAAAATGTTGTTTTCACATCCATTTGATGAATTTCAAAATTATATTTGGATGCTAAGGAAATCAAAATTCTAATAGTATATGTTCTAGCAACTAGTGCATAGGTATCAAAATAATCAATTCCTTCTTTTTGTGTAAAACCTTCAGAAACCAATCTAGCCATGAATTTATCAATTGTTCCATCTATTTTCATTTTCTTTTTAAAAATCCATCTACACTTGATAGGTTTAGATCTTGGAGGTAAATATACTAACTTCCAAGTTTTATTTCCCATGATTGAATTCATTTCATCATTTATAGCTTATTTCCAAAATATTGAATCTACAGAGTTAATTGCTTCATTATAAGTTTGTGGGTCTATATCAACACTAAGAGTCAAAGAAAATTGATTACAAGGTGTGTCTCTAGTTCCTTCAAAAAGATAGACTACAAAGTCATGACCAAAGATCTTTTTTTTTCTAGGTCTTTTACTTTTTTCTAATCTCTTCTTGTTCTACTGGTGGAGTTTCAGGTAATTATGAAGGAGTGTTTACTTATTTTTCATTATTTATTCTAGGAATAGAAGAAAACCTTTGTTCATAAAAAATTTCATCCCTCGATTCAATTATTGTATTTACTTCAACAGAATCATTAGGTTCACTAATAAAAAATCTATAGGTTTTAATATGTTGTGCATAACCTATGAAAATACACTCAACACCTTTGCTTCCTAATTTCTTTCTCTTAGTTTCAGGTAGTCTTACAATAGCTCTATAACCCCAAACTTTAAGATAACGTAAATTAGGTTTTCTATTCTTCCATAATTCATATGGAGTTTTCTTATTATCTTTAATAGGTATCCTATTCAGAATATGACATGCAGTTAAAAGTGCTTCTCCCCGAAACCCTTTACTTAAACCAAAATAAGAAAGCATAGCGTTAACCATTTCAGTTAGCGTCCTATTTTTTCTTTCTGCTACTCCATTTTGTTGCGGTGTATAAGGTGCAGTAACTTCTTGTATAATACCCATATCTTTATAAAATTGAGGAAAGTTAGATTCACCACCTCTATCAGATCTAAGACATTTTATTTTAGTATAAGATTGATTTTCAACTTCATTTTTATATGTCTTAAATCTATTAAGCACATCATTCATAGAGTTTAAAAGATATACATAACAATATTTTGAAAAGTCATCGATAAATGTAGCAAAATACTTACTACCACCTCTAATAGGTGTTCCATGCAAATCAACAATATCACTAATTGCAACAAAGATGTAGTTTTTTCTATTTTTGGAAAAGGCAATCTTGTTATTTTTATTTGCATGCATATTTTACACTATTCATTCATATCATTCTCATATTTAGGAATTAAATTTAAATTAACCATGAAATGCATTTTCTTTGTATTAACATGTCCTAAACTACTATGCTATAACGAAAGACAATCAATAATATAAGCAGAAGAATCTTTTTCATTGATATTGAGCTTAAACATGGCCTCATACAAATAACCTTTGCCTACAAAGGTACCATTTTTAGTCAAATAAAATTATCTGACTCAAATAAAAGTTTAAAGCCAAACTTGTTAAGAAGACTTCCAAAAATTAAATTTTTCCTACCATCAGGAACATGAAAAACATTGGTGAGACTAAGGATTTTTTCGGAAGTGAATTCAAGATGCACTGTCCCTTTGCCTTTCACCGCAGCAACTGAAGAATTTACCATATAGAGAACATTTCCTTCCACAGTTTCAAAGGTAGAGAACAAACTCGTATCCTTACATACATGCCTTGTGGCACCATAATCAATCCACCAAGAGTTATCTTCTCTAAGCATATTAGCCTCGGATATCATAGCAGAAAATTTATGCTTTGTGTCTGATGATCCTCCTCTTTCTTTTAGTTTCTTGAACTCACAACAATCCTTCTTGAAGTGACCTGGTTTATTGCAATGAAAATAATTTCCTTTCTTCTTTTTATTTTCTTTAGAATTATTTGAAAAATATTGTCACTTGTTCTTCTTTCCATGATTGCCAAATTTTTGCTCCTTCCCTTCCTCCACGATATGGACCTTAGAAACAGAATTTTCCTATTCCACTTTACCATCTAGAATTCGAGAATCTTTTTCAATTCTTAAATGAGTCTCTAATTATTCAAGTGAAAGATCTTCCTTTTTGTGCTTGAGTTCTTTCTTATAATCGTTTCATGAAGGAGGAAGTTTTTCAATTATGGCAGAAACAATAAAATTATCAACCATATTTAAATTTTTAAGTTTGCAATGATTTAAGAAACGTTGGATGTCATGAAATTGTTCTAGCACTGGCCTATTATCATGCATTTTAAATCTTAAAAACTGACTAATAAGGAACTTCTTACTTATATCATCTTTCGTAAGATATTTGGTCTCCAATGTGTCAGATAAATTTTTCACAGTCCCAACATTTTTGTATAAGTCAAACAAATTATTAGCAAGTGCATTGAGAATGTGACCATGACAGAGATAATCATCGGTTTCCCATTTTATGCGTTGCCTAGTCTGTTCCACGGTTTTATCTTCTTCTTCATTTGGTTTCGATTGTCACAAGACGTACACAATCTTTAATGTTGTTAGAAGAAAGTGAACCTTTTTCTGCCAACGCAAAAAATTACCACCATCAAAACGATCCAACTTGACAAAGCCTTATTTTATTTGTCGAAGTGATTTGGAAGAGTCTGTCATTTTTGGAAAAAACTGTATTTGGATTGTTGAATAATATGTATGCAAAGGCAGAAATAAAACACTTCTATTTATAATAATTTTGTCAACTTCAATACAATAAAACTTCTTGAATACAATTTTGTTGGACTTTAAATAAATTCTGGAAACTTCAAGGCATGATGTCACTTTCCTACATACAATTTTTGACCCACCAAGATGATTTGGTATACAAACGGGAATCTGTCAATCCGTACTCAAGATACAATGAAGCAATTGCAATGTCTACAAATTGTATGTTTGAAGACAGGCCTTGGATGCAGCAGTGAAGAATAGACAACTTCAAGTTCTTATTTAGTTTTTGTGCACAAAATAGAATAAGATAATTTTGTATCTCCTGAAAATGTAAGTGAATAATTTATGGGGTTTTAAAAATCTGGAATTGGGTTAATCTGAATAAATATTCAATTTTGAATTAGGCAGCCTTTATTTATAGATAGTGAAAGGCTTTTCTTCAAGAGTCATGACTGTTGAATTAACAGTCTTAATTAATTCCGAAATGTTATGACTATTAATTACCAACAGTCTTAAGCCATTTCCGAACAGGTATAATTAAACTGAGCCGGTTTTACGTGGACCACCAAAAAAGTGACCGCGTCCGAGCTACCGCGATCCCACCTGGATGAATCCCGGTAACTCGCTACCACAATAGACACGTGGTATGCGAAGTGCAAAGTGCTCCACTAGCTCCTCTAAAGCCCACTACCCTACACACACACACACTTGTGTGCACGTGCGTACGGTGTTTCGCACCGTATTGGAGCTCCCTTGAATATCCCTCTTAAATGCTAGATGAAGTAAGTTTTCATCTTCCATTTGTACTTATTAAGTGCACACTTTCTTTGTATTTTTCCAATGTGGGACACAAAGGTTGGCCACTCCTTTTATATCTTAGTGGGTATCATTTACCTTTACTCATTTTCTAATATGGGACACTCTCCCTTTTATATTCGGTTTGTTTCCCACTTTTCTCCACACACTTCCAATGTGGGACAAGCTTTTACTCACATATTTTAAAAATCTCCAACATTCCTCCACCATTTTCAAAATAAGTTTTGTAAATATTTGATTGTTTGTGAGACTGTGTATAAGCACTAGTGTCTCACGACTTGAACCAATACCCTGTGAAGATTCATCAAGGCTAACCATGAAAGTATAGTAGACTTATCTTTGACCTATGAATCCATATTGATCAGCCGTATTTGTCTACACACGCAAATCTTTTAGTCACTGATTATTCATATAATCCGAGACATGTATTAGGCCTTGTGTCTGTACCTTGATTTCGTGAGTGCTTTAGAGTCAAGACCAGTTCTCATAGAAAGTGGCACCACTTCTACACTCATATAGGTAGATTATCATAGGTGTCCATGTAACTAAAACACCATAAATCTATTAAGGTTAAACTCATCCTTTTTCATTATTCATTACATATGCTAAGCACTTATCCTTGGGATGTTTGATTTTGTAGTGCTTACAATCACGTCATATAATATACTTTAATCATTGAAATTGAGACTTGAATATGTCAAGTATCAAGTTGAGTTTCCATCAAGAGTGATTATTGTTAATGGGGTTTAGTCCCATCCCCAATGATGTTTTACACACCAGTCCTCTTGCAAAACCTTTTGTAAAAGGATCAGCTAAATTCTTACTTGATTTTACATAATCCACTGTGATCACACCATCTGTAATCATTTTTATGGCATAACTATGTCTCAGGCCAATATGTCTAGATTTTTCATTGTACACTTTACTATAAGCTCTTGAAAGTGTAAATTCACTATCACAATGTACAGATATTGGAGGCATTGGTTTTAGCCAAACTGGAATTTCAATTAACAAATTCCTTATGCATTCTGCCTCTTTACTAGTTGTAGCTAATTCTACAAACTCAATTACCATTGTATAATCAGCTATACAAGTCTGTTTCTTTGATCCCCAAGAAATAACTCCTCCACCAAGAGTGAAAATCCATCCACTTGTTGAGGAATGATCCTCCCACTCAGTTATCCAATTGGCATCATAAAAACCATCTAATATTGAAGGATATCCACTATAGTATATACCATAGTCAATAGTCCCTTTTAAATATTCTAATATTTTATTGACAGTATGTCAATGCAATAGACTTTCATTACTAGTATATCTACTTAATTTACCAACAACATATGCAATATCAGGTTGAGTACAAGTCTTTGCATACATTAAACTACCAATTACTCGTGCATATTCCAATTGTGAAATAGCTCTACCAGTATTAGGGTTGATCTTTAGTTGTGGCTCAAAAGGTGTACTAACGGGTGTGCAATCAAATTGATTAAATTTCTTTAAAATTTTCTCAACATAACGAGATTGAGTGAGGATCAAATTTTTATCTTTCCTTATTATTCTCATTCCTAATATGACATCAGCTACACCTATATCTTTCATATCAAATTTAGAAGAAAGAAAACTCTTTGTATTATTAATGCTTCCTAAATCAGTACCAAGAATTAACATGTCATCTACATATAAACAAATGATCACACCTTTACCATTAGAAAATTTACTAAAAACACATTTATCAGATTCATGAATTTTAAAACCATAAGAAATAATGACTTTATCAAAATTTTCATGCCATTGTTTAGGTGCTTGTTTTAGGCCATATAATGACTTAATAAGTTTACATACTTTATGTTCTTGTCCAGGTTTAACAAACCCTTCAGGCTGTTCCATGTAAATTTCTTCTTCTAAGTCACCATTTAAAAATGCAGTTTTTACATCCATTTGATGAATTTCAAAATTATACATGGATGCTAAGGCAATCAAAATTCTAATAGTAGATGTTCTAGCAACTGTTGCATAGGTATCAAAATAATCAATTCTTTTCTTTTTGTGTGAAACCTTTAGCAACCAATCTAGCCTTGAATTTATCAATTGTTCCATCTATTTTCATTTTCTTTTTAAAAATCCATCTACATTCGATAGGTTTAGATTCTGGAGGTAAATCTACTAACTTCCATGTTTTATTTCCCATGATTGAATCCATTTCATCATTTATAGTGTAACATCCCGTATTTTGGATGATTTAAATAATTATGTGATTAATTATTATTGTGGGAATAAGTATGTAATTAATTACTGTTGTTGGATTAATTAAATTAAAATGCGAGAAATTAATTTGTTATTAATCCGGATTAAAATATTTATTAACTACCATGCCAAGGGTTAATACTTATTATTGAGAATTATTGAATATTACTGTGTGATATGTAATATGGAATTATAACATTTGATAAATTGCCAGAAGTGAGAATTACGACAGTTTTGTAATTTAAGTCTGACACGCGTGTGAGTCGTTTCGGGACTAATTGAATGGAATAAAAAGAGAATTTATTTTTATTCACTCGTATGGTCATTTCGAGTGCGCCTTTGAGTCCGAGAGGATCAAGATAGTTAGAAAACTCTACCCGAGTGTTTTATTTGGACTCCGAGAGATTTCAGGCCAAACCGGCACCCCGTAGGAGTAGTTTTGTAATTTGGACTTTTGGGAAAATAAAATGGACGAAAATTAGAGATTAATTATATCATCAACGGTAGTTCCATTAGGGTTAAGTTACACACAAATCAAGAACGGCCACAGAGGGTGTGAGGGAGAATCAATTTCCAAGAGAGAAGGCTCAATTAGCACCACCTTGAACAACCATGACCACCAATGCGTAGATCGAGAAGAGAGGAACCCGTCTATACCAACATCACCAACGGATCAGACCGTCATATTCGAGGCAAGTGTTTATTACTTGATTTCTTTTAGCAATAATCATACTCATGTTAGAATAGGTGAAATTAATCATGATTTACATCTTAATTGGGTGAAAATTGGAGATTTAAATTATGATTAAGGACTGGGTTAATTAGTGGTTGGGATTCCTTCATGTATGTAGAGGATTAATCAAGAAATTGAATTACATATTGATGAATGAATCTGAATTGATTAGGTTCTTTAATTGGAAATTTGGAAACTAGGGTTCATATGAATTAATTTAGGGATTTTATATAATTATGATGATTTATGACAAATTAATGATCCTAGGATGTTAGGAATAATCTATAACCTGTTAGATGTTGATGGGTATTGATAATGAGGCGTTGGGTGTTGAATCTTAGAGGTTTTTAGGTTCAAAAATGGTGAAAACGCTGAAATCTGGGCAAGAAGACGAACAGGGACATCTCGCGCGATCTCGCGCGAAGTCGTTTGAACGACACGCAGAAGTCGTTCGCGCGACATCCTTTCTGGTTCGAGCGACATAGTGAATTTTGTGGATTTTCTCAACATCTAGTTTTGAGCTTGCCAATTTATTCGAGTGAGAGAAACTGCCAAATAGTAAATTCAAATAGGACAGAATTTTGGGAAAGGTATGTGAGAATTAATACTTTAATTATTTCAGTATAGAGAGAATGTACCGTTGAGATTACGAGAGAAATAGTAATCTAAATATTTATACTATACGCAGTGATGAGATTAAAATATGTATGAGGAGTATATATGTATGTTGGAGAAATACCTATAAATTATAATAGGATGTGTGTAGGCCTATTAGGTGATATTATTGTAAGAGCACTCATTACACCAAATCCTGCGAATGGTCACGCCCAGTGGGTCACGGCCCAAGTCCCTAACCAGCTAGTCGCGGACTTGGGCCGTGACCATCTCAATTTTTGGCGTGACCATATTCATTACCACACTGAGTCATGGATGCTCTGTAGGTGGTCACAACCCAAATCCCTGACTACTGTGGGTCACGGACTTGGGCCATGACCAGGTCGTGACCATTTTGGCGCCAAATTTGCGCCAACATTCCCTCCAAACCTGGTCGCGGATGGGTCACGGACTTGGACCGTGACCATAGGTATGATGAAGCACAACACACATACATATGGGGTCACGACTGGAGGCCATGACCATTTCTTGGCATGGGTCATGGCTGTGGGCCGTGACCAGTAGGCAGTAGACCACACAACTTAGCTTCATTAATTGGTCGTGGTTGGTGGGTCATGGCTCTAGGCCGTGACCAGGTCATTCTTAAAATAAAAAAGGCGCCTCTCATATTTCATTTCCCCGCCCCTTTTCGTCGATGGCCCGTCTCTCTCGTCAAAGACCATGGTCGCCTCCCATTTTTGTGCTACCATGCACAAAAATGTGCAAAGAGTGAGTGATTCCCATTTTTGTGCTGCTCTGTAGAGGTTTCCATCTTCGTTCTCATCTTTCCATTTCCAGGTACGCCCCTTCTTCTATCGTGTTTCTAATTTAGGGTTTCGTTTTGGGTATTGCTTGGTTGTTGGTTGGTAATTTAACCGGAGTTGGTCAATTGGGCATCATCTTGAGTAGTTTCGGTTAAATGAAAATGGGATATGACTATGAGATGAAATTATATTCGCACAGATTTACATCAGTTGAGAGTTTCGGTTAGTGTAAGTTTTATCGTTAACTTTCTATAATTGATTTAGTTTCATGTGTAACATACCTTAAAAAATTGTCATTTGTGTCTATCTGCTCATGTAATAAATTTTATTTTTCATTTTTGTTTTGTTTCGCTAATCCAGAGCATGGTTCTTAAACAATTACTATATATATTACAGTCACACTTACTGGAATGGTAACTAACTGTATTGTCATGTAATTCCTCATGGGGTCTTAGCATGGACAAATAAAAAATGAGGATAGGTTATGGTGATTAGTTCAATATATTGGGCTTAAATTTAGGTTAGGTTATGGTGATTAGTCCAATTATAGTTAGGTTATGGTGAATTTTATTATTTCAAAGCTCAGTTTGGATTATGATCTCTCAAGGGTATAGAATGTTCGAATTATATTATTTCGGAGCTCATTTTTTATTTGTGCATCGTGTATTATGTTCAAATTTGTTATATTTTTTTTTCTATTTTGCAAATCTAAGTAATTTTAGGTACCACTATCCATGTATATGATCTTTCTCTATTTCTCTACTAAAGTTTATTTATTTTTTAATTTCATTTGTATGTTAGTTTAGTTTAAAAAAATGTTCGATGTTGTTTGGGGGTTTCAATTATATGTTCTGTGAGTTGACGGTAGTGTTTTTAAATAAGGTATTTGGAGTTTGAAATTATAGTTTCAGTTCAATTATATGTAATTTGGATAAAATACTTCCACCCAATTTGAATGCAGATTAACAATTAAACATGAAATCAAAAAAATTTAGTCGTATGATCCTGAGAGAAATATAAACACTAACTAAGGATAGACAAAAAAGTTTAAATTTGTTGATCCCTTTTTAAGAGACCTCTCATCTTAGGGTTAACAAATTTAAATTAGAAATAAAATACAACTAATTCCATTTAGTTTCTGTTTGCCGTATCAACTGAAGTAAGCCCACCCAGTTTAAATTAGAAATATAATAATTGATTGAGACATTATTTAGCTGACCATGGGTACCACTTAGGATTCATGGGTACCACTTAATGTACTACTTCTACAATTGATGCAGAGTATATAGTTGACCATCGGTTTTATCTATCACTCTAGATATTGTCATGCGGGTACATCCTGATGGGGATAAGATGTACCAAGATATAATGTCCCATGGTTCGAGGTTCGAGGTTTTAAAAATTTATTTTCATAATTTGTATCTTCTTTTTTCTTAGGAAGATTTCAGTTAGTAATTTTCTTTTCATTTTCATATCATCGACAAAAAATTTGGTGTGCTATAATTTTATTTATCACTTGATCAAGCATTTGGTGTGCTATATTTTGAAATTTTAAACTAACATCATACATTACATGGCTGTATTTGTTTTTTGTACTGTAGGATCAAACATTTGGGGTGTTATATCTTGGAATTTTATATCTTGGAATTTTATACTAACGTCATACATTACATGGTTGTCTGTTGTTTGTCCCGTAGGTGGTGATAAAATTGATAATAATGTTATGGAAACCTTTATTTGGGACACTTTTGAGCCAACACACAGCAATCTGTCGAGGTAATTGTAGTAATATTTCTTTTTGTAAATCAAAGTTAGTCTTTTTTCCAATCGCTTTTTTAGAATAATTTGAGTTAGTTGTTGTTTGGGTGTTAAATGATCATACCCGTGCGGTTCTTTCTCTCTTAAGTATTTGAAAATGCTCACAAAATTTCTTAGACACGGGCAACTTTGTGATGATCACATGGGCATAATAAAATGGATTTCTAAATAGTCATAATGTGTTCATGTGTTGAAATTAATGATTTGGTTTGAAAATTTTAATCCGTTTCGTCGTTTCGTCGCATTATCATCACTAACC
This sequence comes from Sambucus nigra, assembly GCA_949130495.1. Taxonomy (NCBI): domain Eukaryota; kingdom Viridiplantae; phylum Streptophyta; class Magnoliopsida; order Dipsacales; family Adoxaceae; genus Sambucus; species Sambucus nigra. The sequence goes on from OX422212.1 coordinate 34,857,485, forward strand.
TTAGGTGCCTTACTAATGCTTATATTATCTTGACATTGTATGGATAATTTGATTACACGATGCTACGATAATTTAATTCACTAACATGCTCGATTGACACGTGGAGAAGTTATTAACATATATACAGTTATTGCATATATGTATGCATATATGCTACTGTTTGCATATATGTTGTGTTCATATATGCATACAGTTATAGCATATATGCTGCTGAATGCATACAACAGGTGATGTTTTTAAGACTTTTTTCATACTAGTTGGTAATGGGAAAGTCATAACTGATGCTGGGAGCATGACTTCTGATCTTGCCAAGGGCTCAGCAGCAGTTGCATCGCTTTTCTCTATTCTTGACAGACACTCACTCATTCAAGGCTACTGCGATGTAATTATACTATGAAACATCTTACTATTTTTCCTTTCATATATTACGTTGATAAGAGTTTTCATGTTTTCATCACACTTTTAGAAGATTAATGCTAAACATACAAATGAAATTGTACACACCTCATTTTGTAACGAACTGAGATGCCATTCAGAAACCGAAGAATAAAAGAGAGAGCATTTCAAACGTGGACAATTATTGCGATTGAGGTTTTGATTATTTTCTCTATTAAGAAGTTGAGTACAAATTTTTATCTCTGTTTGTTTTATCAACCTTTTGACTAATTTAAATGTAGGGTTTCCAAACTTCAGTACTAAGATGTTGGATTTAATTGAACCACTACATTCATCGAGGTAAAGTTTTGATTATTTATTAATAGTTTTGTTATGCGTTTATTGCATTTGCAATTCTTTACATAGTTGATTGTAGTAGTCAAGATGATCGAGCATGTCTATAGTCCATCCACTCATAAACATGACAGTTGCAGGTACAGTGGAGGTTAGCACAGCAAAGTCGTGGCCGTGAGGATCAATGGCATTAGTGGACAAGTGTCGAGGATGAATTGCTGAGTTCAGGTAAAAATATTCCATCCCTCTTCTCTTAGTATATGGACAAAGGTCATATGTATGATTATTGCATCTTCAAACCCCAACCTAAGAAAACCAAAGAATCCAACTCAAACATTCCCCGATTTTGTTTGAAGGAAGTTTTGTAACAGCCCCTATATTTTTTTGTAGCAGCCCCCGTACGGTCCCGTACTTTCATTAATTTTCAAAAATAATTCAGTGGCTTTGTGAGGTAATTTATTTAATTTTACATACCCGTCCTTCATAACACATTGTTTACGTATTGCAGATCTAACCAATTGGATACCAGTTCTTCATTACATACCAATTCTTCATTACACACCAGGTACTCTGTACATTAACTAAAGTAGTTATATAATTTATATGCATTATCTATTAAATCTTTTAGATGATAGAAGGAGTACGGGATAATTATTTGGTTTTGTTTGGTTTGGCCGTTGGATAATTATTGGTTGTTGGCTTGTTGTTGGATAGTATGTTAGAAGGAGTATGGGATAATTATAAGTAGTACGGGATAATTATTGGTTTCATTGTTGTATAATATGTTGAAAAATATTTTAGACTCCCGGTTTCAGGATACGATGATAACTTGCTAATGTCTAGACTTAAACTTAAAAACATGGCACCAACACCTCGCACGGGACCAATGTAACTCGTACGAACTGACCGCGCGATCACGGGACCCTCGATTTGAGAATATGATGATAATTAAAAAATATTAGGACTTAAGCTTAAAAACAAGAAGTTAGATAGCAAAAACACGAAACAACTCTCGTACGGACCCGTGAGAGGCACCAGCACCTCTCACGAAACCTACGTAACATGTAGGAATAGACTGCACGATCACGGGACTCTCGGTTTGAGAATACGATGATAATTTTAAAATATGAGGCCTTAAGCTTAAAAACAATGCGTTAGAGGGTGAAAATATGAAACAACCCTCAAACGGCCCCGTGGGTGGTACCAACACCTCCCATGGACCAATGTAACACGTAGGAACTGACCGCGCTGCCGCGGGACTGCCGATTTGAGAATACGACGATAATTAGCATATTTCTAGACTTAGGCTTAAAAATAAGGCGTTAGAGGGTGAAAACCCGAAAGAGCCACCGAACGGCCCCGTGGGTGGCACCAACACCTCCCACGGGACCAATGTAACTCGTAGGAACTAAACGCGCAGCTGCGGGATTCCCGGTTTGAGAATATGACAATAATTTGCATTTTTCTAGACTTAGGCTTAAAAACTTGTCGTTAGATGGTGAAAACCCGAAATAGCCCCCGTACGGTCTCATGGGTGCCACCAACACCTCCCACGGGACCAATGTCACTCGTAGGAACTGACCGCGCAGCCGCGAGACTCCCAGTTTGAGAATACGACAATTTGCATATTTCAAGACTTAGGCTTAAAAGCATGGTGTTAGAGGGTGAAAACCCGAAACAACCCCCGAACGGCCCCATGGGTGGCACTAACACCTCCCATGGGACCAATGTAACTCGTAGAAACTGACCGCACAGCCGCGGGATTCCCGGTTTGAAAATACGACAATAATTTGCATATTTCTAGACTTAGACTTAAAAACATGTCGTTAGATTGTGAAAACCCGAAACAGCCCCCGTACGGTCTCGTGGGTGGCACCAACAGCTCCCACGTGACCAATGTCACTCGTAGGAACTAGTCGCGCTGTCGCGAGACTCCCAGTTTGAGAATACGATGATAATTTGCATATTTCTAGACTTAGGCTTAAAAACATGGCGTTAGAGGGTGAAAACCCGAAACAGCCCCTGAACGGCCCCATGGGTGGCACTAACACCTCCCACGGGACCAATGTAACACATAGGAACTGACCCCGCAGCCGCGGGACTCCCGTTTTGAGAATACGACAGTAATTTACATATTTTTAGACTTAAGCAAAACATGGCGTTAGAGGGTGAAAACTCGAAACGACCCCCAAACGGCCCCGTGGGTGGCACCAACACCTCCCACGGGACCAATGTAACTCATAGGAACTGACCCCGCAGCCGCGGGACTCCCGGTTTGAGAATATGATGATAATTTGTATATTTTTAGACTTAGGCTTAAAAACATGGCGTTAGAGGGTGAAAACTCAAAACAGCCCTCTAACGGTCCCGTGGGTGGCACCAACACCTCCCACGGGACCAATGTAACTCGTAGGAATTGACCCCGTAGCCGCGGGACTCCCAATTTGAGAAAACGACAGTAATTTGTATATTTCTAGACTTAGGCTTAAGAACATGGCGTTAGAGGGTGAAAACTCGAAACAGCCCCCAAACAGCCCCGTGGGTGGCACCAACACCTCCCACAGGACTAATGTAACTCGTAGGAACTGACCCCGCAGTCGTGGGACTCCCGATTGGAGAATACGATGATAATTTGCATATTTCTAGACTTATGCTCAAAAACATGACGTTAGAGGGTGAGAACTCGAAACAACCCTCTAACGGCCACGTGGGTGGCACCAACACCTCCCACGGGACCAATGTAAAGGAACCGACCCCGTAGCCGCGGGACTCCCGATTTGATAATACGATGATAATTTGCATATTTCTAGACTTAGGCTTAAAAATGTGGCGTTAGAGGGTGAGAACTCGAAACAGCCCCCGAACGTTCCCGTGGTTGGCACCAACACCTCCCACGGGACCAATGTAACTCGTAGGAAATGACCGTGCAGCCGCGGGACTCCCATTTTGAGAATACAACGGTAATTTGCATATTTCTAGACCTAGGCTTAAAAACATGTCGTTAGATGGTGAAAACCCGAAACAGCCCCCGTACGGCCTCGTGGGTGGTCCCAACACCTCCCACGGGACCAATGTCACTCGTAGGAACTGACCGCGCAGCTGCGAGACTCCCAGTTTAAGAATACGATGATAATTTGCATATTTCAAGACTTGGGCTTAAAAATATGGCGTTAGAGGGTGAAAACCCGAAATAGCCCTCGAACGGCCTCTTGGGTGGCACTAACACCTCCCATGGGACCAATGTAACTCGTAGGAACTGACCCGGCAGCCACGGGACTCCCGGCTTGAGAATACGATGGTAATTTGCATATTTGTAGACTTAAGCAAAACATGGCTTTAGAGGGTGAAATCTCGAAACAGCCCCCGAACGGCCCTGTGGGTGGCACCAACACCTCCCACGGGACCAATGTAACTACTGACCCCGTAGCCGCGGGACTCCCGGTTTGAGAATACGATAATAATTTGCATATTTCTAGACTTAGGCTTAAAAACATGGCGTTAGAGTGTGAGACCTCGAAACAGCCCCTGAACATCCCCATGGGTGGCACCAAGACCTCCCAAGGGACCAATGTAATTCGTAGAAACTGACCCCGCAGCTGCGAGACTCCCGGATTGAGAATACGATGGTAATTTGTATATTTTAAGATTGAAGCAAAACATGGCGTTGGAGGGTGAAAACTCGAAACAGCCCGCGAACGTCCCCGTGGGTGGCACCAACACGTCCCATGGGACCAATGTAACTCGTAGGAACTAACCCCGCAGCTGCGGGACTCCCGGTTTGAGAATACAACGATAATTTGCAAATATCTAGACTTAGGGTTAAAAACATGGGGTTAGAGGGTGCGAACTCGAAACAGCCCCCGAACGTCCCCGTGGGTGGCACCAACACCTCCCACGGGATCAATGTAACTCGTAGGAACTGACCCCGCAGCCGCGGTACTCTCGGTTTGAGAATACGATGATAATTTATATGTTTCCAGACTTAGGCTTAAAAAAATGGCGTTAGAGGGTGTGAACTCTAAATAGACCCCGAACGTCCCCGTGGGTGGCACCAACACCTCCCACGGGACAATTGTAACTCATAGGAACTGACCCCACAGCCGCGGGACTCTCGGTTTGAGAATACGAAGGTAATTTCCTTATTCCTAGACTTAGGCAAAACGTGGCGTTAGAGGGTGAATACTCGAAACAGCCCCCGAACGGCCCCGTGGGTGGCACCAACACCTCCCACGGGACCAAACTAACTCGTAGGAACTGACCCCGCAGCCGCGGGACTCCTAGTTTAAGAATACAACGATAATTTGCATATTTCTAGACTTAGGGTTAAAAACATGGCGTTAGAGGGTGAGAACTCAAAACAGCTCCCGAACGTCCCCGTGGTTGGCACCAACACCTCCCACGGGAGCAATGTAACTCGTAGGAACTGACCCCATAGCCGCGGGACTCCCAGTTTGAGAATACGACGATAATTTGTATATTTCTTGACTTAAGCTTAAAAACATGGCGTTAGAGGGTGAGAACTCGAAACAGCCCCCGAACGTCCCCGTGGGTGGTACCAACACCTCTTGCGGGACCAATGTAACTCGTAGGAACTTACCCCACAGCCACGGGACTACCGGTTTGAGAATACGAAGGTAGTTTGCATATTTCTAGACTTAGGCAAAACATGGCATTAGAGGGTGAATACTCGAAACAGTCCCCGAACAGCCCCGTGGGTGGCACCAACACCTCCCACGGGACCAATGTAACTCGTAGGAACTGACCCCGCAGCCGTGGGACTCCTGGTTTTAGAATAAAACGATAATTTGCAAATTTCTAGACTTAGGGTAAAAAACATGGTGTTAGAGGGTGAGAACTCGAAACAGCCCCCGAACGTCCCCGTGGGTGGCACCAACACCTCCCACGGGACCAATGTAACTCGTAGGAACTGACCCCGTAGCCGCGGGACTCCCGGTTTGAGAATACGACGATAATTTGTATATTTCTTGACTTAAGCTTAAAAACATGGCGTTAGAGGGTGAGAAATCGAAACGGCCCCCGAACGTCCCCGTGGGTGGCACCAACACCTCCCACGGGACCAATATAACTCGTAGGAAATGACCCCGCAGCCGCGAAACTCCCGATTTTAGAATTCGAATGTAATTTGCATATTTTTAGACTTAGGCAAAACATGGCGTTAGAGGGTGAAAACTCGAAACAGCCCCCGAACGGCCCTGTGTGAAGCACCTTATACCTTTGACTTGCTTAAGTCTACATTGTATAAGTGCTCAACTAATTTGGAAATATTGACAAAATTTGTAGTCCATCCTAGAATCCAAAAAGCCTCAGAACATATCTCTCTAATCCCCTTCAATGATCTATGAAGATATAAAATGAATCACACTACACGCAATTAGAAGTGCATACATGTGTTCATATTACTTAAAATTGAGTGTGTGTTTAATTCCCCTTGATTTGGAGATTTAATAATTTTTTGGGAATTTTAAATAATTTTTAGATCTTTTTAAACTTTTTTTAAACATTTTTTTTAATAATTGTTTTTATTAATAAAATGGGATAATAAAGTTTTTTGGGGTTAATTTACTATTTTAGAAACTTCTTTTTTCACTGTATTGTTTGGTTGGGTACGATCTCAAAGCGCTAGAGACTTCAGGGTGAGGTTTTGTAATTATTTTGACGAGCGTGTGAGAGCCTATAACCAGCCAACACTTGTCATCCTCCGGGTTAATGTATTTGTGTTTCTTATGTGAGAGGGTTGGATGGATGATTGTTGATCGTTGGATCATTTCTTATCAAGGGTCTGCATGCGTTCTTGGTTAATCCCGGTGCTATCCATTTGAACCAATCAGAATCGTTTTAAACCACCGCTGTTTTAGAATCATTGGATCAAGTCAAACCTTTGAAGACTTGATCTCAGCCTTTGATTTGCCTCGAACATCCAGAACCTTCCCCAGGCTCTATAAATACCCCTCACTTCTCAGCCTTAGAGAACTTTTGGGCATTCGTCTTCCAGAGACAAAAAAAATAAGAGAGAGAAGAGAGAAGTGAGAGAAGAGAGAAAAGAATAGAGAGAAGAGAGAGAAAGGGAAACAGTTAGCCAAAACCAAACCCTAACCCTAAACACTTCGTCTCTGAAACAAACCTTCAAATAAACCTTACCCCAAACACAACCTGAGTGTTTGAGAGAGAAAGAGAGAGAGAGAGAGAGTGGTTTATTCATATTGTTGCTGTAACCTCGTGATTTCTGATCTTGTATACAACTTAAACGTTAGAGTTAAGATCTAGTTTCTTTTTCATAGAAACGTTAGATCTATACTCTGAATGTTACATTTTTCACTAGATCTGCATATTTTCAACTTGGTTTAAGAAAATCATTTCTGTTTTGGTTTTAAAAATGTTTTATAGTTTCTGTTTTTACAAAACTTAACCTGACCTAGTTGGATTCGCACTTGGAGGGTTTTCAATCTCCTAAATATTTTCAAAAGAGATTGAGAAAGGTCTTGACCGATTTCTTAAGCTAAATCTCCGTGGAATCTGGGTTATATTTAAAGGTCAAAAGGTTTTTAGTTTTGTAAGAAAGAAAAATAACAAAATCACTGCATATAGACTTTATATGTAATTTGTATAGGACTGTTTGTAAATCTAAGTGTGTGTGAGTTCATGCATGTGAATAGGATTCACTACACAAACACTTTACACACTACTACACTGGAAGTGTTGTGTTTAAGATATGAGATCATTGAGTCGACGTAAAGAAGCTAAAGCAAAGGAAGTTAGCAAACCGGAGAACATCATCAACAAATCAGATCTATCAGAAGTTAGAAGGAGCCAAGTGGGGTATATGCCTAAACTTAGAATAGGTTGATTTGTGTGCTTGCATGTTGTGTTGTTTGTAACTGATTTTTGTTATTAGTGGATTTTTGTTTTTGTGACTTAGAAGTCACCGTGGATGTTTCCTCTGTTGGGAGAGGTTTTACCACGTTAAAAATCATTGTGTTGATTATCTTCATCTACTCACCTCATTCTTTAAGTGTGCTGAATTTTTGAAACTGCCTTTGTTTTAAAACTGATTACACAATCTTAATTAATCTCGTACATAAGTTTCTTTGTAAACAAATCTTGTTTATAATTTTTATTTTCAAAAGAAAAGGGTTTCTCCAACAAACATTCGGAGTTGCTTATACAGTTTAACCTTGTGTTAAACGGCATTAGCGACGTTTTTCAATTGGTATCAGAGCCCTGTTAACTTTTATTTTAAAAGATCTTGTGTTTCTGAAATCGTTTTCTGAAAAACTTAACTATGGACGAGAAGAATGAAAGGTTTGGTAATCTGTCCAGACCTCCTCTCTTTGATGGAAACAACTTTGCTTACTGGAAAGTAAGGATGGTTGCCTTCATCCAAGGGACTTTAGGAGATGATGTCTGGGATATTATCGAAAATGAATACACTTATCCTACAAAACCAGCCACTGAAGGAAGTGATGAGAGGGTAAAGAAAATCTCAAGTGAATTTACCCAAGAAGAGAAAACCATTTCTCGAAATAACAATAAAGGCAAGAATGCCATTTTTATGTCCATTAATGAGTATGAGTTCAAAATAATCTCATCTTGTGCCACTTCTAAGGAAGCATGGGACACATTAATCACTACACATGAAGGAGACTCAAGAGTCAAAGCTGCTAAAACCCAAATGCTTATCCAGCAGTACAACTCTTTGATCATGTCTGATTCTGAATCTTTTGATGATTTTTACATGAACTTAACTGATATAGTCACTAAGTTGCATGCTAATGGTATTACTTATGATAGAAATGAAATTGTTTCTAAAATCCTAAGGTCATTACCACAAAAGTTCGACAGTAAGAGGTATGCTATTGAGGAAATGAATGATCAAAACCTTACTCCTGAGTTACTCAGTAGCAAACTTAGAACTGTGGAAATGGAATTAGACTTTAAGAAACAATTGAATCATTCTCAAAGAAAACAACCTAACTCTAACTTGAGTTTTGCCTCTAAGATACCCAAACTTGAGTCCAATTTGACCAACTCTGACTCTGATGAGGAGTGTGATATAGACAAACTAGATAATCAGATTGCCTTAATGTCTAAATAATTTAAGAAAATTGTCAAATTTCGAAACAAACAGGCTACTAAACAAGGCAAGCCTAATTATCCTACTCTGTCTAATCCCAAACCTCATGAGAGAGGCTTTGACAAACATTCTAAGGACAACAATTCCAGACCCACTAGAGACCTTAAAAAGATTGAATGTTTTAGATGTGGGAAACTAGGTCACATTGCACACGACTGCAGAGTTAATCTGAATAAAGCCAACACACACAATAGAGCCAATGTCTGTAAAACTTGGAATGATTCAAGTGACTCTGATGAAGAGGAACTTGAGTCATCTAATGAACTTGACCCTTGCATGTCTTTTTATGCTAAGATCATTTACAATGATGATACTCATGTGTGTGATAATGATGCTCCTACTTCTGCTTGTGTGAATACTGCTTTGATTGGCCTAGATGCTCTATTGTCTGAAAATGTTGCTAGTTTAGTTCCGTGTGTGTGAGTCAAAGTGATCTCGATAATGATGATGCTAATGGGTGCGTGAGTACTAAAACTGAATCGTTAGGGGTCACTACACACACTTCACTTAGCGACTCAGACACAGATGACCTCCCTGATATCCATACCTTGTATGCTAAGACTCTTAAAAAAGGCACTAGACTGGAGAAGACTGTTAGAGACCTTACTAAGAAATTAGATGATCTAAGTCTTATAGTGAAGTTAAATACTGAAGAGTACACTAACCAGTGTCTATCTCATCAATCAGAAATTGAAACTTTTGATCAAAAATTAAAAGAGTTGACTAAAACTAATGAAACCCTGGAAATGAAATTTAAGGGAACATTATTAGAATTGGAGGAAGCAAAAACAAAGACAGCTACTATTTTCAAAAAGTTTTCTAAGTTGAAAAATAATTCAAACTGTTTTACTGACTTTGTTGTTGACTCCAAGACCAATTCTGATGATAGAACCGGCATTAGATTTTGCCCTAAGAACAAATCTCAAAATACAAAACTTGAACCTATTAAGTTTGTGTCTGGGGGCAAAAGACCAATTCAAACATGTCCAGACTTTCAGTTGATTAAAAATGAATTTGATCAAAAGCAAAAACAGAAAGACATTGGAGAGTCTAGTTATTCTAATGCTGAGACTGCACTTAAGACTAAATACGCCTGTCCTTTGATCAGAAAGGCTGATTATACCTATATGACCATTCCCCCTAGAAATAGGACTTATGAACAGAACGCTGTCAAACCTATCTTTAGAAGTTTTCATAAGGAAATTCATCCCTCAAGCAATCAATATTGCTCTTACTGTGATATTTATGGTCACTCCTTTGAAGGTTGTTATGCTAGGCGTCTAAACACCCCTATATACAATACTTCTGTCTATAAGAACTTTAACTATTCTAGGCAAAGTCGTAACAACTATGTCCTTCCAAGACAACCTGATAAGAACTCTAACTACAGAAATAGAAAGACCAAAACTAAGAGTTCATTTAAGAGAAAGGCTCCCAGAAACTTTCCTAAACCAAAAGCTCAACTTTTTCACAACAATCAGTTTGCTGCTCCAAATGTTTTTCGACAAAAAGCGTCTCGAAAATTTTATCAAATGAGAGCAAACTTGCGCAAAATTAAAACTAGAGCTATTTGGGTTTGAAAAGAGGATCTTTTACCCCAAATGAAGTGTAACATTGTCATCACTGCTTTAAAAGCTGAACACACTTCATCTGGTTGGTACTTAGATTCAGAATGTTCCAAACATATGACAGGAGATGAAACAAAACTTCTAAACAAAACCAGATTTGCTGGTGGGAAAATTGTTTTTGATGATGGCGTTTCATCCCAGATCATAGGTAAAGGAACCCTAAAAGAAGAAGGAATGCCTGTTCTCGAAAATGTTCTATTAGTTAAAGGCCTTAAAGCCAACCTTCTAAGCATATGACAATTTTGTGACTCTGACCATACAGTCACCTTTTCAAAGAACAATTGTAAAATAATAAATGATAAAGGTGAATGCATTATTACAGGATTTAGAACACCTGACAATTGTTATACTGTCAAGACTAGTTCTGAAACCTGTAACATTGTCAGAATGGATGACAATGAGATCTGGCATAATCGTATGGGTCACTTAAGTTATGATATCCTTAGTAGATTGTCTAGTAAAGAGATAGTTAGAGGTATTCCTAAAATTAAACCTATTTCAAGTGTTGTCTGTGGTCATTGCCAGGAAGGAAAAATAGTTAAGACTTCGCATAAAAAGGTTAAAGACATCCTTACCTCTAGACCTTTAGATCTCATCCATATGGACCTTATTGGTCCCTCTAGAACTGTTAGTCTATGTGGACACAGTTATATCCTTGTCATGGTTGATGATTTCACACGATTCACTTTGGTTGCCTTCTTGAAACATAAATCTGACACGTTTCAGATTTTTTTGAAAATTCTTCTAAGAATTGAAAATGAGAAGGACACACAAGTCAATCGCATCCGTAGTGATAGGGGGGAGAGTTCATAGACACAAGAATAGTTGAATATTGTGACTACAACTGTTACAAACATGAATTTAGTGCCCCTAAAACTCCTCAGCAGAATGGTATTGCTGAAAGGAAAAACCGAACTCTTCAAGAGATGGCACGTGTCATGTTGCATGCTAAATCCCTACCTAAATACTTTTGGGTAGAATCCATTAGAACTGCCTGTCACATCACTAATAGGGTCTATCTTAGGAAAAACTCTAAACAAACCCCTTATGATTTGTGGTACGGTAAGAAACCTAATCTGAAATACCTAAGAACCTTTGGAAGTCAGTGTTATGTCTGTAAAGACAGAGAACATCTGTCTAAATTAGAAACTCGTGGTGATAAAGCCATCTTCTTAGGATACTCACCAAACAGTCGTGCTTATCGTATATACAATCTGCGTACTAAGGCCCTTATGGAATCGATAAATGTAATTGTAAGTGACACTATTGTCGAAAATAAGATATCTGAATCACCTATTGTGGTTGAATCTGAAAATGATTTCAAAACTGATTCACCAGAAATAGATGACTCATTACCTATTGAGAGTCAATAAGTACCTGGCTGGGTCTCTAAAGATCATCCCATTGACAATGTGGTCGGTAATCCTAAGGAGCCAGTTCGTACTAGATCCCAGTTAAGAAATTATGCTAATTATGCATGTTTCGTCTCCCTTGTGGAACCGAAAAATGTTAATGAAGCATTGAATGACACACACTAGATTTCTGCTATGCAGGAAGAACTTTTATAATTCGTCATTCACGATGTCTGGTATCTCGTACCTCGGCCTCAAAACAAAAATGTTACTGGAACACGTTGGATCTTTAAGAACAAATCTGATGAAAATGGGGTGATTCTTAGAAACAAAGCTAGACTAGTTGCTCAAGGCTACTCTCAAATATAAGGGATAGATTTCAGCGAGACATTTGCCCCTGTCACTCGTCTTGAATCTGTTCGTCTTCTTTTCGCCATAGCGTGTTACTTAAAATTCACACTTTATCAAATGGACGTAAAATCTGCTTTCCTTAATGGAATATTGTCCGAAGAAACATATGTAGAACAACCCAAAGGGTTCATTGACCCTAAATACCCTAACCATGTCTTTCGTCTAAAAAAGGCTTTGTATGGCTTAAAACAAGCTCCTCGAGCTTGGTATGAATGCCTTTCCAACTTTTTGTTGGATAAGGGTTTTAAGAGAGGAGGAAATGACCAGACTCTCTTTGTCAAACATTTTGACAAAAACATTATCATCGCCCAAGTCTATGTAGACGACATCATTTTCGGGTCAACTTCAAACTCTGAAGTTAAATCCTTTTCTGCTAGTATGCATAAGGAATTTCACATGTACCTTATGGGGGAGCTACAACTTTTCTTAGGATTTCAAGTGAAACAGAATTCTGATGGTCTATTTGTTTCTCAAACTAAGTATGCCTTAGAACTTGTTAAGAAATTTGGCTTAGAGAACGCTAAAGTCGCCAAAACACCTATAAGTACTACTGTTAAATTATGTAAAGATGAAACTGGTACGTCAGTAGATTCCACACTTTACCGTAGTATGATTGGTAGCCTACTCTATCTAACTGCCTCACGACCAGACATAATGTATGCTGTATGTCTGTGCGCTCGTTACCAGAATAACCCTAAAGAGAGCCATTTATTGAGTGTAAAATGTATAATAAAGTACATAAAAGGCACTCTTAACCTTGGACTTAGGTACACTAAAGATACCTGTAGCACCATCATAGGGTATACTGATGCTGATTGGGCCGGTTGTACTGATGATAGTAAAAGTACATCAGGTGCTTCTTATTATGTCGGTAATAATTTAGTTGGTTGGAGTAGTAAAAAACAGAATTGCACATCTTTATCTACGTCTGAGTCCGAATATATAGCAGCAGGGAGTTGCTGTGCTCAATTGTTATGGATCAAACAGATGTTAAGTGATTATGGGATTAAAGAAGAACAATTACAATTGTATTGTGACAATCAAAGCGCCATTAACATATCTAAAAACCCGGTTCAACACTCGCGAACTAAACATATTAAAATAAGGCATCATTTTATTCGTGAACTTGTTGAAACTAAGGAATTAGTTATTCATTACCTGCCTACTGATCTGCAACTTGCAGACATGTTCACTAAACCTTTAGACTATAACAGATTTCTGTATTTGCAAAATTCTTTAGGCATGGTATGCGCTGATTAAACTCTTAAAACTTTAAGTTTTACCCTTTGTCCATTTGATACAAAATGGGGGAGAAATTTGAGTTTTATGAAGTTCATTTTTGTTCACATTTCATCTAAACTGCTTGATCTTAGTGTGTATATTTGCAGGAATCTCTTCTTCTGATTGTCTACCGTTTCTAGGGTAAAAATTTGTAAATAGTTGAGTTATGTAATTTTTGACTTTCTAGGATATGGGTAGATAGAATCTTTTGTATAGGACTAGGTTTTATTTTTTTTGTTCCCTACGAGTTTTAAGCTAACTCAAAGGAGATTTTGTCTCATATTTCCAAAGGGGGAGATTGAAGCACCTTATACCTTTGACTTGCTTAAGTCTACATTGTATAAGTGCTCAACTAATTTGGAAATATTGACAAAATTTGTAGTCCATCCTAGAATCCAAAAAGCCTCAGAACATATCTCTCTAATCCCCTTCAATGATCTATGAAGATACAAAATGAATCACACTACACACAATTAGAAGTGCATACATGTGTTAATATTACTTAAAATTGAGTGTGTGTTTAATTCCCCTTGATTTGGAGATTTAATAATTTTTTGGGAATTTTAAATAATTTTTAGATCTTTTTAAACTTTTTTTAAACATTTTTTTTAATAATTGTTTTTATTAATAAAATGGGATAATAAAGTTTTTGGGGTTAATTTACTATTTTAGAAACTTCTTTTTTCACTGTATTGTTTGGTTGGGTACGATCTCAAAGCGCTAGAGACTTCAGGGTGAGGTTTTGTAATTATTTTGACGAGCGTGTGAGAGCCTATAACCAGCCAGCACTTGTCATCCTCCGGGTTAATGTATTTGTGTTTCTTATGTGAGAGGGTTGGATGGATGATTGTTGATCGTTGGATCATTTCTTATCAAGGGTCTGCATGCATTCTTGGTTAATCCCGGTGCTATCCATTTGAACCAATCAGAATCGTTTTAAACCACCGCTGTTTTAGAACCATTGGATCAAGTCAAACCTTTGAAGACTTGATCTCAGCCTTTGATTTGCCTCGAACATCCAGAACCTTCCCCAGGCTCTATAAATACCCCTCACTTCTCAGCCTTAGAGAACTTTTGGGCATTCGTCTTCCAGAGACAAAAAAAATAAGAGAGAGAAGAGAGAAGTGAGAGAAGAGAGAAAAGAATAGAGAGAAGAGAGAGAAAGGGAAACAGTTAGCCAAAACCAAACCCTAACCCTAAACACTTCGTCTCTGAAACAAACCTTCAAATAAACCTTACCCGAAACACAACCTGAGTGTTTGAGAGAGAGAGAGAGAGAGAGAGAGAGAGAGAGAGAGAGAGAGAGAGAGAGTGGTTTATTCATATTGTTGCTGTAACCTCGTGATTTCTGATCTTGTATACAACTTAAACGTTAGAGTGAAGATCTAGTTTATTTTTTATAGAAACGTTAGATCTATACTCTGAATGTTACATTTTTCACCAGATCTGTATATTTTCAACTTAGTTTAAGAAAATCATTTCTGTTTTGGTTTTAAAAATGTTTTATAGTTTCTGTTTTTACAAAACTTAACCTGACCTAGTTGGATTCGCACTTGGAGGGTTTTCAATCTCCTAAATATTTTCAAAAGAGATTGAGAAAGGTCTTGACCGATTTCTTAAGCAAGATCTCCGTGGAATCTGGGTTATATTTAAAGGTCAAAAGGTTTTTAGTTTTGTAAGAAAGAAAAATAACAAAATCACTGCATATAGACTTTATATGTAATTTGTATAGGACTGTTTGTAAATCTAAGTGTGTGTGAGTTCATGCATGTGAATAGGATTCACTACACAAACACTTTACACACTACTACACTGGAAGTGTTGTGTTTAAGATCTGAGATCATTGAGTCGACGTAAAGAAGCTAAAGCAAAGGAAGTTAGCAAACCGGAGAACATCATCAACAAATTAGATCTATCAGAAGTTAGAAGGAGCCAAGTGGGGTATATTCCTAAACTTAGAATAGGTTGATTTGTGTGCTTGCATGTTGTGTTGTTTGTAACTGATTTTTGTTATTAGTGGATTTTTGTTTTTGTGACTTAGAAGTCACCGTGGATGTTTCCTCTGTTGGGAGAGGTTTTACCACGTTAAAAATCATTGTGTTGATTATCTTAATCTACTCACCTCATTCTTTAAGTGTGCTGAATTTTTGAAACTGCCTTTGTTTTAAAACTGATTACACAATCTTAATTAATCTCGTACATAAGTTTCTTTGTAAACAAATCTTGTTTATAATTTTTATTTTTAGACTTTGGCTTAAAAACATGGCGTTAGAGGGTGAGAACTCGATACATCCCCCGAACGTCCCCGTGGGTGGCACCAACACGTCCCATGGGACCAATGTAACTCGTAGGAACTGACACCGCAGCCGCGGGACTCCCGGTTTTCGAATACGAAGGTAATTTTCATATTTCAAGACTTAGGCTTAAAAACATGGCGTTTGAGGTTAAGAATTCAAAACAGCCCCCGAACGGCCCCGTGGGTGGAACCAATACCTCTCACGGGACCAATGTAACTCGTAGGAACTAACCACGCAGACGCGGGACTCCCGGTTTGATAATACGAAGGTAATTTGCATATTTTTAGACTTTGGCTTAAAAACATTTCGTTAGAGGGTGAAAACTCGAAACAGCCCCCGAACGTCCCCGTGGGTGGCACCAACACATCCCACGGGACCAATGTAACTCGTAGGAACTGACCCTGCAGCCGCGGGACTCCCGGTTTGGGAATACGAAGGTAATTTATATATTTCTAGACTTAGGATTGAAAACATGTCGTTAGAGGGTGAGAACTTGAAACCGCCCCCGAACGTCCCCGTGGGTGGCACCAACACCTCCCACGGGACCAATGTAACTCGTAGGAGTTGACCCTGCAGTCGCGGGACTCCCAGTTTGAGAATATGAATGTAATTTGTATATTTCTAGACTTAGGCTTAAAAACATGGCGTTTGAGGGTGAGAACTCGAAACAGCCCCCGAACGGCCCCGTGGGTGGCACCAACACCTCCCACGGGACCAATGTAACTCGTAGGAACTGACTCCGCAATTGCGAGACTCCCGATTTGAGAATACGAAGGTAATTTGCATATATTTAGAACTAAGCAAAACATGGCGTTAGAGGGTGAAAACTCGAAACAGCCTCCGAACGGCCCCGTGGGTGGCACCAACACCTCCCACGGGACCAATGTAACTCGTAGGAACTGACCCCACAGCTGCGGGTCTCCCGGTATGAGAATACGATAATAATTTACATATTTCTAGACTTAGGCTTAAAGACATGGCGTTAGAGGCTGAGAACTCGAAACAGCCCACGACCGTCACCGTGCTCTGCACCAATACCTCCCACGGGACCAATGTAACTCGTAGGAATTGACCGCGCAGCCGCGGGACTCCCGGCAATAGAATACGATGGTAATTTACATATTTCTAGACATAAGCAAAATATGGCATTGGAGGGTGAAAACTCAAAACAGCCACCGAACGTCCCCGTGGGTGGCAGCAACACCTCCCACGGGACCAATGTAACTCGTAGGAACTGACCCCGCAGCCGCGGGACTCCCGGTTTGAGAATACAATGATATTTTGCATATTTCTAGACTTAAAGTTAAAAACATATCGTTAGAGGGTGAGAACTCGAAACAGGCCCCGAACGTCCCCGTGGTTGGCACCAACACCTCCCACGGGACCAATGTAACTCGTAGGAACAGACCCCGCAGCCGCGGGACTCCCGGTTTGAGAATACAACGATAATTTGTATATTTCAATACTTAAGCTTAAAAACATGGCGTTAGAGGGTGAGAACTCGAAACAACCGCCGAACGTCCCCGTGGGTGGCACCAACACCTCCCACGGGACCAATGTAACTCGTAGGAACTGACCCCGCAGCCGCGGGACTCCCGCTTTTAGAATACAACGATAATTTTTATATTTCTAGACTTAAGGTTAAAAACATGGTGTTAGAGGGTGAGAACTCCAAACAGCCCCCGAATGTCCCCGTGGTTGGTACCAACACCCCCCACGGGACCAATGTAACTCATAGGAACTCCCGGTTTGCATATTTTTACACTTTGGCTTAAAAACATGGCGTTGGAGGGTGAGAACTCGAAACATCCCCCGAACGTCCCCGTGGGTGGCACCAACACGTCCCACGGGACCAATGTAACTCGTATTAACTGACCCCGCAGCCGCGGGACTCCCAATTTTAGAATACGAAGGAAATTTGCATTTTCTTGACTTAGGCTTAAAAACATGGCGTTAGAGGGTGAGAATTTGAAATAGCCCCCGATTGGCCCCGTGGGTGGTACCAACACCTCTCACGGGACCAATGTAACTCGTAGGAACTGACCACGCAGACGCGGGACTCCCGGTTTGATAATGCGAAGGTAATTTGCATATTATTAGACTTTGGCTTAAGAACATGGTTTTAGAGGGTGAGAACTCGAAACAGCCCCCGAACGTCCCCGTGGGTGGCACCAACACATCCCATGGGACCAATGTAACTCGTAGGAACTGACCCCGCAGCCGCAGGACTCCCGGTTTGGGAATACGAAGGTAATTTACATATTTCTCGACTTTGGCTTGAAAACATGGCGTTAGAGGGTGAGAACTCAGAATAGTCCCCGAACGTCCCCGTGGGTGGCACCAACACCTCCCACGGGACCAATGTAACTCGTAGGAGTTGACCCCGTAGCCGTGGGACTCCCGGTTTGAGAATATGAATGTAATTTGCATATTTCTAGACTTAGGCTTAAAAACATGGCGTTAGAGGGTGAGAACTCGAAACAGCCCCCGAACGGCCCCGTGGGTGGCACCAACACCTCCCAAAGGACCAATGTAACTCGTAGGAACTGACCCCGCAGCCTCGGGACTCCCGATTTGAGAATACGAAGGTAATTTGCATATATTTAGAACTAAGCAAAACATGGTGTTAGAGGGTGAAAACTCAAAACAGCCTCCGAACGGCCCCGTGCGTGGCACCAATACCACCCACGGGACCAATGTAACTCGTAGGAACTGACCCCACAACAGCGGGTCTCCCGGTATGAGAATACGACAATAATTTACATATTTCTAGACTTAGGCTTAATAACATGGCGTTAGAGGTTGAGAACTCGAAACAGCCCACGAGCATCCCCGTGGGTGGCACCAACACCTCCCACGGGACCAATGTAACTCGTAGGAACTGACCCCGAAGCCGCGGGACTCCCGGCTATAGAATACGATGATAATTTGCATATTTCTAGACATAAGCAAAACATGGCGTTGGACGGTGAAAACTCAAAACAGCCACCGAACGTCCCCGTGGGTGGCACCAACACCTCCCATGGGACTAATGTAACTCGTAGGAACGGTCTCCGCAATCGCTAGACTCCCGGTTTTAGAATACGAATGTAATTTTCATATATTTATAACTAAGCAAAACATGGCGTTAGAGGGTGAAAACTCGAAACAGCCTCCGAACGGCCCCGTGGGTGGCACCAACACCTCCCACGGGACCAATGTAACTCGTAGGAACTGACCCCACAGCAGTGGGTCTCCCGGTATGAGAATACGACAATAATTTACAATATTCTAGACTTAGGCTTAAAAACATGGCGTTAGAGGCTGAGAACTCGAAACAGCCCACGAGCATCCCCGTGGGTGGCACCAACACCTCCCACGGGACCAATGTAACTCGTAGGAACTGACCTCGCAGCCGCGGGACTCCCGGCTGTAGAATACGATGATAATTTACATATTTCTATACATAAGCAAAACATGGCGTTGGAGGGTGAAAACTCAAAACAGCCACCAAACGTCCCCGTGGGTTGCACCAACACCTCCCACGGGACCAATGTAACTCATAGGAACTGACCCCGTAGCCGCGGGACTCCCGGTTTAAGAATACAACGATAATTTGCATATTTCTAGACTTAGAGTTAAAAACATTGCGTTAGAGGGTGAGAACTCGAAACAGCCCCTGAACGTCCCCGTGGTTGGCACCACACCTCCCACGGGACCAATGTAAGTCGTAGGAACTGACCCCACAGCCGCGGGACTCCCGGTTTGAGAATACGACGATAATTTGTATATTTCTATACTTAAGCTTATAAACATGGCGTTAGAGGGTGAGAACTCGAAACAGCCGCCGAACGTCCCCGTGGGTGGCACCAACACCTCCCACGGGACCAATGTAACTCGTAGGAACTGACCCCGTAGCCGCGGGACTCCCGGTTTTAGAATAGAACGATAATTTTTATATTTCTCGACTTAGGGTTAAAAACATGGCGTTAGAGGTTGAGAACTCTAAACAGCCCCCGAATGTCCCCGTGGTTAGTACCAACACCTCCCACGGGACCAATGTAACTCATAGGAACTGACCCCGCAGCCGCGGGACTCCCAGTTTGAGAATACGACGATAATTTGTATATTTCTAGACTTAAGCTTAAAAACAAGGCGTTAGAGGGTGAGAACGCAAAACAGCCCCCGAACGTCCCTTGGGTGGCACCTACACCTCCCACGGGACCAATGTAACTCGTAGAAACTGATCCCGCAATCGCGGGACTCCCGGTTTTAGAATACGAAGGTAATTTACATATTTCTAGACTTAGGCAAAACATGGCGTTTGAGGGTAAAAACTCAAAACATCCCCCGAACGGCCCCGTGGGTGGCACCAACACCTCCCACGGGACCGATGTAACTCGTAGGAACAGACCCCGCAGCCACAGGACTCCCGGTTTGAGAATACGAAGGTAATTTGCATATTTTTAGACTTTGGCTTAAAAACATGGCGTTAGAGGGTGAGAACTCGAAACAGCCCTCGAACGGCCCCGTGGGTGGCACCAACACCTCCCAAGGGACCAATGTAACCCGTAGGAACTGACCCCGCAGCCGCGGGACTCCCGATTTGAGAATACGAAGGTAATTTGCATATATTTAAAACTAAGCAAAACATGGTGTTAGAGGGTGAAAACTCAAAACAGCCTCCAAACGGCCCCGTGGGTGGCACCAACACCACCCACGGGACCAATGTAACTCGTAGGAACTGACCCCACAACAGTGGGTCTCCCGGTATGAGAATACGACAATAATTTACATATTTCTAGACTTAGGCTTAAAAACATGGCGTTAGAGGCTGAGAACTCGAAACAGCCCAAGAGCGTCCCCGTGGGTGGCACCAACACCTCTCACGGGACCAATGTAACTCGTAGGAACTGACCCCGCAGCCGCGGGACTCTCGATTGTAGAATACGATGGTAATTTGCATATTTCTAGACATAAGCAAAACATGGCGTTGGACGGTGAAAATTCAAAACAGCCACCGAACGTCCCCGTGGGTGGCACCAACACCTCCTATGGGACCAATGTAACTCGTAGGAACTGTCTCCGCAATCGTTGGACTCCCGGTTTGAGAATACGAAGGTAATTTTCATATATTTATAACTAAGCAAAACATGGCGTTAGAGGGTGAAAACTCGAAACAGCCTCCGAACGGCCCCGTGGGTGGCACCAACACCTCCCACGGGACCAATGTATCTCGTAGGAACTGACCCCACAGCAGCGGGTCTCCCGATATGAGAATACGACAATAATTTACATATTTCTAGACTTAAGCTTAAAAACATGGCGTTAGAGGCTGAGAACTCGAAATAGCCCACGAGCGTCCCCGTGGGTGGCACCAACACCTCCCACGGGACCAATGTAACTCGTAGGAACTGACCCCGCAACCGCGGGACTCCCGGCTATAGAATACGATGGTAATTTGCATATTTCTACACATAAGCAAAACATGGCGTTGGAGGGTGAAAACTCAAAACAGCCACCGAACGTCCCCGTGGGTGGCACCAACACCTCCCACGGGACCAATGTAACTCCTAGGAACTGACCCTGCAGCCGCGGGACTCCCGGTTTGAGACTACAACGATAATTTGCATATTTTTATACTTAGAGTTAAAAACATTGCGTTAGAGGGTGAGAACTCGAAACAGCCCCCGAACATCCCCGTGGTTGGCACCAACACCTCCCACGGGACCAATGTAACTCGTAGGAACTGACCCCACAGTCGCGGGACTCCCGGTTTGAGAATACGACGATAATTTGTATATTTCTATACTTAAGCTTAAAAACATGGCGTTAGAGGGTGAGAACTCGAAACAGACGCCGAACGTCCCCGTGGGTGGCACCAACACCTCCCACGGGACCAATGTAACTCGTAGGAACCGATCCCATAGCCGCGGGACTCCCAGTTTTAGAATACAACGATAATTTTTATATTTCTAGGCTTAGGGTTAAAAACATGGCGTTAGAGGGTGAGAACTCTAAACAGCCCCCGAATGTCCCCGCGGTTGGTACCAACACCTCCCACGGGACCAATGTAACTCATAGGAATTGACCCCGCAGCCGCGGGACTCCCGGTTTGAGAATACGATGATAATTTGTATATTTCTAGACTTATGCTTAAAAACATTGCGTTAGAGGGTGAGAACGCAAAACAGCCCCCGAACGTCCCCGTGGGTGGCACCAACACATCCCACGGGACCAATGTAACTCGTAGAAACTGACCCCGCAACCGCGGGACTCCCGGTTTTAGAATACGCAGGTAATTTTCATATTTTTAGACTTAGGCAAAACATGGTGTTAGAGGGTGAAAACTCGAAACATCCCCCGAACGGCCCCGTGGGTGGCACCAACACCTCCCACAGGACCGATGTAACTCGTAGGAACTGACCCCGCAGCCGCGGGACTCCCGGTTTAATAATACAACGATAATTTGCGTTAGAGGGTGAGAACTCGAAACAACCCCCGAACGTCCCCGTGGTTGGCACTAACACCTCCCACGGGACCAATGTAACTCGTAGGAACTGACCCCGCAGGGGCGGGACTGCCGGCTTGAGAATACGACGGTAATTTGCATATTTTTAGAATTAAGCAAAACATGGCGTTAGGGGGTGAAAAGACAAAACAACCACCGAACGTCCCCGTGGGTGGCACCAACACCTCCCATGGGACCAATGTAACTCATAGGAACTGACCCCGCAGCCGCGAGACTCCCGGTTTTAGAATACGTAGGAAATTTGCATATTTCTAGACTTAGGGTTAAAAACATTGCGTTAGAGGGTGAGAACTCTAAACAGCCCCCGAATGTCCCCGTGGTTGGTACCAACACCTCCCACGGGACCAATGTAACTCATAGGAACTGACCCCGCAGCCGCGGGACCCCCAGTTTGAGAATACGAAGGTAATTCGCATATTTCTATACTTAGGCTTAAAAACATGGCGTTAGAGGGTGAGAATTTTAAACAGCCCCCAAAGGTCCCCGTGGGTGGCACCAACACCTCCCACGGGACCAATGTAACTCGTAGGAACTGAGCCCGTAGCCACGGGACTCTCGGTTTGAGAATACGAAGGTAATTTGCATATTACTAGACTTAGGCAAAACATGGCGTTTGAGGGTGAAAACTCGAAATAGATTCCGAACGGCCCCGTGGGTGGCACCAACACCTCCCACGGGACCAATGTAACTCGTAGGAACTGACCCCGCAGCCACGGGACTCCCGGTTTGAGAATACAAAGGTAATTTGCATATTTTTAGACTTTGGCTTAAAAACATGGCGTTAGAGGGTGAGAACTCGAAACAACACCCGAACGTCCCCGTGGGTGGCACCAACACCACCCACGGGACCAATGTAACTCGTAGGAACTGACCCCGCAGTCACGGAACTCCCGATTTGAGAATTCGACGGTAATTTGCATATTTCTATATTTAAACAAAACATGGCGTTTGAGGGTGAAAACTCGAAACAGCCACCGAACGTCCCCGTGGGGGCACCAACACCTCCCGCGGGACCAATGTAACTCATAGGAACTGACCCCGCAGCCGCGTGACTCCCGGTTTGAGAATACGAAGGTAATTTGCATATTTTTAGACTTTGGCTTAAAAACATGGCGTTAGAGGGTGAGGACTCGAAACATCCCCCGAACGTCCCCGTGGGTGGCACCAACACGTCCCACGGGACCAATGTAACTCGTAGGAACTGACCCCGCAGCCGCGGGACTCCCACTCTTAGAATACGAGGTAATTTGCATATTTCTAGACTTAGGCTTAAAAACATGGCGTTAGAGGGTGAGAATTCGAAACAGCCCCCGAACGGCCCCGTGGGTGGCACCAACACCTCTCACGGGACCAATGCAACTCGTAGGAACTGACCACGCAGACGCGGGACTCCCGGTTTGATAATACGAAGGTAATTTGCATATTTTTAGAGTTTGGTTAAAAACATGGCGTTAGAGGGTGAGAACTTGAAACAGCCCCCGAACATCCCCGTGGGTGGCACCAACACATCCCACGGGACCATTGTAACTCGTAGTGACTGACCCCGCAGCCGTGGGACTCCCGATTTGGGAATTCGAAGGTAATTTACATATTTCTAGACTTAGGCTTGAAAATATGGCGTTAGAGGGTGAGAACTCAAAACCGCCCCCGAACGTCCCCGTGGGTGGCACCAACAGCTCCCACGGGACCAATGTAACTCGTAGGAGTTGACCGCGCAGCCGCGGGACTCCTGGTTTGTGAATATGAATATAATTTGCATATTTCTAGACTTAGGCTTAAAAACATGGCGTTAGAGGGTGAGAACTCGAAACAGCCCCCGAACGGCCCCGTGGGTGGCACCAACACCTCCCACGGGACCAATGTAACTTGTAGGAACTGACTCCGCAATCGCGGGACTCCCGGTTTGAGAATACGAAGGTAATTTGCATATATTTAGAACTAAGCAAAACATTGCGTTAGAGGGTGAAAACTCGAAACAACTTCCGAACGGCCCCGTGGGTGGCACCAACACCTCCCACGGGACCAATGTAACTCGTAGGAACTGACCCCACAGCAGCGGGTCTCCCGGTATGAGAATACGACGAGAATTTACATATTTCTAGACTTAGGATTAAAAACATGGCGTTAGAGGTTGAGAACTCGAAACAGCCCACGAACGTCCCCGTGGGTGGCACCAACACCTCCCACGGGACCAATGTAACTCGTAGGAACTAACCCCGCAGCCGCAGGACTCCCGGATATAGAATACGATGGTAATTTTCATATTTCTAGACATAAGCAAAACATGGCGTTGGAGGGTGAAAACTCAAAACAGCCACCGAACGTCCCCGTGGGTGGCACCAACACCTCCCACGGGACCAATGTAACTCGTAGGAACTGACCCCGTAGCCGCGGGACTCCCGGTTTGAGAATACAATGATAATTTTCATATTCTAGACTTAGAGTTAAAAACATGGCGTTAGAGGGTGAGAACTCGAAACAGCCACGAACGTCCCCGTGGTTGGCACCAACACCTCCCACGGGACCAATGTAACTCGTAGCAACTGAACCCGTAGCCGCGGGACTCCCGGTTTTAGAATACAACGATAATCTTTATATTTCTAGACTTAGGGTTAAAAACATGGCGTTAGAGGGTGAGAACTCTAAGCAGCCCCCGAATATCCCCGGGGTTGGAACCAACACCTCCCACGGGACCAATGTAACTCATAGGAACTGACCCCGCAGCCGCGGGACTCCCAGTTTGAGAATACGACGATAATTTGTATTTCTAGACTTAAGCTTAAAAATATGGCGTTAGAGAGTGAGAACGCAAAACAGCCCCCGAACGTCCCCGTGGGTGGCACCCACACCTCCGACGGGATCAATGTAACTCGTAGAAATTGACCCTGCAACCGCGGGACTCCCGGTTTTAGAATACGAAGGTAATTTGCATATTTCTAGACTTAGGCAAAACATGACGTTAGAGGGTGAAAACTCGAAACAGCCCCCGAACGGCCCTGTGGGTGGCACCAACACCTCCCACGGGACCAATGTAACTCGTAGGAACTGACCCTGCAGCCGCAGGACTCCCAGTTTGAGAATACGAAGGTAATTTTCATATTTTTAGACTTTGGCCTAAAAACATGGCGTTAGATGGTGAGAACTCGAAACAGCCTCCGAACGTCCCCGTGGGTGGTACCAACACCTCCCACGGGACCAATGTAACTCGTAGGAACTGACCCCGCAGCGGCGGGACTCCCGGTTTGAGAATACGATGATAATTTTCATATTTCTAGAATTAAGCAAAACATGGCGTTGGGGGTGAAAACTCGAAACAGCCACCGAACGTCCCCGTGGGTGGCACCAACACCTCCCACGGGACCAATGTAACTCATAGGAACTGACCCCGCAGCCACGGGACTCCCGGTTTTAGAATACGTAGGTAATTTGCATATTTCTAGACTTGGGCTTAAAAACATGGCGTTAGAGGGTGAGAACTCGAAACAACCCCTGAACGTCCCCGTGGGTGAATCCAACACTTCACATGGGACTAATGTGAGACGTAGGAACTGACCCCGCAACCGCGGGACTCCCAGTTTGAGAATACGAAGGTAATTCGCATATTTCTATACTTAGGCTTAAAAATATGGCGTTAGAGGGTTAGAATTTGAAACAACCCCCAAAGGTCCCCATGGGTGGCACCAACACCTCCCACGGGACCAATATAACTCATAGGAACTTACCCCACACACAAGGGACTCTCAATTTGAGAATACGAAGGTAATTTGCATATTACTAGACTTAGGCAAAATATGGCGTTTGAGGGTGAAAACTCGAAACAGCCCCCGAACGGCCCCGTGGGTGGTAACAACACCTCCCACGGGACCAATGTAACTCGTAGGAACTGACCCCGCAGCGGCGGGACTCCCGGTTTGAGAATACGACGGTAATTTGCATATTTCTAGAATTAAGCAAAACATGGCGTTGGGGGTGAAAACTCGAAACAGCCACCGAACGACCCCGTGGGTGGCACCAACACCTCCCACGGGACTAATGTAACTCATAGGAACTGACACCGCAGCCGCGGGACTTCCCGTTTTAGAATACGTAAGTAATTTGCATATTTCTAGACTTAGGCTTGAAAACATGGCGTTAGAGGGTGAGAACTCGAAACAGCCCTCGAACGTCCCCGTGGGTGGCTCCAACACCTCCCATGGGACTAATGTAACTCGTTGGAACTGACCCCGCAGCCGCGGGACCCCCAGTTTGAGAATACGAAGGTAATTCGCATATTTCTATACTTAGGCTTAAAAACATGGCGTTAGAGGGTGAGAATTTGAAACAGCCCCCAAAGGTCCACGTGGGTGGCACCAACACCTCCCACGGGACCAATGTAACTCATAGGAACTGACCCCGCAACCATGGGACTCTCGGTTTGAGAATAAGAAGTTAATTTAAATATTACTATACTTAGGCAAAACATGGCGTT
This sequence comes from Sambucus nigra, assembly GCA_949130495.1. NCBI lineage: Eukaryota > Viridiplantae > Streptophyta > Magnoliopsida > Dipsacales > Adoxaceae > Sambucus > Sambucus nigra. The sequence goes on from OX422212.1 coordinate 34,884,314, forward strand.
TGAGGTTCACAACTCGAAATAGCCTCCGAACGGCCCCGTGGGTGGCACCAACACCTCCCACGGGACCAATGTAACTCGTAGGAACTGACCCCGCAGCCATGGGACTCCCGGTTTGAGAATACGAAGGTAATTTGTATATTTTTAGATTTTGTCTTAAAAACATGGCGTTAGAGGGTGAGAACTCGAAACAACACCCGAACATCCCCGTGGGTGGCACCAACACCTCCCACGGGACCAATGTAACTCGTAGGAACTGACCCCGCAGTCGCGGGACTCCCGATTTGAGAATTCGACGGAAATTTGCATATTTCTATATTTAAACAAAACATGGCGTTGGAGGGTGAAAACTCGAAACAGCCACCGAACGCCCCCGTGGGGGCACCAACACCTCCCACGGGACCAATGTAACTCATAGGAGTTGGCCCCGTATCCGCGGGACTCCCGGTTTGAGAATACGAAGGTAATTTGCATATTTTTAGACTTTGGCTTAAAAACATGGCGTTAGAGGGTGAGAACTCGAAACATCCCCCGAATGTCCCCGTGGGTGGCACCAACACGTCCCACGGGACCAATGTAACTCGTACGAACTGACCCCGCAGCCGCGGGACTCCCAGTTTTAGAATACGAAGGTAATTTACATATTTCTAGACTTAGGCTTAAAAACATGGTGTTAGAGGGTGAGAATTCAAAACAGCCCCCGAACGGCCCCGTGGGTGGAACCAACACCTCTCACGGGACCAATGTAACTCGTAGGAACTGACCACGCAGACGCGGGACCCCCAGTTTGAGAATACGAAGGTAATTCGCATTTTTCTATACTTAGGCTTAAAAACATGGCGTTAGAGGGTGAGAATTTTAAACAGCCCCCAAAGGTCCCCGTGGGTGGCACCAACACCTCCCACGGGACCAATGTAACTCGTAGGAACTGAGCCCGTAGCCACGGGACTCTCGGTTTGAGAATACGAAGGTAATTTGCATATTACTAGACTTAGGCAAAACATGGCGTTTGAGGGTGAAAACTCGAAATAGCCTCCGAACGGCCCCGTGGGTGGCACCAACACCTCCCACGGGACCAATGTAACTCGTAGGAACTGACCTCGCAGCCACGGGACTCCCGGTTTGAGAATACGAAGGTAATTTGCATATTTTTAGACTTTGGCTTAAAAACATGGCGTTAGAGGGTGAGAACTCGAAACAACACCCGAACGTCCCCGTGGGTGGCACCAACACCTCCCACGGGACCAATGTAACTCGTAGGAACTGACCTCGCAGTCCCGGGACTCCCGATTTGAGAATTCGACGGTAATTTGCATATTTCTATATTTAAACAAAACATGGCGTTTGAGGGTGAAAACTCGAAACAGCCACCGAACGTCCCCGTGGGGGCACCAACACCTCCCGCGGGACCAATGTAACTCATAGGAACTGACCCCGCAGCCGCGTGACTCCCGGTTTGAGAATACGAAGGTAATTTGCATATATTTAGACTTTGGCTTAAAAACATGGCGTTAGAGGGTGAGGACTCGAAACATCCCCCGAACGTCCCCGTGGGTGGCACCAACACGTCCCACGGGACCAATGTAACTCGTAGGAACTGACCCCGCAGCCGCGGGACTCCCACTTTTAGAATACGAGGTAATTTGCATATTTCTAGACTTAGGCTTAAAAACATGGCGTTAGAGGGTGAGAATTCGAAACAGCCCCCGAACGGCCCCGTGGGTGGCACCAACACCTCTCACGGGACCAATGCAACTCGTAGGAACTGACCACGCAGACGCGGGACTCCCGGTTTGATAATACGAAGGTAATTTGCATATTTTTAGAGTTTGGTTAAAAACATGGCGTTAGAGGGTGAGAACTCGAAACAGCCCCCGAACGTCCCCGTGGGTGGCACCAACACATCCCACGGGACCAATGTAACTCGTAGTAACTGACCCCGCAGCCGTGGGACTCCCGGTTTGGGAATTCGAAGGTAATTTACATATTTCTAGACTTAGGCTAGAAAATATGGCGTTAGAGGGTGAGAACTCAAAACCGCCCCCGAACGTCCCCGTGGGTGGCACCAACAGCTCCCACGGGACCAATGTAACTCGTAGGAGTTGACCGCGCAGCCGCGGGACTCCTGGTTTGTGAATATGAATATAATTTGCATATTTCTAGACTTAGGCTTAAAAACATGGCGTTAGAGGGTGAGAACTCGAAACAGCCCCCGAACGGCCCCGTGGGTGGCACCAACACCTCCCACGGGACCAATGTAACTTGTAGGAACTGACTCCGCAATCGCGGGACTCCCGGTTTGAGAATACGAAGGTAATTTGCATATATTTAGAACTAAGCAAAACATTGCGTTAGAGGGTGAAAACTCGAAACAACCTCCGAACGGCCCCGTGGGTGGCAGCAACACCTCCCACGGGACCAATGTAACTCGTAGGAACTGACCCCACAGCAGCGGGTCTCGCGGTATGAGAATACGACGAGAATTTACATATTTCTAGACTTAGGGTTAAAAACATGGCGTTAGAGGTTGAGAACTCGAAACAGCCCACGAACGTCCCCGTGGGTGGCACCAACACCTCCCACGGGACCAATGTAACTCGTAGGAACTAACCCCGCAGCCGCAGGACTCCCGGATATAGGATACGATGGTAATTTTCATATTTCTAGACATAAGCAAAACATGGCGTTAGAGGGTGAAAACTCAAAACAGCCACCGAACGTCCCCGTGGGTGGCACCAACACCTCCCACGGGACCAATGTAACTCGTAGGAACTGACCCCGCAGCCGCGGGACTCCCGGTTTGAGAATACAATGATAATTTTCATATTCTGGACTTAGAGTTAAAAACATGGCGTTAGAGGGTGAGAACTCGAAACAGCCCCGAACGTCCCCGTGGTTGGCACCAACACCTCCCACGGGACCAATGTAACTCGTAGCAACTGAACCCGTAGCCGCGGGACTCCCGATTTTAGAATACAACGATAATCTTTATATTTCTAGACTTAGGGTTAAAAACATGGCGTTAGAGGGTGAGAACTCTAAGCAGCCCCCGAATATCCCCGGGGTTGGAACCAACACCTCCCACGGGACCAATGTAACTCATAGGAACTGACCCCGCAGCCGCGGGACTCCCAGTTTGAGAATACGACGATAATTTGTATATTTCTAGACTTAAGCTTAAAAATACGGCGTTAGAGAGTGAGAACGCAAAACAGCCCCCGAACGTCCCCGTGGGTCGCACCCACACCTCCCACGGGATCAATGTAACTCGTAGAAATTGACCCTGCAACCGCGGGACTCCCGGTTTTAGAATACGAAGGTAATTTGCATATTTCTAGACTTAGCCAAAACATGACGTTAGAGGGTGAAAACTCGAAACAGCCCCCGAACGGCCCTGTGGGTGGCACCAACACCTCCCACGGGACCAATGTAACTCGTAGGAACTGACCCTGCAGCCGCAGGACTCCCAGTTTGAGAATACGAAGGTAATTTTCATATTTTTAGACTTTGGCCTAAAAACATGGCGTTAGATGGTGAGAACTCGAAACAGCCTCCGAACGTCCCCGTGGGTGGTACCAACACCTCCCACGGGACCAATGTAACTCGTAGGAACTGATCCCGCAGCGGCGGGACTCCCGGTTTGAGAATACGACGATAATTTGCATATTTCTAGAATTTAGCAAAACATGGAGTTGGGGGTGAAAACTCGAAACAGCCACCGAACGTCCCCGTGGGTGGCACCAACACCTCCCACGGGACCAATGTAACTCATAGGAACTGACCCCGTAGCCACGGGACTCCCGGTTTTAGAATACGTAGGTAATTTGCATATTTCTAGACTTGGGCTTAAAAACATGGCGTTAGAGGGTGAGAACTCGAAACAGCCCCTGAACGTCCCCGTGGGTGAATCCAACACTTCACATGGGACTAATGTGAGACGTAGGAACTGACCCCGCAACCGCGGGACTCCCAGTTTGAGAATACGAAGGTAATTCGCATATTTCTATACTTAGGCTTAAAAATATGGCGTTAGAGGGTTAGAAATTGAAACAACCCCCAAAGGTCCCCATGGGTGGCACCAACACCTCCCACGGGACCAATATAACTCATAGGAACTTACCCCACACACAAGGGACTCTCAATTTGAGAATACGAAGGTAATTTGCATATTACTAGACTTAGGCAAAATATGGCGTTTGAGGGTGAAAACTCGAAACAGCCCCCGAACGGCCCCGTGGGTGGTAACAACACCTCCCACGGGACCAATGTAACTCGTAGGAACTGACCCCGCAGCGGCGGGACTCCCGGTTTGAGAATACGACGGTAATTTGCATATTTCTAGAATTAAGCAAAACATGGCGTTGGGGGTGAAAACTCGAAACAGCCACCGAACGACCCCGTGGGTGGCACCAACACCTCCCACGGGACTAATGTAACTCATAGGAACTGACACCGCAGCCGCGGGACTTCCCATTTTAGAATACGTAAGTAATTTGCATATTTCTAGACTTAGGCTTGAAAACATGGCGTTAGAGGGTGAGAACTCGAAACAGCCCTCGAACGTCCCCGTGGGTGGCTCCAACACCTCCCATGGGACTAATGTAACTCGTTGGAACTGACCCTGCAGCCGCGGGACCCCCAGTTTGAGAATACGAAGGTAATTCGCATATTTCTATACTTAGGCTTAAAAACATGGCGTTAGAGGGTGAGAATTTGAAACAGCCCCCAAAGGTCCACGTGGGTGGCACCAACACCTCCCACAGGACCAATGTAACTCATAGGAACTGACCCCGCAACCATGGGACTCTCGGTTTGAGAATAAGAAGTTAATTTAAATATTACTAGACTTAGGCAAAACATGGCGTTTGAGGTTCACAACTCGAAATAGCCTCCGAACGGCCACCTGGGTGGCACCAACACCTACCACGGGACCAATGTAACTCGTAGGAACTGACCCCGCAGCCACGGGACTCCCGGTTTGAGAATACGAAGGTAATTTGTATATTTTTAGACTTTGTCTTAAAAACATGGCGTTAGAGGGTGAGAACTCGAAACAACACCCGAACATCCCCGTGGGTGGCACCAACACCTCCCACGGGACCAATGTAACTCGTAGGAACTGACCCCGCAGTCGCGGGACTCCCGATTTGAGAATTCGACGGAAATTTACATATTTCTATATTTAAACAAAACATGGCGTTGGAGGGTGAAAACTCGAAACAGCCACCGAACGCCCCCGTGGGGGCACCAACACCTCCCACGGGACCAATGTAACTCATAGGAGTTGGCCCCGTAGCCGCGGGACTCCCGGTTTGAGAATACGAAGGTAATTTACATATTTTTAGACTTTGGCTTAAAAACATGGCGTTAGAGGGTGAGAACTCGAAACATCCCCCGAATGTCCCCGTGGGTGGCACCAACACGTCCCACGGGACCAATGTAACTCGTACGAACTGACCCCGCAGCCGCGGGACTCCCAGTTTTAGAATACGAAGGTAATTTACATATTTCTAGACTTAGGCTTAAAAACATGGTGTTAGAGGGTGAGAATTCGAAACAGCCCCCGAACGGCCCCGTGGGTGGAACCAACACCTCTCACGGGACCAATGTAACTCGTAGGAACTGACCACGCAGACGCAGGACTCCCGATTTGATAATACGAAGGTAATTTGCATATTTTTAGACTTTGGCTTAAGAACATGGCGTTAGAGGGTGAGAACTCGAAACAGCCCCCGAACGTCCCCGTGGGTGGCACCAACACATCCCAAGGGACCAATGTAACTCGTAGGAACTGACCCCGCAGCCGCGGGACTCCCGGTTTTGGAATACGAAGGTAATTTACATATTTCTAGACTTAGGCTTGAAAACATGGCGTTAGAGGGTGAGAACTCAAAATCGCCCCCGAACGTCCCCGTGGGTGGCACCAACACCTCCCACGGGACCATTGTAACTCGTAGCAGTTGACCCCGTAGCCGCGGGACTCCCGGTTTTAGAATATGAATGTAATTTACATATTTCTAGACTTAGGCTTAAAAACATGGCGTTAGAGGGTGAGAACTCGAAACAGCCCCCGAACGGCCCCGTGGGTGGCACCAACACCTCCCACGGGACCAATGTAACTCGTAGGAACTGACCTCGCAGTCGCGGGACTCCCGATTTGAGAATTCGACGGTAATTTGCATATTTCTATATTTAAACAAAACATGGCGTTAGAGGGTGACAACTCGAAACAGCCACCGAACGTCCCCGTGGGTGGCACCAACACCACCCACGGGACCAATGTAAGTCGTAGGAACTGACCCCACAGCAGCGGGTCTCCCGGTATGAGAATACGACAATAATTTACATATTTCTAGACTTAGGCTTAAAAACATGGCGTTAGAGGCTGAGAACTCGAAACAGCCCAAGAGCGTCCCCGTGGGTGGCACCAACACCTCCCACGGGACCAATGTAACTCGTAGGAACTGACCCCGCAGCCGCGGGACTCTCGGCTATAGAATACGATGGTAATTTGCATATTTCTAGACCTAAGAAAAACATGGCGTTGGAGGGTGAAAACTTAAAATAGCCACTGAACGTCCCCGTGGGTGGCACCAACACCTCCCACGGGACCAATGTAACTCATAGGAACTGACCCCGCAGCCGCGGGACTCCCGGTTTGAGAATACAACGATAATTTGCATATTTCTAGACTTAGAGTTAAAAACAATGCTTTAGAGGGTGAGAACTCGAAACAGCCCCCGAACGTCCCCATGGTTGGCACCAACACCTCCCACGGGACCAATGTAACTCGTAGGAACTGACCCCACATCCGCGGGACTCCCGGTTTGAGAATACGACGATAATTTGTATATTTCTATACTTAAGCTTAAAAACATGGCGTTAGAGGGTGAGAACTCGAAACAGACGCCGAACGTCCCCATGGGTGGCACCAACACCTCCCACGGGCCGACCCTGTAGCCGCGGGACTCCCGGTTTTAGAATACAACGATAATTTTTATATTTCTAGACTTAGGGTTAAAAACATGGCGTTAGAGGGTGAGAACTCTATACATCCCCCGAATGACCCCGTGGGTGGCACCAACACCTCCCACGGGACCAATGTAACTCGTAGGAACTGACCCCGCAGCCGCGGGACTCCCGGTTTGAGAATACGAAGGTAATTTGCATATTTCTAGACTAAAGCTTAAAAACATGGTGTTAAAGGGTGAGAATTCGAAATAGCCCCCGAACGACCCCGTGGGTGGCACCAACACCTCCCACGGGACCAATGTAACTCGTAGGAACTGACCACGCAGCCGCGGGACTCCCGGTTTGTGAATACGATGACAATTTTCATATTTCTAGACTTAAGTAAAACATGGCGTTGGAGGGTGAAAACTCGAAACAGCCACGGAACGTCCCCGTGGGTGGCACCAACACTCCCACGGGACCAATGTAACTCGTAGGAACTGACCCCGCAATCGCGGGACTCCCGGTTTGAGAATACGAAGCTAATTTTCATATTTCTAGACTTAGGGTTAAAAACATGGCGTTAGAGGGTAAGAATTCGAAACAGCCCCCGAACGGCCCCGTGGGTGACACCAACACCTCTCACGGGACCAATGCAACTCGTAGGAACTGACCACGCAGACTCGGGACACCCAGTTTGATAATACGAAGGTAATTTGCATATTTTTAGACTTTGGCTTAAAAACATGGCGTTAGAGAGTGAGAACTCGAAACAGCCCCCGAACGTCCCCGTGGGTGGCACCAACACATCCCACGGGACCAATGTAACTCGTAGGAACTGACCCCGCAGCCGCGGGACTCCCGGTTTTGGAATATGAAGGTAATTTACATATTTCTAGACTTAGGCTTGAAAACATGGCGTTAGAGGGTGAGAACTCAAAACCGCCCCCGAATTTCCCCGTGGGCGGCACTAACACCTCCCACGGGACCATTGTAACTCGTAGGAGTTGACCCCGCAGCCGCGGGACTCCCGGTTTGAGAATATGAATGTAATTTGCATATTTCTAGACTTAGGCTTAAAAACATGGAGTTAGAGGGTGAGAACTCGAAACAGCCCCCGAAAGGCCCCGTGGGTGGCACCAACACCTCCCACGGGACCAATGTAACTCGTAGGAACTGACTCCACAATCGCGGGACTCCCGGTTTGAGAATACGAAGGTAATTTGCATATATTTAGAACTAAGCAAAACATGGCGTTAGAGGGTCAAAACTCGAAACAACCTCCGAACGGCCCCGTGGGTGGCACCAACACCTCCCACGGGACCAATGTAACTCGTAGGAACTGACCCCACAACAGCGGGTCTCCCGGTATGAGAATACGATGATAATTTACATATTTCTTGACTTAGGCTTAAAAACATGGCGTTAGAGGCTGAGAACTCGAAACAGCCCATGAACGTCCCCGGGGGTGGCACCAACACCTCCCACGGGACCAATGTAACTTGTAGGAACTGACCCCGCAGCCACGGGACTCTCGGCTATAGAATACGATGGTAATTTGCATATTTCTAGACATAAGCAAAACATGGCTATGGAGGGTGAAAACTCAAAACAGCCACCAAACGTCCCTGTGGGTGGCACCAACACCTCCCACGGGACCAATGTAACTCGTTGGAACTGACCCTGCAGCCGCGGGACTCCCGATTTGAGAATACAATGATAATTTTCATATTTCTAGACTTAGAGTTAAAAACATGGCGTTAGAGGGTGAGAACTCGAAACAGCCCCCGAACGTCCCCACGTGGTTGGCACCAACACCTCCCACGGGACCAATGTAACTCGTAGCAACTGAACCCGTATCCGCGGGACTCCCGGTTTGAGAATACGATGATAATTTGTATATTTCTATACTTAAGCTTAAAAACATGGCGTTAGAGGGTGAGAACTCGAAACAGCCGTCGAACGTCCCCGTGGGTGGCACCAACATCTCCCACGGGACCAATGTAACTCATAGGAACTGACCCCGCAGCCGCGGGACTCCCGATTTTAGAATACAACGATAATTTTTATATTTCTAGACTTAGGGTTAAAAACATGGCGTTAGAGGGTGAGAACTCTAAGCAGCCCCCGAATGTCCCCGAGGTTGGTACCAACACCTCCCACGGGACCAATGTAACTCGTAGGAACTGACCCCGCAGCCGCGGGACTCCCTGTTTGAGAATACGACGATAATTTGTATATTTCTATACTTAAGCTTATAAACATGGCGTTAGAGGGTGAGAACGCAAAACAGCCCCCGAACGTCCCAATGGGTGGCCCCCACACCTCCCACGGGATCAATGTAACTCTTAGAAATTGACCCCGCAACCGCGGGACTCCCGATTTTAGAATACGAAGGTAATTTGCATATTTCTAGACTTAGGCAAAACATGGCGTTAGAGGGTGAAAACTCGAAACTGCCCCCGAACGGCCCCGTGGGTGGCACCAATACCTCCCACGGGACCAATGTAACTCGTAGGAACTGACCCTGCAGCCACAGGACTCCCGGTTTGAGAATACGAAGGTAATTTGCATATTTTTAGACTTTGGCCTAAAAACATGGCTTTAGAGGGCGAGAACTCGAAACGGCCTCCAAACATCCCCGTGGGTGGTACCAACACCTCCCACGGGACCAATGTAACTCGTAGGAGCTGACCCCGCAGCGGCGGGACTCCCGGTTTGAGAATACAACGATAATTTGTATATTTCTATACTTAAGCTTAAAAACATGGCGTTAGAGGGTGAGAACTCGAAACAACCGCCGAACGTCCCCGTGGGTGGCACCAACACCTCCCACGGGACCAATGTAACTCATAGGAACTGACCCCGCAGCCGCGAGACTCCCGGTTTTAGAAACGTAGGTAATTTGCATATTTCTAGACTTGGGCTTAAAAACATGGCGTTAGAGGGTGAGAACTCTAAATAGCCCCCGAACGTCCCCGTGGGTGGCTCCAACACCTCCCACGGGACTAATGTGACACGTAGGAACTGACCCCGCAGCCGCGGGACTCCCAGTTTGAGAATACGAATGTAATTTGCAAATTTCTATACTTAGGCTTAAAAACATGGCGTTAGAGAGTGAGAATTTGAAACAACCCCCAAAGGTCCCCATGGGTGGCACCAACACCTCCCACGGGACCAATATAACTCGTAGGAACTGATCCCGTAGCCACGGGACTCTCGGTTTGAGAATACGAAGGTAATTTGCAAATTACTAGACTTAGGCAAAACATGGCGTTTGAGGGTGAAAACTCGAAATAACCTCCGAACGGCCCCGTGGGTGGCACCAACACCTCCCACGGGACTAATGTAACACGTAGGAACTGACCCCGCAGCCACGGGACTCCCGGTTTGAGAATACGAAGGTAATTTGCATATTTTTAGACTTTGGCTTAAAAACATGGCGTTAGAGGGTGAGAACTCGAAACAACACCCGAACGTCCCCGTGGGTGGCACCAACACCTCCCACGGGACCAATGTAACTGGTAGGAACTAACCCCGCAGTCGCGGGACTCCCGGTTTGAGAATTCGACAGTAATTTGCATATTTCTATATTTAAACAAAACATGGCGTTGGAGGGTGAAAACTTGAAACAGCCACCGAATGTCCCCGTGGGTGGCACCAACAGCTCCCACGGGACCAATGTAACTCACAGGAAATGACCCCGCAACCGCGGGACTCTCGGTTTGAGAATACGAAGGTAATTTGCATATTTTTAGACTTTCGCTTAAAAACATGGCGTTAGAGGGTGAGAACTCGAAATAGCCCCCGAACATCCCCGTGGGTGGCACCAACACCTCCCACGGGACCAATGTAACTCGTAGGAACTGACCCCGCAACTGCGGGACTCTAGGTTGAGAATACGACGGTAATTTAAATATTATAGATTTAACCAAAACATGGCGTTGGGGGATGAAAACTCGAAACATCCACCGAACGTCCCCGTGGGTGGCACCAACACCTCCCACGGGACCAATGTAACTCGTAGGAACTGATCCCACAACAGCGGGTCTCCCGGTATGAGAATACGATGATAATTTACATATATCTAGACTTAGGCTTAAAAACATGGCGTTTGAGGGTGACAACTCGAAACAGCCCCCGAACGTCCCCGTGGGTGGCACCAACACCTCGCACAGGACCAATGTAACTCGTAGGAACTGACTCCGTAGCCGCGGGACTCCCGATTTGAGAATACGAAGGTAATTTGCATATTTTTAGACATAGGGAAAACATGGCGTTTGAGGATGAAAACTCGAAACAGCCCCCGAACGGCCCCGTGGGTGGCACCAACACCTCCCACGGGACCAATGTAACTCGTAGGAATTGACCCCGCAGCCGTGGGACTCCCGGTTTGAGAATATGATGGTAATTTGCATATTTTTAGACTTTGGCTTAAAAACATCGTGTTAGAGGGTGAGAACTCGAAACAACCCCCGAACGTCCCCGTGGGTGGCACCAACACCTCCCACGGGACCAATGTAACTCGTAGGAACTGACCCCGCAGCCGCGGGACTCCCGGTTTGAGAATACGACGATAATTTGTATATTTCTAGACTTAAGCTTAAAAACATCGCGTTAGAGGGTGAGAACGCAAAACAGCCCCCGAACCTCCCCATGGGTGGCACCCACACCTCCCACGGGATCAATGTAACTCGTAGAAATTGACCCCGCAACCGCGGGACTCCCGGTTTTATAATACGAAGGTAATTTGCATATTTCTAGACTTAGGCAAAACATGGCGTTAGAGGGCGAAAACTTGAAACTGCCCCTGAACGGCCCCGTGGGTGGCACCAACACCTCCCACGGGACCAATGTAACTCGTAGGAACTGACCCTGCTGCCGCAGGACTCCCGGTTTGAGGATACGAAGGTAATTTGCATATTTTTAGACTTTGGCCTAAAAACATGGCGTTAGAGGGTGAGAACTCGAAACAGCCTCCGAACGTCCCCGTGGGTGGTACCAACACCTCCCACGGGACTAATGTAACTTGTAGGAACTGACCCCGCAGTGGCGGGACTCCCGGTTTGAGAATATGACGATAATTTGCATATTTCTAGAATTAAGCAAAACATGGCGTTGGGGGGTGAAACTCGAAACAGCCACCGAACGTCCCTGTGAGTGCCACCGACACCTCCCACGGGACCAATGTAACTCATAGGAACTGACCCCGCAGCCGCGAGACTCCCGATTTTAGAATATGTAGGTAATTTGCATATTTCTAGATTAGGGCTTAAAAACATGGCGTTAGAGGGTGAGAACTCGAAACAGCCCCCGAACGTCCCCGTGGGTGGATCCAACACCTCCTATGGGACTAATGTGAGACGTAGGAACTGACCCCGCAGCCGCGGGGCTCCCAGTTTGAGAATACGAATGTAATTCGCGAATTTCTATACTTAGACTTAAAAACATGGCGTTGGAGGGTGAGAATTTGAAACAACCCCCAAAGGTCCCCATGGGTGGCACCAACACCTCCCACGGGACCAATATAACTCGTAGGAACTGACCCTGTAGCCACGGGACTCTCGGTTTGAGAATACGAAGGTAATTTTCATATTACTAGACTTAGGCAAAACATGGTGTTTGATGGTGAAAACTCGAAATAACCTCCGAACGGCCCCGTGGGTGGCACCAACACCTCCCACGGGACCAATGTAACACGTAGGAACTGACCCCGCAGCCACGGGACTCCCGGTTTCAGAATACGAAGGTAATTTGCATATTTTTAGACTTTGGCTTAAAAACATGGCGTTAGAGGGTGAGAACTCGAAACAACACCCGAACGTCCCCGTGGGTGGTACCAACACCTCCCACGGGACCAATGTAACTCGTAGGAACTAACCCCGCAGTCGCGGGACTCTCGGTTTGAGAATTCGACAGTAATTTGCATATTTCGATATTTAAACAAAACATGGCGTTGGAGGGTGAAAACTCGAAACAGCCACCGAATGTCCCCGTGGGTGGCACCAACACCTCCCACGGGACCAATGTAACTCACAGGAAATGACCCCGCAGTCGCGGGACTGCCGGTTTGAGAATACGAAGGTAATTTGCATATTTTTAGACTTTGGCTTAAAAACATGGCGTTAGAGGGTGAGAACTCGAAACAGCCCTCGAACGTCCCCGTGGGTGGCACCACACCTCCCATGGGACCAATGTAACTCGTAGGAACTGACCCCGCAACTGCGGGACTCTAGGTTGAGAATACGACGGTAATTTGAATATTATAGATTTAACCAAAACATGGCGTTGGGGGGTGAAAACTCGAAACAGCCACCGAACGTCCCCTTGGGTGGCACCAACACCTCCCACGGGACCAATGTAACTCCTAGGAACTGATCCCGCAGCCGCGGGACTCCCGCTTTGAGCATACCTAGGTAATTTGTATATTTCTGGACGTAGGCTTAAAAACATGGCGTTAGATGGTGAGAACTCGAAACAGCCCCCAAACGTCCCCGTGGGTGGCACCAACACCTCCCACAGGACCAATGTAACTCGTAGGAACTGACTCCGTAGCCACGGGACTCCCGGTTTGAGAATACGAAGGTAATTTGCATATTTTTAGACTTTGGCTTAAAAACATGGCGTTTGAGGATGAAAACTCGAAACAGCCCCCTAACGGCCCCGTGGGTGGCACCAACACCTCCCACGGGACAAATGTAACTCGTAGGAACTGACCCCGCAGGCGCGGGACTCCCGGTTTGAGAATATGATGGTAATTTGCATATTTTTAGACTTTGGCTTAAAAACATGGCGTTAGAGGGTGAGAACTCGAAACAGCCCCCGAACGTCCCCGTGGGTGGCTCCAACACCTCCCACGGGACCAATGTAACTCGTAGGAACTGACCCCGCAGCCACGGGACTCCAGGTTTGATAATACGACGGTAATTTGCATATTTTTAGACTTAGGGTTAAAAACATGGCGTTAGAGGGTGAGAATTCGAAACAGCCCCCGAACGTCCCCATGGGTGGCACCAACACATCCCACGGGACCAATGTAACTCGTAGGAACTGACCCCGCAGCCGTAGGACTCCCGGTTTGGGAATACGAAGGTAATTTACATATTTCTAGACTTAGGCTTGAAAACATGGCGTTAGAGGGTGAGAACTCAAAACCGCCCCCGAACTTCCCCGTGGGTGGCACCAACACCTCCCACGGGACCAATATAACTCGCAGGAGTTGACCCCGCAGCCGCGGGACTCCCGGCTTGAGAATATGAATGTAATTTTTATATTTCTAGACTTAGGCTTAAAAACATGGCGTTAGAGGGTGAGAACTCGAAACAGCCCCCGAACGGCCCCGTGGGTGGAACCAACACCTCCCACGGGACCAATGTAACTCGCAGGAACTGACTCGGCAATCGTGGAACTCCCGGTGTTAGAATACTACGAAGGTAATTTGCATATATTTAGAACTAAGCAAAACATGGCGTTAGAGGGTGAAAACTCGAAACAACCTCCGAGCGGCCCCGTGGGTGGCACCAACACCTCCCACGGGACCAATGTAACTCGTAGGAACTGACCCCACAGCAGCGGGTCTCCCGGTATGAGAATACGACGTTAATTTACATATTTCTAGCCTTAGGCTTAAAAACATGGCGTTAGAGGCTGAGAACTCAAAACAGCCACCGAACATCCCCGTGGGTGGCACCAACACCTCCCACGGGAACAATGTAAGTCGTAGGAACTGACCCCGCAGCCGCGGGACTCCCGATTTGAGAATACAACGATAATTTTCATATTTCTAGACTTAGAGTTAAAAACATGGCGTTAGAGGGTGAGAACTCGAAACAGCCCCCGAACGTCCCCGTGGTTGGCACCAACACCTCCCACGGGACCAATGTAACTCGTAGGAACTGACCCCGCAGCCGCGGGACTCCCGGTTTGAGAATACGACGATAATTTGTATATTTCTATACATAAGCTTAAAAACATGGCGTTAGAGGGTGAGAACTCGAAACAGCCGTCGAACGTCCCCGTGGGTGGCACCAACACCTTCCACGGGACCAATGTAACTCGTAGGAACTGACCCCGCAGCCGCGGGACTCCCGGTTTGAGAATACGACGATAATTTGTATATTTCTATGGATAAGCTTAAAAACATGGCGTTAGAGGGTGAGAACTCGAAACAGCCGTCGAACGTCCCCGTGGGTGGCACCAACACCTTCCACGGGACCAATGTAACTCGTAGGAACTGACCCCGCAGCCGCGAGACTCCCGGTTTGAGAATACGACGATAATTTGTATATTTCTAGACTTAAGCTTAAAAACATGGCGTTAGAGGGTGAGAACGCAAAACAGCCCCCGAACGTCCCCATGGGTGGCACCCACACCTCCCACGGGATCAATGTAACTCGTAGAAATTGACCCCGCAACCGCGGGACTCCCGGTTTTAGAATACGAAGGTAATTTGCATATTTCTAGACTTAGGCAAAACATGGCGTTAGAGGGTGAAAACTCGAAACAGCCCCCGAACGGCCCCGTGGGTGGTACCAATGCCTGCACGGGACCAATGTAACTCGTAGGAACTAACCCTGCAGCCGCAAGACTTCCGGTTTGAGAATACGAAGGTAATTTGCATATTTTTAGACTTTGGCCTAAAAACATGGCGTTAGAGGGTGAGAACTCGAAATAGCCTCCGAACGTCCCCGTGGGTGGTACCAACACCTCCCACGGGACCAATGTAACTCGTAGGAACTGACTCCGCAGCGGCGGGACTCCCGGTTTGAGAATACGACCAAAATTTGCATATTTCTAGAATTAAGCAAAACATGGCGTTGGGGGTGAAAACTTGAAATAGCCACCGAACGTCCCTGTGGGTGGCACCAACACCTCCCACGGGACCAATGTAACTCATAGTAAATGACCCCGCAGCCGCGGGACTCCCGGTTTTAGAATACGTAGGTAATTTGCATATTTCTAGACTTGGGCTTAAAAACATGGCTTTAGAGGGTGAGAACTCGAAACAGCCCCCGAACGTCCCCGTGGGTGGCTCCAACACCTCCCATGGGACTAATGTGACACGTAGGAACTGACCCCGCTGCCGCGGGACTCCCAGTTTGAGAATACGAATGTAATTCGCAAATTTGTATACTTAGGCTTAAAAACATGGCGTTAGAGGGTGAGAATTTGAAACAACCCCCAAAGGTCCCCATGGGTGGCACCAACACCACCCACGGGACCAATATAACTCGTAGGAACTGACCCCGCAGCCACGGGACTCTCGGATTGAGAATACGAAGGTAATTTGGATATTACTAGACTTAGGCAAAACATGGCGTTTGAGAGTGAAAACTCAAAAATAACCTCCGAACGGCCCCGTGGGTGGCACCAACACCTCCCAGGGACCAATGTAACACGTAGGAACTGACCCCGCAGCCACGGGACTCGCGGTTTGAGAATACTAAGGTAATTTGCATATTTTTAGACTTTGGTTAAAAAACATGGCGTTAGAGGGTGAGAACTCGAAACAACACCCGAACGTCCACGTGGGTGGCACCAACACCTCCCACGGGACCAATGTAACTCGTAGGAACTGACCCCGCAGTCGCGGGACTCCCGATTTTGGAATTAGACGGTAATTTGCATATTTCTATATTTAAACAAAACATGGCGTTGGAGGGTGAAAACTCGAAACAGCCACCGAATGTCCCCGTGGGTGGCACCAACACCTCCCACGGGACCAATGTAACTCGTAGGAGTTGACCCCGCAGCCGCGGGACTCCCGGTTTGAGAATACGAATGTAATTTGCATATTTATATACTTAGGCTTAAAAATATGGCGTTAGAGAGTGAGAACTCAAAACAGCCCCCGAACGTCCACGTGGGTGGCACCAACACCTCCCACGGGACCAATGTAACTCGTAGGAACTGACCCCGCAGCCGCAGGACTCCCGGTTTGAGAATACGAAGGTAATTTGCATATTTCTAGACTTTGGCTTAAAAATATGGCGTTAAAGGGTGAGAATTCGAAACAGTCCCCGAACGGCCCCGTGGGTGGCACCAACACCTCCCACGGGACCAATGTAATACGTAGGAACTGACCCCGCAGCCACGGGACTCCCGGTTTGAGAATACGAAGGTAATTTGCATATTTTTAGACTTTGGCTTAAAAACATGGCGTTAGAGGGTGAGAACTCGAAACAGCCGTCGAACGTCCCCGTGGGTGTCACCAACACCTCCCACGGGACCAATGTAACTCGTAGGAACTGACCCCGCAGTCGCGGGACTCCCGGTTTGAGAATTCGACGGTAATTTGCATATTTCTATATTTAAACAAAACATGGCGTTGGGGGGTGAAAACTCGAAATAGCCACGGAATGTCGCCGTGGGTGGCACCAACACCTCCCACGGGACCAATGTAACTCACAGGAAATGACCCCGCAGCCACGGGACTCCCGGTTTGAGAATACGAAGGTAATTTGCATATTTTTTGACTTTGGCTTAAAAACATGGCGTTAGAGGGTGAGAACTCGAAACAGCCCCCGAACGTCCCCGTGGGTGGCACCACACCTCCCATGGGACCAATGTAACGCGTAGGAACGGACCCCGCAACTGCGGGACTCTAGGTTGAGAATAAGACGGTAATTTGCATATTATAGATTTAACCAAAACATGGCGTTGGGGGGTGAAAACTCGAAACAACCACCGAACATCCCCGTGGGTGGCACCAACACCTCCCACCGGACCAATGTAACTCCTAGGAACTGATCCCGCAGCCGCGGGACTCTCGCTTTGAGTATACCTAGGTAATTTGTATATTTCTGGACGTAGGCTTAAAAACATGGCGTTAGATGGTGAGAACTCGAAACAGCCACCGTACGTCCCCGTGGGTGGCACCAACACCTCCCACAGGACCAATGTAACTCGTAGGAATTGACTCCGTAGCCATGGGACTCCCGGTTTGAGAATACGAAGGTAATTTGCATATTTTTAGACTTAGGGAAAACATGGCGTTTGAGGATGAAAACTCGAAACAACCCCCGAACGGCCCCGTGGGTGGCACCAACACCTCCCACGGGACCAATGTAACTCGTAGGAACTGACCCCGCAAGCGCGGGACTCCCGGTTTGAGAATATGATGGTAATTTGCATATTTTTAGACTTTGGCTTAAAAACATGGCGTTAGAGGGTGAGAACTCGAAACAGCCCCCGAACGTCCCCGTGGGTGGCACCAACAGCTCCCACGGGACCAATGTAACTCGTAGGAACTGACCCCGCAGTCGCGGGACTCCCGGTTTGATAATACGACGGTAGTTTGCATATTTTTAGATTTAAGCAAAACATGGCGTTGGAGGGTGAAAACTTGAAACAGCCACCAAACGTCCCTGTGGGTGGCACCAACACCTCCCATGGGACCAATGTAACTCGTAGGAACTAAACCCGCAGCCACGGGACTCCCGGTTTGAGAATACTTAGGTAATTTGCATATTTCTGGACTAAGGCTTAAAAACATGGCGTTAGAGGGTGAGAACTCGAAACAGCCCTCGAACGTCCCCGTGGGTGGCACCATCACCTCCCACGGGACCAATGTAACTCGTAGGAACTGACCCCGCAGCCGCGGGACTCCCGGTTTGAGAATACAAAGGTAATTTGCATATTTCTATACTTAGGCTTAAAAACATGGCGTTAGAGGGTGAGAATTTGAAACAGCCCCCGAAGGTCCCCGTGGGTGGCACCAACACCTCCCACAAGACCAATGTAACTCGTAAGAACTGACTCCGTAGCCGCGAGACTCCCGGTATGAGAATACGAAGGTAATTTGCATATTTTTAGACATAGGGAAAACATGGCGTTTGAGGGTGAAAACTCGAAACAACCCCCGAACGGCCCCGTGGGTGGCACCAACACCTCCCACGGGACCAATGTAACTCGTAGGAACTGACCACGCAGCCGCGGGAGTCCCGGTTTGAGAATACGATGGTAATTTTCATATTTCTAGACTTAAGTAAAACACGGCGTTGTAGGGTGAAAACTCGAAACAGCCACAGAACGTCCCCGTGGGTGGCACCAACACTCCCACGGGACCAATGTAACTCGTAGGAACTGACACCCCAGCCGCAGGACTCCCGGTTTGAGAATACGAAGGTAATTTTCATATTTCTAGACTTAGGCTTAAAAACATGACGTTAGAGGGTGAGAACTCAAAACAGCCCCCGAACGTCCCCGTGGGTGGCACCAACACCTCCCACGGGACCAATGTAACTCGTAGGAGTTGACCCCACAGCCGCGGGACTCCCGGTTTGAGAATACGAATGTAATTTGCATATTTATATACTTAGGCTTAAAAACATGGCGTTAGAGAGTGAGAACTCAAAACAGCCCCCGAACGTCCACGTGGGTGGCACCAACACCTCCCACGGGACCAATGTAACTCGTAGGAACTGACCCCGCAGCCGCGGGACTCCCGATTTGAGAATACGAAGGTAATTTGCATATTTCTAGACTTTGGCTTAAAAATATGGCGTTAAAGGGTGAGAATTCGAAACAGCCCCCGAACGGCCCCGTGGGTGGCACCAACACCTCCCACGGGACCAATGTAATACGTAGGAACTGACCCCGCAGCCACGGGACTCCCGGTTTGAGAATACGAAGGTAATTTACATATTTTTAGACTTTGGCTTAAAAACATGTCGTTAGAGGGTGAGAACTCGAAACAGCCGTCGAACGTCCCCGTGGGTGGCACCAACACCTCCCACGAGACCAATGTAACTCGTAGGAACTGACCCCGCAGTCGCGGGACTCCCGGTTTGAGAATTCGACGGTAATTTGCATATTTCTATATTTAAACAAAACATGGCGTTGGGGGGTGAATACTCGAAACATCCACCGAATGTCGCCGTGGGTGGCACCAACACCTCCCACGGGACCAATGTAACTCACAGGAAATGACCCCGCAGCCGCGGGACTCCCGGTTTGAGAATACGAAGGTAATTTGCATATTTTTAGACTTTGGCTTAAAAACATGGCGTTAGAGGGTGAGAACTCGAAACAGCCCCCGAACGTCCCCGTGGGTGGCACCACACCTCCCATGGGACCAATGTAACTCGTAGGAACTGACCCCGCAACTGCGGGACTCTAGGTTGAGAATAAGACGGTAATTTGCATATTGTAGATTTAACCAAAACATGGCGTTGGGGGGTGAAAACTCGAAACAACCACCGAACATCCCCGTGGGTGGCACCAACACCTCCCACGGGACCAATGTAACTCCTAGGAACCGATCCCGCAGCCGCGGGACTCTCGCTTTGAGCATACCTAGGTAATTTGTATATTTCTGGACGTAGGCTTAAAAACATGGCGTTAGATGGTGAGAACTCGAAACAGCCACCGTACGTCCCCGTGGGTGGCACCAACACCTCCCACAGGACCAATGTAACTCGTAGGAACTGACTCCGTAGCCACGGGACTCCCGGTATGAGAATACGAAGGTAATTTGCATATTTTTAGACTTAGGGAAAACATGGCGTTTGAGGATGAAAACTCGAAACAACCCCCGAACGGCCCCGTGGGTGGCACCAACACCTCCCACGGGACCAATGTAACTCGTAGGAACTGACCCCGCAAGCGCGGGACTCCCGGTTTGAGAATATGATGGTAATTTGCATATTTTTAGACTTTGGCTTAAAAACATGGCGTTAGATGGTGAGAACTCGAAACAGCCCCCGAACGTCCCTGTGGGTGGCACCAACAGCTCCCACGGGACCAATGTAACTCGTAGGAACTGACCCCGCAGTCGCGGGACTCCCTGTTTGGTAATACGACGGTAGTTTGCATATTTTTAGATTTAAGCAAAACATGGCGTTGGAGGGTGAAAACTTGAAACAGCCACCAAACGTCCCTGTGGGTGGCACCAACACCTCCCATGGGACCAATGTAACTCGTAGGAACTAAACCCGCAGCCACGGGACTCCCGGTTTGAGAATACTTAGGTAATTTGCATATTTCTGGACTTAGGCTTAAAAACATGGTGTTAGAGGGTGAGAACTCGAAACAGCCCCCGGACGTCCCCGTGGGTGGCACCAACACCTCCCACGGGACCAATGTAACTCATAGGAACTGACCCCGCAGTCGCGGGACTCCCGGTTTGAGAATACTAAGGTAATTTGTCTATTTCTAGACTTAGGCTTAAAAACATGGCGTTAAAGGGTGAGAATTCGAAACAGCCCCCGAACGGCCCCGTGGGTGGCACCAACACCTCCCACGGGACCAATGTAACTCGTAGGAACTGACCACGCAGCCGCGGGACTCCCGGTTTGAGAATACGCTGGTAATTTGCATATTTCTAGACTTAAGTAAAAC
The DNA here is from genome assembly GCA_949130495.1 of Sambucus nigra. Classification (NCBI taxonomy): domain Eukaryota; kingdom Viridiplantae; phylum Streptophyta; class Magnoliopsida; order Dipsacales; family Adoxaceae; genus Sambucus; species Sambucus nigra. Next base: position 34,905,602 of record OX422212.1, read on the forward strand.
ATGGCGTTGGAGGGTGAAAACTCGAAACAGCCACTGAACGTCCCCGTGGGAGGCACCAACACTCCCACGGGACTAATGTAACTCGTAGGAACTGACCCCGCAGCCGCGGGACTCCCGGTTTGAGAATACGAAGGTAATTTTCATATTTCTAGACTTAGGGTTAAAAACATGGCGTTAGAGGGTGAGAATTCGAAACAGCCCCCGAACGGCCCCGTGGGTGGCACCAACACCTCTCACGGGACCAATGCAACTCGTAGAAACTGACCACGCAGACGCGGGACTACCGGTTTGATAATACGAAGGTAATTTGCATATTTTTAGACTTTGGCTTAAAAACATGACGTTAGAGGGTGAGAACTCGAAACAGCCCCCGAACGTCCCCATGGGTGGCACCAACACATCCCACGGGACCAATGTAACTCGTAGGAACTGACCCCGCAGCCGCGGGACTCCCGGTTTGGGAATACGAAGGTAATTTACATATTTCTAGACTTAGGCTTGTAAACATGGCGTTAGAGGGTGAGAACTCAAAACCGCCCCCGAACTTCCCCGTGGGTGCCACCAACACCTCCCACGGGACCAATGTAACTCGTAGGAGTTGACCCCGCAGCCGCGGGACTCCCGGTTTGAGAATATGAATGTAATTTGCATATTTCTAGACTTAGGCTTAAAAACATGGCGTTAGAGGGTGAGAACTCGAAATAGCCCCCGAACGGCCCCGTGGGTGGAACCAACACCTCACACGGGACCAATGTAACTCGTAGGAGCTGACTCCGCAATCGTGGGACTCCCGGTTTGAGAATACGAAGGTAATTTGCATATATTTAGAACTAAGCAAAACATGGCGTTAGAGGGTGAAAACTCGAAACAACCTCCGAGCGGCCCCGTGGGTGGCACCAACACCTCCCACGGGACCAATGTAACTCGTAGGAACTGACCCCACAGCAGCGGGTCTCCCGGTATGAGAATACGACGATAATTTACATATTTCTAGACTTAGGCTTAAAAACATGGCGTTAGAGGCTGAGAACTCGAAACAGCCCACGAACGTCCCCGCGGGTGGTACCAACACCTCCCACGGGACCAATGTAACTCGTAGGAACTGACCCCGCAGCCGTGAGACTCCCAGCTATAGAATACGATGGTAATTTGCATATTTCTAGACATAAGCAAAACATGGCGTTGGAGGGTGAAAACTCAAAATAGCCACCGAACGTCCCCGTGGGTGGCACCAACACCTCCCACGGGACCAATGTAACTCGTAGGAACTGACCCCGCAGCCGCGGGACTCCCGATTAGAGAATACAACGATAATTTTCATATTTCTAGACTTAGAGTTAAAAACATGGCGTCAGAGGGTGAGAACTCGAAACAACCCCCGAACGTCCCCGTGGTTGGCACCAACACCTCCCACGGGACCAATGTAACTCGTAGGAACTGACCCTGCAGCCGCGGGACTCCCGGTTTGAGAATACGACGATAATTCGTATATTTCTATACTTAAGCTTAAAAACATGGCGTTAGAGGGTGAGAACTCGAAACAGCCGTCGAACGTCCCCGTGGGTGGCACCAACACCTCCCACGGGACCAATGTAACTCGTAGGAACTGACCCCACAGCAGCGGGTCTCCCGGTATGAGAAAACGATGATAATTTACTTATTTCTAGACTTAGGCTTAAAAACATGGCGTTAGAGGCTGAGAACTCGAAACAGCCCACGAACGCCCCAGTGGGTGGCACCAACACCTCCCACGGGACCAATGTAACTCGTAGGAACTGACCCCGCAGCCGCGGGACTCCCGGTTTTAGAATACAACGATAATTTTTATATTTCTAGACTTAGGGTTAAAAATATGGCGTTAGAGGGTGAGAACTCTAAGCAGCCCCCGAATGTCCCCGGGTTGGTACCAACACCTCCCACGGGACCAATGTAACTCGTTGGAACTGACCCCGCAGCCGCGAGACTCCCGGTTTGAGAATACGGCGATAATTTGTATATTTCTAGACTTATGGTTAAAAACATGGCGTTAGAGGGTGAGAACGCAAAACAGCCCCCGAACGTCCCCATGGGTGGCACCCACACCTCCCAGGGATCAATGTAACTCGTAGAAATTGACCCCGCAACCGCGGGACTCCCGGTTTTAGAATACGAAGGTAATTTGCATATTTCTAGACTTAGGCAAAACATGGCGTTAGAGGGTGAAAACTCGAAACAGCCCCCGAACGGCCCCGTGGGTGGTACCAATACCTCCACGGGACCAATGTAACTCGTAGGAACTGACCCTGCAGCCGCAGGACTCCCGGTTTGAGAATACGAAGGTAATTTGCATATTTTTAGACTTTGGCCTAAAAACATGACGTTAGAGGGTGAGAACTCGAAACAGCCTCCGAACGTCCCCGTGGGTGGTACCAACACCTCCCACGGGACCAATGTAACTCGTAGGAACTGACTCCGCAGCGGCGGGACTCCCGGTTTGAGAATACGACGATAATTTGCATATTTCTAGAATTAAGCAAAACATGGCATTGGGGGTGAAAGCTCGAAATAGCCACCGAACGTCCCTGTGGGTGGCACCAACACCTCCCACGGGACCAATGTAACTCATAGGAACTGACCCCGCAACCGCGGGACTCCCGGTTTTAGAATACGTAGGTAATTTGCATATTTCTAGACTTGGGCTTAAAAACATGGCGTTAGAGGGTGAGAACTCGAAACAGCCTCCGAACGTCCCCGTGGGTGGCTCCAGCACCTCCCATGGGACTAATGTGACACGTAGGAACTGACCCCGCAGCCGCGGGACTCCCAGTTTGAGAATACGAATGTAATTCGCAAATTTCTATACTTAGGCTTAAAAACATGGCGTTAGAGGGTGAGAATTTGAAACAACCCCCAAAGGTCCCCATGGGTGGCACCAACACCTCCCACGGGACCAATATAACTCGTAGGAACTGACCCCACAGCCACGGGACTCTTGTTTTGAGAATACGAAGGTAATTTGCATATTACTAGACTTAGGCAAAACATGGCGTTTGAGGGTGAAAACTCAAAATAACCTCCGAACGGCCCCGTGGGTGGCACCAACACCTCCCATGGGACCAATGTAACACGTAGGAACTGACCCTGCAGCCACGGGACTCCCGGTTTGAGAATACGAAGGTAATTTACATATTTTTAGACTTTGGCTTAAAAACATGGCGTTAGAGGGTGAGAACTCGAAACAACACCCGAACGTCCACGTGGTTGGCACAAACACCTCCCACGGGACCAATATAACTCGTAGGAACTGACCCCGCAGTCGCGGGACTCCCGGTTTGAGAATTCGACGGTAATTTGCATATTTCTATATTTAAACAAAACATGGCGTTGGAGGGTGAAAACTCGAAACAGCCACCGAATGTCCCCGTGGGTGGCACCAACACCTCCCACGGGACCAATGTAACTCACGGGAAATGACCCCGCAGCCGCGGGACTTTCGGTTTGAGAATACGAAGGTAATTTGTATATTTTTAGACTTTGGCTTAAAAACATGGCGTTAGAGGGTGAGAACTCGAAACAGCCCCCGAACGTCCCCGTGGGTGGCACCAACACCTCCCACGGGACCAATGTAACTCGTAGTAACTGACCCCGCACCATCGGGACTCTAGGTTGATAATATGACGGTAATTTACATAATATAGATTTAACCAAAACATGGCGTTGGGGGGTGAAAACTCGAAACAGCCACCGAACGTCCCCGTGGGTGGCACCAACACCTCCCACGGGACCAGTGTAACTCCTAGGAACTGATCCCGCAGCCGCGGGACTCCCGCTTTTAGAATACCTAGGTAATTTGTATATTTCTGGACTTAGGCTTAAAAACATGGCGTTAGAGGGTGAGAACTCGAAACAGCCCCCGAACGTCCCCGTGGGTGGCACCAACACCTCCCACGGGACCAATGTAACTCGTAGGAACTGACCCCGCAGCCGCGGAACTCCCGGTTTGAGAATACGAAGGTAATTTACATATTTCTAGACTTAGGCTTGAAAACATGGCGTTAGAGGGTGAGAACTCGAAACAGCCCCCGAACGTCCCAGTGGGTGGCACTAACACCTCCCACGGGACCAATGTAACTCGTAGGAACTGACCCGGAAACTGCGGGACTCTAGGTTGAGAATACGACGGTAATTTGCATATTATAGATTTAACCAAAACATGGCGTTGGGGGGTGAAAACTCGAAACAGCCCCCGAACGGCCCCGTGGGTGGTAACAACACCTCCCACGGGACCAATGTAACTCGTAGGAACTGACCCCGCAGCGGCGGGACTCCCGGTTTGAGAATACGACGGTAATTTGCATATTTCTAGAATTAAGCAAAACATGGCGTTGGGGGTGAAAACTCGAAACAGCCACCGAACGACCCCGTGGGTGGCACCAACACCTCCCACGGGACTAATGTAACTCATAGGAACTGACACCGCAGCCGCGGGACTTCCCGTTTTAGAATACGTAAGTAATTTGCATATTTCTAGACTTAGGCTTGAAAACATGGCGTTAGAGGGTGAGAACTCGAAACAGCCCTCGAACGTCCCCGTGGGTGGCTCCAACACCTCCCATGGGACTAATGTAACTCGTTGGAACTGACCCCGCAGCCGCGGGACCCCCAGTTTGAGAATACGAAGGTAATTCGCATATTTCTATACTTAGGCTTAAAAACATGGCGTTAGAGGGTGAGAATTTGAAACATCCCCCAAAGGTCCACGTGGGTGGCACCAACACCTCCCACGGGACCAATGTAACTCATAGGAACTGACCCCGCAACCATGGCACTCTCGGTTTGAGAATAAGAAGTTAATTTAAATATTACTAGACTTAGGCAAAACATGGCGTTTGAGGTTCACAACTCGAAATAGCCTCCGAACGGCCCCGTGGGTGGCACCAACACCTCCCACGGGACCAATGTAACTCGTAGGAACTGACCCCGCAGCCACGGGACTCCCGGTTTGAGAATACGAAGGTAATTTGTATATTTTTAGACTTTGTCTTAAAAACATGGCGTTAGAGGGTGAGAACTCGAAACAACACCCGAACATCCCCGTGGGTGGCACCAACACCTCCCACGGGACCAATGTAACTCGTAGGAACTGACCCCGCAGTCGCGGGACTCCCGATTTGAGAATTCGACGGAAATTTGCATATTTCTATATTTAAACAAAACATGGCGTTGGAGGGTGAAAACTCGAAACAGCCACCGAACGCCCCCGTGGGGGCACCAACACCTCCCACGGGACCAATGTAACTCATAGGAGTTGGCCCCGTAGCCGCGGGACTCCCGATTTGAGAATACGAAGGTAATTTGCATATTTTTAGACTTTGGCTTAAAAACATGGCGTTAGAGGGTGAGAACTCGAAACATCCCCCGAATGTCCCCGTGGGTGGCACCAACACGTCCCACGGGACCAATGTAACTCGTACGAACTGACCCCGCAGCCGCGGGACTCCCAGTTTTAGAATACGAAGGTAATTTACATATTTCTAGACTTAGGCTTAAAAACATGGTGTTAGAGGGTGAGAATTCGAAACAGCCCCCGAACGGCCCCGTGGGTGGAACCAACACCTCTCACGGGACCAATGTAACTCGTAGGAACTGACCACGCAGACGCAGGACTCCCGATTTGATAATACGAAGGTAATTTGCATATTTTTAGACTTTGGCTTAAGAACATGGCGTTAGAGGGTGAGAACTCGAAACAGCCCCCGAACGTCCCCGTGGGTGGCACCAACATATCCCAAGGGACCAATGTAACTCGTAGGAACTGACCCCGCAGCCGCGGGACTCCCGGTTTTGGAATACGAAGGTAATTTACATATTTCTAGACTTAGGCTTGAAAACATGGCGTTAGAGGGTGAGAACTCAAAATCGCCCCCGAACGTCCCCGTGGGTGGCACCAACACCTCCCACGGGACCATTGTAACTCGTAGCAGTTGACCCCGTAGCCGCGGGACTCCCGGTTTTAGAATATGAATGTAATTTACATATTTCTAGACTTAGGCTTAAAAACATGGCGTTAGAGGGTGAGAACTCGAAACAGCCCCCGAACGGCCCCGTGGGTGGCACCAACACCTCCCACGGGACCAATGTAACTCATAGGAACTGACTCCGCAATTGCGGGACTCCAGGTTTCAGAATACGAAGGTAATTTGCATATATTTAGATCTAAGCAAAACATGGCGTTAGAGGGTGAAAACTCGAAACAGCCTCCGAACGACCCCGTGGGTGGCACCAACACCACCCACGGGACTAATGTAAGTCGTAGGAACTGACCCCACAGCAGCGGGTCTCCCGGTATGAGAATACGACAATAATTTACATATTTCTAGACTTAGGCTTAAAAACATGGCGTTAGAGGCTGAGAACTCGAAACAGCCCAAGAGCGTCCCCGTGGGTGGCACCAACACCTCCCACGGGACCAATGTAACTCGTAGGAACTGACCCCGCAGCCGCGGGACTCCCGGCTATAGAATACGATGGTAATTTGCATATTTCTAGACCTAAGAAAAACATGGCGTTGGAGGGTGAAAACTTAAAATAGCCACTGAACGTCCCCGTGGGTGGCACCAACACCTCCCACGGGACCAATGTAACTCATAGGAACTGACCCCGCAGCCGCGGGACTCCCGGTTTGAGAATACAACGATAATTTGCATATTTCTAGACTTAGAGTTAAAAACAATGCTTTAGAGGGTGAGAACTCGAAACAGCCCCCGAACGTCCCCATGGTTGGCACCAACACCTCCCACGGGACCAATGTAACTCGTAGGAACTGACCCCACATCCGCGGGACTCCCGGTTTGAGAATATGACGATAATTTGTATATTTCTGTACTTAAGCTTAAAAACATGGCGTTAGAGGGTGAGAACTCGAAACAGACGCCGAACGTCCCCATGGGTGGCACCAACACCTCCCACGGGCCGACCCTGTAGCCGCGGGACTCCCGGTTTTAGAATACAACGATAATTTTTATATTTCTAGACTTAGGGTTAAAAACATGGCGTTAGAGGGTGAGAACTCTATACATCCCCCGAATGACCCCGCGGTTGGTACCAACACCTCCCACGGGACCAATGTAACTCATAGGAACTGACCCCGCTGTCGCGGGACTCCCGGTTTTAGAATACGAAGGTAATTTGCATATTTCTAGACTTAGGCAAAACATGGCGTTAGAGGGTGAAAACTCGAAACAGCCACCGAACGGCCCCGTGGGTGGCACCAACACCTCCCACGGGACCGAAGTAACTCGTAGGAACTGACCCCGCAGCCGCAGGACTCCCGGTTTGAGAATACGAAGGTAATTTGCATATTTTTAGACTTTGGCTTAAAAACATGGCGTTAGAGGGTGAGAACTCAAAACAGCCTCCGAACGTCCCCGTGGGTGGTACCAACACCTCCCACGGGACCAATGTAACTCGTAGGAACTGACCCCGCAGCGGCGCGACTCCCGGTTTGAGAATACGACGGTAATTTGCATAATTTTAGAATTAAGTAAAACATGGCGTTAGGGGGTGAAAACTCGAAACAGCCACCGAACGTCCCCGTGGGTGGCATCAACACCTCCCCCGGGACCAATGTAACTCATAGGAACTGACCCCGCAGCCGCGGGACTCCCGATTTTAGAATACGTAGGTAATTTGCATATTTCTAGACTTAGGGTTAAAAACATGGCGTTAGAGGGTGAGAACTCTAAACAGCCCCTGAATGTCCCCGTGGTTGGTAGCAACACCTCCCACGTGACCAATGTAACTCATAGGAACTGATCCCACAGCCGCGGGACCCCCAGTTTGAGAATACGAAGGTAATTCGCATATTTCTATACTTAGGCTTAAAAACATGGCGTTAGAGGGTGAGAATTTGAAACAGCACCCAAAGGTCCCCGTGGGTGGCACCAACACCTCCCACGGGACCATTGTAACTCGTAGGAACTGACCCCTCAGCCACGGGACTCTCGGTTTGAGAATACGAAGGTAATTTCCATATTACTAGACTTAGGCAAAACATGGCGTTTGAGGGTGAAAACTTGTAATAGCCTCCGAACGGCCCCGGGAGTGGCACCAACACCTCCCACGGGACCAATGTAACTCGTAGGAACTGACCCCGCAGCCACGGGACTCCCAGTTTGAGAATACGAAGGTAATTTGCATATTTTTAGACTTTGGCTTAAAAACATGGCGTTAGAGGGTGAGAAGTCGAAACAACACCCGAACGTCCCCGTGGGTGGCACCAACACCTCCCACGGGACCAATGTAACTCGTAGGAACTGACCTCGCAGTCGCGGGACTCCCGATTTGAGAATTCGACGGTAATTTGCATATTTCTATATTTAAACAAAACATGGCGTTAGAGGGTGAAAACTCGAAACAGCCACCGAACGTCCCCGTGGGGGCACCAACACCTCCCACGGGACCAATGTAACTCGTAGGAACTGACCCCGCAGCTGCGGGACTCCCGGTTTTGGAATACGAAGGTAATTTACATATTTCTAGACTTAGGCTTGAAAACATGGCGTTAGAGGGTGAGAACTCAAAATCGCCCCCGAACGTCCCCGTGGGTGGCACCAACACCTCCCACGGGACCATTGTAACTCGTAGCAGTTGACCCCGTAGCCGCGGGACTCCCGGTTTTAGAATATGAATGTAATTTACATATTTCTAGACTTAGGCTTAAAAACATGGCGTTAGAGGGTGAGAACTCGAAACAGCCCCCGAACGGCCCCGTGGGTGGCACCAACACCTCCCACGGGACCAATGTAACTCATAGGAACTGACTCCGCAATTGCGGGACTCCAGGTTTCAGAATACGAAGGTAATTTGCATATATTTAGAACTAAGCAAAACATGGCGTTAGAGGGTGAAAACTCGAAACAGCCTCTGAACGACCCCGTGGGTGGCACCAACACCACCCACGGGACCAATGTAAGTCGTAGGAACTGACCCCACAGCAGCGGGTCTCCCGGTATGAGAATACGACAATAATTTACATATTTCTAGACTTAGGCTTAAAAACATGGCGTTAGAGGCTGAGAACTCGAAATAGCCCAAGAGCGTCCCCGTGGGTGGCACCAACACCTCCCACGGGACCAATGTAACTCGTAGGAACTGACCCCGCAGCCGCGGGACTCCCGGCTATAGAATACGATGGTAATTTGCATATTTCTAGACCTAAGAAAAACATGGCGTTGGAGGGTGAAAACTTAAAATAGCCACTGAACGTCCCCGTGGGTGGCACCAACACCTCCCACGGGACCAATGTAACTCATAGGAACTGACCCCGCAGCCGCTGGACTCCCGGTTTGAGAATACAACGATAATTTGCATATTTCTAGACTTAGAGTTAAAAACAATGCTTTAGAGGGTGAGAACTCGAAACAGCCCCCGAACGTCCCCATGGTTGGCACCAACACCTCCCACGGGACCAATGTAACTCGTAGGAACTGACCCCACATCCGCGGGACTCCCGGTTTGAGAATAGGACGATAATTTGTATATTTCTATACTTAAGCTTAAAAACATGGCGTTAGAGGGTGAGAACTCGAAACAGACGCCGAACGTCCCCATGGGTGGCACCAACACCTCCCACGGGCCGACCCTGTAGCCGCGGGAACGATAATTTTTATATTTCTAGACTTAGGGTTAAAAACATGGCGTTAGAGGGTGAGAACTCTATACATCCCCCGAATGACCCCGCGGTTGGTACCAACACCTCCCACGGGACCAATGAAACTCATAGGAACTGACCCCGCTGCCGCGGGACTCCCGGTTTTAGAATACGAAGGTAATTTGCATATTTCTAGACTTAGGCAAAACATGGCGTTAGAGGGTGAAAACTCGAAACAGCCACCGAACGGCCCCGTGGGTGGCACCAACACCTCCCACGGGACCGAAGTAACTCGTAGGAACTGACCCCGCAGCCGCAGGACTCCCGGTTTGAGAATACGAAGGTAATTTGCATATTTTTAGACTTTGGCTTAAAAACATGGCGTTAGAGGGTGAGAACTCAAAACAGCCTCCGAACGTCCCCGTGGGTGGTACCAACACCTCCCACGGGACCAATGTAACTCGTAGGAACTGACCCCGCAGCGGCGCGACTCCCGGTTTGAGAATACGACGGTAATTTGCATAATTTTAGAATTAAGTAAAACATGGCGTTAGGGGGTGAAAACTCGAAACAGCCACCGAACGTCCCCGTGGGTGGCATCAACACCTCCCCCGGGACCAATGTAACTCATAGGAACTGACCCCGCAGCCGCGGGACTCCCGATTTTAGAATACGTAGGTAATTTTCATATTTCTAGACTTAGGGTTAAAAACATGGCGTTAGAGGGTGAGAACTCTAAACAGCCCCTGAATGTCCCCGTGGTTGGTAGCAACACCTCCCACGTGACCAATGTAACTCATAGGAACTGATCCCACAGCCGCGGGACCCCCAGTTTGAGAATACGAAGGTAATTCGCATATTTCTATACTTAGGCTTAAAAACATGGCGTTAGAGGGTGAGAATTTGAAACAGCACCCAAAGGTCCCCGTGGGTGGCACCAACACCTCCCACGGGACCATTGTAACTCGTAGGAACTGACCCCTCAGCCACGGGACTCTCGGTTTGAGAATACGAAGGTAATTTCCATATTACTAGACTTAGGCAAAACATGGCGTTTGAGGGTGAAAACTTGTAATAGCCTCCGAACGGCCCCGGGAGTGGCACCAACACCTCCCACGGGACCAATGTAACTCGTAGGAACTGACCCCGCAGCCACGGGACTCCCAGTTTGAGAATACGAAGGTAATTTGCATATTTTTAGACTTTGGCTTAAAAACATGGCGTTAGAGGGTGAGAAGTCGAAACAACACCCGAACGTCCCCGTGGGTGGCACCAACACCTCCCACGGGACCAATGTAACTCGTAGGAACTGACCTCGCAGTCGCGGGACTCCCGATTTGAGAATTCGACGGTAATTTGCATATTTCTATATTTAAACAAAACATGGCGTTAGAGGGTGAAAACTCGAAACAGCCACCGAACGTCCCCGTGGGGGCACCAACACCTCCCACGGGACCAATGTAACTCGTAGTAACTGACCCCGCAGCCGCGGGACTCCCGGTTTTGGAATACAAAGGTAATTTACATATTTCTAGACTTAGGCTTGAAAACATGGCGTTAGAGGGTGAGAACTCAAAATCGCCCCCGAACGTCCCCGTGGGTGGCACCAACACCTCCCACGGGACCATTGTAACTCGTAGCAGTTGACCCCGTAGCCGCGGGACTCCCGGTTTTAGAATATGAATGTAATTTACATATTTCTAGACTTAGGCTTAAAAACATGGCGTTAGAGGGTGAGAACTCGAAACAGCCCCCGAACGGCTCCGTGGGTGGCACCAACACCTCCCCATGGGACCAATGTAACTCATAGGAACTGACTCCGCAATTGCGGGACTCCAGGTTTCAGAATACGAAGGTAATTTGCATATATTTAGAACTAAGCAAAACATGGCGTTAGAGGGTGAAAACTCGAAACAGCCTCCGAACGACCCCGTGGGTGGCACCAACACCACCCACGGGACCAATGTAAGTCGTAGGAACTGACCCCACAGCAGCGGGTCTCCCTGTATGAGAATACGACAATAATTTACATATTTCTAGACTTAGGCTTAAAAACATGGCGTTAGAGGCTGAGAACTCGAAACAGCCCAAGAGCGTCCCCGTGGGTGGCACCAACACCTCCCACGGGACCAATGTAACTCGTAGGAACTGACCCCGCAGCCGCGGGACTCCCGGCTATAGAATACGATGGTAATTTGCATATTTCTAGACCTAAGAAAAACATGGCGTTGGAGGGTGAAAACTTAAAATAGCCACTGAACGTCCCCGTGGGTGGCACCAACACCTCCCACGGGACCAATGTAACTCATAGGAACTGACCCCGCAGCCGCGGGACTCCCGGTTTGAGAATACAACGATAATTTGCATATTTCTAGACTTAGAGTTAAAAACAATGCTTTAGAGGGTGAGAACTGGAAACAGCCCCCGAACGTCCCCATGGTTGGCACCAACACCTCCCACGGGACCAATGTAACTCGTAGGAACTGACCCCACATCCGCGGGACTCCCGGTTTGAGAATACGACGATAATTTGTATATTTCTATACTTAAGCTTAAAAACATGGCGTTAGAGGGTGAGAACTCGAAACAGACGCCGAACGTCCCCATGGGTGGCACCAACACCTCCCACGGGCCGACCCTGTAGCCGCGGGACTCCCGATTTTAGAATACAACGATAATTTTTATATTTCTAGACTTAGGGTTAAAAACACGGCGTTAGAGGGTGAGAACTCTATACATCCCCCGAATGACCCCGCGGTTGGTACCAACACCTCCCACGGGACCAATGTAACTCATAGGAACTGACCCCGCTGCCGCGGGACTCCCGGTTTTAGAATACGAAGGTAATTTGCATATTTCTAGACTTAGGCAAAACATGGCGTTAGAGGGTGAAAACTCGAAACAGCCACCGAACGGCCCCGTGAGTGGCACCAACACCTCCCACGGGACCGAAGTAACTCGTAGGAACTGACCCCGCAGCCGTAGGACTCCCGGTTTGAGAATACGAAGGTAATTTGCATATTTTTAGACTTTGGCTTAAAAACATGGCGTTAGAGGGTGAGAACTCAAAACAGCCTCCGAACGTCCCCGTGGGTGGTACCAACACCTCCCACGGGACCAATGTAACTCGTAGGAACTGACCCCGCAGCGGCGCGACTCCCGGTTTGAGAATACGACGGTAATTTGCATATTTTTAGAATTAAGTAAAACATGGCGTTAGGGTGTGAAAACTCGAAACAGCCACCGAACGTCCCCGTGGGTGGCATCAACACCTCCCCCGGGACCAATGTAACTCATAGGAACTGACCCCGCAGCCGCGGGACTCCCGGTTTTAGAATACACAGGTAATTTGCATATTTCTAGACTTAGGGTTAAAAACATGGCGTTAGAGGGTGAGAACTCTAAACAGCCCCTGAATGTCCCCGTGGTTGGTAGCAACACCTCCCACGTGACCAATGTAACTCATAGGAACTGATCCCACAGCCGCGGGACCCCCAGTTTGAGAATACGAAGGTAATTCGCATATTTCTATACTTAGGCTTAAAAACATGGCGTTAGAGGGTGAGAATTTGAAACAGCACCCAAATGTCCCCGTGGGTGGCACCAACACCTCCCACGGGACCATTGTAACTCGTAGGAACTGACCCCTCAGCCACGGGACTCTCGGTTTGAGAATACGAAGGTAATTTCCATATTACTAGACTTAGGGAAAACATGGCGTTTGAGGGTGAAAACTTGTAATAGCCTCCGAACGGCCCCGGGAGTGGCACCAACACCTCCCACGGGACCAATGTAACTCGTAGGAACTGACCCCGCAGCCACGGGACTCCCAGTTTGAGAATACGAAGGTAATTTGCATATTTTTAGACTTTGGCTTAAAAACATGGCGTTAGAGGGTGAGAAGTCGAAACAACACCCGAACGTCCCCGTGGGTGGCACCAACACCTCCCACGGGACCAATGTAACTCGTAGGAACTGACCTCGCAGTCGCGGGACTCCCGATTTGAGAATTCGACGGTAATTTGCATATTTCTATATTTAAACAAAACATGGCGTTAGAGGGTGAAAACTCGAAACAACCACCGAACGTCCCCGTGGGGGCACCAACACCTCCCACGGGACCAATGTAACTCATAGGAACTGACCCCGCAGCCGTGTAACTCCCGGTTTGAGAATACGAAGGTAATTTGAATATTTTTAGACTTTGGATTAAAAACATGGCGTTAGAGGGCGAGAACTCGAAACATCCCCCGAACGTCCCCGTGGGTGGCACCAACACGTCCCACGGGACCAATGTAACTCGTAGGAACTGACCCCGTAGCCTCGGGACTCCCAGTTTTAGAATACGAAGGTAATTTGCATATTTCTAGACTTTGGATTAAAAACATGGCGTTTGAGGGTGAGAACTCGAAACAACACCCGAACGGCCCCGTGGGTGGCACCAACACCTCTCACGGGACCAATGTAACTCGTAGGAACTGACCACGCAGACGCGGGACTCCCGGTTTGATATTGCATATTTTTAGACTTTGGGTTAAGAACATGGCGTTAGAGAGTGAGAACTCGAAACAGCCCCCGAACGTCCCCGTGGGTGGCACCAACACATCCCAAGGGACCAATGTAACTCATTGGAACTTACCCCGCAGCCGCGGGACTCCCGGTTTGGGAATACGAAGGTAATTTACATATTTCTAGAATTAGGCTTGAAAACATGGCGTTAGAGGGTGAGAACTCAAAACCGCCCCCGAACTTCCCCGTGGGTGGCACCAACACCTCCCACGGGACCAATGTAACTCGTAGGAGTTGACCCCGCAGCCGCGGGACTCCCAGTTTGAGAATACGAAGGTAATTTGCATATTCCTAGACTTAGGCTTAAAAACATGGCGTTAGAGGGTGAGAACTCAAAACAGCCCCCGAACGGCCCCGTGGGTGGCACCAACACCTCCCACGGGACCAATATAACTCGTAGGAACGGACTCCGCAATCGCGGGACTCCCGGTTTGAGAATACGAAGGTAATTTGAATATATTTAGAACTAAGCAAAACATGGCGTTAGAGGGTGAAAACTCGAAACAACCTCCGAACGGCCCCGTGGGTGGCACCAACACCTCCTACGGGACCAATGTAACTCGTAGGAACTGACCCCACAGCAGCGGGTCTCCCGGTATGAGAATACGACGTTAATTTACATATTTCTAGCCTTAGGCTTAAAACCATGGCGTTAGAGGCTGAGAACTCGAAACAGCCCACGAACCTCCCCGTGGGTGGCACCAACACCTCCCACGGGACCAATGTAACTCGTAGGAACTGACCCCACAGCCGCAGGACTCCCGGCTATAGAATACGATGGTAATTTGCATATTTCTAGACATAAGCAAAACATGGCGTTGGAGGGTGAAAACTCAAAACAGCCACCGAACTTCCCCGTGGGTGGCACCAACACCTCCCACGGGACCAATGTAACTCGTAGGAACTGACCCCGCAGCCGCGGGACTCCTGGTTTTAGAATACAACGATAATTTTTATATTTCTATACTTAGGGTTAAAAACATGGCGTTAGAGGGTGAGAACTCTAAGCAGCCCCCGAATGTCCCCGGGGTTAGTACCAACACCTCCCACGGGACCAATGTAACTCGTAGGAATTGACCCCGCAGCCGCGGGACTCTCGGTTTGAGAATACGACGATAATTTGTATATTTCTAGGCTTAAGCTTAAAAACATTGCATTAGAGGGTGAGAACGCAAAACAGCCCCCGAAAGTCCCCATGGGTGGCACCCACACCTCCCACGGGATCAATGTAACTCGTAGAAATTGACCCCGCAACTGCAGGACTCCCGGTTTTAGAATACGTAGGTAATTTGCATATTTCTAGAATTAGGCAAAACATGGCGTTAGATGGTGAAAACTCGAAACAGCCTCCGAATGGCCCCGTGGGTGGCACTAACACCTCCCACGGGACCAATGTAACTCGTAGGAACTGACCTTGCAGCCGCAGGACTCCCGGTTTGAGAATACGAAGGTAATTTGCATATTTTTAGACTTCGGCCTAAAAACATGGCGTTAGAGGGTGAGAACTCGAAACAGCCTCCGAACGTCCCCGTGGGTGGTACCAACACCTCCCAAGGGACCAATCTAACTCGTAGGAACTGACCCCGCAGCGGCGGGACTCCCGATTTGAGAATACGATGATAATTTGCATATTTCTAGAATTAAGCAAAACGTGGCGTTGATGGGTGAAAACTCGAAACATCCACTGAACGTCCCTGTGGGTGGCACCAACACCTCCCACGGGACCAATGTAACTCATAGGAACTGACCCCGCAGCCGCGGGACTACCGATTTTAGAATACGTAGGTAATTTGCATATTTCTAGACTTGGGCTTAAAAACATGGCGTTAGAGGGTGAGAACTCGAAACAGCCCCCGAACGTCCCCGTGGGTGGCTCCAACACCTCCCATGGGACTAATGTGACACGTAGGAACTGACCCCGCAGCCGCGGGACTCCCAGTTTGAGAATACGAATGTAATTCGCAAATTTCTATACTTAGGATTAAAAACATGGCGTTAGAGGGTGAGAATTTGAAACAACCCCCAAAGGTCCCCATGGGTGGCACCAACACCTCCCACGGGACCAATATATCTCATAGGAACTGACCCCGCAGCCACGGGACTCTCGGTTTGAGAATACGAAGGTAGTTTGCATATTACTAGACTTAGGCAAAACATGGCGTTTGAGGGTGAAAACTCGAAACAGCCACCGAATGTCCCCGTGGGTGGCACCAACACCTCCCACGGGACCAATGTAACTCGTAGGAAATGACCCCGCAGCCGCGAGAATCCCGGTTTGAGAATACGAAGGTAATTTGCATATTTCTAGACTTAGGCAAAACATGGCGTTAGATGGTGAAAACTCGAAACAGCCTCCGAACGGCCCCGTGGGTGGCACTAACACCTCCCACGGGACCAATGTAACTCGTAGGAACTGACCCTGCAGCCGCGGGACTCTGGGTTGAGAATACGACGGTAATTTGCATATTATAGATTTAACCAAAACATGGCGTTGGGGGGTGAAAACTCGAAACATCCACCGAACGTCCCCGTGGGTGGCACCAACACCTCCCACGGGACCAATGTAACTCCTAGGAACTGATCCCGCAGCCGCGGGACTCCCGCTTTGAGAATACCTAGGTAATTTGTATATTTCTGGACTTAGGCTTAAAAACATGGCGTTAGAGGGTGAGAACTCGAATCATCCCCCGAACGTCCCCGTGGGTGGCACCAACACCTCCCACGGGACCAATGTAACTCGTAGGAACTGACCCCGCAACCGCGGGACTCCTGGTTTGATAATACGACGATAATTTGTATATTTCTAGATTTAAGCAAAACATGGCGTTGGAGGGTGAAAACTTGAAACAGCCACCAAAAGTCCTTGTGGGTGGCACCAACACCTCCCACGGGACAAATGTAACTCGTAGGAACTGAACCCGCAGCCACGAGAATCCCGATTTGAGAATACTTAGGTAATTTGCATATTTCTAGACTTAGGCTTAAAAACATGGCGTTAAAGGGTGAGAATTCGAAACAGCCCCCGAACGTCCCCGTGGGTGGCACCAACACCTCCCACGGGGCCAATGTAACTCGTAGGAACTGACCCCACAGCCACGGGACTCCCGGTTTGAGAATACGAAGGTAATTTGCATATTTCTAAACTAAAGCTTAAAAACATGGCGTTAAAGGGTGAGAATTCGAAACAGGCCCCGAACGACCCCGTGGGTGGCACCAACACCTCCCACGGGACCAATGTAACTCGTAGGAACTGACCACGCAGCCGCGGGACTCCCGGTTTATGAATACGATGATAATTTTCATATTTCTAGACTTAAGTAAAACATGGCGTTGGAGGGTGAAAACTCGAAACAGCCACCGAACGTCCCCGTGGGTGGCACCAACACTCCCACGGGACCAATGTAACTCGTAGGAACTGACCCCGCAGTCGCGGGACTCCCGATTTGAGAATACGAAGGTAATTTTCATATTTCTAGACTTAGGCTTAAAAACATGGCGTTAGAGGGTAAGAATTCGAAACAGCCCCCGAACGGCCCCGTGGGTGGCACCAACACCTCCCACGAGACCAATGTAACTCGTAGGAACTGACCCCGCAACTGCAGGAGTCTGGGTTGTGAATACGACGGTAATTTGCATATTATAGATTTAACCAAAACATGGCGTTGGGGGGTGAAAACTCGAAACATCCACCGAACGTCCCCGTGGGTGGCACCAACACCTCCCACGGGACCAATGTAACTCCTAGGAACTGATCCCGCAGCCGCGGGACTCCCGCTTTGAGAATACCTACGTAATTTGTATATTTCTGGACTTAGGCTTAAAAACATGGCGTTAGAGGGTGAGAACTCGAATCATCCCCCGAACGTCCATGTGGTGGCACCAACACCTCCCACGGGACCAATGTAACTCGTAGGAACTGACCCCGCAACCGCGGGACTCCCGGTTTGATAATACGACGACAATTTGTATATTTCTAGATTTAAGCAAAACATGGCGTTGGAGGGTGAAAACTTGAAACAGCCACCAAACGTCCCTGTGGGTGGCACCAACACCTCCCACGGGACAAATCTAACTCGTAGGAACTGAACCCGCAGCCACGAGAATCCCGGTTTGAGAATACTTAGGTAATTTGCATATTTCTGGACTTAGGCTTAAAAACATGGTGTTAGAGGGCGAGAACTCGAAACAGCCCCCGGACGTCCCCGTGGGTGGCACCAACACCTCCCACGGGACCAATGTAACTCGTAGGAACTGACCCCGCAGCCGCGGGACTCCCGGTTTGAGAATACGAAGGTAATTTGCATATTTCTAGACTAAAGCTTAAAAACATGGCGTTAAAGGGTGAGAATTCGAAATAGCCCCCGAACGACCCCGTGGGTGGCACCAACACCTCCCACGGGACCAATGTAACTCGTAGGAACTGACCACGCAGCCGCGGGACTCCCGATTTGTGAATACAATGACAATTTTCATATTTCTAGACTTAAGTAAAACATGGCGTTGGAGGGTGAAAACTCGAAACAGCCACGGAACGTCCCCGTGGGTGGCACCAACACTCCCACGGGACCAATGTAACTCGTAGGAACTGACCCCGCAATCGCGGGACTCCCGGTTTGAGAATACGAAGCTAATTTTCATATTTCTAGACTTAGGGTTAAAAACATGGCGTTAGAGGGTAAGAATTCGAAACAGCCCCCGAACGGCCCCGTGGGTGACACCAACACCTCTCACGGGACCAATGCAACTCGTAGGAACTGACCACGCAGACTCGGGACACCCAGTTTGATAATACGAAGGTAATTTGCATATTTTTAGACTTTGGCTTAAAAACATGGCGTTAGAGAGTGAGAACTCGAAACAGCCCCCGAACGTCCCCGTGGGTGGCACCAACACATCCCACGGGACCAATGTAACTCGTAGGAACGGACCCCGCAGCCGCGGGACTCCCGGTTTTGGAATATGAAGGTAATTTACATATTTCTAGACTTAGGCTTGAAAACATGGCGTTAGAGGGTGAGAACTCAAAACCGCCCCCGAATTTCCCCGTGGGCGGCACTAACACCTCCCACGGGACCATTGTAACTCGTAGGAGTTGACCCCGCAGTCGCGGGACTCCCGATTTGAGAATATTAATGTAATTTGCATATTTCTAGACTTAGGCTTAAAAACATGGAGTTAGAGGGTGAGAACTCGAAACAGCCCCCGAACGGCCCCGTGGGTGGCACCAACACCTCCCACGGGACCAATGTAACTC
Organism: Sambucus nigra; assembly: GCA_949130495.1. Classification (NCBI taxonomy): domain Eukaryota; kingdom Viridiplantae; phylum Streptophyta; class Magnoliopsida; order Dipsacales; family Adoxaceae; genus Sambucus; species Sambucus nigra. The sequence goes on from OX422212.1 coordinate 34,925,056, forward strand.
GTAGGAACTGACTCCACAATCGCGGGACTCCCGGTTTGAGAATACGAAGGTAATTTGCATATATTTAGAACTAAGCAAAACATGGCGTTAGAGGGTCAAAACTCGAAACAACCTCCGAACGGCCCCGTGGGTGGCACCAACACCTCCCACGGGACCAATGTAACTCGTAGGAACTGACCCCACAACAGCGGGTCTCCCGGTATGAGAATACGATGATAATTTACATATTTCTAGACTTAGGCTTAAAAACATGGCGTTAGAGGCTGAGAACTCGAAACAGCCCATGAACGTCCCCGAGGGTGGCACCAACACCTCCCACGGGACCAATGTAACTTGTAGGAACTGACCCCGCAGCCACAGGACTCCCGGCTATAGAATACGATGGTAATTTGCATATTTCTAGACATAAGCAAAACATGGCTATGGAGGGTGAAAACTCAAAACAGCCACCAAACGTCCCTGTGGGTGGTACCAACACCTCCCACGGGACCAATGTAACTCGTTGGAACTGACCCTGCAGCCGCGGGACTCCCGATTTGAGAATACAATGATAATTTTCATATTTCTAGACTTAGAGTTAAAAACATGGCGTTAGAGGGTGAGAACTCGAAACAGCCCCCGAACGTCCCCACGTGGTTGGCACCAACACCTCCCACGGGACCAATGTAACTCATAGCAACTGAACCCGTAGCCGCGGGACTCCCGGTTTGAGAATACGACGATAATTTGTATATTTCTATACTTAAGCTTAAAAACATGGCGTTAGAGGGTGAGAACTCGAAACAGCCGTCGAACGTCCCCGTGGGTGGCACCAACATCTCCCACGGGACCAATGTAACTCATAGGAACTGACCCCGCAGCCGCGGGACTCCCGATTTTAGAATACAACGATAATTTTTATATTTCTAGACTTAGGGTTAAAAACATGGCGTTAGAGGGTGAGAACTCTAAGCAGCCCCCGAATGTCCCCGAGGTTGGTACCAACACCTCCCACGGGACCAATGTAACTCGTAGGAACTGACCCCGCAGCCGCGGGACTCCCTGTTTGAGAATACGACGATAATTTGTATATTTCTATACTTAAGCTTATAAACATGGCGTTAGAGGGTGAGAACGCAAAACAGCCCCCGAACGTCCCAATGGGTGGCCCCCACACCTCCCACGGGATCAATGTAACTCATAGAAATTGACCCCGCAACCGCGGGACTCCCGATTTTAGAATACGAAGGTAATTTGCATATTTCTAGACTTAGGCAAAACATGGCGTTAGAGGGTGAAAACTCGAAACTACCCCCGAACGGCCCCGTGGGTGGCACCAATACCTCCCACGGGACCAATGTAACTCGTAGGAACTGACCCTGCAGCCGCAGGACTCCCGATTTGAGAATACGAAGGTAATTTGCATATTTTTAGACTTTGGCCTAAAAACATGGCTTTAGAGGGCGAGAACTCGAAACGGCCTCCAAACGTCCCCGTGGGTGGTACCAACACCTCCCACGGGACCAATGTAACTCGTAGGAGCTGACCCCGCAGCGGCGGGACTCCCGGTTTGAGAATACAACGATAATTTGTATATTTCTATACTTAAGCTTAAAAACATGGCGTTAGAGGGTGAGAACTCGAAACAACCGCCGAACGTCCCCGTGGGTGGCACCAACACCTCCCACGGGACCAATGTAACTCGTAGGAACTGACCCCGCAGCCGCGAGACTCCCGGTTTTAGAAACGTAGGTAATTTGCATATTTCTTGACTTGGGCTTAAAAACATGGCGTTAGAGGGTGAGAACTCGAAATAGCCCCCGAACGTCCCCGTGGGTGGCTCCAACACCTCCCACGGGACTAATGTGACACGTAGGAACTGACCCCGCAGCCGCGGGACTCCCTGTTTGAGAATACGAATGTAATTTGCAAATTTCTATACTTAGGCTTAAAAACATGGCGTTAGAGAGTGAGAATTTGAAACAACCCCCAAAGGTCCCCATGGGTGGCACCAACACCTCCCACGGGACCAATATAACTCGTAGGAACTGATCCCGTAGCCACGGGACTCTCGGTTTGAGAATACGAAGGTAATTTGCAAATTACTAGACTTAGGCAAAACATGGCGTTTGAGGGTGAAAACTCGAAATAACCTCCGAACGGCCCCGTGGGTGGCACCAAGACCTCCCACGGGACTAATGTAACACGTAGGAACTGACCCCGCAGCCACGGGACTCCCGGTTTGAGAATACGAAGGTAATTTGCATATTTTTAGACTTTGGCTTAAAAACATGGCGTTAGAGGGTGAGAACTCGAAACAACACCCGAACGTCCCCGTGGGTGGCACCAACACCTCCCACGGGACCAATGTAACTGGTAGGAACTAACCCCGCAGTCGTGGGACTCCCGGTTTGAGAATTCGACAGTAATTTGCGTATTTCTATATTTAAACAAAACATGGCGTTGGAGGGTGAAAACTCGAAACAGCCACCGAATGTCCCCGTGGGTGGCACCAACACCTCCCACGGGACCAATGTAACTCACAGGAAATGACCCCGCAGTCGCGGGACTCTCGGTTTGAGAATACGAAGGTAATTTGCATATTTTTAGACTTTGGCTTAAAAACATGGCGTTAGAGGGTGAGAACTCGAAATAGCCCCCGAACATCCCCGTGGGTGGCACCAACACCTCCCACGGGACCAATGTAACTCGTAGGAACTGACCCCGCAACTGCGGGACTCTAGGTTGAGAATACGACGGTAATTTGCATATTATGGATTTAACCAAAACATGGCGTTGGGGGGTGAAAACTCGAAACATCCACCGAACGTCCCCGTGGGTGGCACCAACACCTCCCACGGGACCAATGTAACTCGTAGGAACTGATCCCACAACAGCGGGTCTCCCGGTATGAGAATACGATGATAATTTACATATTTCTAGACTTAGGCTTAAAAACATGGCGTTTGAGGGTGACAACTCGAAACAGCCCCCGAACGTCCCCGTGGGTGGCACCAACACCTCGCACAGGACCAATGTAACTCGTAGGAACTGACTCCGTAGCAGCGGGACTCCCGGTTTGAGAATACGAAGGTAATTTGCATATTTTTAGACATAGGAAACACATGGCGTTTGAGGATGAAAACTCGAAACAGCCCCCGAACGGCCCCGTGGGTGGCACCAACACCTCCCACGGGACCAATGTAACTCGTAGGAATTGACCCCGCAGCCGCGGGACTCCCGGTTTGAGAATATGATGGTAATTTGCATATTTTTAGACTTTGGTTTAAAAACATGGCGTTAGAGGGTGAGAACTCGAAACAACCCCCGAACGTCCCCGTGGGTGGCACCAACACCTCCCACGGAACCAATGTAACTCGTAGGAACTGACCCCGCAGCCGCGGGACTCCCGGTTTGAGAATACGACGATAATTTGTATATTTCTAGACTTAAGCTTAAAAACATCGCGTTAGAGGGTGAGAACGCAAAACAGCCCCCGAACGTCCCCATGGGTGGCACCCACACCTCCCACGGGATCAATGTAACTCGTAGAAATTGACCCCGCAACCGCGGGACTCCCGGTTTTATAATACGAAGGTAATTTGCATATTTCTAGACTTAGGCAAAACATGGCGTTAGAGGGCGAAAACTTGAAACTGCCCCTGAACGGCCACGTGGGTGGCACCAACACCTCCCACGGGACCAATGTAACTCGTAGGAACTGACCCTGCTGCCGCAGGACTCCCGGTTTGAGGATACGAAGGTAATTTGCATATTTTTAGACTTTGGCCTAAAAACATGGCGTTAGAGGGTGAGAACTCGAAACAGTCTCCGAACGTCCCCGTGGGTGGTACCAACACCTCCCACGGGACTAATGTAACTTGTAGGAACTGACCCCGCAGTGGCGGGACTCCCGGTTTGAGAATATGACGATAATTTGCATATTTCTAGAATTAAGCAAAACATGGCATTGGGGGGTGAAACTCGAAACAGCCACCGAACGTCCCTATGTGTGCCACCAACACCTCCCACGGGACCAATGTAACTCATAGGAACTGACCCCGCAGCCGCGAGACTCCCGATTTTAGAATACGTAGGTAATTTGCATATTTCTAGACTAGGGCTTAAAAACATGGCGTTAGAGGGTGAGAACTCGAAACAGCCCCCAAACGTCCCCGTGGGTGGATCCAACACCTCCTATGGGACTAATGTGAGACGTAGGAACTGACCCCGCAGCCGCGGGGCTCCCAGTTTGAGAATACGAATGTAATTCGCGAATTTCTATACTTAGGCTTAAAAACATGGCGTTGGAGGGTGAGAATTTGAAACAACCCCCAAAGGTCCCCATGGGTGGCACTAACACCTCCCACGGGACCAATATAACTCGTAGGAACTGACCCTGCAGCCACGGGACTCTCGGTTTGAGAATACGAAGGTAATTTTCATATTACTAGACTTAGGCAAAACATGGTGTTTGAGGGTGAAAACTCGAAATAACCTCCGAACGGCCCCGTGGGTGGCACCAACACCTCCCACGGGACCAATGTAACACGTAGGAACTGACCCCGCAGCCACGGGACTCCCGGTTTCAGAATACGAAGGTAATTTGCATATTTTTAGACTTTGGCTTAAAAACATGGCGTTAGAGGGTGAGAACTCGAAACAACACCCGAACGTCCCCGTGGGTGGCACCAACACCTCCCACGGGACCAATGTAACTCGTAGGAACTAACCCCGCAGTCGCAAGACTCCCGGTTTGAGAATTCGACAGTAATTTGCATATTTCGATATTTAAACAAAACATGGCGTTGGAGGGTGAAAACTCGAAACAGCCACCGAATGTCCCCGTGGGTGGCACCAACACCTCCCACGGGACCAATGTAACTCACAGGAAATGACCCCGCAGTCGCGGGACTGCCGGTTTGAGAATACGAAGGTAATTTGCATATTTTTAGACTTTGGCTTAAAAACATGGCGTTAGAGGGTGAGAACTCGAAACAGCCCTCGAACGTCCCCGTGGGTGGCACCACACCTCCCATGGGACCAATGTAACTCGTAGGAACTGACCCCGCAACTGCGGGACTCTAGGTTGAGAATACAACGGTAATTTGAATATTATAGATTTAACCAAAACATGGCGTTGGGGGGTGAAAACTCGAAACAGCCACCGAACATCCCCGTGGGTGGCACCAACACCTCCCACGGGACCAATGTAACTCCTAGGAACTGATCCCGCAGCCGCGGGACTCCCGCTTTGAGCATACCTAGGTAATTTGTATATTTCTGGACGTAGGCTTAAAAACATGGCGTTAGATGGTGAGAACTCGAAACAGCCCCCAAACGTCCCCGTGGGTGGCACCAACACCTCCCACAGGACCAATGTAACTCGTAGGAACTGACTCCGTAGCCACGGGACTCCCGGTTTGAGAATACGAAGGTAATTTGTATATTTTTAGACTTTGGCTTAAAAACATGGCGTTTGAAGATGAAAACTCGAAATAGCCCCCTAACGGCCCCGTGGGTGGCACCAACACCTCCCACGGGACAAATGTAACTCGTAGGAACTGACCCCGCAGGCGCGTGACTCCCGGTTTGAGAATATGATGGTAATTTTGCATATTTTTAGACTTTGGCTTAAAAACATGGCGTTAGAGGGTGAGAACTCGAAACAGCCCCCGAACGTCCCCGTGGGTGGCTCCAACACCTCCCACGGGACCAATGTAACTCGTAGGAACTGACCCCGCAGCTGCGGGACTCCAGGTTTGATAATACAACGGTAATTTGCATATTTTTAGACTTAGGGTTAAAAACATGGCGTTAGAGGGTGAGAATTCGAAACAGCCCCCGAACGTCCCCGTGGGTGGCACCAACACATCCCACAGGACCAATGTAACTCGTAGGAACTGACCCCGCAGCCGCGGGACTCCCGGTTTGGGAATACGAAGGTAATCTACATATTTCTAGACTTAGGCTTGAAAACATGGCGTTAGAGGGTGAGAACTCAAAACCGCCCCCGAACTTCCCCGTGGGTGGCACCAACACCTCCCACGGGACCAATATAACTCGCAGGAGTTGACCCCGCAGCCGCGGGACTCCCGGTTTGAGAATATGAATGTAATTTTTATATTTCTAGACTTAGGCTTAAAAACATGGCGTTAGAGGGTGAGAACTCGAAACAGCCCCCGAACGGCCCCGTGGGTGGAACCAACACCTCCCACGGGACCAATGTAACTCGCAGGAACTGACTCGGCAATCGTGGAACTCCCGGTGTTAGAATACGAAGGTAATTTGCATATATTTAGATCTAAGCAAAACATGGCGTTAGAGAGTGAAAACTCGAAACAACCTCCGAGCGGCCCCGTGGATGGCACCAACACCTCCCACGGGACCAATGTAACTCGTAGGAACTGACCCCACAGCAGCGGGTCTCCCGGTATGAGAATACGACGTTAATTTACATATTTCTAGCCTTAGGCTTAAAAACATGGCGTTAGAGGCTGAGAACTCAAAACAGCCACCGAACATCCCCGTGGGTGGCACCAACACCTCCCACGGGAACAATGTAAGTCGTAGGAACTGACCCCGCAGCCGCGGGACTCCCGATTTGAGAATACAACGATAATTTGTATATTTCTATACATAAGCTTAAAAACATGGCGTTAGAGGGTGAGAACTCGAAACAGCCGTCGAACGTCCCCGTGGGTGGCACCAACACCTTCCACGGGACCAATGTAACTCGTAGGAACTGACCCCGCAGCCGCGGGACTCCCGGTTTTAGAATACAACGGTAATTTTTATATTTCTAGACTTATGGTTAAAAACATGGCGTTAGAGGGTGAGAACTCTAAGCAGCCTCCGAATGTCCCCGGGGTTGGTACCAACACCTCCCACGGGCCCAATGTAACTCGTAGGAACTGACCCCGCAGCCGCGAGACTCCCGGTTTGAGAATACGACGATAATTTGTATATTTCTAGACTTAAGCTTAAAAACATGGCGTTAGAGGGTGAGAACGCAAAACAGCCCCCGAACGTCCCCATGGGTGGCACCCACACCTCCCACGGGATCAATGTAACTCGTAGAAATTGACCCCGCAACCGCGGGACTCCCGGTTTTAGAATACGAAGGTAATTTGCATATTTCTAGACTTAGGCAAAACATGGCGTTAGAGGGTGAAAACTCGAAACAGCCCCCGAACGGCCCCGTGGGTGGTACCAATGCCTCCACGGGACCAATGTAACTCGTAGGAACTAACCCTGCAGCCGCAGGACTTCCGGTTTGAGAATACGAAGGTAATTTGCATATTTTTAGACTTTGGCCTAAAAACATGGCGTTAGAGGGTGAGAACTCGAAACAGCCTCCGAACGTCCCCGTGGGTGGTACCAACACCTCCCACGGGACCAATGTAACTCGTAGGAACTGACTCCGCAGCGGCGGGACTCCCGGTTTGAGAATACGACCATAATTTGCATATTTCTAGAATTAAGCAAAACATGGCGTTGGGGGTGAAAACTCGAAATAGCCACCGAACGTCCCTGTGGGTGGCACCAACACCTCCCACGGGACCAATGTAACTCATAGTAAATGACCCCGCAGCCGCGGGACTCCTGGTTTTAGAATACGTAGGTAATTTGCATATTTCTAGACTTGGGCTTAAAAACATGGCTTTAGAGGGTGAGAACTCGAAACAGCCCCCGAACGTCCCCGTGGGTGGCAACAACACCTCCCATGGGACTAATGTGACACGTAGGAACTGACCCCGCTGCCGCGGGACTCCCAGTTTGAGAATACGAATGTAATTCGCAAATTTGTATACTTAGGCTTAAAAACATGGCGTTAGAGGGTGAGAATTTGAAACAACCCCCAAAGGTCCCCATGGGTGGCACCAACACCACCCACAGGACCAATATAACTCGTAGGAACTGACCCCGCAGCCACGGGACTCTCGGTTTGAGAATACGAAGGTAATTTGGATATTACTAGACTTAGGCAAAACATGGCGTTTGAGAGTGAAAACTCAAAAATAACCTCCGAACGGCCCCGTGGGTGGCACCAACACCTCCCAGGGACCAATGTAACACGTAGGAACTGACCCCGCAGCCACGGGACTCGCGGTTTGAGAATACTAAGGTAATTTGCATATTTTTAGACTTTGGTTTAAAAACATGGCGTTAGAGGGTGAGAACTCGAAACAACACCCGAACGTCCACGTGGGTGGCACCAACACCTCCCACGGGACCAATGTAACTCGTAGGAACTGACCCCGCAGTCGCGGGACTCCCGATTTTGGAATTAGACGGTAATTTGCATATTTCTATATTTAAACAAAACATGGCGTTGGAGGGTGAAAACTCGAAACAGCCACCGAATGTCCCCGTGGGTGGCACCAACACCTCCCACGGGACCAATGTAACTCACAGGAAATGACCCCGCAGCCGCGGGACTCTCGGTTTGAGAATACGAAGGTAATTTGCATATTTTTAGACTTTGGCTTAAAAACATGGCGTTAGAGGGTGAGAACTCGAAACAGCCCCCGAACGTCCCCGTGGGTGGCACCAACACCTCCCACGGGACCAATGTAACTCGTAGGAACTGACCCCGCAACTGCGGGACTCTAGGTTGAGAATACGACGGTAATTTGCATATTATAGATTTAACCAAGAGATGGCGTTGGGGGGTGAAAACTCGAAACAGCCACCGAACGTCCCCGTGGGTGGCACCAACACCTCCCACGGGACCAATGTAACTCCTAGGAACTAATCCCGCAGCCGCGGGACTCCCGCTTTGAGAATACCTAGGTAATTTGTATACTTCTGGACTTAGGCTTAAAAACATGGCGTTAGAGGGTGAGAACTTGAAACAGCCCTCGAACGTCCCCGTGGGTGGCACCATCACCTCCCACGGGACCAATGTAACTCGTAGGAACTGACCCCGCAGCCGCGGGACTCCCGGTTTGAGAATACAAAGGTAATTTGCATATTTCTGTACTTAGGCTTAAAAACATGGCGTTAGAGGGTGAGAATTTGAAACAGCCCCCGAAGGTCCCCGTGGGTGGCACCAACACCTCCCACAAGACCAATGTAACTCGTAAGAACTGACTCCGTAGCCGCGAGACTCCCGGTATGAGAATACGAAGGTAATTTGCATATTTTTAGACTTAGGGAAAACATGGCGTTTGAGGGTGAAAACTCGAAACAACCCCCGAACGGCCCCGTGGGTGGCACCAACACCTCCCACGGGACCAATGTAACTCGTAGGAACTGACCACGCAGCCGCGGGAGTCCCGGTTTGAGAATACGATGGTAATTTGCATATTTCTAGACTTAAGTAAAACACGGCGTTGTAGGGTGAAAACTCGAAACAGCCACAGAACGTCCCCGTGGGTGGCACCAACACTCCCACGGGACCAATGTAACTCGTAGGAACTGACACCCCAGCCGCGGGACTCCCGGTTTGAGAATACGAAGGTAATTTTCATATTTCTAGACTTAGGCTAAAAAACATGACGTTAGAGGGTGAGAACTCGAAACAGCCCCCGAACGTCCCCGTGGGTGGCACCAACACCTCCCACGGGACCAATGTAACTCGTAGGAGTTGACCCCGCAGCCGCGGGACTCCCGGTTTGAGAATACGAATGTAATTTGCATATTTATATACTTAGGCTTAAAAATATGGCGTTAGAGAGTGAGAACTCAAAACAGCCCCCGAACGTCCACGTGGGTGGCACCAACACCTCCCACGGGACCAATGTAACTCGTAGGAACTGACCCCGCAGCCGCGGGACTCCCGGTTTGAGAATACGAAGGTAATTTGCATATTTCTAGACTTTGGCTTAAAAATATGGCGTTAAAGGGTGAGAATTCGAAACAGCCCCCGAACGGCCCCGTGGGTGGCACCAACACCTCCCACGGGACCAATGTAATACGTAGGAACTGACCCCGCAGCCACGAGACTCCCGGTTTGAGAATACGAAGGTAATTTGCATATTTTTAGACTTTGGCTTAAAAACATGGCGTTAGAGGGTGAGAACTCGAAACAGCCGTCGAACGTCCCCGTGGGTGTCACCAACACCTCCCACGGGACCAATGTAACTCGTAGGAACTGACCCCGCAGTCGCGGGACTCCCGGTTTGAGAATTCGACGGTAATTTGCATATTTCTATATTTAAACAAAACATGGCGTTGGGGGGTGAAAACTCGAAACAGCCACCGAATGTCGCCGTGGGTGGCACCAACACCTCCCACGGGACCAATGTAACTCACAGGAAATGACCCCGCAGCCGCGGGACTCCCGGTTTGAGAATACGAAGGTAATTTGCATATTTTTAGACTTTGGCTTAAAAACATGGCGTTAGAGGGTGAGAACTCGAAACAGCCCCCGAACGTCCCCGTGGGTGGCACCACACCTCCCATGGGACCAATGTAACTCGTAGGAACGGACCCCGCAACTGCGGGACTCTAGGTTGAGAATAAGACGGTAATTTGCATATTATAGATTTAACCAAAACATGGCGTTGGGGGGTGAAAACTCGAAACAACCACCGAACATCCCCGTGGGTGGCACCAACACCTCCCACGGGACCAATGTAACTCCTAGGAACTGATCCCGCAGCCGCGGGACTCCCGCTTTGAGTATACCTAGGTAATTTGTATATTTCTGGACGTAGGCTTAAAAACATGGCGTTAGATGGTGAGAACTCGAAACAGCCACCGTACGTCCCCGTGGGTGGCACCAACACCTCCCACAGGACCAATGTAACTCGTAGGAATTGACTCCGTAGCCACGGGACTCCCGGTTTGAGAATACGAAGGTAATTTGCATATTTTTAGACTTAGGGAAAACATGGCGTTTGAGGATGAAAACTCGAAACAACCCCCGAACGGCCCCGTGGGTGGCACCAACACCTCCCACGGGACCAATGTAACTCCTAGGAACTGACCCCGCAAGCGCGGGACTCCCGGTTTGAGAATATGATGGTAATTTGCATATTTTTAGACTTTGGCTTAAAAACATGGCGTTAGAGGGTGAGAACTCGAAACAGCCCCCGAACGTCCCCGTGGGTGGCACCAACAGATCCCACGGGACCAATGTAACTCGTAGGAACTGACCCCGCAGTCGCGGGACTCCCGGTTTGATAATACGATGGTAGTTTGCATATTTTTAGATTTAAGCAAAACATGGCGTTGGAGGGTGAAAACTTGAAACAGCCACCAAACGTCCCTGTGGGTGGCACCAACACCTCCCATGGGACCAATGTAACTCGTAGGAACTAAACCCGCAGCCACGGGACTCCCGGTTTGAGAATACTTAGGTAATTTGCATATTTCTGGACTTAGGCTTAAAAACATGGCGTTAGAGGGTGAGAACTAGAAACAGCCCTCGAACGTCCCCGTGGGTGGCACCATCACCTCCCACGGGACCAATATAACTCGTAGGAACCGACCCCGCAGCCGCGGGACTCCCGGTTTGAGAATACAAAGGTAATTTGCATATTTCTATACTTAGGCTTAAAAACATGGCGTTAGAGGGTGAGAATTTGAAACAGCCCCCGAAGGTCCCCGTGGGTGGCACCAACACCTCCCCCAAGACCAATGTAACTCGTAAGAACTGACTTCGTAGCCGCGAGACTCCCGGTATGAGAATACGAAGGTAATTTGCATATTTTTAGACATAGGGAAAACATGGCGTTTGAGGGTGAAAACTCGAAACAACCCCCGAACGGCCCCGTGGGTGGCACCAACACCTCCCACGGGACCAATGTAACTCGTAGGAACTGACCACGCAGCCGCGGGAGTCGCGGTTTGAGAATACGATGGTAATTTGCATATTTCTAGACTTAAGTAAAACACGGCGTTGTAGGGTGAAAACTCGAAACAGCCACAGAACGTCCCCGTGGGTGGCACCAACACTCCCACGGGACCAATGTAACTCGTAGGAAGTGACACCCCAGCCGCGGGACTCCCGGTTTGAGAATACGAAGGTAATTTTCATATTTCTAGACTTAGGCTTAAAAACATGACGTTAGAGGGTGAGAACTCAAAACAGCCCCCGAACGTCCCCGTGGGTGGCACCAACACCTCCCACGGGACCAATGTAACTCGTAGGAGTTGACCCCGCAGCCGCGGGACTCCCGGTTTGAGAATACGAATGTAATTTGCATATTTATATACTTAGGCTTAAAAACATGGCGTTAGAGAGTGAGAACTCAAAACAGCCCCCGAACGTCCACGTGGGTGGCACCAACACCTCCCACGGGACCAATGTAACTCGTAGGAACTGACCCCGCAGCCGCGGGACTCCCGGTTTGAGAATACGAAGGTAATTTGCATATTTCTAGACTTTGGCTTAAAAATATGGCGTTAAAGGGTGAGAATTCGAAACAGCCCCCGAACGGCCCCGTGGGTGGCACCAACACCTCCCACGGGACCAATGTAATACGTAGGAACTGACCCCGCAGCCACGGGACTCCCGGTTTGAGAATACGAAGGTAATTTAAATATTTTTAGACTTTGGCTTAAAAACATGGCGTTAGAGGGTGAGAACTCGAAACAGCCGTCGAACGTCCCCGTGGGTGGCACCAACACCTCCCACGGGACCAATGTAACTCGTAGGAACTGACCCCGCAGTCGCGGGACTCCCGGTTTGAGAATTCGACGGTAATTTGCATATTTCTATATTTAAACAAAACATGGCGTTGGGGGGTGAAAACTCGAAACAGCCACCGAATGTCGCCGTGGGTGGCACCAACACTTCCCACGGGACCAATGTAACTCACAGGAAATGACCCCGCAGCCGCGGGACTCCCTGTTTGAGAATACGAAGGTAATTTGCATATTTTTAGACTTTGGCTTAAAAACATGGCGTTAGAGGGTGAGAACTCGAAACAGCCCCCGAACGTCCCCGTGGGTGGCACCACACCTCCCATGGGACCAATGTAACTCGTAGGAACTGACCCCGCAACTGCGGGACTCTAGGTTGAGAATAAGACGGTAATTTGCATATTATAGATTTAACCAAAACATGGCGTTGGGGGGTGAAAACTCGAAACAACCACCGAACATCCCCGTGGGTGGCACCAACACCTCCCACGGGACCAATGTAACTCCTAGGAACTGATCCCGCAGCCGCGGGACTCCCGCTTTGAGCATACCTAGGTAATTTGTATATTTCTGGACGTAGGCTTAAAAACATGGCGTTAGATGGTGAGAACTCGAAAAAGCCACCGTACGTCCCCGTGGGTGGCACCAACACCTCCCACAGGACCAATGTAACTCGTAGGAACTGACTCCGTAGCCACGGGACTCCCGGTTTGAGAATACGAAGGTAATTTGCATATTTTTAGACTTAGGGAAAACATGGCGTTTGAGGATGAAAACTCGAAACAACCCCCGAACGGCCCCGTGGGTGGCACCAACACCTCCCACGGGACCAATGTAACTCGTAGGAACTGACCCCGCAAGCGCGGGACTCCCGGTTTGAGAATATGATGGTAATTTGCATATTTTTAGACTTTGGCTTAAAAACATGGCGTTAGAGGGTGAGAACTCGAAACAGCCCCCGAACGTCCCCGTGGGTGGCACCAACACCTCCCACGGGACCAATGTAACTCGTAGGAACTGACCCCGCAAGCGCGGGACTCCCGGTTTGAGAATATGATGGTAATTTGCATATTTTTAGACTTTGGCTTAAAAACATGGCGTTAGAGGGTGAGAACTCGAAACAACACCCGAACGTCCACGTGGGTGGCACCAACAGCTCCCACGGGACCAATGTAACTCGTAGGAACTGACCCCGCAGTCGCGGGACTCCCGGTTTGATAATACGACGGTAGTTTGCATATTTTTAGATTTAAGCAAAACATGGCGTTGGAGGGTGAAAACTTGAAACAGCCACCAAACGTCCCTGTGGGTGGCACCAACACCTCCCATGGGACCAATGTAACTCGTAGGAACTAAACCCGCAGCCACGGGACTCCCGGTTTGAGAATACTTAGGTAATTTGCATATTTCTGGACTTAGGCTTAAAAACATGGTGTTAGAGGGTGAGAACTCGAAACAGCCCCCGGACGTCCCCGTGGGTGGCACCATCACCTCCCACGGGACCAATGTAACTCATAGGAACTGACCCCGCAGTCGCGGGACTCCCGGTTTGAGAATACTAAGGTAATTTGTATATTTCTAGACTTAGGCTTAAAAACATGGCGTTAAAGGGTGAGAATTCGAAACAGCCCCCGAACGGCCCCGTGGGTGGCACCAACACCTCCCACGGGACCAATGTAACTCGTAGGAACTGACCACGCAGCCGCGGGACTCCCGGTTTGAGAATACGCTGGTAATTTGCATATTTCTAGACTTAAGTAAAACATGGCGTTGGAGGGTGAAAACTCGAAACATCCACTGAACGTCCCCGTGGGAGGCACCAACACTCCCACGGGACTAATGTAACTCGTAGGAACTGACCCCGCAGCCGCGGGACTCCCGGTTTGAGAATACGAAGGTAATTTTCATATTTCTATACTTAGGGTTAAAAACATGGCGTTAGAGGGTGAGAATTCGAAACAGCCCCCGAACGGCTCCGTGGGTGGCACCAACACCTCTCACGGGACCAATGCAACTCGTAGGAACTGACCACGCAGACGCGGGACTACCGGTTTGATAATACGAAGGTAATTTGCATATTTTTAGACTTTGGCTTAAAAACATGACGTTAGAGGGTGAGAACTCGAAACAGCCTCCGAACGTCCCCATGGGTGGCACCAACACATCCCACGGGACCAATGTAACTCGTAGGAACTGACCCCGCAGCCGCGGGACTCCCGGTTTGGGAATACGAAGGTAATTTACATATTTCTAGACTTAGGCTTGTAAACATGGCGTTAGAGGGTGAGAACTCAAAACCGCCCCCGAACTTCCCCGTGGGTGCCACCAACACCTCCCACGGGACCAATGTAACTCGTAGGAGTTGACCCCGCAGCCGCGGGACTCCCGGTTTGAGAATATGAATGTAATTTGCATATTTCTAGACTTAGACTTAAAAACATGGCGTTAGAGGGTGAGAACTCGAAACAGCCCCCGAACGGCCCCGTGGGTGGAACCAACACCTCACACGGGACCAATGTAACTCGTAGGAACTGACTCCGCAATCGTGGGACTCCCGGTTTGAGAATACGAAGGTAATTTGCATATATTTAGAACTAAGCAAAACATGGCGTTAGAGGGTGAAAACTCGAAACAACCTCCGAGCGGCCCCGTGGGTGGCACCAACACCTCCCACGGGACCAATGTAAATCGTAGGAACTGACCCCACAGCAGCGGGTCTCCCGGTATGAGAATACGACGATAATTTACATATTTCTAGACTTAGGCTTAAAAACATGGCGTTAGAGGCTGAGAACTCGAAACAGCCCACGAACGTCCCCGTGGGTGGTACCAACACCTCCCACGGGACCAATGTAACTCGTAGGAACTGACCCCGCAGCCGTGAGACTCCCAGCTATAGAATACGATGGTAATTTGCGTATTTCTAGACATAAGCAAAACATGGCGTTGGAGGGTGAAAACTCAAAACAGCCACCGAACGTCCCCGTGGGTGGCAATAACACCTCCCACGGGACCAATGTAACTCGTAGGAACTGACCCCGCAGCCGCGGGACTCCCGATTAGAGAATACAACGATAATTTTCATATTTCTAGACTTAGAGTTAAAAACATGGCGTCAGAGGGTGAGAACTCGAAACAACCCCCGAACGTCCCCGTGGTTGGCACCAACACCTCCCACGGGACCAATGTAACTCGTAGGAACTGACCCCGCAACCGCGGGACTCCCGGTTTGAGAATACGACGATAATTCGTATATTTCTATACTTAAGCTTAAAAACATGACGTTAGAGGGTGAGAACTCGAAACAGCCGTCGAACGTCCCCGTGGGTGGCACCAACACCTCCCACGGGACCAATGTAACTCGTAGGAACTGACCCCACAGCAGCGGGTCTCCCGGTATGAGAAAACGATGATAATTTACTTATTTCTAGACTTAGGCTTAAAAACATGGCGTTAGAGGCTGAGAACTCAAAACAGCCCACGAACGTCCCCGTGGGTGGCACCAACACCTCCCACGGGACCAATGTAACTCGTAGGAACTGACCCCGCAGCCGCGGGACTCCCGGTTTTAGAATACAACGATAATTTTTATATTTCTAGACTTAGGGTTAAAAATATGGCGTTAGAGGGTGAGAACTCTAAGCAGCCCCCGAATGTGCCCGGGTTGGTACCAACACCTCCCACGGGACCAATGTAACTCGTTGGAACTGACCCCGCAGCCGCGAGACTCCCGATTTGAGAATACGGCGATAATTTGTATATTTCTAGACTTAAGGTTAAAAACATGGCGTTAGAGGGTGAGAACGCAAAACAGCCCCCGAACGTCCCCATGGGTGGCACCCACACCTCCCAGGGATCAATGTAACTCGTAGAAATTGACCCCGCAACCGCGGGACTCCCGGTTTTAGAATACGAAGGTAATTTGCATATTTCTAGACTTAGGCAAAACATGGCGTTAGAGGGTGAAAACTCGAAACAGCCCCCGAACGGCCCCGTGGGTGGTACCAATACCTCCACGGGACCAATGTAACTCGTAGGAACTGACCCTGCAGCCGCATGACTCCCGGTTTGAGAATACGAAGGTAATTTGCATATTTTTAGACTTTGGCCTAAAAACATGACGTTAGAGGGTGAGAACTCGAAACAGCCTCCGAACGTCCCCGTGGGTGGTACCAACACCTCCCACGGGACCAATGTAACTCGTAGGAACTGACTCCGCAGCGGCGGGACTCCCGGTTTGAGAATACGACGATAATTTGCATATTTCTAGAATTAAGCAAAACATGGCATTGGGGGTGAAAGCTCGAAATAGCCAGCGAACGTCCCTGTGGGTGGCACCAACACCTCCCACGGGACCAATGTAACTCATAGGAACTGACCCCGCAACCGCGGGACTCCCGGTTTTAGAATACGTAGGTAATTTGCATATTTCTAGACTTGGGCTTAAAAACATGGCGTTAGAGGGTGAGAACTCGAAACAGCCTCCGAACGTCCCCGTGGGTGGCTCCAACACCTCCCATGGGACTAATGTGACACGTAGGAACTGACCCCGCAGCCGCGGGACTCCCAGTTTGAGAATACGAATGTAATTCGCAAATTTCTATACTTAGGCTTAAAAACATGGCGTTAGAGGGTGAGAATTTGAAACAACCCCCAAAGGTCCCCATGGGTGGCACCAACACCTCCCACGGGGAACTGACCCCACAGCCACGGGACTCTTGTTTTGAGAATACGAAGGTAATTTGCATATTACTAGACTTAGGCAAAACATGGCGTTTGAGGGTGAAAACTCAAAATAACCTCCGAACGGCCCCGTGGGTGGCACCAACACCTCCCATGGGACCAATGTAACACGTAGGAACTGACCCTGCAGCCACGGGACTCCCGGTTTGAGAATACGAAGGTAATTTACATATTTTTAGACTTTGGCTTAAAAACATGGCGTTAGAGGGTGAGAACTCGAAACAACACCCGAACGTCCACGTGGGTGGCACAAACACCTCCCACGGGACCAATGTAACTCGTAGGAACTGACCCCGCAGTCGCGGGACTCCCGGTTTGAGAATTCGATGGTAATTTGCATATTTCTATATTTAAACAAAACATGGCGTTGGAGGGTGAAAACTCGAAACAGCCACCGAATGTCCCCGTGGGTGGCACCAACACCTCCCACGGGACCAATGTAACTCACAGGAAATGACCCCGCAGCCGCGGGACTCTCGGTTTGAGAATACGAAGGTAATTTGCATATTTTTAGACTTTGGCTTAAAAACATGGCGTTAGAGGGTGAGAACTCGAAACAGCCCCCGAACGTCCCCGTGGGTGGCACCAACACCTCCCACGGGACCAATGTAACTCGTAGTAACTGACCCCGCACTAGCGGGACTCTAGGTTGATAATATGACGGTAATTTGCATATTATAGATTTAACCAAAACATGGCGTTGGGGGGTGAAAACTCGAAACAGCCACCGAACGTCCCCGTTGGTGGCACCAACACCTCCCACGGGACCAATGTAACTCCTAGGAACTGATCCCGCAGCCGCGTGACTCCCACTTTGAGAATACCTAGGTAATTTGTATATTTCTGGACTTAGGCTTAAAAACATGGCGTTAGAGGGTGAGAACTCGAAACAGCCCCCGAACGTCCCCGTGGGTGGCACCAACACCTCCCACGGGACCAATCTAACTCGTAGGAACTGACCCCGCAGTCGCGGGACTCCCGGTTTGAGAATACGAAGGTAATTTACATATTTCTAGACTTAGGCTTGAAAACATGGCGTTAGAGGGTGAGAACTCGAAACAGCCCCCGAACGTCCCCGTGGGTGGCACTAACACCTCCCACGGGACCAATGTAACTCGTAGGAACTGACCCGGCAACTGCGGGACTCTAGGTTGAGAATACGACGGTAATTTGCATATTATAGATTTAACCAAAACATGGCGTTGGGGGGTGAAAACTCGAAACAGCCACCGAACGTCCCCGTGGGTGGCACCAACACCTCGCACGGGACCAATGTAACTCCTAGGAACTGATCCCGCAGCCGCGGGACTCCCGCTTTGAGAATACCTAGGTAATTTGTATATTTCTGGATTAGGCTTAAAAATATGGCGTTAGAGGGTCTGAACTCGAAACAGCCCCCGAACGTCCCCGTGGGTGGCACCAACACCTCCCACGGGACCAATGTAACTCATAGGAACTGACCCCGCAGCCGCGGGACTCCCGGTTTGAGAATACGAAGGTAATTTGCATATTTCTATACTTAGGCTTAAAAACATGGCGTTAGAGGGTGAGAATTTGAAATAGCCCCCGAAGGTCCCCGTGGGTGGCACCAACACCTCCCACAAGACCAATGTAACTCGTAGGAACTGAATCCGTAGCCGCGGGACTCCCGGTTTGAGAATACGAAGGTAATTTGCATATTTTTAGACTTAGGGAAAACATGGCGTTTGAGGGTGAAAACTGGAAACAAACCCCGAACGGCCCCGTGGGTGGCACCAACACCTCCCACGGGACCAATGTTACTCGTAGGAACTGACCCCGCAGCCACGGGACTCCCGGTTTGAGAATATGATGGTAATTTGCATATTTTTAGACTTTGTCTTAAAAACATGGCGTTAGAGGGCAAGAACTCGAAACAGCCCCCGAACGTCCCCGTGGGTGGCACCAACACCTCCCACGGGACCAATGTAACTCGTAGGAACTGACCCCGCAACTGCGGGACTCCCGGTTTGATAACACGACGGTAATTTGCATATTTTTAGATTTAAGCAAAACATGGCGTTGGAGGGTTAAAACTTGAAACAGCCACCAAACGTCCCTGTGGGTGGCACCAACACCTCCCACGGGACCAATGTAACTCGTAGAAACTGAACCCGCAGCCACGGGACTCCCGGTTTGAGAATACTTAGGTAATTTTCATATTTCTGGACTTAGGCTTAAAAACATGGTGTTAGAGGGTGATAACTCGAAACAGCCCCCGGACGTCCCCGTGGGTGGCACCAACACCTCCCAAGGGACCAATGTAACTCGTAGGAACTGACCCCGCAGCTGCGGGACTCCCGGTTTGAGAATACGAAGGTAATTTGCATATTTCTAGACTTAGGCTTAAAAACATGGCGTTAAAGGGTGAGAATTCGAAACAGCCCCCGAACGGCCCCGTGGGTGGCACCAACACCTCCCACGGGACCAATGTAACTCATAGGAACTGACCACACAGCCACGGGACTCCCGGTTTGAGAATACGATGGTAATTTGCATATTTCTAGACTTAAGTAAAACATGGCGTTGGAGGGTGAAAACTCAAAACAGCCACCGAACGTCCCCGTGGGTGGCACCAACACTCCCACGGGACCAATGTAACTCGTAGGAACTGACCCCCCAGCCGCGGGACTCCCGGTTTGAGAATACGAAGGTAATTTTCATATTTCTAGACTTAGGCTTAAAAACATGACGTTAGAGGTTGAGAACTCGAAACAGCCCCCGAACGTCCCCGTGGGTAGCACCAACACCTCCCGCGGGACCAATGCAACTCGTAGGAGTTGACCCCGCAGCCGCGGGACTCCCGGTTTGAGAATACGAATGTAATTTGCATATTTATATACTTAGGCTTAAAAACATGGCGTTAGAGAGTGAGAACTCAAAACAGCCCCCGAACGTCCACGTGGGTGGCACCAACACCTCCCACGGGACCAATGTAACTCGTAGGAACTGACCCCGGAGCCGCGGGACTCCCGGTTTGAGAATACGAAGGTAATTTGCATATTTCTAGACTTTGGCTTAAAAATATGGCGTTAAAGGGTGAGAATTCAAAACAGCCCTCGAACGGCCCCGTGGGTGGCACCAATACCTCCCACGGGACCAATGTAACTCGTAGGAACTGACCCCGCAGCCGCGGGACTCCCGGTTTGAGAATACGAAGGTAATTTACATATTTCTAGACTTAGGCTTGAAAACATGGCGTTAGAGGGTGAGAACTCAAAACTGCCCCCGAACTTCCCCGTGGGTGGCACCAACACCTCCCACGGGACCAATGTAACTCGTAGGAGTTGACCCCGCAGCCGCGGAACTCCCGTTTTGAGAATATGAACGTAATTTGCATATTTCTAGACTTAGGCTTAAAAACATGGCGTTAGAGGCTGAGAACTCGAAACAGCCCCCGAGCGTCCCCGTGGGTGGAACCAACACCTCCCACGGGACCAATGTAACTCGTAGGAACTGACACCGCAATCGTGGGACTCCCGGTTTGAGAATACGAAGGTAATTTGCAAATATTTAGAACTGAGCAAAACATGGCGTTAGAGGGTGAAAACTCGAAACAACCTCTGACCGGCCCCGTGGGTGGCACCAACACCTCCCACGGGACCAATGTAACTCGTAGGAACTGACCCCACAGCAGTGGGTCTCCCGGTATGAGAAAACGATGATAATTTACTTATTTCTAGACTTAGGCTTAAAAACATGGCGTTAGAGGCTGAGAACTCGAAACAGCCCACGAACGTCCCCGTGGGTGGCACCAACACCTCCCACGGGACCAATGTAACTCGTAGGAACTGACCCCGCAGCCGCAGGACTCCCGGCTATAGAATACGATGGTAATTTGCATATTTCTAGACATAAGCAAAACATGGCGTTGGAGGGTGAAAATTCAAAACAGCCACCGAACGTCCCCGTGGGTGGCACCAACACCTCCCACGGGACCAATGTAACTCGTAGGAACTGACCCCGCAGCCGCGGGACTCCCGATTTGAAAATACAACGATAATTTTCATATTTCTAGACTTAGAGTTAAAAACATGGCGTCAGAGGGTGAGAACTCGAAACAGCCCCCGAACGTCCCCGTGGTTGGCACCAACACCTCCCACGAGACCAATGTAACTCGTAGGAACTGACCCCACAGCCGCGGGACCCCCGGTTTGAGAATACGACGATAATTTGTATATTTCTATACTTAAGCTTAAAAACATGGCGTTAGAGGGTGAGAACTCGAAATAGTCGTCGAACGTCCCCGTGGGTGGCACCAACACCTCCCACGGGACCAATGTAACTCGTAGGAACTGACCCCGCAGCCGCGGCACTCCCGGTTTTAGAATACAATGATAATTTTTATATTTCTAGACATAGGGTTAAAAACATGGCGTTAGAGGGTGAGAACTCTAAGCTACCCCCGAATGTCCCCGGGGTTGGTACCAACACCTCCCACGGGACCAATGTAACTCGTAGGAACTGACCCCGCAGCCGCGAGACTCCCGGTTTGAGAATACGACGATAATTTGTATATTTCTAGACTTAAGCTTAAAAACATGGCGTTAGAGGGTGAGAACGCAAAACAGCCCCCGAACGTCCCCATGGGTGGCACCCACACCTCCCACGGGATCAATGTAACTCGTAGAAATTGACCCCGCAACCGCGGGACTCCCGGTTTTAGAATACGAAGGTAATTTGCATATTTCTAGACTTTGGCAAAACATGGCGTTAGAGGGAGAGAACTCGAAACAGCCCCCGAACGTCCCCGTGGGTGGCACCAACACCTCCCACGGGACCAATGTAACTTGTAGGAACTGACCCCGCAACCGCGGGACTCCCGGTTTGATAATACGACGGTGATTTGCATATTTTTAGATTTAATCAAAACATGGAGTTGGAGGGTGAAAACTCGAAACAGCCACCAAACGTCCCTGTGGGTGGCACCAACACCTCCCACGGGACCAATGTAACTCGTAGAAACTGAACCCGCAGCCACGGGACTCTCGGTTTGAGAATACTTATGTAATTTGTATATTTCTGGACTTAGGCTTAAAAACATGGTGTTAGAGGGTGAGAACTCGAAACAACCCCCGAACGTCCTCGTGGGTGGCACCAACACCTCCCACGGGACCAATGTAACTCGTAGGAACTGACCCCGCAGACGCGGGACTCCCGGTTTGAGAATACGAAGGTAATTTGCATATTTCTAGACTTAGGCTTAAAAACATGGCGTTAAAGGGTGAGAATTCGAAACAGCCCCCGAACGGCCCCGTGGGTGGCACCAACACCTCCCACGGGACCAATATAACTCGTAGGAACTGACCACGCAGCCGCGGTAGTCCCGGTTTGAGAATACGATGGTAATTTGCATATTTCTAGACTTAAGTAAAACATGGCGTTGGAGGGTGAAAACTCGAAACAGCCACCGAACGTCCCCGTGGGTTGCACCAACACTCCCACGGGACCAATGTAACTCGTAGGAACTGACCCCCCAGCCGCGGGACTCCCGGTTTGAGAATACGAAGGTAATTTTTATATTTCTAGACTTAGGCTTAAAAACATGGCGTTGGAGGGTGAAAACTCGAAACAGCCACCGAATGTCCCCGTGGGTGGCACCAACACCTCCCACGGGACCAATGTAACTCACAGGAAATGACCCCGCAGCCGCGGGACTCTCGGTTTGAGAATACGAATAACCCCTCACGTGCGAAATTATAGAAGATCTCCTTTCAGATCAAACAATTCCATCGAATTGAGTATGATTGTATGTGTGATAGCATCTACTATACCAGGAATATCAATGAACCCGATTATTGCAATTGCTCAGGATACCCTTTTTTAGCTTCTAGGGTCTATTTCTTAGTTCAAGATCCCTCTTACTAACTGGAATCAAAGAATTAGTAGATCTGTTCCGCCCAAAATGGGAATGGACTAGGGTTATGAACTTTTCCCTAAACCTTTTCCTCTTATTTTTGGTGAATGAACCTAAGCTCTCTAATCTCCTTACTAATAGAATAAACATAGATTTCCTTAATTACTATTCACTTTCCTTGTAAAATGACCAATATACCCCTCCGGGGTGTCCTTTCGGTTCTAAAATGCCCCGAGACCCAAACCAAATACCCAAGTAGAATTTTTTTACTATTTGAACCCTTTCGGACACTTTGGCGAAGTCAAAACTACCATTCGGATGACATAATAATATTTCACTTTTATTTCATTTAAATCTAGTCCCGACACGACATACTCACATGTCCCGACTTAATTACCGAAATTGTCATACACATAATTTGGGACAATATGTAAAGTCATAATCATATATATTATTTTAATCACTAAGTAATATTCAACAAAAATCATATATTACTTTATGCTCGAGTAATATTTAATTTGCATATTTATATACTTAGGCTTAAAAACATGGCGTTAGAGAGTGAGAACTCAAAACAGCCCCCGAACGTCCACGTGGGTGGCACCAACACCTCCCACGGGACCAATGTAACTCGTAGGAACTGACCCCGCAGCCGCGGGACTCCCGGTTTGAGAATACGAAGGTAATTTGCATATTTCTAGACTTTGGCTTAAAAGTATGGCGTTAAAGGGTGAGAATTCGAAACAGCCCCCGAACGGCCCCGTGGGTGGCACCAATACCTCCCACGGGACCATTGTAACTCGTAGGGACTGACCCCGCAGCCGCGGGTCTCAAAATGACTGTAATTTTCATATTTCTGCTTGGTTACTGATAATTTTAACTCATATATGCATTTTTTCTGCTTGATTAATTTTTTTGTAAAACTACGTGGTTATTGATATTTTTTTTATATATCCTATCATTTGTAGGATTTTTGCACCCGGAACAAACGAAGAAAGCAATGGTCTACAACATGAGGATTGTTTATACGTTGTGGATATTCAGGATTTTATTTTTTGTGTTACAGGCGTGCGGGCTTTCATTGTTTAGTTTTATGGCCGTGCGGGCTTTTATAATTTGATTGTTGAATTTTATGCCCGTGCAGGCTTTATAATAAGTAGGTTTTACATTTACAGGTTTTGGAATATCAAGAAAATAGAGGAAACTCTGCCCAATTTTTTTTTGGGTCTGTGAATTATTAAGAGGTGTAATATTTATAAGTTTGTATATATATTTGTTTATTAACAACGTTCTCGATTCGCAGTTTGTGATTGGACCCGCAATTTTAGGTGCACTCATAGGACCCCCAATTTTAGGATTAGACCAAAAAAATACATTTTTATAAAAATTATAGTTAAATATGGTCATGGACTTTGTCCATGACCATATTTATTTTTTTCGACACACATAAAAATGGTCGCGGACTTGGGCCGCGACCATTTTTTTATATTTTTGGTCACGATTATGGGTCACGGTCAAAGTCCGCGACCATTTTTTTCATTTTTTTGTCACGGTTGTGGATCACGGACTTGGACCGCGACCATTTTTTTTGTTTTTATTTTGGTCACGGTTGTGGATCGCGGACTTTGGCCGCGACCAATTTGTCACGGTTGTCCGTCACGGATGAGGACCGCGACCAATTTTTTTTTTTTTTTTTTTGTCACGGTCGTCGGTCGCGGACTTTGGTCGCGACCAATTTGTCACGGTTGTGGGTCATGGCCCAAGTCCGCGACCATCTGTCGTGACCCCTCTTGGTTGTGACCATTTTTTGGTCACGGACTTGGGCCGCGACCCACGAAAATGGTCACGCCCGAAATGGTCACGACCCAAGTCCGCGACCCACAGCTTTGGTCAGGGATTTTGGCCGTGACCAATTTCCAGTTTTGGTGTAGTGACTAATGGGTGATAACTCGGGGTGCAAGAATCTTATAGTTAAGCACACTAATGAGTGATAACTCAGGGGTGCAGAAACTCTATTGTTAAGTGTACTAATGGGTGATAACCCGAGGGTACAAGGATGATTATTATTAGGCGCACTAATGGGTGATAACTCGGGGGTGCTTGATTATTATTGATAGGTGCATTAATGGGTGCTAACCCGGGGATGCATGAAATTGTTGATAGGTGCCTTAATGGGTGCTAACCCGGGGATGCAGGATTCTCTTAATAGGCGCACTAATGGGTGATAACTCGGGGGTGCTGGATTATTCTTGAAAGGTGCACTAATGGGTCTTAGCTCGGGGGTGCAGGATTAGTATATATATGTATAGGGATGATGTGACTATATATATATATATATATATATATATATATATATATATATATATATATATATATATATATATATATGAACTTGTGAATATTTCTAATGTGTGAAATTAGTAGACTTGGTAATAATAATAATCATTACATTGCACCAAGTGGTCTTAACCTAAGGGTGCATGATTAGTGTATATATATAGGGATGATGAGACTATATATATGTATAAGTATACTTGGGTAACTTTCTAATTTGTGAAACTAGTAGATAAAATGGAAATGAGAAATAAAATAATCTTAGTGGATAAAAGATTAACCATTCAAACGGTGAATAATGAAACTTAGTATGTGAGATAAACTATCTGAATAGCGTATTGTATGGGCGATATGAGAATACTAGTGAGCATAGTTAGTATTAGTATGGTTTCTGACTAGTTAGACTGGGAGGTATAACTAGGGGAGATTAGATGTACGTTAGGCGTGCACAATAGACGAGAGGTGAGAAACGCATGTGAGAGTTCGATAACTAACATGTGTATAAGACTTGTTTTAAGAACCAATTTTAAATACTTGCTAAATCATTTTTACACCTCGGGCTCTGACCCATTTCTTGTATTTCTTTTCTCTTTTGCTATATATATATATATATATATATATATATATATATATATATATATATATATATATATATATATATATATATATATGTATTAGTACAGGTGCCTAGCCACAGGGACATCGGTTATAGATACTTGGATGGTTTGCCGAGCTGCAGCTGTTGTGGAAGTTGTGGGTCATTGAGATTAGACGCTTCTCTCATTTTATTCAGTTCCTAGTTCAGATACTTCAGTTCGGGCATGCGTCTCCCATCCTCATTAGCGGGATTGTACTCAGTTCCTCTGTAGTTCTTTTCTGTTGGATTGAGTATTTATTTTGATTTTGTTTGTGACTTTGAACTGGAAGGTTTTATCCAGTCTTAATTATTCAGTATTTAATTCAATCAGCATTCCTTTCTTGTGTGTGGTTTATAATTCAATGTTCATAAATTAATTGAATTAATTGGTTTAAAATAAAATTGGGAAATCTTTTGACACTAGCTTAATTAAATGTTAGGTAATTAATTGGATTTAAGTTTTCGACAGTGATGCTAAGAATGAACCAACCGAACATTCTATTATAAATTTTATAAAGGACTGATCACCTGATATTTAATTGGGCGGGGTGTCACATATAGCTTCTTTCCAAACTGTTGAATCTACAGACTTAATTGCCTCTCTATAAGTTTGTGGGTCTGCCTCAATACTAAGAGTTAAAGAAAATTGATTACAAGGTGTGTCTTTAGTTCCTTCAACAAGATAGACTATAAAGTCAGGACCAAAGCTCTTTTCTTTTCTAGGTCTTTTACTTTTTCTAATCTCTTCTTATTCTACTGGTGGAGTTTCAGGTAATCGTGAAGGAGTGTTTACTTTTTTTTCATTATTTATTCTAGGAATAAAAGAAAACCTTTGTTCATAAAAAATTACATCTCTCGATTCAATTATTGTATTTACCTTAACAGAGTCATTTGGTTCACTAACAAAAAATCTATAGGCTTTACTATGTTGTGCATAACCTATGAAAATACACTCAGCGCCTTTGCTTCCTAATTTCTTTCTCTTAGTTTCAGGTAGTCTTACAATAGCTCTACAACCCCAAACTTTAAGATAACCTAAATTAGGTTTTCTATTCTTCCATAATTCGTATCGAGTTTTCTTATTATCTTTAACAAGTATCCTATTCAGAATATG
This sequence comes from Sambucus nigra, assembly GCA_949130495.1. Lineage (NCBI taxonomy): Eukaryota > Viridiplantae > Streptophyta > Magnoliopsida > Dipsacales > Adoxaceae > Sambucus > Sambucus nigra. The sequence continues at coordinate 34,952,335 of OX422212.1, forward strand.
ACACGCGGTTAAAAGTGCTTCTCCCTAAAACCCTTTACTTAAACCGGAATAAGAAAGGATAGCGTTAACCATTTCAGTTAGTGTCATATTTTTTTCTTTCTGCTAGTTCATTTTGTTGTGGTGTATAAGAAAGCATAGCGGCAGGCAGTCTCGTTCGAGCAACCTGGTTAAGTTTTGACATTCTATTTGCAGTACCCTGTGTTCATTGGTTATATTATTTGGGTTGTTTCTGATAGTTTATATGCAGTTATTCTTGGTTTTAATGCTTAATTGCTTATACTACATTGTTTGTTTAACCGCACGTTCTTATAATGATGATTCTTTATGTGATTTACTATTTTCTAGCATAAGATGATGCTCATGCCGATATTATGCCTATTTCTAGTAGGTACCATGTTTGTATTTATGGTTTTTGTTTTTGAAAATTTTTGGAAAAATACAAAAGATTATCATTTGTTTTGATAAAAAATTTGAAAAAATCCAAAAAGAGTTTTGTAGTTTGTTTGCACCTTATATGAATTGACATTTAGGATGACCAAGTCACAACTTCATTCCATTTATCCATGTGACTATTTGATAGTGTTTTGAGACAATATGTTGTGTCATTATATGTTGTGTCATTAATGTGCTTGAAAAAGTTTGGAGTCTTTGAGATGATATAGTGTTGCTACCTACATGTTTGACTCATTTGTCCTTTATTGCACACATGCACGGATTTTTTTTACTATTGTGCTTGTCAATCACATGTTGGTTGAGTGTTTCCATCTTAATTCTGTTTATACAACGAACCAAATGCGATAAAACTTGACAAAAAGTAGTGCATGTTATAAACCGTTTGTGAGTTCGTGTGTTTATTTTGATAAACGGAAAAGGGCTGTGAAAGGTATTAAAATTTTTCCTTTGCGATAAAGCCACCATTTAAATGGACCTTGAAAAGTGGGTAATTGAAAATTATCCGTGGTCCAATGAGGTTTAAAAGTTCTCAAAAAAATTGAAAGGCAACAAAATAATATTATGCCAAAAGAGGGCCAATAGGTTTTAGTTTCCTCACCTCTAGGCTTGTAAATTGAGCGCCCGAAGCCCGCCCGTTTAGCCCGCTATTTTCGGGCCGAGATTTATTTGAGTTTAAGCCGAACCGAGCCTGAGCCAAAATTTCAAGCCCGAATGAATTTTGGGCTGAGCTTGAGCCGAACCTCGCCAAGCCTGAATTGGGCTCGAAGCCCGAACTTCATATTTATAAATAAATAAATAAATAAATAAATAATTTATATAATATAACATATTTATGTTAACATTGTTTAATTAGGTTTTGTTCTTTTATTTCATTTACTACTTTTAAAAAAAAAATCATTTGTCATAATACATTAGATTACATGTGATTTTCAATTTTGTGATTTTATTGCTAATCTCATTATGAGTATTTGATTTAATAATTGCTCAAGTCACAATAGGCCTTTTTAGTGATCAAATTTTTCTAAATGTATGAAATTTAATAGGTATTTATAGGTTTTCTCTCTTATTTCCCTTGTTTTAATTTAATACATTTCATAATTATATATTTTATTTCATGAAATATCAATTAGATTTTAATGTGTAATTTTGTCCAAGATGGAAATACAAGAAAAAAATTTAATTCAACTTTTTTAACAAAAAAAGTTGAAATCGGGCTCGAAGCCCGTAATATATATGAGCCGAGTTTGGGCCTAGGTGGGAAAAAATAATTCGGGCAGAGCTCGGGCTTGAGCATGGGTAAGTGAGTTTAGGCCGGGCCTGAGCAAGCCCAAGCCCGGCTCACCCAGCCCGATTTATAGCCCGACTCACCTCATAAGAAAAATAAAATGCATTATCTTTTAATGAGGGAGTTTGGATGGAATTTTCAACGGTTTACACGTCCTTGAAAGTCATAAAAAAGAATTACATAGTTTTGGATGCTATTGGTGTGGAAATCATTTATATCTTGATTTGTTGATATGATTAAGACGATGTCATCTAAATTCAACAATTCTACACCTAAGGACTTTTTTTATGTTCATTCGTTAGGAGTACACGTATGCATCGTACACACATTTCATGATTGAGTCAATTTTCCTATCAAACGTGTTCATACCCATTCATTCCTTTTCCAAGATTTGGTTGTCTTAGTGTAAATTCATGGTGTGTGATTTTATAACACCATTTTTGCATTTTTTTTGTATGAAAAATTTTGAAAAATAAAAAATAGTTTGTTTTCCTTGGTTTACCGTGACACCCCAATTTGTTTTATGTGATTTATTCTTTTTGTTTTTTATTTCGGACTAATAAAAAGGGGGAGAACGAACTACAATTTTATGGGGGAGTTTTAGTATGGGGGAGATTTGATTATGCTTACATGTTTTACGTTTATCATTTCAAACTAGATACGTCACGAGATATTTTTCTTTATGTCATGTGTGTAGGTACAATTGAAGATTTTGGATTGCACACCCTGATGAGAAAAGCTTGAAGGTTTTGAAGAGTTGATTATTGAAGTCGAAGTTTGAAAATTTGAAGACTTGATAGTTTATCTTTCCACATTTGAGTTTTTGGGAGGGTATATTTGTATAGGTCATTTGAGATTGATAATTCGGATATTTTTATTTTGTACCGGCATAGACATAGGGGGAGATTTGTAAGGACATTGTTTGTCACAACTAATCATGTCATATACCGCTACAAGTTGCTACAAGTCGTCGAAGGATTCAGATGCTTACATCTATAAAGACGAATTCGAATTTCAAGAATACTTCAACATTCAAGACCAACAAGGATGAATTTTGTAAGACGTGTTTAAGTTCCATTTACATTTTACATTAAAAGTGTTGGGATATTTTTTGTGAAAGATGAAATATTTTTCTATTTATGAAAAAAGAATTTTGAAATGATTGTAATTTTTTTTAATTTTTCAAAATCATAAAAGTTTTTTTTTGGATAAATATTTCTAATCTCGTGAACATTTTTAAGTTTTGAGGTTTCTAAGATATTTAAAAGACTGAAGCTTTTCTAAGTTACGTGTATGATGTCGTTCGAACGACATCGTATCTGGTTCAAACGAGATCGAATCTCGCTCAAACGATATCATGTTGTTCGAACGAGAGGTGGTTTGTTATGACACATCACTGCCTTGACTTTTATTGTAAATAGGGTGTCAGACTTCTCGATTTTTGGGGGAAAAAAACTGGTTTTCAGAGAATACGTTTTTCTATTATTCTCCAACCATTTGAGGGTTCATAACTTTTGTTTTACAATTCACAATCCCAATTGTTTTGTGTGAGTTGGTTTGTGGAACCCAAAACATAGTTTGTTATTATTCATTCCTTGTGGGGAGATCTTTACAACCGAGAGCTACGTGCTATTATGGAGGGAGTCTCTACGAAGTTTATGACTGCGGTTCATTGAGGATCGTTTCTTTGTTAATTCGTTAGTGAAGACTGTTGTCTGGGCTACGAGTTCTTGTGGTATAGTTGCATTTGAATCATTGCTGATTTCTAGCCATTGCTTTGAAGGTTTGACGAAGACACCGTGTGTTACACTTGTGGGCGATTATTAGGTTATATGTAAGTCAATGGTCTTGTAAACTTGTCAAACTTCTAGAAATAAAAAGGTTTTGCCCTGAGGGGATTTTTCCTGAACTTTGTGTCGCATACTTTACTTTGATGATTTGACACTTGCACACACATAGATATTTGAGTTTAAGGGCTGAATTGATTTGATTCATAAATTGACACTAATTAAATAAGTTAGTTATTGGAATTTACGCATCTATCATTATCACACGTTGGTTTCCCAAATACATAAATAAAAACCAAATCTTATCTAGATGACGGTACAATAAATGTCTCATTCAAATCCATATAGGTACCATGCTTTAATAATAACCTAAATATCCCAATTGTTTCGACTTCAACCTTCTTTCCATTGCCCACAAAAATGTATCTTTCACCATCTTTTAGCTTTCAACAGCTCAGGTAACCCTGCATATACACACTGATGTGAGTGGTTACGCCAGAATCTATCCACTAAGTGTGTTTAGGTACCGAAGTCAAATTAACCTCAAAATAAACTAGATTAAGAAGTGTACCTTTCTTTACACACCAATCATGATAATTGGTACATTGCTTCTTCTTATGTCCCGCAGCTCCACAGAAGAAACAACCATCAATATGTTTTTCTTTATGTTGTTTCTTTGGATATGGAACCACTGCAGCTTCTCTATCATTCCTTCTTTTATTCCCTTTATCCTTGGAAGTACTAGCTAAATGAGAACTTTCTATCTTATCTTGCTTCAGTCTTTTCTCTTCTTGCACACAATGTGAGATGAGCTCATTAAGAAACCAAATCTCCTTTTGGCAGTTGTAGCTCACCTTAAATTGACTAAATTGTGTGGGAAGAGATATCAAAACCAAATGCACAAGAAATCCTCATAGAGATCAAGCTTAATTTATTTTAAGTTTGAAGCGAGATGATACATATCCATAATGGACTCCTTAATGTTCCCATTACCTTTATAATTCATTGAGACGAGACTTTCCAAAAGTTTACTTGTTTTATCCTTTTCATTCTTAGAAAATATGTTCTTAATTTCTTCTAGGAATTCTTTGGTTGTCTTTATCATTTTCGATATTGTGCGCATGAATGCTTCTGGAATAGCCTTCTTTATGATCATCAAACACATGCGATTTGACTTTTCCCACCTTTCAAAGTCCTTTTTGTCATTAGAGGAACTTGTGTTCGTAAGAGGTGCAGGTGAAGGAACACTAAACGCAAGCTCCAGGTCCATGACACCATAACTATTTGAATGTTCTCTTGCAATGACTTAAAGTTTGTGATATTAAGCATATGAACATAATTAATACTGGTAGTAATGTTAGAAGCATAATTGATAGCTAAATCAGAGAACAATAAACAAATAAAACTAGTTCATATAAGTCTTAAATCAAAAATAAATTCAAATAAGGGCAAACCCCATGTTAAGATATCGAACACTCTATAATATTTTATCTTTGGAAAAAATATTAACTTGTAAGTGATATCTTGGTGTAATAATAAAAAATTCATAATAAGAACATATCGAATAATAATTCTTCCTTTGGTATGATTTATTATTCATATGTAAAACCAAATAATTATCACGCGCTTATTACTTTTGCACATGCAATTTTGTTAAAAATTAATCTTCCTTTGGGCCGATTAGTATTCACATAAATTACATGCACATAATCCTTTTATATTTTGAAATAAATTTTTTTTTAACAAAAGAGGTCACTTTGATGACATATTGTTTAAATTGATTTATCTCGAAATATATATATATATAAACACACCATTATTTGAATTTAAATTCGTAGTATATACAAGCAAGTTAGAAAGTAATGTTCTGTAAATACTACATATTAATGTATAGCAACAATATAATTAAAGTGGTTGCTTAGCTTAGTGGTTGGTGGTCTAAATGAAAGGTCTTAATCTATGGAAGGTCATGGGTTCGAAACCACTTAGCCTTATATACCAAAATTTTTGCTATTTTAATGTCTTAAAAAAATGGAATACCAAGAGTTGAACTCTTGACCTTTCAATACAAACAAACCATCCATTGTCAATGACGCAACACCAATTTACATTAATATTATGTGAATAAATAATGAAAATAACAAAAAAATGTCATCTTGTTAACAAAAATGATGTCGTTTTGGTTGTCTTCTTTGTTGTTCCAGAACAGCCATGAACAACAAATCCAAAGTTTTTCTTAATCTTCAAAAAATCATATAAAATAAATCACTAGTCCAAATTTCATGAATTTTATATCGTTGGAATCGTAATGAAACGAAGAATATTTTTGTACAAAAAATTATAGAAATATTGAACTTTACAAAAAAAATATTTTCAGCCAAAAATTAATATTAATACCTTCTTAATATATCCTTAACAACTCAGCATGAAATAGCTTTGATACGACATGTTACATTAAACCATCACACAAATAGGAACATTCATATTTAACCATCAAGAATTAAAAGTATTGAATTTTTGAAAGCGTACCTAAATCCATAACGAGAAAATTAAAATATCTGAGTCTGAGGTCTTATGATATTCCAGATCAGAACTTTTATTTTCTCTCTAAATTTCTCTCTGACAATGGGAATCAGAAGAATGGTCTAGTGTGACCTGTGGACCATGATCCTCTTTATAAGACAATCGTGTTTTTTCATATTTCGTATATTTCTATTTTAACTCATCATAAAAATAGAAATTATGCCTGTCTTTACACATTAAAACCCACACTTAATAATACATTATTAAGGTCCTAAAACTTAAATTAATCCCATTAATTGGCCTAACTATAACAACTCATAATTTTATCTGGTAATTAATTAATTTAATTTGAAATTGGAAAAGGTAGCTTAAAAGACTCCTAATATGAGTACATATAAGTCTTGGGTCAGTTTGAAGAGTCATCAAAACATAAAACTCTCTACGCAAAAAATAAGGCCAAAATAAAAATTTCACTTCAGATATTTGTCACGACCTTAAACTGTGACTAACTGTTTGTCACGATTCTGGAGCGTGACTAACAGGTGAACTATTTTAGTTTTAATAGGATTCTAATGCCACTCAAATTCTCTAATTTTTCTCCACTTAAGTTAATACGGGGTTAGGACTTTTCAAACATATTGTCACAATCTCTAAAAGCGGTAGACCCTTATAATTTTCATCTTATTCCTCCTACAAACCCTAGCCCCATTTTACAGAACTTTTAACTCAAGATTTGTCAAGATAAATCGGGTTTTCTCAAGACGATTCAAGAACGAATCTTTGTCACCTTTTCACGAGGAACACATCTTCAAAATAAGATTTCTTCAAACAAACCTCAGGCATGGTTACCTCTATTGCCTCCCCTTATTATTATGCATAGTAATTATGTCCTACACACTAAATACATGTGTTTTCTTAAAATAAATTAGAGATGACAATTAAGAAAAGTTGAATATAATTCGAGACTATTTTTATGAAAATTTGATTTGGGTGCCGTGGATGTTAAGATATTCGCATGAAGATTTTTACGTAGGAATGTAACTTGATAAGATTTATGGCGTTAAATAATGAAAATTTTGTGAATGTCGCACGATAGTAAATTCTTGTTGTATAAATTCTATAAACATGCATGTAATATTAAATCGAATAATTTGATGCGAAACTATGGTTTAATTAATTATATATTTAAAAGTGCATTAATTGTCTAATTAATGGTGTGTGGATTAAATTGGTGAAATTATTGTGATGAATGAAAATTTAATATCATGAAATTTATTTCTTTTGAATACGTTCGACACCTCGGGAATGACGGGGTTATGGGATTGATAAGATGCTCACCTTTATTTAGGTTGGTTTCTAGGTATGGTACTAGTTAGTAGACCTTTGGGTAGTTATCGCTTTCTAGGTAAAGGACTAGATAGTTGTGACGGTTTATAGATAGAAATTTCAGGGTGGAGCAAATTTTTTCGTTTTTACTTGGATTAGCAAACCTAGGGGTATTGGTGAGTTGGTTTTCTTCCTAGATGATAGGCCGAAAAATACTTTTGTGTTGGAGACCTTTAGGTATGGGACTGAGGGTGTTTTGAGGATTTTATGTCGATTAAAAGGGTGGGGCTAATTTGGGATAAATGAGAAAAACTTAATAAATTGAGAATTAATACCTAAGATGATAAAATGGGTATTAAAATGTATTGGCGGCATGAGTATGTGCATGACTGCCAGTTAAACAGGCTGACTGGCTATAACGACATGGGTGTGTGTGGCATCATGAGTATGCGCAGGCTGATAGTCAAACGGGCTGACGGGCTATAGTGACGTGTCGTGCGTGGAACCTCATGAGTGTGTGCAGATCTGACAGTGAACAGTGTGGACTGGACATAGTAAGGGGAATGGGTGTGGTGTAGAACTAGAGGGAGTACCATAACCAAATAATGCAAGACGATAAGCAGTAGTACTACAAATAAAATGATGTAAACTTTGTGGGAGTCCCACAACTATTATGGTGTAAGACTTAAATGCGACAATACCGCAACTGATGACAAAATAAGAATAATAATAAATTTGAGTAAATAAATTAAATTAAAAAAAATAGGAAGTTGTTGAAAATTAAATATTGAGACTTGAATCTTGGGTAAACTTTGCTATAGGTAAATCATGATTTATTTTATTTATCGATTAATATATCTTGTTTAATTTAAAATGTTCTACTATTGTGTTTATTACGTATAATGCTATTGCTTGGGTCCAAGGACCCTATTAGAGAGGAGTAGCTTATATCCATGCGGTGAGCTCTAACCCATTGCGTTGACTAACATTTCAGGCATTAACTTTGGATTAGCTGCATAGGATTTATTGGAGATCATTTTGGAGGTACAACTAGAGTCCCATCTTAATTATTTTCTTTATTAGTATAGACTTATCTTATTCAGTAACTTTATATTATGAAACTTCATTATGGATTTTATTGGGCCATTCGGATCCAAAGTTGTTTATGATTTTTAGAAGATGCTTTATTGAATTATTTCATTTGGAGTTTTAATTAAATTATGGAGTTGGATTATTTTGGAGTTTAGCATGGTGATGGGTTTTATTATTGCATGGATGATTATTTATCTTGTGGATGAAAAATTTATATTTCTCATATCTGTCACATGCTAAGAATGGTAATTTAGTGACTCTCGGTATAGTTTTGGTGGTAGTCGATGCCATAATTACGCTGGGTATTATGGATTGTATCAAAGCATGGTCTTAGGTCTTGTAGGTTGTGAGTCCATTTAGCTTCTACGTTACCGATCTTTGATCCCATTTGTTGATTCGTACCCTTAGAGGTAATGGGTTAGGCATACGTGTTAGATGTGTTTCTTAGAGATAGGGAATTGTGTTAAGGACATTGTAGGCATTGAGGTTAGAAGTAATAATCTTGATGTGAGGATCCTTAGAGTTTATTTAGGAAATGATATTTATTTGGCAGATCGTTAGTATAAATTTTGGGTATATCTAGTATTGATGTAGTGGTGTGATTTGATTTGAGGATTTAGGCGTCGCACTGACTTTTGGAGATAGAATCGGGTGGTGATTCGTAGGAGAGCGTGATATACCATTATTTTCACAGTTATGCATATATATAGTTAGGATATATATTGTATCTTTAATCATGGGGTATGTGCATGTAGGATTCGGTGTATGGGCGCCCAATTGTGGTATTTTATAGTTAGGCATATGTGATCCTTATTTTATTTTTGAACGTTTACGCTTTCAGATATTTGTCACGACCTTAAACCGTGACTAACTATTTGTCACAGTTCTAGACTAACAGGTGAACTGTTTTAGTTTTAATGGGATTCTAATGCCACTTAAATTCTCCATTTTTTCTCCACTTAAATTAATACGGGGTTAGGAATTTTCAAATATATTTTCGCAACCTCTAAGAGCAGCAGACCCTTATAATTTTCATCTTCTTCCTCATACAACCCTAGCCCCATTTTACAAACCTTTCAACTCATGATTTGTCAAGATAACCTCGTTTTCTCAAAACGATTCAAGAATGAATTTTTGTCACCTTTTCACGAGGAACACATCTTCAAAATCAGTTTTCTTCAAACAAATATGAGGCATGGTTACCTCTATTGCTTCTCCTTAGTATTATACATAGTAATTATGGCCTAGACACTAAATACATGTGTTTTCTTAAAATAATTATAGATATTAATTAGGAAAAGTGGAATAAAATTCGGGACTATTTTTATGAATTTTTTAAATTTGAATGAAGACTCAAAACCTTGCATGTTAGAGTAGAGATTTGGATGCCATAGATGTTAAGGTATTCACATGTAGATTTTTACGTATGAATGTCGCTTGATAAGTTTTATGACGTTAAATAATTGAAATTTTGTGGATGTCGCACGATAGTAAATTCTTGTTGTATAAATTCTATAAGTATGCATGTGATACTAAATCGAATAATTCGATGTGAAACTATGGTTTAATTAATTATATAATTAAACGGGCATTAATTGTCTAAGTAGTTGTATGTGAATTAATTTTTTGAAATTATTGTGATGAATGGAAATTTAATCTCATGAAATTTATTTATTTTTAATATGTTCAACACAGCGGGAACGACAGGGTTATATGATAGATATGATGCTCAACTTTATTTAGGTTGGTTTCTAGGTATGAGACTAGTTAGTAGACCTTTGAGTAGTTATCGCTTTCAGGGCATGGGACTAGATAGTGGTGACGGTTTACGGATAGAAATTTCGGGGTGGGGCTGATTTTTACGTTGTTCCTTGGATTAGCAAACATAGGGGTGTGGCTGAGTGGTATTGGTGAGTTAGTTTTCTTCCTAGATGATAGGTTGGAAAATACTTGTGTTTGAGACCTTTAGGTATGGGACTAAGGGTGTTTTGAGGGTTTTATGTCGATTATAAGGGTGGGGTTAAATTGGGATAAATGAGAAAAATTCATAAATTGAGAATTAATACCTAAGATGATAAAACGGGTATTAAAATATATTGGCAATGCGATTATGTACATGGCTGACAGTTAAACGGGCTGATTATCTATAGCGACATGGGTGTGTGTGACGCCACGAGTGTGTGTGGGCGGACAGACTATAGTGACGTGTCATGCGTGGAACCTCATGAGTGTGTGCAGAGCTGACAGGGAACTGGGCTGACTGGCCATAATGAGGGGAACGCGTGTTGTGTAGAACTAGGGGGAGTACCACAACCAAATAATGAAAGACGATAAGCAGGAGTCCCCCAAATTAAATGATGTAAACCTAGTGGGAGTCCCATAACTATTATGGTGTAAGACTTAAATGCAAAAGTACCGCAACCGATGTTAACAAAATGAGAATGATAATAAATTTGAGTAAATAAATTATATTAAGAAATATGAAGTTGTCGGAAATTAAATATTTAGACTTGAATTTTGGTTAGACTTTGCTATGGGTAGATTGTGATTTATTTTATTTATTGATTAATATATCTCATTTAATTTAAAATGTTCTACTGTCATGTTTATTGCGTATAATGCTATTGTTTGGGTCCAAGGACTAGCTAATATCCATGCAGTGGGATCAGACCCACTTCGTTGACTAACATTTCAGGTATTAGCTATGGAGTAGCTATATAGGATTTATTGGAGATCATTTTGGAGGTGTAGTTGGAGTACCATCTCAATTTTTGGCTTTATTAGTATAGGCTTATCTTATTCAGTCGTTTTATATTATGAGACTTCATTATGGATTTTATTGGGCCATTCGGTTCCAAAGTTTTTTATGGTTTTAAGCAGATGCTTTATTGGATTATTTTATTTAGAGTTTTAATTAAATTATAGAGATGGATTATTTTGCAGTTTAGCATGGTGATGGGTTTTATTATTACATGGATGATTATTTAGTTGATTATTTATCTTGTGGATGAAATTTTTTATATGTCTCATAGTTGTCACATGCTAAGAATGGTATTTAATTTAGTGACGTCCGACATAGTTTTGGTGGTGGCCGGCGCCAAAATTATGTGGGGTGTTACAATAACTTTATTTGATAGACTATAATTCATATTTATTTCATATATAAGCCCATATATTAAAACTTTACTCTAACACTACCCCTACACGGTGTGGGCCGGAGCATCACCGGGCGAAGGTAGGCAGCTTAACTATGGCCAAACATGGAACTTCAACGTCCGTGATCGAACTACAATGGCCCGTGTATGGGCCTGGACCAATTGAAATTTCGATGGGGTCGGTCGGGGCCGTTGCGAGACTGGCGATTGTAGTGGCCTGCTCGTGTGCCAAGGCTACGGGGCTGCACCCAATACGCTCACTGAATATGCCCTCGGCTAATTCGCTAGCTTAGACTATTGGGACATATCCCTAGATGTCGGATTCAATGTGCCAATGGGGATGAGCGCGTGCGGCGTACACCTCTGATGCGGTGGACCTGGCTGCCCCGATGCTTACGCTAAACAACCTACTTGCCCTGTGATTTCTAATTACAGGGTCGTATTATGTCATTAAATAACCTTTTAGTGTAATACATATTATTAAATAACACGAGCTTATGAGGACTCTAAATATGAATGAAAAAACATACTAAAACAATACACATGTAGATAGATCAATGTACTCGTCCAAATAGTACACATGTAGATTGGTATAATCGGTTATAAGCTTTGAGCACATACAAAATGTGCCCACGTTATATGTTATGCCAGTAATATTTATCAATATTTTTTATTATTAAAACGTGGTTATCATTTCATTATGCATTGTTTGTTATAATTTTCTGTTTACACTTATAACCTTGCTTTTTTTTGTGTGGATGTTTTCGATTTTAGTGTTTTCCAACTGTTTCCAACAGCCCTAAACTTAATTATGCAAACATCGAAAACATCGTTTAAGTTGTTTTCTGATCGAACTGTAAACAAAAACGTTGAAAATGTTTAAAATATAACGGGTTTTGTCCGGTATTAATGGGTTAAAGGGATCAACACTAATCCGATATGTTAAATACCGTGTTTTATTGGATTAGCACTAATATGATTTAAAACCATTAAGAGTTCATTCACTGATGTATAAATTCGTATCGATTCATGTCAGGTTATTGTGTCGTGGCTCATTTTCACAAGTATGTATATAGACGTATCTATCCATCCCAAATTAATCTATTTGGAATTCGTAAAGACTAATGATATATAGAATGTATGACTAATATTAAATATTATTCATCATTATGAAATTTGACCCATTGATAATATCATTAAAGGAAAAGTGAAACTCTTAATTTTCGACACCCTCGAGACTCCTAATTTGAACCGAATTGAGTATTTGTTGTACTTGGGATATAATTTTAAATGGAACAATTCATCTCAAGTGAACTCGAGCCGTTTTGACTTGAAAATGGGTTTTGTTTTCCACCCAAATTTATTTGAGGAAAGTATTCTTAGGTCCCTCACAAACAAATTTTAAACACTAAAGGAATTTTGATAAATTTTAAACACTTAGGTCCACTCATTTTCTTCGTGTAGAAGTCCACGCTAGCATAACAAGTGGACCAAATAGTAAATTGTCCTTAAAAGTTTAAAAATTGTTATCAAGGGACTTAATTGTAAATTGCCCAATTTATTTTGGTTAATGGGTTATGTGTCCACCCATTATGCCCAAGAAATTGGGGATACTAAGTAAAGTGAAAATTTAGTCAAATTTGATAGTAAGCAAGTTAATCTTACTAGTTGATCTTCATTTTTTTCCCTTCCTAATAGTTATTCATTGAACGGACTTAGTTGTAAGAAGTAGATAGACCTAACTTCATTTAATATTTGTATGAAATTGTGAAGGATGTAACTTGCGTGTTAACATTGTTTAGCTAAAGGGGCAAGTTTTAGAGAAAAATATGTGGGCTTAAATTCATCTAGGTGTATATTTCTTTTTCCTATCTCTAATATAGATTTGGGCCAATAATTGTTCTATGAAAGCACTGTTGATCCTTTTCGATGACAAAAATATCAGACGCAAAATTTATACATAAACTTGCACTCGAAGGCATTTATTTATATATATTTCAAGAAGATATAATTATAATACCCAAATGATATAATTAATCAAGGAATACCAATTTTGTATCTAATTAGTTTATATTATTTTATCTATGTTATATCTCTTAGATGAAAGTATTAGATGTGTAAATAATATTTAATGTTTCTTATCTAGATACGCCTCCCCCCTCCTAAAATTAATCCTCCCTTTCACCTAAGTGGATTAATCAAAAATTTAGTTGAAACCAAAAAAATGAATACATCAAAAGTCCCTTTAAAACTACAAAGATTATCCATTCTATACTCCATTAATTAATCTCTCGATCCAACATAATCTAAATTCAAATAATTTCGTTTTATCATTCTCCGCTAAATCACATTACACAATGCTACCAATATCACTATATCTATATAAAGTTTTTATTTCTAGAAAAAAGTCTAAAAAAAAGTTTACAAAATTTCAATTTTTTTTATATAATAAAAAAGTTTTTAGTTATAAAACATTTTAACGTTATATTTATTGGAAAAAAACTTTAAGTTTTTGTCTATAAATGACGTAAAGATTTTTAAAATAAAAACAAATAAAAATATATATAATTTTTTTTATATAAAATACGTAGAGCTTTTTGGAAGTTTTTATTTATAAAAAAATAGTTTTTAAGTTAAAAAGAGTTTTCAAATTTTCAAATTATTTTGAATATGAAAAAAAGTTTTTGGTTATAAAAGCATTTTAAACGTTTTATTTATAGAAAAAACTTTAAGTTTGTATCTATAAATGACATACTGTTTTTAAACTAAAAACAATAAAAATATGTATAATTTTTAAAATAAACTACGGACCGTTGTTTTGAAGTTTTTATTTATAAAACATAGTTTTTATATAATAAAAACATTTGAAAACAATAGAATTTTTATCAATGAAAAAATTAACATGTTTTTTTGGCTTAGTAATTTTTATAATCATCATTATATTTATTTATTGTACATAGCCCCTGCATCACATGGGTTGTATGCTAGTTATACCTCTAATACATTAGTATTAGAGGTTTAATGAGGCTTTAATGCTCTCTCAATATTAATAAAGCTAAATGGCATTCACTATATCCCTAAAAATGCGTTATATGATAATACTCATTTGCTCTCCTTCTTTATCTCTTTGTATTCCCATATGTTCATTGTTCCATTATTATTAAATTACCCTTCTTAATTTTCAAGTAGCTAAAGTGCACAACCCAAAACATCAAAAAAGATCTCAACAGTTTCAAAAACACATCAAGAAAATAAATTCTTAGTTACTCAAACCTTGAATCCCAAGGTACGTATCTCTCTCTCTCTCACTCCCTCTCGTATTACAAGCACATGTATTTAAGATACAGTATAAGACTCAATATTGTTAGTAATTAAACAAATGTGAGGTTTTGACTTAATATTGTTAATAATTAAATAAATGTGTTAGTAAAATTTAGTATGTTGCAAGAATATTTTATCTCTACCAAATATACAACTCCTATCCAAACCTTAGTCTTCATGTAATTGATTAGTGTAAAAAATTTACTATATATTTTTTTAATTCTATAAAATTAAATTAAATTTTAATTGTGCCATGGAGTTTTTTAATCTTTATATAGTGAGGGATATTGATGATGTAGTGAGAGATTTTGACTTAATATTGATAGTAATTAAATAAAATTGTCGATAAAATTTAGTATATACTATATGTATATTTTGTTTGTAAGAAATATGCAACTCGTATAGATATCTTAGTCTTCATGTAGTTGATTAACATCAAAAGTCTAATATAATCCATTTTTTAATTTCTAGGCAATTAAAATATATTTTAATTGTACCTATTTTCCTATGATTTTGATTTGGTGGATTAGGAGAGAGAAAAATATCTTCATGTATCTCTTTTTTTCATACAAAAATGGTTGTCTTTTTTTTCTTTTGAACTTTGAGAACCTGTGAGTTCTTATTCTTTTAAATCATTTTCCTCCACTCATAAAAAAATCATATGTTTACACCTAATTTTTATATTTTTTGTGCAAGAGTATATTCATTTCTTGAATTATCTTTACTACACACTTATCACTATAAAGATAAAAAGTTTTTTAACAAAATTATAAAAAAAATTATAAAATACTCGCGCATCACACGAGGTACATGGTAGTTCTATAATATTAAATAGTCCAAGGCCACATGATAACAATATTCTATCTACCCATGATAATTTATATAAAAAATAGTCATGGGTTTAATTTACTATTGACATATACAAATCACTAACAAATTATTTGTTTACACTTAAATAAACTTGTGGTACAAACTTAATCGCATACAACACAAATTCAACTCACACCATTGTCGTGTTTGGTGCGATTTATATTATGTTAATTTAAAAAAAAATCAAATCACATCCAGATGAAATTAAGTCCAATTAATATGTGTATAATAAAATTCTTGTCCGATATTATTCATTTTGTGTAAAGTTAAACATATACAGTTAATTTTGTATCTCCATTTTCAAAGTATTTTTTACGTACTAAATTAAACATCTATTAATAAACCCGAATTCATAAAGAAATGGGTATAAAAGATAGGCCCCTAAATTTTTTACTTTTTGTAAATAATACCATATATATTGTGAGATGCAAGTAAAACTCGTGTTAGTGAAAAATATGTTCCCATGTTATTTTTATTGAAACTATGCTTCTATGTTTTTTTCAATTATTCAATGGCTCTTTTACCACATGGGTAGTTATCTTCACCCACGAATGATATAAATATTTCCTTTCTCCTATTTCTTTTTGCAAATACCTCTTTTCAGTTGTTTGTTGTTATTTTCCATTTTCACCTTAAACTTTGATTTTCTTGGCGCATGCTTTAGATATTATTTTTTTACAAGTTGTTGGTGGAGAAAAAGAATTTCTTGTACACAACACGATGTATTTATATGGAAATGCGAAATAAATAGAGTGAAGTGAGAGGCAAATAATGACAGTGTATGTACGTGGTTCAAACGGGCATGACCTACGTCCACGTTGAAAGAACGGGGGATCGTTCTTGATAACTATGGAGAATGTTTGATTACAAAGTTAAAGATCTATCCATCCGACCTTTACTAAAACTACGCAATTTATATTCATATTCTGTTAGAACGTTGTTTTTTAATTTGAGCATGCACATTTGAACTATTTAAATTTGGAGGTGGCGCATGTTCGCCTCCTCCGAGATACTCATCCACAACTTTATGGGGTGTGCTAGCCATTAGAGTTACGTACTTTGATGAAGTCTTTATAGGTTCAAATATATTGGAGCTTATGGAGGTGAGCCTTCAGCTGATGTTCGCCTCGTCATGGACTGTAAAAAAATTCCCCTCATGAGTTACACCGGGGCTCTTTGTATCCAGATAACCTCTGATGATGACATGCATCCCCTAGTTTTGGAAATCCCCAGTGATAGCTATCATAGTAACTTCAGTTTCTGATTTGTCATGATTACTCTAGGGTCTTGAGATGGTATCATCTTCAGCAAAAAGATAGAAGCAGTGTTACACTACTCGGCCCTAAGTACATACTGAACACCGGCTTTGCTGAGTTGGACAGAAATACCATCCCAATCCAAACAAAAATCATCCATGTGTGTTATAACTTGAAAATAAAAAGTAAAAAAGATATTTTTTTATTTTAATTTTAAAACTGTTTTTTTTTTCAAATTTAAAGAATTACTCTCTTTTTTTTAAATAAAAGTTAAAACCTCCTAAATGTACCCAAAATATTTTTTTAAAAATAGAGTATTAAATTTCATAACACCCATTTTATTGATTTTAGTTTAGGGATTATGGGGGTATTAATATATTTTTAAGCTCTTTTTTTTCAAAGTTGAAGAAACACTTTTGTGTGCATTTGATAAACACAATGTGCCATTAAAAAATTATCATGCTCACTCATTTACATTTTTTTTTTAAACAACAAAATTATAGGATTCCTTAAAACCACAACTCTAATTGTTTCATCCCTCCAAATATCATGTAAGAGCAAACATAAATAAAATTATTAAAAATAATATAGGAAAGAAAAAAAAACAATATGCCCTTCATAGTAGGCGCATCAAAAATGATCTATTTCTTCATATGAAGAGTGAAAATTGAATTCCTACATTGTGTCATGTTTTAATTGAGACGTTTTCGTTTCAGGTAAAATTGAATTCCTACATTATATTTTGTCGTGTTTTAAATGACTCATGTTCGTGTTAAAGTAAAAAACGGTCAACTAACGATTTTAGTCAGTTTTGAACCTCAACCAACTAATATGAAAACAAATAAAACCCAAACTCTAAATAGCGAGAACTACTAGACTCGAAGCTGTAAAAAACTATTTTTTTTAACATGAATACGACTAAAATAGAATGCAATAATACATAAATTCGTATTATTTTTACATAACACGAACACAAGTCAATTAAAACACGATATAACACAAATATTTTTTACTCAATACGAACACGATCCAAATAAAACGACACGGAATATATCTTAAAAGTTTATCTAACACAAACATGACTGGATTAAAACATGACACAATTATTTTTACCCAGCCCCTATACGACCCAAATAAACTAACACAACATGAAACCCTAATTTAACCAATACGAAGACGACTCAATTATAAAACGTCATGACACAATTATTTTTTACAAACATGTCACCCAAACATGTAAAATTTTATATTGCTTTAGTGTTGTGGTCAATTTATTTTGGCCATTTTCTTCACATGGTTTAATATCAAAATAATATAGGAGTTTAATTTTCATTTGTATATGAAAAAATAGATAATTTTTTGTGCTACAATCTGTGACACCCTGCCTATTCTAACCCTGTGTGATCAGCCCATTATTAATTTAAAGAGAAATCATCAGTGCTTTCATTCTTAGCATCATTATTGAAAATTTATTAATTCCTAATAACCATATAACCCGGTGTCAAAATTTTAATCTTTATTAACATGCGACAATAAAAAAGTTCCTTGTTTTGGCTAAGTCTAAGTCCCACTATAGGTCTACTGAGTTTCACGAAGTCCTCCTATAGTTTAGAAACAATATAAAAGTTCCCCGATTAATTATGGTTGAAGAAACTACACAAATAAACCAAAGGCCCCATTTCTGCGATTGTTGATCGATCGACACAATTCGATCGATCAATCAATACCTGTTCAGATCCTCTTCTCCAATTTTATTTTTCCACCATTGTTAAACCAATATACCAGGCCTTATTTTAACATGTCTGAACAATTTCTAACGTGGGGATATCATCAAATCATTGAAGAATTAACATTAACTAGGATGAAATCTTCACTTTAATCATATAAACCCTAGGTGTCTTTTTCTTGCATGAACGTCATCAAAACTCAGATTTTTCTCAATTCTCAAATTACTTCGTTCTAAGATTTCGTAATACAATCATAGATAGGTTATTTTTAACATGTTTTCTATCCAAAAACATAGATCAATCCCCAATATAAGTCCCAAAAGTCATGTATTCATGGCCATATTAAATCCTACACTAACATAGATAATATATATGCTCAAAAGATTGCAAGTTAACATAGATAATATGTATTCATGGCCATATTAAATCCTACACTAAAAGATGTAACGATAAAAAAATATTTTATGTTATATCTCATTTCATCGCCATTAAGAATTAGGTTGGTTGAGGCTATGACCAAATTACAAAATATTCATCATTAGATAGCTTCCAACATTAAGTTATAACATTGTGCACGAAAATTTTCGACAAGAAAGTATGTAACATTTGTTTTTAGCACAATTCTTATGAAAATAGTAGTATATCATAAAATGTTTAATAATATTTACTTTATATAAGTGTATTAATGTCAATTAGGTTTTTATGAAAATTTAATACTAATTTTTAAGAAATAATTTTTTGTAATATTGTAAAATTAAGATAAAAATTAAGTTTGAAAATCAGGGTTGCCGCTGACGCGGACCTTTAAAAATACGAGAATATTGGGTAAATGGGCGTTTGAGGAACTAAATGATTTATAAATAATTTTAAAAAATTAAGTTTAAAAATAAGGGGTGCCGCTGGAGCGGATCTTTAAAAATAAGAGAATATTGGGTAAATGGTTGTTTGAGGGACTAAATGAGTTAATTTTTTTTAAAAAAATAAAGGGTGTCCCTGGCGCGAACCTATAAAAATAAGAGAATATTGGGTAAATGGGTGTTTAAGGGACTAAATGAGTTAAAAATAATTTTAAAAAATTAAGTTTAAAAATAAGGGGTGCCGCTGGCGTGGCCCTTTAAAAATAAGAGAATATTGGGTAAATGGGTGTTTGTGGGGACTAAATGAGTTAAAAATAATTAAAGAAATTAAGTTTAAAAATAAGGGGTGCCGCTGGCGCGAACCTTTAAAAATAAGATAATATTGTATAAATCGGTATATGAGGGATTAAATGAGTTAAAATAATTTTTAAATTTTTTTATTATACTAGTTTTTTATTTAAAAAAACATATTTTGATTGAAAATACAGATTTTTGGGGTTTTATTTTAATTCCGGTTAGTATTATTCCTCGTTTTATAAGTTAAGAAATATTATAAACTAAAACAACCAACAAAAAATTGATAAAAAAATAGTTGTGTTTGACGAGTGGTGTCCACATAGACAGTAGGTACTTGGTATGTGTTAAAGGGCCGAGTTGTGTGTCATTTTTCAAAAGATAGTTATTGGGCATCACCCCTTTCCAACATCAGGCACCGATCGAATAACGGTGCACAATCATTATGCATATGATAACGCATAGATTCTCTAGGTGCGTGTGGGGATATAATCTCACCCGAAGAGCCTTACCTCGCGTGCATTCCACCGATTGCATAAGAACGACTCGGTTCATTTCATTTTCACAATTGAATTTGCATGGACATCTTTTTATGATATAAAACCCCCTTCCTCTTTTATTTAACTACAAGAAAAAAGAATTTTAGTTGCAAAACAAAATCGTGACTAATCATTAAAAAAATTCGATTAAATAATTTAGTGGAAAAAAAATTGTCACAACTTTGCTACTAAAGACTTGCTGATAATACCTTTAGTGGAAATTATTTGCCTTTTTCTACTAGATGTTACAAAATTAGTGGCAAACAGATTTTCCTACTAAATGATGAAAAATTATTTACTGCAAAAAAGAATTAGAATTGTCACTAAAAACATGTTATTTTCCACTAAAAGGTTCATTTTGAAGCAAATATATGATTTTCTACCAAAACAAGATAGCTCAGTGGCAATTCAGATTTTCCACTAAAAGGTTGTTTTTGTAGCAAATATAAGATTTTCTACCAAAACTAAGTTTTTTCTTAACGTCAAGATAATTATGTGGCAATTCATATTTGCCACTATAAATATTTTTCTGTAGCAAATTATTGCCTCCACTATCAATTATCGCATTTAATATACATAGTTTATGCATAAAATAATTAACCAATAATACTAAATGCATTCAATTTTCTAACTTAATATTTGAGATAATTAAGTCAATCTAATAAGAACTTTTCTGCTTCATTGTTTCACAAAATATATTTATAATATTAAATGTATTACAATATTCCACATCAGAATTAAGTCAAATACATGAATTGCATAAATCGTTTCATCGTTCACAAAAAAAAAAAACAAGTACAAAAGAAATAGATATAAGACTATTGATCATTTGTACTTCATGCATCTCTTCTGCTACTCATGTACTACTACGAGATATGAAATTAGATAACTCATAAAATCTTCCAAAAAGGTCATCCATTCGTTGTTTCAGTGCAACGTTCTCCCTTCGAGTTTCATTTTCTTCTCTCCTCGCCTCATCAACTTCCCTTCTTCCCTCATCAGCTTCTCTCATGGCCTCAAAACTTGTCTATCCCTCTCAATATCTTTCTCCCTTTGCATAGCTTCAAGTTGATTGGTCTTATAACCAAGCCCTCATCCACATACATAACCAGAGTGATACCCTAAAACATTTTGAAATGCTTCTGCATCATCCATCTCCACACCATCTTCACATTGTGATGCAAGTATTTCTTTCACCTCGTCCTATTAACAGTTGTAAACAATGTATAATTTAACATAATGTTATTATAAAAACATTGTAGTAAAAAAAACTTAGAAATATCTTACATATATGCTTCTAGCCTTTAGAGTAACCCAACTATCCATTCTTTTGCTCCAATGAGTCGTATACCACACCTTTGTCGTAGGCGCGGGATCTCCAGTTTCCTTGTCACGCTATACAAATTTTAAGATAAATAAAGTACTATAACTAATAAAAAATAAAAAATAAATAATTTCCAAACGTAACGTTTTTAAGAAATATATGTTACTATCTCATACTCCACTTGGAAAAATCCTTTAGTTCCACTACAATTCAGAATCTACTGCTTAGATCTAGTGATCGAGTTAATTTTACTTCTTTTCTAAAAATAACATAAGGTATTCATTTTCAATAAAACATTCAAATAATTCGCATGAAAAAAGAATTGCAAAAAATTTAATATAACCTTGTACTTTGCGTCAACAAATGTCCCACAAAGATCAATCCATTCATCATCTGACGATAATTTCAGCGGACGACACTCAAGAGATCATTCTAACGAGTCGTGTGGTTTGAAATGTTCACAATGGTTTTTTACCCGAAGTTAGGGAATTGAGTATGGAGTTGATCAATCACTACAGACTTTATATTATCTTCATTTGGCATTAAAACTTATCCTATTTAAAAGAAAAGAAAAAACATTAAAACTAATGTTACATGGTTATACGTTTTATATACGAGCATACGTAGAAGATTACCCTCATAAGTGTCCACATGTGTTCTTTGCTCTCTTTTGGGATGTCACCCCATAACCGGAATTTAAATGGAGTGTGATCGCGAATAACATTGACGATTTCAGACTTGAAAATAGATGCAAAATTACGCACTATGCGGCTTTTGAGATGATGATTTCAATATTCTCCCTCCTTTCAAGTTTCTTTTGAAACCCAATTCCTCATGTTGGTCCTCTGACTCGTTTCATGGAAAGATGCACCTAGTAAAATGTACATACAATGAAAAGTTAGTTTTAATGTATACACATTTTTATACAATGAAAGGCTTAGATTAAAGGACATATAACACTAACATAATAAAGAATATAGGTTCTAGATAATGAACTATATAAATGCCAATTAGATGTGATGTAATCAGATAAATCAAGGCTTATATAGATGCTAAAAAAAGAAGCCCAATTGGGGTATGTGCCAGCCTATCGGGAAAAAAAATCATAACAAATTACTTAAATGATAATTTCACAAACACTACACCAAAAACAGCAATTTGGCACAACATGATGTTAAAAATCTGGCACAGTTTTAGACCGTGCCAGATTTTGGCATGGTTTAATGGCAATCTGGCACACTTTAAAATAGTGCTAAAATTTGGCACTGTTTTAAAGTGTGCCAAAATTGAGTACACTTGATTAAAATATAAAAGACCCTAAAAAAATTATTATGTTTACTTCCCTCTTCTCTTTCCTCTCTCATCTTTCAATCTCCCTCTCACCCGCTCTATTCGCAAGCCTCACCCGATCTTCTCTCTTCTCGTCTCTCTCCCTCCCCTCACCCACTCTGTTAGCAAGTCGGTATGGATTTCGACATCCAGTCGCTCTGTCCCGCCGCTCTGCCGCTCCTTCCCAGTTCCAACAATAGTGGAGGTTGAGAATTTGGAGGTGGCGTCACCTTCCCAGTTCTGGTATGGATTTCCATTCCGGTATGGATTTCGACTAGAAATACTTGCGATTAAGGTATTACCCTCTCCGAATAAGTGTTTTTTTTGTTACAAAATATTTATATGTGGTGAAGAAATGTTGAGTCTTATTGATGAAATTGTTTAGGAGAGATTAATAAATGTGGGTTTAACTCTTTCAAATCAGTTATATGTGATGCATTCTTGCAAGGGTTTAACAATGATTATTTTTTGTTGGGGGTGGGGTTCTCATTGTAACATTTTTTTTATTATGATGAATAAAACTTAGGTTTAAACTATGATTTTTTTTAGGGTTTAAACTGTGAACTTTTTTAAGGGTTTAACTAAAATTATGTAAATGTTCCTTTAATCATATAATTAGTGAGTTACCTAATGCATAATTAATTGGAACATTGAGAAAAAAATTCCATTTTGCTAGAGATACCCTTGCTGGAAAAAAAATCCATTTTCTAACACTAAGTTACTGGTAAAACATTACAGTTTATATGCAAGTTCCCTATATCTCTCTCTTCCTCTCTCTGATGCGTGTATGGATATATGCAAGTTGGAGGTTCAAATTCAGATATAAGTTTATACATATTTATTTATATTATAGTTTTACACTCAATCCGTTATATATTAATTGCCGCTAAAAAAATATTTTCTTTCGATGTGTAGGTTATCGTGCAGCAGGTGTTGGAAGATGGTGGAATTCAGAAATTAAGGTGTTGGACAGAATGTTATGTTTGTGTAATATATAATTTTGTTATTGTATAATTATTGAAATACATTGAATTGGACAAAATTAGATTGGATTGGATTGCATTTGATAAAATGGTGTATAGATTGGACTGAATCTGAATCTGAATCTAAATCCGATCTGATCCAATCGAATTTTGATTAAAAATAGGCAAACGTCATATAGCCATTTTAGGTTTTCATTTTTTGGAGTTTTGGGTAGGAGATATGTAGTATCTTGCTTATACACACCATCCTATTTTGGGCTGGAAGTAATGTTTTTTTTTTTTTTTTTATTTCAGGCATCTCACCCATGGGTTTAACTATCAACACGATGGATTTGCATTTGGTTGTGCACTCATATTATGAGGGTATTTGTTTAATTTTAATTAACTTACACCTGAAATTTAATTACTGTTTTCTTATGAGGCATCTCTACATTAGAATTCCATAAGCGTCGAGTAACACAATTAGTGTAGAATATATGATGTGTTAGTATTTCTCCAATATTGGTAGTCATAGAGTGGTTTATGATGCTTAATTATCATGGAAACTGTATGCACTAGTTGGTAGTTACCTTAGACTTGTTGACCATGGGATATCCACATGCATGTCACATGTAAATTGAACACGGTGTGAATGTGAAAATTGAATTCACTACATTTTAAACTACAGTAGGATCTTGCACTCGACAACAATTTCAAAACAAAGTTGTTAACAGACAATTTTAAGTCGAACTTGACTAGTCAAACGTAAAATGGCTTACTTTATGAGCTTGTTTCGTTAAATTGGTGGAAGGGATTTGCTGGTGGTTTGGTTTTGGAGTTTTCTGTTGCTGTTGAGTTTATTTTAAATGTTAAAACATGCTGGATTTAACGAATAAACAAATGAAGTGACCACGTAAAAACAGTCCGTTAAAGGGTGAAAACCTAAGTCAGCCCCCAAATGGACCCGTAAGAGGCACGAACACCTTGCATGGAACCAATGTAACTTGTAGGAACTGACCGCGTAATCCCTGGTCTCCCGGTATGAGAATATGACGATAATTTGCAAAAATCAACACTTAGACTTAAAAACAAGACGTTAAAGGGTGAAAAACCAAACCAGCCCCCAAACAACCCCGTAAGAGGCACGAACACCTCGCACGGGACCAATGTAACTTGTACGAACTGATCGCGTAGTTCCGGGTCTCCCGGTTTGAGAATATGACGATAATTTGAAAAAATTAACCCTTAGACTTAAAAACAAACCGTTAAAGGTTGAAAACCCAAACCAGTCCCCAAACGGACCCGTAAGAGGTACGAACACCTCGCACGGGACCAATGTAACTTGTAGGAACTGATCGCATAGTCACGGGTCTCCTAGTTTGAGAATATGATGATAATTTGCAAAAATAATACTTAGACTTAAAAATAGGTTGTTAAAGGTTGAAAACCCAAACTAGCCCCCAAACGACCCCGTAAGAGGCACGAACACCTTGCACAATACCAATGTAACTTGTGCGAACTGACCACGTAGTCCCGGGTAACACGGTTTGAGAATATGACGATAATTTGCAAAAATCAACACTTAAACTTAAAAATAGGTCGTTAAAGGGTGAAAACCTAAACTCGCCCCCAAACGGACTCGTAAGAGGCACGAACACCTCGCACGGGACTAATGTAACTTGTAGGAACTAACCGTGTAGTCACGGATCTCCCGGTTTGAGAATATGATGGTAATTTGCAAAAATCAACACTTAAACTTAAAAATATGCCGTTAAAGGATGAAAACCTAAACCGTCCCCCAAACGACCCCGTAGGAGGCACGAACACCTCGCACGGGACCAATGTAACTTGTTGGAACTAACCGCGTAGTCCTGGGTCTCCCAGTTTGAGAGCATGACGATAATTTGCAAAAATTACACTTAGACTTAAAAAAAGCCGTTAAAGGGTGAAAATCCAAACCAGCCCCCAAACGATCCCGTAGGAGGCACGAACACCTCGCACGGGACCAATGTAATTTGTAGGAACAGAGTAGTCTCGGGTCTCTCGGTTTGAGAGTATGGTGATAATTTGCAAAAATCACACTTAGACATAAAAACAAGCCGTTAAATGGTGAAAACCCAAACCAGGCCCCAAACGACCCCGTAGGAGGCACGAACACCTCGCACGGGACCAATGTAACATGTAGGATCTGACCGTGTATTCCCGGGGATCCCGATTTGAGAGTATGATGATACTTTGTAAATATCACACTTAGACTTAAAAACAAGCCGTTAAAGGGTGAAAACCCAAACTAGCCCCCAAACGACCCCGTAGGAGGCACGAACACCTCGCACAGGACCAATGTAACTTGTAGGAACTGATCGCGTAGTCCCTGGTCTCCCGGTTTGAGATTATGATGATAATTTGTAAAAATCACACTTAGACTTAAAAACAAGCCGCTAAAGGGTGAAAACCCAAACCAGCCCCCAAACGACCCCGTAGGAGGCATGAACACCTCGCACGGGACCAATGTAACTTATAGGAACTGACCGCGTAGTCCCAAGTCTCCTGATTTGAGAGTATGACGATAATTTGCAAAAATCACACTTAGACTTAAAAACAAGCCGTTAAAGGGTGGAAACCCAAACCAACCCCCAAACGACCCTGTAGGAGGCACGAATACCTCGCACGGGACCAATGTAACTTATAGGATCTGACCGCGTAGTCCCGAGTCTCCCGATTTGAGAGTATGACGATAATTTGCAAAAATCACACTTAGACTTAAAAATAAGCCGTTAACGGGTGAAAACCTAAACTAGCCCCCAAACGACCCCGTGGGAGGCACGAACACGTCGCACGGGGCAATTGTAACTTGTAGGAACTGACCGCGTAGTCCTGGGTCTTTCGGTTTGAGAGTATGATGATAATTTACAAAAATCAGACTTAGACTTAAAAATAAGCCGTTAACGGGTGAAAATCCAAACCAGCCACCAAACGACCCCGTAGGAGGAACGAACACCTCGCACGGGACCAATGTAACTTGTAGGAACTGACCGCGTAGTCCCGGGTCTCCCGGTTTAGAGTATGACGATAATTCGCAAAAATCACACTTGGACTTAAAAATAAGCCGTTAAAGGGTGAAAACCCAAACCAGCCCCAAACGACCCCGTAGGAGGCACGAACACCTCGCAACGGGACCAATACAACTTGTAGTAACTGAACGCGAAGTCTCGGGTCTTCCGGTTTGAGAATATGATGATAATTTGGAAAAATCACACTTAGACTTAAAAATAAGCCGTTAAAGGGTGAAAACCCAAACCAACCCCCAAACGTCCCCGTAGGGGGCACGAACACCTCGCAGGGGACCAGTGTAACTTGTTGGAGCTGAATGCGTAGTCCCGGGTCTCCCGGTTTGAGAGTATGATGATAATTTGCAAAAATTAGTCTTAAACTTTAAAACAAGTCGTTAAAGGGTGAAAACTCAAACTAGGACCCACACGATCCCGCGGAAGGCACGAACACCTCCTACGGAACCAATGCAACTTGTAGGAACTGATCGCGTAGTCCCGGGTCTCCCGGTTTGAGAGTATGACGATAATTTGCAAAAGTGACACTTAGACTTAAAAATAAGCCGTTAAAGGGTGAAAACCCAAACCAGCCCCCAAACGGCCCCGTAGAGGGCACGAACACCTCACAGGGGAGAGATGTAACTTGTTGGAACTGATTGCGTAGTCCCGGGTCTCCTGGTTTGAGAGTATGACGATAATTTGGAAAAATCACTCTTAAACTTAAAAATAAGCCGCTAAAGAGTGAAAACCCAAACCAATCCCCAAACGACCCCGTAGGAGGCACGAACACCTCGTACGAGACCATTGTAACTTGTAGGAATTGATCGCGTAGTCCCGGGTCTCCCGATTTGAGAGTATGATGATAATTTGGAAAAATAACAGTTAGACTTAAAAACAAACCGTTAAAGGTTGGAAACCCAAACCAGCCCCCAAACGACCCTGTAGGAGGCACTAACACCTCGCACGGGACCAATGTAACTTGTAGGAACTGACCGCGTAGTCCCGAGTCTCCCAATTTGATAGTACGACGATAATTTGTAAATATCACACTTAGACTTAAAAACAAGTCGTTAACGGGTGAAAACCCAGACCAGCCCCCAAACGACCCTACAGGAGGCACAAACACCTCGCACGGGACCAATGTAACTTGTAGGAACTGACCGCGTAGTCCCGTGTCATCCGATTTGAGAGTATGATGATAATTTTCAAAAATCAGACTTAGACTTAAAAACAAGCCGTTAACGGGTAAAAACCCAAACCAGCCCCCAAACGACCCCGTAGGAGGAACGAACACCTCGCACGAGACCAATGTAACTTGTAGGAACTGATCGCGTAGTCCCGGGTATCCCACTTTAGAGTATGACGATAATTCGCAAAAATCACACTTGGACTTAAAAATAAGCCGTTAACGGGTGAAAACCCAAACCAGCCCCCAAACGACCCCGTAGGAGGCACGAACACCTTGCAACGGGACCAATATAATTTGAAGTAACTGAATGCGTAGTCCCGGGTCTCCCGATTTTGAGAATATGATGATAATTTGCAAAAATCACACTTAGACTTTAAAATAAGTCGTTAAAGGGTGAAAACCCAAACCAACCCCCAAACGGCCCCGTAGGGGGCACGAACACCTCGCAGGGGACCAATGTAACTTGTTGGAACTGACTGCGTAGTCCCGGGTCTCCCGGTTTGAGAGTATGATGACAATTTGCAAAAATCACTCTTAAACTTAAAAATAAGTCGTTAAAAGGTGAAAACCCAAATTAGGAAACAAACGACCCCGTTGGAGGCACGAACACCTCCTACGGGACCAATGCAACTTGTAAGAACTGACCGCATAGTCCCGGGTCTTCCGGTTTGAGAGTATGATCATAATTTGCAAAAATCACACTTAGACTTAAAAATAAGCCGTTAAAGGGTGATAACCCAAACCATCCTCCAAGCAACAACGTAGGAGGTATGAACACCTCGCACGGGACCAATGCAACTTGCAGGAAGTGACCGCGTAGTCCCGGGTCTCCCGGTTTGAGACTATGACGATAATTTGCAAAAAATCACACTTAGACTTGAAAACGAGCCGTTAAAGGGTGAAAACCCAAATTAGCCCCCAAACGACCCCGTAGGAGGCACGAACACCTCGCACGGGACCAATGCTACTTGTAGGAACTGACCGCGTAGTCTCGGGTGTCCCGGTTTGAGAGTATGTCGATAATTTGCAAAAATCACACTTAGACTTAAAAACAAGCCGTTAATGGGTGAAAACCCAAACCAACCCCCAAACGACCCCGTGGGGGCCACAAACACCTCGTACTGGACCAATGCAACATGTAGGAACTGACCGCGTAGTCCCGGGTCTCTCATTTTGAGAGTATGACGATAATTTGCAAAAATCACATTTAGACTTAAAAACAAGTCGTTAACTGGTGAAAACCCAAACCAGCCCCCAAACAACCCCGTAGGAGGCACGGACACCTCACACGGGACCAATGCAACTTGTTGGAACTGACCGCGTAGTCCTGAGTGTCTCGGTCTGAGAGTATGATGATAATTTGCAAAGATCACACTTAGACTTAAAAATAAGCCGTTAAAGGGTGAAAACCCAAACCTACCCCCAAACGACCCCGTAGGGGGCATAAACACCTCGCAGAGGACCAATGTAACTTGTAGGAACTGATCGAGTAGTCCCGGGTCTCCTGGTTTGAGAGTATGACGATAATTTGCAAAAATCACACTTAGAATTAAAAACAAGTCGTTAACGGGTGAAAACCCAAACCAGCCCCTAAACGACCCCATAGGGGGCACAAACATCTCACACGGGACCAATGTAACTAGTAGGAACTGACCGAGTAGTCACGGGTCTTCCGATTTGAGAGTATGATGATAATTGGCAAAAAATCAACCCTTAGACTTAAAAACAGACTGTTAAAGGGTGAAAACCCAAACCAGTCCCCAAACGGACCCAAACCAGCCCCCAAAAGACCCCGTAGGGGCCACAAACACCTCGCACTGGACCAATGCAACAGGTAGGAACTGACCGCGTAGTCCCGGGTCTCCCGGTTTGAGAGTATGACTATAATTTGCAAAAATCACACTTAGACTTAAAAACAAGCCGCTAAAGGGTGAAAACCCAAACCAGTCCCCAAACGACCCCATAAGAGGCACGAACACCTCGCACGGGACCAATGTAACTTGTAGGAACTGACCGCATAGTCACGGGTCTCCTAGTTTGAGAATATGATGATAATTTGCAAAAATAACACTTAGACTTAAAAATAGGTCGTTAAAGGGTGAAAACCCAAACAAGCCCCCAAACGACCCCGTAAGAGGCACGAAAACCTCGCACGAGACTAATGTAACTTGTAGGAACTGAACGTGTAGTCCCGGATCTCCAAGTTTGAGAATATGACGGTAATTTTCAAAAATCAACACTTAAACTTAAAAACAAACCGTTAAAGGGTAAAACCCAAACCAGTCCCCAAACGGACCCGTAAGAGGCACGAACACCTCGCACGGGACCAATGTAACTTGTAGGAATTGACCGCATAGTCACGGGTCTCCTAGTTTGAGAATATGATGATAATTTGTAAAAATAACACTTAGACTTAAAAATAAGCCGTTAAAGGTTGAAAATCCAAACCAACCCCCTAACGATCCCGTAGGAGGCACGAACACCTCGCAGGGGACCAATGTAACTTGTAGGAACTGAGTAGTCTCGGGTCTCCCGGTTTGAGAGTATGACGATAATTTGCAAAAATCACACTTAGACTTAAAAACAAGCCGTTAAATGGTGAAAACCCAAACCATCCACCAAACGACCCCGTAGGAGGCAGGAACACCTCGCACGGGACCAATGTAACTTGTAGGAACTGACCGCGTAGTCTCGAGTCTCCCGGTTTGAGAGTATGACGATAATTTGCAAAAATCACACTTAGACTTAAAAATAAGCCGTTAAAGGGTGAAAATCCTAACTAGCCCCCAAACGACCCCGTAGGAGGCACGAACACGTCGCTCGGGATCAATGTAACTTGTAGGAACTGACCGCGTAGTCCCGGGTCTCCTGATTTGAGAGTATAATGATAATTTGTAAAAATCACACTTAGACTTAAAAACAAGACGTTAAAGGGAGAAAATAAAAACTAGCCCCCAAACAACCCTGTAGGAGGCACGAACACCTCGCACAGGACCAATGTAACTTGTAGGAACTGATCGCGTAGTCCCGGGTCTCCCGGTTTGAGAGTATGACGATAATTTGCAAAAATCACACTTAGACTTAAAAACAAGCCGCTAAAGGGTGAAAACCCAAACCAGTCCCCCAAACGACCCCGTAGGAGGCACGGACACCTCGCACGGGACCAATGTAACTTGTAGGAACTGAATGCGTTGTCCCGGGTCTCTCGATTTGAGAATATGACGATAATTTACAAAAATCACACTTAGACATAAAATAAGCCGTTAAAGGGTGGAAACCCAAACCAGCCCCCAAACGACCCCGTAGGAGGCACGACCACCTCGCACGGGACAATTATAACTTGTAGGAACTGATCGCGTAGTCCCGGGTCTTCCGGTTTGAGAGTATGACAAGAATTTACAAAAATCAGACTTAGACTTAAAAACAAACCGTTAACGGGTGAAATCCCAAACCAACCACCAAATGACCCCGTAGGAGGAACGAACACCTCGCAAGGGACCAATGTAACTTGTAGGAACTGACCGCGTAGTCCCGGGTCTCCCGGTTTAGACTATGATGATAATTTGCAAAAATCACACTTGGACTTAAAAAATTAGCCGTGAACGGGTGAAAACCCAAACCATCCCCCAAACGACCCCGTAGGAGGCACGAACACCTCGCAACGGGACCAATACAACTTGTAGAAACTGAACGCGTAGTCCCGGGTATCCCGATTTGAGAATATGAGGATAATTTTAAAAAATCACACTTAGACTTAAAAACAAGCTGTTAATGGGTGAAAACCCAAACCAGCCCCCAAACAGCCCCGTAGAGGACACAAACACCTCGCAGAGGACCAATGTAACTTGTTGGAACTAATTGCGTAGTCCCGGGTCTCCTGGTTTGAGAGTATGACGATAATTTGAAAAAATCACTATTAAACTTGAAAACAAGTCCTTAAAGGGTGAAAACCCAAACTAGGACCCAAACGACCCCGTAGGAGGCACGAACACCTCCTACGGGACCAATGCAACTTATATGAACTGACCGCGTAGTCCCGGGTCTCCCGGTTTGAGAGTATGATGATAATTTGCAAAAATCACACTTATACTTAAAAACAAGCCGTTAAGGGGTGAAAACCCAAACCATCCCCCAAATAACCACGTAGGAGGCACGAACACCTCGCACGGGACCAATGCAACTTGTAGGAAGTGACCGCGTAGTCTCGGATCTCTCGGTTTGAGAGTATGACGATAATTTGCAAAAAATAACACTTAAACTTAAAAACAAACCGTTAAAGTGTGAAAACCCAAACCAACCCCGCATGAACACCTCGCACGGAACCAATGCAACTTGTAGGAACTGACCGCGTAGTCCCGGTCTCCTGGTTTGAGAGTATGACGATAATTTGCAAAAATCACACTTAGACTTAAAAACAAGCCGTTAACGGGTGAAAACCCAAACTAGCGCCCAAACGACCCCGTTGGGGCCACAAACACCTCGCACAGGACCAATGCATCATGTAGGAACTGACCGCGTAGTCCCGGGACTCCCGGTTTGAGAGTATGATGATAATTTGCAAAAATCACACTAAGTCTTAAAAACAAGCCGCTAAAGGGTGAAAATGCAAACCAGTCCCCAAACGACCCCGCAGGAGGCAAGAACACCTCGCACGAGACCTATGTAACTTAGGAACTGACCGCGTAGTCCCGGGTCTCTCGACTTGAGACTATGATGATAATTTGCCAAAATCACACTTAGACTTAAAAACAAGCCGTTAAAGGGTGGAAAACCAAACCAAACCCCAAACGACCTTGTAGGAGGCACGAATACCTCGCACGGGACCAATGTAACTTGTAGGAACTGACCGCATTGTTCTGAGTCTCCCGATTTGAGAGTATGACGATAAGTTGCAAAAATCACACTTAGACTTAAAAACAAGCCGTTAACTGGTGAAAACCCAAACCAGCCCCCAAACGACCCCGTAGGAGGCACGGACACCTCACACGGGACCAATGTAACATGTAGGAACTGAACGCGTAGTCCCGGGTCTTCCGGTTTGAGATGATGACGATAATTTGCAAAAATCAAACTTAGACTTAAAAACAAGCCGTTAACGGGTGAAAACCCAAAACCAGCCCCCAAACGATCCCGTAGGAGGAACAGACACCTCGCACGGGACCAATGTAACTTTTCGGAACTGACCGCGTAGTCCCGGGTGTCCTGGTTTAGAGTGTGACGATAATTTGTAAAAATCATAATTGGACATAAAAATAAGCTGTTAACGGGTGAAAACCCAAACCAGACCCCAAACGACCCCGTAGGAGGCACGAACACCTCGCAACGAGACCAATACAACTTGTAGTAACTGAACGCATAGTCCCCGGTCTCCCGGTTTTAGAGTATGAGGATAATTTACAAAAATCACACTTATACTTAAAAACAAGCCGTTAGAGGGTGAAAACCCGAACCATCAACCAAACAACCATGTCGGAGGCACGAACACCTCGCTGGGACCAATGCATCTTGTAGGAAGTGACCGCGTAATCCCGGGTCTCCCGGTTTGAGAGTATGGCGATAATTTGCAAAAAATCACACTTAGACTTAAAAATAAGCTGTTAAAGTGTTAAAATCGAAACCAACCCCCAAACGTCCCCGTAGGGGGCATGATCACGTCACACGGAACCAAGGCAACTTGTAGGAACTGATCGCGTAGTCCCGGGTCTCCCGGTTTGAGAGTATGACGATAATTTGAAAAAGTCACACTTAGACTTAAAAACAAGCCGTTAACGGGTGAAAACCCAAACCAGCTCCCAAACGACCCCGTAGGGGCCACAAACACCTCGCACTAGACCAATGCAAAATGTAGGAACTGACCGCGTAGTCTCGGGTCTCCCAGTTTGAGAGTATGACGATAATTTGCAAGAATCACACTTAGACTTAAAAATAAGCCGTTAAAGGGTGAAAACCCAAACCAGCACCCAAACGGCCCCGTAGAGGGTATGAACACCTCGCAGGGGACCAATGTAACTTGTTGGAACTGATTGCGTAGTCCCGGGTCTCCTGGATTGAGAGTATGACGATAATTTTCAAAAATCACTCTTAAACTTAAAAACAAGTCGTTAAAGGGTGAAAACCCAAACTAGGACCCAAACGATCCCGTAGGAGGAACGAACACCTCCTACGGGACCAATGCAACTTATATGAACTGACCGCGTAGTCCCGGGTCTCCCGATTTCAGAGTATGATGATAATTTTCAAAAATCACTCTTAGACTTAAAAACAAGCCGTTAAGGGGTGAAAACCCAAACCATCCCCCAAACAACCACGTAGGAGGCACGAACACCTCGCACGGGACCAATGCAACTTGTAGGAAGTGACCGCGTAGTCCTGCGTCTCTCGGTTTGAGAGTATGACGATAATTTGCAAAACATCACACTTAGACTTAAAAACAAGCCGTTAAAGTGTGAAAACCCAAACCAACCCCGCATGAACACCTCGCACGGAACCAAAGCAACTTGTAGGAACAGACCGCGTAGTCCCGGGTCTCCAAGTTTGAGAGTATGATGATAATTTGCAAAAATCACACTTAGACTTAAAAACAAGCCGTTAACGGGTGAAATCCCAAACCAGAGCCCAAACGACCCCGTTGGGGCCACAAACACCTCGCACTGGACCAATGCAACATGTAGGAATTGACCGTGTAGTCCCGGGTCTCCCGGTTTGAGAGTATGACGATAATTTGCAAAAATCACACTAGGTCTTAAAAACAAGCCGCTAAAGGGTGAAAACGCAAACTAGTCCCCAAACGACCCCGTAGGAGGCACGAACACCCCGCACGGGCCCAATGTAACTTGTAGGAACTGACCGCATAGTCCCGGGTATCCCAATTTGAGAGTATGATTATAATTTGTAAAAATCACACATAGACTTAAAAATAAGCCGTTAAAGGGTGGAAACCCAAACCAGACCCCAAACGACCATGTAGGAGGCACGAACACCTCGTACGGGACCAATGTAACTTGTAGGAACTGACCGCGTAGTTCCGAGTCTCCCGATTTGAGAGTATGACGATAATTTGCAAAAATCACACTTAGACTTAAAAACATGCCGTTAACGGGTGAAAACCCAAACCAGCCCCCAAACGATCCCGTAGGAGGCACGGACACCTCACACGGGACAAATGTAACTTGTAGGAAGTGACCGCGTAGTCCCGGGTATTCCGGTTTGAGATGATGATGATAATTTGCAAAAATCACACTTAGACTTAAAAACATGCCGTTAACGGGTGAAAACCCAAACCAGCCCCCAAACGATCCCGTAGGACGAACGAACACCTCGCACGGGACCAATGTAACTTGTAGGAACTGACCGCGTAGTCCCGGGTCTCCTTGTTTAGAGTATGACGATAATTTGCAAAAATTATAATTGGACATAAAAATAAGCCGTTAACGGGTGAAAACCCAAACCAGCCCCCAAACGACCCCGTAGGAGGCACGAACACCTCGCAACGGGACCAATACAACTTGTAGTAACTGAGCGCGTAGTCCCGGGTCTCCCGGTTTTAGACTATGATGATAATTTGCAAAAATCACAGTTATACTTAAAAACAAGCCGTTAAAGGGTGAAAACCCAAACCATCCCCAAAAACAACCACGTAGGAGGCACGAACACCTCGCACGGGACCAATGCAACTTGTAGGAAGTGACTGCGTAGTCCCGGGTCTCCCGATTTGAGAGTATGACGATAATTTGCAAAAAATCACACTTAGACTTAAAAATAAGCTGTTAAAGGGTGAAAATCCAAACCAACCCCCAAACGTCCCCGTAGGGGTCATGAACACCTCGCACGGAACCAAGGCAACTTGTAGGAACTGACCGCGTAGTCCCGGGTCTCCCGGTTTGAGAGTATGATGATAATTTGCAAAAATAACACTTACTTAAAAAAAGCCGTTAACGGGTAAAAACCCAAACCAGCCCCCAAACGACCCCGTAGGGGCCACAAACACCTCGCACTGGACCAATGCAACATGTAGGAACTGACCGCGTAGTCTCGGGTCTCCCGGTTTGAGAGTATTACGATAATTTACAAAAATCACATTAAGTCTTAAAAACAAGCCCCTAAAGGGTGAAAACGCAAACCAGTCCCCAAACGACCCCGTAGGAGGCACGAACACCTCGCACGGGACCAATGTAACTTGTAGGAACTGACCGCATAGTCCCGGGTATCCCAATTTGAGAGTATGATTATAATTTGCAAAAATCACACATAGACTTAAAAATAAGCCGTTAAAGGGTGGAAACCCAAACCAGACCCCAAACGACCATGTAGGAGGCACGAACACCTCGTACGGGACCAATGTAACTTGTAGGAACTGACCGCGTAGTTCCGAGTCTCCCGATTTGAGAGTATGACGATAATTTGAAAAAATCACACTTAGACTTAAAAACATGCCGTTAACGGGTGAAAACCCAAACCAGCCCCCAAACGATCCCGTAGGAGGCACGGACACCTCACACGGGACAAATGTAACTTGTAGGAAGTGACCGCGTAGTCCCGGGTATTCCGGTTTGAGATGATGATGATAATTTGCAAAAATCACACTTAGACTTAAAAACATGCCGTTAACGGGTGAAAACCCAAACCAGCCCCCAAACGATCCCGTAGGACGAACGAACACCTCGCACGGGACCAATGTAACTTGTAGGAACTGACCGCGTAGTCCCGGGTCTCCTTGTTTAGAGTATGACGATAATTTGCAAAAATTATAATTGGACATAAAAATAAGCCGTTAACGGGTGAAAACCCAAACCAGCCCCCAAACGACCCCGTAGGAGGCACGAACACCTCGCAACGGGACCAATACAACTTGTAGTAACTGAGCGCGTAGTCCCGGGTCTCCCGGTTTTAGACTATGATGATAATTTGCAAAAATCACAGTTATACTTAAAAACAAGCCGTTAAAGGGTGAAAACCCAAACCATCCCCAAAAACAACCACGTAGGAGGCACGAACACCTCGCACGGGACCAATGCAACTTGTAGGAAGTGACTGCGTAGTCCCGGGTCTCCCGATTTGAGAGTATGACGATAATTTGCAAAAAATCACACTTAGACTTAAAAATAAGCTGTTAAAGGGTGAAAATCCAAACCAACCCCCAAACGTCCCCGTAGGGGTCATGAACACCTCGCACGGAACCAAGGCAACTTGTAGGAACTGACCGCGTAGTCCCGGGTCTCCCGGTTTGAGAGTATGATGATAATTTGCAAAAATAACACTTACTTAAAAAAAAGCCGTTAACGGGTAAAAACCCAAACCAGCCCCCAAACGACCCCGTAGGGGCCACAAACACCTCGCACTGGACCAATGCAACATGTAGGAACTGACCGCGTAGTCTCGGGTCTCCCGGTTTGAGAGTATTACGATAATTTACAAAAATCACATTAAGTCTTAAAAACAAGCCCCTAAAGGGTGAAAACGCAAACCAGTCCCCAAACGACCCCGTAGGAGGCACGAACACCTCGCACGGGACCAATGTAACTTGTAGGAACTGACCGCGTAATCCTGGGTCTCCCGATTTGAGAGTATGATGATAATTTGCAAAAATCACATTTAGACTTAAAAATAAGCCGTTAAAGGGTGGAGACCCAAACGACCCTGTAGGAGGCACGAACACCTCGCACGGGACCAATGTAACTTGTAGGAACTGACCGCGTAGTCCCGAGTCTCCCAGTTTGAGAGTATGACGATAATTTGCAAAAATCACACTAAGACTTAAAAACAAGCCGTTAACGGGTGAAAACCCAAACCAGCCCCCCAACGACCCCATAGGAGGCACGAACACCTCACACGGGACCAATGTAACATGTAGGAAGTGACCGCGTAGTCCCGGGTCTTTGGGTTTGAGATGATGATGATAATTTGCAAAAATCTGACTTAGACTTAAAAACAAGCCGTTAACGGGTGAAAACCCAAACCGGCCCCCAAACGACCCCGTAGGAGGAACGAACACCTCGCACGGGACCAATGTAACCTGTAGGAACTGACCGCTTAGTCCCGGGTCTCCTGGTTTAGAGTATGAAAATAATTTGCAAAAATCATAATTGGACATAAAAATAAGCCGTTAACGGGTGAAACCCAAACCAGCCCCCAAACGACCCCGTAGGAGGCACGAAGACCTCGCAACGGAACCAATACAACTTGTAGTAATTGAACGCGTAGTCCCGGGTCTCCCGATTTTAGAGTGTGATGATAATTTGCAAAAATCACACTTATACTTAAAAACAAGCCGTTTAAGGGTGAAAACCCAAACCATCCCCAAAAACAACCACGTACGAGGCACGAACACCTCGCACGTGACCAATGCAACTTGTAGGAAGTGACCGCGTAGTCCCGGGTCTACCGGTTTGAGAGTATGATGATAATTTGCAAAAAATCACACTTAGACTTAAAAACAACCCGTTAAAGGGTGAAAACGCAAACCAGTTCCCAAACGACCCTGTAGGAGGCACGAACACCTCGCACGGGACCAATGTAACTTGTAGGAACTGACCGCATAGTCCCGGGTCTCCCGGTTTGAGAGTATGACGATAATTTGTAAAAATCACACTTAGATTTAAAAACAAGCCGTTAACGGGTGAAAACCCAAACCAACCCCCAAACGACCCCGTAGGGGCCACAAACACCTCGCACGGAACCAATACAACTTGTAGTAACTGAACGCGTAGTCCCGGGTCTCCCGATTTGAGTATATGATGATAATTTTCAAAAATCACACTTAGACTTTAAAATAAGCCATTAAAGGGTGAAAACCCAAACCAACCCCCAAACGGTCCCGTAGGGGGCACGAACACCTTGTAGGGGACCAATGTAACTTGTTGGAACTGACTGCGTTGTCCCGGGTCTCCCGGTTTGAGAGTATGAGGATAATTTGCAAAAATCACTCTTAAACTTAAAAACAAGTCGTTAAAGGGTGAAAACCTAAACTAGGACACAAACGACCCCGTAGGAGGCACGAACACCTCCTACGGGACCAATGCAACTTGTTGTAATTGACCGCGTAGTCCTGGGTCTCCCGGTTTGAGAGTATTATGATAATTTACAAACATCACTCTTAAACTTAAAAACAAGTCGTTAAAGGGTGAAGACCCAAACTAGGACTCAAACGACCCCGTAGGAGGCATGAACACCTCCTACGGGACCAATGCAACTTGTAGGAACTGAACGCATAGTCCCGGGTCTCCCGGTTTGAGAGTATGATGATAATTTGTAACAATCACACTTATACTTAAAAATAAGTCGTTAATGGGTGAAAGCCCAAACCATCCCCCAAACAACCACGTAGGAGGCACGAACACCTCGTACGGGACCAATGCAACTTATAGGAAGTGACCGTGTAGTCCCGGGTCTCCCGGTTTGAGAGTATGACGATAATTTGTAAAAAATTACACTTAGACTTAAAAACAAGCTGTTAAAGGGTGAAAACCCAAACCAACCCCCAAACGTCCCCATAGGGGGCATGAACACCTCGAACGGAACCAATGCAACTTGTAGGAACTGACTGCAAAGTCCCGGGTCTCCCGGTTTGAGAGTACGACGATAATTTGCAAAAATCACACTAAGACTCAAAAACAAGCCGCTAAAGGGTGAAAACCCAATCCAGTCCCCAAACGACCCCATAGGAGGCACGAACACCTCGCACGGGACCAATGTAACTTGTTGGAACTGACCGCGTAGTTCCGGGTCTCCCGATTTGAGAGTACGATGATATTTTGAAAAATTCACACTTAGACTTAAAAATAAGCTGTTAAAGTGTGAAAACCCAAACCAACCCCCAAACGTCCCCGTAGGGGGCATGAACACCTCGCACGGAACCAATGCAACTTGTAGGAACAGACTGCGTAGTCCCGGGTCTCCTGGTTTGAGAGTAAGATGTTAATTTGTAAAAATCACACTTAGACTTAAAAACAAGCCGTTAACGGGTGAAAACCCAAACCAGCCAGCAAACGACCCCGTAGGGGACACAAACACCTCGCGCTGGACCAATGCAACATGTAGGAACTGACCGCCTAGTCCCGGGTCTCCCGATTTGAGAGTATGACGATAATTTACAAAAATCACACTAAGACTTAAAAACAAGCCGCTAAAGGGTGAAAACCCAAAGCAGACCCCAAATGACCCCGTAGGAGGCACGAACACCTCGCACGGGACCAATGCAACTTGTAGGAACTGACCGCGTAGTACCGGGTGTCTCGGTCTGAGAGTATGACGATAATTTGCAAAAATCATACTTAGACTTAAAAACAAGTCGTTAAAGGGTGAAAACCCAAACCATCCCCCAAACAACCACGTAGGAGGCACGAACACCTCGAATGGGACCAATGCAACTTATAGGAACTGACCGCGTAGTCCCGGGTCTCCCTGTTTGAGAGTATGATGATAATTTGCAAAAAATCACACTTAGACTTAAAAACAAGCCGTTAAAGTGTGAAAACCCAAACCAGCCCCCAAACGTCCCCGTAGGTGGCACGAACACCTCGCACGGAACCAATGCAACTAGTAGGAACTGACCGCGTAGTCCCGGGTCTCCTGGTTTGAGAGTATGAAGATAATTTAAACTTAAAAACAAGCTGTTAACTGGTGAGAATCCAAACCAGCCCCCAAACGACCCCGTAGGGGTCACAAACACCTCGCACTGGACCAATGCAACATGTAGGAACTGACCGCGTAGTCCCGGTCTCTCGGTTTGAGAGTATGACGATAATTTGCAAAAATCACACTAAGATTTAAAAACAAGCCGCTAAAGGGTGAAAATGTAAACCAGTTCCCAAACGACCCCGTAGGAGGCACGAACACCTCGCACGGGACCAATGTAACTTGTAGAACTGACCGCGTAGTCCCGGGTCTCCCGATTTGAGAGTATGATGATAATGTGCAAAAATCACACCTAGACTAAAAAACAAGCCGTTAAAGGGTGGAAACCCAAACCAGACCCCAAACGACCCTGTAGGAGGCACGAACACCTCGCACCGGACCAATTTAACTTGTAGGAACTGACCGCGTAGTTCCGAGTCTCCCGATTTGAGAGTATGACGATAATTTGCAAAAATCACACTTAGACTTAAAAATAAGCCGTTAACGGATGAAAACCCAAACCAGCCCCCAAACGACCCCGTAGGAAGCACGAACACCTCGCACAGGACCAATGTAACTTATAGGAACTTATCGCGTAGTCCCGGGTCTTCCAATTTGAGAGTATGACGATAATTTGCAAAAACAAGACTTAGACTTAAAAACAAGTCGTTAACGGGTGAAAATCCAAACCAGCCCCCAAACGACCCCGTAGGAGGAACGAACACCTCGCACGGGACCAATGTAACTTGTAGGAACTGACCGCGTAGTCCCGGGTCTCCCGGTTTAGAGTATGAGGATAATTCGCAAAAATCACACTTGGACTTAAAAATAAGCCGTTAACAGGTAAAAACCCAAACCAACCCCCAAATGACCCCATAGGAGACACGAACACCTCACAACGGGACCAATACAACTTGAAGTAACTAAACGCGTAGTCCCGGGTCTCCCAGTTTGAGAATATGATGATAATTTGCAACAATCACACTTAGACTTTAAAATAAGCCGTTAAAGGGGGAAAACCCAAATCAGGCCCCAAACGGCGCCGTAGAGGGCATGGACATCTCGCAGGGGACAGATGTAACTTGTTGGAACTGACTGCGTAGTCCCGGGTCACCCGGTTTGAGAGTATGACGATAATTTGCAAAAATCACTCTTAAAATAAAAAACAAGTCGTTAAAGGGTGAAAACCTAAACTAGGACCCAAACGACCCCGTAGGAGGCACGAACACCTCCTACAGGACCAATGCAACTTGTAGGAACTGAACGCATAGTCCCGGGTCTCCCGATTTGAGAGTATGACGATAATTTGAAAAAATCACACTTAGACTTAAAAACAAGCCGTTAACGGATGAAAACCCAAACCAGCCCCCAAACGACCCCATACGGGCCACAAACACCTCGCACTAGACCAATGCAACATGTAGGAACTGATCGCGTAGTCCCGGGTCTCCCGGTTTAAGAGTATGACGATAATTTGCAAGAATCACACTTAGACTTAAAAATAAGCCGTTAAAGGGTGAAAACGCAAACCAGCCCCCAAACGGCCCCGGAGAGGGCACGAACACCTCACAGGGGACCAATGTAACTTGTTGGAACTGATTGCGTAGTCCCGGGTCTCCTGGTTTGAGAGTATGATGATAATTTACAAAAATCACTCTTAAACTTAAAAACAAGTCGTTATAGGGTGAAAACCCAAACTAGGACCCAAACGACCCCGTAGGAGGCACAAACACCTCCTACGGGACCAATGTAACTTGTATGAACTGACCGCGTAGTCCCAGGTCTCCCGATTTGAGAGTATGATGATAATTTGCAAAAATCACACTTAGACTTAAAAACAAGCCGTTAAGGGGTGAAAACCCGAACCATCCCCCAAACAACCACGTAGGAGGCACGAACACCTCGAACGGGACCAATGCAACTCGTAGGAAGTGACCGCGTAGTCCTGGGTCTCTCAGTTTGAGAGTATGATGATAATTTGTAAAAAATCACACTTAGACTTACAAACAAGCCGTTAAAGTGTGAAAACCCAAACCAACCCCGCATGAACACCTCACACGGAACCAATGTAGCTTGTAGAAACTGACCGCGTAGTCCCGGGTCTCCTGGTTTGAGAGTGACGATAATTTGCAAAAATCACACTTAGACTTAAAAACAAGCCGTTAACGGGTGAAAACCCAAACCAGCCCCCAAACGCCCCCATAGGAGGCATGAACACCGCACACGGGACCAATGTAACATGTAGTAAGTGGCCGCGTAGTCCCGAGTCTTTCGATTTGAGATGATGATGATAATTTGCAAAAATCAGACTTAGACTCAAAAACAAGCCGTTAACGGGTGAAAACCCAAACCAGCCCCCAAACGATCCCGTAGGAGGAACAAACACCTCGCACGGGACCAATGTAACTTGTAGGAACTGACCGCGTAGTCCCGGGTCTCCCGATTTGAGAAGATGACGATAATTTGCAAAAATCACACAAAGTGTTAAAAACTAGAAGCTAAAGGGTGAAAAGGCAATCCAGTCCCCAAACGACCCCGTAGGAGGCACGAACACCTCGCACGGGACCAATGTAACTTGTAGGAACAGACCGCGTAGTCCCGGGTCTCT
This sequence comes from Sambucus nigra, assembly GCA_949130495.1. Lineage (NCBI taxonomy): Eukaryota > Viridiplantae > Streptophyta > Magnoliopsida > Dipsacales > Adoxaceae > Sambucus > Sambucus nigra. The sequence continues at coordinate 34,995,891 of OX422212.1, forward strand.
CGATTTTAGAGTATGATGATAATTTGCAAAAATCACACATAGACTTAAAAATAAGCCGTTAAAGGGTGGAAACCCAAACCAGACCCCAAACGACCCTGTAGGAGGCACGAACACCTCGTACGGGACCAATGTAACTTGTAGGAACTGACCGCGTAGTTCCGAGTCTCCCGATTTGAGAGTATGACGATAATTTGCAAAAATCACACTTAGACTTAAAAACATGCCGTTAACGGGTGAAAACCCAAACTAGCCCCCAAACGATCCCGTAGGAGGCACGAACACCTCACACGGGACAAATGTAACTTGTAGGAAGTGACCGCGTAGTCCCGGGTATTCCGGTTTGAGATGATGATGATAATTTGCAAAAATCACACTTAGACTTAAAAACATGACGTTAACGGGTGAAAACCCAAACCAGCCCCCAAACGATCCCGTAGGACGAACGAAAACCTCGCACGGGACCAATGTAACTTGTAGGAACTGACCGCGTAGTCCCGGGTCTCCTTGTTTAGAGTATGACGATAATTTGCAAAAATTATAATTGGACATAAAAATAAGCCGTTAACGAGTGAAAACCCAAACCAGCCCCCAAACGACCCCGTAGGAGGCACGAACACCTCGCAACGGGACCAATACAACTTGTATTAACTGAGCGCGTAGTCCTGGGTCTCCCGGTTTTAGAGTATGATGATAATTTGCAAAAATCACAGTTATACTTAAAAAACAAGCCGTTAAAGGGTGAAAACCCAAACCATCCCCAAAAACAACCACGTAGGAGACACGAACACCTCGCACGGGACCAATGCAACTTGTAGGAAGTGACCGCGTAGTCCCGGGTCTCCCGGTTTGAGAGTATGACGATAATTTGCAAAAAATCAAACTTAGACTTAAAAACAAGCTGTTAAAGGGTGAAAACCCAAACCAACCCCCAAACGTCCCGGTAGGGGTCATGAACACCTCGCACGAAACCAAGGCAACTTGTAGGAACTGACCGCATAGTCCCGGGTCTCCCGGTTTGAGAGTATGATGATAATTTGCAAAAATAACACTTAGACTTAAAAAAAAGCCGTTAACGGGTAAAAACCCAAACCAGCCCCCAAACGACCCCGTAGGGGCCACAAACACCTCGCACTGGACCAATGCAACATGTAGGAACTGACCGCGTAGTCTCGGGTCTCCCGGTTTGAGAGTATTACGATAATTTGCAAAAATCACACTAAGTCTTAAAAACAAGCCCCTAAAGGGTGAAAACGCAAACCAGTCCCCAAACGACCCCGTAGGAGGCACGAACACCTCGCACGGGACCAATGTAACTTGTAGGAACTGACCGCGTAATCCTGGGTCTCCCGATTTGAGAGTATGATGATAATTTGCAAAAATCACATTTAGACTTAAAAATAAGCCGTTAAAGGGTGGAAACCCAAACCAGACCCCAAACGACCCTGTAGGAGGCACGAACACCTGGCACGGGACCAATGTAACTTGTAGGAACTGACCACGTAATCCCGAGTCTCCCAGTTTGAGAGTATGACGATAATTTGCAAAAATCACACTAAGACTTAAAAACAAGCCGTTAACGGGTGAAAACCCAAATCAGCCCCCAAACGACCCCATAGGAGGCACGAACACCTCACACGGGACCAATGTAACATGTCGGAAGTGACCGCGTAGTCCCGGGTCTTTCGGTTTGAGATGATGATGATAATTTGCAAAAATCATACTTAGACTTAAAAACAAGCCGTTAACGGGTGAAAACCCAAACCGGCCCCCAAACGACCCCGTAGGAGGAACGAACACCTCGCACGGGACCAATGTAACCTGTAGGAACTGAACGCGTAGTCCCGGGTCTCCTGGTTTAGAGTATGAAAATAATTTGCAAAAATCATAATTGGACATAAAAATAAGCCGTCAACGGGTGAAAACCCAAACCAGCCCCCAAACGACCCCGTAGGAGGCACGAAGACCTCGCAACGGAACCAATACAACTTGTAGTAATTGAACGCGTAGTCCCGGGTCTCCTGATTTTAGAGTATGACGATAATTTGCAAAAATCACACTTATACTTAAAAACAAGCCGTTAAAGGGTGAAAACCCAAACCATCCCCAAAAACAACCACGTACGAGGCACGAACACCTCGCACGTGACCAATACAACTTGTAGGAAGTGACCGCGTAGTCCCGGGTCTACCGGTTTGAGAGTATGATGATAATTTGCAAAAAATCACACTTAGACTTAAAAACAACCCGTTAAAGGGTGAAAACGCAAACCAGTTCCCAAACGACCCCGTAGGAGGCACGAACACCTCGCACGGGACCAATGTAACTTGTAGGAACTGACCGCATAGTCCCGGGTCTCCCGGTTTGAGAGTATGACGATAATTTGCAAAAATCACACTTAGATTTAAAAACAAGCCGTTAACGGGTGAAAACCCAAACCAACCCCCAAACGACCCCGTAGGGGCCACAAACACCTCGCACGGAACCAATACAACTTGTAGTAACTGAACGCGTAGTCCCGGGTCTCCCGATTTGAGTATACGATAATAATTTTCAAAAATCACACTTAGACTTTAAAATAAGCCATTAAAGGGTGAAAAACCAAACCAACCCCCAAACGGTCCCGTAGGGGGCACGAACACCTTGTAGGGGACCAATGTAACTTATTGGAACTGACTGCGTTGTCCCGGGTCTCCCGGTTTGAGAATATGAGGATAATTTGCAAAAATCACTCTTAAACTTAAAAATAAGTCGTTAAAGGGTGAAAACCTAAACTAGGACACAAACGACCCCGTAGGAGGCACGAACACCTCCTACGGGACCAATGCAACTTGTTGGAATTGACCGCGTAGTCCTGGGTCTCCTGGTTTGAGAGTATTACGATAATTTACAAAAATAACTCTTAAACTTAAAAACAAGTCGTTAAAGGGTGAAGACCCAAACTAGGACTCAAACGACCCCGTAGGAGGCACGAACACCTCCTACGGGACCAATGCAACTTGTAGGAACTGAACGCATAGTCTCGGGTCTCCCGGTTTGAGAGTATGATGATAATTTGTAACAATCACACTTATACTTAAAAATAAGTCGTTAATGGGTGAAAGCCCAAACCATCCCCCAAACAACCACGTAGGAGGCACGAACACCTCGTACGGGACCAATGCAACTTATAGGAAGTGACCGTGTAGTCCCGGGTCTCCCGGTTTGAGAGTATGACGATAATTTGTAAAAAATTACACTTAGACTTAAAAACAAGCTGTTAAAGGGTGAAAACCCAAACCAACCCCCAAACGTCCCCATAGGGGGCATGAACACCTCGCACGGAACCAATGCAACTTGTAGGAACTGACTGCAAAGTCCCGGGTCTCCCGGTTTGAGAGTATGACGATAATTTGCAAAAATCACACTAAGACTTAAAAACAAGCCGCTAAAGGGTGAAAACCCAATCCAGTCCCCAAACGACCCCATAGGAGGCACGAACACCTCGCACGGGACCAATGTAACTTGTTGGAACTGACCGCGTAGTTCCGGGTCTCCCGATTTGAGAGTATGATGATATTTTGAAAAATTCACACTTAGACTTAAAAATAAGCCGTTAAAGTGTGAAAACCCAAACCAACCCCCAAACGTCCCCGTAGGGGGCATGAACACCTCGCACGGAACCAATGCAACTTGTAGGAACTGACTGCGTAGTCCCGGGTCTCCTGGTTTGAGAGTAAGATGCTAATTTGTAAAAATCACACTTAGACTTAAAAACAAGCCGTTAACGGGTGAAAACCCAAACCAGCCAGCAAACGACCCCGTAGGGGACACAAACACCTCCCGCTGGACCAATGCAACATGTAGGAACTGACCGCGTAGTCCCGGGTCTCCCGATTTGAGAGTATGACGATAATTTACAAAAATCACACTAAGACTTAAAAACAAGTCGCTAAAGGGTGAAAAACCAAAGCAGACCCCAAACGACCCCGTAGGAGGCACGAACACCTCGCACGGGACCAATGCAACTTGTAGGAACTGACCGCGTAGTACCGGGTGTCTCGGTCTGAGAGTATGACGATAATTTGCAAAAATCATACTTAGACTTAAAAATAAGTCGTTAAAGGGTGAAAACCCAAACCATCCCCCAAACAACCACGTAGGAGGCACGAACACCTCGTACGGGACCAGTGCAACTTATAGGAACTGACCGCGTAGTCCCGGGTCTCCCGGTTTGAGAGTATGATGATAATTTGCAAAAAATCACACTTAGACTTAAAAACAAGCCGTTAAAGTGTGAAAACCCAAACCAGCCCCCAAACGTCCCCGTAGGGGGCACGAACACCTCGCACGGAACCAATGCAACTAGTAGGAACTGACCGCGTAGTCCCGGGTCTCCTGGTTTGAGAGTATGAAGATAATTTAAACTTAAAAATAAGCTGTTAACGGGTGAGAATCCAAACCAGCCCCGAAACGACCCCGTAGGGGTCACAAACACCTCGCACTGGACCAATGCAACATGTAGGAACTGACCGCATAGTCCCGGGTCTCTCGGTTTGAGAGTATAACGATAATTTGCAAAAATCACACTAAGACTTAAAAACAAGCCGCTAAAGGGTGAAAACGTAAACCAGTTCCCAAACGACCCCGTAGGAGGCACGAACACCTCGCACGGGACCAATGTAACTTGTAGAACTGACCGCGTAGTCCCGGGTCTCCCGATTTGAGAGTATGATGATAATGTGCAAAAATCACACCTAGACTAAAAAACAAGCCGTTAAAGGGTGGAAACCCAAACCAGACCCCAAACGACCCTGTAGGAGGCACGAACACCTCGCACCGGACCAATTTAACTTGTAGGAACTGACCGCGTAGTTCCGAGTCTCCCGATTTGAGAGTATGAAGATAATTTGCAAAAATCACACTTAGACTTAAAAATAAGCCATTAACGGATGAAAACCCAAACCAGCCCCCAAACGACCCCGTAGGAAGCACGAACACCTCGCACGGGACCAATGTAACTTATAGGAACTTATCGCGTAGTCCCGGGTCTTCCAATTTGAGAGTATGACGATAATTTGCAAAAATAAGACTTAGACTTAAAAACAAGTCGTTAACGGGTGAAAATCCAAACCAACCCTCAAACGACCCCGTAGGAGGAACGAACACCTCGCACGGGACCAATGTAACTTGTAGGAACTGACCGCGTAGTCCCGGGTCTCCCGGTTTAGAGTATGAGGATAATTCGCAAAAATCACACTTGGACTTAAAAATAAGCCGTTAACAGGTAAAAACCCAAACCAACCCCCAAACGACCCCATAGGAGACACGAACACCTCACAACGGGACCAATACAACTTGAAGTAACTAAACGCGTAGTCCCGGGTCTCCCAGTTTGAGAATATGATGATAATTTGCAACAATCACACTTAGACTTTAAAATAAGCCGTTAAAGGGGGAAAACCCAAATCAGGCCCCAAACGGCGCCGTAGAGGGCATGGACATCTCGCAGGGGACAGATGTAACTTGTTGGAACTGACTGCGTAGTCCCGGGTCACCCGGTTTGACAGTATGACGATAATTTGCAAAAATCACTCTTAAAATAAAAAACAAGTCGTTAAAGGGTGAAAACCTAAACTAGGACCCAAACGACCCCGTAGGAGGCACGAACACCTCCTACAGGACCAATGCAACTTGTAGGAACTGAACGCATAGTCCCGGGTCTCCCGATTTGAGAGTATGACGATAATTTGAAAAAATCACACTTAGACTTAAAAACAAGCCGTTAACGGGTGAAAACCCAAACCAGCCCCCAAACGACCCCATACGGGCCACAAACACCTCGCACTAGACCAATGCAACATGTAGGAACTGATCGCGTAGTCCCGGGTCTCCCGGTTTATGAGTATGACGATAATTTGCAAGAATCACACTTAGACTTAAAAATAAGCCGTTAAAGGGTGAAAACCCAAACCAGCCCCCAAACGGCCCCGGAGAGGGCACGAACACCTCACAGGGGACCAATGTAACTTGTTGGAACTGATTGCGTAGTCCCGGGTCTCCTGGTTTGAGAGTATGACGGTAGTTTACAAAAATCACTCTTAAACTTAAAAACAAGTCGTTATAGGGTGAAAACCCAAACTAGGACCCAAACGACCCCGTAGGAGGCACAAACACCTCCTACGGGACCAATGTAACTTGTATGAACTGACCGCGTAGTCCCAGGTCTCCCGATTTGAGAGTATGATGATTATTTCTAAAAATCACACTTAGACTTAAAAACAAGCCGTTAAGGGGTGAAAACCCGAACCATCCCCCAAACAACCACGTAGGAGGCACGAACACCTCGAACGGGACCAATGCAACTCGTAGGAAGTGACCGCGTAGTCCTGGGTCTCTCGGTTTGAGAGTATGATGATAATTTGTAAAAAATCACACTTAGACTTACAAACAAGCCGTTAAAGTGTGAAAACCCAAACCAACCCCGCATGAACACCTCACACGGAACCAATGTAGCTTGTAGAAACTGACCGTGTAGTCCCGGGTCTCCTGGTTTGAGAGTGACGATAATTTGCAAAAATCACACTTAGACTTAAAAACAAGCCGTTAACGGGTGAAAATCCAAACCAGCCCCTAAACGTCCCCATTGGAGGCACGAACACCTCACACGGGACCAATGTAACATGTAGTAAGTGACCGCGTAGTCCCGGGTCTTTCGATTTGAGATGATGATGATAATTTGCAAAAATCAGACTTAGACTCAAAAACAAGCCGTTAACGGGTGAAAACCCAAACCAGCCCCCAAAACGATCCCGTAGGAGGAACAAACACCTCGCACGGGACCAACGTAACTTGTAGGAACTGACCGCGTAGTCCCGGGTCTCCCGATTTGAGAGTATGACGATAATTTGCAAAAATCACACCAAGTGTTAAAAACTAGAAGCTAAAGGGTGAAAAGGCAATCCAGTCCCCAAACGACCCCGTAGGAGGCACGAACACCTCGCACCGGACCAATGTAACTTATAGGAACAGACCGCGTAGTCCCGGGTCTCTCGATTTGAGAGTATGATGATAATTTGCAAAAATCACACATAGACTTAAAAATAAGCCGTTAAAGGGTGGAAACCCAAACCAGACCCCAAACGACCCTGTAGGAGGCACGAACACCTCGTACGGGACCAATGTAACTTGTAGGAACTGACCGCGTAGTTCCGAGTCTCCCGATTTGAGAGTATGACGATAATTTGCAAAAATCACACTTAGACTTAAAAACATGCCGTTAACGGGTGAAAACCCAAACCAGCCCCCAAACGATCCCGTAGGAGGCACGAACACCTCACACGGGACAAATGTAACTTGTAGGAAGTGACCGCGTAGTCCCGGGTATTCCGGTTTGAGATGATGATGATAATTTGCAAAAATCACACTTAGACTTAAAAACATGCCGTTAACGGGTGAAAACCCAAACCAGCCCCCAAACGATCCCGTAGGACGAACGAACACCTCGCACGGGACCAATGCAACTTGTAGGAACTGACCACGTAGTCCCGTGTCTCCTTGTTTAGAGTATGACGATAATTTGCAAAAATTATAATTGGACATAAAAATAAGCCGTTAACGGGTGGAAGCCCAAACCAGCCCCCAAACGACCCCGTAGGAGGCACGAACACCTCGCAACGGGACCAATACAACTTGTAGTAACTGAGCGCGTAGTCCCGGGTCTCCCGGTTTTAGAGTATGATGATAATTTGCAAAAATCACACTTATACTTAAAAACAAGCCGTTAAAGGGTGAAAACCCAAACCATCCCCAAAAACAACCACGTAGGAGGCACGATCACCTCGCATGGAACCAATGCAACTTGTAGGAAGTGATCACGTAGTCCCGGGTCTCCCGGTTTGAGAGTATGACGATAATTTGCAAAAAATGACACTTAGATTTAAAAACAAGCTGTTAAAGGGTGAAAACCCAAACCAACCCCCAAACATCCCCTTAGGGGGCATGGACACCTCGCACGGAACCAAGGAAACTTGTAAGAACTGACCGCGTAGTCCCGGGTCTCCCGATTTGAGAGTATGACGATAATTTGCAAAAATCACACTTAGACTTAAAATAAGCCGTTAACGGGTGAAAACCCAAATCAGCCACCAAACGACCCCGTAAGGGCCACAAACACCTCGCACTGGACCAATGCAACATGTAGGAACTGACCGCGTAGTCCCGGGTCTCCCGGTTTGAGAGTATGATGATAATTTGCAAAACTCACTCTTAGACTTAAAAACGAGCCGCTAAAGGGTAAAAACCCAAACCAGTCCCCAAACGACCCCGTAGGAGGAACGAACACCTCGCACGGGACCAATGTAACTTGTAGGAACTGACCGCGTAGTCCCGGGTCTCCCGATTTAAGCGTATGATGATATTTGTAAAAATCACACTTAGACTTAAAAACAAGCCGTTAAAGGGTGGAAACCCAAACCAACCCCCAAACGACCCTATAGGAGGCACGAACACCTCGCACGGGACCAATGTAACTTGTAGGAACTGAGCGTGTAGTCTCGAGTCTCCCGATTTTAGAGTTCGACGATAATTTGCAAAAATCACACTTAGACTTAAAAACAAGCCGTTAACGGGTGAAAACCCAAACTTGCCCCAAAACGACCCCGTAGGCGGCACGAACACCTCGCACGGGACCAATGTAACTTATAGGAACTGACCGCTTAGTCCCGGGTCTTTCGGTTTGAGATGATGATGATAATTTGAAAAAACTAGACTTAGACTTAAAAACAAGTCGTAAACCGGTGAAAATCCAAATCAGCCCCCAAACGACCCCGTAAGAGGAACGAACACCTCGCACGGGACCAATGTAACTTGTAGGAACTGACCACGTAGTCCCGGGTCTCCCGCTTTAGAGTATGACGATAATTTGCAAAAATCACACTTGGACTTAAAAATAAGCCGTTAACAGGTAAAAACCCAAACCAACCCCCAAACGACCCCGTAGGAGGCACGAACACCTCGCAACGGGACCAATACAACTTGAAGTAACTGAACGCGTAGTCCCGGGTCCCCCGATTTGAAAATATGATGATAATTTACAAAAATCACACTTAGACTTTAAAATAAGACGTTAAGGGGTGAAAACCCAAACCAGCCCCCAAACGGCCCCGTAGAGGGCACGAACACCTCGCAGGGGACCAATGTATGTTGTTGGAACTGACTGCGTAGCCCGGGTCTCCCGGTTTGAGAGTATGACGATAATTTGCAAAAATCACTCTTAAACTTAAAAACGAGTCGTTAAAGGGTGAAAACCTAAACTAGGACCCAAACGACCCCGTAGGAGGCACGAACACCTCCTACGGGACGAATACAACTTATAGGAACTGACCGCGTAGTCCCGGGTCTCCCGATTTGAGAGTATGATGATATATTGCAAAAATCACACTTAGACTTAAAAACAAGCCGTTAAAGGGTGAAAACCCAAACCATCCCCCAAACAACCACGTAGGAGGAACGAACACCTCGCACGGGACCAATGCAACTTGTAGGAAGTGACCGCGTAGTCCCGATCTCCCGGTTGGAGAGTATGATGATAATTTGCAAAAAATCACACTTAGACTTAAAAACAAGCCGTTAAAGTGTGAAAACCCAAACCAACACCCAAACGTCCCCGTAGGGGGCATGAACACCTCGCACAAAACCAATGCAACTTGTAAGAACTGACCGCGTAGTCCCGGGTCTCCTGGTTTGAGAGTATGGCGATAATTTGCAAAAATCACACTTAGACTTAAAAACAAGCCGTTAAAGGGTGGAAACCCAAACCAACTCCCAAACGACTCTATAGGAGGCACGAACACCTCGCACCGGACCAATGTAACTTGTAGGAACTGAGCGCGTAGTCTCGAGTCTCCCGATTTTAGAGTTCGACGATAATTTGCAAAAATCACACTTAGACTTAAAAACAAGCCGTTAACGGGTGAAAACCCAAACTTGCCCCCAAACGACCCCGTAGGCGGCACGAACACCTCGCACGGGACCAATGTAACTTATAGGAACTGACCGCTTAGTCCCGGGTCTTCCAATTTGAGAGTATGATGATAATTTGCAAAAACCAGACTTAGACCTAAAAACAAGTCGTAAACCGGTGAAAATCCAAACCAGCCCCCAAACGACCCCGTAGGAGGAACGAGCACCTCGCACGGGACCAATGTAACTTGTAGGAACTGGCCGCGTAGTCCCGAGTCTCCCGCTTTAGAGTATGACGATAATTTGCAAAAATCACACTTGGACTTAAAAATAAGCCGTTAACAGGTAAAAACCCAAACCAACCCCCAAACGACCCCGTAGGAGGCACGAACACCTCGCAACGGGACCAATACAACTTGAAGTAACTGAACGCGTAGTCCCGGGTCCCCCGATTTGAAAATATGATGATAATTTACAAAAATCACACTTAGACTTTAAAATAAGACGTTAAGGGGTGAAAACCCAAACCAGCCCCCAAACGGCCCCGTAGAGGGCACGAACACCTCGCACGGGACCAATGTATGTTGTTGGAACTGACTGCGTAGCCCGGGTCTCCCGGTTTGAGAGTATGACGATAATTTGCAAAAATCACTCTTAAACTTAAAAACGAGTCGTTAAAGGGTGAAAACCTAAACTAGGACCCAAACGACCCCGTAGGAGGTACGAACACCTCCTACGGGACGAATACAACTTATAGGAACTGACCGCGTAGTCCCGGGTCTCCCGATTTGAGAATATGATGATAAATTGCAAAAATCACACTTAGACTTTAAAACAAGCCGTTAAAGGGTGAAAACCCAAACCATCCCCCAAACAACCACGTAGGAGGAACGAACACCTCGCACGGGACCAATGCAACTTGTAGGAAGTGACCGCGTAGTCCCGGTCTCCCGGTTGGAGAGTATGATGATAATTTGCAAAAAATCACACTTAGACTTAAAAACAAGCCGTTAAAGTGTGAAAACCCAAACCAACACCCAAACGTCCCCGTAGGGGGCATGAACACCTCGCACGAAACCAATGCAACTTGTAAGAACTGACCGCGTAGTCCCGGGTCTCCTGGTTTGAGAGTATGGCGATAATTTGCAAAAATCACACTTAGACTTAAAAACAAGCCGTTAAAGGGTGGAAACCCAAATCAACCCCCAAACGACTCTATAGGAGGCACGAACACCTCGCACGGGACCAATGTAACTTGTAGGAACTGAGCGCGTAGTCTCGAGTCTCCCGATTTTAGAGTTCGACGATAATTTGTAAAAATCACACTTAGACTTAAAAACAAGCCGTTAACGGGTGAAAACCCAAACTTGCCCCCAAACGACCCCGTAGGCGGCACGAACACCTCGCACGGGACCAATGTAACTTATAGGAACTGAACGCTTAGTCCCGGGTCTTCCAATTTGAGAGTATGATGATAATTTGCAAAAACCAGACTTAGACCTAAAAACAAGTCGTAAACCGGTGAAAATCCAAACCAGCCCCCAAATGACCCCGTAGGAGGAACGAGCACCTCGCACGGGACCAATGTAACTTGTAGGAACTGGCCGCGTAGTCCCGAGTCTCTCGCTTTAGAGTATGACGATAATTTGCAAAAATCACACTTGGACTTAAAAATAAGCCGTTAACAGGTAAAAACCCAAACCAACCCCCAAACGACCCCGTAGGAGGCACGGACACCTCGCAACGGGACCAATACAACTTGAAGTAACTGAACGCGTAGTCCCGGGTCCCCCGATTTGAAAATATGATGATAATTTACAAAAATCACACTTAGACTTTAAAATAAGACGTTAAGGGGTGAAAACCCAAACCAGCCCCCAAACGGCCCCGTAGAGGGCACGAACACCTCGCAGGGGACCAATGTATGTTGTTGGAACTGACTGCGTAGCCCGGGTCTCCCGGTTTGAGAGTATGACGATAATTTGCAAAAATCACTCTTAAACTTAAAAACGAGTCGTTAAAGGGTGAAAACCTAAACTAGGACCCAAACGACCCCGTTGGAGGCACGAACACCTCCTACGGGACGAATACAACTTATAGGAACTGACCGCGTAGTCCCGGGTCTCCCGATTTGAGAATATGATGATAAATTGCAAAAATCACACTTAGACTTTAAAACAAGCCGTTAAAGGGTGAAAACCCAAACCATCCCCCAAACAACCACGTAGGAGGAACGAACACCTCGCACGGGACCAATGCAACTTGTAGGAAGTGACCGCGTAGTCCCGATCTCCCGGTTGGAGAGTATGATGATAATTTGCAAAAAATCACACTTAGACTTAAAAACAAGCCGTTAAAGTGTGAAAACCCAAACCAACACCCAAACGTCCCCGTAGGGGGCATGAACACCTCGCACGAAACCAATGCAACTTGTAAGAACTGACCGCGTAGTCCCGGGTCTCCTGGTTTGAGAGTATGGCGATAATTTGCAAATATCACACTTAGACTTAAAAACAAGCCGTTAAAGGGTGGAAACCCAAACACACCCCCAAACGACTCTATAGGAGGCACGAACACCTCGCACGGGACCAATGTAACTTGTAGGAACTGAGCGCGTAGTCTCGAGTCTCCCGATTTTAGAGTTCGACGATAATTTGCAAAAATCACACTTAGACTTAAAAACAAGCCGTTAACGGGTGAAAACCCAAACTTGCCCCCAAACGACCCCGTAGGCGGCACGAACACCTCGCACGGGACCAATGTAACTTATAGGAACTGACCGCTTAGTCCCGGGTCTTCCAATTTGAGAGTATGATGAGAATTTGCAAAAACCAGACTTAGACCTAAAAACAAGTCGTAAACCGGTGAAAATCCAAACCAGCCCCCAAACGACCCCGTAGGAGGAACGAGCACCTCGCACGGGACCAATGTAACTTGTAGGAACTGGCCGCGTAGTCCCGAGTCTCCCGCTTTAGAGTATGACGATAATTTGCAAAAATCACACTTGGACTTAAAAATAAGCCGTTAACAGGTAAAAACCCAAACCAACCCCCAAACGACCCCGTAGGAGGCACGAACACCTCGCAACGGGACCAATACAACTTGAAGTAACTGAACGCATAGTCCCGGGTCCCCCGATTTGAAAATATGATGATAATTTACAAAAATCACACTTAGACTTTAAAATAAGACGTTAAGGGGTGAAAACCCAAACCAGCCCCTAAACGGCCCCGTAGAGGGCACGAACACCTCGCAGGGGACCAATGTATGTTGTTGGAACTGACTGCGTAGCCCGGGTCTCCCGGTTTGAGAGTATGACGATAATTTGCAAAAATCACTCTTAAACTTAAAAACGAGTCGTTAAAGGGTGAAAACCTAAACTAGGACCCAAACGACCCCGTAGGAGGCACGAACACCTCCTACGGGACGAATACAACTTATAGGAACTGACCGCGTAGTCCCGGGTCTCCCGATTTGAGAATATGATGATAAATTGCAAAAATCACACTTAGACTTTAAAACAAGCCGTTAAAGGGTGAAAACCCAAACCATCCCCCAAACAACCACGTAGGAGGAACGAACACCTCGCACGGGACCAATGCAACTTGTAGGAAGTGACCGCGTAGTCCCGGTCTCCCGGTTGGAGAGTATGATGATAATTTGCAAAAAATCACACTTAGACTTAAAAACAAGCCGTTAAAGTGTGAAAACCCAAACCAACACCCAAACGTCCCCGTAGGGGGCATGAACACCTCGCACGAAACCAATGCAACTTGTAAGAACTGACCGCGTAGTCCCGGGTCTCCTGGTTTGAGAGTATGGCGATAATTTGCAAAAATCACACTTAGACTTAAAAACAAGCCGTTAAAGGGTGAAAACCCAAACCAACCCCCAAACGACTCTATAGGAGGCACGAACACCTCGCACGGGACCAATGTAACTTGTAGGAACTGAGCGCGTAGTCTCGAGTCTCCCGATTTTAGAGTTCGATGATAATTTGCAAAAATCACACTTAGACTTAAAAACAAGCCGTTAACGGGTGAAAACCCAAACTTGCCCCCAAACGACCCCGTAGGCGGCACGAACACCTCGCACGGGACCAATGTAACTTATAGGAACTGACCGCTTAGTCCCGGGTCTTCCAATTTGAGAGTATGATGATAATTTGCAAAAACCAGACTTAGACCTAAAAACAAGTCGTAAACCGGTGAAAATCTAAACCAGCCCCCAAACGACCCCGTAGGAGGAACGAGCACCTCGCACGGGACCAATGTAACTTGTAGGAACTGGCCGCGTAGTCCCGAGTCTCCCGCTTTAGAGTATGACGATAATTTGCAAAAATCACACTTGGACTTAAAAATAAGCCGTTAACAGGTAAAAACCCAAACCAACCCCCAAACGACCCCGTAGGAGGCACGAACACCTCGCAACGGGACCAATACAACTTGAAGTAACTGAACGCGTAGTCCCGGGTCCCTCGATTTGAAAATATGATGATAATTTACAAAAATCACACTTAGACTTTAAAATAAGACGTTAAGGGGAGAAAACCCAAACCAACCCCCAAACGGCCCCGTAGAGGGCACGAACACCTCGCAGGGGACCAATGTATGTTGTTGGAACTGACTGCGTAGCCCGAGTCTCCCGATTTGAGAGTATGACGATAATTTGTAAAAATCACTCTTAAACTTAAAAACGAGTCGTTAAAGGGTGAAAACCTAAACTAGGACCCAAACGACCCCGTTGGAGGCACGAACACCTCCTACGGGACGAATACAACTTATAGGAACTGACCGCGTAGTCCCGGGTCTCCCGATTTGAGAATATGATGATAAATTGCAAAAATCACACTTAGACTTTAAAACAAGCCGTTAAAGGGTGAAAACCCAAACCATCCCCCAAACAACCACGTAGGAGGAACGAACACCTCGCACGGGACCAATGCAACTTGTAGGAAGTGACCGCGTAGTCCCGGTCTCCCGATTGGAGAGTATGATGATAATTTGCAAAAAATCACACTTAGACTTAAAAACAAGCCGTTAAAGTGTGAAAACCCAAACCAACACCCAAACGTCCCCGTAGGGGGCATGAACACCTCGCACGAAACCAATGCAACTTGTAAGAACTGACCGCGTAGTCCCGGGTCTCCTGGTTTGAGAGTATGGCGATAATTTGCAAAAATCACACTTAGACTTAAAAACAAGCCCTTAAAGGGTGGAAACCCAAACCAACCCCCAAACGACTCTATAGGAGGCACGAACACCTCGCACGGGACCAATGTAACTTGTAGGAACTGAGCGCGTAGTCTCGAGTCTATCGATTTTAGAGTTTGACGATAATTTGCAAAAATCACACTTAGACTTAAAAACAAGCCGTTAACGGGTGAAAACCCAAACTTGCCCCCAAACGACCCCGTAGGCGGCACGAACACCTCGCACGGGACCAATGTAACTTATAGGAACTGACCGCTTAGTCCCGGGTCTTCCAATTTAAGAGTATGATGATAATTTGCAAAAACCAGACTTAGACCTAAAAACAAGTCGTAAACCGGTGAAAATCCAAACCAGCCCCCAAACGACCCCGTAGGAGGAACGAGCACCTCGCACGGGACCAATGTAACTTGTAGGAACTGGCCGCGTAGTCCCGAGTCTCCCGCTTTAGAGTATGACGATAATTTGCAAAAATCACACTTGGACTTAAAAATAAGCCGTTAACAGGTAAAAACCCAAACCAACCCCCAAACGACCCCGTAGGAGGCACGAACACCTCGCAACGGGACTAATACAACTTGAAGTAACTGAACGCGTAGTCCCGGGTCCCCCGATTTGAAAATATGATGATAATTTACAAAAATCACACTTAGACTTTAAAATAAGACGTTAAGGGGTGAAAACCCAAACCAGCCCCCAAACGGCCCCGTAGAGGGCACGAACACCTCGCACGGGACCAATGTATGTTGTTGGAACTGACTGCGTAGCCCGGGTCTCCCGGTTTGAGAGTATGACGATAATTTGCAAAAATCACTCTTAAACTTAAAAACGAGTCGTTAAAGGGTGAAAACCTAAACTAGGACCCAAACGACCCCGTAGGAGGCACGAACACCTCCTACGGGACGAATACAACTTATAGGAACTGACCGCGTAGTCCCGGGTCTCCCGATTTGAGAGTATGATGATAAATTGCAAAAATCACACTTAGACTTAAAAACAAGCCGTTAAAGGGTGAAAACCCAAACCATCCCCCAAACAACCACGTAGGAGGAACGAACACCTCGCACGGGACCAATGCAACTTGTAGGAAGTGACCGCGTAGTCCCGGTCTCCCGGTTGGAGAGTATGATGATAATTTGCAAAAAATCACACTTAGACTTAAAAACAAGCCGTTAAAGTGTGAAAACCCAAACCAACACCCAAACGTCCCCGTAGGGGGCATGAACACCTCGCACGAAACCAATGCAACTTGTAAGAACTGACCGCGTAGTCCCGGGTCTCCTGGTTTGAGAGTATGGCGATAATTTGCAAAAATCACACTTAGACTTAAAAACAAGCCGTTAAAGGATGGAAACCCAAACCAACCCCCAAACGACTCTATAGGAGGCACGAACACCTCGCACGGGACCAATGTAACTTGTAGGAACTGAGCGCGTAGTCTCGAGTCTCCCGATTTTAGAGTTCGACGATAATTTGCAAAAATCACACTTAGACTTAAAAACAAGCCGTTAACGGGTGAAAACCCAAACTTGCCCCCAAACGACCCCGTAGGCGGCACGAACACCTCGTACGGGACCAATGTAACTTATAGGAACTGACCGCTTAGTCCCGGGTCTTCCAATTTGAGAGTATGATGATAATTTGCAAAAACCAGACTTAGACCTAAAAACAAGTCGTAAACCGGTGAAAATCCAAACCAGCCCCCAAACGACCCCGTAGGAGGAACGAGCACCTCGCACGGGACCAATGTAACTTGTAGGAACTGGCCGCGTAGTCCCGAGTCTCCCGCTTTAGAGTATGACGATAATTTGCAAAAATCACACTTGGACTTAAAAATAAGCCGTTAACAGGTAAAAACCCAAACCAACCCCCAAACGACCCCGTAGGAGGCACGAACACCTCGCAACGGGACCAATACAACTTGAAGTAACTGAACGCGTAGTCCCGGGTCCCCCGATTTGAAAATATTATGATAATTTACAAAAATCACACTTAGACTTTAAAATAAGACCTTAAGGGGTGAAAACCCAAACCAGCCCCCAAACGGCCCCGTAGAGGGCACGAACACCTCGCAGGGGACCAATGTATGTTGTTGGAACTGACTGCGTAGCCCGGGTCTCCCGGTTTGAGAGTATGACGATAATTTGCAAAAATCACTCTTAAACTTAAAAACGAGTCGTTAAAGGGTGAAAACCTAAACTAGGACCCAAACGACCCCGTAGGAGGCACGAACACCTCCTACGGGACGAATACAACTTATAGGAACTGACCGCGTAGTCCCGGGTCTCCCGATTTGAGAATATGATGATAAATTGCAAAAATCACACTTAGACTTTAAAACAAGCCGTTAAAGGGTGAAAACCCAAACCATCCCCCAAACAACCACGTAGGAGGAACGAACACCTCGCACGGGACCAATGCAACTTGTAGGAAGTGACCGCGTAGTCCCGGTCTCCCGGTTGGAGAGTATGATGATAATTTGCAAAAAATCACACTTAGACTTAAAAACAAGCCGTTAAAGTGTGAAAACCCAAACCAACACCCAAACGTCCCCGTAGGGGGCATGAACACCTCGCACGAAACCAATGCAACTTGTAAGAACTGACCGCGTAGTCCCGGGTCTCCTGGTTTGAGAGTATGGCGATAATTTGCAAAAATCACACTTAGACTTAAAAACAAGCCGTTAAAGGGTGGAAACCCAAACCAACCCCCAAATGACTCTATAGGAGGCACGAACACCTCGCACGGGACCAATGTAACTTGTAGGAACTGAGCGCGTAGTCTCGAGTCTCCCGATTTTAGAGTTCGACGATAATTTGCAAAAATCACACTTAGACTTAAAAACAAGCCGTTAACGGGTGAAAACCCAAACTTGCCCCCAAACGACCCCGTAGGCGGCACGAACACCTCGCACGGGACCAATGTAACTTATAGGAACTGACCGCTTAGTCCCGGGTCTTCCAATTTGAGAGTATGATGATAATTTGTAAAAACCAGACTTAGACCTAAAAACAAGTCGTAAACCGGTGAAAATCCAAACCAGCCCCCAAACGACCCCGTAGGAGGAACGAGCACCTCGCACGGGACCAATGTAACTTGTAGGAACTGGCCGCGTAGTCCCGAGTCTCCCGCTTTAGAGTATGACGATAATTTGCAAAAATCACACTTGGACTTAAAAATAAGCCGTTAACAGGTAAAAACCCAAACCAACCCCCAAACGACCCCGTAGGAGGCACGAACACCGCGCAACGGGACCAATACAACTTGAAGTAACTGAACGCGTAGTCCCGGGTCCCCCGGTTTGAGAATATAATGATAATTTGCAGAAATCACACTTAGACTTTAAAATAAGACGTTAAGGGGTGAAAACCAAAACCAGCCCCCAAACGGCCCCGTAGAGGGCACGAACACCTCGTAGGGGACCAATGTAAGTTGTTGGATCTGACTACGTAGCCCGGGTCTCCCGGTTTGAGAGTATGACGATAATTGTCAAAAATCACTCTTAAACTTAAAAACGAGTCGTTAAAGGGTGAAAACCTAAACTAGGACCCAAACGACCCCGTAGGAGGCACGAACACCTCCTACGGGACGAATACAACTTATAGGAACTGACCGCGTAGTCCCGGGTCTACCAATTTGAGAGTATGATGATAAATTGCAAAAATCACACTTAGACTTAAAAACAAGCAGTTAAAGGGTGAAAACCCAAACCATCCCCCAAACAACCACGTTGGAGGAATGAACACCTCGCACGGGACCAATGCAACTTGTAGGAAGTGACCGCGTAGTCCCGGTCTCCCGGTTGGAGAGTATGATGATAATTTGCAAAAAATAACACTTAGACTTAAAAACAAGCCGTTAAAGTGTGAAAACCCAAACCAACCCCCAAACGTCCCCGTAGGGGGCATGAACACCTCGCACGGAACCAATGCAACTTGTAGGAACTGACCGCGTAGTCCCGGGTCTCCTGGTTTGAGAGTATGGCGATAATTTTAAAAAATCACACTTAGACTTAAAAACAAGACGTTAATGGATGGAAACCTAAACCAGCCCCCAAACGACCCCGTAGGGGCCACAAACACCTCGCACTGGACCAATGCAACATGTAGGAACTGACCGCGTAGTTCTTGGTATCCCGGTTTGAGAGAATGACGATAATTTGCAAAAATCACACTAAGTCTTAAAAATAAGCCGCTAAAGGGTGAAAACGCAAACTAGTCCCCAAACGACCTCATAGGAGGCACGAACACCTCGCACGGGACCAATGTTACTTGTAGGAACTGACCGCGTAGTCCCAGGTCTCCCGATTTGAGAGTATGATGATAATTTGAAAAAATCACACCTAGACTTAAAAATAAGCCGTTAAAGGGTGGAAACCCAAACCAAACCCCAAACGACCCTAAACGAGGCCCGAACACCTCGCACGGGACCAATGTAACTTTTAGGAACTGACCGCGTAGTTCCGAGTCTCCCGATTTGAGAGTATGACGAAAATTTGCAAAAATCACAATTAGACTTAAAAATAAGCCGTTAACGGGTGAAAACCCAAACCAACCCCCAAACGACCTCGTAGGAGGCGCGAACACCTCACATGGGACCAATGTAACATGTAGGAACAGACCGCGTAGTCCTGGGTCTTCCGATTTGAGAGTATGACGATAATTTGCAAAAATTGGACTTAGACTTAAAAATAAGCCGTTAAAGGGTGGAAACCCAAACCAGACCCCAAATGACCCTGTAAGAGGCATGAACACCTCGCACGGGACCAAGACAACTTGTAGTAACTGAACACGTAGTCCCGAGTCTCCCGGTTTGAGAATATGATGATAATTTTCAAAAATCACACTTAGACTTTAAAATAAGTTGTTAAAGGGTGAAAACCCAAACCAGCCCCCAAACAGACCCCGTAGGGGGCACGAACACCTCGCTGGGGACCAATGTAACTTGTTGGAACTGACTGGGTTGTCCCGGGTCTCCCGGTTTGAGAGTATGATGATAATTTGCAAAAATCACTCTAAAACTTAAAAACAAGTCGTTAAAGGGTGAAAACCAAAACTATCACCCAAACGACCCTGTAGGAGGCACGAACACCTCCTACGGGACCAATTCAACTTATTGGAATTGACCGCGTAGTCCTGGGTCTCTCGGTTTGAGAGTATGATGATAATTTACAAAAATCACTCTTAAACTTAAAAACAAGTCGTTAAAAGGTGAAAACCCAAACTAGGACCCAAACGACCCCGTAGGAGGCACGGACACCTCCTACGGGACCAAGGCAACTTGTAGGAACTGACCGCGTAGTCCCGGGTCACCCGATTTGAGAGTATGATGATAATTTGCAGAAATCACACTTATACTTAAAAACAAGTCGTTAATGGGTGAAAGCCCAAACCATCCCCCAAACAACCACGTAGGAGGCACGAACACCTCGCACGGGACCAATGCAACTTATAGGAAGTGACCGTGTAGTCCCGGGTCTCCCGGTTTGAGAGTATGACGATAATTTGTAAAAAATCGCACTATGACTTAAAAACAAGCTGTTAAAGGGTGAAAACCCAAACCAACCCCCAAACGTCCCCGTAGGGGTCATGAACACCTCGCACGAAACCAATGTAACTTGTAGGAAGTGACCGTGTAGTCCCGGGTCTCCCGGTTTGACAAACACCTCGCACTGGACCAATGCAACATGTAGGAACTGACCGCGTAGTCCCGGGTCTCCCGGTTTGAGAGGATGACGATAATTGGCAAAAATCACACTTAGACTTAAAAATAAGCCGCTAAAGGGTGAAAACCCAAACCAGTCCCCAAACGACCCCTTAGGAGGCACGAACACCTCGCACGGGACCAATGTAAGTTGTTGGAACTGACCGCGTAGTCCCGGGTCTCCCGATTTGAGAGTATGATTATAATTTGTAAAAATCACACTTAGACTTAAAAATAAGCCGTTAAAGTGTGAAAACCCAAACCAACCCCCAAACGACCCCGTAGGGGACATGAACACCTCGCACGGAACCAATGCAACTTGTAGGAACTGACTGCATAGTCCCGGGTCTCCTGGTTTGAGAGTAAGATGCTAATTTGCAAACATCACACTTAGACTTAAAAACAAGCCGTTAATGGGTGAAAACCCAAACCAGCCCCCAAACGACCCCGTAGGGGCCACAAACACCTCGCACTGGACCAATGCAACATGTAAGAACTGATCGCGTAGTCTCGGGTCTCCCGGATTGAGAGTATGACGATAATTTTCAAAAATCACACTAAGACTTAAAAACAAGCCGCTAAAGGGTGAAAACCCAATCCAGTCCCCAAACGACCCCGTAGGAGGCAAGAACACCTCGCACGGGACCAATGCAACTTGTAGGAACTGACCGCGTAGTACCGGGTGTCTCGGTATGAGAGTATGACGATAATTTGCAAAAATCACACTTATACTTAAAAACAAGCCGTTAAAGGGTGAAAACCCAAACCATCCCCCAAAACAACCACGTAGGGGGCAAGAACACCTCGCACGGGACCAATGCAACTTGTAGGAACTGACCGCGTAGTCTCGGGTCTCTCGATTTGAGAGTATGATGATAATTTGAAAAAAAACAAACTTAGACTTAAAAACAAGCCGTTAAAGTGTGAAAACCCAAACCAACCCCCAAACGTCCCCGTATGGGTCATGAACACCTCACACGGAATCAATGCAACTTGTGGGAACTGACCGCGTAGTCCCGGGTCTCCTGGTTTGAGAGTATGATGATAATTTGAAAAAATCACATTTAGACTTAAAAATAATCCGTTAAATGGGTGAAAATCCAAACCAGCCCCCAAACGACCCCGAAGGGGCCACAAAAACCTCGCACTCGACCAATGCAACATGTAGGAACTGACCGCGTAGTCCCGGCTCTCCCGATTTGAGAGTATGACGATAATTTGCTAAAATCACACTAAGACTTAAAAATAAGCCGCTAAAGGGTGAAAACGCAAACCAGTTCCCAAAGGACCCCGTGGGAGGCACGAACACCTCGAACGGGACCAATGTAACTTGGAGGAACTGACCGCGTAGTCCCGGGTCTCCCGATTTAAGAGTATGATGATAATTTGCAAAAATCACACTTAGACTTAAAAACAAGCCGTTAAAGGGTGGAAACCCAAACCAGACCCCAAACGAACCTGTAGGAGGCACGAACACCTCGCACGGGACCAATGTAACTTGTAGGAACTGACGGCGTAGTGCCGAGTCTCCCTATTTGAGAGTATGACGATAATTTGCAAAAATCACACTTAGACTTAAAAACAAGCCGTTAACGGGTGAAAACGCAAACCATCCCCCAAACAACCACGTAGGAGGCACGAACACCTCGCATGGGACCAATGCAACTTGTAGGAAGTGACCGCGTAGTCCCGGGTCTCCCGATTATAGAGTATGATGATAATTTGCAAAAAATCACACTTAGACTTAAAAACAAGCTGTTAAAGTGTGAAAACCCAAACCAACCCCCAAACGTCCCCGTAGGGGGCATTAACACCTCGTACGGAACAAATGCAACTTGTAGGAACTGACCGCGTAGTCCCGGGTCTCCCGGTTTGAGAGTATGAAGATAATTTGCAAAAATCACACTTAGACTTAAAAACAAGCCGTTAAAGGGTGAAAACCCAAACCATCCCCCAAACAACGATGTAGGAGGCACGAACACCTCACACGGGACCAATGCAACTTGTAGGAAGTGATCGTGTAGTCCCGGGTCTCATGATTTGAGAGTATGATGATAATTTGCAAAAAATCAAACTTAGACTTAAAAACAAGCCGTTAAAGTGTGAAAACCCAAACTAACAACCAAACTTCCCCGTAGGGGGCATGAACACCTCGCACTGAACTAATGCAACTTGTGGGAACTGACGGCATAGTATCGGGTCTCCGGGTTTGAGAGTATGACGATAATTTGCAAAAATCACACTTAGAGTTAAAAATAAGCCATTAATGGGTGAAAACCCAAACCAGCCCCCAAACAACCCCGTAGGGGCCACAAACACCTCGCACTGGACCAATGCAACAGGTAGGAACTGATCGCGTAGTCCCGGGTCTGTCGGTTTGAGAGTATGACTATAATTTGCAAAAATCACACTTAGACTTAAAAACAAGCCGCTAAAGGGTGAAAACCCAAACCAGTCCCCAAACGACCCCATAAGAGGCACGAACACCTCGCACGGGACCAATGTAACTTGTAGGAACTGACCACGTAGTCCCGGGTCTCCCGATTTGAGAGTATGATGATAATTTGTAGAAATCAGACTTAGACTTAAAAACAAGCCTTTAAAGGGTGAAAACCCAAACCATCCCCCAAACAACCACGTAGGAGGCACGAACACCTCGCACGGGACCAATGCAACATGTAGGAAGTGACCGCGTAGTCCCGGGTCTCCCGGTTTGAGAGTCTGATGATAATTTGCAAAAAATCACACTTAGACTTAAAAACAAGCTGTTAAAGGGTGAAAACCCAAACCAACCCCCAAACGTCCCCGTAGGGGGCATGAACACCTCGCACGGAACCAATGCAACTTGTAGGAACTGACCTCGTAGTCCCGGGTCTCTCGGTTTGAGAGTATGATGATAATTTGAAAAAATCACACTTAGTTTTAAAAACAAGCCGTTAACGGGTGAAAACCCAAACCAGCCCCCAAACGACCCCGTAGGGGCCACAAACACTTCACACTGGACCAATGCAACATGTTGGAACTGATCGCGTAGTCCCGGGTCTCCCAGTTTGAGAGTATGACGATAATTTGCAAAAATCACACATAGACTTAAAAAGAAGCCGCTAAAGGGTCAAAACCCAAACCAATCCCCAAACGACCCCGTAGGAGGCAGGAACACCTCGCACGGGACCAATGCAACTTGTAGGAACTGACCGCGTAGTACCGGGTGTCTCGGTCTGAGAGTATGATGATAATTTTCAAAAATCATACTTAGACTTAAAAACAAGCCATTAAAGGGTAAAAAGCCAAACCATCCCCCAAACAACCACATAGGAGGCACGAACACCTCGCACGGGACCAATGCAACTTGTAAGAAGTGACCGCGTAGTCCCGGGTCTCCCGGTTTGAGAGTATGATGATAATTTGCAAAAAATCACACTTAGACTTAAAAACAAGTCGTTAAAGTGTGAAAACCCAAACCAACCCCCAAACGTCCCCGTAGGGGTCATGAACACCTCGCACGGAACCAATGCAACTTGTAGGAACTGACCACTCCCGGGTCTCCTGGTTTGAGAGTATGACGATAATTTGCAAAAATCACATTTAGACTTAAAAATAAGCCGTTAACGGGTGAAAATCCAAACCAGACCCGAAACAATCCCGTAGGGGCCACAAACACCTCGCACTGGACCAATGCAACATGTAGGAACTGATCGCGTAGTCCCGGGTCTCCCGGTTTGAGAGTATGACGATAATTTGCAAAAATCACACTAAGACTTAAAAACAAGCCGCTAAAGGGTGAAAACGCAAACTAGTTCCCAAACGACCCCGTAGGAGGCACGAACACATCGAACGGGACCAATGTAACTTGTAGGAACTGACCGCGTCGTCGAGGGCCTCCCGATTTGAGAGTATGAGGATAATTTGCAAAAATCACACTTAGACTTAAAAACAAGCCGTTAACGGGTGAAAACCCAAACCATCGCCCGAACAACCACGTAGGAGGCACGAACACCTCGCACGGGACCAATGCAACTTATAGGAAGTGACCGCGTACTCCCGGGTCTCTCGATTTGAGAGTATGATGATAATTTGCAAAAAATCACACTTAGACTTAAAAACAAGCCGTTAAAGTGTGAAAACCCAAACCAACCCCCAAACGTCCCCGTAGGGGACATTAACACCTCGCACGGACCCAATGCAACTTGTAGGAACTAACCGCGTAGTCCCGACCGGGTCTCCCGGATTGAGAGTATGATGATATTTTACAAAAATCACACTTAGACTTAAAAACAAGCCATTAAAGGGTGAAAACCCAAACCATCCCCCAAACAACCACGTAGGATGCACGAACACCTCGCACGGGACCAATGCAACTTGTAGGAAGTGACCGCGTAGTCCCGGGTCTCCCGGTTTAAGAGTATGATGATAATTTGCAAAAAATCACACTTAGACTTAAAAACAAGCCGTTAAAGTGTGAAAACCCAAACCAACAACCAAACTTCCCCGTAGGGGGCATGAACACCTCGCACGGAACCAATGCAACCTGTAGGAACTGACGGCGTAGTCCCGGGTCTCCTGGTTTGAGAGTATGACGATAATTTGCAAAAATCACACTTAGACTTAAAAATATGCCGTTAACGGGTGAAAACCCAAACCAGCCCCCAAACGACCCCGTAGGGGCCACAAACACCTCGCACTGGACCAATACAACATGTAGGAATTGACCGTGTAGTCCCGGGTCTCCCGGTTTGGGAGTATAAATATAATTTGCAAAAATCACACTTAGACTTAAAAAGAAGCCTCTAAAGGGTGAAAACCCAAACTAGTCCCCAAACGACCCCATAGGAGGCACGAACACCTCGCACGGGACCAATGTAACTTGTAGGAACTAACCGCGTAGTCCCGGGTTTTCCGATTTGAGAGTATGATGATAATTTGTAAAAATCACACTTAGACTTAAAAACAAGCCGTTAAAGGGTGAAAACCCAAACCATCCCCCAAACAACCACGTAGGAGGCACGAACACCTAAAAATCACACTTAGACTTAGAAACAAGCCGTTAACGGGTGAAAACCCAAACCAGGCCCCAAACAACCCCGTAGGGGCCACAAACACCTCGCACTGGACCAATGCAACATGTAGGAACTGACCGCGTAGTCCCGTGTCTCCCTGTTTGAGAGTATGACGATAATTTGCAAAAATCACACTTAGACTTAAAAACAAGCCGCTAAAGGGTGAAAACCCAAACCATTAACCAAACGACCCCATAGGAGGCACGAACACCTCGCACAGAACCAATGTAACTTGTTGGAACTGATCGCGTAGTCCCGGGTCTCCTGATTTGAGAGTATGATGATAATTTGTAAAAATCGCACTTAGACTTAAAAATAAGCTGTTAAAGTGTGAAAACCCAAACTAACCCCCAAACGTCCCCGTATGGGACATGAACACCTCGTACGGAACCAATGTAACTTGTAGGAACTGAACTCGTACTCCTGGGTCTCTCGGTTTGAGAGTATGACGATAATTTGAAAAAATCACACTTAGTCTTAAAAATAAGCCGTTAACGGGTGAAAACCCAAACCAGCCCCCAAACGACCCCGTAGGGGCCACAAACACCTCACACTGGACCAATGCAACATGTTGGAACTGACCGCGTAGTCCCGGGTCTCCCAGTTTGAGAGTATGACGATAATTTGCAAAAATCACACATAGACTTAAAAAGAAGCCTCTAAAGGGTCAAAACCCAAACCAATCCCCAAACGACCCCATAGGAGGCACGAACACCTCGCACGGGACCAATGCAACTTGTAGGAACTGACCGCGTAGTACCGGGTGTCTCGGTCTGAGAGTATGATGATAATTTGCAAAAATCATACTTAGACTTAAAAACAATCCGTTAAAGGGTGAAAACCCAAACCATCCCCCAAACAACCACGTAGGAGGCACGAACACCTCGTACGGGACCAATGCAACTTGTAAGAAGTGACTGCGTAGTCGCGGGTCTCCCGGTTTGAGAGTATGATGATAATTTGCAAAAAATCACACTTAGACTTAAAAACAAGCCGTTAAAGTGTGAAAACCCAAACCAACCCCCAAACGTCCCCGTAGGGGTCATGAACACCTCGCACGAAACCAATGCAACTTGTAGGAACTGACCACTCCCGGGTCTCCTGGTTTGAGAGTATGACGATAATTTGCAAAAATCACATTTAGACTTAAAAATAAGCCAACCAGACCCCAAACAATCCCGTAGGGGCCACAAACACCTCGCACTGGACCAATGCAACATGTAGGAACTGATCGCGTAGTCCCGGGTCTCCCGTTTGAGAGTATGACGATAATTTACAAAAATCACACTAAGACTTAAAAACAAGCCGCTAAAGGGTGAAAACGCAAACTAGTTCCCAAACGACCCCGTAGGAGGCACGAACACCTCACACGAGACCAATGTAACTTGTAGGAACTGACCGCGTCGTCCAGGGTCTCCCGATTTGAGAGTATGAAGATAATTTGCAAAAATCACACTTAGACTTAAAAACAAGCCGTTAACGGGTGAAAACCCAAACCATCGCCCGAACAACCACGTAGGAGGCACGAACACCTCGCACGGGACCAATGCAACTTATAGGAAGTGACCGCGTACTCCCGGGTCTCCCGATTTGAGAGTATGATGATAATTTGCAAAAAATCACACTTAGACTTAAAAACAAGCCATTAAAGTGTGAAAACCCAAACCAACCCCCAAACGTCCCCGTAGGGGACATTAACACCTCGCACGGAACCAATGCAACTTGTAGGAACTGACCGCGTAGTCCCGGGTCTCCCGGATTGAGAGTATGATGATATTTTGCAAAAATCACACTTAGACTTAAAAACAAGCCATTAAAGGGTGAAAACCCAAACCATCCCCCAAACAACCACGTAGTACGCACGAACACCTCGCACGGGACCAATGCAACTTGTAGGAAGTGACCGCGTAGTCCCGGGTCTCCCGGTTTGAGAGTATGATGTTAATTTGCAAAAAATCACACTTAGACTTAAAAACAAGCCGTTAAAGTGTGAAAACCCAAACCAACAACCAAACTTCCCCGTAGGGGGCATGAACACCTCGCACGGAACCAATGCAACCTGTAGGAACTGACGGCGTAGTCCCGGGTCTCCTGGTTTGAGAGTATGACGATAATTTGCAAAAATCACACTTAGACTTAAAAATATGCCGTTAACGGGTGAAAACCCAAACCAGCCCCCAAACGACCCCGTAGGGGCCACAAACACCTCGTACTGGACCAATGCAACATGTAGGAACTGACCGTGTAGTCCCGGGTCTCCCGGTTTGGGATTATAAATATAATTTGCAAAAATCACACTTAGACTTAAAAAGAAGCCTCTAAAGGGTGAAAACCCAAACCAGTCCCCAAACGACCCCATAGGAGGCACGAACACCTCGCACGGGACCAATGTAACTTGTAGGAACTGACCGCGTAGTCCCGGGTTTTCCGATTTGAGAGTATGATGATAATTTGTAAAAATCACACTTAGACTTAAAAACAAGCCGTTAAAGGGTGAAAACCCAAACCATCCCCCAAACAACCACGTAGGAGGCACGAACACCTAAAATCACACTTAGACTTAGAAACAAGCCGTTAACGGGTGAAAACCCAAACCAGCCCCCAAACAACCCCGTAGGGGCCACAAACACCTCGCACTGGACCAATGCAACATGTAGGAACTGACCGCGTAGTCCCGTGTCTCCCTGTTTGAGAGTATGATGATAATTTGCAAAAATCACACTTAGACTTAAAAACAAGCCGCTAAAGGGTGAAAACCCAAACTAGTAACCAAACGACCCCATAGGAGGCACGAACACCTCGCACGGAACCAATGTAACTTATTGGAACTGACCGCGTAGTCCCGGGTCTCCTGATTTGAGAGTATGATGATAATTTGTAAAAATCGCACTTAGACTTAAAAATAAGCTGTTGAAGTGTGAAAACCCAAACTAACCCCCAAACGTCCCCGTAGGGGACATGAACACCTCGTACGGAACCAATGCAACTTGTAGGAACTGACTGTGTAGTTCAGAGTCTCCTGGTTTGAGAGTAAGATGCTAATTTACAAAAATCACACTTAGACTTAAAAATAAGCCGTTAACGGGTGAAAACCCAAACCAGCCCCCAAATGACCCCGTAGGGGCCACAAACACCTCGCACTGGACCAATGCAACATGTAGGAACTGACTGCGTAGTCCCGGGTATCCCGATTTGAAAGTATGATGATAATTTGCAAAAACCACACTAAGACTTAAAAATAAACCGCTAAAGGGTGAAAACCCAAACCAGTCCCCAAACGACCCCATAGGAGGCACGAACACCTCGCACGGGACCAATGCAACTGGTAGGAACTAACCGCGTAGTACAGGGTGTCTCGGTCTGAGGGTATGACGATAATTTGCAAAAGTCACACTTAGACTTAAAAACAAGCCGTTAAAGGGTGAAAACCCAAACCATCCCCCAAACAACCACGTAGGAGGCACGAACACTTCGCACGGGACCAATGCAACTTGTAGGAGGTGACCGCGTAGTCCCGGGTCTCCCGGTTTGAGAGTATGATGATAATTTGCAAAAAATCACACTTAGACTTAAAAACAAGCCGTTAAAGTGTGAAAAACCAAACCAACCCCCAAACGTCCCCGTAGGGGGCATGAACACCTCGCACGGAACCAATGCAACTTGTAGGAACTACCGCGTAGTCCCGGGTCTCTTGGTTTGAGAGTATGACGATAATTTGCAAAAATCACACTTAGACTTAAAAATAAGCCGTTAACGGGTAAAAATCCAAACCAACCCCCAAACGACCCCGTAGGGGCCACAAACACCTCGCACTGGACCCATGCATCATGTAGGAACTCACCGCGTAGTCTCGGGTCTCCCGGTTTGAGAGTATGATGATAATTTGCAAAAATCACACTAAGACTTAAAAACAAGCCGCTAAAGGGTGAAAACGCAAACCAGTTCCCAAACGACCCCGTAGGAGGCACGATCACCTCGCACGGGACCAATGTAACTTATAGGAACTGACCGCGTAGTCCCGGGTCTCACGATTTGAGAGTATGATGATAATTTGAAAAAATCACACTTAAACTTAAAAACAAGCCGTTAAAGGGTGGAAACCCAAACCAGACCCTAAACGACCATGTAGGAGGCACGAACACCTCGGACGGGACCAATGTAAATTGTAGGAACTGACCGCATAGTTTCGAGTCTCCTGATTTGAGAGTATGATGATAATTTGCAAAAATCACACTTAGACTTATAAACAAGCCGTTAACGGGTGAAAACCCAAACCAGCGCTTAAACGGCCCCGTAGGGGGCACGAACATCTCACACGGGACCAATGTAACTTGTAGGAACTGACCGTGTAGTCTCGGGTCTTCCATTTTGAGAGTATGACGATAATTGGCAAAAATCACACCTAGACTTAAAAAGAAGCCGTCAAAGGGTGAAAACCCAAACCTGCCCTAAATGACCCCGTAGGAGGCACGAGCACCTCGCACGGGATCAATCTAACTTGTAGGAACTGCCCGCGTTTTCCCGAGTCTCCCTGTTTGAGAATATGACTGTAATTTGCAAAAATCACACTTAGACTTATAAACAAGCCGTTAACGGGTGAAAACCCAAACCATCCCCCAAACAACCACGTAGGAGGCATGAATACCTCGCATGGGACCAATGCAACTTGTAGGAAGTGACCGTGTAGTCCCGGGTCTCCCGATTTGGGAGTATGTTGATAATTTGCAAAAAATCACACTTAGACTTAAAAACAAGCCATTAAAGTGTGAAAACCCAAAACAACCCCCAAACGTCCCCGTAGGGGGCATAAACATCTCGCACGGAACCAATGTAACTTGTAGGAACGGACCGCGTAGTCCCGGGTCTCCCGGATTGAGAGTATGATGATAATTTGCAAAAATCACACTTAGACTTAAAAACAAGCCATTAAAGGGTGAAAACCCAAACCATCCCCCAAACAACCACGTAGGACGCACGAACACCTCGCACAGGACCAATGCAACTTGTAGGAACTGGCCGCGTAGTCCCGGGTCTCCCGGTTTGAGCGTATGATGATAATTTGCAAAAAATCAAACTTAGACTTAAAAATAAGCCGTTAAAGTGTGAAAACCCAAACCAACAACCAAACTTCCCCGTAAGGGGCATGAACACCTCGCACGGAACCAATGCAACTTGTAGGACCTTACGGCGTAGTCCCGAGTCTTCTGGTTTGAGAGTATGATGATAATTTGCAAAAATCACACTTAGACTTAAAAATAAGCCGTTAACGGGTGAAAACCCAAACCAGCACCCAAACGAATCCCGTAGGGGCCACAAACACCTTGCACTGGACTAATGCAACATGTAGGAACTGACCGCGTAGTCCCGGGTCTCCCGATTTGAGAGTATGACGATAATTTGCAAAAATCACCCTTAGACTTAAAAACAATCCGCTAAAGGGTGAAAACGCAAACCAATCCCCAAACGACCCCATAGGAGGCACGAACACCTCGCACGGGACCAATGTAACTTGTAGGAACTGACCACGTAGTCCCGAGTCTCCCGATTTGAGAGTATGATGATAATTTGTAAAAATCACACTTAGACTTAAAAATAAGCCGTTAAAGGGTGGAAACCCAAATCAGCCCCCAAACGACCCTGTAGGAGGCACGAACACCTCGCACGGGACCAATGTAACTTGTAGGAACTGACCGCGTAGTCCCGTGTCTTTCGATATGAGAGTACGATGATAATTTGAAAAAATCACACTTAGACTTAAATACAAGCCGTTACCGGGTGAAAACCCAAACCAGCCCCCAAACGACCCCGTAGGAGGCACGAACACCTCGCACGGGACCAATGTAACTTATAGGAACTGACCGCGTAGTCCTGGGTCTTCCAATTTGAGGGTATGATGATAATTTGCAAAAACAAGACTTTGACTTAAAAACAAGTCGTTAACGGGTGAATATCCAAACTAGCCCCCAAACGACCCCATAGGAGGAACGAACACCTCGCACGGGACTAATGTTACTTGTAGGAACTCACCGCGTAGTCCCGGGTCTCCTGATTTAGAGTATGACGATAATTCGTAAAAATCACACTTGGACTTAAAAATAAGCCGTTAATAGGTAAAAACCCAAACCAACCCCCAAACGACCCTGTAGGAGGCACGAACACCTCGCAACGGGACTAATACAACTTGAAGTAACTGAACGCGTAGTCCCGGGTCTCCCGGTTTGAGAATATGATGATAATTTGCAACAATCACACTTAGAGTTTAAAATAAGCCGTTAAAGGGTGAAAACCGGAACCATCCCCCAAATAACCATGTAGGAGGCACGAACACCTCGCACGGGACCAATGCAACTTGCAGGAAGTGATCGCGTAGTCCCAGGTCTCCCGGTTTGAGAGTATGATGGCAATTTGAAAAAAAATCACACTTAGACTTAAAAACAAGCCGTTAAAGTGTGAAAACCTAAACCAACCCCCAAACGTCCCCGTAGGGGGCATGAACACCTCGCACGGAACCAATGCAACTCTTAGGAACTGACCGCGTAGTCCCGGGTCTCCTGGTTTGAGAGTATGATGATTATTTGAAAAAATCACACTTAGACTTAAAAACAAGCCGCTAAAGGGTGATAACCCAAACCAGTCCCCAAACGACCCCATAAGAGGCACGAACACCTCGCACGGGACCAATGTAACTTGTAGGGACTGACCGCGTAGTCCCGGGTCTCCTAGTTTGAGAATATGATGATAATTTGCAAAAAATCACACTTAGACTTAAAAACAAGCCGTTAAAGTGTGAAAACCCAAACCAACCACCAAATGTCCCCGTAGGGGGCATGAACACCTCGCACGGAACCAATGCAACTTGAAGGAACTGACCGCGTAGTCCCGGGTCTCTTGGTTTGAGAGTATGGCGATAATTTGAAAAAATCACACTTAGACTTAAAAACAAGCCGTTAACGGATGGAAACCTAAACCAGCCTCCAAACGACCCAGTAGGGGCCACAAACACCTCGCACTGGACCAATGCAACATGTAGGAACTGACCGCGTAGTCCTGGGTATCCCGGTTTGAGAGAAATGATGATAATTTGTAAAAATCACACTAAGACTTAAAAACAAGCCGCTAAAGGGTGAAAACGCAAACTAGTCCCCAAACGACCCCATAGGAGGCACGAACACCTCGCACGGGACCAATGTAACTTGTAGGAACTGACCGCGTAGTCCCAGGTCTCCTAGTTTGAGAATATGATGATAATTTGCAAAAAAATCACACTTAGACTTAAAAACAAGCCGTTAAAGTGTGAAAACCCAAACCAACCCCCAAGTGTCCCCGTAGGGGGCATGAACACCTCGCACGGAACCAATGCAACTTGTATGAACTGACCGCGTAGTCCCGGGTCTCCTGGTTTGAGAGTATGACGGTAATTTACAAAAATCACACTGAGACTTAAAAATAAGCCGTTAACAGGTGAAAACCCAAACCAGCCCCCAAAGGACCCCGTAGGGGACACAAACACCTCGCACTGGACCAATGCAACATGTAGGAACTGACCGCGTAGTCCCGGGTCTCCCGGTTTGAAAGTATCACGATAATTTGCAAAAATCACACTAAGACTTAAAAACAAGCCGCTAAAGGTTGAAAACGCAAACCAGTCCCCAAACGACCCCGTAGGAGGCACGAACACCTCGCACGGGACCAATGTAACTTGTAGGAACTGACCGCGTAGTTTCGGGTCTCCCGATTTTAGAGTATGATGATAATTTGCAAAAAGCACACTTAGACTTAAAAACAAGCCGTTAAAGGGTGGAAACCCAAACTAGACCCCAAACGACCCTGTAGGAGGCACGAACACCTCGAACGGGACCAATGTAACTTATAGGAACCGACCGCATAGTTCCGAGTCTCCCGATTTGAGAGTATGACGATAATTTGCAAAAATCACACTTGGACTTAAAAACAAGCCGTTAACGGATAAAAACCCAATCCAGCCCCCAAACGACCCCGTAGGAGGTGCGGACACTTCACATGGGACCAATGTAACATGTAGGAACTGACCGCGTAGTCCCGCTTCTTCCGGTTTGAGAGTATGATGATAATTTGTAAAAATCAATCTTAGACTTAAAAACAAGCCGTTAACGGGTGAAAATCCAAACCAGCCCCCAAACGACCCCGTAGGAGGAACGAACACCACGCACGGGACCAATGTAACTTGTAGGAACTGACCGCGTAGTCCCGGGTCTCCTGGTTTAGAGTATGATGATAATTCGCAAAAATCATACTTGGACATAAAAATAAGCCGTTTACGGGTAAAAACCCAAACCAGCCCTCAAATGACCCCGTAAGAGGCACGAACACCTCGCAACGGGACCAATACAACTTGTAGTAACTGAACGCGTAGTCCCAGCTCTCCCGGTTTGAGAATATGATGATAACTTGCAAAAATCACACTTAGACTTTAAAATAAGCCGTTAAAGGGTGAAAACCCAAACCAGCCCCAAACGGCCCCGTAGCGGCACGAACACCTCGCAGGGGACCAATGTAACTTGTTGGAACTGACTGCGTAGTCCCGGGTCTCCCGGTTTGAGAGTATGATGATAATTTGCAAAAATCACTCTTAAACTTAGAAATAAGCCGTTAACGGGTGAAAACCCAAACCAACCCCCAAACGACTCCGAAGGGGCCACAAATGCCTCGCACTGGACCAATGCAACATGTAGGAACTTGCCGCGTAGTCCCGGGTCTCCTGGTTTGAGAGTCTGACGATAATCTTCAAAAATTAGTGTTAGACTTAAAAATGATCCATTAACGGGTGAAAACCCAAACCAGCCCCCAAACGACCCCGGAGGAGGAACGAACATCTCCCACGGGACCAATGTAACTTGTAGGAACTGACCGCGTAGTCCCGGGCCTCCCGGTTTAGAGTATGACGATAATTCGCAAAAATCATACTTTGATATAAAAATAAGCCGTTAACGGGTAAAAACGCAAACCAGCCCCCAAACGACCCCGTAGGAGGCACAAACACCTCGCAACGAGACCAATACAACTTGTAGTAACTGAACGCGTAGTCCCGGCTCTCCCGGTTTGAGAATATGATGATAACTTGCAAAAATCACACTTAGACTTTAAAATAAGCCGTTAAAGGGTGAAAACCCAAACCAGCCCCCAAACGGCCCCGTAGGGGCACGAACACCTCGCAGGGGACCAATGTAACTTGTTGGAACTGACTGCGTAGTCCCAGGTCTCCCAGTTTGAGATTATGACAATAATTTGCAAAAATCACTCTTAAACTTAAAAACAAGTCATTAAAGGGTGAAAACCTAAACTAGGACCCAAACGACCCCATAGGAGGCACGAACACCTCCTACGGGACCAATGCAACTTGTATGAACTGATCGCGTAGTCCTGGGCCTGCCGGTTTGAGAGTATGATGATAATTTGCAAAAATCAAACTTAGACTTAAAAACAAGCCGTTAAAGGGTTAAAACCCAAACCATCCCCCAAACGTCCCCGTAGGGGGCATGAACACCTCGCACGGAACCAATGCTACTTGTATGAACTGACCGCATAGTCCCGGGTCTCCCGATTTGAGAGTATGACGATAATTTGCAAAAATCACACTTAGACTTAAAAAAACAAGCCGTTAACGGGTGAAAACCCAAACCAACCCCCAAACGACCCCTTAGGGGCCACAAACACCTCGCACTGGACCAATGCAACATGTAGGAACTGGCCACGTAGTCCCGGGTCTCCCGGTTTGACAGTCTGACGATAATTTGCAAAAATCACACTTAGACTTAAAAACAAGCCGGTAAAGGGTGAAAACCCAAACCAGTCCCCAAACGACCCCGTAGGAGGCTCGAACACTTCGCACGGGACCAATGTAACTTGTGGGAACTGATCGCGTAGTCCCGGGTCTCTCGATTTTAGAGTATGAGGATAGTTTGTAAAAATCACCCTTAGACTTAAAAATAAGCCGTTAAAGGGTGGAAACCCAAACCAGCCCCAAACGACCTTGTAGGAGGCACGAACACCTCGCACGGGACCAATGTAACTTGTAGGAACTGATCGCGTAGTCCCGAGTCTCCCGATTTGAGAGTAAGACGATAATTTGAAAAAATCACACTTAGACTAAAAAATAAACCTTTAACGGGTGATAACCCAAACCAGCGCCCAAACGACCCCGTAGGAGGCACGAACACCTCGTACGGGACCAACATAACTTATAGGAACTGACCGTGTAGTCCCGAATCTTCCGATTTGATAGTATGACAATAATTTCCATAAATCAGACTTAGACTTAAAAACAAGCCGTTAACGGGTGAAAACCCAAACCAGCCCCCAAACAACCTCGTAGGAGGAACGAATAGCTCGCACTGGACCAATGTAACTTGTAGGAACTGACCGCGTTGTCCCGGGTCTCCCAGTTTAGAGTATGACGATAATTCGCAAAAATCACACTTGGACTTAAAAATAAGCCGTTAATGGGTGAAAACCAAAACCAACCCCCAAACGACCCCGTAGGAGGCACGAACACCTCGCAACGGGACCAATACAACTTGAAGTAACTGAACGCGTAGTCCCAGGTCTCCCAGTTTGAGAATATGATGATAATTTGCAAAAATCACACTTAGACTTTAAAATAAGCCGTTAAAGGGTGAAAACCTAAACCATCCCCCAAACGGCCTCGTAGGGGGCACGAACACCTCGCAGGGAACAATGTAACTTGTTGGAACTGACTGCGTAGTCCCGGGTCTCCCGGTTTGAGAGTATGACGATAATTTGCAAAAATTACTCTTAAACTTAAAAATAAGTCGTTAAAGGGTGAAAACCCAAACTAGGACCCAAACGACCCCGTAGGAGGCACAAACACCTCCTACGGGACCAATGCAACTTGTAGCAACTGACCGCGTTGTCCCGGGTCTCCCGATTTGAGAGTATGATGATAATTTGCAAAAATCACACTTAGACTTAAAAATAAGCCGTTAAAGGGTAAAAACCCAAACCATCCCCCAAACAACCACGTAGGAGGCTCGAACACCTCGCACGGGACCAATGCAACTTGCAGGAAGTGATCGCGTAGTCCCGAGTCTCCCGATTTGAGAGTATGACGATAATTTGCAAAAAATCACACTTAGACTTAAAAACAAGCCGTTAAAGGGTGAAAACCCAAACTAGCCCCCAAACGTCCCCGTAGGGGGCATGAACACCTCGCACGGAACCAATGCAACTTGTAGGAACTGACCGCGTAGTCCCGGGTCTCCCGGTTTGAGAGTATGATGATAATTTACAAAAATCACACTTAGGCTTAAAAATAAGCCTTTAACGGGTGAAAACCCAAACCAGCCCCAAAATGACCACGTCGGGGCCACAAACACCTCGCACTGGACCAATGCAACATGTAGGAACTGACCGTGTAGTCCCGGGTCTCCCGGTTTGAGAGTATGATGATAATTTGTCAAAATCACACTTAGACTTAAAAACAAGCCGCTAAAGGGTGAAAACCGAAACCAGTCCCCAAACGACCCCGTAGGAGGCACGAGCACCTCGCACGGGACCAATGCAACTTGTTGGAACTGACCGCGTAGTACCGGGTGTCTCGGTCTGAGAGTATGATGATAATTTGCAAAAATTACACTTAGAATTAAAAACAAGCCGTTAAAGGGTGAAAACCCAAACCTGCCCCCAAATGACCCCGTAGGGGGCATGAACACCTCGTACAAGACCAATGTAACTTGTTGGAACTGATCGAGTAGTCCCAGGTCTCCTGGTTTGAGAGTATGATGATAATTTGCAAAAATCACACTTAGAATTAAAAACATGCCGTTAACGGGTGAAAACCCAAACCAACGCCTAAACGGCCCCATAGGGGGCACGAACATCTCACACGGGACCAATGTAACTTGTAGGAACTGATCGTGTAGTCTCGGGTCTTCCATTTTGAGAGTATGACGATAATTGGCAAAAATCACAACTAGACTTAAAAAGAAGCCGTTTAAGGGGGAAAACCCAAACCTGCTCTAAATGACCCCGTAGGAGGCACGGGCACCTCCCATGGGACCAATGTAACTTGTAGGAACTGCCTGCGTAGTCCCGAGTCTCCCTGTTTGAGAATATGAATTTAATTTGCAAAAATCACACTTAGACTTAAAAACAAGTCGTTAAAGGGTGAAAACCCAAACCAGCCCTCAAACGGCCCCGTAGGAGGTACGAACACTTCGCACGGGACTAATGCAACTTGTAGGAACTGACCACGTAGTCCTGAGTCTTTCGTTTTGAGAGTATGATGATAATTTACAAAAATCATACTTAGACTTAAAAACAAGCCGTTAAAGGGTGAAAACCCAAACCAGCCCCCAAATCCCTCGTACAAGGCTTGAACACCTCGCACGGGACCAATGCAACTTGTAGGAACTGACCGCGTAGTCCCAGGTCTCCCGGTTTGAGAGTATGACGATAATTTGCAAAAAATCACACTTAGACTTAAAAATAAGCCTTTAAAGGGTGAAAACCCAAACCAACCCCCAAACGTCCCCGTAGGGGGCACGAACACCTCGCTCGGAACCAATGCAACTTGTAGGAACTGACCGCGTAGTCCCAGGTCTCCCGGTTTGAGACAATGATGATAATTTGCAAAAATCACACTTAGACTTAAAAACAAGCCGTTAACGAGTGAAAACCCAAACCAGCCCCCAAACAACCACGTAGGAGGCATGAACACCTCGCACGGGACCAATGCAACTTGTAGGAACTGACTGCGTAGTCCTGTGTCTCTCGGTTTGAGAGTGTGACAATAATTTTCAAAAATAACACTTAGACTTAAAACCAAGCCGTTAATGGGCGAAAACCCAAACCTGCCCCCAAACGACCCCGTAGGGGGCACAAACATCTCGCACGGGACCAATGTAACTTGTAGGAACTGATCGCGTAGTCCTGGGTGACGATAATTTACAAAAATCACACTTTGACTTAAAAACAAGTCGTTAAAGGGTGAAAACCCAAACCTGCCCCAAACGATCTCGTAGGAGGCACGAACAGCTCGCACGTGACCAATGTAACTTGTAGGAACTGACCGCGTAGTTTCGGGTCTCCCTGTTTGAGAATATGACTGTAATTTCCACTCATATAAGTAATTTTTTTGTTTGAGTAATTTTTTTTTTTGTAAATTATTGGGTTATTGATATCGTATCTTTTTTGTATCCTATTTTTTTGCAGGATAACAGTTTATCGTTGACATTTATTCATGTGGAACACACAGAGAACTCAATGGTTTACAACAAGGGATTTATTCATGATTCCATTTTTTTGTGTCATGGCCGTGCGGTCTTTTTTTGTTTTATTGTTGACTTTTATGGCCGTGCGGGCTTTTGTAAGTTAATTTTTATATTTTGTATCTGTGCGG
Source organism: Sambucus nigra (assembly GCA_949130495.1). Lineage (NCBI taxonomy): Eukaryota > Viridiplantae > Streptophyta > Magnoliopsida > Dipsacales > Adoxaceae > Sambucus > Sambucus nigra. Next base: position 35,035,196 of record OX422212.1, read on the forward strand.
GCTTTATGTTAGGCAGATTTTGTATTAACAGGTTTTGAAGTGTCCAGAAAATAGAGGAAACTCTGCCCCTTTTTTTTGGGCCCGTGAACTGTTAAAGACTTGTAATATTTTGAAATTTGTATGTATATTAGTTTATTAACAACGTGCAATATTATTAAATTGTTAATTTTGTGATTTCAAATAATTATTTTTTTTTTATAAAAAATTTGGCACAGTTCAAAACCGTGCCAAAAGTGTGCCATAAGTGTTCCTGTTTGGCTGAATCTGACATAGTTAAAAACTGTGCCAAAAGTGTGCCAGAAATATCAAATTCTAACACGGTTTAAAAGTGTGCCAGAAGTGTTCCTGTTTGGCCAAATCTGGCACACTTTTGAGCCGTGCCAGAAAAAAAGTGCCATTTTGGAACACCTGATTCTGGCACGGTTCAAAACCATGCCAGATTTGATCTGGCATAATTTTAAACCGTGCCAGATTCCTATTTTTGGTGTAGTGAAATAGTGGAGGTTCAACAACGTGCACATATACCAATCAAACAACAGAGCTGGTATTTGAAAAGTTAGCCTGATTAAAAATCATAGTTGAATCATATTGGAAAACAAATCTATTGATAGACAATCAGAAAATCCCATGCTCATGGAACAAAGGGATACGGAACAACTGTGAATATTTTAGATTATAGAAAAACACCAATATGGATAGATAAATATATACCTAGTCATCCTTGGAATTTTCAATTGAAAGAAAGTAACTCATAAGAGGTTAATATGATGTGGTTTGTGAACTCAGTCCTGTGTACACAAACCATAACCTTCTGTTTGTGACATACAATGGATTGTTTAAGACCGATTAAAATGTAGGACAAATAAAACCAGATGAACAACAAAACTTATGCCCATAGTATCCCCATCCAATGTTAGAGACTTAACACTTATGGTTCATTTATAATATCATATGCAGTTTCATCCAAGTGTAGAGTCACCTACTATCCCTATTTGGATTTACCTTCCCCTGCTACCCATTCATTAGTTTTCAACCAAAATCGCTTTTGGTCCTCCATTTTAAAGCTAAATGCTCCTACTGCTGCCCAAACTAGGCCTGGCTTTGCTAGAGTGTGAATTGAAATTGATTTAACTAAGCCTCCAGTTCACAAGGTATGGATTAGATATGGGGAAAATGGAAAAGTTTTTGGCAAAGTGTTAACTATGAAAATATACCCCATTTTTATGAGTTTTGTGAGGTAATTAAGGCAAGGAGAAAACTATAGAGGGGGAATAATACTCTACTGCCAACAACTTTAAATAGGAGTTGCCACTGAAACCTGAATGTTCAAGACCAACTACAAGCCAAAACGAATCCTGATCACAGATTAAAGGAAAGATAATAATATTTTAACGCAATCATCACATTATTACAATGAGCCTAATTTAATTTGTAATAGTAGGAAAATTAAAATTAAAATTTCCATCACTAAACAGTAGGAAAATTTCTAAAACACAAATCTATATTTCAAAAGAGAACGCACCTGTGGCAAAATAAGACTGAAGAAAAATCAGACCAGAGTAAAATCAAACAGGAGCAAATCAGACTGGATTTAGTGGTAAAATTCTTGTTAAATGTCTAATTCTTCCCACTTAACATTTAGTGGCAAAATTAGTGGTGATTTTAATTTGTTGCCACTAATGCATTATCTTTTAGTGGAAAATATAAATTTTGCAACAAAATATACATTTTAGTGGCTGTAAATGATTAGCTATTAATAAAATTGCTATGAATTGATATTTTTCTTGTAGTTTCTCATCCCCATTGTCAACCAACTAAAATTTTATCTTCATGCAATCATTCTTAAAAACCCAATTTTCTCAACAAGTGTGTTCCCACTGTCTTAGTTAAAACTCCTCATCCTTGTTCTAGTATTTCACTTCCATCATCGTCTTCTATCGTTCTAGTATGCCTCATTAATCTTTTCCCTGTTTATTATCTTTGATAGGGTTTTTATTTCACTTCACCCAGTGATCGAGTGGAAAAACCGAGCGTCCGTGTAATACGCTAGTCGTTGTTATCGGCTTCCAACCTCAATACAAAAAAAAAACCTAAACTTTTAACTACACTTTTATGGAGTATAGTAGTAAGTCTGGGTATCGAATCCACAGGGAATGTTTTATAAAATTTAATTGATTTATTACTTCTAAAATAAAAATGAAAAAATGATGATTGGGAAAATTTCTATTAAAAAGTTACTTAAGAAAAACAAACTGAAAAGTGCAAAAGAAATTAGATCTGACAAATGGGAGAAAATAGGGTAGGGTACAATCCCTCAATCCTTAACAAATTATCCTTTAGAATACTAGAATTATAAATCAAAATTCTTGATTAAATCCAGTCCTTATCATCACTAAGCATTACATATATGAGATTCAAGACCGCATCATATGAAATCAAAGATCAATGTAAGGCGGTGAACGACAAATTATACATACAAAGCATTCTTAAACATCCCAAGTACCTAGGGCAAGAGAGATTAAAAGATATGACAATGCATATATGATTTTCATTCACGATTCAACCAATATTTTCATTTATTTTCTAATTTTCCATACAAATAATTTGTATTAGGATTGAGTTCATGTACCCCAACCCTTGAGAATTTAGCTACTCATGATTGGATTAAAAAAAACAAATTCATACACAACATTAAGGATCTATAAGACATTATAAATAAATTGCAAATAATAAAACAAGAGAATGGAAATGAGATTACTTGAATTCAGCAACAAGAACGGAATTGGGATTCAGAAATTCTTACAAAATAGGATTCATGAAAACTCTTGAAGGAATAGAAAATTTGCTCTCAAAATCTAACCCTAAAATTCAATCTAGCACTTCTAACCTACTCCTAACCTAGCCTCTCTCTAGCAACTCCCTTTCAAATGATGTAGGTCATGGGCTTTTATAGCACAAAATCTCGAAATTGACAACTAATAGTGCTTGTGGAACAAGTTTTCCAAGAGTTGCACTGCATTAAATGCATAATTAATGACAGAAATCCGCACATCCAGACTCTTCATTATCCCGCAACTTCAAAACATCGTAACTTCTTCACCGTAGCTCGGATTGAGGTGCCGTTTTTTCCAGTATTCTTGTAATTTAGAGCTCTTCAACTTTCTAGTTGGCCCCACCTTCGGACTGAGGCTTAAAAATTACGAAAATGCCCTTCAACCCTCCATTTCTTGGTTTCTTTCATTGTTTTGAGTTCTCCTTCGCACTAACTTGCGTGAAATACCTGTAAAACACATGAGAAATACACAAAACACGAAATACTTGCCAAAATGGGTTAGTAGCATAAATAAGAGACAAATTCAAGATATTTACACTACACGGGATCATAAAAATAGTGAAATTAAGGGGATAAATGTGAAGAATATGTGCCTAAACACACCCCCTAATTTAGAACTTTGCGCGTCCCGAGCAATGTATATGAATCCTAACCAAAATTCTACTCCTGAAAATTCCTTTATTAAAATAAAATTCCACTTTCGCAGGCACGCGATTGCATTTAGCGTATGCAACAAGCCTTTAAACCCCTAGGTTACCCTAGTAGGACGAGTTTTGTCTCGTGAGGGTTTGCAGTGAATTTACCCACAAAATTCTTTATTGACTCAAATAAATATCAAAATACTTAAAACTTGTACAATTTAAAATTTTCGAAAAATAATCACCATCAACTCATATTCAACTGTCTCAAACCATAGTGTGTGTGTGTAAAGCCAAAAATTAAACCTCAAATTTCCACCGTTTGAGCATTACGTTACTTTTCGAAAATTCGTTTTGATTCAAATTCTTACGGATGCACTCACAAACGAATCACTCGAATTGTGGCTATTTTCTCTCGGTATGCATGATATAAAGAGTAAATATAATGGACACAAATTCATGCATACAAAATTGAAAAGAAGGAAATTTATGGTGAAAATATCTCATCATCGGATTACAATTATTAGGAAATGGGAACATCACCTCTAATACACACCATTTAATCTCTCATATTATCTTTTCATGTCTTAGCTCTCCACGCAGTAATTAATTTTGCAATTTGGACTCGGTTAGGACTTGTTCGGGTTAAAAGGTGTAAAGGGTAAAAATGGGAATGGATGGAATGTTCGAAATTGGAAAATGTCTTTATGATGTCCATTTGTGCTTTTTCGGGCATTTGCTCATTTTTCTCTTTCTCTTTTTTTTCTTTTTTTTTCTTGCTATTTTTCTTTTTTTGTTGAGCATTTCTATTTTTTTCTTCTTGCCCCTTTTTATTGCACAATTTGGACTTTATTTGATAAATTTTCTCAATTTTCACAATTTCGGGCCATTTGGGTTTTTCGGGTTATCAAACGAAAGGATAAATTTTTTATTAGGCTCAAATTGGGTTGCAAAAGGATAATTTTATTTTTCACAACTTTTAACTACACTTTTATGGAGTATAGTAGTAAGTCTGGGTATCGAATCCACAGGGAATGTTTTATAAAATTTAATTGATTTATTACTTCTAAAATAAAAATGAAAAAATGATGATTGGGAAAATTTCTATTAAAAAGTTACTTAAGAAAAACAAACTGAAAAGTGCAAAAGAAATTAGATCTGACAAATGGGAGAAAATAGGGTAGGGTACAATCCCTCAATCCTTAACAAATTATCCTTTAGAATACTAGAATTATAAATCAAAATTCTTGATTAAATCCAGTCCTTATCATCACTAAGCATTACATATATGAGATTCAAGACCGCATCATATGAAATCAAAGATCAATGTAAGGCGGTGAACGACAAATTATACATACAAAGCATTCTTAAACATCCCAAGTACCTAGGGCAAGAGAGATTAAAAGATATGACAATGCATATATGATTTTCATTCACGATTCAACCAATATTTTCATTTATTTTCTAATTTTCCATACAAATAATTTGTATTAGGATTGAGTTCATGTACCCCAACCCTTGAGAATTTAGCTACTCATGATTTGATAAAAAAAACAAATTCATACACAAAATTATGGATCTACAAGACATTATAAATAAATTGCAAATAATAAAACAAGAGAATGGAAATGATATTACTTGAATTCAGCAACAAAAAATGGAATTGGAATCTTCATGAAAACTCTTGAAGGAATAGAAAATTTGCTCTCAAAATCTAACCCTAAAATTCAACCTAGCACTTCTAACCTACTCCTAACCTAGCCTCTCTCTAGTAACTCCCCTTCAAATGATGTAGGTCATGGGCTTTTATAGCACAAAATCTCGAAATTGACAACCAATAGTGCTTGTGGAACAAGTTTTCCAAGAGTTGCACTGCATTAAATGCATAATTAATGACAGAAATCCGCACATCCATACTCTTCATTATCCCGCAACTTCAAAACATCGTAACTTCTTCACCGTAGCTCGGATTGAGGTGCCGTTTTTTCCAGTATTCTTGTAATTTAGATCTCTTCAACTTTCTAGTTGGCCCCACCTCCGGACTAAGGCTGCAAAATTACGAAAATGCCCTTCAACTCTCCATTTCTAGGTTTCTTTCACTGTTTTGCGTTCTCCTTCGCACTAACTTGCGTGAAATACCTGTAAAACACATGAGAAATACACAAAACAAGAAATACTTTCCAAAAAGGGTTAGTAGCATAAATAAGAGACAAATCCAAGCTAATTACACTGCACGGGATCATAAAAATACTGAAATTAAGGGGATAAATGTGAAGAATACGTGCCTAAACACCCCCCCTAACTTAGAACTTTGCGCGTCCTGAGCAATGTAAATGAATCTTATCAAGGCTCAATTCTTGAAAATTCCTTTATCGAAATAAAATTCCACTTTCGCAGGCACGCGATTGCATTTAGCGTATGCAACAAGCCTTTAAACTTCTAGGTTACCCTAGTAGGACGAGTTTTGTCTCGTGAGGGTTTGCAGTGAATTTACCCACAAAATTCTTTATTGACTCAAATAAATATCAAAATACTTAAAAATTGTACAATTTAAAATTTTCGAAAAATAATCACCATCAACTCATATTCAACTGTCTCAAACCATTGTGTGTGTGTGCAAAGCCAGAAATTAAACCTCAAATTTCCACCGATTGAGCATTACGTTACTTTCCGAAAATTCGTTTTGATTCAAATTCTTACGGATGCACTCACAAACGAATCACTCGGATTGTGGCTATTTTCTCTCGGTATGCATGATATAAAGAGTAAATATAATGGACACAAATTCATGCATACAAAATTGAAAAGGAAATATATGGTGAAAAGATCTCATCATCGGAATACAGTTACTAGGAAATGGGAACATCACCTCTAATTCACACCATTTAATCTCTCATACTATCTTTTCATGTCTTAGCTCTCCACGCGGTAACCAATTTCGCCATTCGGACTCAGTTAGGACTTTTTGGGTTAAAAGGTGTAAAGGGTAAAAATGGGAATAAACGGAATGTTCGAAATTGGAAAATGTCCTTATGATGTCCATTTGTGCTTTTTTGGGCATTTGCTCATTTTTCTTTTCTTTTTCTATTTTTTTTTCACTCTTTTTTTCTTTTTCTTTTCTTGCTATTTTTGTTGAGCATATCTATTTTTTTTTTTGCCCCTTTTTATTGCACAATTTGGACTTACTTGATGAATTTTCTCAATTTTCACAATTCCGGGATATTTGGGTTTTTCGGGTTGTCAAACGAAAGGGAAATATTTTATTAGGCTCAAAGTGGGTTGCAAAGGGATAATTTTTCACATCTTTTTATGGCTAATATTTTTGGGTAACAAATGAGGGCCTACTTCATTGTCCAAATTTCTAATCACATTACCATATGCATCTCGAGATTAATTAAGTTTAGAGATATATTTACCACGAATTTCGAGACAATAATTCACACATTTCCCATAACCGATCAAAATAAAGGATTGAGATCATCAACGACTTATTAAAACGTTGAAAATAACTTTGAGTTAATCATAAACTCGGATTGATTTAAAAACTCAAAAAGATCAATAGGCTCGAAATCTCACCGGGTTGGACTAATCTCCACACTTATTCGTAAAGTCGTCAATTTTCTTTCAATTTTCATCTTCGATCAATTTTGGCTTAGTGCAATTGAGATTTAACAATTTGAGACTTTAAATAGAATAAAAGTGATATTTTTGAAAATTTTAAATTCCAATTTTTATTTATTTTGAAGAAAAATATTTTTGGTTTTTTTCAAAATTTTTCAATTTTTTTTTATTTTTCTAAAAAAACATACTTGGAAAGAACATGTGATCGAATCAATGAATCTAAACAATAAATGGGAAGAATATCCCACACCCCCTAACTAAAATGTTGCATTGTCCTCAATGCGAATCAAGAACACAACATAAAGAGAGGAAAAGAAAGATATTACCCAAATGGAGCGATCCTCAATGAGTACGAGTCCATTGAATCTACAAAACACGTTAGAACCAAGCATAACAAAAACTTTAACTATCAAAACTAGACTATAATAAAAAAGAAAAAACTAATTATTTACAACCTACAATTTGAACGGCTAATAAATCATACACTAGAAGTCGAAAAATTTGAGGGTCCACCCAAAATACAATTTGACTTTGAGGGATTAATGGTGTACCCTCACTAGAGTGCATGCCTCCCGAAAAATAAGAATTCCGTTTGAAAAACGGAAGGCATGTGTGAGATGGAGAAAATGAACCATCACCAATTAAAAAATTTAACGGGATGATGGGGGGTTTGGGTGGTAGGTGGGACAAGTACAATTGAGATCCAAGAAAAATATAATCACCTCCCAAAGATTTTTCAAGTCGTATGGGGAGAGGGGCACACAAAAAGGAACATTCCATATTAGAAAACAATTCTAGCAAAGTGTCTTTGTCGGTAAAAGGTGTAAACGTTTCCGAATTTTCAACCGACTCATAGAAATCTAGCGGTACTTCTAATGGTTCAATAACCGTGAACGAAAATGGTGATGAAATAAACTCAATCTCAAGTGATTCATCATCACTTGGATATTGAATTTCAAGGGAGCAAGACTCACTTTCAATGATATGTTCTTCAAAAATTTGAGGTGACACACAAGTCTCAACCTCCTCTTTGTTTTCCAAAATAGAACGCACATCATCGCAAAGTGTGACCATTTCATTCACAAGACCATAATCGATATTCTTTGTGCTTTGGGTGGAAAGAAAATCCAGTACTCTCTTGGTTAGAAAAAGCGTGTATTCTTCCAAAGTAGGCTCCCTTGGCTCTAAAACCTCGGATTCCTCATTTGGTTGAAAACCTTTTATAGTTTCACAAATTTTGGAGAAAAAATCTTCATTGGATTCCCCAAAATGATTTTTTTTCCGATATTCGTTTTCAAGCTTTTCATACGCAAGATTTAGAAAGGCCTCACCCATGGTAATAGGCCGAGGCACAGATTCTTGAGAATATGTAATATAAATTTCTCTCCTATATTCATTTGCAAGCCTTTCACACTCCAGAGTTAGAACGGCCTCACCAACGGTAATAGGTCGATCCGCGGAGTCTTGAGAATAAAAAGTTTGAAAATGATTACCATATGAACCATTATAATTACCGAACTCACCATGAAAAGACATTATTACCGAATAGTATGTAAATGGAAATTCGAGTACAAAGGTGTGCGGTTGAGGATTCTACGTTTCCTGGCGGTCAATTGTGCAAGGCTACAAAAAGGTAAAAAAAAAAAAATCCAAGGAAAAAAAATCTTTCGAAATAGTAAATCAATTATAATCTATAACAAAACATTCCCCGGCAACGGCGCCATTTTGATCGAGTGGAAAAACCGAGCGTCTGTGTAATACGCTAGTCGTTGTTATCGGCTTCCAACCTCAATACAAAAAAAAACCTAAACTTTTAACTACACTTTTATGGAGTATAGTAGTAAGTCTGGGTATCGAATCCACGGGGAATGTTTTATAGAATTTAATTGATTTATTAATTCTAAAATAAAAATGAAAAATATGATGATTGGGAAAATTTCTATTAAAAAATTACTTAAGAAAAACAAACTGAAAAGTGCAAAAGAAATTAGATCTGACAAATGGGAGAAAATAGGGTAGGGTACAATCCCTCAATTCTTAACAAATTATCCTTTAGAATACTAGAATTATAAATCAAAATTCTTGATTAAATCCAGTCCTTATCATCACTAAGCATTACATATATGAGATTCAAGACCGCATCATATGAAATCAAAGATCAATGTAAGGCGGTGAACGACAAATTATACATACAAAGCATTCTTAAACATCCCAAGTACCTAGGGCAAGAGAGATTAAAAGATATGACAATGCATATATGATTTTCATTCACGATTCAACCAATATTTTCATTTATTTTCTAATTTTCCATACAAATAATTTGTATTAGGATTGAGTTCATGTACCCCAACCCTTGAGAATTTAGCTACTCATGATTTGATAAAAAAAACAAATTCATACACAAAATTATGGATCTACAAGACATTATAAATAAATTGCAAATAATAAAACAAGAGAATGGAAATGATATTACTTGAATTCAGCAACAAAAAATGGAATTGGAATCTTCATGAAAACTCTTGAAGGAATAGAAAATTTGCTCTCAAAATCTAACCCTAAAATTCAACCTAGCACTTCTAACCTACTCCTAACCTAGCCTCTCTCTAGCAACTCCCCTTCAAATGATGTAGGTCATGGGCTTTTATAGCACAAAATCTCGAAATTGACAACCAATAGTGCTTGTGGAACAAGTTTTCCAAGAGTTGCACTGCATTAAATGCATAATTAATGTCAGAAATCCGCACATCTAGACTCTTCATTATCCCGCAACTTCAAAACATCGTAACTTCTTCACCGTAGCTCGGATTGAGGTGTCGTTTTCTCCAGTATTCTTGTAATTTAGAGCTCTTCAACTTTCTAGTTGGCCCCACCTCCGGACTAAGGCTGAAAAATTACGAAAATGCCCTTCAACTCTCTATTTCTAGGTTTCTTTCACTGTTTTGCGTTCTCCTTCGCACTAACTTGCGTGAAATACCTGTAAAACACATGAGAAATACACAAAACGAGAAATACTTTCCAAAAAGGGTTAGTAGCATAAATAAGAGACAAATCCAAGCTAATTACACTGCACGGGATCATAAAAATAGTGAAATTAAGGGGATAAATGTGAAGAATATATGCCTAAACACCTAGATAAGAAAGTTTGTAGCCTCATCTATAATAGATAATTATTGACTTGAGTCGCGGACTAGGTCACTCCTTTTAAAACATTTTTTGGTCTATCCTCTCGGTGCATGTAGTATACGGTCACCTCGTCCCTAGGATAAAAGAAGACCATAATCAACATCGTCTCATATAACTGTGCATCGTATTTTTGTGGTATACTAGCACTTTCAGCACACTTGCTGAGAATAAAAACTAAAAAATTATGGGGAAAATATTATTCTTAGAATATACTTTGGAATCTTGATTTTTTAGAGAAAAATATACGTTGCAAAGATGGTTTTTATCTGGTGTCATTTCCTACAACCGATATGGGAGTTTTAGAAGACTTGGCAGACAATTACCTTAAAAGGTAGAAGAAATTATGTCTTGAAAGTGGGAAGCATTATGAAGGAATTGTATTTAAAAAAAAAAAATTCCAAAGAGTTTGCCCCACCCTTGCCTCAAATTTCCTATAAAGTACCATTAGTTTTTTTTTGAAATACACCAACAAAACAATCTCGCAGTTAGATTTAAAAATGCACACGCATCAATAACAATCCCACTTGAATATAAAAATTAGTTTCATCAATAAAAAATTGTATAAAGATGTGCATAAGCAAAGGTGTCTTTTGACGTGATTGTAAGACCCCATATTTTTGAGCATTTATTTTTGGGTATTTGAAATTACATATGTGCTCGTAATTTCATTAATTCGATAAAGATAGTCAATTGAAAAAATGTTAATTACTGAATATATGGATTAATAATTATGTGGTACTATATGTACTTGTTTGATAAGTAAATAAAAATGCGTTGATTTACATTACGTCAAAAGTGAGAGAAATTGACGGGTTTAACGGTATCTCATTTGGGACGCGCGTGTGGGGTCTTATTGGTAATGATATGGAAAAATTATGTTATTTGACTTGAATGTTGATTTCGAGTGCATAAATGATCTGGAATGGGTTGAGATACTCAAAATTAGGTACTCGGGGTGGTAATCAGTTTTGAGGACTTTTTATGCTAAATGGGACCTGTATAGTGCCGTTCGGGTCATTTTCCACATAAAACTTAACTTAATTTTAGGATTGGGCTTATTTCTAGGGAAGGTGGATGGAGTGGGCAGCCATTCCACCATCCTAAAAGACTTAGAGGTGAGAAGGAAGAGAAAAGAGAAGGAAGAATCAAAGGGAAAGAGAGGAAGATCATTCGGGAAGAGAATTGGGGTAATTCCAGGCATATAACTCTTATGAAGAGAAGATATATATAGGACAAATCATAATCCTACAATATAAAGGCAAGTGTTAATCTTGCTTTGATGTTTTATGTTGTTTTAATATTTTATATCAATGTTTGTGTAATCTTGAATGGAATACGAATTTTGGGGGTGGGAATCACATGTAAAACGAGCTTTTGGGGAATGAAATTATAGAGAAATAATTTGGTTATAATCCCATAGTAAACAGGCTTGTTGGGTCGGTTCCTGAAGTCATATTACTATTGAATGACCAATGTATGTGTGTTTATACTCTAGTGTGGTAATGTGGTATATATGTCTATGACCGCCTCAAGTTATGTGTTTACAAATTCAATTCGGTAATGAGATACCGAGACGACGACCCAAGAGTGGTACATGATGTAACTAGGGCCTGATAGCATGCTAGAGAATGCATCCACGAGGTCTCAGCTCTGGAGATGCAGTTATATGCATATAAAGAGTGATATATATATATATATATATATATATACGTATAAGATTTTTAAATGTATATGTGTAAATTAAACGAATATACGAACATTGAAAGGATAAAAAGTGTAAAGTAATGTGAAAAAGTTAATGATAACCTTATAATTGAGAATTATAATTATATAGCTTATGAAATATCTCATTGAGAAAAAAACAATAGAATATGTATAGCACAGTTTGATTAGAATTTTAGCGTGTGGGGCTAAAATTATTGAAGATACTAGTAATGTTGGGTAACATAACTTGGGTGTTAAAATAGACGCGTTCGGTGCGCACTATAGATGAGGGGTGAGTATTATCTCCTATGAATGCGATACCAGTTTAAATATGAATGATTATGATACATTTGCATCATTTCATTTTAAATAATTGCAAAATATTTTCAAATAGTTTTGCGATCTCACCCCTATCAAAAATACTTTTTTAAGACCTTTGAAGTGCTCAACCACAGGGTCACCAAGCTTAGCTATATATCCAGTCAAGCGATGTTCCAGCAGATGTGGATGCCTCCAGGGATTGATTAGACACATCTATCATTGTTATCTCGATAAAATGTTTACTTAAGGTTCTCATTCGAGCACATCGCCCAGTAAAACAGTTATTGTATTATTCAGTCTTTACATTATTTTCGATTTTAGCCGAATTATTGTATTAGGATTTATCGAGAGTTCTGCGGTTAATTTATTTATTTTATCTCTCATCATTTATTTAATTCGCATGGTGAATGTGTATTTCAATTATTTGGAATGGTTTTTTGTATAATGGAAAGTTTTATTATCGTATGCTAATTAGTTTTGAAAATTTTGACGCCGCGCTTAATCGGTTATTAATAATTAATTTTTTTTTTCGACAGTGATGCTAAGAATGATCCAAACTGAGATTCTTCTTTTATTTTAGTAGAGGTTTGGCCACCTATTATTTAAATAGGTGGGGTATCACAGATGGTATCAGAGCATCAGGTTATAGTGTCCTTAGGATCTGTGTGGACTTATTACATTTTTAGCGTTGCTTTTTCTTTGATATAGAGACAGATGCTTAGGAATCTTGATTCATATTATGATTTACGTTCTCCTACTATTGCGTATAATTGAATTGAATATTATACGAGTTGGATTTGGTTTCAGATGCCAAACATGAGAGGAAGACCATCTTGGGCCGCCAGGAGGGCCACATGAGAAGAGGATCATCCAGAGCCGCAGACTATTTAGGGGACGATGATCATAGAAGAGGTCACCACTATTATTGCTCAGGGAGTTAATGACACCATGACTTACATGATGCTGCAATAACTCCAAGCATCGCCACAGCAGCCAGTGGTGCAAATTCAGTCTCACCCAGTGTCGTTAGTATGGGAGAGAGTCAGCGGGGCCTTTCAGAAGGGCCATCCTCCGAAGTTTCAGGTATATGCAAATGTTACTCCAATAGAAAAAGTACATGTAGATGAACCTACATATGATAGAGTGTAGTGACACTCAAAAATAAATTTTGAAAACTTTCAGTCTTGTAGGAGTAGCATTTCAGTGGTGGGATTTAGTCATTATATATGAGGAGGGAGATTCCATTACTATTGCGGAATTTTATATGCGGTTCGCCTGCAAGTTCTTCTCATCTACTGTTCAGATAGATGAGCGGAGGAGGTTATTAAACTCATCACAGTAGGGTCGGACAATGGCAAATTATGAGGAAGAATCTACTCGTTCAGCAAACTTTGTATCGATGAGGCAGATACGAAAAAAGAAGAAGATCCTTAAATTTGTTGATGGACACACGTGGAGGATTAGCTAGCACTAATTTGGAAATTCGGCATTGATGAATTATGATGATGTCATCGATGCCCCACTTTTATGCTGTCAAGATCATTATATCCATATGAAGGGAGCTAATAGAGTTAGAGAGTACAACCAGTAGGGCATGGCTAGATACAACAATGCTAGTGGGGAACCATGAGGGGACACCCAGAAGGCGGACCCATCTAAAAGATTCATATTAAGGGGATCTGACCGAGTGATGGTGGATTTAGCAAAGGCCAAAAGGGACTACATCGTATTTCACAAGGCCAAAGGAACAACTGGGTGGCCATTAGGGATAAGGCCACTGGGGAAAGAGAGCAAGGCAACCTCGATATGGCCCATAGGGTCAGAGATATGGGGATTTCATTGGCAGGTCTTTTACATGTGGAGAACGGGGCCATAAGCATCGAGCTTGTCCGTAGGGAGCTATGGGACAAGGTCAGGGTGACAAACAAGTGAAAAAATTGCAAAAATTTTTGGGGCTATGCGAGCAAGAGTAAATAGGGTAAGTTTTATGTGGCACGGGTGCATCACAGTATTTTGTTAGCACAAGATTCGTGCATGATACGAGTTTAGTGGATGTAGCTTTAATATTTCTATTCTGATATATATATATATATATATATATATATATACCATTGGTTAGCGGGGCTCTCTTTGGTTCTATCTGTAGGGGATAGGGTGTGGACACTGGGAGGATATATTTTTGCGGATCTAATCATTTTAAAGAGGTATGTTATTTGAGTATGATTTTATCCTGGGTATGGACTGGTTAGTGACAGTTTGAGCGATGGTGGACTGTTTCAGTAAGGTTGTCATGTTCGCTGTTCTAGGGTAGGATGTGTTGTTTTACAATGTCTCGTCCTAAGAGAGGGTCGAGCCCTAGTTTATATTATATTTTAGAGGATACTTCAGAGAGTATAGTTGTATTATTATATTCGATCCCCGTGCATAGGGTCTTTACTGATGTGATTCAAGGGATTTCGAGGTTACCGTCGAGCTGAGGGATTAATCTAGTCATTGATTTAGTGTTAGGGACTCAGTGATAGTGTGAGCATTGTATTGTATGACTCCTTTAGAGATGTGGGATTCAATAATTAAACTTATTACTTTTAGGATCAGGAATCAAATTTAGACCTTTAAACAAAATGAGAAAAAGACCTTTGATCGATATTGGGAGAGATTCAATGAGTTGATCAACATGTGCCCTCACTACGGTTTTGATAAGTGGAGACTCATATCCTACTTCCACCATGGGCTAAGATTAAGTTCTAAGCAACATATTGAGACTATGTGTTTGGGAGAGTTCTTAGGATTATATGCGGATAATGTGGAGTCCCACTTTAAGTACGTCGTCGAGACTACTCAAGCATGGGACACATCAGATCAAAGTACCCAACCCAAGCCTAGACAAATATCCATGACTCCCTTCGCATTAGGACTCTATTAATTGGATAAGGAAGCTCAATTAAAACTCCAAATTAACAAACTAGAAAAGAGGATAGAGGACATGGTCGAGGCTAGGGGCGAGACATATCTGGCTCCACTAGAGTATTGAGAAAGGAGGCATGGATTTTTATGAGGCGGGACATTCAACGAAGGAATGCTCGACCATACCGGCCTACAAAGTAATGATCCAAAAGCAAGTGGAAGAAGTAGGAGCTTTCAAAGGTAACTTTAATTCCCCACACGGGAATTCTGATAACCCTTCGTGGTGAAACCATCCGAGTTTTTGTTATGGGCAACCAAACGCAATGATGAATCTGAATTCACTTGTTGCCCAACACCCGCCACAACTCCCACCTTTTCAACAAGCCACACCCATACAAGTACCCCCTTTTGAGCCTTTTATTACCCCATAACAAAGAACTCTTGAGGACAATTTAAACCAATTCATGCAAACTCAGTCAGAGATAAACACTCAAAATGCCAAAAAAATTCCCGACTTAAAGGCATCGCTATCTAAGTTGCAATCTTCCCTAAGTGTCCAAAAGAAGTGAAAGTTTCTTAAGGCCAAAGACCTCCCCAAGGTGAAAAAAATTATTAGCTCTAATGCTAAGGGGAACTAAGAGTAATGTCAAGCGGTTACCACTCTACGTAGTGTGAGGCTTGTTGACTTGTCACCTCTCCTACACGACGAGCGAAATGACAAGAAGTTTTTTGCCAGACAGGAAAGAGGTTGAATATGTCCCCTTGTAGGAGAGTGATAAAGAGGACACAACTAGGACTTATGTGGTACTGAATGATACGGCAGAAATATTGCGTATTTCACCCGTTAACCTACGCGTTATTAGCCCCCTCGGGTTTCTTATTCCGTATATTTATGCTCGTTAACCAGACAACCCTCGGATTTCTATGTTAACATGTTTTGCAGGGGTTAATTGAGCTTTTGTAGGTATTTGGATGCTTAGTGTGAACTTCGGATGCGTTTCGCTCGATTTCCGTACACAACCGCACGCGCAAGGGCATTTTAGTCTTTTGACAGCTTGGGCCCCTGGCCCGACATCTACACGGAAGTTGTAGCTATCCTCGCTATCTTCAGGTGGCCATGAACGGTGCGCGATTCCGATGCATAACGACAAAGTTACGTCGATTTGAGCGACGTTGGATTGTATGCCAAAACAGGGGATTCTGCATACTGCCTGCTTGGTCGATCGATCGACCATAAGGGTCGATCGAGCGACCCTTCTTATTTTTGCCATGATTACAATGGTCGATCGATCGACCAAAGGGGTCGATCGATTGATCCCCTGTTTTCTGCAGACATTTTCCTTTATTTCTTTCTTCTTTTCTTTTATTACAACTTACTATATAAGTTGGTTTTTGTTGTAATAGAAAAATATACTTAGAGATAATCTGAATTAGATAGTTTAGTTAGGGTTTGGTGTGGAGATTTCCTTTCTTCTTCTTCTTGGATTGACAACCCATGGGTTTGTAAGATTGAACTATTCACTTCCTCTCCATTAATCTAGTTTGTTCTTCTTCTTCCCTTGCCTTGTAATTTAGTTTCAATGCTTTCTAACTAGTTTACATGTTTTAATTCTTGCTTTCTTAGTCTAATTAGCATAATTTAGTTTAACTCACCATGCACCCTTAGATAAATAGGGTCGGGATTTCATTTCCGCCATTTTCGGGCCCCGAGCTCCGAAAACTAGGTTTAGTGCAAAATCGCGTTTAATTGAAACCGCGCGTATCAAAGTTGGATTGCTAAGCATTTATCTTTCTTTGTCACGCAACGTCAGAGTTTATAGCGACAATCCGAGTTTAATCCGCGTGCGATCATTTTTCAGTTAAATGTTTTATCTCGCAACTTTGGGTTAAATTCCTTCTTGCGTGATGTTTATGCTTAATTGAAAATGCTCGATTAGATTGTTTTCGAGCCTTAACTCTAGTTAGTAGTTGTTTCGATCCGTTTGGTAGAATGCGATCCCGATTCTTGCTTTCCTTTAATTTAGCGTTAACTTCTCTTTTCTTTTGTCACCATAACCACACATCACCTTTTACACTTTTATTCTTGAAGTAATTAAACAATTAACATCTAAAATTCAATAACTCCCTGTGGATTCTCGACACCCGACTTACCGCTTTGCTTGCTTGTCAAGTGTAGCTTTAGCTTAGGTTTTATTCTTTTGCATGTCGAGCGGGAACCGAAATCAACGATAGTGTCCCTACACGAACACTCGGTTCTCCTCGCATCAAAATGGCGCCGTTGCCGGGGAGTTTGTTTTAGATAGTAATTGTTTTATGATTTCGTAGTATTTTTTCCTTTTGTATTTGTATTCTTTGTTTTAACTTTTTTTTGCAGGATTTGCATACTTTGAGCGCTAAGAAACTTCTATTTGCGGTTGCTCACTTTCTTTCTTGGATTCTCCATCTTTCAACAACGAGGTAACCATGTCTTTCTTTTATAGTTATTACAGTTATTCTAATGATTCATACTTTGGGGATAGTTTTCAAGTTTTCCATTTTCAAGATTTTCTTGAAAATGAAAGACTTGAAAACATTTATCGGAATAAAAATCGTTATTGGGAGCTTGAGTTGGATTCATTATTCGAATCCAATGACGATTCTTATTTCATTACTTTAGAAGACGAGTTTCAACCAAATGAGGAGTTCGAGGCTCTTGAGCCAAGGAAGCCTACTTTGGAAGAGACTTTGCTTCTTTATTACCAAGGTTTGGAAAGCTTAAATGATGCTGGAATGAGACTTGGTGCACTTTGCGATGAGATGAATTCTTATGCACAAAACAACGAGGAGGTGGAAACTTGTGTTTCACCTCACTTTTTCAGAGAATTTCTCATCGAGTGTGCATCTTTCTCCTCCGAAATTCAATCTCCTTCCGACGATGAGTCGATTGAGATTGAATTTGTTTCATCACCATATACGTTTTCCGTGATCGAACCATTAGAATTACCGGTTGATTCCTATGACTCGGTAGAAACTTTTAAAACTTCTACACTTTTTGCCGACGAGGACTCTTTACCGGACTTGTTTTCGATGGATCCTATCCCCGTGTGTGCACCATCTCCCATTCAATTTGAAAAACCTTTGGGAGATGAATCGACTTTTCTTGGATCTCTAGTATACCTTTCCCCCTTATTATCCAAATCCCCCATCGTCCGCCCAAAATTTCAAATTGGCGATGGTTCACTTTTTTCACCACCCACATGCCTTTCGTTGTTCAAACGGAATTCATATCTTTCGGGAGGCATGTTCGCTTTGGAGGGTCCACCATTGATCTTTCAAAGTCAAATCCCTTTTTGGGTGGACCCTCAACTATTTAGACTTCTAGTGTATAGTTAGTGTGAAGCCTAAATAGTAGGTTGTAAATAGTTAGCTTTTTAATTTTCTTTCTTTCCTATTTTTCTTTCCTTTTAATTTAGTCTAGTGTAATTAGTTAACTTTTTGTTATTTGTTTTTGCTATGCTCGGTACTAACTTGTTTTGTAGATTCCTTTGGACTCGCGCTTATGGAGATCGCTCCAATTTTGGGTAATATCGTTCTTTTCCTCTCTTTGTGTTGTGTTCTTAATGCGCATTGAGGACAATGCAACATTTAAGTTAGGGGGTGTAGGATATTTTATCCATTTTGCTGTTTAGTCCTTGGATTTGATTAAAATTTAGTTACAAAGCATGTTTTTGTAAAAAATTGAAAAATTTCAAAAATATTTTTCTTTCTTTTTTCTCCTTTATTGGGCATTTTGCCCTGTTTCCGATGATAAATTTTAATAATTGCCCGATCAAATAGTTAATTCAACTATGCATGTTCTCGATTTTAGAAGTTATTAGATTCTAGTCCCTAAATCATTAATATTATGAATAACTTCATGAATTAAACTTTATCCATGAACATATGCACCATTCTTGTTATATTGAATTGGCTTAAGATTTTTATAACTCGGTATGCTTTTGCTGCATTGTATATACTTACACCGAGTGAGATTAGAGACTTATCTTCATTTGTGAGTGTATACACTATTCTTTTCTCATTGAAAACGTTACAATCGTTGGTAATCTCTTTATTCTTTCATTGACCGTTCATTAATTGAATTCATACTTGAAATGTGTTACTTGAGCATGATTTTCATATGTTGTTTTGACTCGCGAATTGCGTATACTTTGTGAAATGATCATAGGCCCTCTTTGATATATCACCCATATGACCTTGACCTCACCTTTATATGTTCCCTAGTCAACCCACTTGAGCCTATATACTAGCCTTTCTTTTCATTACCCAAAATCCCATATCCAACTCCAAATTGTAATTTTATACCATATATATTACCTTACATACCCTTGTTTGGATTGTTGCTTGGAATTGAATGTTATTATTGTTGTGTGGTTGCAATTTGAGTATGAAAAGAGTAAGAAGTGTCAGAAAAAGAAGTAGTGAAAAAGAAAAGAAAAAGCAAAAGGAAAGAAAACAAAAGAAAAAGTGAGAAAAAGGAAGAAAAGAAAAGAAAGAGAAAGTTGTAAATATTGTTTGTAGTGTTTCAATAAGCTTTGATTACTCTCTCAATTGTTATATCTATGCTCATTTGGACATCTTTGTCCAACTTTTGATATTGCCCACTTTTTCACATTATTCTGAGTTTCATCCCCAAACACTTTGAATCTGTATATACATCCCTTTCATTTCGTACCTTAACCCAAACCTACATTACAACCCTATTACAAGTCCTATGTGATCTCAAGTAGATGTAATTCAAATGTTTAAATGGTGTTGATAATCTGTGAAAATGCATTTCGCCTCTTTTAGTGTGCGGTATCCTTTCACTGAGATTGCAATTTTTATTTCCTATATAGCGTTCTTCTTTTGTGACATGTGCGCGGCCTAGTTTCCATTTACATTTACTCCTTATGCCCGCATGTCCCGTGTCTTACCTCCCTTTTTCATAGTGAATTCATTTGTTGAGCGTAATGCCCGTGAGGATTGAATGTATGCTTGCTTTGATGTTTAGTATCCGAATTATTTAAGTTTTTCGCCAAATCATGCTTTGCATATGCTCACTTCCCTTCCACATGTTAGAGTTTCAATTCATTGAGGTGCATTCGATAATGTTAATAACTACGGACTTCTCATGCGAATTCGTTTGCTATGCTAATAACATGTTGAAATCTTGTTCGCACTGATGAGTTTGTCTTACTTGATTGGGCATATTTTGAGGAAACTTTATGATGTTTGTGGGTTCCATCACTGAAAACCCTCACGAGACGACACTCGTCCACTAGGGTAACCTAGGGGTTTAACGGCTTATTGCATATGCTAAATGCAATCGAATCGCCCGTGAAAGTGGCTTTATCTTTTTATTGCTTTTATACCATACTTTTGTACTCTCTCCTGTGTTGGTTTACTAGTTCTTCTTATTGCATCTTATTTCATTGCTAGGGACTAGCAATGTGTAAGTTAGGGGGTGTGATACGGCGGAAATATTGCGTATTTCACCCGTTAACCTACGCGTTATTAGCCCCCTCGGGTATCTTATTCCCTATATTTATGCTCGTTAACCAGACAACCCTCGGATTTCTATGTTAACATGTTTTGCAGGGGTTAATTGAGCTTTTGTAGGTATTTGGATGATTAGTGTGAACTTCGGATGCGTTTCGCTCGATTTCCGTACACAACTGCACGCGCAAGGGCATTTTAGTCTTTTGACAGCTTGGGCACCTGACCCGACATGAACACGGAAGTTGTAGCTCTCCTCGCTATCTTCGCGTGGCCGTGAACGGTGCGCGATTCCGATGCATAACGACAAAGTTACGTCGATTTGAGCGACGTTGGATTGTATGCCAAAATAGGGGATTCTGCATACTGCCTGCTTGGTCGATCGATCGACCATAAGGGTCGATCGATCAACCCTTCTTATTTTTGCCACGATTACAATGGTCGATCGATCGACCAAAGGGGTCGATCGATCGATCCCCTGTTTTCTGCAGATATTTTCCTTTATTTCTTTCTT
Organism: Sambucus nigra; assembly: GCA_949130495.1. NCBI lineage: Eukaryota > Viridiplantae > Streptophyta > Magnoliopsida > Dipsacales > Adoxaceae > Sambucus > Sambucus nigra. The sequence continues at coordinate 35,056,428 of OX422212.1, forward strand.
CTTTTCTTTTATTACAACTTACTATATAAGTTGGTTTTTGTTGTAATAGAAAAACATACTTAGAGATAATCTGAATTAGATAGTTTAGTTAGGGTTTGGTGTGGAGATTTCATTTCTTCTTCTTCTTGGATTGACAACCCATGGGTTTGTAAGATTGAACTATTCACTTCCTCTCCATTAATCTAGTTTGTTCTTCTTCTTCCCTTTCCTTGTAATTTAGTTTCAATGCTTTCTAACTAGTTTACATGTTTTAATTCTTTCTTTCTTAGTCTAATTAGGATAATTTAGTTTAACTCACCATGCACCCTTAGATAAATAGGGTCGGGATTTCATTTCCGCCATTTTCGGGCCCCGAGCTCCGAAAACTAGGTTTAGTGCAAAATCGCGTTTAATTGAAACCGCGCGTATCAAAGTTGGATTGCTAAGCATTTATCTTTCTTTGTCACGCAACGTTAGAGTTTATAGCGACAATCCGAGTTTAATCCGCGTGCGATCATTTTTCTGTTAAATGTTTTATCTCGTAACTTTGGGTTAAATTCCTTCTTGCGTGATGTTTATGCTTAATTGAAAATGCTCGATTAGATTGCTTTCGAGCCTTAACTCTAGTTAGTAGTTGTTTCGATCCGTTTGGTAGAATGCGATCCCGATTCTTGCTTTCCTTTAATTTAGCGTTAACTTCTCTTTTCTTTTGTCACCATAACCACACATCACCTTTTACACTTTTATTCTTGAAGTAATTAAACAATTAACATCTAAAATTCAATAACTCCCTGTGGATTCTCGACACCCGACTTACCGCTTTGCTTGCTTGTCAAGTGTAGCTGTAGCTTAGGTTTTATTCTTTTGCATGTCGAGCGGGAACCGAAATCAACGATAGTGTCCCTACACGAACACTCGGTTCTCCTCGCATCACTGAACCCCCCTAATTATTCACTTTACCCTCAATGGTTGGTCCTTCTCCCTAAAGGGCCCACCTGCAATAATATCTTAGAAGGTCTTAAGCAAGTAAAGCATAATTAACTTTTCTCGAGGCAATGAAGCAAATTCCCATCTATGATAAGTTCCTTAAGGACTTGCTAATCGTGAAACATAGATTAAACATAAAGAAAAAGGTATTCCTAGCACAAAACATAAGTTTGGTCTTTTGAGAGATCTCCAGCCAAAGTATAAAGATCCGGGTGCACCCACCATTTAGTGCACCATTATAGAGAGAAAAATTGAGAGACTCTATTATATTTAGGGACAAGTGTTAATATTCTCCCTTATTCTATCTATGTACAACTTGATTTGGGTGACCTTGAGACCACAAAAATTACTCTCCAACTCGCAAATAGTTCTGTGAAGATACCTAGGAGGATTATTGAGGACGTGGTCATTTAAGTTGACATTTTTTTTACTTCTTAGTAGATTTTGTCATTTGGTACATGGAGACCTCCTCTCCCTTGAGACATCATGTTCCTGTGATCCTTGGCTACCCATTTTTGTCTTTGGCTGCTGATGCAACTCACGTTAGGGAATATGACTCTAGAGACTGATATCTTCAACATCACCAAGTAAATATTTGATTAGGATGATATGTATGAAACAGATCTTATCTAGGAGGTAGTTTATAAGCACTTTTAGGGTAGTCACACTAGGGATCCATTAAAGGCATGTCGTGTTACGGTGAGTGAGAGCGATAGTGTGTACACAGAGTTTGAGAGAGATGAGAAGGAGATAAGAGAGTTTTGAATGGGAGTTATAGCAATAAGGACATAAGAAATATTAGTTGGGTCCCTCTATTCGAGGAACTACCACCGAGAGAGTCGCGCACGATTCCCTCTGATGATAAAATCCCTACCCTCAAATTGACAAAGATTCCTTCAAATATCAAATATGCTTACATGGGAGAGGGTGATACATTTCATGTTGTTGTCTTCTTGATCCTAAGTAAATAATAAGAGGGAAATATTATGTCTATTTTGAGGAAGCACCGAAGTGCTTTCGGTTGGAGCATCGCGGATTTGAAAGGTATAAGTCCCCTAATTTGTACCCATAATATCCACCTTGAGGAGGACATGAAACCCTCAGGGGAGATTCAAAGGCGTTTGAACCCCGCAATGAAAGATTTCATGAGAGAGGAAATTATAAAATTATTGGATGCGGGCATCATCTATCCCATCTCGAATAGAAAATGGGATAGTAATATTAAAGTCATCCAGAAGAAGTCGAGAAAGACTATGGTCGTAAATGCTATGGGTTAACTTATCCTAAAGTGTACCACCAATGGGTGGCACGTTTGCATTAACTACCGGAAGATCAATGCAGGCACTAGGAAAGATCATTTCCCCTTATTGCTTATTGACCAAATACTAGAGATATTAGCGGGCCACCCATTTTATTACTTTTTAGATGGTTATTCTGGTTATAACCAAATCGAGGTGGACGTGTTAGATCAAGAAAAAACGACATTAACATGTCCTTTTGGCAAGTTGGCCTACAAACGTATGCCATTTGAATTATGTAATGCACCCCCGACCCTCGTGACAAAATGGGGCATCGACTTTATGGGTCATCGAGATATTTTACTGTTAGGGCATCGACTTCATGGGTCATATCCCTACCTTATTTGATTTCCTATATGTCCTCATCATAGTAGATTATGTGTAAAAATGGGTTGAGTCCAAGGCTACTAGGATTAATGACAACGAGATGGTGATAAAATTGATCGAAGAACACATACTTTATCACTTTTGTGATCCAAAGGAGATCATTAGTGACAACGACAAGAAGTTTTGCAAGAGGTTGTTTGAAAAATTAATGAGAAAGTATGGCATTATCCTCAAGGTTGGGATGAATTATCACCCTAAAACAAATGGGCAACACGAGTTAGAAAATTGTGAGATAAAGAAATTTTTTGAGAAGACCGTTGATCCTAATCGAAAGGATTGGTCTACACAATTTAACGATGTGTTATGGGATTATAGGATCTCCTATAAGAACCCCCTCAGAATGTCCCCATTCCTCTTTGTCTTAGCATGCCTTGCCATCTCCCTATTGAGCTTGAGCAAAAAGCTTATTAAGCAATCAAGAGGTTAAACTACAACTTAGACAAAGCTGGTGAAAAGCGAAAACTTCAATTATATAAGTTGGAAGAAATATGCAACAATTCATATGAGAGCACCCGTATATCCAAAGAAAGGATGAAACTCACGCCCGAGCGCACTATCCATCGAAAGGGGTTTCGTCCCGATCAAAAGGTGCTTCTTTACAACTCGTGATTACACTTATTTCTCGACAAGTTGCATTCGTGGTGGACCATCCCTTTTGTCATAAATGAAATGTTTTCTCCTCGATGTGAAAGAAATTAAAAATCCAAAGGGTGGGTATACATTTAACGTTGACGGACAGTGCCTAAAGCCATATCTAAAGGTGTTTGTTATGGAAGCTGGCACAATCTTGTTATCGAACCCCGTTTATGGGGTAGAATAATCTAGTTTGAGAGGTTATTGCATCCCCAACACGTATGGGGCGATTATTGTTGTATCATATTGAGTCTTGTAGGTTAGGTTAGTTAGAGGTCCGTGGGTAGCAAGTCTAGATAGGTGTGGAGCACCGTTACAAAACACAACGGAGCATACAATGATTCGCGATAATATTTTGAGGTGTATCGCGGTAGAAAATGAGTAAGAGAGTCTTCGTTACTATTGGGGAGGTTGAGAAAAGGATTCCCAACACCTAGTTTCTGAGAGAGGAAATAAAATTTTGAGGTCCAACACTGTTGTTACGAACCAGTTCGCCCTGGGTAAGCTACCAGGGTCGAACCGGTTTAGATAAATAGTAGGGAATAAAGAGGGGTGAACCAATTCTCCCTAGTTATACTATCAGGGTCGAACTTGTTCAGATTAACAAAAGGTTTTAATGAAAACTGAAACGGTTCACCCTACAACTGAACCGGTTCGGATTTTTGGGTAGCAGATTCATCCCCCCTCCCTTTTTTCCCTCCTTTCCCATTTCGCCAAATTCATCCCCCCCCCCCCCCCTTCGAAATTCACCCTCCCAATATCCCCCCAAACCCAAAAGTTTCCACCCTTTCATTCCCTCTACCCTTTCCCACCCATCCATCCCCCTTTCCCACCAAAAATCAATTCACCCCACCTATAAATACACCTCCCTCTCTTACATTCATTCCCACCACCATCCAAACCTCCAATCCAATTCTTCTAAACTTTCCCAGTTCTTCCATTCTATGGCTCACACTGCCAACACTATTGCAAAATATAATGAGATTGAAATTCTCAATGATGGTTACCTACCGCTTGATCTAAGAGCGTGATTGGAACATGACCTTCTTGTCCATCGATCGCACCATTTTCATTGAGAGAAAAGTTATTTGGAGTGATCTACATTAGGCAATGACCGCCTTAGTCTGCCTTCGGGGGTGGTGCAATTTCTTTTAACATCCCGGTGAAGATATCTGGGTCGACGAAGTCTGCATATATTATTGCACCCTTATCAAATTGTCCAATTCAAAATGCAAAGTCTATGTGGAAGAAAAACACGAGTCCCATTTTCTCTCGACCTTGTGATCCAAAAATTCCTGAAAAAGGGCTACACATACCCTAAAAATTTTCTTACCCTACTCTCGGAGTCCCCCTCTAAAAGTCCGCTTAGATTGCATGACTCGCACACAATTACTTGGGGTCATGAAACTTTTTCTGTTAGAGATTAAGATAAGAGGAAACACTTGTCATTTTTTATAACACGCGGCTCGATCTTACAAACCTCACACAACTCCGCCCTCCGAATCCGACAAGCTAACTTTATCTATCATTTGCTCGACGAGGGGAGCGCCATCCACCTTGCCCGTACCTTCGATGGATAAATTGGTCATGCTTCTTACAATAGGAGCGACAAGGTCTCTCTCCCTTCTGCTCAACTTCCGCACCTTCGAAGAAAAAATTGGTCATGCTTCAAGGATGTCGGGATCGAAGAGCCTAACATGTAGCCCCGACTCCCCAAACTGATTAGAGAAACCTCCGTCACACGGAGCATTTGAAACATGGGGGTTGCCCACCCTCCTATGTCTGTGGTGCAAGAGGAAGAAGATGTTAAGGTGGGGGAGGAGGAAGCGGAGTATGATGATGACACCGATCCCAACTACGAACCGCACTCGATAACTCTTTCACACTGTATTGATGCCTTAGAGACCACAATCAATGATTTTATCGTGGAGTATCGAGATGATCAGAGGACCTATATCCGAGATTACCGACAGGATATGAACATGATGATACAGATCCAAATGGACATGTATATGTTATAACTGGGACCGAACACTCCGCTTTCGAGCTACTATTACAATCTCTATGCCCACGATCTTGATGCACCTAGTCCATCTTCCTGAAGCTATTGTGGTGCTTTTCCCTTTTGATGAGTTCTTTAGTATTTCTTTGTACTCCATCCTTACAAGAACTCTGTCATTCTATCCTTGCTTTTTATCGCATTGTAATATTTCATGTTTATTATTAATACAAAGAAGTGCATTTTGTTTATTTGCTCTATTTTATTACACACTCTTTCTTTTTCTAATTTGATTTTAGTCCTTTTGCATGAGGACATTGCAAAGTCTAAGTTACAAGGGTACATATGCATTTTCAAAGTTTCATAAATTTCAAAATGCTGATAAAAAAAATTAGAACATTTCAAAAATTTCCAAAAAAATTGAAATTTTTCTAAAAAGCCCAAAATATATTTCTTTAAAATAAATAAAATTTGGAGTTAAAATTTTAAAAAATATCACTAAAATTTTTGTTTGAAGTGTCAATTTATAAAAACTAAATGCACAAAGATGAAATTAACAAAAGATGAAAATTAAGCGAAAATTAATGACTTAACGAATAAGTGCGGAGATTATTAACCTGGTGAGATTTCGAGCCTATCGATTTTCGTGAGTATTTAAATCAATGTGATATAATGGTTAACCGAACATTCAATTCAACATTTATATAAGTCATTAAAGATCTCTAATTTTTTTTATCGATTAGGGGAAACGAGCGAGATGACATCTTAAAATGATCTAGAAATATCTCTAAATTAAATTTAATCTCGAGACGCATATGGTAATATAATGAGTAATTCGGATAAAGGAATTTAGGCCCTCGTTTGCCACAAAAAAATATTATCCATAAAAAGTTGTGAAAAAAATCCTTTATCTAACCACTTTAAGCCTAATAAAATTTTCCTTTCTCGTTTGTTAATCCGAAAAACCCAATTAGCCTGAAGTTGTGAAAAATCAAAAAAATCATCAAGTAAGTCCAACTGGTTTGATAAAGAGGGGCAATGAAAAAATAGAAGAATAATGCTCAACAAAAATAGCAAGAAAGGAAACATAGAAAAAAAATTAGAAAAAGAAGAGAAAAAGAGCAAATGCCTGAAAAAGGGCCAACGGTCATCATAGGCAAGGAAATTTTTCAACCATTCCCATTTTATCCAATAAACCATATAACCCAAAAATTCCTAACTGAGTCCGAATAACGAAATTGATTATCGCGTGGAGAGCTAAGATATGAAAAGATAATAAGAGAGGTTAATTGGTGCTAATAAAAGTCAATGTTTCCCGTTTTTCAGCAACCGTATTATAAAGATGAAATCTATTCATCCAAATAATTTTGTCTTTTTATTTGTGTGCGTGAATTCATGTCCCATTATATTTATTCTTTATATCATGCACACCGAGAGAAAATATCCACAATCCGATTGATTCGTTTGTGAGAGCATCCCATGAGAATTTAAATCAAAACGAATTTTCGAAAAGTAACGTAATGATTAATCGCTGGAAGTTAGTGGCCTAATTTTCGATTTCGCACACACACACTATGAATTGAGATTATTAAATGAAAATTAAAAGTGATTATTTTCTGAAATTTGAATTTTATAGTTTTTAATTATTTTGATATTTTCACTCAATCGAAAAATGATTTTTGTGAGTAAATTCACTACAAACCCTCACTAGACACCACACGTCCTACTGGGTCAACCTAGAGGTTTAACGGCTTGTTGCACACGCTAAATTAAATGGATTCCCTGCTAAACAAGTATTTTATCCAAATAAGAATTTTTATAAGTGTTTGACCATGTTATAATTCTTTTACATTGCTTGGGATAAGCAAAGTTCTAAGTTAGGGGGGTTTAGTTCGACATAAATTCTTCGTATTCATTACTATAATTTACGTACTTTTATCACTTCATACAGTGTAAATTATAAAACTTTATCTCATATCGTTGCTATCGACTCTTTTCTTCTAGTGCATCGTGTTTCTTGTGTTTCTCTAACATTTTAATGGTACTTCACGCGCTTGAAAGTTAAAGAGAAAATTGAATCAGGACATGAAAGAAAGATGGAAAAGTCAAGGCCAATTTTGTAATTATACAGTCGGAATTCAGATGTGGAAGAGAAATCCAAGACATTGATATCACGAGCACATCAGAAGAAACGACATCCAAATCCGAGATATGGTTGGAAAGTTAGGAGTGTGTGAAGATGAGAAGAATCAAAGGACCAAAGTGAAGAAAAATTGGAATGCGAACCGGTTCGTTTCCAAAGGGAACCATTTTGATCAAAATGACTTGGGAAATACTTGAAAAATGAACTGGTTCGGTTCTGAAGGTAGCCAATTCGAAATTCTATAAGCGAATTTTTATGTTTAATTACTTAAATTTAGAGTTGTACATAGGTCAAACTCTTGTAAAAACGTGGGAGCTTTATTCCCATATGATTCTAGGGTTAGTTAGAAGGATAAAGACATAATTTTTTAGAGGAATAAAAAGGCAATAACCATTGGTAATATATTCTTTATCAAGTTACATTACTCTGGATAGATTTCATATATTTACTCAATAAAGTTTGCCTTCTCTACCTTGTTCTTAATTCTTAATGTTCTTTTGCATATTCTTGATGATTTCTTTAGCGTTATAAGAATACCTTACATTCTTAGGCTCACTTTAATGATGACGATGATTCCATGCAACGTTAAAATCTTGTTTAATCTTCATATTACCATGTCTAGCTATATTTGTAGTGGGCTGGGATACATGAACCCAACCTAAATTATTATGCATTGAGGTAAAAATTATTCATGAATTAAATAACTAATTTGAATGTGATATTTTGTTAATGTTAACATCGTAGGACTTTTAACTCCATTTTCCCTAGGTAACCGGAGTGTTTAAAAGTGCGATGTGCGTATTTACAATCTTGTGATGCACTATACTTTTATTCTTGATTATATTATGAGGGTTAAATTCCCATATATGTACTTCTTAAAAGAAACTAAAGATTTCTTTTCAATTAGATGTTTAATTCTTGATAGGTTTTATATCCGATGTAATTACCCAAGCTTCAGGTGATTGTATTCCAATCCATCTGCCTCACACACCACATAATTAGTCTTTAGTCCTTACATGCATAGTTAATTTAGTTAGGAATTATTTTGCATTCATTAATAGTAGAATAATTTTGCAACAAGCATCATATTTTCCTTTCTTTTTGTTAGTCGATCATTAGGATTAGTCATCTTCCTTAGTTTTCATCACGAGAGATTGTCTTAGTCCTTATGTTCGATGCCCGATTTATCGAATTATTACCTGGGCAACTGGTTTACACTTGATCCGTATTTATATGCCTTAGAGACACTTGTTGAGTCACGTCACTTTCTTCTATTCATAATTTAGTGATTCATAAAATGAATGTAAAAATTTCATTCCAAAATGGCGACTCAGTAATTTATTTACATGGAACAACATAAAGTGTTAGTTTAGTTGGACAAGAAAAGAATGTGTGTAAACTAATTAAATTTCTTTATGGCCTTAGACAAGCTCCTATGTAATGGCATGAAAAGTTTGATAAGATGATTCGATTTTAAAGTAAATAATACCAACAAATATATTTATAGTAACTTTGACCGTGGTGCTTGTGTCATCATTTGCTTATATGTCTATGACATGCTTATATTTGGGGCAAGTATCAAATATGTGGAAGAAACTATGAGGTTTCATTCATTAAATTTTGATACGAAGGAACTCATGGAAGCTAAAGTAAGTCCACGAATTAAAATAGCAAGAAAAGATAATACATTAGCATTATCTCAGTCCCACCATATTAAAAAGGTTCCTAAGTAATATAATCATTTTGAACTTATGCCCAAAATCACACTAGTTAATACTAGTGATTAGGCGTGAAAAGTAACGTTGCGTCAAAATAATTATCGTTGAATTCGTTTCACCGCGTTAATACAAAAACCTAATTTACGACTGCACTTGTGATACAAGTATAGTGGTAAGTCGGTTATCGAGAATCCCCAGGGAATTTCGTATATATTTTAATTGGTTTATTACTTCTCGAATAAAAGTACAAAACGTAATTTTAACAAAAATAAAAGATAAGAAAGAGAAAAGATTATTCTAGGAAAAGGTATTTATACAATATTAACAAAAGGAATAGAAAATATAGGTTGTGTCGAATATCCCTAACCTAGGGTTAATTAGTATAAATAGTTACATGGGTCGACGAGTCTATCAAGATTGCGTCTCATTTTGACAGTTAATTAAAACTAGAGCTGTCACACCCCTAAATTCACAAAAAACCCTAATAAGATTTTGGCGTCAACAAATATCCTGAAAATTACGCACGCAAGGTCGTAAATACGGAGCATACATGATATACCCCGTTAAATATCCTAGGCGCAATAACTAGGACAACCCAATCGAGATAAGAACAAGATAACTCCATCACTAAAGCAAAGCAACTAAATTAACCCTAGGTGAGTTCAATCCAACACAACCTAATTTAACTTATCTACAAAGAATATTAAATGACATGAATTAAATGCAAAAAAGTAAACCTAATTACAAAAGCAATAAATGAAAGCAAGATAAAGAAAGCAAGTAAATAAAGAAATGGAAGCTTGGATAAATGGAGAAGACAATGGATAGTGTTCTTCCACAACCGCAATGGGTAAACCCTTTTATACGAGCAAATCCTTGGAGGGAGAAAATGGCACACTCAAAACTCTCCAAACCCTAACTTCCCTAATCCTAACTAAGTAAAACCATCTATTATTACAGGATATATAACAAAAGTAGCTAAGGCCCCCTTTTATAGTAAGTTACAAAAGGAATAAAGAAAAAGGAAAAAGAAATAAGAAAAAAGGGGTTATGTCTCATTAAGGGAATAAAAGAAAAATAATGAAAGAAAATAAAAAAGGAATAATGGAAACAGGTAATCTCGGACAAAAGGGAAAATAAGGGACTGGTCGATCGGGGCTCAGGCCGGTAGATCGCGGACACGAGAAGATCCCACTGTCTCGAACTTAGGCAAAATTTTAGAAACCCAGTCGACCACGGGTTAGTCTCCGATAAATCGGTCGTAGCAGCAAAATAGCCTAACGTTTCTACTTTCTTCACCAATACCCTTTTTTGAAACCTCCAATAAAATGGACCTAAATTGAACCATGGAGATCCATTCATGGCTATTTAGCCAAGACCCACCAAGATCCTTTAACAAAAATGCCAACAACCTCCAAATGGGTATAACCCGAGAGCACCGCATGTGAGAACAACCGGAGACCCAAAACTCTTTCCATGGGTGCAATTCGAGATGGACCTGAGTAGAAAATAAAGTCGAAACCAAAATTCCAACTCCAATTAGACAAAATCAAGACTTGAGCCAAAAACCGAGATATCACCAAATTGTCATTCTCAGATTTGTGAGCTTGCTGTAAAAAGAGAAGAAAGGGACACATAAGGAATTAAGTAAAATGTTAGGTATAAATATAATATTAAATTAAATAATATCGTTTATCTCTTCCCCGATTAAAGGTTCGTGTTTTCTTCATTCAGAAGACGATTCGAGCTCCGTTCACGACCACGTGAAGCTTGACCCGAGAGCTACAACTTCTGTGAAGACTTTGGTCAAAAATACCAAAGTCTGAAATTATCGAATTGCCCTTTTGACGAAAGTACCAAAGTGCAAACTATGATTTGCCAGAATTCTATAAATTCTTGGAGGGAGAAAATGCAAACTTTGACAAATCTTAACTGAAACGCAACCAAACCCCACACTTAGCACCATAACATCTACAAAAGATCAATAATACCTCAAATATCATGTTAGCATATAAAACTGAGGTTATTTGATTAACGAGCATAATTATAGGCATTAAAGTACCTGAGGGGGCTAAAATGCATAAGTTAAAAGGGTAGATGTGCAATGATTCGGGATGAATCAATCCCTTAACTTACACATTGCTAGTCCCTAGCAATGAAATTCAACGCAATAAGAACTATAAGAAAACCACACAATTAGAGAAATGTAACAAAGCGATAAAAGCCACTTTCGCATTCGAACGATTACATTTAGCATATGCAATAAGCCGTTAAACCCCTAAGTTACCCTAGTGGATGAGTGTCGTATCGTGAGGGTTTTCAAGGATGCAACCCATAAACATCATACGATTTCCTAAAAATGTTCCCAATCAACATGCGACAAACCCAACAATATAGAAAAAAATTTCAAACACGTTATTAGCAATGTGAATGAATTCACTCAAAAGTCTGTTGTTATTAACATTATAAAATGAACTTTATAGAATTGAAACCTTAAAATGTGGGAGTGGAGCTAGCACATGAAAAGTGTGATTTGCCAAAAACTTATATGAACCGGATAAACACAAAACCATGCATATATTCAATCCTCATGGGAATTACATTCATCAAATGAATTCACTCAAAAGAGGGAGGTAACACACGGAACATGCGGGCATAAAGAGTAAATGGAAATGGAAACTAGGTTATACACATGTCACAAATGAAGAACACTACATAGGAAATTAAAAACTATCATCTTAATGAAAGATATCGCACATTAAAAGAGGCAAAATGTATTTTCACAGATTATCAAAACTATTTAAACTTTTAAATTGAATCACCCTAGGATCACATAGGACTTTATAGGGTTGTAATGTAGGTATGGGGATAAGGGTATGAAAGGAAGGTAAATATGTACTGGTTCAAAGTGTTTGGGGATGAAAACTCTGGATAATAGAAAAATGTGGGCAATATCAAAATTGGACAAACAACTTCCATAAAAGGCATTGAATATACTAATAAAGAGAGTAAACAAAGTTTATTGAACACTATAAACATCATATACAAACTTCTCTTTCTTTTCTTTTCTTCCTTTTCTCTCTTTTTCTTTTGTTTTCTTTCTTTCTCTTTTTCTTCCCCTTTTCACTTCTTTCTTTTCTTTACTTATCTCACTCCCGCATGACTAAATTGCAACCACAAAAGCTAACATCATTCAATCTCAAGTATCATTCCAAACAAAGGTAAGGAAGGTGATATATATGGCTTATAACTCCATCGTGGAGTTGTTTATGGAAATTTGGGTTTATGAAATGAAAGGCTATATTTAGGCTCAAAGGGGTTGAGAAGGCAAATATATAAGGTGAGGTCAAGGCCAATATGGGTGATATAATAAAGATGGACTATGATCATTTCATAAAGTTTACGCAATTCTCGAGTCCAAACAACATATGAAAATCATGCTCAAGTAACACATTTCAAGATATAAACTCAATTAATGAACGATCAATGAAAGAATAGAGAGATTACCGATGAATTCAACGTTTTCAACGAGGAAAGAATAGTGTATACACTCAAAAATGATGAAAGGTACAAAGATTACTCGGTGTAAGTATATACAATGCAACAAAAGATTACTGAGTTATAAAAATCTTAAACCAAATTAATAGAACAAGAAAAGTGCATGTGGTCATCGGATTAAAGTTTAATTCATGTAGTTATTCATAATATGGATGATTGAAGACTAAAGTCTAATAACTTCTAAAATCGAGAACATGCATCATTGAGTTGTCTATTGGATTGGGAAATTATTAAAATTTATCATTAGAAACAAAGGCAAAATGCCCAAAAAAGGAGAAAAAAAGAAAGAAAATATTTTTAAAATTTTTAATTTTTTACAAGAAAAGCATACTTGGAAATAACACATAATCAAATCATGGAAACTAGAAATAAATGGATAGAATATCCCACACCCCCTAACTTAAAACATGACATTATCCTCAATATGAATTAAGAACCAAGTTAAAGAGAGGAAAATAGTGATACAACCCAAAATGGAGCGATCTCCGAAAAGTACAAGTCCAAAGATTCTAGAAAAGATGTTAGTACCAAAGCATAACAAAAAAACAAATAACAAAAAATTAACTAAACTACACTAGACAAAAAGTAAGAACAAAGAAAAATAAGGAAAATAAAAACTAAGTATTTACAAACTACAGTTTTAACTTGTAACTAACTACACACTAGAAGTATAAATAGTTAAGGATCCACCCAAAAAGGTATTTGACTTTGAAGATCAACGATGGACCCTCCAAAGTGAACATGACTCCTGGAAGATAAGAATTCCATTTGAACAACGGAAGGCATGTGGGTGGTGGAAAAAATGAACAATTGCCAATTATCATTTTAAGCGGATGATGTGTGATTTGGATAATAAGGGGGAGAGGTAAGAAAAATCGATTCACCTCCCAAAGTTTTTTCAAGAATTATGGAGGGAGGGGCACACAATAGATAGGAGCCCATAAAATAGAACAACTCAAGTAAGTATTCCTCGCCAGTGAACGTATTGAACATTTGAAAACTTTCACCCGACTAATAGGAATGTTGTAATAGTTGAATAATTGTGAATGGAAATTGGAGGAAATGAATTCAACCTGAAGAGATGACTCGTCATCGCTCAATGGTTGAATTCCAAAGGAAAAAGATTCACTTTCAGTGAAATGTTCTTCCAAAATCGTTTAAGGTAAAACACAAGTGTTCAACTCATCTCTGTTGTTCACATAAGAAATCATCTCATTGAAAAGTGCAAAAATCTCCATATCTTCACCATTTTCAATCTCCATTATACCTTAGGCTAAACGCAAGATGGTTTGTCCCAAAGTAGGCATTGTCGACTCAAGAACCTCGAATTCATCATTTCGTTCAAAACATTCGCGGTCCTCCAAAGTTTCAAGAGAAAAATCATCGTTGGATTTAAATAACAAATCCAAATCATGATCCCAACAATGATTTTCCTACTGATAAAATTTGTCAAATTTTTCCATTTTGAGACTTTGTAACGCCGCACCAAACGAATTCGGTGGCTTCGCATCTTCTCTAAATAGACTAATTTGAGAAATATTATCGTAACTTTCAAGCTTATTAGTGTAACAACTTTAAAAGTTATTGTCATAATAGTCCGGAGAACTAATATAGCAATGGCTTTGAACTTCATTATTGTAATAAGTTTGAGGCATTTTGTCATTAGAATAAGTTTCAAAAATCCCCAAATTGTTGGTTTGATTTTGTAAATACTCGCCGAATAATCTTGCAATTTTCATTCTTCTCAACATGAAAGTATTCACCGAAATTTATAGCCTCAGAGGGACTTTGAAAATTATTCTTAGGACAAACTCCCGAACCCAAATCATTAAAATGATTGAAATCATTAGTGTAAGACATACTTACCAAAAATGGTTCCTCGATGGATGCTCCATAGTGAAGTGTGCAGGCATGAATCAAAGTTTCTTACCGCTCAAATATGATATCCTGATGAAATAATTAAATTAATGAATATAAATACAAAAGAAAAGAAATATTACGAACTAATAAAACAACTAATATCTATAACAAAACAGTCCACGACAACGGTGCCATTTTGATTAGCCGTGGAAAGTAGCGTCGCGTAAAAATGCTTATCGTTGAATTCGTTTCACCGCGTTAATACAAAAACCTAATTTACGACTGGATTTGCGATACAAGTATAGCGGTAAGTCGGGTATCGAGAATCCATAGGGAATGTCGTATAGATGTTAACTGATTTATTACTTCTCGAATAAAAGTGTAAAAGGTAATTTTAACAAAAAATAAAAGATAAGAAAGAGAAAAGATTATTCTAGGCAAGGGTATCTAAATTAGATTAAAAAAAGGGATTAAAAACTCTAGATTGCGTCGAATATCCCTCACTGAGAGTTAATTAGTATAAATGGTTACACGGGTCGACGAGTCTATCAAGATTGCATCTTGTTTCAACAGTTAATTAAAACTAGAGTTGTCACACCCCTAAATTCGTATAAAAGCCTAATAAAATTTTATCGTCAACAAATTTCCTGGAAATTACGCACGCAAGGTCATAAATACGGAGCATACATGATATACCTAGTTTAATCTCCTAGGTGTAATAACTAGGACAACCCAATCGAGATAAGAACAAGACAACTCCATCACCAAAGCAAATCAACTAAATCAACCCTAGGTGAGTTCAATCCAACACAAGCTAATTTAACATAGCTAAAAAGCATATCAAATGGTATGAATTAAATGCAAGAAAGTAAACCTAATTAACAAAGAAATAAATGAAAGCAAGATAAAGAAAGCAAGTAAATAAAGAAATGGAATTTTGGATAAATGGAGAAGACAATGGATAGTGTTTTTACACAACTGCGACGGGCAAACTCTTATATACAAGCAATCCCTTAGAGGGAGAAAATGGCAAACTCAAAACTCTCCAACACCTAACTTACCTAACCCTAACTAAGAAAAACCATTTATTATTACAAGATATATGACAAAAGTAAATAAGGCCCCCTTTTATAGTAAGTTACAAAAGGAATAAAGAAAAAGGAAAAAAACAAGAAAAAGGGGTAAAGTCTCATTAAAGGAGTGAAAGAAAAAGAAAAAAATAAAATAAAAAAGGAAAAAAGGAAACAGGTAATTTCAAAATGGTACCATTGGCCCCTGTATATTGGAAATACCGAATTATTATTACGAGTTAACTTTGAATACATTCATATGCATTGACTTTAAGGATCGAAAGTTCTAGTACTGGGCTTATTCGAATTTCGGGAACGAAATTCCTTTACAAGGGGAAATTAGGTAACACCCCCATAATTTTGAATAATTCTGAATTTAATTATTCATGGTATATTAAATTACACGTGTGCATTAATTCAATTAAAATGAAATATTACGTATTTAATAGATATTAATTTGTGGGAATAAGATTAATGTTTATGTGGTAAATTTTATAAGTTTGTTTGTAGTAAATAAAATACGGTGAATTGTTAGCACGTCGTAATGAGTAATAACAACATGATTGTGATGATATCTCAATCGAAGCTTGTGAGTAGACTATATTAAGGTTGAGATGTAAATTTTTTATTTGAAGACTCGTATCGTAATTTCGAGCTCAAGGTTGATCCCAAATGGATTGAAATAGGCATAATTGAGTACCCGATGATAGTAATTGGGTTACAGGGGATTTTTAGACTAGACCAAGCTCAGACGTGGAGTTTAGGTCATTTGGGATTGGACCATTAGAGTGATCTAGGTATTAAGACTATTTAATCTAGGGTTAAGGTTGAGATGAAGCCTAAACACAATTCTAAACCCTAACCAGGTGAAGGAAGAAGGGAAAGTGGAGATAGAAGAAGAAAAAAAAGAGTTTAGAGAGCTAATTCGAGGAGCAATTCAGCTTCCCCAATAGAATATAAGACCCTACAAACGCTATAAGGTAAGTGGTTATCATGCTGTGAATTTTATATATGGAATTTGTGTTCACATCAAAGTTGGTGTAAAAGATTATTTGGGAAGGGTTTTCTCACACAAAAGGGGATTTTGGGATTGAATCTATCACCTGCATTGTTCAATTGATTTAAATGATGAATTAATGACTTTTGATGACTTATAACTGTTAGAAAATTTAACTTTAATGAGGTGTTGAGATTGATTGAATCTAATTTCAGGTTTGTGGATTTAACTTAGAGTTTTGGTTGAGAGATTTGAAAATGAACCAATTGATTGATTAAATCATTAATATTACTCCAATCTCTGGTGTTATGATGATTTAGAAGTGTTATAATCATCATATTTGTGTCCCATTATGTTGTTTGTCTTTTAATGGAGGTTGGGAAACATATTGAAGAACTTTTGATTGAAGTTGGAGAAAATGGTTCGCGGTCAGGTATAGAGAACTCGTTCAAATATTGTGGCGAACCGGTTCAGGTTTGTTAAGTGAACCGATTCAAGTGCCTAAATGAACCGATGTGGACCACCTGACACTTCAGTTTTTGTTATTTAATTTGGGGATTAATTCGGAGGGTTTCCAATAGATATTTTGACCTGTAAGGATGAGGAAAACTTTATGAGTAATTTTGGCAAAAATTTAGGGCCTTAGTTTAAGTGGGTAATTAAAATTAGAAATTATTACAATACGAGAATAAATTAGTGATTAATTTTATTAACGAATTAGGTGGGTTAATTTGTGATTTTATTAACGTACGAGAAGGTTAGGTAAGTCTGAGGATATAGAGAAGTGAAGCTACTATTTTAAAGATTTGCGAATGAGAATTAAAATATGTTCAAGAGTTGGGAATGTAGACTCGTAGTAATTAGGCTAGTGCTTTGAGCGACTGGCACGATTTCGCTAGAATGGTATTAATATATATTCGGGTATAGATACAATATACATACATATATATATATATATATATATATATACATATATATATATATATACATATATATATATATATACATATATATGTATATATATATATATATATATATATACATATATATATATATATATATATATATATATATATATATATATGTATATATATATATTTGAGAATGATGATAGTATCTGTGTGTATGATATTGATTTGAACATACCCCGTAGTGCTATGCTCACCCCGTAGTGCTATCAATGGAGGGCACATGGGTTATCCCCCTAGCTAGTGAATGTAGGGTGAGTATAGCCCCAGGTCATAGAGACACGCATGTGCCCTCGCGAGGGTTAATGTTCGAAGTGAGGTAATTGCGGTTATGGTTATGACTCACTATCGAAGGACTATGATCGTCTCCAATATGTTTACGATTTTACCGAGTCGGTATGGGATTCTGACCACTAGTAGTCTGGATGATGTGAGTATGACTTGGTGATAATAGCATTGTGGATAAAGACCTATGATGAGTTATTACTAGGGGTACCTTTGATGATTTATTACTAAGGGAATTATAATTATACGCGACATATGTGTGCTTGTTGTGGTATATCCTTTACGTATATAATGGTGTAGTAATTTATATACGGGTCTAACACGTAAAGAATGATTATATGTGTAACTCTTATAGTACATCTATGGGTATATAATAGAGTGGTAAATTATATACATATTTAAAACATTAAGTGTGAATGTTTAGAAATAAATGGAGTAAGGTTATATCAATGATAAATGGTGAAATAATTGAATAATCTAATGAGAAAACTAGCTTGGTAATGAGTAATAGAACATACTCGGGTTAGAGTAGTGTGTTGAAAAGAATTGCAACTAGGCTAAGTATCCAGGGTAGCATAACTAGGCGGGTTGAGATGTACACACTAAGTGTGTGCAATGGATGAGAGGTGAGGGGTATCTCAAGACAGTGTGACACCGGCTTAAATATGGAAAGTTTATTGCATTTTAATCACTTGCAAATATTTTCAAAATATTTTTGGCTCTGACCCATGGCAAAAATATTTTCTGAAAACATTTTGGTGTCCATCCACAGGGACGCCATGGATGATTATTCGTAGCTGTAGTGGATGTGGGGGCTTGTAGAGTTCAATGTTGTCACTTAATTTATTTTTTCTTAGACTATGTTTCATCTCAGTTATTAGTTGGTCATGTTGTTCTTTTATTCAGACATTAGTGATGTTGAGTTATTTATTTCATTTTGAATATTTTTACTGGATTTATGGTGACCGATGGTTTATTCGGCACCTAGTTATTATTATGAATTTAGAATTTTGTTGGACATGATTTATCATTTTTTATTCATTCATTAGGTTTATGTGTGGATGGCTTGATATTAGATGTAATGACAAGATTAAAATTGACACTATTTGTAAAACTAATAGGTGGTTAGTAATTTAATTTTCTTTTCGACAGTGATACAAAGAATGAGTCATATGAGACTACCGTTTTATTTTGGTAGCGTGTTGGACACCCATTATTTTTATAAGTGGTGGGTCACAAATTGATCTATCAATGTTCTATTAAACATTATATATGAGGCAGGACATTTTTTTCAATTAAAATGCTACTATCGGTTGTAAAGTACAATTGCTAGCTAATCTAGTGTAACCGTTTACTTAGAAACTTTTTTTGCATAACTACCAATCTCATGGAACAATATTCTATCATGGAAATTCCATTCATTCAAAACACAAGAAAAATCAATCACGAATCAAAAGGTATACATATCTAAATATATCTAAAAATTCATAAAGTGGATAAAGTGAAAGTGAATAAGAATACATAAAGTGAAAGTGAATAAGCATCCACAAAGTGAAGAACAAAAGTACCCACAAAGTTAACCATTATCACTTAGTGTCATCAACACAATCATGTGTTAGTTTGTTATTGTTTTTTATTATTACTAACATGTGTTTAAGTGAATGATTTTAGATTTATATAAATATGTTTATATTGGACTGTTTATATTTTATCTTACTAGCCTAATCTTGGGACTTGAAGGAAAGCAGCAACTCCCAAAGTATATGCCTATCTTCTTTGACATCCGAAATAGTCCCAAAGATTCACGAACTAATCCTCTACTTAACTCAACTATCGGCATGAAATACATACATCCAAAATATAAAATAGAATAGTAATGAAACATGTTTTACATAATCTTAAAGCAGGAGGATATAATCTCAAAACAGGCAGAAATGAACTACATACAATAATGAAAAAAAGGAACTACCGACTTTAAAGTCAATTTTGACATCTCAAATGGTGCCAAAAAAAGATCAAAACGTTGGTAGCTAGGAATGGATGATACGAATACAATGGCATCGGAATTGACTCATTTCAATTTACGGTTAAAAAGTTATGGCCTTTATTTTAATAGTGCATAAAACAAAAAATTAATGAATATGAAAAAGATTCAACTGTTTCATCCACTCTTGAATTGCATAGCAAAGGGCGTAATTGGAAAGTAAATCCAGTTATCAAGCTGGAGGTTATTCATTTGTGAGGTCTTGTGACCACTATTGAACCATCCTTTAATTGCATCTGCTTCATACGTAAATCCATCTGTTGTTATGAATGGATCCTCCATCACTTCCTGCATATTTGAAAAAAATGTGTTTGAATCACTTCCTCCATCACTTCCTCCATCACTTCCTTCATAGTTAAACGTGATGCCTTTAGCCATCCAGGTGAAACAAGCAACGAGAACATACAAGTCTGAGCTAGACTTGAAGATCAAGAAAGAAGTCCAAGGTTTATTAGCGACAGGGTTCATCAAACTGATACATCACCCGCTTTGGCTATCTAGCATTGTGCCGATGGGAAAGAAAGATAAAAATGAAATAAGTATCAGTGTGGACTTCAGAGTTTTGAATAGAGCTTACCCCAAGGATAATTTACCTCCACCCGCTATTGACAGCTTGATAGATGCAATGGATGGTCATAAGATGTATAGCTTCATGGATGGGTATGTAGGGTACAACCAGATTAAGATGGACCCTATGGATGCAGAGAAAATGGCGTTTAGAACTCCATTGGGCAATTTCATGTATAGAGTAATGCCGTTTAGACTCAAGAACACTGGGCTACTTACTTGAGAAAAATGATGGCCATTTTTCATGTCTTCTTTCATAAATTTGTGGAATTCTATATGGATGATTTAGTCATCAAATCGAGGAAGGAGGAGTCCCATCTGTGCGATTTGAGGAAGGTATTTGCTCAATGCAGGAAATATAAATTAAAGACGAGCCCACTTAAGTGCAGATAGACCAGAACGTGCGTCTTCAGAGTAACAAGTGGAAAATTTCTAGGCTTCATGGTTGATCAACAAGGGGTGCAGATAGACCAAGATAAGCAGCAAGTTATCTTGGAGATGCCAAGTCCAAGAACGACGAAGGAGCTGAAGAGTTTCCTCGATAAAGTCTCCTATCTTAGGAGATATGTGTCTGGATTAGCCGAGATGACACACCCATTGATGCAGTTGTTGCGAAAGAACACGAAATTCATGTGGGAGGAGGTTCACCAAGATTCGCTCACTGGGCTGAAAAAGCTGCTCGTTTCACCACAAATCATGGTTCCCCCACAGGCAGGAATACCGTTGCAACTATACCTCACATCTACCACGAGGTCCGTGGGAGATTTATTGGCACAAGAGATTGATGGGGAAGAACGACCGATTTACTACCTCAGTAGAATCATACATGGGCTAGAGGTCAGGTATAGTAGCTTGGAAAGGAATTATTTAGCCTTAATCTTTGTAGCACAGAAACTTATACATTACATGCTATCTTTTATAATCCATATTATAACCAAATGTGATCCTATTAAGTATTTGCAGGCAAGAATCATATTGATTGGTAGGGAAGCTAGGTGGTTCCTCAAATGCGTGGTTCCTCGTGCAATCAAGAGATAGGCTTACGCTGACCTATTAGCAATATTCCCCTTGGGAATGTTTGAGCCACCTAAAGAAAGTTTTCCAGGAGATGATTTGCAGGCCAATTACCTAGATGCAACTGATGAGGAATGGATGAGGCAGTTTGATGGATCTTTAGCGGAAAAGAAAGGAGGGGCAGGGTTTATTCTTTCAAAAGGAATGGAGGAGATTTGTCTTTCCTACAAGTTAAATTTCCCTTGCTCCAACAATAAAGCAGAATATGAAGCATTGGTACTGGGGTTGCTCGAGGACCTTCGAAGTGGGATTCGTTCACTTTGCATCAAAGGTGATTTGAACTTGGTGATTTAACAAGTGAATGGAAAATATGTGTTAAAACACCTAAGCCTGGCACCATACAGGACAATTATTAAGAGGATCCTTAGCCAGTTCCATCGAGCCAAGATAAAGAGATATCCCCAAACGATGAACCACCACCCAGACACTTATGCCACCATTGCTTAGATGATGGTTATGAGGAGCTATACAACTACAGTCGTGATTCAACGAAGAACAACTCCCTCGATAGTTCAGGAAATCCTGTCGATGGAGGAGGACGCTAACTGGAGGGGAGAAATTAAAAAGTAACTAGAATTTGGAGAAGGAGCGATGGAGCTAAGGGAACTAGCCCAATACTTCATAAACCAGGCAAACTTTTATTTCATAAATGCAAGAGGATGGTTGTCAAGATGCATCGGCCCAAAAAAAGTAGATCGAAGATTGAAGAAAACACATGAAGAGCACTGTGAAACAACTAAAATACCTCTGTACCAAAGAATTCAAAGGGAGGGATATTTTTAGCCTAGAATGAAATAGGATGCAGCAGAGCTACAACGGAAGTGTGATAAATGCCAGTTATTCTTCGAGGTAGTCGAATGTCATTTCGTGGAAGCTCAACCTGATTGGAGGCAACCTTATATTGACTTCATTAAAGATGGAGTTGGCCCAATAGAAAATATTAATGCGATGGGGCCTAAGCGAAGGGGCTCGAGGTTTTACGTTCAGGAGGGCTAGCTTTATCGAAGGGGCTACTTCAACAGGCCATTGCGTTGCATCACAAAGGAAGAAGAAATCGAGGTCCTCAAACGAGTGCATAATCCATCTAACGTAGGAGGAGCCAAGTTGTATGAGCAGTTAATGACGTTGGGGTATTATTGGCCAATAATAGAGAATGAATCTGCTGAGTTCGTTTGAAAATGCAAGGCTTGCCAACTTCATAGAAATATGATCTATGCCCCATTGGTGGACCTACACTCCCTGGCAACGCCTTATCCTTTTCACACTTGGGCGTTTGACCTAGTGGGGGCAATACATCCTTCTTCGAGGGGGAAGATATGGATACTAATAGCAATGGAGTGCTTTACAAAGTGGGCTGAAGTGATACCACTGAAAAGGGCAATAGCCGGGGTGGTAAGCAACTTCATTAGAGAATACATAATTTGCCATTTTGGGATTTCAAAGGTTATTCTCTCTGATAACGGGACCCCATTCGTCAATTCAGAGGTAATGATGCTCACAGACAAGTACTCCATTGTTCATCATACTTCAACGGTGGCATACCCAAAGGGAAACGGTCAATCTAAAGCAACTAACAAAACCTTGGTTACTATTTTGGCTAAAACAATGGAAGATTTACCAGGATCGTGGGATGATAAGATACCAGCTGTATTGTGGGAGTATCAAACAACCAAGAGGAATCCCACAGGGTATACTCTATTCTCCCTTGTCTATGGAGATGAAGCGATCCTTCCAGTGGAATTAGAAGTTCCCTCTGCTGGATATGCCTTGCGAAGTATCATGCTCCCTCAGAGTAAACATGTGCAGTTGGAAGCGTTGGATGAACACGGAGATAATGCGATGCAGCATTTTCAAATGTACACGAAACAGCTCTCCAGGGCATATGATAACTTAGTGAGATCAAGGAAGTTCGTGGAGGGAGACCTCATTTTGAAGGCAGCAGTGAAGCACATTAGGGGGCTTCCCCTACATAAATTTGTACCAAATTGGGATGGACCTTTCATTGTAAAAGATGATCATGATTCATGTTATTACTTAATTGCTAAGATGGAAGAAGACAAGCCATTTATGATTAACAATAAATGGTTAAAAGTCTGTCATGTGTAAGCAATTAGGTTCGAACCACTGATGTATGTAGCTATTTATTATGAATATACAAGTTTTTTATTATAAGTCGAGTGAAGATGAAAGAATTGTAGAACTTCATCATACATGCAAACAGTTATAGCATAAAGAAAAAGACTTGGAAAAACATACATCTTTTTCATTCATAAACTTTGGGGCATTACAAAATTGGGAGCTTGATTCGTATTGAATATTGCATTTAAACACCCTTTTAACTTGGGCATTTTAGCCCCCTCGGGTACCGTAATAGCTATAATTACGCTCGATAACCAAAAAACCTCCATTTTATATGCTAACATGTTATTTGAGGTATTATTGAGCTTTTATAGGTGTTACGGTGCTTAGTATGAAGTTTGAGCGCGTTTTGGTTAAGTTCCGTCGCGATTCGCACGTTCGGGGGCATTTTCGTAATTTTATACTTTAGGATTTTTGCCCGAAGTCTTCACGTAAGCCCTCGGGCCAAGATTCGCGTGGACACAAATGGTGTGCAAATCGGAGTCCGGAAGAAGGAAACACGGACCTTTAATCGGAAAGAATTATAAAAGATTCATTAACAATTTAATTAATTACTATTGTGTCCCTTTTCTTCTTTTATAACAAATCCTATAATTCCATCTGTGTCCCCAAAACGTTTTTTCCAGCCAATGAAGATGCGATTTGGGTTTTACCTCGGGTTTTGCTCGGGTTTTGGGTTCGTCCCAAATTCGGGGCTTTTGTCTGAAATTGGAGCTTGATTACTATCCAAACTCGCGAATGGGTCTCTTTGGCCATTTTTGGAGCTTGGGTTTTATTTCTTTGGCCATTAATAGAGGTGTTGGAGCTTTAAGTGAGTTTTGCCATTTTGGTACGTGGAGGTATTGTTGGTCTCGGGTTCCATTGTTGTGCAACTCACGATTTTGGGTTGGTGGTTTGTGTGCATAATTGGATTCGGATTGTGCCAACTATGGCCATGGGTTGCGAGGTAGGTTTTGCCCTCAGTGGCCATGGTTGTAGCATTTATGGCTTTGTTTGTTTACTGAAGAAATTGGTGGGCTGTCACTATTCACACGATCGACCGGCCAGATCCGACGATCGACTGGTAAATCAATTTTTGCCTTGGTCTCAAGACAATGTGCCCTCCCCTGTTTCGCGGTCGACTGGCCCAAGCCGCGGTCAACCTCCCCTTTCTCTTTTTGTGCCAATTTTTGCTGCTACTTCCCTTTTTCCTTTTTTTATTTTATTTTCTCTTTTACTTTTTGTCTCAAAGTAGAACTTATCCCCTTTTCTTTTCTTTTCTCTTTTTCTTTATTTCTTTTTTGGCAAATTAGTATAAATATGACACTTTGTTTATTTTTGTAGGGAGATTCATTTTACTTAGTTTTTAGTTTAGGGTTTGAGAGCTAATTTGGGGATTTTGTGAAGAACACCCCTCTCCTCCATTTTCTTGGTGGTTTGACACCCATTAATGTAAGTGGGCACTATTTATTGTCTTCTCTCTTATTTTTATGCTTTGTATCCTAGATTTCCATGCTTAGTTATATATTTCATGCATAGATAATTTTAGTTGTTAATTTATTTATTGTTGCTTTAATTAATTAGTTAATTTATTTAATGTCATTTAATATGCTTAGGGACTAATTTAAATTAGGTTGTCTAGGATTGAACTCAACTAGGGTTGACGTGTTGCTTTGCTTTGGTGATGGAGTTTACGTATGTATTTTGAGTGTGTTGTCCTAGTTATTGCTCCTAGGAGATTTAACGGGGTATATCATGTATGCCCCGTATTTACGACCTTGCGTGCATAATTTTTGGGGTATTTGTTGACGCCAAAATCTTATTAGTCTTATGCGAATTTAGGGGTGTGACAACTCTTAGTTTAATTAATTGACGAAACGAGATGCAATCTTAATAATTCACTAACCCATGTAACCATTTTATACTAATTTACTTGGGGTGAGGGATATTCGACGCAACCTATAGTTTTTATTCGCTTTATTAATTTAGTTTAAATACACTCATGCCTAGTTTATCTTTTATTTCTTTTTAGTTAGAAAATTACCTTTTACACTTTTATTTAGAATTATTAAACCAATTAAATTCTAACAACTCGTCTCTGTGGATTTTCGATACCCGGACATATCCTCTATACTCCCTTTCTGCGTGTAGTCATAAGTTTAGTTTTTTTTGTATTAAGGAGGTGAATAGAAAACAACGATCGATGTTTTAGATGCGCTACTTTCCACGCGTTAATCAAAATGGCGCCTTTGTCGGGGACGTGATGTTTTAGAATTTATTTGATTTAGTATTTCATAGAGTATTTTTTTCTTTCTATTTATATTTTTTGCCTAACATTTTTGTAGGACTTCTACATTTGAGCGCCAAGAACCTCTTGAATGTTTTTGCGCACGCATCACTTTGTGTATTTCGCCACTTCGAGCCATCTTTTGGGTAAGCATGTCTTATTCCAATCCTTTCGGTAATCATTATGATAATTCTCAAAATCCCCGTACTCCTTTGACTTTTGGTCAATAGTTAGAGTCCCAAAAAATTACAAATTCAAAATTAACTTTGGGCGAGTATTAAAAAAGTCAAGCTTTGGAGTGCGTGTATTTTGAGGA
Source organism: Sambucus nigra (assembly GCA_949130495.1). NCBI lineage: Eukaryota > Viridiplantae > Streptophyta > Magnoliopsida > Dipsacales > Adoxaceae > Sambucus > Sambucus nigra. Next base: position 35,082,716 of record OX422212.1, read on the forward strand.
GGATGATAACGTTTTTCGGGCTCTAATTCCTTATAATAGGAATTTTGAAACAAATTGCAATAGCTTTAAAAATTCTTATAATAATGAGTTTGAGTATAGTTCCGATAATAATTTTCCAACTTCTCATTTTCATGAATCCGCACCCCGGTCTATGACTTTCGGTGAGGGTTTGTTCATGCTTGAGAATGAGAGGTATGAAGACCATTATTGGGAAGAAAATCGTTTGTGGGAACATGAATTGGATTTATTATTTGAATCCGACGATAATTTTTCTTCTGAAACTTTTGAAGTCGAGGAATGTTTTGAACCAAATGAGAATTTTATGCCTACTTTGGAACAAACAGTTCTTGACTTAGCCCATTGTTTAATAGAGAATGAAAGTGAGGATGAAACGGATGTAGCATCCATTTGCAATGAGATGATTTTTTCTTTGGATCCCAAAGAAGAAAGTTTCATTAAAATTGATCCTATCTCTTTTGAAATTCTAACTTTGAGCGATGATAACTCATCTCTTGAGATTAAATTTCTTTCCTCCCCATTTTCATTTTCTGTTATCACACCGTCACAAGTACCCGATGAATCGGTACCGAACTTTAAAACATTCAACCCTTTCACCAACGAGGAGTACTTGCTCGAGTTGCTTTCCATGAAGGCATCTTTGCCCTTGTGTGCGCCACCTCCCATTCCGCTTGCTAAATCTTTGGGAGGATATTCTGCTTTTCTCGGTCCCCACATATTTTTTTCACCCATTCAATCCAAATCCCCATCGTCCCTCCAAAACTTTTAATTAACGATGGTTCATTTCTTCCGCCTTACACATGCCTTCCGTTTTTCAAACGTAATACTTATTTTTTGAAAGGCATGCTTGAGTGTGAGGGTACACCGATTATCCTCCAAAGTCAAATCATTTTTGCGGTGGAACCTCAACTATTTAGACTTCTAGTGTACAGTTAGTGTGAAGCCTAAATAGTAGGTTGTATATAGTTAGCTTTTTATTATTTCTTTCCTTATTTATTTTAGTCTAGTGTAATTAGTTAACTTTTTGTTATTTGTTCTTGCTATGCTCGGTACTAACTTGTTTTGTAGATTCTTTGGACTTGCTCTTATGGGGATCGGTCCAATTTTGGATAATATCGCTCTTTTCCTCTCTTTAACTTGGTTCTTAATTCACATTGAGGGCAATGTCAGGTTTTAAATTAGGGGTTGTAAAATATTCTATCCATTTCTTTATTTAGTCCATGTTTTATCTCACATGTTAGTTATGCTTTTCTTAAAAAAATTAAAAATTTCAAAAATATTTTCTTTCTTTTTTCTCCTTTGTTGGGCATTTTGCCTTTGTTTCCGATGATAAATTTTAATAATTGCCCGATCCAATAGACAAATCAATGATGCATGTTCTCGATTTTAGAAGTTAGTAGACTTTAGTCCTAATCATTGATATTATGAATAACTTCATGAATTAAACTTTAATCCCATGATCACGTGCGTTTTTCTTGTTTTATTGATTTGGTTTAAGATTTTTATAACTCGGTAATCTTTTGCTGCATTGTATATACTTACACTGAGTAATCTTTGTACCTTTTGTCATTTGCGAGTGTTATACACTATTCTTTCCTCTTTGAAAACGTTGAATTCGTTGGTAATCTCTCTATTCTTTCATTTATCCTTCATTAATTGAGTTTATATCTTGAAATGTGTTACTTGAGCATGATTTCATAAATTGTTGACTCGAGAATTGCGTAAACTTTAGGAAATGATCATAGGTCATCTTTATTATATCACCCATATTGGCCTTTACCTCACCTTATATGTTTTCCCTCGTCAACCCCTTTGAGCCTAAATATTAGCCTTTCATTTCATAACCCAAATATCCCAAAACCAACTCCACATTGGAGTTATACACCATAATTATTACCTTCCATACCTTTGTTTGGAATGCTAACTTGGTATTAAATGATGTTGTTGTTTTATGGTAGCAATTTAGGCATGTGAGTGTGTGAAAGTAAAGAAAAGAAAGAGATGTGAAAAAAGAGAAAAAAAGAAAGAAAAAATCAAAACAATACAAAAAAAAAACATGAGAAAAAGAAGAAAAGAAAAAGAAAGAGAAATTTGTATATGTTGTGTATATAGTTCAATAAGCTTTGATTTCTCTCCAACTGTTATATTTAATGCTTGTTTTGGAAGTTATTTTCCAATTTTGATTTTACCCACATTTTTCCATTATCCCGAGTTTTCATCTCCGAACACGTTGAATCCGTACATATATTCTTTCCCTTCATAACCTCAGCCCCAAACCTACATTACAACCCTATAAACTCTTATGTGATCCTAAGGTGCATTTAATTTAAAAGTCGTAATAGTTTTGATAATTTGTGAAAATGCATTTCGCCTCTTTTATATGTCCGATATCTTTTATTGAGATTACAAATTTTCATTTTATATATAGCGTTCTTCATTTGCGACATGTGCGCGTCCTAGTTTCCCTTTAATTTACTCATTATGCCCACATGTCCAGTGTGTTACCTCCCTGTTTCAAGTGAATTCATTTGATGAGTGTGATACCTGTGAGAATTGATATATGCTTGCTTTCATGTTAATTGTCCGGTTTATTTAAGTTTTAGCCAAATCGTGTTTTGCATGTGCTCGCTCCCCTCTCATTTTAAAGTTTCAATTCTATGAGGTGCATTCTATAATATTAATAACTACGGACTCTCATTTGAATTCGTTCATTATGCTAATAATGCGTTCGAAATCTTTTTCGTATTGTTGAGCTTGTCACGTGTTGATTGGGCATATTTTGAGGAAATCATATGATCTTTGTGAGTTTCATCCTTGAAAATCCTTACGAGACGACACTCGTCTACTAGGGTAACCTAGGGGTTTAACGGCTTATTGCATATGCTAAATGCAATCGTGTTCCCTACGAAAGTTGCATTTATATTTGGATGCATATATACATGTTGTGATTTTCTTATAGTTCTTCTTGCATTGAATTTCATTACTAGGGACTAGCAATGTGTAAGTTAGGGGGTGTGATTCGTATTGAATATTGCATTTAAACACCCTTTTAACTTGGACATTTTTGCCCCCTTGGGTACCGTAATAGCTATAATTTTGCTCGATAACAAGACAACCTCCATTTTATATGCTAACGTGTTATTTGAGGTATTATCGAGCTTTTATAGGTGTTACGGTGATTAGTATGAAGTTTGAGCGTTATCAGGTTAAGTTCTGTCGCGATTCGCACTTTCAGGGGCATTTTTGTAATTTTATACTTTGGGATTTTTGCCCGAAGTCTCACAAAAGTTGTAGCCCTCGGGCCAAAATTCATGTGTCCGTGAACGGTGCACGAATCGGAGCCCGAATGAAGGAAACACGGACCTTTAATCGGAAAGAATTATAAGAGATTCATTAACAATTTAATTAATTACTATTGTGTCCCTTTTCTTCTTTAATAACAAATCCTATAATTACATCTATCTCCCTAAACGTTTTTTCCAGCAAATGAAGATGCGATTTGGGTTTTAGCCTGGGTTTTGGGTTCGTCCCAAATTCGGGGCTTTTGTCTAAAATTGGAGCTTGATTATTGTCCACTCGCGCGAATGGGTCTTTTTGGCCATTTTTGGAGCTTGGGTTTTATTGCTTTGGCCATTAATGGAGGTGTTAGAGCTTTAAGTGGGTTTTGCCATTTTGGGACATGGAGGTATTGTTGGTCTCGGGATCCATTGCTGTGATGCTCACGATTTTGGGTTGGTAGTTTGAGCGCATAATTGGATTAGGGTTGTGCCAACTATGGCCATGGGTTGCGATGTTGATTTTGCCCTCTGTGGCCATGGTTGTAGCATTTGTGGCTTTATTTGTTTGCTGAAGAAATTGGTGGGCTATCACTATTCACACGGTCGACAGGCCAAATTCGACGGTCGACTAGTAAATCAATTTTTACCTTGGTCTCGAGAGAGTGTGCTCTCCCCTGGAGATGTCTCGAGACAGTGGCCTATAGCTCATCACAAGGATGTTAGAACGCAGGCAATCCACAGTAAATGTCTCAGGATGGTGTCTTGCAAGATGATCAACTACAAAGCGATGGCTGGCAGGAATTTGGGGAGAATGACGAAGCACCATGAGGCAAAAGTTGTGCGGAGCGAAGTCAGGCAGAGGGAGCTCACAGCCAGACTCACTTTCAGCTGCAGCGCGAGTCGTGTAACCTTGGTCGTTGTGACTATAATCCTCTGAGATGACGGGTTCCTGACGGGGTGAAGTGACCGACAAAGGAGCTGGTGAAGAGTTCTCCCGCGCAACCTGAAAACAGGTAACATAAATAATGAGTTAAAGAAAAATCTTAACAAGTGTTTTTGTTGTGAAGTCACCGTTATAGGTGGAGTTTGTGAAAAATCTGAACAAGCATTTTCGTTGTTAAGTCACCGTTACAGGTGGAGTTTGTGAAAAATCTTAACAAGAGTTTTCATTGTTAAGTCACCGATATAGGTGGAGTTTGTGAAAAATCTTAACAAGCATTTTTGTTGTTAAGTCACCATTATAGGGGGAGTTTGTGAAAAATCTTAACAAGCGTTTTCGTTGTTAAGTCACTGTTATAGGTGGAGTTTGTGAAAAATCTTAACAAGTGTTTTCATTGTTAAGTCACCAACATAGGTGGAGTTTGCGAAAAACCTTAACAAGTTTTTTCATTATTAAGTCACCATTATTGGTAGGAGTTTGTGAAAAAAATCATAGCAAGTGTTTTCATGGTTAAGTCACCATTATGGGCGAAGTTTGGAAATTTGAGAAATGAGACTCTTCTAGATTGCACATTGCCAAGAATAAAAGACATACAATGAGAAATGAAGAGAAACTAGCGAAGTACCTCAGTAGTAGTGGGAGCAAGAATGGGAGCCACCACGAAGGGCTAACGGTGGGACCTGTTTGGGGCAGGCTTATTTTCTGGGAAGTCTCAACGGCACCCCGAACTGGAGAAGTCTCAATGGCCAGTAAAGATCCCTCGCCAATGAAAGGTACCAAGGTCAACATAGGAGTTTCAGAAGATGTCCCATCATGTGTGGGTCTGGAAGAACCACCATGATGGGCAGAAGGATCAACCTTGGCTTTGGAAATAGGCAGACCACCAACAGAAAAGGGTGGGGCAAGACTGGGAGAAAGCTGCGAACATGAAGCTAAGGGTTAAAACACGAGGAGAAAGCACAGAAAAAGGGAGAAATACACCTAAGCATCACTTACCTCAGTTATGGAACCAAAAAGGGGAACTGCAGCAAGGGGCCTCGTCAGCACAGTGGGAAGAAGAATGTCCGCCAATAAAAATGTCATTTCAACCTAAGGTATCCCAACACATCAAAGTTTAGCATGATTAAATAGGAAAAAGGATGGGAAAAGGAAACTACATGAGACCTGACAAGTAATTGACTATATATTACCTCAGGGGCACTCTCTTTAGCGGCAACGATGGGTAGAAGGACCTTGTGCTGAGGTGATAATTCAGAAGGGGCTGGGGGAGTTTTCTCTGGTTGAGAATAGATGCCCCAGATTCTACGAAATCATCCCTCACAGTAGCATTCTTCGCACGATGAGAGGCCGAATGGCGGGAGTAGGTAATCCGGTCATAGGGGAACGGGGAGGAGTCACATTGGACTGAGAAGAACCAAAACATCCCCCCGTGAAAGGGCTCACGGGTGGGCTGGGTCTTTCTTCTGTAACTCCCTGCACCAAAGTTGTTAAGAGTTAAACAGATGAAAATTTCTTTTAAAAAATATGTGTGAGTAAGAACAACAACACACATATGTACCTCAGATTTAGAGGGAGAGAGGGAGAATATAACAACTGGCGAAGGGGGAGAGGAAGCAGTAAGAAAAGGAGCTGGGGAGAGATGTATATCTTGAGTCCGTTTCCTATGGGACATGGTACCCAGAGTTTTCTTCCTCATACTCGTAGTACCAGCACCTTGAGGAACCTTTGAACTCTTCCTCCTCTTTTGCCCTCTATTCAGTTGGATCAACCAGAATAGTGGGGAATGCAGCCGAAGGAGGAATGATAGGAGCACGCCGTTGAAACTCAGCATGTATCCATTCTACCTCAGCCTGGACTCTCCTTTTCAACTCCTCATTCATTTCTGCAGACATGGGTGGAGGAACAAAGGCAATGGGTAACTCCTCCAAAGGAGCTTGGGGTTGGGTTTGGGACATAGATTTTGAGGAATTCATACTCTTGGACTTCCTAGTTTTCTTGGTTGCTGGCTGAGAAGGCCTTTCACCCGAAGCTACATCGGTTATAAAGGCAGGCTGGTTGGGGGTTGTTACAGTTTTGGGTTTGGGCATGGAAGTAGGGATCATAGGGCAGTAAAGGGGTAGCTCGAGGGGAAGATCTTTAACAATTTTATTCAGAGGGAACTTAACTCCAAGAACGGATTTTCCCTTAAGACCTAACTCCAAGGCAGAGAAAGAAAGGACAGGGGGATATTGGGGGGGAATTTGTACGAACTCACGAATCATGATCAGCAGCACTAATCGAAACTTGGTGGCATAAGAAGTAGATACATCCCCTTTCCTAGTGGCACTAGGAAGGGTGACTCGACCATCCATGGTAGAATTCACACCAAGTTCCACTGCTGCAAGGTAGAAGGTGCAAGCCTTAGCAAATATAGCCCTTTTATTTTTCAGTTAAAACACAGGTCGAGGAGCCCCCTGATCAAACCCAAACTGCCTGCTACATCTATCGAGGTAATAAGGCTCAGAAGTGTACCCCCTGTTAAGTAAAGGAAGGAAGAAACCCAAGAGTGAATAGAAGTACCACAACCTGCGAAGGATCTTCCACAATTGGAATGAAAGTGACCGTTGAAGCTATAGAAGGAAAAAAGTCCCAAGTATGGGCAAATATAGATTTGTTGTATGGTCGCATGACAAAAGAATAAAATGATCAAAAAACCCCATAATCTCCTTTCAACTCTATTTTTTATGGAAGCATAAGAGGCGTGGAGGCTTAATGCCTTGGCTCACGGTGTAAGGGATAAACTTGGCAGAAATGGAAATAAATTGGATATAAAGGAAGACCGTTAAGATAACAGGGTTGGAAAAGTTGGTCAAGTTGTAACGACCCAGTGACTGTGCCATATCAATATGGGATCGATCCAGCCAAGTGTAGAGGGACCCCAATGTAATAGCGACGAGAGGAAGGTTGAAACCCCTGGCCAAACGGATGGAAATGTTTATAAGGTCCCTCCTGGGTTGGTCGTTGGGTTTCTGAGTCAAGAAGAAATGTGAAAAAAGCAAAAGAATATAGGTTGGTAGTTCCAAAGATGTGCCTTTACCCCGGCCTGTTACAGCAGTGACGCCCTTTACCGTGGGAGCTTTGAAAAAATAGCGAATAAGAGGAGTAAAAGTTGCCTTATTAGAAGACCGAGTGTAACTACGAAAGATTAGATCAATCTTAGCTAGGTCAGCAGTCTCTTCAGCATCCAAGGCCTCATCATGATATGCAAACTCATCCATGGTCTCCAACCCAAGTAGATCACAAATGTCCTCCAATGTAATGGTAAACTCCCGCCACGCAGTAAAGAACGTGTGAGTTGTAACGTTCCATTGGGAAACCAATACTTAGAGCGCGACGTTGTGCTTGGAAAGACTGAACTCCCCCAACAAGCTGGCTCGATGAAGACCAACCTTTGCAAGAACCACAACATGAGAGCTCTGCATATGTGCATGCCAGGCAGCAAAATGGGTTGGCAACCCCCCGGGGGCTTCGAAGTCGATCTGGGAGTAGGGGAAGTCACCGCAGTCCAATCGAAAGCGTAAAGTCCCCTCTGGAGGAAGAAAGACCCACTTCGATGAATCATCATCTTCATCACCCAACAGTAAAGGATAGTACTTGGACGAAAAATAGCAGGTCTTGCACGCATCGGAGAACTTATCACCTTTGCCAAAGATGGGAGACCGACGATAAACACTTAGTTGCTCTCGACGAGCAGCATTCAGGGTGGCTGTATTAGGGGCAACAACGAAACCAGAGGTGGCAAAGAGGGAACTTGGCTGAGTAGTGGTTGTGGCAGCCTTGGAGATAGTTGGGGAGGCCATAGTAAGTGGCGGTAAAAGAAGCATCTTGGTAAGAAAGGGCTGTGAACAAAAATGGAGGAGCACAACCATAGGTGGTGGCATAAAAAATGAGAGGAGGATGAAAGCTAGGTAAGAGCGGGGAAACAATGGAGTTCCAACAGAGTTTCTCTCTCTAAGAACAGATGGAAGCTTGAAGAAGGCGAAGGAAAGAGAAGGGTTTTGAAAAAAAATAGACGTTTGGAATCTTTTAAACCCGTTTGTTTAGTTTCCCACCACCACACGTGCAAGGCCGCCTATAATCATTTCAGATGGATACATGGCACATAGGGAAGTGTCTTAACAGTTGAAAAGATAGCGCCACGTCATTAATGAAGTGACGCTTGGGGACTATAAAGGGTTTTCTTGTTAAGCAAGTTTGAGTTTTGGCGCCAAATTTTTGTGTCAGACATATCCACTAAAATCCCAACGAAGAAGCTGTCCCAACGGTTCAAAAAAGTTACGATGTCCCCTCGCCACAAGTCTAAACATTGTTTAAATTATGACTCAACTACATCGAGGAGAATTTCTACTTTTTCGAACACCGCAAAATGTTACAAGGGAGAATTTCATAAGTCACAACAATAGCGGCAGTACTAACGAAAAAACTCACTGCCCACACCTATACTCCACAACATCACAAACGAGAGAATTTCACTTCCCCAAAGCCAAAATGAGTATTCGTGAAATTCGGCAGGTGTTTCAGGAGAATTCTAAATTAGCCAATGAAGCAAAGCCAAAACGGTTGAAACTTACTGAAAGGAAAAAGTTGCGATGTCCCCTCGCCAAAGCGCCAATAAGCCGCAGCGCTTCGACTCAGGTAGATCAGGGAGAATTTTACTTTTTTCTACAAGCGATAATGAAATCATTATAACGAAGGGAAACATGCTAGAATTTTTTCACACAGAGAAGGTTTATCAGATTGAGAAGTTTTCGTGCAAAATTTCATGTTCCCACAATAAATCTCCCCACGAAAGGGCAAATATAGAGGGGGATTGAAGGTATTCCAGAGATTAGGGATAATCCCCCTATTTACAACAGTGTCTGGGTTAAAGCAGTGTGGAAGTTCAGTGTGGGAACTCAGCAAGGCAGCTCAGCGTGGCAACTCAGTATGGCAACTCAAGCGTGGCATCTCAGTGAGGCAGCTTAGCGTGGCAACTTATATTTTAGCTTGTTGTGTTAGTTAGCCATATTGTGTCTTTTGTTTGTACTGAATATGAGCTATAACGATTGTAATGATGTAACGAGAATAATGATTATGTGTGAGGTCGAGCGGTACTCGCGAGAGACCAGGCTTGGTAGGGCCTAGGAGCGATTTCATGCTCTATCAAACGACCTCGTCGTGGGAACTTTGGGGGGACTTGGTTTGGAGGATTGAGAAGTGAGGCACCGTTGGGGATTGTCCTGACCATCTTAGGTACACTTGGAGAACACCGAAGAACCCTGACCGTGGAACCCCAGGCGGAGTAGCCTTGAGTTCCAACGGGTGTTGAGTTATGAACAAAACATCCCTATGCTTAATGTCACATCTACCATATGTGATGTGACTAGCTGCAAGGCAATGTCAAATCTACACTTGAGTAAATCATCGTGGTAATGTAATACCCCGTATTTTTGGCAATATTTATTTTTGGGATTAATTAATTAAATGAGAATAAATTGGGAATTAATCCGGATAAAATACTAGCGAGATGTGATTTGGTATTTGACTATATTGAGAATATATGATGATTTATGAATATTGAGTTATGAGATTGTCGTGAGATTGATATACGGCAATTTGGACATTTTATTGGGACGCGAGTGACAGTCGCGTCAGGTTATAATTATTTTGATTATAAAAGTGAATTTAAATTCTATGAACTGTATGGTCATTTTGAGTACGCCAACGCGTCCGGAAGGGTCGAGATAGTCACAAAACACTAGCCGAGAGTATAGTTTGGGTCCCGGGGTATTTTTTGGCCATACCGGCAACATAAAGGGTATTTTGGTAATTTCGTGTTTTTAGGAATTTAAAGTGACGAAAATTAGGAGTCTTTATCTGATTGGTAATTGACCCGCTAAACCCACTAACCAACCCTTAATGACCCAATAAGCTATGGGGGTTATCAAATTAGGTTTCCAAAACTTTCCCAAAGAAAACCCTAGCCATCATTGGAGATAAGCTTGGAGAGAGAGAGATAGAAGGGAATTCTGCAGAAAGAGAGAGAGAACTTCAACAAATCGTCATCAAAATCAGAGATTGAATCAAGGCAAGTGGTTTAATTTACATTTTATGCAGTAAATGTTTCTTCCATGTTAGAAATCTTAATAATCATTCTTGTTTGGGAGATAAAGGAAAACCCATGAAATTTGAGTTGTTAGTTTAATCTTGGATGTAGGTTTGCATGTAGAAACGTTATTGGAAGATTGAATTAAGAGAATTTACTAATTTATGTGTTATAAAAGCGGATTAAATTCTGGGATTTGATGATGATAAATTCTAGGGTTTATGTTCTTGAGAAATTGGGGAAAAGAGTAGAGATTTGTGATTTGATGATGTTTAGGAAGAATTAATCCTTTACAATACGTTAGTATGTGACTTTAACATGTTTAGGGACGATTAGAGACGTTAAACAATTGTTAAATTGAGGTTTGGATGAGATTTGAGGTGTAGAGAAATTGAAAAAAACGAGATAGGATTTCTGGGCTTGAATCTGGTCACTCGTTAGAAGACCTACCCAGGTCGTTCGAACTAGCTCGTTCGAACGAGCTTCTAACGAGTTGACAGTTTTTGGTTCTAACGAGAGGGATGTTCGTTCGATAATCTCGTTCGAACGAGATCTCGTTAGATAGCCCAGTTCGTTCGAACGAAATCTCGTTCGAACAGCCTCGTTCGAACGAGACTTCTAACGAGCTGGCAGTTTAGGCCTTTTTGGCCTGTTTTGATTTTGGGAGTCCCGTGAACTTGTTCGATGATAGAGATAACATTCCTTTGATGGTGTATTGGTATACTTGGGACATTTGGGTTATAATGAGGAGTAAATTATACAAGTGTGGATCAAATCAAATAGACATTTGAGTCGAGACGTGAGTGCCTACTACGACGTGAGAATAAATTATGGCGCGTATAAATGTGGACCGGGATTATATAAGTTATATATATATTAAGTTGGTACGAGAATGTGATATGTACTACAATTAAATTACGGTGATTACTAAGATGCGTGTTTACTTAGTATTGGTATATGATTTGTGTGTATGACATACCTACCATACTTGCTATCACGGGAGGTTTGCGTTCGCTTAGGGCCCTCTAATCCTTGTGTTGCACGGATTTAGACTGGTTACCTAGATGAACATAGGTCAGAGAAAGACTTATTGGGATGTTAATAAGTCCGCTGATCGTGGGATCTTAGGTATGTGCGTGACCCATGTGATGTGACTGGGTTCGCCTCCATTATTTGTGATGTTGTTATCTGTGAACTATTCCTGAGAGATTCGGAATATGTGATCCTGATGTACGTGATGTACTGGGATGGATAGCAGAGTATGCGTGCACCGCAGCTTAGTTCTCGGGGTGCTTGTATTGTATATTTATGATGTGAATAATATACACTTAATTAATGGGAACCTTCATGTTAATGTTGTGAATATAATTACGGTATTGTTTCGAGAAAAACATAACGGGCTAACTGATAGTGAAATATATTGCATATTGAGCATCTGAGTTTACGTTAAACCCCTATTTAATTGAGATCGTTTTTATGTTAATGGGAACCGAGTAATAAGGGTAGAACCTATATCAGTCTAGCTAGATATGATGTCACTTAGCTAGTGGTTTGTGTCATTTTAGACGGGTACTTACGTTAGGAGTTCACAGTTAGACGAGAGGTGAGAATTTCATGTGAGTGCACGTCCTAACATGTACTTTGCATTTAATGTTTTAAATGTTTTTAAAGCACTTGCAGGTTTTTAAAATATCTCCACATTCGGGCTCTGACCCGTTTGCTTTCAAATCTATTTTTCTTGTAAAACCATTTTAGGTGCCCAGCCACAAGGACACCATGCATAGGATACTCATTCAGATGACGAGCTGTAGCTGTTTGTGGAAGTTACAGGGATTTTCTTGTAGACGCTTCTATCATTTGGATTCCATGTTCAGTATTCCTCAGTTTTAGGGTATGTTGCCCAGTTCCATTAGAGATACTTTTCCATTTCAGTTTTTCAGGCATTGGCATGTATTGATTCTGTATTCAGTATTTAGTTATTCATTTCAGTTGTGGAGTTTGTTGTGAGGAGTTTTCCTCCGGATTTATTTATATCGTGTGATGGTTATTCTATTACTTCGTTATGGTGAATGGTGATATTATTCTTGCATTAAATCTTTTACTGCATGTTAATCAGACTTTAATTAAAATTTGGCAACTTACTTTTTTAAATACTAGGTGGTTAGTAATAATAAAATGTTTTCGACAGTGATGCTATTAACTGAGCAAACTTGGCATTTTGGCTACCCGGTATTTAATTAGTCGGGGTGTCACAGGTAATTGGGAGCATCAGGTTCTAGTGTCCTTTAGGATCTGTACGGCTATTATGTTTTCGCTGAGTTATCTTTGATATAGAGACCTATATTTTAGGACTGTTGTACTTTTTTGTGTATGCTTCATTCTTCAGCTATTTTAAGTTTATAACTGCGAACTTATAAACTTTATTCTTATTTCAGATGCCTCCACTACGTGCACGACGAGTTCCCAGGGATGCAACGCACGAACCTCAGCCCGCTCCAGTTCAGGGCATGATGAACGCCGCTGAGGTTAAAGCTATAGTAGCCCAAGCGATAAATGCCGCAATTGCCGTAGTTCAGCAGGCACCACCTCAAGCGCCGGTTGCCACGCCAGTACAGGCAAATTCATTCCCGTCTGCTTGGGAACGTGTACGTGACACTTTTCAGAAAGCGCATCCGCCACAGTTTGCAGGTAGCTCAGATGTGGTAGTCTCGAGATAGTGGAGGAAGGATATGCAGAGGCACTTGAGGATGTATGAGTGCACGGATGTTCAGAAGTAGGTGCTAGCTACTTTCAAGCTAGTTGGATCTGCACTGCAGTGGTGGGAGTCTATTACCACCGTGGAGGAGAGGGATACTCTCACTATTCAGGACTTTTGGGTGCGGTTCGACCGCAAGTACTTTCCGTCAGCTGTTCACACGGAAATGAGGAGGAAATTGATGAGTCTGAAGCAGGAGGGTAAGACCGTAGCCGAGTATGAGGCCGAGTTCACGAATCTATTGAATATCGTTTCGGATGAGATACCGATAGAAAAGAAGAAGATTGAGAAATTCACCGACGGGTTGACATGGAGGATCCGTCAACATCTGTTAGGGAACCTTTCGTTGGCCACTTATTCTGATGTGATTAATGCTGCTTTGCTACACTGTCTGGATCACCGCTTTCATATGACTGAGGGCAAGAGATCGGGAGAGTCTAGCCATCAGGGCAGGAGTGGAGGACATGGTGCTAGTGGGGCACAATCTGTTCAGGGGAAGAGACAGGGTGAGCAGGGTTCCCAGCAGGGGGATCAGAAGAGGTTAAGATCAGGGAACTACAGGAACGGACAAGGAGGTTTTCGTCAGGGCCATCAGGGTCCAAACGGCCATCAGGGCCAATAGGGTCAGAATGGGCAGCAGTTTCAGTAGGGCCAGCAGGGCCAAGGGACGAACGGTAACGGCCACCAGGGCCGAGGACAGCAGGGGCAGAGAGGAGGGAACTTCCCAGGGAAGTGTTTTGTTTGTGGCAAGACTGTCCATAAACGACAGGATTGTCCTGATAGGGGCAGGGCCCCACAGCAGCAGTAGCAGGGTGCTCGCCAGGAGCCGCAGAGGCCTATGTTTCCCGCCGCTCTCCCCGCACCGCCGCAGATGGCAGCATTGCCACCCATTCCAGCAGTCCCAGTTCAGCAGGGGCAGCTACAGTATGGACGTGTCTATAACGTCCACCAGGCAGCAGTTCCACAGGCACCGCCTGCGATTGAGGGTACGTTTCCTATCCATGGCACTATGGGTCGGGTATTGTTTGATACGGGGGCTACACATTGTTTTATAGCTACACATTTCGCGAAGGCTTTAGGGTTGTTAGCCACAGCGGAGAGCACAGTGACGTGTGTCGACTCACCATTGGGGAATGGGTCACTTATATTCTTTATATGCCAGGGAGTGGGGGTAGAGATTGGTGGTTTGGTATTACCTGCAGACATGTTGGTATTAGATATGCATGTTCACGATGTGATTATCGGTATGGATTGGCTCGTAGCTTATAGGTCCATGATTGATTGCTTCAGCGGGAGCATTATTTTTGCCATTCCGGGGCAAGAGATGTTTGTAGTGGCGATGCCTCGCCCAGAGGGAGGTTCGACCGCTCATCTGTATTACATAGAGGAGGATACCTCTAAGGAGGTTGTGATTCCTTTAGATTCGATTCCAGTTGTCAGGGAGTATTCTGATGTGTTTTAGGAGATACCAGGCCTACCCCCCTGTCGAGAGATAGACTTTGCTATAGATTTACTACCAGGTACGAGACCTATAGCACGTTCACCGTACCGTATGGCTCCAGCTGAGATGAGGGAGTTACGGGATCATATTGAACAATTGTTGGGTCAGGGGTTTATACGGAGGAGTACTTCACCGTGGGGTGCCCCTGTGTTGTTCATAAAGAAGAGATATGGTTCACTGAGATTGTGTGTGGACCATCGAGAGTTGAATAAGGTCACAATACGGAATAAGTATCCGCTACCTCGAATCGATGACTTATTTGACCAGTTAAGAGGAGCTTCTTTCTTCTTGAAGATTGATTTGAGATCGGGATACCATCAGTTGCGTATCAGGGAGGAGGATGTCTCGAAGACTGCGTTCTTGTCGAGATATGGTTCTTACGAGTTTCGGGTTATGCCTTTTGGTTTGACCAATGCTCCAGCAGTGTTTATGGACTTGATGAACAGAGTGTTCAGGGATTTCCTAGATCAGTTTGTCATTGTCTTCATCGATGATATTTTGGTTTACTCCCAGACAGAGGAGGAGCACGCCGAGCATTTGAGGCAAGTTTTGCAGACGCTGCATCAGAACGAGCTGTATGCAAAGTTTGAAAAGTGCGGGTTTTGGCTGAAGGAGGTCCAGTTTTTGGGACACATTATTTCCGACCAGGGGATATCTATTGATCCGGGGAAGGTATCCGCGGTGAGGGAGTGGGGACAGCCCATGTCACCGACTGAGATTCGTAGTTTCTTGGGCCTAGCAGGATACTACAGGAGGTTCATTCGGGGATTTTCGAAGATAGCGGGTCCTTTGACACATCTGACTCGTAAGGGTGTGCCATTCATCTGGAGTGATGCCTGTCAGTTGGCATTTGATGAGTTAAAGGACAAATTGACCTCAACACCTGTGTTAGCATTGCCGAGACCGGGAGTTGAGTATTTGGTTTACACCGATGCGTCTTTGCAAGGACTTGGAGGTGTATTGCAGCAGGAGAGACAAGCCATAGGTTATGCTTCCCGTAAGCTTAAGCCTCATGAGAAGAATTACCCCACTCATGATTTGGAGTTGGCGGCGGTGGTATTTGCCCTACGGATTTGGAGGCACTATCTTTTGGGGGAGAAGTTCCAATTGTTCACGGACCACAAGTCCCTACATTATCTGTTCACGCAGAAGGAGTTGAATATACGGCAGCGTAGGTGGCTTGAGTTTGTGAAAGACTACCAGTTCGATATCCAGTATCACCCGGGTAAGGCTAACGTGGTGGCAAACGCATTGAGCCGTAGGCCAGCAGATGAAGTGGCAGAGGTGTGGAAGGCCAAGTGGAAGGAATTGGGACACTAGGATGTAGTGGCCCGATCTTTCATGTTTGTGATGACTGTTACACCGCAGATTGTCACGAAGGTAGTACGGGCACAGGCTAATGACTCGTTCTGTCAGGAGCAGATAGTTCGATTACTAGCAGAGGGAGCCGAGTCCTATACCGTTAGCTCAGACGGGGGATTACGCTTCAATGGGAGATTGGTGGTTCCGAAAGGGGAGGAATTACAACACGATGTGATGGCAGAGTCGCACGGCTCACGGTTAGTGGTACATCCCGAAGGGGACAAAATGTACCAAGACATGAGACGCCAGTATTGGTGGAGCGGTATGAAGAGAGATATCTCTGAGTTTGTTTCGAAATGCACCACTTGTCAGCTTGTAAAAGTGGATCATCAGAGACCGGCAGGACTGCTACAGCCGTCGGAGGTCCCGGTGTGGATATGGCAGACCATATCCATGGACTTTATCACGGGGTTGCCTACGTCGCAGAGGGGTCACGACTCCGTTTGGGTAATTGTGGACAGATTGTCCAAAGTCGCTCACTTTTTACCCGTAAGGACTGACTACACTACGGGACAGTATGCCTAGCTCTTCATTTCAGAGATTGTGAGACTTCACGGTGTGCCCCTAAATATCGTGTCTGACAGAGACAAGATATTTGTTTCGCGGTTTTGGGAGAGTTTCCAGGAGGCCATGGGCACGGAATTACGGTTGAGTACGGCTTATCATCCGCAGACCGATGGGCAGACCGAGCATACAAATCAGATGTTGGAGGACATGCTACGCATGTGCATTATTGACTTTGGGGGTGGATGGGAGCAGTACCTTCCACTGGTAGAGTTTGCTTACAACAACTCCTATCAGTTCACTATTGGCATGGCTCCATTTGACGCATTGTACGGTAGACCTTGTCATTCCCCAGTATGTTGGTTGGAGGTGGGGGACAACAAACTACTTGGGCCGGAAGTGATTCAAGATACTTCGGCGAGGATAGAAATGATTCGAAGTCGCATTCGGGTAGCTCAGGACAGGCAGAAGAGCTATGCTCATGCGAAGAGGTTCTTCAGAGAGTTCCAAGTAGGGGACCAGGTTTTGCTCAGAGTATCTCCTATGAAGGGGATTATGCGTTTCGATAAGAAAGGGAAGTTGGCACCGAGATATGTGGGACCATTTCCTATTATTGAGCGGATTGGACCGGTTGCGTATAGGCTTGGATTACCGGAGCATTTGCATCGGATTCACGATGTATTTCATATTTCCTCGCTAAGGAAATATCTTAGAGACAATTTGGCTCATTCTCATATTGCTTTGGAGGACATCGATCTCCAACCTGATAGCTCCTACGAGGAGGGGTCGATTGCTATTTTGGATCGAAGTGAGCGGAAACTACGGTCAAAGATAGTCCCGTTAGTGCGTGTTCAGTGGCGACATCATAATGTCGAGGAGTCCACATGGGAGTGTGAGGATGAGATGCGTGAACGTTATCCAGATTTGTTCTTACCAGGTACTTTCTAGTTCCGAATTTCGGGACGAAATTCTGTTATTAGGGGGGAAGTATGTAATACCCCGTATTTTTGGCAATATTTATTTTTGGGATTAATTAATTAAATGAGAATTAATTGGGAATTAATTCGGATAAAATACTAGCGAGATGTGAGTTGGTATTTGACTATATTGAGTATATATGATGATTTATGAATATTGAATTATGAGATTGTCGTGAGATTGATATACGGCAATTTGGACATTTTATTGGGACGCGAGTGACAGTCGCGTCAGGTTATAATTATTTTGATTATAAAGGTGAATTTAAATTCTATGAACCGTATGGTCATTTTGAGTGCGCCAACGCGTCCGGAAGGGTCGAGATAGTCCGAAAACACTAGCCGGGAGTTTAGTTTGGGTCCCGGGGTATTTTTAGGCCATACCGGCAACATAAAGGGTATTTTCGTAATTTCGTATTTTTGGGAATTTAAAGTGACGAAAATTAGGAGTCTTTATCTGATTGGTAATTGACCCGCTAAACCCACTAACCAACCCTTAATGACCCAATAAGCTATGGGGGTTATCAAATTAGGTTTCCAAAACTCTCCCAAAGAAAACCCTAGCCACCATTGGAGATAAGCTTGGAGAGAGAGAGATAGAAGGGAATTCTGCAGAAAGAGAGAGAGAACTTCAACAAATCGTCATCAAAATCAGAGATTGAATCAAGGCAAGTGGTTTAATTTACATTTTATGCAGTAAATATTTCTTCCATGTTAGAAATCTTAATAATCATTCTTGTTTGGGAGATAAAGGAAAACCCATGAAATTTGAGTTGTTAGTTTAATCTTGGATGTAGGTTTGCATGTAGAAACGTTATTGGAAGATTGAATTAAGAGAATTTACTAATTTATGTGTTATAAAAATGGATTAAATTCTGGGATTTGATGATGATAAATTCTAGGGTTTATGTTCTTGAGAAATTGGGGAAAAGAGTAGAGATTTGTGATTTGATGATGTTTAGGAAGAAGTAATCCTTTACAATACGTTAGTATGTAACTTTAACATGTTTAGGGACGATTAGAGACGTTAAACAATTGTTAAATTGAGGTTTGGATGAGATTTGAGGTGTATAGAAATTGAAAAAAACGAGATAGGATTTCTGGGCTTGAATCTGGTCACTCGTTAGAAGACCTACCCAGGTCGTTCGAACGAGCTCGTTCGAACGAGCTTCTAACGAGTTGACAGTTTGGGGTTCTAACGAGAGGGATGTTCGTTTGATAATCTCGTTCGAACGAGATCTCTTTAGATAGCCCAGTTCGTTCGAACGAATCTCGTTCGAACAGCCTCGTTCGAACGAGACTTCTAACGAGCTGGCAGTTTAGGCCTTTTTGGCCTGTTTTGATTTTGGGAGTCCCGTGAACTTGTTAGATGATAGAGATAACATTCCTTTGATGGTGTATTGGTATACTTGGGACATTTGGGTTATAATGAGGAGTAAATTATACAAGTGTGGATCAAATCAAATAGACATTTGAGTCAAGACGTGAGTGCCTACTACGACGTGAGAATAAATTATGGCGCGTATAAATGTGGACCGGGATTATATAAGTTATGTAAATATTAAGTTGGTACGAGAATGTGATATGTACTACAATTAAATTACGGTGATTACTAAGATGCATGTTTACTTAGTATTGGTATATGATTTGTGTGTATGACATACCTACCATACTTGCTATCACGGGAGGTTTGCGTTCGCTTAGGGCCCTCTAATCCTTGTGTTGCTCGGATTTAGACTGGTTACCTCGATGAACATAGGTCAGAGAAAGACTTATTGGGATGTTAGGTATGTGCGTGACCCATGTGATGTGACTGTGTTCGCCTCCATTATTTGTGATGTTGTCATCTGTGAACTATTCCTGAGAGATTCGGAATATATGATCCTTATGTATGTGATGTACCGGGATGGATAGCAGAGTATGTGTGCACCGCAGCTTAGTTCTCGGGGTGCTTGTATTGTATATTTATGATGTGAATAATATACACTTAATTAATGGGCACCTTCATGTTAATGTTGTGAATATAATTACGGTATTGTTTCGAGAAAAACATAACGGGCTAACTGATAGTGAAATATATTGCATATTGAGCATCTGAGTTTACATTAAACCCCTATTTAATTGAGATCGTTTTTATGTTCATGGGAACCGAGTAATAAGGGTAGAACCTATATCAGTCTAGCTAGATATGAGGTCACTTAGCTAGTGGTTTGTGTCATTTTAGATGGGTACTTACGTTAGGAGTGCACAGTTAGACGAGAGGTGAGAATTTCATGTGAGTGCACGTCCTAACATGTACTTTGCATTTAATGTTTTAAATTTTTTTAAAGCACTTGCAGATTTTTAAAATATCTCCACATTCGGGCTCTGACCCGTTTGCTTTCAAATCTATTTTTCTTGTAAAACCATTTTAGGTGCCCAGCCATAAGGACACCATGCATAGGATTCTCATTCAGATGACGAGCTGTAGATGTTTGTGGAAGTTACAGGGATTTGCTTGTAGACGCTTCTATCATTTGGATTCCATGTTCAATATTCCTCAGTTTTAGGGCATGTTGCCCAGTTCCATTAGAGATACTTTTCCATTTCAGTTTTTCAGGCTTTGGCATGTATTGATTCCGTATTCAGTATTTAGTTATTCATTTCAGTTGTGGAGTTTGTTGTGAGGAGTTTTCCTCCGAATTTATTTATATCGTGTGATGGTTATTCTATTACTTCGTTATGGTGAATGGTGATATTATTCTTGCATTAAATCTTTTACTGCATGTTAATCAGACTTTAATTAAAATTTGGCAACTTACTTTTTTAAATACTAGGTGGTTAGTAATAATAAAATGTTTTCGACAGTGATGCTATTAACTGAGCCAACTTGGCATTTTGGTTTAATTTTCTAAAGGAGTAGCTACCCGGTATTTAATTAGTCGGGGTGTCACAGGTAATTGGGGCTGTCAGACAGTTGGTGAGACACCTCTGTGATGATAGCCACCTAACACACAATGGTTAGGAAAAATGCTTGTTTTGGCATTTAATGTTTATGATGTGGAGGTAACTAGTGCATCAGGTATTTAATGTTTGTGACATAAAGTATGAGGTATGTATTTCACGGGCATTAATGACTGAGTGGCCTCGGGGGTGGTGGTGGGGGTGGGGGGGGGGGGGGGGGGGCTATTAAAGGATCCCAACCACCTCTGGGGAGAGGATGTTCTTTTTGAGAATTCAGATGTTATTACTAATGATAATAAACATCAGAGAGAGATTATTACAAACCAGAGCGTTTACTCACCCACCATTGTCATTATTACGAAGCTTTTAATACTCGACAGATATCTCTAAGGGTGTTTGGTGTGTTTGGGTGCCTGCCAAGGTATATCTAGCGTGCTTACTTCTCTTTTCCTCTAACTGAGTTACTTCTGAGTTCGTTATTATCCTCCGAGTCATACACGAGAGATTTGTGAGTTTAAACTGAGTTTATCCTCACTAAGTTGTGTTTGCGTGCCATGTAATTAATCATTAGTGTTTCTTGTTAACTTATCATTACCGTACTCAAAAGGGGTTACACCTCCATCTAATCTAAACTACCCTCTTATAGCAGTAACTCAATTTGAATCAAAATATTTCATAGCAGCAACAATTGAGGGTCAAATAGTGTTGAGATCCAGATGGTCAATTCAACTCAATTACAATCAAAGCACATTCTTACGACATGGTCATCGAATCGGATGTGGCTGAGACTGCTTTATTTTGTGCTCAATGTTCCAAGCTTGCACATCTTCAATGTCCTAAGTGTGTTAAATTAAAGCTCCACACATGACTACTTCAAATAATATTGCAGCTGTGATAAATCAGGTCGAACTTGTGATCAATCCCCGAGAACACTTCAGGAAAACTTGTCAAATTAGAGATGATACAAATAGCCATCTGGACTTTGACCAAGTCCCCACTAGGAACAACAGTTGGGGCCTGGTAGTTAACTCCACACTTAAATGCAGTTGGGCATGAGTCCACAAATTGAAACAACTGCATTCACATCCTTAGGACAACATCGCCGCGGTACATCAAATAGCAAACCATGTACTTCTCCTACGACGGAGGTTGCATTCGGACATTATTGACGACGACTTTTAGGCACTGTTGATTATATATGCTACTGAAAGTTGCTCATGGTATGCATTTTCTATAGAAATAACATGGGCATAGTAAAAGAACATGAAATGGATGCGAGTGTAAGGGACTAAGAATTTTTAGAATTCATTAACATCCATATTCAGAGCTCCATCAAACAGAATAGAAGTTGTCAATGAGGAAATAACCTAAGACATCAATATGTTGAGACTGTTATAGGTTTGGCGCTCAATGTATGGCGACCTACGGCTAATGTTATAAACAACCTCATTCTCGAGAAGAACTGCAACATCACTATTTTGTATTAAATATAAAACTCATTGTTGAATCAAGTTGAAACACCCGAGAAAAAAGAAACGCATTCATGCATTTATCAATGAATTAAACATAAGTACATAAGAATAACATTAGGAAAAAAGGATACAACAATTAATAAACATCGGTAATTAGCAGATAAAATGGTAATTAATGAAGTGTTAGCCAAACCTAATTAATGAAGTGTTATCCAAACCTATTAACACTTCCTATGAAAAATATCCATACGAATAAAAATGAGTATTAAAAAACCACTAAACCAACAAATATTACCTCAGGTATCTTTAATTGAAATTGGTGCAAACAAAATAATACCACCTCAAATATCTGAATACAGATATACTATATAGAAAATACATGTTTTATCTTAAATTTTAAATTGTCCCAAACCATAAATATAAAACAAACAGTGCCCAAATATATTGCAATGGAACAAAGAGACAAAATAAAGATGAATTTTGAATAGAGTACAAAAAACGAACCAAAATCATATAAGTTTTCAGTAAAGAATACCATACTTTTACATGAAGACAATAAAATCTAAATGAACCCTAGTAAATTCATACTTTGTACACAAACCCAAAATTGAAAGCAACTATAACCACAATAAAAAATAAAAAATATAAGTATACAAACTCTCTGGAAAGATGTCTACATAAATCTAAGACTTAAAAATTGCATTTCAATTTGTCCATTCTCAACACCTTGAGAAATATAAAACTTAATCATCTTCCTTCCAATATTTCCTAACAATAATATCCCAAGGGACCCTAATTTATTATAGATTAATGTTATGAAAAATAATCAACATAATATCCCAAAGAAAAATAATCAACATAATATCCCAAAGATCACCTTTTGTTACTACCTTTGTGTACACTAAAGAATTTCTTTTAAGTATTTAGTCAAATGTATAGAAATGTAATAGTCAAATGTATGAAATCATTAAAATTATATCACTAGATCTGTGTTATGCACCCTATAATGTGTAGTCACTATAGTATCTTTAAGAAACTAACTCTTATTGTCTTGCATCAATACTAAATATACATAAAATAAAAGAACTCAAAATCAAACTATATAATATGCTACTACTTATACATGTGACTTCACCACTTCTTATCCAAACTGAGGGTTGTGGTAATTGTATCCTGAAATGTTAAAATGTTAAAATGTTTCATATGTACCTTTTAGTAGTGGTAAACACTCACTACCCCATATGTAACTTTTAGTAGTGGTAAACACTACAACCCCACTCACACAAAAAAGATCTCAAATTCGATTGTCTATATAATAAATGATTTGCAAAAAAAATATACATTGATTGTTTGGAGGAGTACCTGATTGAACTGTGGTGTGGTGAATTTAAGAGTGAGATCTAAAAAAACATAAAACAATATTGAAGTTCCAAAACTGTAATTTAAGTTGTGCATTTGCACTAAAAAATAAAGCATCTAAAAAAGAGAGAGAAACCTCAAATCTGGTGGTGGCTCGTGGTTGTTTAGAAAGGAAATCCTTTTTTAACCCAAACATTTGAAGCCCTAAAACTGATTAAATCCTAATCCAAATACTATAAAACCAACAAACCTAAAAATAGAAATTTATTTATGAAGACACATAAATATAGGCCAAACCTCCTTCTCACTCATAATTAACCATGACATGATTCAACCAAAGAAAACCATACATTTTTTTAAATTCTCACAGAGAGATAACATATATGTTAGATCCTAAATAAATACACTAAACAAACTGAGGGTTGAAACCAAAAATAACTTATTTGAATCTCTTAAATAAAGAGACTTTCAGATGGAAAGGGAAGAGATAATACATTGATTGTCGTATAAATAAATCATCTGCAAAAACAAGGAAATAAAAATAATTTAGATGATTAAACCCGAATAAAATCAACAAAAACTAATAACTAACCTTAATTAAAATTAGAAACCTTATTTATATAAACAGAGTAAACCCAAAGTTTCAAACCATAATAAAACTCATCTTTCAATTTGTGTCAAAAAGCATGCAGAATAAAAGAATAAATCTTATTTAAATGAAGAGAAAGATTGTGTGAGTGTGTGAAGAGAGTAGTTGAGTTTGTGGAAGAGATCCATAATGGTGAGAATGTTTTGTGTAGGTATGTGTGCGTTCGAGAGTGTGTATTCAGATTAAAGTGTTGCACCTTCTTTGGGAAATGGATTGATGTATGGTTGAAGAATTGGTCGTGTGGGTACTTTGGAACTCTAAAAATCACTGAAATGGGGGCAAATTAGAATTTCAAAATTTGAATCGAAGTATAATATTTAATATCAGTCCTTGATTTTTAGTGGGTGATGTGGCTACATCTGAGTCATTATTATGCTTAGAGAACTCAAAATTCATCCTACTTTATTTTATACACACACACACACACACACACAAAGGCTAAGTTTAAATTGTAAAATGAAAATGACCATAACATTGTCTTAGACATTTAAGAACACAATGAATAATATTGGATAGAAAATTAATAATGTGACAAATGTATATTTAGACTAAATATTTATCAGAATGATATCAATCAATACCTACATAATGAATTTTTGGAAATAGATAACTAACAAAGTGTGTGTTATCTGGAATTAAAAAAGGCTAACATAATAAAAGAGAATCAAAACCTCACTCTTTTACCAAACTAAAAATCCATAAAATTTATTCACCAATTTGTGAGAAATTCTATGGAGTGCTATGATGAGGTAGTACAATAATTTTAAATAAGCCTTGATTTTTCTTTCATTCGTGTGTTAAATAAGTCTTCCTTTCTTTTAATGGATTTTGAGAAACTTCAAAGAAGACTTTGCAGAAGTAAACTAAATAATAGTATAGTTGAAGTTTATACAAAACTTATGAAAAGACATGACATGTATAGTTTTGCAAAACATAACCACAATGCGTTAAGTACAACAATTTAGAAGCGAAAAACTATTAATACGAGACTTAGAATCAAAAGGAAAAAAATACAAAATACTAAAATGAAATACAAGTCAAATCTCATAAACAAAGAATGTAAAGAAATCAAAACACATGTAAATTCAATTGAAAATTGAAAAAAAAAAGTCAATATGAAACTTATTTGATTTAGGCTTTTTGTCAAACATAGGACATGGAACTACACAATGGTAAAATTTAAAACCATTCAACTTATCCAAAGAACCCAAAAAAATCCCCCACTAACACAAATTTCAACATAAATTTAAAGAGACCATATATAAGAATAGAAATAATCATTCCAACTGGAAGAGAATATCCATTAAAAAGGAACCCTTATAAAGTTTTACACAACCCTTTTAGAGAAGATGTTATTTTCTCAAACATATACATGATACTTGATCTAAAATGTGAACCCACCATAAGACTTGCAAGCTTTTAGATAAACGTCATCTAGAT
Source organism: Sambucus nigra (assembly GCA_949130495.1). NCBI lineage: Eukaryota > Viridiplantae > Streptophyta > Magnoliopsida > Dipsacales > Adoxaceae > Sambucus > Sambucus nigra. The sequence continues at coordinate 35,108,038 of OX422212.1, forward strand.
TTTTTAGATTAGTTTCCATATTCAAGCTTTAAATATTAACAACCAGCTTGATAGTGTTTGGACGAACCTAAACAATTTATGAAACGGAAACCCTATTTGCACATTCCTCCTGGATAAAAAAAAACTCAGTTAAGTATCATTATTATTTTTTAATAGAAAATACAAAAACAAATCAATTTTACAAAGAAATTAGAAGAAAAAGGTAAAATAAAATAACTAAATCTACACGTACATCTAAAGGGATATCAAGGTTGAGGGACTATGGGTTTTGGTTTGCAAACATCTAAAACTACTCGATCTAAATGGGTTTCATACCCCTAAACCATTTCAAAATGGTCGAAAAACTGTAATCCATTAAAAATAACCCTAAAAGTCATAAAAGTGAAATGATTAGAAAAACAAAACTTAAAAAAAATGCATAAATGGATAAATACCAATGGTTATTATTCAGGAAATTATTCTTGTTTGATCGAAAATGGATGTGAGATAATTTTATGGGAGTCTGAAGAAATTAAATGGGTACATATGAGGGAAGACATTGCAATAGATTAAGTGTTGTACACAAATACTAACAAAAAAAAGGAAAAGATGGAAAATTAAAGGATTTAGTCATTAAGTATCTCGATTCTTCCCATCCTTTAAGCCTTCACCCATTCTTATCTCTGCCTATTCAATGCTCTTCAACACATGTTACTTTTCAATGCCCATCAATTAATTAATGTTTTTTGATAACTTGCTTTTTTGTGTGTCGTCGTTGTTGAAAGCCAAGTTAATTAAAACCTTAAAATTACCTACAAAATATAACAATCTCAAGTGTAGAGGTAAGTAAGGGTATCAATCCACATCAAGGGGGTAAAGCTAGAGACAAACTCAATTGTAATTCAATTTTATTTTCTTTTTGGGCTTTTTTTTTAGCTTTTAAAAATATTAAAACAATGAGGTGAGGTGAGGTGAAATAACACCAACTATATGGAAGATCAAATTACAAACTAAAAAATGACTAATAATGAAAAATAAAGTTTAACACCAAAATATGAGATAGATGAGGTAAATAAATGTGAGAACAATCAAGGAGTGGGATTACACCACAAATTTTAGCTATTCTAACTAATTAATTTAATTAATTGAATTCTCCCAAATTAATATCAAAATTACAAATCAACTCTCATTGCAAATGTAATTTTAATAGTAATATTTTAGAAAATTAAGTTTAACCCCCCACAACTCTAGAAAATAGATCTACACTACTTTTAATTAATCACCCGCTAAGATCGATCAATTAAAATTTATGTAAATCTTAGAAAATAAATTTAGAGTTGAAATTCAAGTAATAATACCCCACTTAAGAAACCCCTATCTCTAGTTCGAATCTAAAATGGGTATTATAACTTAGAATTTCGATTTTCTCTCGAAAATCATTTACCCTCTCTCGAGGCGTAAATTTAAGGGTATGGGATCAAAAATAACATTCAAAGGGAATTTTCAAGTAATCAAACTAATTAAACTAAAATAACATCAAATAAGGGTTTCCTCCCACCCCTTGAAAGGGAATTTAGCCTAACATAATACAAAGCATGATAATCAAATAATCAAAAGGCATTTAATATAAAAGAGAAAAGAGAAGAACAATCAAACCAATCTCTTAAATTTAATTGACTCCAGTCCTCCAATTTGAAGTATACAACCCTCTTAATTGAGCATCCAAGTAGTTTGCAATTATACCCACTCAATTAAATCTCATACAAAATTTCTCCTCACAAATCTCTAAAAAAAAATAAAACTAAAACTATTTACAAAATGGTGTTTATCCTATTTTTTTTTCTACACTAAACTATCTCTATCTCTCTATAATTCTCTTCCTTCTTCTTTAAATGGGGTCTTCCATCTTATATAGTAGGCACGAAGCATGGGGATAAAAATGAGAAGATAAGGGTGTATGGGATATGGAAGGTATTTGGGTGAGGGTATCTAGGGAATTATGTACACATGTGCATGGGTAAGAGGTGAGGTCATGTGGCAAGTGTGGTGGTGAGGATAAAATCAGATTTGGTTTGAGGGGTAAGGTGGGTATTGGGTAAAAATTAGTAGTTGCGGGGCATTTTGGGTAAAAGGTAATAAGTGAGATTATTTGGCACATGGCATTATGTCTTTGGCTTTTTGGCTTTGGTTGGTTTTTTGGCAGATACAAAATCGTGTGCATCTTTGAGATGGGAAATGGGTCTAGGGAAAGGGAGATGGTTTCAGTGGGTATTCGGGTTGAGGTTCGGATATTAGGCAGAAATGGGTTTGGAGTCATCAGGTGGGTCGAGCAGGTTGAGATGGGGGCAGGAGGTACGCAGCCGGGGTTGTTGGCCGGCAGCGATCGGGCTAGCCGAAGGAAGGCAGCGCCGGGGGTCGGGTTACAGGCTGGTGGACGATGGGTTGCTCCCGCAGGTTAACAACTGGGGATGAGGAGGTAGGTCGCCGGAGAGGTGATCAGATCGGAGAAGAGGTAATGGTATAACTCGATTTCAGATATGGGTATGAAGAGGGGCTGGTGGTGAAGTGATGAGTAAGATGGGGAATAAAAGGGTGTTGTGTATGTAATGGAAGTTTAGGAGAGATGAGAGAGAAAGGTGGGTGAAGAAGATGAAGTGGTGTTGGGTATGGTGTGTGTGGGTGTAGGTTAGTAGGATGTGGGTGGGGGTTTAATTAGGTGAAGGGGTGTGTATGGGATTTATGTGTGTGTTAGTGGGTTTAGGATAAGTGTGTGTGTATGGGATTTGTGTGTATGTGTGTGTGTTAGTTTGTGACCCTTTAAAAAAAATAACACAACTAAAAATAAATAGAACTAAAAAAACTAAAAATCGAAAAATAAAAATCCTACTCTAAAAATAAAGTCTCAAATAAAAAATGAAACTAAAAGGAAATAACAATAAAAAAATAAAATAAAAAAACTATTAAATTAGAAACTAAAATTCTAAAGAAGTAAAATCTAATAAAACTAAAAAATAAATTAAATCCTAAAAAAATCTAATCCTAATACAAAATAAAAACTAATAAAAATCAAAATAAAATAAAATTATACTAATAAACATAAAATAGAAAAATAGAAAACAAAGGCAAGAAAATACTAAATAAATAAAAAATAAATACTAAAAATAAAACGACTTAAACTAAAAATCTAAAAAATATTAAAAAGGGACAAACAAAACACACAGGGTTTGGGGCAGGTTTAGGCTATGTTTAGGCTCGAGTAAGGTTACAGGGGAGGGAATTTATCTCCATTCAACTTGCATTTAGCTTAGAATATAGCTTTTGGTACCGCAAACGAACATTTGACCTACAAGATAAACATTTAAGCACATAAGACCCATATTGCCGAGAATTAGCAACTAAAGTACGTCTATTCGGGGTAGAAAATGTACAGTTTTGGGTGCTTATCTCTACCTATTCAGTGCCCTTCAACACATGTTACTTTTCAATGCCCATCAATTAATTAATGTTTTTATTGAAAGTGTGAGTTCAATAATTATCACAATAAACAATCCTAGAAAATAAATACGAAAAGCAAGAAATACGTAATCAAACACAACCCAAGATATATGTGGTTCAGTAACTGGACTACGTCCATGGAGCAGTTACTGCTTTCTTATTAGTGACTCTCAAATAATCATAGTTCCATCATATTTGCCCCGGCTGAGGGTTTACATTTATAGTTGTGATTCTAAGTTATTTAATTGTACAAGTAACTTAACAATCTTTTAGATAGCTAACAGGTATCCCTGAATATCTCCCTAAGATTGTTGCTAACCAATTCGAGTCTATCTCCATGCATTTAAGCACATGTTAAATACACGGGTCTAAATTAAATATCTGAGTTGGGCTAGGAAGTCCACTATGCATGTTGGGCTGGTCGGATGTATTAGTGGTTTGAAGAACAAATAAGCCCCCACAATATCCCCTAGAATCTTTGGGTTGAAATGATGGGCCAATAAATTTTAAGCGGGTTCAAGGCCCAATGTCTAGAACTATTTTAAAATTAGTATGGCATTCTAGTAATAGTTATGAAATTTCCGAGGATACGCTCGTCCAAGTAGATATGTGAAGCACCAGGATTTTCATTGGGAATCTCCCTTTCATCATGAGTGCGAAGTTCAAACTAGGTTCAGTTGTATCAACCGTCATTTTTCCACTGTTTCTTCTTCATGAACTTGTTACTGAATCTTCTCCCTTTCCCTTTATATTTTCGAAGATTTCTCCCATCATTTTTACTTGTAAGTTCCTCTAACCCGCTTCCTTTACTTACCATATTTTTCAGTTTTCTTTGATCTTTGAAACCTTTTCTCCATGACCCTTTTCAATGGAAAAATTATTGCGAAGTTCATAGAATCATATGGTATTCCTGAGTGGGTAGAAAGTAACTATGTCCCTATGCTTAAGGACGTATGGGATATGGAAGATGGACACTGGATCCACACTATTCTTCTTATTCAGGAGGGTTTTAACATCCACCAAATGCCTTATTTTTTATTTTTTTAAAATTATTTTGAGGTTGTCCCTGCTCAGTGTCTATTAAACACTTGGAAAATAATGAACGGGGTACACAAAATTAATGAATTATATAATGCCAACCTGGGGCTCCCAGAAATTTGTTATTGCCATGTTTTGTCGCACACCACTGATGGTGTTATGCACCCGAAGACAAGGAAGGTCAAAAAAGTTTTGATCGTAAATCTACCTAACTCCTATAAATGGTATTAGGAATAAGATATCATTATTAAGAATTGGCAACATCCTCCCCTACTTGAGGCAGATAGGTACCGGGGTCCTTTGTTCCATGACTGGGGGGAGGATCATATAGGTCGCCACCTCTTTTCCTTCTATCAACTCGCTGAATTCCAGTATACTATTTCTTTTTCTATCTTTTGATTCGTATTTCTTCCTCTTTTATGTAGCTCATTCCACGAAATAATTTTTTTTATCCAAGAGCTAAAGGTTACTAATCTTATAATGGCCTAGAAGATTAGAGATAGGTTACGCGACGACGAACAGCCCCGTTCAGCAGCCTATCTTCTCGAATATACAAATTCCACTTCTACTTTTATTGCTGTTTCAGTAGATAAGATCCCAGTCTTAGATTTTTTGGACGAGGAATCCTCTGGTTCATTTGGACCAATTGAGATAGAAGAAGACGAGGAAGAAGAAGAAGAAGAAGAAGAAGAAGAAGAATACATTGGTCCTCTAAATAGGATATTATTGAACTCAAATAATGAAGACCAGTTCTTGTTGTCCAACAGGGTCAAGTCCCTAAAAAAATTGAGGGGGATGCCCTTAAAACTAGTGGTTCCAGATTGGGAACGAATGAGAAGGAGAATAAGGCAGAGAAGAAGAAGAGAGGAGGACGAAGCAGGAGATAAAGAGGTAGGAGGAGACGAAGAAGAAAAGGACCTTCAAGGCCTCAACTAAGTCCTCCTTTTTCCTTTCTATTATTTCCCATGGGGCCAATATTACCAATGACCCATCTTTTTCCCCTGGCTTACTAAAGGGGGCAGTGCTTGCGACTGATCGTGAGCACTCATCACAGTTGGGATCATATCAGCTTGCACTTAAATCTACATAGACACTTACCTTAGTAAGTACTCTCTCTTCTACTAGCCATTTCACTTAGTTTAACTTTTATGCACAAATTATTCTTTCTCCTTATTTTTAGTTTATGAAAGACTTTACCACACTTTTGGATGGTCGTGTCGACTATTCCAACAAACACTAGGAGCTGAGTGAAGCCTTGAAGAAGTTGTAAAAGGACTTAGCTGATGCTCGGGCTATCTTCGAGCAAGAGAGGTAAAAGACGACAAAGGCTTTGGCTGTGCTTAGGGCATCCAATAGCCTTGTAATTATGGAGAAAGAGAATCTCGTCGTGAAGAACCTTTATCAAGATAAAAGGTCCAGAATTACGGGGTGATGTCCTTAGCATTGATGAGAGAAGCTATGCAGATGATTGGAATGCATCCAACGTCGGTGCCCAGCTCCAAATCGCTTATGCTAAAGAACTCTACTTCAAAAAGGGCTAGAACCAATCCTTAGGGGAGACATAAGTCCCACCGGAGTCTAATTTGTATAAGCTTCATCTCCTAGCTCATTCTCCCATTACTATAGAGGAGCTTCATGATGGCCAACTTGCAAACTATGTTAAAAAATAGCGAAATCAAGTGAAAGAAGATACCGAGAAAGGGAAAGATCCAGAGCACTGTGAGCAGGTGAAGGAGTGAAGTTTTGTTGTATTAGGGCCTTTCCTTTATTTTTCTCACGTGTTATAATTTTTTCATTTCTTTGGTCATACTAGCTCTTGCCTCCCTTCTGAATTAATGAAAAAAACTTTCCTCTTTACTGAGATTTTACTTTTCGTTTTGTTGATGTTCTCTACATTTGTTATTTATTTTATTTCTTATAGCTTATCATTGTGGAGGACTATACATATCCTTAACCAAATCTTGGGAAGTTTCTAGACATAGGTATGAATATGCAAGCTTGTCGAGCCTTTTTAAAGGTCTATAAAAAGATGAAGGCATGAACAAAAGTGTACAAGGACCACTCCGAGATTGTTGCCAAGCTGAGGGATGACCTCCAGGTCATGGAAGAACTTGGTTCCTCCATATATGAGGAAATAAATGGTCTGAAGGCCAATCTTATAGCAAGCATGGATGTGGTCCAGCTCGGCAAACTGATTCAAGATGAGAATGATGCCTTAAAGAATGAAGTTACTGATCTAAAGAAAGATTTTCTGTGAACAGACTACGATGAGGTTTGGAAGGACGCTCATGTGAGGTTATAAGAAGCCCGAGATATTTTATATAAACATGGGTTGTTGAATGCCCTTAAAGTACTGAAGGGCCTAAGAGAGTCCCAATTGCGGTGCACAATCAGGTGGACTGTCCATCCTACTGCCAATCTCCTTTTGCGATGGACGAGAAGTGGGTTCCCTTAGATGTTATCCCCTAGCAGCTACTCAGTGACTTTAAGGTGGATCGAGATATTGAGGAAAGGTTTTCCCCCAATCTAGATGACGATCGAAGAATACAAATAGTAGACTTTTTGGCTCCCCACATATGAATAGTTTATGTATTTGTACTCTTCGGGATTCTGCCAAATGAATAAAGTTTGTTTATTAACTATAATGTATTTTGGGCGATTGCTGACTAAATAGAATTAATAATTATTTATGTATATTCTGGGCACTTTTCGACTTGGAAGAGTTGATATCTACTAGTCATTTAGGGTTTTCTCTAACTAAATGAGTTAATAACAACAATTAATTATTTTGGACTTCTGCTAACTAAATAAACTAATATAACATGCATTGATCACTTTTACGTTTTGCTAACAAAATGAATAGTTCGTGATTGATTAAGCATTCTTCCAGTACAATATGCTATGGCATGCATCATTCTCTCTCCCAAAGAATTGACCCAAAGAACTAACTTGAGAACCGACCCGCAAACTTGAACCGTCAACCATAACCATTAATTAACCCTCGAACTAGAACCATTAACGAGAACCACAAACCATAATCGCAAACTTGAACTTCAAACCAGAATCGAAAATCAGAACCATGAACCAAAACCGTGAACTAACTCAAACCAAATCGAGAACTGATGGTTCAGTTCGATTCTGATGGGTGTCAGTTCTGGTTCTAGTTCCAAAACCACAAAAATGACCAACTCTGGTTTTGGGTCTATTTCCATAGTGGAATTAAACCAAAGCGACCCACGTGCACCACTACCCCTTAGGAATTTTCAATTAAACTGTTGGGTATTAGATTCGTTCCTAGACTCAGGATTCTTTAATTTGGTTAACAGATTATGATCGTTTGAGAGTTGGGTTGTTTAGTTTGTTTAAACACTTTAATTTTTTTTTAACACACTTAGTTTGTTTAGGTTGATTAAATTTGTTTAATTCGTTATAACTAAATTAATTCTCAACCTTAGGATTAAAAATATTTTAATCTCAGCCCTTTATATTATGATTCTAGATTATTTTTCTCTCTCCGATATATACCTGTTATAATCAATACTAGAGGGATGAATAGTTCAACCACATAAATAGTGAGAAACAACGAGGGTTAGATATTCTCCAGAGAGAAAAATATAGAAAACTAAAAAGTAATATTCAGAGAGAGAGAGAGAGTATTGTTTTTAACATATTATGTTGATTTCATCTTCATCTTCATCTCATTTTAGTTTTTGTTTTAAATTCTCAATGCTCTTACGCATCATCTGATATTTTAGAGATTGAAATATTGTGTTATTGCAGAGATAATTTTGTGTTCTTTAATGTTTAAATATTTTTCTACCAAAACAAAATTCTCTTACCTAGTTGAGATATGAATTTTATTGAATATTTTTATATCTAAATATTCTAATTTTTGTATTAAATTTTATATATTATTAAAATCATAATTTTTGTAGATCTTGCATATTTGTTGAATATTTTTATAAACATGTTTTCTTTTGATAAAATATCTAAAAAGAATTTTTAAGAATTTTGTTTCAACCATTTTCTCATAAAATTCAATTTTATAATTTTGAGAAATTAAGAACACGTGTTAGAGTCATTCGTTTATGTCTACATGAGTAGTGTTATACTTCATATAGAAAGAAATTTTTAGAATTATATTGATGATATTATTATTGTTTCTTGAATATATTGCATGTTGTCGATTTATGCTTATAATGATAATTTATATAATGTTGCTAGTAGAAATATTTTGTTAAGACAAATGCATGTTTAAATTTTCTTTTCAAGATTTTCTTGAAAATATTTTTGGGAAAGAAAAATGTTTAAATTGATTCTTTTTAATTTGTGCTTTAATGACTATACTTCTTGAAATCCATGTGAATCAATTGTGAAACTAATGATTGAAATTTTGTTTTTTAAGTTTTTTACAAAACTTCTGTGCTTGATATTTGCATTGTGATCATGTTTATGTATCTATTAGATAATATTCTTTTCTTACAAATTTGTTAGTTTTGTTCTATTTGTATTGGATGTGAGTTCTTGCTTGGTTTGCACATTAGAACATTTTCACTATACATATTGCACTGGATTAAGACCATTTTTATTCTGAGCTACGTGGGTAAGGCTGAGTATGAGGAGTGAGGACAAATCAAGAAGGAAGTCTACATCAAAGAAGCTTTCTAATTATGCAATGCCATCGATTCATGATTATCATATTTAGATTTTTTTGTAGGTTATCAACCTATGCTTCCTTGGTATTTGTAACTCATACATTTGATTTTATTTCTTGGTAGTGTTTCTGTTTTACTCCGTAGAGAGAGTCGAGGATGTTTTTTCAAGGTTTGGGGTTTTACCACATTAAAACATCATGCATGTTATTCTTCTTTGAATCATCTCCTTCTATGTATGATTTGATATTAAATTTTTTGTATGATTTCACTACTTTATTTTACATCAATTCATCATATATGATATATTTAATTATAAGGTAATACAAATTGGATTGTTATTAATTTGACTTTAGAATAAATAAGATTTAATTTATTTTAATTTTCGGATGTATTAAAATCTAATTAGGTCAAATAATAAACCTTTCTTGATTTGATTATATATATTCTATTAGAAAAACTTGCATGAAATCAGAGAAAGCTTTATTTGCACGGGTCGCATCACATTTTTTTAAGCAATGCCTCCACAAATTGGAATAATGCAACTCCCCCCCTCCCACTGGAGTGTTTGCATGAATAACAACCTCAGAATCGATACCTATTATGCCCGATGTAAAAATGAATCCAGAATTATCAAAGGATTATAAAACTCCCATATCTAAAAACACTTTCACATAACTACCATATACATAAAACATACCCTCTATAGAGAGTGGCTGTGCTAGCAAGTCCTACTGGTAGATGTTGAACACACGTCCCTGATAAAGTAGAGGGGGTCCTTGTCCCTGATCTCTATGAGTAGGTAATGCTGGGTACCAAGATACAAGTATGAGTGCATTAAACTAAGGTAGGGAAAAAAGTGTTTGTTGACGTCCTAGCAGAAACAGTGTCAGGCCGGCTGGAAGCCCTTTAGGGAATATCCTAAATTAGTACCCCAACTCTCGATATGCATAACATATGACTCCATTTTGGACACAGAGCCTACCAAACCGACACGGTGCTTGGCCTATTGGCCCTATCCTCTCTGGCTTCGTTGGCCCTTAGTCGGATACTGGAATTGACCCTAGCTTTGGTGGCCCTAACCCTGTCCACTCTATTAGTGGTGGTTATCACCTCTAAATATCTTGGGGGACTCCCCTTGAGCTGGAGATGTAAGTAGCTGGCTCATGCCTACATGCTTATGGTAAGACTACCTACCTTCTACAACTTCATCAATTGGCTGACTCCTGATCTATCCCTCATGTGTTCCTTCTCTCTCTCCCCCCTCTCTCTCTCTCTTAAGAACTCATGGTGATAATCATAATGTAGCAAAGATAAATCTACCATCTGGAGGTATGTGGTAAATGTCGTATTTCCCATCAACACGTGCTTATTCTTCCAATTCAGACCTCTCACAAACCAGTCTATCTTTAAATCTTTAGATCTCTGCACATATGGGGTAAAGTGTATAAGACGAGTGAACTCTCTCTCATACTCACCAATAGTAAAATGGTTCTATTAGTTTCCTCTATTTTGAAGATGGGAAGTATTGTCCCCAAACTTGATCTGAAATTACGATAGAGTAATTTCAGACCTTTCCTCTAGGGGGTAACAGTATCCCACAAATTTAGGTCATCTCCCACCGACCTAAAGCTTATCAACATTTGTTGTTGGACATTTGTATACTCAAAAAACCTCAAGTGTCACTCAATATCATGCCTTCATTAAAGCCCCATTATGGGATCACAGGACCCCAAAAACTTTATAGGGCATCCTTTACCAAAGGTAGTTCAAGCACACTCCTATGTAGAGGTAATCTATCTGGGAGCATGTAAAAGTGCACCCATGGGAGGATATGAATACTATTGGAGGGTTGTAATCGTCACTGCAAGGTCATAGGATACATTACCTGTGGTGCGATAAGTAGTGTCTATTGTGGTAGCCGAGGTGCTTTGACCTCAGACTTAGAATTCCATGTAAATCTCTATTGAACCTCACGTGTACGAGGGTTCACCATGTGAAAGATCAAAATGTGTTAATAAATTAAGAAATACTGAGTTCAATTACTAATTACAAGGATTTAAAGAATCAAATAATGCAAATTTGGAAGTAGAGATGAATGTACTCATGACCCCTAGGACATGGATCGCTCTAATACCATATGTGACACTTCCTAATATTTCAAAACATATTAATCAATTATATATTAAAAAATAGCGGAGTCTAAATAAATGAGTACCATTCAAAGCATGCAGGAAAAGAAATAAACTGAAAATAAAACTGAATATCCGTAATGAAAGATATCCTAGACTCTAATACCGTCCACATTAATCAAATATACATGCCAACACAACTACTATAGACTATAAAAAATATTCAAATACGAATGTATATCTCTATCCAGTATAACAAAAAATAAAAGAAATAATAAATCTAGAATGCAGTCCATTGACACCTACATCCGAGGGTATATCTGCAACAAATGATGAATGACAGTAACACTATCGAACAAGGCTATGGAACGAGTAGTCTCGATCCTGATGTGTTAATTCACAACATTAACAACAAGTTAATAAAAATATAACGGATGTTGTAATAAGTCATAACTACGCATCTGCCTTTAGTTTTTTAACATCTTCTAAAATTATCCCACTATGTAAGCTTAATATATTGCGCATCAGAGATCCTAAATCCCAAGTGAATCAAAGGTTAAGTTTTATTATACACATGTGAAAATAACCATTGAAATTAAGGATAACACCATGTTAAGCATATTCAAGTGTTATAAAGAGAGTAATATAGTTTAAGAGTTTAAGGATCAAACAACTAAGTCAAGTAACAAAGGACTAGCTCTAATGCTTTCGGGCGTCATTCACACGTTCTTAGTCTTAGTTCATCCTGAACCTATGAACTCATTAACGTAAGGGATAAATCACCCCTTATATCTAAGGCTATATGAAAGAAATCTCCCCATAATCGATCTCAGACACAGGTATCTAGACCTGTGTGAAGGGGTAAAATATGACTAAGGTATCTCTTCTACCCATCGACATACCGTAGCAGTCCATGTCATATGTGTGCCACGAGTTCTCCTGCATGGTGTGCATCATATAAACAATAATACAATTTATAACCATCTTCACAATGTAATTTGATTTCCGATCTAAATTTTTCCATTTTAATTTTATTTAAAAGGAATAAAGGAATCCATGCATTACATTATAATTAATTCATCCAATTCATACAATAAATAAGATAATATGCATCAATTTAGGTCAAGGTTCATCCCGAGACAATTATAAATACCAATTCTCAAATAAAAAATTAAGAGAAAATACGAAATAAATAAAGGCACCGGTCGACCATAGGGGTAAATTCGGTCCACCCCCGTGCTTCAGTTTTTGAAGTTTTCCCCTTACGATGTTTATCTTTGCCAACATAACAAAATCCAATTCAATCCTCCATTAATGCCTATAGAACTTTCATATATAATCCATTTAACATATACACGATGTATCAATATATAAAACATGTTTGGAACTAAATTATATCATTAAAATCCTAATAAACGTTCAAGAACCCAATTAAAACCTATTTTCTCTCTCAAGAACCCAAACATTTCAATTCTCGACCAATTAATTTTAGTTCTATGCATATTATTCAACACATCCTATGGATTTGAATGGATTATAATGACAAATCAAAACCTATTCAAAATATAATCAAAACACAATAATTATTAGGAAGGTTCAATAAAAATGATGTTAAATAAATTCCAATTAACTTCTAATTGTGTTGATCATGAAATTACTTGATTTAATCAGACCTTAGTTACTTACTAAGGGTTTTGATTCAAATAATATGCATAATTTATAAAAAAAATTCAATTACATAAGAATTGAAATTAGACTTGCATCCAATTGTGTAAAATAATGGCTCAGATCTTTAAAATATTCTCTCTTCCTTTTATCCTTCTTCTCTCTAAGATCTTAGGTCCCCAATTTGTGTTATGTGTTAAAACATGCCTTCTAATGGTTGAATACTAACTATTTAAAACCTACTTAAGCTTGGGCCTAATTTAGGGTCTTAAGTAACTAATCCCAAAATGCCTCATTTTAAATATTCTTAACCCTTATAATCTATAATCCTCATAACCAATAAGTGAATATATCGCATATCCTATTTCTAACCAATTAATCATGTTTTCTTGAATAATAACAAAAATATTTCATAATGTTTTTATTGGCTCTTGATTCTAAAATTTATTTATATAAAAATAAGTAAGTTGGGACATTACATGTCACTTAAGCACACATAATATCCTAATTATTATCTAGGGAATATTTGGTGTATTATATCCCCCCCCCCCCCCCATTCAAAACCTTTTTCCTATAAGTTTCAAATATATTTAGAGAAAATAACTATGGAAACCTTACTCACATGCCCTCCTCAAGCTACTAGGTGGACTCTTTATCACTATGATGTCGCCACTGAATTCTTGCTAGGGAAATGACCTTAGATCATAGGGTCGACTCTCTACGATTGTAATATCCTATCCCATATTTTAATTAAAATTATATGTGAATTGTAAATGAAGAGTAGTTAAGTATAATTATGGAAGAATTTTGTTAAGATTGGAGAAAAATAAAAAAAATAAGAGAAAGAGTCATTCGAAGAAAAAGGGGCAGTCGTTCGAATGAGAATGTGAAGATCGCGAGATGGGTCGCCAGATACATGGCTTCTAACACCGCCGCGTAATCCATAGATTGAATGACATAGGCTAAGTCGTTCAAATGACATATTGGTAAAGATATTTAATCTCAGTTGCCCTTGTGCGCTGTCACAACTTGTCAATGTTGGATCTTTGAGTTATCGAGCTAAGATTAACCCAGAAGGGGAAAATGGATATTTGGAGTCTTAGGGAGGTTTTATAAGGGCTTTTTTGGTGTATTTGGGTTATTTATGTTGGGAGAAATGGAGGAAGGAGAGAGAGAGAGAGAGAGAGAGAGAGAGAGAGAGAGAGAGAGAGGTGGGTGGTCTTCCACCTCCACCCCCCCCCCCCCCCCCACCAAACCACAATTTTAGATGATATCTCACCATGGTCAATCCTAAAACACTCATTTCCACCATTGATAAAGAAGAGATATGAATTTTGGAAGTTACATTTGGGGGATTTTGGACAAGATGAAAGTGGGTTTTAATGGGGTCAAAGCCGATCTTTCTTGGAAGCTTGTAAGAACATTTTGTAGCTTTTAGGGGATGCATTTGGTAACTCGTTGAGGCCACCTTTGTAGGTGGGGGTTGCTCCTCCTACACCAACACTTTCACCACCATTTGATCCATTAGAGTTGGAAAAAACTTTACTCTTATTGTAAGATGTTATTTTGCATTTGTAGTCTTGTAGTTAAACTATTTGAGTAGGGTGTATTTAATTAAATGGTGTAAATAGTGTGTAGAAGACAATAAATATTTTTATAGAATAAAAATGTTGGAAAAGTATTATCTTGTTTAAAATAAAGAAGAAATAAACATTTTATGAAAATGGTGTATTTTCTACACATATTGATGAAAACTTTTATGAAATAACTCTTTTGAAGATAATGACATATTTTGGTAAACATTGATGAAGTAATGTTCTTGAAAAAATGATGATTTTATGAAAATAGATATTTGTTGATTTTGAAGAAATAAAATGTCTTTCATGTCTTGAAAATGTAATATTTGTAAATGTTATGAAATTCTAGAATGGAAATTGTGTTTAAACCATGTAGTAGGATTTTGGGTTTAAAATACATCTTCTCATGTAAATAAACTTGTAGTATTTTGGCAGTAAATGTATAAGCATGTTTAAAGAAGATTTTGTTGGGTTTAAACATGAAATAAGAAAAGTTAGAATTCTAGTCTTCGAAGTGTGTAAAATTGGGACTAAAAGAAATTATGAACATGAGATTATAAGATTATGCATGTTGACAAAAATAAATGTGTGTTTGAAAAAGTGTTGATACAAGTATTCATTAAGTGTTAATTGGTAAACATGGAAAAGTTAGTGTGTAACTTTGTAATGTTGTAAAGGATTAACACTTATAGAATTAAAAAGGGATTAAATGTGTAAAAGTGTTTTCAATTAAGAAAGATATTACTCCAAGTGCAAAAAGGTGTTAAAGTGTCAAAACACTCAAGAAGTTGGTATGAATAACTTAATAGTGTCTTTGGGAAAATCAACACTTGTGAAATTGAGTAAAGGGGATTTTGGAAACAAATGGGTAAAATGATAATTTTACTTAAAGTGGAACATTTTTAAGACATAAAAATGTTCGAATAGGTGTTACACAAAGTGTTCCAAAACGAATACGATTTTTGGAAAAAAATCAAGGTTAAAGTGTACAGGACATGAAATGGAAAATTTTAAAAGTGTAACACAAGATGGGGCGGTAATGTTCCGGGTTTTGTCTTCGACCGGGTAAAACGGAAAAGTGGAATAATGTGGACATTTATAAAATATTAAAACACATAAAGGGAACTAAGATGACACGAGGATAAAGCAAGAAGGTCCCGGAGCCCTTGGGTAAGAAACCCTACAACACTGGCCAGAGAATATGGTGAGAATAGATAGCGGTGTGAAGCCTGTAGAAGTATGCGGTATTGGAAGCTTTGGAGAAACAATAAAGGAAATATGGAACATATCAAGACATGGGTTCTGTGGTAAAATTTTCTAATGCAACCTAACTTTAATGAACATAATAAGTGTTTCGATAATAGTGAAATAGACAAGTGAATGAGTAAATTTATTAATGTCCATAAAGGAAGTAAAAAGGGTAAAGTAAGTGGGAAAATGGACGATTAAACAACCAAGTGGTTAAACCCATAATTTGCATAAGTATGTAATGAAAACTCTTTTCAAATGACAAATACGAATTTTCTAACACGGTGGATGCCTGAGTTGAAAGGGTGAGTTTCAACGAAATACTAAAGCGCATTGAAATAGATAAAATGGTGATTTATGTAAAGGTATGTGTTTGGATAAATCAATTATAGTTGTTTTCATGTGTTGAATCGGGTGTGTTAAATGAAGTGAGAAATGTTAAGAATGAGTTAAGGAAGTCTTTTACAAGATTAAGGTAAATTAATTTGAACAAGTAAGGTTTTCGGAAGTAAAACGATTAATGCTTTGTAATATGTATTTTCAAAGGTATATATATATATATATATATATATATATATATATCAAGGTTCTAAAAAAAGGGTCGTGTTCAAGGTGTGGAGGCCAAGCCTTAAGCCTTAGAAGCCTAGGTGGGTCTTAGGCTTAAAAGGCATGAAAAGGCGTTTAGTCCCTTTTTAATATATTTTTACATTTTTAAGTATGACAATGCTACTAAAAAAAATACTAAAATGGTACATACCTTGAAATATGTCTGAATATATGCAAACAAAAATACTTTTTTTAAAATACTAAGAAAAAAAAAAAAAAAAAAAACAAAAAAAGAAGAAAAAACGCGTGATTTTTTGGACGAGTGGTAGAGAGGTTGGGGATACCATTTGTATTTTGATTGTTTTGAATGAGATATTTATCCGATTTTTTAAAAGAATATTTAAAAGGAAATATCGTTTCACTAAAGTGTTTTTGTTTTAAGAAAAGTGTGCCATAAGCCTTTCACCAAGAATAAGGTGTAGAAGGCTTAAGGAGAGGCGTTTCCCCCAATCCTCAAGCCTAGGCACGCCTTTTGTAACATATATATATATATATATATATATATATATATATATATATATATATATATATTTTCGCATGCATGTGTTTGTAGCTTGTGAGTATCTTTTTTTCCATTCATTTCTATACTGATTCTGTATAATCGCACGAGGTATAAGCTCACACGCTCGCTTTATTACGGTAGGTTGGGCGGAGTTTCATATTCTGAGGGCGTTATATAGGAAAGTATACTTCATTATTTTACGTTAGTAACTCTATTTACTTGGACTTCGGGGCTCCCCATGGGTCCCTCATATAGTTTATTTTGAAAATGGAATTGCATGTTAAACAAGTGGAATGTTAACTAAAATAAAACTGGAGTAGAAACATTATGTAGGTTGTTCCATTACACTGCACATGTAATGCTCGGGTCGGACTTGGTTAACTCACGGGTAACCCATAAATCTGGGCCGGTGCATTACAAAAGGTATTAGAGATCTAGGTTCAAGGTTCCTTTCGGGAGTGATGTACTGAGGTTGGTATAGGATCTTTTAATGTCGATGTGGTTTGGGCTGGTCATGCTAGCTGGATTATGGTTAAATTCGTGTCGTCGACGGTAAGGTCAAAGAGGTTAGCGCAACAAGTGAGTTAGTGCTAAGTGGCACACAATTATGTTGATAGTTATTAATCGCTTTTGTGTTTCTGATTAGAATTTTAGTCCATGCAAGCCTATAGTGGTAACACCATTTTTCTTAGTTTGAGGTGCTTGTGTTGAATTTTAATGGCATAGAATCATTTGAGATGTCGAGATAATGGAATGACACCCAATGGGTGAGTGGCACGAGTTGAATATAGTCAACAATAGAGATTGATGGTTAGGGTGTCTCGACTAGACACTAATGATTGGTGATTAAAAGATATATATATATATAACCCTTAGGCACGGCACTTATGGGCAATTGGCGCACGTGATGTAATTAGGTAAATTCGATCATTGGGGTGATATCGCAATTGATGGTCATTCGGAGAACATATAAAGTTATGTAGAATGATAGTGACAATGCCGTAAACCCTTGTGTGAGATGTGGTGTGAAATTACTTTGGTGATGAGAGTAGCCTTAATAGTGGCAATAGTGAGTGGTGTTCGTTGTGACCTAGTGGTAAAGGTTGTGTATCTCATGTATGGAGACTAAATAGCATAGTGGGATTAATAAGTAATGATTTTTTGGTGAGAACATATTAATTCCTTTGGTCGAGAACTTAGGTTGGGCGTATCATGATTATAATGGGACATTGAGGAATAGAATCTTATGCGACATTTCTGGTACGGACCTTGGTAATTATAGGAAATACCCAACGTCCGTATCCTAACAACATTTATATAGTCATGTTAACTCGTAGGTTGGCACTTGATATGATATTAGCACAGTAAGGAAATTTTGGTTGCCATAGTTGAGCGGTCATTGAGAATTGGGTGAGGCAAACCTTGAGGTTTATAGGTTGCAGGCGACGTCCTGTATCATGCCATGACCCGTAGTAGCATTAATTAATATTTTTATGTGACTTGTAGTCACAACCATTTGGAAGAAAGGTAAGATTAGTATCTAAGTGTTGAAACTCATTTTATTTATCGAGGTAACTGTTAGGTGCGAGGAAGTCCTAGTGTGTGAGTAGTTCATAGGCATGTTGAGGTGCCCATAGGACAAATTGTGTGTATTATCATGAAAGATAAATATTGAATGTTGTGATGTCTTGATATGTTTGAGGATTAAGGTGTACTATGGCTAGAAGTTCATAGACTAGTGTCTTTGTGAGCACCAAGTAGTATCGATGTGGGTATTGAAAGGTTTGTAGAGTGAACCTATGATGATAAAAGTATTGGCGATGAAACCTTGTCAATTTTTAGAACTTTACATGAAATATGTTTGGTGTTCTTAGGAGAGAAATTAAGTCTGGTAAAAAGAGGAAGTATCATTCTGGTAATGATTGAGTTGAGGGTCGGATGATGATCCCAGATTGTTGGTTGTGTAGTATGCGTGACGAGTATGGCCTTCCAATTACCACATATGGGTGGTGCAATCCCTAAGGTTGGATAATAGTATTGTCGTTATAGGAATGATGCTCGAATGTCATGTAATGACTCTTATAGGCATGGTGATAACAGATTTTAGGGTACACTAAGAGATGTAATCGAGTATTAGAGTGATGACGCCAAGTGGAGGCTTGAAAATGAAAGTGAAGGTGGAGAAGCATCGAAACATGATTATTATGTCGGGATGTAGACTATATATTATATGTTAACCTTGGTAAAGGAAGGTTTAGTTCTTATCACATCTTTACAGGTTTGTAGGAGTTAGATGAAATAGCCCGGTGTGGTACTTACTACCCTTAGAATGCCGACAGTGGCAGGTGTAGTCATCCTGAAATTTATGTGTGGATAGAAACCTAGGGTAAGTTGGTTGGCAATTTTGTGTTGTCAATAAAGATCATAATTAGGTGATGAGTGTCTCGCTTGAACTAAATATTATCTATGGAAATTTGGGACTTCAGTCATGATATGATAAAGCAAATAATAACCTAGGTATAATAGGTTAGTGACATCATCGCCAGTGATTGGACAAGATAACTGACTAGAGCATGAGAAGTCTGCTAATCAAAATGATTCTTTTACACCAAGGAGGTGAAAGGTAGGGACTTTCTCCCAAGAAGGGAAGTTAGGCATTGACTTACTGAAGGACTAGCAATTTGCAAATTATCTTCATATTGTGAGAATGAATGGTTGTAATTCCATTGATAACGGCTAATGATCCAGACCAGGGTATATGGCCAGAAGTGGTACTCAGAGAGAGTTTTGAGAATGAGTGGAATGACTTCAAGTATACGGTGTAAGTTCACTTCCACAAGTTAGAATCGGATGCCTATGGGAAAAATTTCTTAGGACAATTGTTTGTTCCTTCTAACTCTCTTATATTCCTATTGATTTTGGTAATCAGTATTATCACCAAGGTGGTGATTTTGATTGGTGCCATGTCTTGGTACGTCGTGGTTGGGACCGAGAGTGCGTGGTGGATGGGGTTTGGTCAATGCATCTCGGTAACTAAGGGCATCCATCTGGGGTATCCTTGTTATTGTATAAACTTTTACATACAGGTGGATACGCTTTCGCCCACACGGTTTACTCGTAGTAGCGATCTTGCTTAGAACTAGTGGACTTTTAATTGGCTATCTTGGTAGTCAGTAGCTCAGGGTGTGAAGAGTGGGATGATGTTTTGAGGATACAGTATAGTGTTGGAAATGAATGAAAACTTAGCATACGATGTTGCCTTACCACGGTGAGTGGATTAGAGTGAGACTTTAGTGAGTACTCAAGGATGAAACACCTAAGGTAGTGTTAGGCTCATCAGAGTGATGCAGAGGAAGATGTAAACCAGACCTGCAATGATGATTTGATGGGATTATTCCTCTTTGGAAATGGGAGACGAGCCTAGTATGGTTCTCGATAAGCTCATATTAGTTGTGTTGTTAGGATAACATGAGAATTTGTGGAACATAGAAAGTATGGTCCTAATTGATTTTTTTTGTGATATATACTACGATTAGTTATATTATGTTTTGTTTTCGGTGAGCGTTGACCTATAGAAAAAGTTTTCCCATAAAGGCCCTGGTATTCCTTAGGTACTAACATAGGTAGTGCTAGGAATGGTTTGGACTTGGTCATAAGGTGAGTAGAGACTCGGGGTCTATTATGTATTGCCATTGTCAGGGAAATGATGAGCATTAGGTAATGTCGCATGTTAAGTACATGGTGACCTTAATGTTAAGGGCTTAGGAAGTTTGTCTTAAATGATTTATGGGACTTATAATGGGAGTTAGTGGACCCCTTAAGCTTGAGGATTGATGCATTGAGAATTTTGGGGGAGGAAATTCCCTAACGAGGAAAGTTTGTAATATCATGTCCCAAATTTTATTTTAAATTATATGTGGATTACAAATGAAGAGTAATATGGAAGAATTGTGGATAAGATTGGAGAAAAATATAAAGAATAAGAGAAAAGGGTTGTTCAAATGACAAGGGCCTGTCGTTCGAATGAAAGTGTGAAGGTCGCGAGATGGGTTACAAGATGCATGCTTCTAACGATGTTCTACTGACTTACAGTAGTAGGTCGCACGAAGGGTCATGCGATACATAGTTTGAATGACATAGGTTATGTCATTTGAACGATATGTTTCCCTTGTGCGCTGTCACAACTTAGAATATTGGATCTTTAAGCTATTGATCTTAGATTAACCTAGAAGGGGAAAAATAGGTACTTGGAGTCTTAGGGAGTTTTTATAATGATTTTTTGGTGTATTTGGGTTATTTGTGTTAGGAGAAATGGAAGAGAGGGAGAGAGAGAGAGAGTTGGGTGGTCTTCCACCTCCATCCACCACTCCACCACCATTTTAGATGATATCTCACCATGTTCAAGCCTACAACACCCATTTCCACCATTGAGAAACAAGAGCTATGAATTTTGGAAGTTATATTTGGGGGATTTTGGAGAAGATGAAAGTGGGTTTTAATGGGGTTGAAGTGGGTCTTGCTTGGAATCTTCGAAGAAGAACATTTTGGAGCTTTTAGGGGTTGCATTTGGTAACCCCTTGAGGCCATCTTTGGAGGTGGGAGTTTCTCCTCCTACACCAACACTTCCACCACCATATGATCCATTAGAGGTAGGAAAAACCTTACTCTAAGTGTAAGATGTTATTTTACATTTGTAGTCTTGTAGTTAGAATATTTGAGTTGGGAGTATTTAGTTAAATGGTGTAAATAGTTTATGGAAGATAATAAACATTATTATAGAATAATAATATTGGAAAATTCTTATCTTATTGAAACTAAAGAAGAAATAAACATTTCAAGGTTTTAAAATAGTAAAAGTTGATGTTTTTTGAAGATGGGGTATTTTTTAGACATAATGATGAAAACATTTTATGAAATAAAATGTTTGAAGATAATGACATATTTTGGTAAATATTGATGAAATGATTTTCTTTCAGAAATGATTATTTCATGAAAAATAGACATTTGTTGAGTTTGAAGAAATTAAATGTCTTTCATGTCTTGAGAATGCAATTTTTGCAAATTTTATGAAATTCTAGAATAAAAATTATGTTTAAACCATTTAGTAGGATTTTTGGATTTGATATCCATCTTCTCATGTATATAAACTTGTTGAATTTTGGGACTAAATGTAAAAAACAAGTTTAAAGAAGATTTTGTTAGGTTTAAACATGAAATAAGATAAGTTAAATTTTTTGTCTTCAAAGTGTGTGAAATTGTGACTAAAAGATATGATGAACATGAGATTATAAGATTACACATGTTGATAAATGATGAGCTAAATAAGTGATGATGAGCTCAAACTGTAATAACCATGGCAGCCATAGAGATGTATGCGTATAGGTGTGTAGAAGGAGATGAGTATAAGAGGAATAAGACAATGATGTATAGTGGTTCATCCGATTAGGCCTACATCCACTGTGAGTGTGTGATCCACTAAGTATGGGCACTAATGGCCTTGAATACAATGCATATAAGCTCCCTCTCTCTCTCTACTGTGTGTACAAGCAGAGTTTTATCTAGGGTTACAATTTATCGATCCATTGTAGGGTTGTAGGTGACAAGTATATATAGGTCTTGGGGGGTGTAGTGTACCCCCCAAGTATGCATGGTGCATGTAAATGATGATCTATTCAATCCCCTGTTGACACCTGTAGATGCTACCTGTGACTAATGATGACATAATATTTCCTCACGTGGGGGGAGTTATTGTTATAACGGTCTTCCACGTGCCATGTGAGCCTCACGCGCACTGTTCCACGCATCTCCCAAACCACGCGCTGTGATGATATCACCCTCGACCTATGATATGAGGCCGAGGGCAAAGTTCCCTCTGGCCGTGAATCTGGCCTAATTTAGGCCTCATATAGTTTTACCCTCGGAAGGGTGATCTGAGCCTGATGGAGGGTCGGCCACTCGGAGGGTCGTCTGAGCCTGATGAAGGGTCAGCCCCTTGAAGGGTCGTCCGGTCCTGGTGAGGGGTCGACCCCTTTCAGGGTCGTCCGGGCCTGATGAAGGGTCGTCTGAGCCTGATGGAGGGTCGGCCCCTTGGAGGGTCGTCTGGGCCTGGTGAGGGGTCGGCCCCTTGAAGGGTCGTTTGGGCCTGGTGAGGGGCGCCCTCGGCCTGGCCGAGGGTATACATGGGCATATCAATAAAAAATAAATATGTGTTTGGAAAAGTGTTGATAACAATATTCATTAACTGTTAATGGTAAAACATGGAAAAGTTAGTGTGTAACTAAATAATGTTGTAAAGGATTAACACTTATGGAATTAAAAAGATTTTAAAGGTGTAAAAATGTTTTCAATTAAGAAAGATATTACTCCAAGTGCAAAAAGTGTTAAAATGTCAAAACACTTAAGAAATTAGTATGAATAACTTAATAGTGTCTTTGGGAAAATTAACACTTGTGAAAATGGAGTAAATTGGATTTTGGAAACAAATGGGTAAAATGGTAATTTTACTTAAAGTGAAACATTTTTAAGAAATAGAAATATTCAAATAGGTGTTACAGAAAGTGGTCCAAAATGAATACAATTTTTGGAAAAAAAATAAAGGTTAAAGTGTAAAGGACATGAAATCGTAAATTTTCAAAGCGTAGCACAAGATGGGATGGTAAAGTCTCGGATTTTAACTTCGATCGGGTAAAATGGAAAAGTGAAATAATGTGGACATTTGTAAAATATTAAAACACATAAACGGAACTCAGATGACACGGGAATAAATTAATAAGGGCCCGGATCCCTTGGGTGAAAAGCCTTACAACACTGGCCAGAGAATATGGTGCTCATAGCCGGCGATGTGAAGCCTCTGGAACTATGTGGCATTGGAAGATTTCGAGAAAAAACAAAGGAAATATGGAACATGTCAAGACATGGATTATGTGGTAAAATGTGTTAATACAACCTAACTTGAATGAATGCAATGAGTGTTCAGATAATAGTGAAATGGACAAGTAAATGTGTAAATCTATTAGTGTCCATAAAGGAAGTAAAAAGGGTAAAGTAAGTGTGTAAATGAGTGATTAAGCAACCATGTGGTTAAACCCAGAATTTGCATAAGTATGTATTGAAAAAGGTTTTCAAATTACAAATAAGTATTTTCAAACACGGTGGATGCGTGTGTTGAAAGTGTGAGTTTTAACGAGAACACTAGCGTATTGAAATACATAAAATGGTGATTCTCGCAAAGGAATGTGTTTGGATAAAGTAAATGTAGTGGTTTTCAATTATTGAATTGGGTGTGTTAAATGAAGTGAGAAATGTTAAGAATGATTAAATAAAGTCTTTTATAAGATTAATGTAAATTAATTTAGACAAGTAAGGTTTTCGGAAGTAAAACGATTAATGCTTTGGAATATGTATTTTCAAAGGTATATATATATATATATATTTGCATGCATGTGGTTGTAGAGTGTGAGTATCTTTACTGTCGTTCATTTTTATACTGCTTCTTTATAATCCCACTAGGCATAGGCTCACACCTTCGCTTTATTACAACAAGTTGGGTGCAGTTTCATATTTTGAGGGCCTTATACAGGTAAGTATACTATATTTATTTTACATTAGTATCTCTATTTATTTGGACTTCGGGGGTTCTCCCCATGAGTACCCCACATAGTTTATTTTGAAACTCGAATAACATGTTAAACAAGTGAAATGTTAACTAAAATAAAACTGGAATAGCAACATTTTTTAGGTTGTTCCATTACACTTCACACGTGACGCTCGGGTCAGACCGGGTTGACTCATGGGTAAACCACAATCCAAGTTCGGGTGTTACAATGATCATGGATACGCTGGATCTCTCATAGTAACTTGAATCCTGTTGTAACTCAATACGATCTAGATCTATGTGCCGATGCTCTTCCTCTTGCTTCAATTATTTCCTCGACATGGATACATGAAAATTTTCGTGTAGCCTATGATGGCGATTGGGTAGTGTTAGATGATATGCTACTTAGACCACTCTCTCAATAATCAAGAAGGGGATTATGTATTAGGGAGACAACTTCCCCTTCATTCATAATCTAACCACCCTTTCATTGGGTATACTCTCAACAATACTTGATCTCCCACTAGAAAATCCAATTTTCTTACACTCTTATTCAAATAACTGTTCTGAAGATCTAGTCCATCTTCATTCTAGCCCGAATAAGCGCCACCTTCTTTGTAGTGTCCTTGATAAGGTATGTTGCGAACATCTGATGTTCCTCTAATCCTACTCAATAACGAAGAGAATGGAATGGTTGTTCATATAATGCCTCGTATGGTTCAATCTCGATAATTTTCTAGTGGCTTTTGTTTTAGGTGAATTCAATAAGTTGTAAATATACATACTAATTACTCTTGAGGTGTAATATCAATTCTATGAGAATATCCTCTAACACCTGATTCTCCATTTCCATCTGTCTATATAACAGGGGTGAAAATACGTTCTCAAACTCAACTAAACTCCTAATGCCAAATGGAATTCTTTCCAAAAATGGGAGATAAAAGTGCTACCCCTATCTGACACATTGTCTATTGGCAACCTATGTAGTCTTACTATCTCGATTATTAATAACTTTGCATATTTCTCTATGGAGTAATTATTCCTAATGGGTAGGAAATGTTCCACTTTTGTGAATCTATTCATGATAACCCAAAAAGAATTATGAACATGCTGCGATATAAAATCCATTGAGATGATTTTTTACTTTTATTGATGGATCTTTAAAGGTTGTAACTCTTTTTCTGGTCGTTGGTTCTCCACCTTCATTAATTGATAAGTAGCACACCTGGACACATAGTCATCAAAATATCTCTTTATTCTAGCCCACCAATACAATCTCTTCATATCTTGATACATCGTGTCTCGTCTAGGATGCACCGTGTATCGTGATTAATGAGCCTCGGCTAACATTGCTATAAGAAATTTTAGATCCTTAGGAACTATGATCCGTACCTAGATCTGTAACCCCATCTGATCTAATTAATAAGGATGGAACTTTGCCCGTTTGTAGATCTCTTAGCCATCCTTGACAAAAAGGATCCATCAACTGGGCCTGAACTACCCGTGCAATAATGATTGGGAACACTACCATAAAAGCATTTTTTAAGTCCATCTCTCCCAGAATACTCCATATTTCATCCCATATATCCGAAAAATCCTATGCTTATTCCTCCCATAAAGCTATGAGGGTAACCAATGTCTTATAACTTAGAGTGTCTGCCACTACATTTGCTTTTCCACGGTGGTATTAAATTGTAACGTGATAACTTTTACGGACTCCAACCATTATGTCTGCCTCATATTCAAATCCCTCTATGTTAGCAAGTATTGGAGACTTTTGTTATTGATGATGAATGAAAAATTTTCTCTCAACAAATAATACTTTCATATTTAGAAGGCAAATACCAAATCATGCATTAGGTATTTTCTTTCATGTGTTTTTAATTTTCTAGAGGCGTAAACTATAGGCTTATATTATTGCATTAAAACTCTTCCCAAACCTTGAATTAAAGCATCCGTAAATATCGTATACTCAATCCCTTTTTAGGAAATGCAAGAATCGAAGCGGTGGTGATCCTATCCTTGAGCTTCTTAAATACTCGCTGATAATTGGCATCCGAAACAAATGATATCTATTTTGGGGTTAGGTTGGTCAATGGACCCGGAATTCTCAAAAAGTCCTGAATAATCGAAGATAATAGTCCTCCATGCCAAAAAAGATCCTATAAACTCTATCAATATCGTGTACTTTCCCCATTACATTAGTCCAGATACTTTTATAGAATCATTGGAAATCTCAACCTCTAACACGATATGCCCCAGAAAATACACTTTCTTAAGCCATAAACATCAATTACAGAAATTTGAATATAATGTTTTCTCCCTCAATGTCTCCACCACCAATCTCAAATGATGAGTATGATCCTCATCCGAGCTTGAGTATATCAATATATCATTAATAAATACAATGACGAACTAATCCAGATAGTGGTGAAATAAGCAATTCATAAGATCCATAAAGATGAAAGTAGCATTGGTCAGTACAAATGACATGACCCAAAACATGTAAGACCTATAACGAGTTAGGAAATGTGGCCCTGACATATCCCCCTCCCTATCCTAACCTGGTGATAACCCGTGTGCAAATCGATCTTTGAAAATAATGATTTTCCCCTTAATAGGTCAAATAAGTCATCAATGCAGGGTAATGGATAGTTATTCCATATCGTGAATTTATTTAACTTTTGATAATCAACACATAACCGAAGTGTACGATATTTCTTATTCATAAAAAAATATTGAAACTCCCAACAAGTATGTACTCCTCCTAATGAATAATAAACTTAGAAGTTGTTGTATATACTCCCATAACTTTTGCATTTTGATGGGAGTCACACGATAAGGTTCTCTGGAAATGGGTCGGGTTCCTCGGGCCAGTTAGATACAAAATCTATCTCTTTCGTGCGTGGTAACCCCAATACCTCCTCAAATACTTCTAAAAACTCTTGGACCACTAGGATAGAATCTAGGGTGGCCACAACCTCCTGAGATGTAGTCACGTCAATATAGCATAAATGGGGACTACACTCCCTCTCAACTTTAGGCATGGAAATAAGGATCATCATATGCCTTGGAATGGTGAACATAATCACTGTCTCTCTCTAATAAATATGGGAATGGTAATCTTGAAACCAATTCATCCTTATATATAATGTCGTTAGTACCCATATCTAATAACTACAGGTAACATAGATGGTGGATTTCTACAGCAACACCTCTAAAAATTGGTCTAACATAACTCCCCCACATACCAGAGTATTTACATTTGTAATAACCTCAGAGTCGATATCTATCACGCCCGATGTAACAACAAATCCAGAATTAACAATGTAGTATCAAGATCTCATATCAAAAGCACTTGGGCATAACTACCGTAAACATAAAACATATCATATATTGTGTGTGGATAACTGTTAAGTTCTATTGGTAGATGATAAACAAACGTCCCTGATGAAACGGTGGGGGGGGGGGGGGGTCCTAAGGCTTGTTATCAATAATGGGGAAATGATGAGGACTGAGGTGTTGTTAGGAAGGCATGAAATTGAGGTCGTACAAAAAGTGCTAGCGGACATGCTTACTGAAATAGTGTTGGGCTGTCCTGAAGACCCTTAGGGAATATCCTAAATGAGTGGCCTAGATCCCCACAAGCACAACATACCCCCAAAAAAGTACAACATACCGCATCAAAAGTATTCCCACATTGTTGACCATACTACTTCTGCTTTCGACCATAACGCCTGCCAAATTGATGATGTGCTTGTACCTACTGGACCTGTCCTCTCTTGCTTAGTTGTTCCTAATACTTCTGACTCGGATACCTAAATTTACCATGGCTTGGGTGGCCCTGACCCTATCCACCTTATCGTCGATGGTCATCACCTATGAATCTCTTAGGGGGATTATCCCCTCTGTTGGTGAACTACGTAGCTGGCCAGAGCCTATATATGCTTGGGAAGACTCCCCGCCCTATGACACCTTCAGCCCATGGACGACTCCTGATCTCTCCCTCTTAGTTTCCTTTCATATCTCTATAAATGGCTTGTGGTGATAGCCATAATGTAGTAAAACGACATCTACAATCTGTAGGTATGTAGTAAATGTCAGATGTCTTTACTTCTATGGCATAGTGTATAAAACCTGTTTAAATCCTCAAATCTCTCCACTTCTATGGAACAGTTCATAAGACGAGTGAATTCTTGCTCGTACTCAGTAATAGTCCTACCCTCCTTCTGGAGTTTATCAAACGGTGCTCTTAATTTCCTCTTGTATAAAGATAGGAAGTTTTGATGTCCAAATATGGAGACAACAAATAATAGATAAACCAATAAAATAATGAATGAGAGTGGAGAATCAAGATGAGAGACAAAGAGAATATGCCATATTTTATGTGGTTCGTCCCATAAAGGAAAGCTACATCCACGGTGTTGCCAAGATTTAATTGTACTATTGTCAAGATTACAATTAGGGTTTCTATTATGGCTAAATCATTGGGAGGATTCCAGAGTCCCCTCACTCAATCGAATTGGTTCTCTATTTATAGGTTGTTTATGTAGACTCTTAAGAGGACATATGGATTGCCCTTATAAGTCAGCCGATGACACCTAAATATACACGTTTGTCAACGTAGCAAACTAGTATGCCTTAGATCATGGGTCAAAGTCATTGATAGGTGCATGGGTAACTAATTTGTAACAGTCACATTCTCCTCAACTTCACGTGATTGATGTGGGGTGTTACGGGAGTAGGAACCTACATGTGCATATAGTGTGAACGACTTTATCCACACAGATGGGATAGATGTCAAGTAGGTGGGACGAGAAGATCATCACTGAGATGACCTCATTTTAGGAGTGGAGACGAACACATTATTAAGCTTCTTGGAGTTTAATTGGGATCTTATTTAACTTGGTTATTATACGGTTATAACAAAAATCCCCTAAGACCTCTTGCATGAACTCTGTAATTTGATGTAGGGTGATTGGATGAGGTGTTACATGTTGCTTGTATCAAGGTGTTAGTGGTCATCTCTCTTTAGGTCATCCTGGGTCGAGCATATTGCCTTTGGGTTTGTAAAAATTTTGAGGACACGTGTCCAGTAGCCAAAACGTCTTCTTTGTAATGATGGTGATAGGACATGAAAACAAATGCTCTGTACTGTCATTCCGTTTCTACAGTTTTTTTGACATTTAGTCTGTCGCGTCTTTTCACTCTCTTTTTGAAAGTAAAAATTCATGCCACAAGTCACATTCTTCATCACTTTGATATCTTCATATAACTAAAGAGATAGAGGGAGAGAGAGATATACAAAATAATTTCCCTGGGCAGTTTTGAAAGATCGTTTGTTTGCTGCCAAATATATTTTTGTGGTTTCCTCCCTGTCTTTCATTTGGTGTATTGTGTTTAATTGATTTTATCAGGTACGTCTTTCCTTGTTTTTTCTAGGGTTTTTCGGTTCTTCAATTTATTGGATGGTGATTTTCTATTGTTTGGAGACTGTAACGTTATACGGCCATTGAGTTGGTTGGCCTAGGTTTAGTAGATAATGTTAGAAGTCTTTATGAGTTTCCCCCCCCCCCCACGTCCAACGAATTTATAATTTTATTCATGAACTCGAGTTAGAACGCCCCGATATCACTGAGAGGATATTCACATGCCCTTTGCAGGTGGTTAGATCGGAGGACAAGCCTGGTCACCCCCATTACACACCCAGGACTCTCTCTAGTTTTGTCTCTCCTGCTGATCCTGGTGTTCCTTTCGTTCACTCCCTTATATTAAACACTCCTTCTACCATCCCTATTGTACCCCCTCCGATTGTGCAAATACTGTATCCATGGACCTTATTAATTTTGATTCTCTTTTTTAGGAGGACGCTATTAATAGGGCTGAGGACATTAGGCTTGAGAGTGTTGGTCCATATTTGTCTATATCCCGTGTTGATGGGTCTCATAATGAGGCTTCAGATGAAGAGGACGAGGGATCTTCTGGATTCTCTGACTCCTATAATCCCGCTGAGACCGATTCTCGATGGTATCAATGCACAATCACTGAGGAGGAGCTTGATGCGTTAAGAGAAAATTTTTCCCTTCCTATAGCCATTCAGACTAGACTGCCCAATGTTTCAAAAAGGTGTTATTCAGTGAGGGATGGAAACGAGATTTGCCTCCCCTTTTGGGCTCTCCAAGTGGGGATGAGGCTGCCTCCCCATTATACCATTCGTTATATATTGAGAGGTTATGGTGTGACTTTGACCTAACTACTCCCAATGCCTATAGACCATGTTAGGATCCATGATGTTCTGGAATTTTAAAATAGGCTTTGATTTGACGGGGGACATATTTAGATATGTTCATGGTTTAAAAGATAACGCTAAAGCCCCCGAGTATTTTTATTTTTCTTATCAGAAGTCTCGATATAAGATGGTTACCGTAGTCCAAACTAGAAATCATAGCTGGAAAGGACAAATGCATTTATTAAAGGAGATTGGGAATTTAGGTCCCATGAGAGGGATAGGTCATGTAGGGTCCCAAGGGAGTTGAATGGACCCAGCAACATAGGTAAAAAAATTTCCTACCATTTGATTTCTCCTTTTTAGTCATCTTATTATTCTAATATTTCTATTTTGCTTGCTCATTTCAGTGAAATGAGCCCCCAGGCCTATCAGGTCTTTGAGCAACCTTATTGATACGTATTGCGAGAAGAAACCTCCGAAGTTCAAAGAGTTATTTTCTGTTGAGAAATTTATACCTGTCGGGTATCATAACGGTGGTGGTCTTGCTTCGGTAGAGTTTAAGGTTACCTTGGAAGGGTGTGTGCTGCAAGAGATCCATTTTGACACAGGTGAGAAGCCTGCAGGTGGACAAGGAGACTTTAAGATAGGCAAGTCATACTGGTGACCCATTCTTTATCACCAAACGCTTTAAGTCTATATGCTCATTCATTTGCTTGTCTGTTCTCAGGTGTAGAAGAGAATCCATCAAAAGAGACGTTGGGAATGACTCCTCATCACATTGATCGCAAAGCCTTAGATTTGGCTAGGCAGAAAAGAGTTGGTGATGGGTAAAATTAGATTGAGGATGAGCACACCGCTGCTGCTAGGGCAGATGATCAAACTGCTCATCAGAGAGACTGAAGTTATTACTAGGGAAAAAGGCAAGGCCTCCATACATCATTTGGAACCTACAATTAAAGATATGATACCTAGGGATAAAGATAAGGATATACATCCCATACAAAAATTTATGATAGGGATTGATCACACTTCTAAGCCTGGTCACACATCTGGTCCAAGTCATACCTCTCGATATGGTCAAGTTCCAGAGTTTGAGTTTGACCCAGAACACAAGTTCACTTATGAGGATCTAAAGGGCGACCAATACTCCATCTTCTATCAAGCTAAGAATGCTAATAATCTAATCGGTTATCGCGATCATGTGAAGGATTTTGAGTTTCTAAGATGTTCTGACCCAGATTATTTGTGGACCTTGGCACAGCACATATTGTCAGTGGTAAGATCCTCTATTAAACTATTCATTATAACTTTACATTGATCGTTATGTCTTGATTACATTCTTTTGTTTATTCAGCAAGCATCCATGGCAAGCACTATTCTTTGAGAGAAGTATTTGGTGAATCACATTTGTTATAATGAGATGGCCGAAGAGAACAAGACATTAAAGGACGGTCATGATAAGGTGTCTACTGAGTTGAAGGAGATAGACAAATAATTAATGCCGAAGACTGTAGATCCGAGCAAGGTAGAAAGTGAGAATGTTGCCCTTAATGTGAAATCTGATACTGACGATGCTAAGATTCAAAGTTTGAATGAAGCCTTTGCAGTCGAGCAGGAGAAGTTTTCCCAAGAGAAGTCAACCCTTACTGTGGAGCTACAGGTAGCTCGTGACACCCTTACCTCTGTTGGAGCAACATCGGTCGAAGCATATAAGTCCTTAATTGAGATCACCATGGAATGTCTCGGTTACTTCTTTGATGGATATGAGGAATTGAAGAGGAGGGTGATGACCCATTGACCTGATATTGTTTCTATAATGAGTTAGTGGCAAGGGGATGATGAAGAAGCTGCGGTCTTAGCGTGTGAAGAAGGTGGTGTCGCTCCAACTAATGGTTTCATACCCGATTATGTTAATTGAATTATTGTTAAGTTTTTTCTTATACTATCCTTTATTTTGACATTCTTGATGTTGATATACATGGTTATGAATTTCTTGGGTTTTTTGTAAATTTGTGGCACAGTATTCTCGGAATTGTTTTTTTTATGCATCAATGTATTTTTTATTGTAGCTAATCGTTCTTCTCGCGTATATATTGTTGCTAGATTCTTGTTGAGGATAATAAAATTTTATTCCTTTATATAACATTTGATGTTGTTCTGTTCACAACCCGAGAGGCTGCACAAAATTTTAAGGACGATTATCTTGTTTGCAAGCTTATGAGAATAAGCTCATGCAAGTTCATTCGTTCACGACCTATGAGATCATACAGAGTTTAGGCCGATCACCTTGTTCATAAGATTATGATAATAATATCATACAAGTTCATCTGTTCGCGATATATGAGGTCGTTTAGAGTTCTTAGGCCGATCAACTTGTTCAAAAGCTTATGAGAATAAGCTCGTACAAGTTCATCTGCTCGCGACCTATGAGGACGTACAGAGTAATTATGACGATCACCTTATTCACAAGATTATGAGCATAAGCTCTTATAAGTTCATTTGTTCTTAACTTACGAGGTTGTAAGGAGTTAGGTTGAGTTCCTCATTCGCAAACTTATGAGAATATATTTGTACAAAGGTAAAGTATTTATGTTTGTGGTATGTCGTATTTGGCAGAGCCATGCAGTTTATGTAGTTAAATATGTTTGCATATATCTTAATACAACTTATACAATAAGGAAAATAGTAAAATGATGGATGAATACATAATTTTAATAATATGAAAGTGCAGGCTACTTGAAATGACTAAAACATTATGGATAATATTTCCTGAGGTGTTTCGAATTCCAAGGGTCCTTGAACTTCTCCCCCTCCATAGTTTCAATGCGGTAGGTTCCCGGACTTACAATTCTTGTTACCCAGTAAGGCCCGTGCCAGTTAGGCTCAAGCTTTTTATTCTTTTGGGTCACCTTCTTGAGGACGTAGTCTCCTTCCTTCAAGTTTCTTAGCTTCACATGTAAGTTGTAATAACGTGCAACCCTTTGTTGGTAGGTGGCCACATGAAGCACTGCATGCTCTCTAACCTCTTCTAATATATCAAGGTCTAGTCTCCTCGCTAGTTCACTTTTTGGGATATTAAAATTTAGGCCTCTCTGTATGGGGAGTCATATTTCAGTTATGTACCAAAGGTGAGCATATATGGTGTCTCTCCAATAGCTATTCGTGGAGTAGTTTTGTAATCCCAAAGTATACTTTGGAGTTTATTGATCCAATTCCCTTTCCGTCAAGCAGCCTCTTCTTAATTCCATCTAAGAGCATCCTATTGGGGACCTTAGTTTGTATATTGCATTATGGATGCCCCGGGGTGGAGTGCAACTTCGGGATATTCGATCTAGTTTAGTATTCTTCAAAGTTCTAGTTATTAAATTGCATTCCATAGTCTATGATGAATGTGAAGGGTATGCCGTAACGGCACATGATCATCTTCCAAATAAATTGGAATACCCTTTCATAAGGCATTTCTACCAGGGGATCAGTCTCTACCCACTTCATAAAATAGTCCACCGCCACCATCAGGTACCTTTACGACCCTTTTGTACTTGGTAATGGGCCAACCAGATCGATCCCCCATATCATGAATGGCCATGGTGATTCGAGCGACATCAATGGATCCCCTGGGTAACGGTGGATCTTTGCATACTTTTGGCATTTAACATATTTCTTCTCCTTATTTGAGCAGTCAACCTTTATGGTCGGCCAATAATAACTTTAATTTACTACTCGCTTGACCAATGACCTTTCAGTGGAGTGGATTCTATAACATCCTTCATGCACCTCCTTAACAAGCTTGTTGACTTCCATTTGATGAACACATCTGAATTATGAGATAGTGTACCCTCTTCTGTATAGTATTCCTGCCTCCATCAAATGATGGGCATCTTTGTAGCGTAACTTTCTAGCTTAGTTCGGATTTGTGGGGAGTTCTTTGTCTTCAATATATGCTCGTATGGGTTCCATCCATGATGGTCCCAAATTTGCCCACATTATTTTTAGGATATCCTCCTCTTTCTCCTATGCTCTAGTACTTCAATCGTTACCGTCCTTCTTAAAGATGTTTGAGTTACCAAGGCTATCCCGTCTAAGGAATCTTCTTGAATGTATTTTGACCTAGGGATCCTTACTATTTTCACTTTTGCAAACTTTTCCAAAATTTTTCGTACAATGGCTAAGTGTTTTTCCATAGACTCCTCCCTAACTTCATAGACCCACAGTACTTGGTTGATAACTAGCTGGGAGTCGTTATGTGCCGCAATATGGTCGGCTCCCATAGATGAAGCTAAACTCAGCCCAGCAATCAGAGCTTCATATTCTGCTTTATTATTAGAGGCTTCAAATTGAAAACACATAGCATATTCCACATCAATTTCGTCTAGCATGGTGATGATAATGCCCGTGCCACTTCTTATTGAGCAGGATGATCCATCAACATATAACTTCCAGATAACACTACCTTGGTTGAAGTCTTCTTCTTCGATTTGCCAAACTTCAAAAACTTTATGTGACTCATCAAATTATCCCTTAACCTCCCTAGAGGAGCTCTCTCCCATGGGAGTATTGTTAGTGAAACTAGGAGTTAGGGTTTACTCTAGGGGAGTTTTATTATAATTAAGAATTGAATTCTCTCTCGAGGAAGTCTATTTTGATGATTGCTCCTCATAGTTCAACTCGGCAATGAAATCCGCTAACACTCTCCCTTTCTTGAGGTCCTCGGTTCATACCATATATCGTACTCACCCAGTTCAACTGCCCAAGCCATGAGCCGACAAGATTTCTCTAGTTTATGTAGGACGTTCCTAAGAGGCAGGTGTGTGTAGATCATAATGGCGTAGGCCTGGAAGTACGACCTCACTCTTCATAAAGCTTGTCTCAGTGCCAAGGATAATTTCTCCATTCATAGGTACCGAACTTCAACTCTTTGATATGCTCTGCTAGTATAGTCAACTGGTCTCTAGACTCCTTCTTCCTGCCTCACTATTGTCGAATTAACAGCCGATTTGGACACTATGAGGTATAGGTAGAGTTTTTCTCCAACGAAGGGGTGTGATAGGAGAGGTGTGTAACCCATATAATGCTTTAATTCTATGAAATCATTTTCACAGTGTTCATTTCACTCGAACGACTTCCTTAACACTTTGAAGAAGGGCAAGCACTTATCGATAGCTCTAGAAATAAACTTGTTAAATGTAACCACTCGCCCTGTTAGCCTTTGCACGTCCTTCTTCATTGTGGGAGGTTTTATGTTGAGTAGAGCTTGGATCTCGTTGCTGTTGCCAAACCATAATTGTAATCTTGATAATATTACAATTAAATCTTATCAACACCATGGATGTAGGTTTCCTTTATGGGCCGAACCATGTAAAATATGTCATATTCTCTTTGTCTCTCATCCTTATACTCCACTATCATTCATTCTTTTATTGGTTGATTTATTATTTGTTATCTCCATTTTTGGATATCAACAAGAAGTACTTTTCCTCAAACTTGACCTAAAATTATGATAGATTCATCTGATACCTCTCCCTTGGGGTGGTAGTAGTCTCTTGCCAATATAGGGAATCTACCACTAGCAAAAAACTTGCAACATCTATTGTTGGACTTATGTAAACTCAACCAACCTCATCTCAATGTCAAAACTCCACTGAATCCCCATTTTGGGATCAGAGGATCCCTCAAACTCTAGAGGTTGTCTCCTCCAAAAGGCAATCCTAGTACGCTCCCAGGAAGAAGTAGTCTCTCAAGGAGCACGTACAAATGAGGCCATGGCTGTTGCTCCTCTTAGAGGGTAGTCATCGCCGCATCAACAGTCTGAGATATAATAGCGGCTAAATAAATCGGTGCCATAACTGGTGCCTACCCCTATAGCGTGGCAAGTGGTGGATGTTGTGGTGAATGAGGTGCATTGGCCTTGAATTCATCTTTCCCCATAGATCTCTTTCATCTCTAATGTCTATGAGGGTCCACCAAATAAAAGATAGTAAATCCAAATCGCAATGATAAATTGTGTAATACTTATAGTTCAATTGCTAATTTTAGGGCACTAAAGTATGAGAGAATGCAAATGCGGAAGTAGTGATGAACACACTCATGACCCCTGGGAGACTAGAACTTTGAATTCTCTGATACCAAATGTGACAAACCGTAATATTTAAAAATAGATTGATCAGTTTTATATTCAAAATTTTCTGAAGTCTAAATAAATGAGTATCATTCTAATCATTCAAGAAAATAAATAAACTGAAAACAAAATTGAATATCCACAACGAATGATATCCCAGTACCCTGATACCGTCCCCATGAGTCAAATATACATGCCAACATAATTATTATAGTCTATATAAAATATACGAATATGAATGCATATCTCTTTCCACTATAACAGAAGATAAAAGAAATGATAAATCTGGCACGCAAGCCAGTAACACATCTCAGTGTAGATCTACAAGAAAAGGATGAATGATAACAACACCATCAATCAATGTCATGGAATGGGTGGCCTCTCTCCTGAAACGTTAAATCAACAACGTTAAAACAAGTCCAAAGAAAATAACAGTACAACGGAAAATATAATAAGTTACAACTGTGCATCTTCCTCTGACTTTTGTAACATCTTTTAGAATTACCCCACCATGTAATCAAAATATCATGTGCATATAGGATCCCAAACCCCAAGTGGCCCTAAGGTTATGTTTTATTCTACACATGTGAATATAACAATTGAAATTCACGATAACATTACACTAATTAAAGTCAAGTGTTATAAAGAAATTAAGATAGTCTTTGAGTTCAAGGATCACATAAGTAAGTCAAGTAATAAAAGTGTAGCTCTAATGACATGTGGGATCACTCGCACATAATAAGTATACCTTACCATACCCAAGGATATATAAAAGATATCTCTTTATAATCCATCTCGAACACGAGTACCTAGAAGTGTGACCAAGAAGTAAAAATTGAATAAGGTGTCTCGTCTACTTACCAAGGTACTATAATGGTTCGAGTCGCATGTTCCCCATTTAATTTCAATCCCCCTAAGTACGTATGGCACAATTATTCATGCATGGAATGCATCACATAAAGAACACAAAAAATTATAACCATCTTAACCCCGAAATTGGAGTCTCGAGCTAAATTTCTCCACTTTAATTTCACTTAAAAGGAATTAAAAAATCCATCCATTACATTAAATTTAAGTCATAGAATAAATAGAATAAACAAGATAATATGCATAAGGAGTCATCCCAAAACAATTCCTAAATACCAATTCTCAAATAAATAAAAAGAAAAAACACCAAATAACCTAAGGCACCAGTCTATTACAGGTGCAGGGCCGGTCGACCACGTGCTTTAGTTTTTTACAGTTTTCATCCTCGGGGCTGGTCTTCTTCCAATAAGACAAAATCCAACTCAATCCTCTATTAGTGCCTATAAAATCGTCATATATGATTTATGTAACATATAAACAATGTATATTGGAACTCAATTATTCATCAAAATCCTAATAAAAGTTCAAAAACCAAATTAAAACCCATTTTCTCTCACCAACCCTAAAATTTCAATTCTTAACGAGTTGATTTTAGTTATCTACATATTATTCAATGGATACTAGGGTTTTGAATGGATTATGTTAACAAATCAGAACCTTTTCAAAATCTAATGAAGCCACAACTATTATTGGCAAGATTCAATCAAAATGACGTTAAATTAATCCTAATTACTTCCTAACTGTATCAATCAGGAAATTACATGATTTAAATCATCTAAAACATACTGTAATTACTTAGTTAGCATTTTAATTCAAATGAATAGGTATACATTACAACAAATTTAATTATACAAGAATTCAAATTAAACTTGCCTCTAATTGTGTAGAATTACACCCAAATCTTTAAAGTTTCATCTATTCCTTTTACCCTTTTTCTATCCAAGCTCTTTGATACCCTATTTGTGTTTTTTGTTAAGTTTTCCTCCTAATCGTTCAATAGTAAGTATTTAAGAATGACTTGTGTGTATGCCTAATTTAGGGTCTTAAGTAGATAATCCTAAAATTCCTCATTTTAAATAGTCTTAACCCTTATAATCCATCATCCTCATAACCAATAATAGAAAATAACACATATCCTATTAATAAACCCATTAGTCATATTTTCTTGAATCATTATTAAAATATTTATTAATGTTTTGGTGGCTCTTAATTCCACACTTTATTTATACACGAATAAGTAAATTATGACATTACATGTCACTCAAGCACACATAAAATTTTATTTATTGTATAAGGAAAATACTCGGTATTACATTCGTCCCCGTTATTCAAAAAAATTTATCCTCACAATTTCAATATACCAGGCAAGAATAACTCTGGAAAATCTTCTCGTATGTCATCCTCACACTCCCATGTGAACTCCTCCTCATTGTGGTGGTTCCACTAAACATGTACTAATATGTCTCTTTAGAATGCAAACTCTAAACTCTCTTATCAAGAATGCCCATCGGTTGCTCACAATAAGATGAACCTGACTCTAACTCGATCTCACCCAAATTAGTATGTTGATACGCAATTGTATTAGATAAAAATCAATAGAGCATGGATGCGTGAAACACGTTATATACACAATAAAGATGATGTGGACGTGACTACATCACCCATTTTATTTGGGGATATGAAGTTATACTGACTCCTTTACCTCAAAGTAAATAGGTTTTCTCTTTAAACATAAATGGATATTTTTTCGGTCTTGGGTGGTTGTATTCCAGTCCTAAATCAACTTAATATTCACGTCTCCTACTGAATGGATTCCTTCTCTAATACTGTCACCTAGGACTAAGCAACATATTGTTGATCAACATGATCTTCCATACAATTCCTCGTAAGGTGCCATCCTGATCGACATTTGATAACTATTACTATAGGAAAACTCCACCCATGGTATATTCACTTCCCAACTTTATTTAAAATCAATCATGCACGCTCTCATCAAATCTTCTTAAACCTCATTTACTCTTTTTATCTACCCATCAGTGTTTGGATGGTAATCCTTACTAAGGTGAAACTAAGTCCCCATTATCTATTAGAAAATCTCCAAAAAATGAGCCACAAAATTAAGGCCACGATCTGAGATTATCTATAAAGGAATTCAATGTAATTGCACAATTTTAAAAGGTGCAATTTCGATAACTCTCAATAAAAAATTCAATACATAATAAGAAAAAAGTGTACCACCTTTATAAAATGGTCAACTATCACCCAAATAGAATAATTCTAATGGGGAATCAAGGGTAAACTCATAATAAAATCCATCAAGATGTTATCCCATCTTCACTCTGGAATGGGTACAGGATGAAGTGTACCATACTACTCACGTGGTGTATCTAGATAAAAACTCTACCATATCTCTCTTCATGATGACCCACCAATACTATTTTTTGATATCTTGGAAAATCTTATCCCGATAAGGATGTAGCGTAAATTGTGAACTATAAGTCTTATTCCTAACAATTTATCTCAACTACTCATTTTATGGTACCACAATATACCTTTATACTTTAATACACAATCGTATCCCACTGAGTATAAAGGCACACCAATAGCGAGGAGTCTTGACACTTTTTCCTTATACACCATGTCTTTAGACTACATGTTTATTACCCAACTACAATGTCAGGAGTTGCCATGAAAATCCCCACAAAATCCCTAGTCAATTCACTAATCATTTCTACCAAACCCCGATCTTCTATTTAGAGCATTAATAAGCGACCATTGGGTCACGAGCTCAATTTAATTTCCACTACATTAGCCTTCACCAGATGGTACTAGATCATAAATTGATAATTTTTTATTCATTTAAACCATCTTCGCTGCCTTATATTAAAATATATTTTGTCTAAATATATATTGTAGTTTTATGTGATCACTAAAGAGTCTAAATTTCTCACCCTAAACGTAATGTATCCATGCATGTAATATAAAAAAAATAGCTGCTAACTCCAAGTCATGTATCGAATAATTAACCTCATGCATTTTAAGTTTTGAGATGAATATAAAATTGACATCTCCTCTTTCATAAACACCCACACCTAATTCCTGCAGATAAACTTCAATGTAAACTAAGTAATCCTCTCCACTCCTATGTAAGCCAAGAACCGATGCAAATATCAACTTCTCTTTGAGAGTACCAAATGTAAGTAATCACTTCTCACTCAAAAACAATGACACACCATTGTTTATTAGCTTGGTCATCATCCCTACAATTTTTGAGAAAATATAGATGAATCTCCTATAATAGTTGGCCAAACCCAAAAATTTGTGGAACTCAGTAAGTGCTTTGGTTCATCCCCAATCCAACACGGATAACATTTTGATGGGATCCACCTATAACCCCTTCTCTAAAACAACATGCTCCCAAAATTTGAATTCTTTATTCCAAAATTTGCACTTCAAAAACTTTGCATAAAGTTTATCATCCCTCAACGTTTTCAAGGGAACCCTAAAATGTGTGGTAGGTTCGTCCTCTATTCACGAGTGGATCAAAATATCATCAATACAGACTATAATGTACCAATTCAAGTATGGTCAGATTTCTAAGTTCATAAAATCCATCAACAATGGTGGGGAATTAGTCAATCCAAATGGGAACACTTTGAACTCGTAAGATCGACAACGATTATAAAATGATGTCTTGAGTACATCCTCTCCTCGTACTCTCAAATGTTAGTAATCGAATTGTAAGTCAATCTTAGAAAAGAAAGATGATCCTTATAATTAATCGAATAAATCATATATCCTTAGTTGTGGGTACTTAGTTGTCACTGTCACTTTATTCAACTCGTGATAATTAATGCCTAACCTCAAATCCCAATCCTTCTTCTTCATGAAAAAAACTATTTCTCCTCCAAGTGAAGTGCTATGATTGATAAACTCCTTCTCTATTAACTACTTAATATTCTCTCTAGGATCTTCATCTCCATAGAGGCTATACTATATACCACCCTACCTATCGGCTTCATGCATAATGCTAAGTAGGTAATAAAGTCAATCTCTCTTCTATGCGGTAAACTTAGAATCTTATTAAAAATGTCTAGAAAATCCTAATCTATTGAGATCATATCTAAATAGATGATGGTATCCTCATCAATAAAATTTAAGTATATAGTAGCAACACCCTCATGTCTAAGAATAACGGCCAAATACATCTAGTGGCCCGGTATCGAAAAAAATAATATATCTAGACACACAATTAATATGACACCCATAAGTAGACACCAAGTCCATATCCAATATCAAATCGTAAGAATAACAATCTAAAACTAATATATTATCCATGAATCATAGATTACTAATTTCAATACATATTCCCTCATAAAACACAATAATATGGGTGGGTATACCTAATGGAGTAGCTATGGATAATACTCTAAGAAATGGAGTCTGAATCATCCCCAAAATTTCAAAACTTTATCATGCAAAAGAAAAATGTGTGGCCCTCATGTCAAACAAAACTCTAGATAAGGAACTGTGAATAGAAACCTACCATCAACTCACTGAATAAGCATTGTCTCCTCCTTAGGTCCCATCTAATTGACTCTACCATACGGTAAAAATGGTTGAGGTGGTGTAGATGGTAATGATGGAAGTGTCATTGGTGCCAGCTACCTTGGGGATAGAAGAGCTAGAAACTAAGACACATAATTGGGCCTAAAGACCTACTAGCCCAATCTATAGTGTCACTGCTTGTTCTTCCATTTCTTCTCTGACTTGATCGCATGTAGTAATTCACTCTTCACGTGGCTAGTTCCTCTACACTTGAAATAACCCCTTATGAATAGACCCTAAGAAATATCTCACTATATCAGCTACTACTACTGCCCCTGCCCCATTTTCTTGGGCCTCTATTTATAGGGTCAAAATTTATTCCATTGGCCTTGGCCCTGGTTTCCCTAAGATCCCTTTAGTTCCTACCAGATTCTCCATATTATTTATGCCCACTTGCTTGTCCCCATTTGAGAAACTTCTTCTTATGCTTTATTCGATCATGATAGAGGATAAGTATTATGTCAAGTATTTGTGCATAGGTTGTATACGTCAAATTCACCATCAAAAGCTAATGCAAGAGGTAAGCGAGACCCTTCCTAAAACACCAAATCCTCTTTTTTTTCGTTTCCACTTCTTCAAGAGTAAAAAATAATAAATATGTAAATTCTTTATTATATTCAACAATATTATAGGTCTTTATTATTGTAAGAGAAACTATGTTTTCTCTTGTGAACAAATAAACTTGGGGAAATACTTGTCATTCAACTCTCCCAAGAACTTTTCAAATATAGAGACTGCCAAGAACTTTGGGATATAGAGACTGCCAAGAACTTTGGGTTTCATAAGTTCTTGTTGATAGTAGTCAAATATAGAGAATGTCATTCAAATATAGAGACTGCCAAGAACTTTTCATAATTCAACCAGTCTCTATATTTGGCAGTAGTCACACTCTCCAACCACCAAAGAGCATCCCCGATCAAATTGAAGGTAGGAAGAAATCTTTTTGCACATTTGTACACTTATGAAACCATAAATTGAGATTAATATATTTGCGACACTGCAATGAATCCAAAGGGTTAGTAGAACCAGAGAATATAGGCAGGTTGTTATTTACAAAGGTTCCACTAACCTTATTTCAATCATTTGTAGGAATTATTGTATTGTAATCTAGTGCCTCGATAGGTCTCTCCTAGTTGCCCACTTCGAAATTGGCTAGTACTACCGATGAGATCAACTGTAAAATTTATTGGGGACCAAAATGGGACTTCCAATGGGCATTGGGTAGTAAGACTAATGGCATATTCGGTGTCGGCATCATTAGTGGTGCAGGCGGAACTGGTGTTCTGGGACGGGTCAGAGCACTACATTCACCTATGTGGATCTTCTTACTAGGTTCCATCTGAGATTTGACGTAGATCGCTTATTAATTCTAAGAACTAGATAATAAGAATGCAAAGAAAATGTATGTATTAAAGAACACTACACAGATGACTTGAATGGACCTATGGAACCTACATTTCCAATGACCGGGATCTGATACAAACTATTACACTTCATATATTATTGTACTTAGGTTAATCGGCTAATTATTATATTTTAAAAATAATCATATCAGTTAAATACCATCCTTATCATGAGTGGAAAAATAATAGATAAAGATACACAAATGGAGTGGGATAAGATAAATCCCAAAGACATAATGAAATAGAATAAATAGTATGATGTGAAGAACCTCAAGATAAATGAAATAGAATCAATCACCCCCACCAACTAGAAAAATAAGATAACAACGTCTGATGTCATAATAAATCTAGAAAATACTTCCTAAATAACATGCAAAATTAATATTTTTCATTACTTTAGCTAATGACATCACATAATATCAACATCATAAACTCCATATTACATCCCCTAAAAGAATTTTCTCATTCCAAGTTAAAATGTGAAAGTTTCCATAATCTTCTGTTATCATTATCTATTTTTATAAAATATGAGTTAAAATTGAAACATACCGTAACATACACCATAACCCCTTATATTAGCATGTATATATTTCATTCAATCAACCACGATCACCCCCTTGGTAAGCCTACACATAATACTCAAGTGTGTCGACTGATAAAGATATTACCAATCTAAATATAAACTTCCATTCTGGTAATTGATCTCAGATTTTGTTTTATG
The DNA here is from genome assembly GCA_949130495.1 of Sambucus nigra. NCBI lineage: Eukaryota > Viridiplantae > Streptophyta > Magnoliopsida > Dipsacales > Adoxaceae > Sambucus > Sambucus nigra. The sequence goes on from OX422212.1 coordinate 35,152,469, forward strand.
ATGGATGTTTATCCCTTACGGATGCACATTAATATTCCAGCATCATTCAATTTTTCCATGACATAATTACTGAAAACACACGAGGAAATATATTTAGTTAAGATAAGGCTAAAAGGAAAACTTAAAATTTTCCAACGACTACAAATTATTGAATATGAATTTATAAAAATAAATACAATGGGCATATTGCAGCCTCATTTTCCAATTAAGAACATAAAATGAATATGGGGTAGTGGTTAATCTCTAGGGAATTTTCATGTGGTTAGGCTACTTTATTTATGCTACTAAAACACATATTCCAAGTACACAATTTTTATAATATTCAAAACTCGTAAATTTTTTGATCAATTTGTTCTTAGTACAACAAGTAAGCCTTAAGCAATTAGAAACCTACTACCTAGGTATTATATTCAGTCAAACCACTCAATGTATCATCATATTCACATTGTAAGATATACTATGTTCCTTAAAAAATATAGTTATACAAATCGAAAATGACTGTCACACATTTTGACAGGTTTCCATATTACCAATTGATTAGTTATGAATATTGTATTTAGTACCCCGTTATTATTGCACATTCTAGCATGATTGTATCCATCGGTTCCTATATATCTTTGTTTTTTCAGGTTTATTTAATATTTTATAGGTGTTGAAATGCTTAACGGAGCAATTAGTTGCGTTTTAAGAAACTTTCATCGTAAGATGCAACTTTAAGGGAATTTTCGTAATTCATACTTCTGAATTTAAACTTTGGTTTTCCATGGAAGCTTATATTTTCTGATTATCTACGCGTGTTAGTAAACCACCCATCAATTAGAGTCCAGAAAATGAAGTTATGGCCGATTATGTGAGAGGCAACATTTTTATTTTAAAATAAAAAGTGGGATGTGATCGATCAATCCTCACGAATTTTTTTAAAGATATGAGGGTAGTGGGATGGATTTTGAATCACCAATTGATAGATCATCCCATTATTGTGATATTTCAATTCTTTATTTTATTTTATTTTATTTTGATTTATTTCACTTACTGTAAATAGTAAGTAGGTTTTTATTTATAAAAATTAATTTAAGTATTCGATGTTAGATATATTTAGGCTTAAGAGACTCTCTCCATTCTCTCACCTATGGTTTGATTTTAAGTTACTATTAATTGTCTTCTTCATTAATTCAAGCTTTCTTAATATAATTCAATGTTTTGTTAATTAGTTATCATCATTTATTTATTTCATTTTCCATTTTTGTAGTTAACATTTACCATGCTTTCTAGCTATGTTTTTTTTATATTATTTAATTCAAATGGGTTAATTATTTTCTTTGTTATGATATGATGGTTTACAATTGTTTTGATGGTGTGGATTGAAGTTTGATTTAGTAACATTCACGGGGTAAATCATGTAGGCACCATATTCTCTATCTTTACATAATAATTTCAAGTATATTTTCAACATCAAAATCCAATTGAGATTTTATGATGAGTTGGGGGATGACCACCCTAGGTTTAAATGATTTCTAAAAATGTTTTCAATATTTGAAATGACTTCTATCTACATTTAATCATTCATTCTATGTAGTCCTTTTGAGTTAGATAATTCTCAACCTAGAGTTTGGATTCTTGTTAATTAGTTTAGTTTCAATATTTTTCTGGATTAAAAGTAGTTTATAATGTTTTACTTAAATAATTATCATTTTCACTTTTATTTGAGAAGTAATAAATCCATTAAAGTCTAGGAAACACTCTCTGTGAATTCAATACTCGAACTTACCACTATACTTGTTAAATAAGTGTATTTAATGTTTAGTTTTTTTTGCTCTGTGGTGGAAACCAATTAAGGACGGTGTCCTTACATGAATCAATTTTTGCTCAATCAAATTTAGTGTCATTGTAATGGAGTGTTTTGCTTTGGAATTTCACTGATTTAATATTTCGTACATTTGTTTGCATTGCTCTATTCGCTTTAATTTGTTGGGTTGACGTATACATCTAAGTGCCAAGAAACACACGAATTCTCGATCACGCACCACTTCGTGGAATTTTCTGTCTTGAATCATTTTTGGTTAGTGCTATACCATATATGTCAAAAGGAATTGTATACCTTATGGACCTCGACCTCAACTGAGGTTAGGCCAGCACATGAGCTCGGCCAATCTAAATTTCATCCATATCACTTGCTCAACTAGATGATAACAAGGAAAAATGACTGTCTGGGACCCTAGTGACTAGTCACATAACATCCATTAGGATTTTCATATAGTTAGCATGTGCTAATATCACCCACTTGGTGGAAAAAACCCTTAACTTTCTAACAGAGTGCTCCACTATTCTAGGAGGTCCCCACTTAGCCCATGTGGCTGAAACACTTATTCCCTCTATCGAGATTAGTATAAATGGTAGAATTACTCCAAATGGAAAGTGAAGCCAACTAATCTCATATAAATACTCAGTTGATTCTATATTAAGGCTTGTAACCTACATACATAAACACCTTCATTCGTGACACGATTGTATCCCCAGAGATAGATCCGAATATATCATAACATACAGTGGACATAAACCAATCATAAGGCTGAACTACTTATATCTCATTATTAATCCTCTTATCCTCATCGGCTTTTGATATTTACAATATAGATTTACTAGTTATCTCTGATTTGTTGTTCCTATAGCTGAGACACCAATCGAATTCCTTTTTTTTATGATAAAAGAATGGCTCGTTTTTGGGAAACGTCTAAAGGCCTAGTTGTTTATCAACCAATTTATAATTCCTAATTGCATAGGAGCCAACTTCCAAACTGAAATCCCATAAGTCTTGTTATAAACCCATTTTACTATTCTTCCCAGTAAAATTTCTTGCTTAAAATCCCCAGATTACAGTCCTACCTACAAGTTTTATATAAAACCCGGTCAAACAGTCCTCCGTAACCAAAATCCAAGAAATCTTTGCATACTCTATTTTCTAGGTACTCTTTGCAGCAATGGCCGAACATCCATAAAATAGTAGGGAAAAGGTAGATTCACCTCCCTCCGCTCCTATTAGAATAGGAGATTTAGTCGAATTCATGCACAACCTGGTTAAAAGTCAGGAATCTATGCAGGAGAACATGAGGCAGCTTACATAAAGTGTGTTGGCCTCACAGAGATAAGTAGATTCACCTCCAATCACCCAAGTAGTGGACATCCCTCTCCCAATTGGCATAAACGTGCACGAGGGATTCGTACACTGCCTCGAGGGGCTTAGGCCATCGTCGATGTGGGGGTTATATGTAGAGATAGATTCACCAACCTATTTTCCACAAAATAGGCAAAAGAAAATTTTCCACCCCGAGAGAATTCCATCAAAGATATACTGATGTTTACAAAAATAATTAGTTAAAGGATTCGGTGACTAGGTTACAGAATGGGAAGGTGTTAGGCACCCATCCTACCCTTTTCGTCTGTCATGGGCATGTGTTATTCTTATCCTTAATAACTCCGTGAAGTGTGTGCGTGTATATATAAATGGAGAATGGTATTACTCGACTCGCGTCATGGATAAAGGCGATGTGAGGACATCCTCAGGAGTGTTTACAAAATAGTAAAATATATAATGTCTGCATTTGTTGGGTCACCAATAGTTTATAGAAGGCCAATGGTGTAGGTTGTACAAAATGCAAGAATGAATAGAAATATATGATATGAAAATAATATATGGAGAAAAATAGGAAAGGAGGTCTCAAATCTCGAATTTTACCCGAGATGCCTAAGTAGCCTAAAAGGCATTAAAGTCCACGTAGTTCCTATATAAATCCAACCAGTGACTTTTCTTATGTGCGTTTATGCAAAAAGGATGTTTCAGTGATAGAAAATGTAGTAAGAAATCCCCTTTTGGAGTTTTAAAGCAAACCCTCTTTTTCTTTTTCTTTTGTGGGTTTTGTTTATAAAAATATATAGTATGTACAATACTACTAATAAAAGAGTTGGATATTAATGGGTGAGATCTTGTAAAATGAAATGCAAAAAATAAGAATTATGTAACTAATGCGAAAATAAGAGAATTTAAAGAGAGAGTGAAAGATTTGGATCTTCTTTTGAAGATTTAAAGTTGATCTTGATTATTGAAGAGATGCCCTTGCAAGTGAATGAAGGTGGAAGGAGGAGAGGGAAGGGAATTTGTGAAATTGGGTAAGGAAAGGATGTAAATGGAATGTTGGGGAGTGGTTTCAATTTATAAACCATGATGACTTCGAGAGAATGTTATTGTGATCACTGAGAGGGATGTTTCTGAGGTTCCTTTAGAAGTGAGCTCATGGTCTCCTTATATATGGTTAAGGGGCTGTCGATCGGCATCGTCCTTAACATACCTATCGACAGGGAAATGGGTTTTCCATTTGGTAGTCTCAAGAAAAATTTCTAAAAAATAGTCATAAAATGAAATCCGTAAGTCCGAATCGTGCACAGGATGAACCATTAAAAAGAGTATTTAGAGCCCTTTAAGAATCCATTGGGATAGTCCTAGTTTCAGGAATTGACTGTGGTTAGACGGGGCTCGGAAGTGTCCATCGATCTTTTAGACAAGATAGAGACGGATTGTTCATCCGAAGCATAAGGACAATTCGCACATGGGGAAGATCATTAAAAGGTTTATGCATGGCCTTTCGATGTTCCAAATAGATTCGTTTGGTTAGGAGAGTTAACCTTAGTCAAATGGGTCTGGGAAGTACTCGGTGACCCTTCGGAGTAAAATGGGTAATACGTTCATACCGTAAGGTTTATTTATGCATGGGGTAAACTGTTAGATAGGGTATTCAGAGCCCTTTTAAGATTCATTTAGTCTCATTTGAGATGAAGAGTTGACCAGATTCAAATGGAGCCTGAGTGCATTCGGTGGCCTCCAAATCAGTCTCGTTCATTTGAACTGTAAGGTTAATTCATGCACGGGGCAAACTGTTGAAAAGGGTATTTAAGTCCCTTCAAAGATCCAGTGAGTTATCGCTCAATTGAAAGAGTTAACCGATAGTTAAACGGGGCTCGAGAGCGTCTGGTGGCATCCATATCAGCATTTGAAGTATGACCCAGGTTTTATGATGTAAGAAGAAGTGATAGGTACCTAAGTATATTCTTTGGAGGGTATTAGAATGCGGTGTCTACAAAGGTCCTCGACGGGTGTGCTTGGATCACCGTCGAATGGAAACCACATTAATATTGGGAAATATGGTGTTTAAAGTCAATTAGGAGAACCAAAGGGATGGGGGTCACTGGTTCAGAGGGTTAAGGTTGATTATGAGGACCTAAGGTTGTGCATGGGATGGCTAATATGGGTGTCGAGGTTGATTCTTAGGACCTAATGTTGTAGGGACTGATTCTGTAAGTCGAGGTAAATTTTGAGGACCTAAAGTTTGGGGGACCAATTCTGTGGATCGAGGTCAATTCTGAGGACTAAGGATTATAGGGACCGATTTTGTGGGTCAAGATCAATTCTGAGGACATAAAGTTAAAGGGACCGATTCTGCGGGTCGAGATCAATTCTGAGGACCTAAAGTTGTGACGACCACTTCTAAGCGCCGAGGTTAATTCTGAGGATCTATGATTGTGATGACCATTTCTGAGGGTCGATGTTAATTATATGGACCTAAAGTTTAGGGGATCGATTCTTCGGGTTGAGGTTAATTATGAGGACCTATGATTGTGATGTCCATTTCTAAGGGTTGAGATCAATTCTGAGGACCTAAATCTTAGGGGACTAATTCAGTAGGTTAAGGTCAATTCTAAGGAACTAAAGTTCTGATGAACGATTCTGAGGGACGAGGTTAATTCTAAGGACCTAGGATTGTGATGACCATTTTTTAGGGTCGAGGTCGATTCTGAGGACCTAAAGTTAAGGGAACTGATCCTAAGGGTCGAGGTTAATTCTGAGGAGATAGTATTATGATGACCATGTCTTAGGGTCGAGGTCAGTATCACTATTTCTGAGGGTTGAGGTTAATTTTTAGGACCTAAAGTTGATGGGACCAATTCTGCGAGTCAAAGTCAATTCTGAGGACCTAAAATTGTAACAGGGAGAATTACTCTAATGGGAAATCTTTAAATTGTCTTGGGCATGTAGATGCATTTGGAGTTCTGCTGGGTATTGTGTTATTTTAATACTTTTTTGGGTAAAGATTTATCCTTGAGACATTCGGCCGGGGATTATGCTATTTTGAGAGAGGATAGTTTTGTTGGGGAAACTATGAGGGATTTTACTTGTAAATATATTTTGAAATTCTACTGGTGGATGAATGGGGAAAAATTTTATCGTGGATATTCCGTTGGGTAAGTGGGAAGGTATTATCCTGCAATTCCACTGGTGAAGAGTTTGATTTGACGTTAAGATTTCACTGGGAAGACTTGAGATTCCACTGGGGAATTGTAGTAGACTTGGATGTGAGCGCATAATTGGTTATATTTATGAAATATGTTAAGGGTATGTGTGGTTTATGATAGGTATAAGAGCATAATATTGATCCTACTGGGGATTTCGAGAGTTTTATAAGGGACTTAGTGCTCCAAATGTGATTTTCTTGAGAAAAATGAGATTCCATATTTTTCTATGATTTTTGGGAATTTTTCAGGAAATTTTTAGCATTTTTTATATAAAATTTTTGGGGGGTTGCCGATCGGGATGATGTAGGTGTTGTCGTTTGTTAATGGCACAGACTCCTAGGCTACCTTCGGAAGAAGAATAGGCAGGTGTCAATCGATATGTGCCAGGGTCTGGTAATCGGTATTTAGTCCCCTATAAGAAGGGGCGATCCCTCCTCATTTTTCACACCATCAAGTGTTTGAATCTTCTGCTTACTCTCTCTAAAAATCATTCTGAAGTCCTTTTTCCATCAAGACTTCAAATGGCAAGTTCTTCTAGCGAGGGATACAATTTAAAGTGACTGAACGTTGACAATTGGGTTATCCTGGAGTGGCAGTCTAGGGTGCCCCTTGCCTTAGGTAATGAAAATTCTTTTGATTTTCTTGAGACTATTATTGATGAGCGCACTATTCAATGCAAGCCTACACACTAACGTTTTTCTAGGGTGAGGAACCCTAGGGTCTATGTAAGTATGGATACTTTTGTTATTCTTTTTTTTTTCTTTTTTTTCTTGTGCTGATGAAAGGTTTCTTCTTCTCTTTTGCTTTGGAAGACTGATATAACTCCTTTGAGCATTCGTTCTCGAAGGACGATTGGCTTGAAGTATGTTTAGGAGAATCTCCTAGTGGTAGTGTGCTTGATGGTTCCTTCTGCTGGTTTTGCCCATCTAGTGAAGGCCTTGGACCAGTCGTCGCATTCCACTGCGGTGTTGTGCGCATTGGGAAAGAGGTGATGGGACACTACCCACTACTTCCATTTGGGTTTCAGGGAAATAATTTTTACTCCCATTAATGTTCAACAACTAGTGGGGATAGATTACAAGGGTGTGCAGATAGAGTTGGATCTCACCATGAGGGTGATGCCAGAGGCAGTTTAGGCAGAGTTAGGAGATGTGGGCAGGATTTTTTTTGGGGATTCCATCCACATCTATTATTTTTGGGAGGTTCTCTTGAGTAGGAGGATATATGAGACTGGTAGGCGACAAGTGAGACAGATGGCCCGATTTGCTTCATTTTTCTTCTGTTGGGTGGTTTTTTGATTGTGACGGGAGGTAACGTCATCCATCGCTAGTTTTTCCCATTTCTGAGGATGTTTTCCAATATCCAATGTGATTGGGGCAACCTGACCTTGGCGACCCTTTATTCTTCAATTGATGCATTCAGCCGGTGCTGTTGATAGACTTTTATAGGGGTCACGTACCTTTTGGAGTTAAATTTCACATTTATTTATTTTTACGCATTTCTTTACATTATTCTTTGTGTTGATTCCTATCTTTTTAAGATGTGGTTCTATGAGGTCATTAGGCTCAACGTGATGTTGATAGCCCTGAAGGATGAGGATTTATGACACTTCTGTTGAATGTTCCAGTGGTGAAAGTCTAACTGACGATTGAACCAATATTTGTCCTTAGCGGAAATACGACAGGTTTTGAACACCTGGACAAGTGATAAGGTTGTTTCGTGTTTCTTCTGAGTCATTTTTATTGGCGTTTCTTTTCTTTCATGGATACTGATTCTTTATTGGGGATTTCAGGTGAGATTTTACCCTTGGGAGATGGCTCCTCAGGATACGGGGGTGACGGGTATGCACGCGAAGATGCGGCGTTTGATGGCGCACGAGTTTGGGCATGTTCGATTCCTAGGAGAGAGGGTGGAGCGTAAGATGATGGATCATGAGTTATTTTCCCACCTTCGGTGTCCCTGATATACATGATGCGGGTGACGTAGATGTCTAACGATGCTCGAGCAGCGGTGCTACTTAGCGATCCCTACACAGTCTATACGGACAAGGTGGTGAGTTATGATTACTTGCACTTAGTTACGTTGATGCCCTCTTGTTCTTATGATGTGGTGAATATGCCTCCGGCTCCTAAGACTTTGAGTAGTGGTAATAGCAAGAGAGTGGGATCTTCCTATAGCACGGGTGGTGGTACATCATCGACAGTGGCAACGATAGTGGAGGCTCCAATCATTCAGGTCACTCACCCTTTTATAATTTCCTGATAAATAGCGGGGGTACATTGAGAATATCATACTATCCTAATGCATCGTTGTCAGGATTGATGGGGCTTAAGGATGATGTCTTTCATCCTAAGGTATAATCTTCTATGATCTTTTTTTTCTCTTTTAATTTTGTCTTTGCTTTTTACTGTTTGATTGGTCTTTTGATTTTGTTTATTTACTTGCATGTGCGTCTGACGACCACCTGGCTGAAGGACATCAAGAACTGGGTGGCCTTTATGACTGCCTATGTCAAGGATTTCGTTACTTCCTATTTAGTTTTGTCTGCCACTTAGGGCGAGGGATAAATATCTAGGAATAGAGACTCCATCGCTCGTCATCGAGGAAAGTGTGTTCGTCATAGGGGGCGAGGGTTTGAGAGAGAGATTGTGGGTTTGTGCTAAGTCCTGTTGTTTTGTAATTTTTCTGTTTTTCTTTTTCCAGTAAATATATATTTTTAATTCTTGTTTTAATGACCTATTCTACATGCACTTTACTTTTCTGCTGAGATTGCAAAGATGATAGGAAGTTTAGAAAAATAGAGTTTAATTAACTCGAGGGAAAGATTTATTTTTGGAAATGATAAGTAAAAATGGCTACGAAAGGAGAAATAATCGAGGGTTGTTTAAAAATAAGGATTTATTTTTGAGAATTTGATTTTGATAGAAAATGAAAGCTAGAATTTTTGAAATAAAGCGTATGCCGGTATTCATACCCCTTCTCCTTCCTATCGACAAATGGGTCAAGTCAAATCACTCTACGGCTTTGATTTCACTTTCCTGTAGATTAGTGCACTTTTTAGGGAAGGAATTCCTTTGGACTTTTCAGATCCTTTATCTTTTGCCAAGTCTTTTGTGTATAAAAGGAGAGGTAAGGAGTGCAGTTTTTCCATCAATACCACTTTCTTTTTCTTTATTCTTGCTTATTATTTTCTCTCATTCCTAAATGGCCCTCCTGATGCATGCAAAATTTTCTTCCTACCTTGAAGATATAGAGGCCACGTGCTTGAATAATGTGGACTACAAGGCTTTCAACTTGCAATGAGCTCCCATTGGCATAATCGAGCCATTGATTGGAGTATTCTAGCAACAACAGTGCTGTTTTGGTACCCCGAAGACCATGTCTTTTGTTTCGATCTAGATGAGGTATGTTCGACCTACAAAGAATTTTTAGCCATGTTGGGATCAATCCTAGTGCAGCGGCACCTATGCCTGAATTTTTCCATTCTCCCTGGGCATTATTGGCAGAGTTGCTCCAGCTCGATCGTTAGTTACTAGGGGGATGATCTCCCTTCTGGATGTTATGCACTCTGTGCGCTTGAGGAATTTTAATTATGCGGGCTCTACCAGAATTATTGACTTGGACCTTTCTTTGAGGCTCTTGTTGGTGACGGTGGACATAATGGTGGATCCGCAGTTGGCTGTGATAACAGCATCCTACTGTCGCAGTCATGTGGTGGTGATACTGGCAGATACTCTAAATAGTCTTTTTGCTAGAGGGAAGGTTGCTCCAATTTTCTTAGAAAGAGCCCAGTGATGTTGTTCATGTGACTGGCTGAGAGATTTTGTCTAGCGGTTCCTCCTAAGTATCCCTTGGAAGGCATGTCAAATTTCTTTGCTCGTTACTTTATTAGTTTTGGCCAATTTATAGAGAATTAGGTCAATTGGTTTGTGGATCATGGAGTTGTGTACCTTCGTTGGTCGGTGCCATAGTGGGGAGAATTATAGCCTGCTATGGAGTTAAGAGAGTATCGATATGCGCTGTTAGTTATTCTACAAAAAACTTTGTTCTATTTCCCATGGCGTCTTCTGCACTAAGTTGGATGGGAGCAAATACTGACTCCTCGCACACTAGATTTCTTTCTGGTGGAGAACCTCACTGAATCTCTATGCATGGTATTAGGTTCTTTGTGGGAGAGTCATCGGCCGTTACCCCATAAATCTCAATCTATGTGTTCGGGGACTCTCTGAAGTGGTTGTGGAAGCGAGTATTAACGAATATCCTGGAGGAAGAGACCGGCCATAGGTGGTTTGTGTAACAACCCACGTAATTTTGAGGTATTTTAAAAATATAGAGGAAAATAAATTTTGAGATAAAATTATTTGTATTGCTCAAATATGTTGGTTATTATTTTTATAGGGGAGAATTTCAAACGATTTCGAAATCGGAATTAAAATGGAGTTTTAATTGAATTTTTATTATTTAGAAGAGTTCTCAAAACATAAAACTCTCTAAGAGTCCTCAGAACATAAAACTCTCTAGTAAAAATAATATTTTTAGAAATCCGACCGTCCGATCAAGCTGAATGTTTGTCAGCAGTCCTGTCTCGCCGTTATCTACATCATATTAAAATTTCAAGCAATTCCAATGGTTCGATCATCCGGAATAAAATTTTTAGTGTTTGTATCTGATTAGAACTCTTTTTTTAATCAAACTCTTAATCCTTTATATATCAACTAATTCGTGGCTTGGCTTTTCAAATCACTTTTTCTCAAACTTTTCAACCAGAAGACCTCTCCAAATTTACTCCCTTTCATATACAAACCATAGCCCCAAACTTATCCAAGATTTCAACCTTAGATTAGAATGCTTATTTGGTGTTTTCTCGAGTTTGGGTTACAACGAGATTTGATTATTTTCGCGAGAAGAACGTGATGGCGTGATTAGATTTTGAGGCCGAATTATGCGATGATTCATTTGATGATTTTGAGGTATAGGGTTTTACACAATATGCTCCTAAATCTCGCGAGTGTTTATTCCGTTGAATTCTTGTTAATTGAACTCATATTTTGAATTGTTAAATTCTTGGAAATCTGGAAAAATAATTGTTGGAATTATTTTCATTCATGAGGTATTATTCATGTTGTTTTGAGCACGTTGTCATGAGATTTTAATATGGCACTAATGTTGGGCACCCGCTAAGACTCCTTTTCCGGCTACTTGATAAAGTATGGCGCGGTATGGTGAGGCCTGGTGACTCCGGTTAATGTGTTGTTGAGAAATTTATTGATAAAATGCTATTGAGATTTGCATTATTTGATTTGAGTATTCGTAGTCGTATTTTTGCGCTTTGTTCATCGCTAACATCTTTGGTGAGCATATTCCTGTCGTATTGTGTACTTCCCCATCTTTTTCTTAGTTGGCAGGTGAGCACGGATTTGAGTGCTATGGACCAATTGGGATGATTTTAGCGAGGATTATTTGGGAAGAGTTTTTAATACAAGAGATGAGAAGACTTGTATTTATTTTGATGTATAGAGCATTTGGAGATTTATTTTATTTTCGAGATATTTGGATTGTTGTAATTATGTCGAGAGATTTGTTGTATTAATTTGAAGATGAGAATAGTGGTTTCTTGTCTTATTGTGGGATTTAGATGCTCTATACCTTGTTATTTGTGGATTAGTTTAGTTTTATCGATAGTAGCGCTCCGTTCGCTCTCCCCGGGCGGGCGGGGTGTTACAGTTTGTTCTTTTTGACACGATGGAAGAGGGGGTAGTGGTTTTTTCTAGACTGGTCAGGGAGTACCACTCCAAGGAGTATTTTCGAAATATTAACTAGGCAGGGGAAATATGGTGACCTCCAGGGGCTGATGACAATGAGATTGACTCTTTTGGAAGCTACAGATAGGAATTTCTAAAGCTGGGTTTATTTTGTGTGAATCTTTTTTGTATTTTTTCGGTTTTATGGTGTACCTTGATAAGGTTGTAGTTTTAGGAATGGTTTTGATTAAGTGAAAGGGGGTCGTTTGTTTTAACTCCCTTTTCTAGTACTTTATGAAATGGTACCAAACTCCTAATTTGAAATAAAAAATGATTTTAATCATATTATTGTGCCTCTTGATGATATCTAAGGCATGCATAATCCTTTTGTCCACAGAAATGATAAAATGAACTGTCATTCTCCGAGGTTAGAAAATAATAACATTTAGTGAAAGATAAGGGAACCATGCACATATAAGGTGTATGAGCTACCTATGTACCTCTCGTGGTTTTGAAAATTTATCTTATGAATTGAATTTTGAAATCAAAAGTTTTTTTATAGGATCTGTCCCCACGTAGTTCTGGGTAGGGAGAAATGAAGAGTTCTTTTTTCTTTTTTATAGAATAGAAGGAAGATGATTAGAGTCGTAGCGCACCGGGATTTTAGACTAAGGGTAGAAATTCTTGAGATGGTCTCTTCTCCATTAAGGTTTGTGAGCATAGCGACGCCTCCTGAGATAATTTTCTTCATTATGTAGGGTCCGTTCCATTTTGTCTTGAATTTCCATCTGGGTTCCTGAACATGTTATATGACCTCCCTAAGGTCAAGGTCTCCTTCCTTGACACCACGGTCCTTAACTCTTCGTTTGAATGACCGTGCTATTCGGTGATAGTACCCTTATTTGTGGTATAGATCCGTCAGCCTCTTTTCATCCAAGAGTGACAGTTCGTCAAAATGGCTTTGATGACAATCTTCTTCGCTAAATTTACTATCGAGCAAGACATGGAAGGAAGGTATATCTAGGTCAACGGGTAGGAATGCTTCCATGTCATACACTAGAGAGTAAGGGATAACCCCAATAGATTTTTTGACTGAAGTGTGATAGCCCCATAGGGAGTAAGGGATCCAATTGACCCAATATTTATAACTCTCTATCATCTTGCTGATGATGATTTTAAGGTTTTTGTTGGCAACTTTGACAACACCATTGGGTTGAGGTCGGTAGGGAGAGGATTTCTGTCTCTGAATTTCATACTCGTCGACTAGTTTTATGACCTCGACTTAGAAAAATAACCTATTATCTGAGACTAACTCATGACTAACCCCATATCGATAGATGATGTTCTTTCGAATAATCTTGGCCACTTTCTTAGCATTTAACACTGCGTATGACTCTGCTTCAACCCATTTGGTGAAGTAATGAATGGATACTAGGATAAACTCTTATCCATTTGAATCTTTGGGTGTGACTTTCCATATGACGCCAATGCCCCAGGTGGAGAACAACCAGGGAGAAGTCATGTTATATAATTCTTGAGGAGGTAATTGTTGGAGGTTGGCAAACTGTTAGCATTTGAGGCATTTTTGAACATAGGCGGTGCAATACTGAACCGTGGTGGTCCAATAGTAACCTTGATGGATGATTTTATTAGCAAGGATATTATCGTTCATGTGAGGTTTTCATTCCATGTTAAGTATCTGCTACATTATTTCTTCAACACCAGCCCCTGCAATGCAATGCAAATATGTTCCATCGAAGTTTCTCTTGGACAATGCTTTATCATAGATGATGTACTGGGTAGCTAATTTACAAAGGGTCGCATAATCTTTCTTATTGGCATTGTGGGGATACCTACCATATTTGGTGAGGTGCCAAATGTCTTAGTATCAAAACGCGACCATATCATAATCTTCCTCGATGACGAGCTTAATATGGTAGCAGTGGGACGTTATGGACTGTTTTTGGACTAGGAGAGGGGACATCATTATTCCCTCGGGCATATTGACCATGGAGGCCAGGGTAGCAGGGGTGTAGGATAGGATGTTCCTTGGTCAAAGTAAGTAGTGGAAGCTAATATCTGGAACTAGGAGGCCAGCTCTTCTAAGTGGGCACGAAAGGGTAAGAGATTTTCGTCTTTGACTTTCCATCTTCTAAGGACTTGGCCAATGATGAGGGCAGAATCTATGTAAACATATAAGTGATTTCTACATTTCTTGAGGCGACATTGAGGCCTATAGTGCATGCATCATATTCGTTCATATTGTTAGTGTAGGGGGAATCTAACTTAATTGCAACTGGAGTGCGAGAGACATTAGGGGCGATTAGGAGTATCCCAATGTCATATCCTTTCTTATTGGAGGCTCCATCAAAGAAAATTTTCCATCAAAGATCCTTTATACGACGCAAATATTGCGTATTTCATCCCTCGAACCTACGCATTTTAGCCCCCTCGGGTATCTTATTCCCTATATTTATGCTCATTAACCAGACAACCTCATATTTCTATGTTGACATGTTTTGCAGGGGTTAATTGAGCTTTTATAGGTAATTGGATGCTAAGTGTGAAGTTCGAACGCATTACGCTCAATTTCCGTATGCGATCGCACGTTCAAAGGAATTTTAGTCAATTCACATTTTGGGCACTAGGACCATTATCTTCACGGAAGTTATAGTCCTCCTCGCAAGCTTCACGTGGCCATGAACGGTGCACGATTCTGAGTCCATATGAAGAAGTTACGGAGATTTTAGCGGATGAGAAAGGCAAACATCCCAAAACAGTAATGCAGTGTGCTGGTACCTGCTTGTTCGATCGATCGACGGTTTGGGTCAATCGATTGATCCTTCGCGGCAGTGGGCTATTTTATTCATGATCGATAGATCGACGATTTGGGTCGATCGATCGATCCCTTATTTCCAGGAGATATTTTGGCCTTTATTTTCATTTTCCTTTTCTTTTCTAATTCTTTTCCCACTTACTATATAAAGCATTTTTGGTGTAATATTTCATATACTTAGTTTTTGGAGGCTAGTTTAGGTTAGGGTTTTGGTTTTTGGAGAGTTCTTCTTCATTTCTCTTTGGATTGACACCCTTTGTGGTTCGTAAGTTGACTATTCATTACCCTATCCATTTTATATACTTGTTTTCCATTAATTCCTGATTTGTAGTGTAATTTACATGCTTTCTAATTTAGTTTACATGCTTTTATTTAATCATTTTCTAGTGTAGATTTACGTCATTTATTTACCGCGTTTCATTTATCGCATTATTAACATGATTTCTAGCTAATTTAAATTAGGTTGTGCTTGAATCGAACTCACTCGAGTTGATGCGTTACTTTGCTTTGGTGATGGTGTTTACGGGTCTATTTTGGGTGCATTGTCCTAGTTATTACGCCTAGGAGATTTGACAGTGCATATCATGTATGTCCCGTGCTTATGACCTTGCATGCGCAATGTACGGGATATTTGTTGACGCCAAAATCTTATTAGGCTTTCATGCAGATTTAGGGGCGTGACAACCCTTTGTTCAATTAGCTGTCGAAACGAGACGCATTCTAAATAACTCGTCGACCCATGTGACTATTTTATACAAATTAACTCGGGTGAGGGATATTCGATGCAACCTATAGTTTTACTCACTTTCTTAATCTAGATTTATTTTCCCTCGCCTAGATTAATCTTTCCCTTTTATGCATGTTTTCCTTTTTACTTTTTAATCATCTTTTACACTTTTATTTCGGAGCACTAAATCTTATTAATTCTAGCATCTCGTCCCTGTGGATTTTCGATACCCGACTTCTCTCAAGTGTAGTAGTAATTTAGGTTTGTTTGTATAGTCGCGACAATATAGAAAACAGCGACTATGTCCTTACACGAACACACTTCTCGCGCGCTATCAAAATGGTGTTGTTGCCAGGGACTTGTTTGTTTTAGACTTTATTTGATTTTGTATTTTGTAGTATTTTCTTTCTATTTGTATTATTTGCTAATATTTTGCATGGCTATCACATTTGAGCACTTAGAAACAGTCGAATTTTCCCCACACGCACCTACTTTGTGGAATTCACCACTTTAGCCATTTTTGGGGTAAGCATGTCTTATTCCAATTCTTTCGGTAATCATTGTTATAATTCTCGAAATTCTAGCAAACCTATGACTTTCGGTGAATACTTAGAATCCCAAAGTATAACAAATTCAAATATAACTTTGGGTGAGTATAACGAAAGTCAAAACTTAGGTTATTGGAATTTTGATGATGATGATAATGATTTTGGGCCTTTACCTCCTTATAATAGGAATTTTGAAATGAATTTCAATAGTTTTTAAAATTCCTATAATAATGAGTTTTCGTTTAAGTTCGATAGTAACTTTCAAAGTTCCCATTTTCATGCATCCGCACCTCGACTTATGTCATTCAGTGAGGGTTTGCGTATGTATGAGAATGAGAAAATTAAAACTCGTTGTCAGGAAGAAAATCGTTGTTGTGAACATGAATTGGATTTATTATTTGAGTTCGACGATGATTTTTCTTCAGAGACTTTCGAAGTCGAGGAATGTTTTGAACCAAATGAGGTACTTTTACCTTTTTTGGAACAAACCATTCTAGACTTTGACCATTGCGTAATAGATATTGAAAGTGAGGATGAAAATGACGTAATATTTATTTGCAATGAAATGATTTCAACTTTGCCCCCCAAAGAAGAACATTTCATTGAAAATGATTTTATTTCCTTCGAAACTCAATCTTCATGCAATGATGATTCATCTCATGAGTTTGAATTTCTTCCATCCCCATTTTCATTCTATATTATCACACCGTCACAAGTACCCCATGATTCGGTTTCAAACTTTAATGTTTTAAACCTTTTCGCCGCCGAGGAGTACTTGCTCAAGTCGCCTTCCATGATCGCATTTGTGCCTTCGTGTGCGCCGCCTCCCATTCAATCCAAATCCCCCATTGTCCCTCCAAAACTTTTAATTGGCGATGGTTCATTTCTTCCGCCTTACACATGCCTTCCGTTTTTCAAACGGAATTCATCTTTTTTGGAAGGCATGCTTGAAAGTGAGGGTACACCGGTTATCCTCCAAAGTCAAATCGTTTTTGCAGTGGACCCTCAGTTATTTAGACTTCTACTATACAGTTAGTGTGTAGCCTAAATAGTAGGTTGTATATAGTTAGCTTTTTATTCTTTCTTTCTTTATTTTTTTGTTTTCTTTTAATTTAGTTTAGTGTAATTTGTTAACTTTTTGTAATTTATTTTTTCTATGCTCGGTACTAACTATTTTTGTAGATTCTTTGGGCTTGTTCTTATGGGGATTGCTCCAATTTTGGGTAATATCGCTCTTTTCCTCTCTTTGACTTGGTTCTTAATTTACATTGAGGACAATGTCAGGTTTTAAGTTAGGGGGCGTGGGATATTCTATCCATTTCTTTATTTAGTCCATGTTTTTGCTCATATGTTAGTTACTTAGTATGCCATTCTTAGAAAAATTCAAAAATTTCAAAAAAATATTTCCTTTTTTTTCTCCTTTTTTAGGCATTTTACCTTTGTTTCCGATGATAAATTTT
Source organism: Sambucus nigra (assembly GCA_949130495.1). Taxonomy (NCBI): domain Eukaryota; kingdom Viridiplantae; phylum Streptophyta; class Magnoliopsida; order Dipsacales; family Adoxaceae; genus Sambucus; species Sambucus nigra. The sequence goes on from OX422212.1 coordinate 35,170,123, forward strand.
AATAATTGCCCGATCCAATAGACAACCCAATGATGCATGTTCTCGATTTTAGAAGTTATTAGTCTTTAGTCTCACTTACTGATATTATGAATAACTTCATGAATTAAACTTTAATCCCATGAGCACATGCACTTTTATGGTTATATTGATTTGGATTAAGATTCTTATAACTCGCTAATCTCTTGTTGCATTGTATATGCTTACACCGAGTAAGCTTTGTACCTTTCATCGTTTGTGAGTGTATACACTATTCTTTTCTCATTCAAAACGTTGAATTCGTCGGTAATCTCTCTATTCCTTCATTTGACCGTTCATTAATTGAGTTCATACTTGAAATGTGTTACCTGATCATGATTTTCATATATTGTTTTGATTCGAGAATTGTGTGAACTTTGTGAAATGATCATAGGCCATCTTTGTTATATAACTCATATCAGCCTTGACCTCACCCTTATATGTTTACCCTTGTTAACCCCTTTAAGCCTAAATATAGCTTTTCGTTTCATAACCCAAATCCCATAACCAACTCTAAATTGGAGTTTTAGCCCATATATACACTTTCCATACCTTTGTTTGGATTGATACTTGGGATTGAATGTTGTTGTTATGATGTCGATTGCAATTTAGGCATATGAGAGTTTGATAAGTAAAGAAAAGAAAGTAGTGAAAAAAGTGAAGAAAAAGAGAAAGCAAAGAGCAAAAGAAAACAAAAGAGAAAAATGAGAAAAAGAAGAAAAGAAAAGAAAGATAAAGTTGTAAATGTTGTATATAGTTCAATAAGCTTTGATTACTCCCCCTGATGACATATCTAATGCTGTTTTGGAACTTGTTTTTCAATTTTGATTTTGCCCGCATTTTCTTATTATCCCGAGTTTTCATCCCGAACACTTTGAATCCGTACATACATGTCCTTCATTCCGCACCCTAGCCTGGCCTACATTACAACCCTATTAAAGTCCTATGTGATCTTAGGTTCATGTAATTCAAAACTCATAATAGTTGTGATAATCTGTGAAAATGCATTTCGCCTCTTTTAATGTGCGGTATCCTTTCATTGAGATTACAATTTTTATTTTCTATATAGTGTTCTTCATCTGTGACATGTGTGCGGCCTAGTTTCTATTTACATTTACTCTTTATGCCCGCATGTTCAGTGTGTTACCTCCCTGTTTCGAGTGAATTCGCTTGATGAGTGTAATGCCCATGAGGATTGAATGTATGCTTGCCTTAACGTTTATCCAGTTTATATAAGTTTTTCGCCAAATCACACTTTGCATGTGCTCGCTCCCCCTCCCACATTTAAGGTTTCAATTCTATGAGGTGCATTCTATAATGTTAAAGATTTCGTACTTTTGGATGAATTCATTCACTTTGCTAATAGTGCGTATGAAATTGTTTTCACTATTATTGGTCTTGTCGCATGTTAGGTTGGGAATATTTTGAGGAAACCATGTGATGTTTGTGGGTATCATCCCTGAAAACCCTCACGAGGTGACACTCATCCACTAAGGTGACCTAGGGGTTTAACGGCTTATTGCATATCCTAAATGCAATCGAATCGCCCATGAAAGTGGCCTTTTGCTTTTATACCATACTTTTGTACTATCTCATGCTTTTGGTTTGCTTGTAGTTCTTGTTGCTTCCAATTTCATTGCTAGGGACTAGCAATGTGTAAGTTAGGGAGTGTGATACGACGTAAATATTGCGTATTTCATCCCTCGAACCTACGCATTTTAGCCCCCTCGGGTATCTTATTCCCTATATTTATGCTTGTTAACCAGATAACCTCGGATTTTTACGTTAACATGTTTTCCAGGGGTTAATTGAGCTTTTATAGGTATTTGGATGCTAAGTGTAAAGTTCGCACGCATTATGCTCGATTTCCGTACGTGATCGCACGTTCAATGGCATTTTAGTCAATTCACATATTGGGCACCTGGCCCATCATCTACACAGAAGTTATATCCCTCCTCGCAAGCTTCACGTGTCCGCGAACGGTGCGCGATTCCGAGTCCATATGAAGAAGTTACGGAGATTTCAGCGGACGAGAAAGGCAAACATCCCAAAACAGCAATGCAGCGTGCTGGTACCTGCTTGATCGATCGATCGATGGTTTAGGTTGATCGATCGATCCTTCGCGACAGTGGGCTATTTTATTCATGATCGATCGATCGACGGTTTGGGTCAATCGATCGATCCCCTATTTCCAGAAGATATTTTGGCCTTTATTTTCATTTTCATTTTCTTTTCTAATTCTTTTCCCACTTACTATATAAAGCATTTTGGTTGTAATATCTCATATACTTAGTTTTTAGAGGATAGTTTAGGTTAGGGTTTGGGTTTTTGGAGAGTTATTCTTCATTTCTCTTTGGATTGACACCCTTTATGGTTTGTAAGTTGAGTATTCATTACCTTGTCCATTTTATATACTTATTTTACATTAATTCCTTCTTTGTAGTGTAATTTACATGCTTTCTAATTTAGTTTACATGCTTTGATTTAATCGCTTTCTAGTGTAGATTTACCGCGTTTCATTTACCGCATTTTTAACATGCTTTCTAGCTAATTTAAATTAGATTGTGCTTGAATTGAACTCACTCGAGTCGACGCATTTCTTTGCTTTGGTGATGGCATTTACGGTTTTTTTTTGGGTGCACTGTCCTAGTTATTGCGCCTAAGAGATTTGATGGGGCATATCGTGTATGTCCCGTGCTTACGACCTTGCGTGCGCTATGTCTGGGATATTTGTTGACGCCAAAATCTTATTAGGATTTTATGCGGATTTAGGGGCTTGACAACCCTTTGTTCAATTAACTGTCGAAATGAGACGCATTCAAAATAACTCGTCGACCCATGTCAGTATTTTATACAAATTAACTCGGGTGAGGGATATTCGACCCAACCTATAGTTTTACTCTCTTTCTTAATCTAGCTTTATTTTCCCTCGCCTAGCTTAATCTTTCCCTTTTATGCATCTTTTCCTTTTTAGTTTGTAAACCTTTTACACTTTTATTTCGGAGCACTAAATCTTATAAATTCTAGCATCTCGTCCCTATGGATTTTTGATACCCGGCTTACCACTGTGCTTGACTCGCAAGTGTAGTGGTCATTTAGGTTTCTTTGTATAGTCGCGGCGAGACATAAAACAACGATTGTGTCCTTACACGAACACACTTCTCGCGCGCCATCAAAATGGCTTGAGAGGTCTAGAGAATATCCTTGTTCGGGAATTCAGAGACCTAAACATTGGATTCTTCCATAGGTAGTCATTAAGATAGTCGGTCATGGATCTCCCTTTCATGGCTTTCTGTATAACATATACAATATCAAACTCAGCTACCAACATGAACCACCGAGCCATTAGGCTAGAAGGGGAGGGTTTCTCCAAAAGTTACTTGATAGAATCCATTTGGGATACTAACCTGATGGGAAAAACGAGCATGCAGTGTCATAACTTTTAAGTGACCCAGGTTAGGGCGACACATTTTTTCTCCAGGGTAGTGTAGTTGACTTTCTACCTGGCCAATTTTTTGGCTGATATAGTAAATGGATCTCTATTTATAGGATTCTTCAATATTTTAGGCTAGCAAAGCCCCTGCTGAAGTATCTATTATGGTTAAGTACAAGAGGAGAGGTAGACCTAGCTGCGGAGGCACAAGTACCAGAGTTTTCATAAGGTATTGCTTGATTCCATCGAAGGTTTCCTCATAGACCTCATTCTAGACTTTGGTGGAATCCTTACGAAGGATTTTGAAGATGGTCTCAGAAATAGAAATCAGCTGGATGATGAACCGACTGATGTACAGAGGTTTACCCAGGAATCCCAAAACTTCCTTCTCTATCTATGGTGGGTGCATCTCAAGTATGGCTTTCAGTTTGGTTCGGTCTGCTTCGATTCCCTTCTCTCTAAACATAAATCACAGAATCTATCCTTTCATGATGCCAAAAATGCATTTATGGGTCTTATCCACATTTGGTAATGCCGTAGTCATTCTAGAACTTTCAGAGGGTGGGAACGTGGCATTCTCGAGTCTTTAACTAAATAACAATGTGGTCTACATAGACTTGACTTTTTTATGTATTAAATCATGCAATATGGTTGTGTAATACCTCTATAGGTAGCCCTAACATTTTTTTAGCCCGAATGGCATAATAGTGTAACAAAAGGTTCCATATGGGGTAATGAATATGGTTTTCCCCTAAAGGTCAGGGTGCATCTTGATCGGATTTTATCCGGAGAATCCATTAACAAATGACTTAAGGGCATGACTGGCTTTGTTATCCATAATCATATCGATGTTAGGCAAGGGGTAATTGTCCTTTGGAGAAGCTTTGTTCAAATCTTGATAGTTGACACATATGTGGACTTTTCTTCCTGATTTTGGTACTGGTATGATGTTTAGGATCGATATGTCACATTTGATCACACGGATAAAGACTACGTTTAACTTCGTGACTATCTCTTCTTTGACTTTGAGTGACAATTCGGTGCGGAGTTTCCTTAGCTTCTATTTGACTGGCTTGTATTCTGGGAATGTTGGTATCTTGTGTTGAGCTATTTTGGGATCGATGTCGGGCATGTCATCGTAGGACCATTCTAAGACATCCATAAATTCCTTTATCATCTCTTTGAATTACGCACTCTCATGCTCATTAAGGGTGGACCTTATCCTAATCTCGTGATGTTGGCTACTTTAATCGAGTTTGATAATGACCTTTTCATCCTCATTAATTTGAATGTGGTTATGAAATTTTTCATTAACCTTATTAAGATCAATTAAGAATTTTTCATTTTCGACATTATCATGATTCAGAGTTTGATTAAAATCAAGACAATTAATGTAAGGCACAACAAAATACTCAAAATTCTCATTTATTTCACTTTTGAGAAAAATAGCATTGAGAACCTCGTCAAAAGAGGTCTCAATTATATTTTTATAAAAAAGGTAGGATTAATAACAAATGAAGAGATATGATAAACATCAAGGTTGGGTTGAATCTCTGCAGGTTGGACCGGTATAGCATTCCATTTGAGAAGAGGCTCACCAATGAACTTGATCATAGTGGATAGGTATGACGGTGTAGTGTCTAAACGGATCATGAAGAGAATAAACCCTAGTGCCTTTAGTTTGAATGAGTCTACCAAATAAATTTCCTCAGAGACCTTGGTAACAACTATAGCTTTCTCGATGGGAGGTTTCACTTTATGATGGAAGTCTTTGGCCCAAAAGTAATTGTCTAGAAAGATGACTTCCATCCCCGATTTTATATTCTTATCCACATGGTCATACTGTGGTTAAGGAAAGATGCATAAGGGGGAGTATTCACCCTCCTTGACGAATATTCTATTTAGAAAATCACTCGAAAGAATCTTAAACTCCTTTTCATTGGTGGTTGGTGAAGAGTCTTGAGTTCTTCTGGTAAAGGATGATAACCTAGACCACATCGAGGAAAGTCCTATTTTAGGACTATAGGCTCAAGTATCACTTATTAAAGCCATCCCAACCCCAGTCTAGGAATGAAATGCATGTTCTTGATCATCTTTATTACATTAACATTACCGTGAGGGTTGTGTTTCGAATAGATTAGATCTTTAAAATTGACTCACGCTGGAAAGGTAAGTGGATTAACTCTGAAGTCGAAGAGGAGCGTGTCATTCATCCCATGCAGTATCTCCAATATCGGGCTGCTAGTGGTGGCATTTTTTGTACCGTTTCCTTCCCCTAAAATAGTGATGACTTGCCCTTTAGAAAATAATTTTAACTTCTGATGAAGGGAGGAAGAGACCCCTTGAATGCTATAAAGCTATGCTCGACCAAGTAATAGGTTGAAGCATGCAGGTTTGTCAATGACATGGAATTCAGTGACATGGTTGATAGGGTCAACCCTTATTATGAGTTTTATGGATCCCATTAACGCTCGATGGGTATTATTATAAGCACGCACTGTGGAAAAAGTATTAGTAAGGCCACTGACTTTTAACCCCAAGCAGTTGAAGGTTTTGAGAGGATAAACATTGAGGGCATATTCATTATTAACGACTGAGAGTGGAACCATCTTTCCCATCACTTCAACGAAGATGTTGAGGGAATAGTTGTGGTCAGGACCAACCTTTGAAATTTCCTTTTCCAAGAAGGAAAGGAATCTGGTGGAAGTCAAGGACCCAACTAGGTATATAGCTTCTTCGAGAGTGGTTGAAGGAGGTACTGTGGGCCCGATTAGAAGTTTTATAGGAGCATTTAGGTGAAACTAGTAGGACAAGAAAAGTCCCCATAAAGTGATGTTATCTTGAGCCTTCTTGAGTTGGTCGAGGAGTTTCCTCTCCTAAATGGTCATTTCTGGTATAGGAAGTTCTTCACCAACTCCTTTTACCTTATCTATTCCTAACGACTGAGGATTCGGATCCTTGTAGTGTTTCCCTAATCTAGTCAAGTGGTTTTCTAAGGTGGGGAAGAACAGGAACTCCGTGTCTTCATCTATTTCTATATGAATGGCTATATTACTAATCTCCTCTAACTAGTCTTCGAAGGATATCATTCTGCACATACTGATTAGTGGACTAACTTTTTCTTGTTTTGGTTCATCATCTGAGCTGTCAAATTCGTCACCCCTTCTGGTGGTTATGATGTCTATTTTCCATGAGAATCGATGCCTTTAATAACCATGATGGAATTTTCATATAAATCTTCCCACTCATTGGGGAGATGTAGAAGTGAAGGAACCAACCACCCTGGAAGGTTCAAAATAGTGCGTAGATTGAAAATGCTACAGATCTCGCTGGTTTGTCAAAACATGCCTGCCATGATCTATACTATGGCATCTAGACTGACTTCTTCGGTCAGTACTACCCATTCGTTTGATTTTTGAGACCATTTATGGTCTTCCATGAATAAAGCACAAAATTTGTGACAGTCGATGGTCATCTTAGTGGGTAATTTCAGCCCAAACTCTAAGAGTTGGTTCTGAATAGATGGTAACAACATATCTCTCCCTTTAGACCGAGTACGGATGATAATACCTGCCCTTATGAGGAGTAATAAAGCTTGGTCAGTGAAGCACGTAGGGTGTAGGAGAAAATATGGGAAAACTTTGAGCGATTTAGGTGAGATTATGGGTATGATGGATGCTTTACTAGGCACAATTTGGGAAGATGGATCAAATTATCTAAAAAGATGGAATTTTTATACATTGGAAGTGGGTTATGTGTGATGCTAAGTTTAAGATTGTTTGGTGGGGAAATGATACCCCAGTCAATCAAACATTGAACCATGCTCCTAAGATGGAAGCATTGGTCAGTAGTGTGGCCCGCAGATTACTGGATGTCACAGTGGGCATCAGTTTTGATGCTCATGGGAAGTGGGCTTGGTAATGAATGGGAGCCTAAGGGTTTGATGAGATTTCATTTTAACAAGGCTTGATAGACTTTGGATAGGGAACATGGAACTCGGTGTATTTATTTCTAGCAGGATTCAGGCGGCTTTCTGGTGCCCAGGAGGTAGTAGATTGGGATATATTGTTAATGGTTGAGACTGTAGCATTAACAAGCTTCTCGTACTATTTAGGAATTAATTCTCCAGTTACCTTCTACAGATCAGCTTCTACCATAATAATACATTCTTCAATTTTTACACCCATTTACCGGAGAGCTCGAAAGTGTGGATAATATTGACCTCCTATTGTCGCTCGGATATGGGGTAAAAAAATTTCTTTACGATACTGACTTATTCTTCCTTGGAGGATTTGTTAGTCATAAGAGCAACTTTCCCTCCACCGTGTTATGAAGCTACCGATGGTTCACCAGTGTTCTTATTGAGAAGCTCTTGATTATGGCGTGTAACATCTAGTGTTTTGTTGTACTTGTACTGTGACATGAATTCCCTAGTGACATCCTCTGGATTCTTCAAGGAATAAGAACCATCGTAGGGCGTTGTCTTTCAAAGTCTGATTAAACATTTGGGCCATTATCTCTTAAGAGGCACCAAGAAAGGTCATGGCTTGGTGATAACTATGAAGGTGCATAATTGGGGGCCTGTTTCCACCGATCTTCTCGATGATTGGCATCTTAAACTTCTCTGACAATCTTCCTTTGGGATATGGAGACATATTGGTGTAGTCCATGTAGTTACCGAATATCCTAACTTGATCGAATTTCTTGGACAGCAGTTTGACGTCTTCCTTGACCTTGTTCAATTCTTCCTCCTTGGGATCAATAGGCACTGGCAAGTTAGCCCGAGGCTGGGTAAGGTTTGGCATAGGGAGTTACGCTAGTAGTAGCCCATTCGCAAGCGAAGCATGCTAATAGTCTATTGGGACCCAAATATGCTCGAGAGCGAGTGGAACCATGGCACGAGGAAAGAGAACCTCGGTTTCTTCGGGAATATGGACCTGATTTCATTTCATCTCCTGGACCTTGGTTTGATGGTTGTAAATATTAGCACTGAGTTGGACTAAGTCTACCATCGGATAAGGCTTCACATTTTGTGCTTGGTTGGTCTTTTCCATGAAGAGTTGGTAAAGGTAGTCTCCGAACTCGGATGAAATAACATAGGAATTGAAAGAGATTCAGGGTGGTTTGATGGAAGACCGAATCTAATAGGGAGCCAGGCCAAGAATAGTGTATGCGATCAACCTAAGAAGGAAAAATGGTTCGAATTTATTTTTGAAATAGGGAAGATTTTTTTTTTCGGGAGGTTTGTTTAAAGAAGAGGAAAAATGTTTTTGGCATTTTTGATAAAAGGAGAAAAAATGTTGTCATTTTGGCTTTTTGAGGAAAAAGGAGGGAAAATATGAGAAAAGAATCTCATTATTATTATTATTATTATTATTATTATTATTATTATTATTATCATTATTATCATTATTATTATTATTATTATTATTATTGTTGTTGTTGTTGTTGTTGTTGTTGTTGTTGTTGTTGTTGTTGTTGTTGATACCAAAATTTACCATCCTACATTGACCAATTACAAGCTAATACGTGTCATCCCATGTGGCACAAGTCCAAGTCAGCACGATAGAGAAGCCCGACCAACATGGTTATCCGACCAACTAGGAAGCCCGACCAACAACGAAAAATCTATTCTGGATAGCCAACCAAGCGCCAACATTCTCACAGCCTGTATTGCCTATGAAGAGACAACATTCATATAATTGATTCTCATTATGAATTGATGTAAATGTCTAACAAATAAAGGCATTCCATCCTTTCACATGACAACTATCAAGACCCCCCTTAGGCTCTAAATACATTGTATCACCATCATTAATGGGGATCGAAAAACAACTCAAGGCATTCAATAGATAATAGTGGACGTAGGCTATTCCATTGAGCCGAACTATTTTAAAAATTTCTTGTGTTTTGTTTGTTTTACTTAATTTATTTGTGATCAATTAACTAGGCTTAGTCTAGTTTTTTGCATCCACAGATTGGCACCGTCTGTGGGAATGTATTACTAAATGTTGTCATTCATTCACCATCCATGGTTGAGATTCCTGAACCAAGTACCAGAAATGAGGGAATTCTGCCTAATCCCTCTGCACCTCCCAATAACCATGATTTAAGAGGAATTCTGGCTAGTTTAGCCAAAGGTCAAGAGGATATGCAAGACACCATGCGACAATTGGCCCAAACTCTGCAAGGTGGAGTTCCTGAACAATTTAATATCCCACCGCCGCCATCCAGGAGTGTCAGACGTATCCATTCTAGAACTTCAAAGGATCCTTCATACCTTCTTAGAGCAACTTCCTCCATCAGGATTACTAATTCCTCTAATGGGAAATATCTTGTCCCAGAAAGATTGAGTGCCTTATAAAGGTTATGTAGGGCTTCTACTTTTGATCATTTGGGACCCAGGAGAAATGACCTAAGGGTTGCGTCGAGACATACTCGACGACCTTGCGATTTAAGGGAATGTTCAGCCCAATCCAAACTGAGCACCCGATGAAACCATAGATCCAGTCAGAGAGAAGGTTCGAAAGAAAAAAGTTCAGCATGATCTGTTGGTCAACATAACCATATATCTAGGGCTAATAGTGAAGCTTGGAAAATTTCTATTCAAAGTTTGGAGAATAGGTTAGGAGAAATGGACAAGTCCAAGAATCCCCTCCAAAGAAGTTTTATTAAGGGATTCCCCTTTGTGCAAACCATCGTAGATTTTCCTACTCTGACCAACTTCAAAGCTCCAGTAGTCACTTCCAAATATGATGGGAAGACTGATCTAGCAATCCATATAGAGAAGTACCAAGCAACTATTGATATCTATGTTGTTCCTGATGAGATGAGATGTAGGGTGTTCTCATGAACAATCACTGGATTTGCTCAAATATGGTACAATAGCCTTCCTCGGGGGCCGATTTCTTACTTTTAACAACTCGTCGAGCTATTCATTGGTAATTTCTTCTTTGAAGAAAAAACGGTGAAACGAGTAGCTCATTTGCTTAGTATAAGACAGAAGGAGGGAGAAAATACAAGGGATTACATCACTTGTTTCAACAATGAGAAACTGGAAATCATTGGTTACAAAGAGAAGACATCAATCATCCCCCTCATGAGTGGTTTGCTCCCTAATAAATTGTATAATACTCTAGAAAAAGATCCACCAAAGACGATGACATAATTTATGTCCAAAGAGTGAAGATTATGAACGCTGAGGAAGCTATGACTGCTAAAAAGAATTCAGGCATAAAGGCAGAAGAAAAAATAGAAGGGAAGTCAGAAAAGAAGGAGCATACGAATCATAATGAGCGCAGGAGTTCGAAGGTAAAGGAAGGCCTAGATCGGCTTCGAAAATTCACTAACTACACTCCCTTAAAAGTAGAGATAAATCATGTGTTTGAAGAAATCAAGCACACCAATGATTTAAGTTGGCCAAAAAAGTTTAGTTCACATGCTGATAAAAGGGATAAGTCGAAGTATTGTGAGTTTCACAAAGATGACGATCACACAACCAACCATTGTATTGCCCTCCAGAATGAGATAAAAGCACTCATCCAAAGAGGAAAGTTGGATAGGTTTGTTGATCGGCTGAATAGTGGAAGAAATGGAGGAAGAGGTCGACAGAGATCTAAATCGCAAGTTAAGACCAAGGAAGTAAAATAAGGAATCACGATGATGATACAAAAAATGATCCCAATCTTCCTAAGAAGCCTAGACAACCAGAACATGATGTATTTACACTTATTTTTGGATCTTTTGATTATCACATAATTATAGGTGGAGATGCTAGAGGAGGAGATCATACAGCTGAAAGGAAAGATTACCTCAATGAGGCTCAAGCTTGTTCCTATATCCTGTGGATCAACCTCGCCGAGGAGGACCGACTAAGAAAATTTAACAATGATAAGATCGTAATTGGTTTTTCCAAAAATGATATTGTATCCTCATAATGATCCTTTAGTGATTAGATTCAGGATGAAAGACGTATTGGTAGAAAGAACATTAATGGATAACGACAGTTTAGTAGACATCATGTTTTATCACTATTTTGATAGTTTAGGTTTAAAAGTCAGTCAACTAGAGCCTTATCACAGGACACTCATTGGATTATCGAGCGAGAAAGTGTTTCCTTTAGGTACTATCAAGCTAGATATGTTGATCGGGACATGGCCGACGAGCAGGACAAAGAAGGTGAGATTCTTTGTAATGGATAAAATTATCCATTCTGCTTATAATATGATTATGGGAAGAGTTGGTCTAAAGAAATTCGAAGTTATACCCTCTATTATTCATTAATGCCTGAAATTTCCAACTAAATTTGGAGTTGGAGTAGTGAAAGGATATCAGAAAGTATCTCGGGAGTGCTACTATTTCTCTGTCGAGGAACAAGATATGATGGAGATAAAGAGAACAACTACCACTTATTAAGTAGATACATCTGAGCCGAACAACAAATCTGAGGTTGAAGCCTTTGATCCACGAGATGAATCTGAGCTCGTAAAAGGCCAAGTGATGGAGGTAACAGAAAGCATTGTTCTGGATGATGATAAACCAGAATGAACAACTCAAATAAGAGCATCATTGGAATCAGTTCTTAAGCAGGAGTTGACAATTTTCTTAAGGCAAAGAAAATAGGTGTTTCCTTGGAGTCATGAAGATATGACATGCATAAATCCAAAGTTTATGTGTCATGAGCTTAATGTTAATAGGTAGGTCAAACCTGTGAAGCAGCGAAGAAGAGTTTTCAGCCCAGAGAAGAACCAGGCTATACAGAAAGAAGTGGAGAAGATTTAAAAAGCTTCCTTTATTAAAGATGTGAAGTACCTAGATTGGTTGGCCAATGTAGTTATAGTTAAGAAGAAGAAAAACAAGTGGAGGATGTGTGTAGATTTCACTGACTTGAACAAAGCGTTCCCAAAGGATCACTTTCTTTTGCCACAAATTGATCAATTGGTAGATGTTACTTCAGAGCATGAGCTGCTGAGTTTCATGGATGTATATTCTGGTTATAACTAGATCAAAATGAAGCTAGGAGACAGAGAAAGTACTTCCTTTATCACCCCCCAAGGAACTTATTGCTATAATGTTATACCATTTGGTCTGAAAAATACAGGTGCTGCTTATCACAAACTGGTGAACAAACTATTTGAGGAGCGAATAGGCAACAATATGGAGGTTTATGTTGATGATATACTCACTAAAAGCAAAAAAGTCGTTGATCATATTTCCGACCTCATCCAGACATTTGATCAATTGGAAAAGAACCAAATGAAGTTAAACCCCACAAAATGCGTCTTCGGAGTGCAGGAGGGAATGTTCCTCGGCTATGCAGTGAATCAAAGGGTACTTGAAGCTAATATAGATAACATTTAAGCTCTGATCAAAATGAACTCTCCGAACTGTAAAAAAGAGGTTCAAAGGCTAATGGGGCACATAGCAGCACTCAACAGGTTTGTGTCACGAGCAACGACACTCTTCAAGGTACTCAAAAAAACCTTTTAATGGAATGATGAATGTGAAAAAGCCTTCCTAGAGTTAAAGAGGTACATAGGAGTACCACCAATTCTCTCCTGACCAGTGTTAGGAGAAAAAATGTATTTATATCTGGCTGTATCTGAGTTAGCAGTTAGCTCTGCCTTGATCAGGGAGGACAATAGAGTTCAAAAGCCAGTTTATGACACCGGTAAATCTTTCTGAGGAGTAGAAGTAAGATATCCTAGACTAAAGAAATTAAGAGTGGTCTTAATTGAGGCTAGCAGACACATGGAGTCATATTTCCAAGCCCACACCATAGTGGTATACACTGACATGCCACTAAGGCAAGATTTGTTAAGTCAGAGAAATTTGGAAGACTGATGTATTGGGTTATGGAGTTGGGGGAATGTGACCTTATGTATCAACCAAGGACTGCAATTAAAGGCCAGGCGATGGCTGATTTTATTGCAGAGTTCACTTATCTAGAGGTCCCAGAGAAACAAAGGACTCCAAACGAGCAATACGCGGGAGTCACTAGACCAACTATGGATACGCCCAACCAACTCAAAAAAGGAGAGACTATAAAAAAAGACCAACCATAACCGTCCAGTGGAGTACAGGAGATGAAGAAGAAATATGAGGAGGCGATGGATAAAATATTCCATCAAGGGACTCCGACAAACTAAGCATTTGATAGTAATATCCCTATATGGAGTTCATATGTTGACTAGTCGTCTTGTGTAACAGGATGTGGAGATGGAATCATTCTCAATACTCCAGACGAGATAGATATAGAGTACGATCTACGTTTACAATTTCAAGTCTCCAATAACAAGCTAGAGTATGAAGCTGTAATTGTTGCTTTAAATCTAGCTAAATCACTGAACATCGAGCAAGTTGTGGTGTACAACGATTCGTAGTTAGTTGCAAATCAGGTGTTGAGATTATATGCAGCAAAAAGAGAACCGATGACCAGATATTTGGCCAAAACTTTGGAAGTAATTGCCACTTTGCTAGCAGTTCAGATGGTCAGGATTCCAAGATTGGAGAATTCCCGAGTAGATGCACTTGCTCGACTAGCTTCAACAATCAGAATGAAGATACGAAGAACTATTCATGTGAGCTTCTTGTTAATAGGAGCGTTAATGAAGATCTTATGGTTAACTTTATTGAAGTTGATAGGGGGACATCTTGGATGGACCCCATAAGAGCCTATATTGAAGATGGGATTCTTCCAATCTATCTACTTGAAGCTAAAAGGCTGAAATACAAAGCTATAAGATATGTGCTAGAAGGTGGTTTATTATACATAAGAGGATTAACTACTGGTCCACAATGATGTGTGCATACAACTGAGGTAAAGGATTTAATTGAAGAAGTCCATGAAGGGTCTTGTGGAGGCCATATAGCAGGAAGAACGTTGTTACAAAGAATACATATGCAAGGGTACAACTGGCCAACCATGCGAGTAGATTGTGCATATTTTTACAAGAAATGTGATAAGTGCCACAGGTTTTCTAGTGTATGCAAGGCTCCACAAGCTCTCTTAACACCAATCACTTCACCCTGGACTTTGGATATAAGGGGAATTGACTTGGTCAGGCCTCTGCCAACCACCCGTGGAAGGTTTAAGTACCTAGTTTTAGCAGTTGATTATTTTACAAAGTGGGAGGAAGCTGAACCATTGATATATATGTCCTATGGAAAGGTTTATCAGTTCATCTGGAAAATTATTATATGTAGGTATGGCTTACCTTATGACTTCATAACTAATCATGGCACACAGTTTGACAATGATGAATTCGCTGTTTATTGCGACTAGTCCAATGTCCAAAAAATTCACTCTACTCCTGGCCGTCCTCAAAGCAACGGCTAACAAATCAGATTGAGACTTTAGTCTCAAAGCAACCTTCTCATCAAATAACTTCAGTAATATGATAAGGCCCATGTCAAATAACTTTATTGGTGGTAGCTAATTGGCATGGGCCTTATCATATTACTGAAGTTATTTGACCATACACATATCAGATTGAGACTTTAGAAGGAGAAGAATTCAAGAACCCATGGAATGTAGAGAACCTGAAGAAGTATTATCATTAAATGTAGTTATGTTGTACTCAGTTCATTTCAAATTTAATGAGAACTTGGCTTTCCCAAAATTGTCATTTTTTGTTTTCTTTTTTGGAGAAATGGTGTTATGCGCACTTACAAACACAGTGAAGACCACCAACAAAGTTGGTTGATAGTAATAAAGACCACCAACAAATTTGGTCGGTAACAACTAAGGCCACCAATAAAGTTGGTTCGTAAAAACTGAGGCCACCAAAAAAGTTGGTTGGTAATAACTAAAGCCACCAACAAAGTTGGTCGGCATTGATGAAGGCCACCAACAAAGTTGGTTGGTAACTACTAAGGCCACCAATAAAGTTGGTCAGCATCGATGAAGGCCACCAACAAAGTTGGCCGGTATCAATAAAACCACCAACAATGTTGGTCGGCATCAATTAAAGCACCAATAAATTTGATTGTCAAAAATATAAAACCAAGCAAGGCAAAATCGTGAGTCCCAAATGCTTGATTAGTGAAGACCCGTATGAATAATTTTCAACTAAACTGGGCTAAAAGATGGGCAAATATTCCACTCACGTTTGGGAACCAAGGTAACTAATACAATTACCATAAAATTTAGGTACATTAGTAGAACCATGGTGAAACATTGGTAATTGGTATAAAACTTACGATAATCCTAAGGATATCAATAGAACCGATGAAAAACTAAAGGTTCACTAAAGGTTGATCCATTCATAAAATAGGCTTTTCATTAAACATAAATGATTACATATTGCTTCTCAAACATGGAAAAACAAAATACTAAAGTTTATTTTATAGGATGCTTTCCTTCAGCCTTAGAAACAAGATCCTTGCCAGCTGGAGGATCATCCAAAGTAAAAGGAGAGTTGATGAAGTTAAAGTTCTTAAGCATCCTGGTATTACCGCTACTATGATGGTCAAGCAAATGAGTGGGACGAATGATCTCTAGTCCATCATGTAGTTCGTAATCCCCCAAGTACTTGGAAATTAAGCATTGGGGAATATGATGAACATGTACCCAATTAACATCCAACTTAAATGGAGGATTATCAAGTTGTAGTAATCTCGGTTCATACCATTCCCACAGAGAGTCATTCCCATCCACCTTTAACACAGTTAAAGAATTAATCTAACCCCATTTGTAGGATTCATTCTTCGCCTATTGGAGTCTATCGTCATAATGTCCCAAAGCTTCATTATATCCACCCATCCAAAATTCTTTGGGTTGTTTATGGAGTTAAAAAATTAATTTATCAATTTGTGATTGCAACTTCTTCAGTACCCCATCCATAACCTCCAATTGGGAATATTGAGTGGAAAGTTGTTCAGATAAGGTCTTCAGCTTTTGGGACATCTCATCGATATCTCGGTCTTTTGCTTTTAGCTGTTCAACTTAATTGGCCAGGTCCTGTTGGATTCTAACTTTCTCTCTAGTTCATCGACCAGGACTATTTCTAGCTCGAGAAGAAGCGGAATTAATGTTTTTAAGGCCTCCAATTCATCTCTCAATGTGGTATTTTCAACTTCTAAAAAGGAGTAACCTTCATCTATAGTAGCAATAACATCTCCCGAGGAAGACTTCAGAAGACTCATTTCATCCCTCAAATTGTTATTCTCCTCTTCCAGGAGTTTGGCAACAGTCCTAGTTTGTTGAACTTCAACCTTAAGTAAAGCTTCCATTTTTTTTTATTATAAATAGAGATAAATTTATCAAATCCACGAACTACACTTAAGTTTTGCTACTTTTGCTCATAGCTATGGTGCAATAGCGCAGTGGATTCTTTATACTGTTCTTGAAGTTTTTCCATCATTTCTTAATAGGAAAAATTATTTGCTACCGCCCAATCAAGTAAGTACTTAAATATTTGTAGGATTCTTTAACCTGCTATGTGGCATCAGCACCGAGAAACTGATTGATCTCTTCTCCGGACAAGTCCATATGACTAGCTTTGAAAAAAACATTGAATTTCCTCAATAGCTTGGTATCATGAGAAGACAGTTGTTCCATCTTAGCAATAAACTAGAAAGAAGAAAATAACCATTAATCAATAATAAAAATGGAGAATAAGTATAATCAACAGTAGACAAAGAGGTAATGATAAAAGTTTCTTTTATTGATGACAAAGAGTTCAAGTTCAATCAAAACAAATGAAAAAAAAAACAAAAGTAAAAGAGAAAAATACCGAGCAACATTAAACCTTATCCTTATCACTTTAAACGTTATTGCTCTGCTCAGTAGAAGGGGTTGTAGGCTGGAGTTACTCGGTTTGCTCAGTGGGAGGAAGATAAGACTCATGGACTTTAGGTTATTTGGCAGCAGACACAACTACAAATAAAGACTCTTCAGAAGTAGCTTCATCTTCAACCTCATCCTCTATGACTAGAGGAGGACCATGAATATACCTCTAAAAAAGTTCAGAGTCTCCATTTGTGTTCAACTCTTGAAGGGAAGTAACCCAACCATCTCTGAAACATTTTTGCTTCATATACTCAATTTGAGCAGATGCCTAGAAATAGCTTTGTTTTAGCCCTTAACCCAACCACCACTGAAGGAGGTATTCACAGCAGATTTTTCTTAGCTCTGGAAGAGGATACATGATCTTCAGTAGCCTTTGCCCTGCGCTCATCTTCCTCTTTCTAGCGCTCAGCTTCCTTTTTCTTGTGCAAAGATTCCTCTTTCTAGAGCCTAGCCTCCTTAGCCCCGCGCTCATCTTCAAGGGCATTCATATCAGAAGTTTGACGAGCAATCTCAGCTATCTTCAATTTCTCTACCCAAGTTCTTTGCTCAGTCTCCATGGACTGCTGAGACTCAAAAAGAGACTTCTTCAGACCAGACAAGGCCTCATCCACCTCATTTGAAGAAGAATAATCCTGAATTGCACCATCCTTCTCTAGCATATTATTGAAGTGTACCAAAAACTACAAAAGATGAAGATTAAAGTGAGATTATTAAGAATGTAAATGACAACCAAATAAAAAAAATGGAAATTACTTACTGATGCAAGGTTCTGAGTAGCTAATTCATAGAACTTTGTTATGAAAGGCTTGACATCCACGCCCGTGTGGTCTAAAAGAGTACCAGACTTGATCAACCTCCTAGCCAAACCAGGAGTAATATTTATTGGAGGAATAAAATAAAAAGAGGGTAAATCAACCAATGACAGTTGATCGGTCACTTGGTCAACTTGCTTCTCTGCAATCCCTCTCCTAAGTCTCCTCAGAGGAACTGCAACCTCTTTGGGAGATACATCCTTAGGATCCAGGTCTTTGGGGGTTGGATCCTTAGGGGATAGTCCCTTGGGAGCTGGGGGCTTCATAACATCCCCTGTTTTATTCTTGGCGCCTTCAATAGAGGATTAGGAGCCAAAAGCAACACCACTGTAAAGGTCAGAAAACTTCCTTTTAATCATAATTACAGATATGGGAGTATCAGTGTAGGGGGGCTTGAAGGTAATCTTGAAATTAGAGATAATACCCCCATTAACAACGGTGCTTGGGATTAATGCAGCGATGTAGCCCAAAGCGATGCAGCTCAGCATGGCAGCTTAGTAGTTCAGCGTGGAAGCACAGAGGGATCTTCCGGCGAAGAAGCTGACCGAGAGAGATCACCCTTTAGTTCTATTGTTTTAATTATACTTGTTGTATCTCTTTATTTATATTGACTATGAGTTATAATGATTATAATGATTTTTAGTGTGAGGTCGAATGGTACTCGCGAGAGACCTGGCTTGGCAAGGCCTGGGAGATCTTTCATGCTTTATCGAACGACCTCGCCATGGGAACTTCAGAGGGATGTGGTTTGGAGGATTGATAAGTGAGGCACCGTTGGTGCTTGTCCTGACCATCTTAGACACACCTGGTAAAACACCGAAAGACCTTGATTGTGGAACCTTGAGCATGGTAGCCCTAAGTTCCATCGGGTGCTGAGTTGTGAACCAAAAAACCCTAAACTTAATGTCACATCTACTTTAGTTGATGTCACTAGCCAGCTAGGCAATGTGAAATCTACACTTAAGTAAACCGTCGTGGTATTTGGGGCTATCAGACAGTTGGTGAGCCACCTCTATGACGGCAGTCCCCTGACACACAATGGTTAGGCAAAAGGCATGTCTTGGCATTTAATGTTTATGAGGTTGAGCTAACTAGTGCATCAAACATTTAATATTTATGACATAAATTATGAAGGATGTCTTTCAGAGTTATTAATGACTGAGTTATCTTGGGAGTGGTATGGGGGCTATTTAAGGGACCCCACCACCTCTAGGGAAAAGAGATTGTTTTGAGAGTTCAGAAGTTACTACTAGAGAGAAAAATACATCAGAGAGAGAGATTTATTAAAAACGAGAGTTCACTCACCCATCATTGCCATTATTAAGAAGATTTTAATACTTGGGAGAGATCTTTGAGGGTGTTTAGGGTGTTTGGATGCCTGCCAAGGTGTATCTAGGATGCTTACTTCTCTCTCCCTCTAAATGAGCTACTTTTGAGTTCGGTATTAACTTCTAAGTTATACACGAGTGATTTGTGAGTTCAAACTGAGTTTATCTTCATTAACTTGTGATTGCGTGTCTTGTAGTTAATCATTAGTGTTGTTAGTTAACTTATCATTACTGTACTCAAAAGGAGTTACTCCTCCATTTAATCTAAACTACCCTCTTACATTTGGCGGCTCTGCTGGGGAGGCATTCTTCTGAGCAAGGAGTATGGCGCAGGATAATGTTAATCGAAGACTTAACTTTGATGATATTCAACACAATAAAGAATAAGCGGAGAGAGATCTGGAGGCTTCGAGAGACGGAGCCCCTCGAGTGGAGGTACCTCCAGTTTAAACGGCGATAGGCATTCCAGGGGTGACACAAGCTTCCATGAGCACTGGGTTGGGACCAGCCCAAGTGGGACTTCTCATGAATAAATTTTATGACTTTTTGTAAACTCATGTAACTTCAACGGTATTGGGAGGATTTGAGGCCAACTCATTCATAACACTATGGGTAGCCCCAACGGCCCCACCAAGCGCAATCCTAACAGGAACTGCACAACAAGCATACCCCCTGTGATGATTCCAACAGTGGGAACTCCAGGAGTAAAAAGCGTTCCAACTATGGTGATTGCTTTAGGTGCAATGGGCGTCCTACCTATAGTCCCTCTGGTTGTTCCTTCAATGTTATCAGCTATGGATGAGATGAGAAAAGATATATAGAAGGAGATGTTGAAGTTTTTGCAAGTTTCCTTGCAATCTGCTAGCAAGGTAGCTTCGATGCACGAAGACTTTAGGACGCCTTACCCTCCGGAATATAACGACGACCCTTATCCAAAAGATTATATTACTCCTATCTTTGAAAGTTATACATGTAAGGGTGGGAACCCAAAGGAGCAAATTAAATGCTTCATTGAACATTTGGGGGCACACTGCAACAATAAAAAGCAGAGGTTGAGGGAGTTTTCAAAATCCTTAATTGATAAGGCATATACCTGGTATTCGCACCTGACTCCTAAGAGTGTTTCCACGTGGGAGGAGATGCATTTTTTATTCATCGAAAAGTTCTTTCTGGTAGAAGATGAGTTCACCTTGACCCAACTGAGGAGAGATAAGCAACGACCAGGGGAAGATGTGGTGGCATACGTTCGAAGGTTCAGGGAAAGGTCCCTTGATGTAAGGGAGGAAGCTAAAGAGTCCAAACTACTGCAGGTCTATGCAGAAGGACTTCTTACTAAGTACATCTGTCATCTTATTAATGAGACGCGCGAGGGGACTTTTACGACATTCCTAAAAGAAGCAAGGAATATGTTATTGGTGGTATGACCAAACCCAATGGTGGTGCCCATTATGTTTAGGCAGCCGATACAACTTGTGGGAGGAATGTCTCAGTCCCTATGGGTGAGATATACCGAAGGAGCAGATGGGGGCAAACTAACGAAGAGGGACAATAAGAGAAAGTTTGGTAGAGATAGAGAGGATCCACCACCATTGCCTTGTATAGTAGAGGAGGTTGTCAGCTATTACAATGCCATGGTTCAAGGAGGAATGATGTATGAACCAAAGGGCATCCCCGTTAGGGAACTAGACGCGGTAACCAAGGCGGATCGCAAATATTACCAGATCCATCGAAAGATCCAATATCCAATGAAAAGTTATTTCATGCTAAGAATGATCATCGATAAACATGTAAAGGAAGGAAAATTGCAAATACCTCCATAAAATGTTAACAAAAAAACACTCCCAGCACATGGGGCCAATCTGGTGGTGGCCTATGATGATGAGGTAGAGAGAGAAGCAAGGGAGCTAACGATGGAGCAAGAGGAGTTTTAAGAGTCTTTGGAAGAATGCACTAGGGGAGTGGCTAACGTAATGTTAGCTTACGATGAAGAAAGTTCTAAAGATATGGAGGACGTATACAATCTTGAAGGTGAGGAAGTAGACAAAGCTATGGAATACTCTGCAGTTTCCAAGTCTCTAAAGTTTGCCTAGTTCTTCGACCAGGTGGGGATGCCAAAGGAAAGTAGGTTGGAGATAACACAGGAAATTCTTAATTTTATGAGGAAGAATGTAGTCCCTTCACTGAGATGGAAGGGACCCATGGCCAGGTTAGTGAAGAAATTTTTTTCAGAAATAACTTTCAGCGATACAGATAGGGCCATGAGGTTCCCTCACAATAGGCCATTGTATGTGACCTCTAGCATCAACGGAATTAGCTTTGCAAGACCTCTTATGGACGGGGGAGCCTCCATCATTATCATGCCAATCAACATTTTCCACGCTGCTAACATTCCAGAGGAAAGGTTAGTCCCCATGCTTTTGGTGATTTCAGGATATGGCAACCAGTCCTCCAAGTCCATTGGTTATATGAACGTTGGGATTGTGATAGGAAATTTGAGTTCCCACATCAAATTCCACGTGATAGAGAGTGCAACTTCCTACCACCTGTTGATAGGAAGAGTGTGGATGCACAACCAAGGGCTAGTTCCTTTGACGTATCACCAGTGCACCAAGGCAAATATCAAAGGAATGGAGATCACCATTAGAGCTACGAAGAGGCCCTTCGTTGTCAACCAACCTTACCTGATAGATGCAGCATTTTACTCAGAATTAGAGGGGGATGTCAGAGTCCTAATGAAAATAATGGAGGGATTGTGGGTTCCCTCCATCAGGTAAAGGATGGGTGCTGTGAATGGACAGAATAACAAAGTTGCAAGCGGAAAAAGAGTGATGACGGAAGAAGCCCACTAGGTGGTCCCTCTTCCCAAAACATCTTAAAGCAGCTCAAAGACAGAATGGGGCCCATAATGGATCAAACAAAACATGAGGTCCAACGACAAAGTGTGTTGAATCAATTTTTAGGAGAAAGAGTTGCCGGGGCTTCTAGAGAAAGGAAGAGGAAGGCAGTTACGACTGCCAGTAGGCAGTACAAGAAGGTTGTTACTGAAGAAGGAAATGTGGTTTATCAGTTATAATGGTGTGAACAGCTGGCTGAAGAAGATATGGCAGGAACCGATGAGGGGGATAGCCTGATATATGAGTGTTTTAGGTGGAACAATGGGGGCAATGTATGGTGATTGATAACTCTAATACCCCATAATTTTATATGACTTTTAAAATGGGATATATTTTAAATTAATGGATTAATTGGATTTTATTATTAATTAATTCATTTGGGTTTTATCCGAATTGTGGATATTAAAATGGATGATTCTGAATATTACTTAAAGATATTTAGGTAATATATGAATGTGATGTCATTGATATGACTGTATGATATAAATTCGATAATTTATATTTTTAGTCAGACGCGGTATGGGACGTTTCGGGAATAGTTTATTAAATTAAAAAGGAAATTTATTTTCTATCGATCTAATAGTCATTTTGACTGCGTCGTTGCGTTCGGAAGGTTTGAAATAGTCAGAAAAGTCTATTTGGATGTTAATTTTGAGTCTCGGGTCATTTGGAAATGAATAGACAACCCGAAAGGGCATTTTGGTCATTTTTCTAGGGGGGTGAATAGTGATTACGGATTTGGCACTATTATAAGTATTGGTAGATTAAGTGTATGGGGGTTATTCATCTCCTCTTCACAAATTAGAGAAGCCATCTTCCTAAAGAGAGTGTAAGAGTGCTTGGGAAGGGAAAAGCCACTTGGGAAGGAGAAGAACAAGAACCAAGGTTCACCACCACCAACCACCACCAGAGTTTGACAGGAGAAGGGACAACCAACTGAAATATACTACACCAAAGGATCAGACCTACAAGAAAGGAAAGTGTTTGATAATGGAAATTTAAGTTTGTATATTGTCCATGTTAGAATAATATGAAAAGAGAAGATTATTATTGTTTGGAAGAAATAATGGAGTATTAAATGGAGTTCTAGAAAACTGAAATGATATAGGAATCTAACTCATGTTTTAGGATGATATTAATCCATGAAATGATCATGAATATGTTGAAGAAAAATCTGAAATACCATTGCAGTGTTCTTGAAGTTATTATGTTGATGATTTTCTGGAAATAAGGATAGAAACATGCTTTTAATCCAATCCCTTGAAGATTCTAGGATGTTTAGAGTATTGGAAATCGTTCATATATGTTGATATATCATGTAGAAATAATTATAACTCATTTTGGAGGTTAATATGAAGGTTTAAATGAGTAAAAATGGTGAAACCCGTAGTTGCAAAAAATGCAGAAAACCAAGCTTGGACCTGAGGGATCGATCGATCGACCCCTGCCTTCGATCGATCGACCTCCCCTGAATATGTAAAGTTTTTTCTTTTTAAATGTTGATTCTTATCCCAAACCTTTTGTGGATCTTTGGATATTATTATTTGTATATTATGGGACTTAGAAAATATCAGTAAACCCTTGATAAGATTTGAATTAATTGATTTGGATTCAAGTGATTAAAATGATGAAAATTATATCTAATGGAATTTCGGTTGCTATATTCATTTGTTAAATTCCAAATGGAGATGTATGAGGATTAAAGATAGGACCAGTAGGGGTGATTTTATATAACACCTGGGTATCCTTAAGTTCACAAGAGGGTTTAATCCAAAGTGAAAGAAGATGTGTTTATAAGAGATTTGAAACTATCAATTTTAACCTTAATAAAAGGAGAATTTAACTCATAGTAATTCGGGAGAAATGCTGTTATGGACCAGTAGGATATTAGTGAATTCTTACTGAATATATGTTGAGGAAAAACCTATTTGAATCTTGTATTGAGTGAGGGTAGCCTTAGGGTTACAATTTGAACATCAAGGACTGAGTTTAAACTCATTATTGATTATGCAAGGACTGAGTGTAGTAAAAGAGTGTAGTGGTATGAATCCTGGATAGAGATGGGAGTTTAAAACACTTTTGGGTTGAAAGAGGTATGAGGTTATCCCGATCGCATAGTTGTAGTTGTCGGACCTCCTCGATCGACAAAGTTAAGTAGTAGTGTATTGGAGGGGTTCCTTGTTTGGATTTCGCTTTGCAAGACGCTCCGCGCATGAACCTTAACGACGTCGGGAGTGGAGAGATGTAATAGGATGTGAGGATAATTAAATTATGAAGTAAAGATATAATATGTTAATACGTGGGATTTAAAAAGGATATAATGCTACGTATGGAAATATCTTAGGGTAGTGATAATTACCTTATTGATATAATATTATAGGTATGATAATACCTATTTGATTGATTGTTGATTTATGTGTATGACATACCTAGCTTACTTGCTATCGGTGGGAGGTTTACGCGTGAGGGCAGTCATATCCTGATGAATCCATGGGATCTTTGATTTGTCGCTCGAGAACATAAGTCAATGAAAAACTTATCGGGGAGTTGATAAGTCCGCTGACTGTGGGTACGTAGGTATGTGCGTGACCCATGGATACGAGAACTATGTTCGCCTCCAATTTGTTTGTTGTTGTTTGTGGTTCGTGGAATCTTACCGAACCTGTAGTCCCCTATTCGGCGACCTGCGATGATGGGACATGATAGCAGAGTAATGCATTGCACCACAACTGTGACCCGGGGTGCCGTATTATATATGAATATATATATATAATGGATTAAATGGATATATATTGTGGTTAAATCTATCTACGGTGATAATTGTAGATAACGGTGAATGGAGAAAGATAATGGAATTAAGTTAATGAATGTTTATGCTTATAGAATTGAAAAGCTTCACTCATGTTAATGAGAAATGATTCATATTAATGAGTAATGATTCATGTTAATGAGAAACTAATCATATAAAGAAGAGATGTAAATGAATAATAATGTGACGTATGGTATGGGACATACGGGGATTATGATATGGGAATGGAATTTATATATGGAGACTAGAAAAGAGGAACCATTAACTAGGAGGTTAATAGGAAACGTTAAGCGTGCACTCTAGTTGAGAGGTGAGAATTGCAAGTGAGAGTTGGATCTAACATGTACATAATAAATGCTTTATTGCACTAGTTAAATACTTGCTGTTTTAAAAATAATCTAGACATTCGGGCTCTGACCCGTTTCCTTGCATATTTTCTCTTCTATTATATCTCTATATCAGGTGTCTAGAAACAGGGACGCCAACGTTAGTGGATTATGACAGGCTATGGATTTATGGAGTTTTCCTAGACGACTTCCATCTTTTGATTCACAGTATTCTTAGTTAGGGCATGTCGCCCAAAGGATTCAGTTATCTTTTCTATCGAGGTCAAATTCTATTGTATTCGGGACTTTTTAATACATTCAGCATTGTTGGGATTATTGTAAAGGATTTATATTATTTTGGAATGTTTATTCCAATTGCATTTAAATTCTTTTGTGTTATTTATTGTGTTACCAGTTTTGTAGAATAAAATGTGTAGTGTTATTCTTAAACTAAAAATGGTTTTGTTGAAATTTAAATTTGGAAAGTTTTTGACACCAGCTTAATGGAGTATTGGGTGAGTTGTAAATGTTTTCGACAGTGATGCTAAGAATGAGCCAACTGTATATTCTGTTTTAATTTGGTATGGGACTGGCCACCCGGTATTTAATTAGGCGGGGTGTTACAAGTGGTATCAGAGCATCAGGTTCTAGTGTCCTTTAGGATCTGTACGGCTTACTGTGTCTTCAGCTTAGCGTTCTTTGATGTAGAGCCTTATGAGTAGGATTATTTCTTTTCTATTTACGCCTACAAAGGTACGATGACTGCGGTTGAAGTTGCTGCAATTATCGCTCTGGCAGTCAATGCGGCTTTAGCTGCTGTTCAGCAGGCTCCAGCGCCGACACCGGTTGTGCCACCAGCGCAAGGGCAAGTGTTTCCTACTGCATGGGAACGAGCGAGGGATGCCTTTCAGAAAGCGCACCCACCTGAGTTTCAGGGAGGATCAGATGTTGTGACTGCTAGCCAGTGGAAGAAAGATATCCAATGGCACTTGAGAATGATTGAATGCACTGAGGTTCAACGTCAAATACTAGCCACATTCAAGCTAGTAGGGGCAGCTTTGCAATGGTGGGAAGCTACGACCACTATGGAAGAGAGGAACATAATGACTATCCAAGACTTTTGGATACGGTTTGATGGGAAGTATTTGCCTTTCTCCATCCAGACAGAGATGAGGAGGAAGCTACTTGATTTGAAACAGGAAGAGAAAACTGTGGCGGAATATGAGGAAGAGTTTACGAGATTAACTAATTTGGTACCAGCTGAAGTACCTACTGAGGAGAGGAGAGTCCTAATGTCCACTGACGGGTGGAACTATAAAATTCGACAACATTTATTGCGGAATCTTTCATTACGTACGTATGGCAGATGAGGGCCATTAGACAGATAGCGGAAATCGTACTTAGGAGGTTATGATGTATGTTCGAGTATGATGACCGCAGTCGAGGTCACCGCTATTATGGAAAAATTGAGGAGAGTCATCAGTAGAAGTTCTTGAAATGCGTGAATTGTGTATGTTCCCTAACGAAGGCAATATATTGAAAGGCTTGGGTATATAGTGGACTATGGTTAACTAGAACTGAAAATTTGGGGTAAAATTTTTCTTGACTCATCGGAGCAAAGTTATAATATTAGGATTCAACAACCATCACCCGCAAATGAGGGTATGTTTCCTATCTAAGGAAGTATGAGGCGTATTGATTTTTGTAGTGATTGATTGTGAGGGCAACAGGGTTGTTAAACTCAGCCTAGGGACAATCTTGACAAAGAGATCAAGCATTCTTCTCTTCTTTGTCATCAAATCAGCAATGGAGGTAAACAAATCAGAAGAAGATTCTTCAACAGCTAAAGAAGATGCTAGAGCCTTCTCATGATCAATCACCAAAGGAGGAGAAGTAGGACGGGCAATAAAAGAGGAACTGGTGTTCTTATATCTCAATAAATTGGAAGCAACTATCACGTGCTCCCCATCAACTTATTGATGCAAAGCCCCGATAAATTTTAAATCTTTTATATTGATATCACTCTCTTTTGGGGGTTTTCTTTTACTATCAACTGCAAATTAAAATTGAAGAAAGCAAAAGTCAGTGACACATTTTATCAAACAAAAACAGAGTTAGCAGAAAAATAAAGAACAACCTATCCCATTGCCATAAGGAGGACATCTGGTAACTTGGTACACGTCATTTCCCTTTAATGGAGGGTGTTGCTAATTTTTCATCACAACCCCATGTTCAAAATAATCCCTGTTAGAATTAGGGAGATTGGCCAGTAAAGCTCTGTTAACAAACCTAGTTTTTAAATAAAAAGTAGTGTCACTAGTGAACCATTTATAACAAAACATAATTTTAGGAATCCCTAGACGAGCTCTATGAATTTTATTCAACCTATGTACTCCATTAACTACCCTACATTTATTTAGAACTAGTTTTGCAGGTAGAATATCAAAATATTGACAGATTTCCAAACACAAGGGATTAGGCAGGAAATAAAAACCACATTCTGCTACAAAAATAGAGCAAAACCAGTGTCCTTCAGTTAAAGAAAATAAATCAGAAGGACAAGCAACTTCTTCCAAGTCAACCCAAGAAGAAATCTCAAAATCATCTCTAAACTTATCTAACGACTCGATAAGGTAAACCATGATGACTAAAGCAAAGAAAGGAGAAGGAAGGAAGAAATTCTTAGAGAAAATTAAGGAATCAGTTAAGGCAGATGACAGAAAGAACGTTCGCAAGAAGAAAAGCGAGAAAACAAAGAGTTTAGAAACAAGATGGCAAAAGGTAGAAGACAATCGAATTTTACCGCCTTTATATATGCTACCTTGGAAAACGAGAAAAATAATGATCACAAGTGACAACGATTGCGTTTTTTGCGGATAATTAAGGGAATAAGACGCAAGTACCCAAGGGACTGCTAAAAACTCAAAATATTAACAAATTTTCCATTTTGCGCTAAAAAATGTTACGCAAATAGAAACATTTTCGAAGTGTTGAAGGTCTGCAATTAATCAAAACATAAGAAATATGCCCGAGCAACTTTTTGGCTAAATGATCCACACTCTCACATCCAACCTCAATTGTGAAACATTGGAGGATTTTTTTGATACAAAAATTAGTCAGCTGATGTGGACCAGTTATATGAAGACACGTGTCATCCAATGTGGCACAAACTCAAGTGTCGAGCTACTCAAATGTACCGAGCTACTCAACGTACCAAGCTACTTAGCATACCGATCTACTTAGCATACTGAGCAACTTATTGGGAAGACTAAATGACCAAGACAGGTTAAATATTTATTGTATTACAGTCATTCCTTATCATGTATAGATGAATATGCCTATTCAATAAAGGCTTATTATCCATTCACACTGACAGCCCAAGGGTTACAAATACATTGTAATACCCTCATGGTCGGGCAAGTAATCATAAGGGAACATAATTAAGATCGAGGAAATATACCTAGTAATACAAAATAGTGGACATAGGCCATTTTTCTTAAGGATGAACCACTTTAAAAATCTCTTGTCTTATTTATTTATTCATGTTTATTTGTGATTAATTAATTAGATCAAATCTAGTTTTTTACATCAACAGTCACCGTTACTGGTGGAGTTTGATGGAAAAATGTTAACAAGTGTTTTCATTGTTAAGTCACCTACTGGTGGAGTTTGATGAAAAATCTTAACAAGTGTTTTCATTATTAAGTCACCCTTACTGGTGGAGTTTGATGAAAAATCTTAACAAGTGTCTTCATTATTAAGTCACCATTACTGGTGGAATTTGATGAAAAATCTTAACAAGTGTTTTTCATTGTTAAGTCACCATTACTGGTGGAGTTTGATG
This sequence comes from Sambucus nigra, assembly GCA_949130495.1. Classification (NCBI taxonomy): domain Eukaryota; kingdom Viridiplantae; phylum Streptophyta; class Magnoliopsida; order Dipsacales; family Adoxaceae; genus Sambucus; species Sambucus nigra. Next base: position 35,199,376 of record OX422212.1, read on the forward strand.
GAAACATCTTAAAAAGTGTTTTCATTGTTAAGTCACCGTTATTGGTGGAATTTGATGAAAAATCTTAACAAGTGTTTTCATTGTTAAGTCACCGTTACTGGTGGAGTTTGATGAAAAATCTTAACAAGTGTTTTCATTGTTAAGTCAGCATTACTGGTGGAGTTTGATGAAAAATCTTAACAACTGTTTTCATTGTTAAGTCACCGTTACTGGTGGAGTTTGACAAAAAATCTTAACAAGTGTTTTTATTATTATGTCACCGTTATCGGTGGAGTTTGAGGGAAAACCTTAACAAGTGTTTTCATTGTTGAGTCACCATTCCAGTGGAGTTTGAAAGTTTGAGAAATGATACTCTTCTAGATTGTACATTGTCAAGAATAAAGGTCAAACACCGATAAATGAAGAGAAACTAGCGAAGTAACTCAGCAATGGTTGGAGCAAGAATGAGAGTCAGCAAGGATGCCACAATGGCGGGAACTGTTGGGGGAAGGTTTATCTCGTGAGACGACTCAATGGAACCCTTAACTAAAGGACCCTCAAGGTTCGGTAAAGCTCCTTTGCCAATAAAAGGTACCAAGGACAACATAGGGGTCTCACTTGCGGAGTACGTTTGGCCTCTAAGTGATGCCTCAACGTTGGTGGATGCAGAAAAATCAATGTTGGCCTTGGGAATGGGCATACCACCAAGAGAAGTTGGTGGGACAAGATCTAGAGAAAAATGCAAAAAATAAAGTGAAGTGTTAGAAATGGGGAATAAGTACAGAGGAAAGGAGAAATACCTCTAAGTTTACTTACCTCAGTTATGGTACCGAAGAGGGGAACTACAGTTATGGGTCTCGTCAATACGGGGGGAAGAAGAATGTTAGCTAATAAAGAAGCCATTTCGATCTGAGGCTTCCTAAGAGATTAAATTTTAGCGTGACGAACAAGAAAAAAAGGGGGCGGAGGAGAGAAAAGACGCCAGACCTAATAGTGTTGAGAATGTGTTACCTCTGGGAAACCTTTTGCAATTGGAATGATGGGCAGAGGAACCTTGGGCAGGGTTGATAATTCAGAAGAAGTTGTGGGAGTTATCTTTGGTTGAGAGGAGATTCCCACATATTCAATGGAATCACCCCTTATAGCAGCATCGCTCACACGTTGGGAGGACAAGCGATAAGATTACTTAAGCTCGATCATGGGGGAATGGGGAGGAGTTACACCGGTCTGAGAGGAACCAAAATGCCCCCCCACAAAAGGACTCAGAGGGGGGTTGAACCTTTCTTCTCCATCTTCTTGCACCAAAGTCGCTTAGAGTTAGACAAATGAGCTTTGTTTTAGAAAAATGGGAATAATAACAACAACACACATGCATACCTCTGATCCAGAGGGAGAATGAAAGGATATCAGCATTGGCAAAGGAGGAGGGGATGCAACGATGGAGGGATCTGGGGAAAGATGTACATCTGGAGCTCATTTATTCTTGAACTTAGTACCCAGAGTCTTTTTCCTCGCATTCGCAGCACTAGCACTTTGAGGAACCCTTGAGATCTTCTTCATCTTTGACCCTAGTTCCGATGGATCAACTAAGATAGTGGGCAAGGCAGTAGCAGGAGTAACAATGAGAGTTTGTGGTCAAAACTCAGAATTTATTCGCTCCACCCCAGCCTGAATTTCTTCCTCAACTCCTCACTCACCTCTGCATACATGGGAGGAGTAATGGAGGCGATGGGGAATAGCTCCAAAGGAGTTTGAGACTAATTTTGGGACTTAGTATTCAAGTAAATCCCACTCTTAGACCGCCTATTTCTTTTGACTGGTGGTTGGGAAGGTCCTTCGCCAGAAGCTGCTTCGGTTCGAACCCCTAACCAGAAATACCTCTAGAAGGAGCAGGTTGTTTGGGTGCTGGGGCCTTTTTGGACTTTGGGGTAGCAACATGAATTATGGAGTAATATGGAGGAAGCTCAGTGGTAGGATCCTTGGGAGTTTTGCTTAAAGTGAACTCGATCCCAGGAACAGAATTACCTTTCAGCCCCATCTTTAGGGAAGAAAACGAAAGAACTGGAGGATACATGGGAGACCCCTAGATGAACTCAAAAAATCGGGCCAGCTTTCTTGGCCAGTACTTTATTACAAATAGGGGGGTCACATGCCCTTGCCTTGTGATACTAGTAATGGTGACTCACCCAGCCATTGTATAACTTACTCCCTACACAGTAGTAGATGAGAACAAGGAACATGCCTTGCTAAAAGGGACTTTGGGGTGAGATAACTGGAAAACTGGGCGAGGAGCCCCTTTATCAAAATCGAATTGATAGATGCATCGATTGGGATTATAATGCTCACTATGTATCCCCACTCGGTGTAGGAAGGAGGATATCCCGATGAGAACAGAAGGATCACAACAAGCGAAGGGTCTTTAACGATGAGGTTCAAAGTAGTTGGCTGGACCACCCTTGTTTCATGTTTAAAAAATCCCCAAGTATGGAGGAAGACCTCCTCTCCATAAGGATTATTCATTAAAATCCTAGGTTAATTAATGACATGAATTAACTCCTTACGACTCTGTCTCTTATGAAAAACATATGAGCGAGGGGGCAGAACGGTTTCCCCAAAGGGGGGATGAATAGTCTTAAACGCTAAGTTATAACGTCCAAGGGACCGTTCCATGTCCCAATGGGTTCTGTTAAGCCAAGTATAGAGAGATACCAAGGCCATTTCCGCTAGGGGAAGCCTGACACCCCGGGATAAATGGATCGATATGTAGATAAGATCCCTCCAGGGTTGGCCGATTGGTTTTCCAAGAAAAACAAAGTGAGAAAGAATTACAAGAATATAAGCTGCCAATTCCAGGGATGTACCTTGACCTGGAGCATCTCCCGAAGAACCATCTTTATAAGGATCTTAGAATAAGTAGTTGATGAGGGGAGTGAAAGTGGCTTTGTTGAAAGTACCTATACATTTTCGGTATATATGATCTAACTTTGAACGGCTAGCAGCCTCTTCGACATCTTATGCTTCATCGGAATAAGGCACGTTCCCTATAGGCCGAAGACCTAGAAGTTCACAAACATCTTCTAGTTTCACGGTAAACTCACCCCACGTAGCTATAAAGGTATGGGTCGTAACATTCCAGTGATAAACCAATACTGACAGAGAAGCATTATTTTTTGACAAAGGGAACTCACCAAACCATTTAGCCCGACGCAACCCTACCTTGGTGAAATTCATGGTGTGGGAACTCTGCATATGCGCATTCCAAGAAGAAAAATTAGCGGGGGAACCTCCAGTCCCCTCGAAATCAATATGAGGCCAAGGGAAGTCACCTCGTCCGAGACAAAAGCACAGAGTCCCTTCTGAAGAGAGGAAGCCCCATTCAGCTGAATCCTCGTCCTCATCACCAAGAAGAAAAAAATCATACTTAGCACTGAAAGTGAAGTTTTGCAAAAACCAGAGAAGTCATCAACCTTGCCAAAGATCGGGGACCGATGGTAAAAACATAGTTTCTCTCGACGAGCAACATCGAAGGTGGTGGCGCTAGTGGTGGCAATGGCAGCAGAAGTGGTAGAGGTGGAGCTTAGCTGAGCAGCGGTGGTGGTATCCTTGGGGACACTGGAAGAAGCCATAATAAGCGGCGATGAAAGAAACATCTTGGTAAGGAAGGGCTATTGACAAAAATGGAGGAGTACAGCCACAGGTGGTGGTGTAAGAGACGATGCGAAGATGGAAACCATGAAAAAGGTTTGCAACAATGGCTCTCTGAGGGTTTTCTTTCTATAAGAATGCTGGGAGTTGAAGATGACGAAGGCAAAGTAAGGGAAAAATGGCTAAGAGTTTGAATAATAGCCGTTTGAAATTTTTTGGTTTGCCTTTTGAGTTTCCCACCACCACAAGTGCAAAGCCGCCTATAATCATTTCAAGTGGAGACGTGGCACTTTGGGAAGTGTCCTTACAGACAAAAAAGACATCACCATGTCATTAATTAAGTGACATATGGAGAATAGGGTTTTCTTCCTAGGCAAGTTTGAGTTTTGGGGCCAGAATTTTTGTCAGACATATCCAATCTCCCCCAATGTAGAAGTTGTCCCAATAGTTAAAAAAAAAACTACGATGTCCCCTCACCATAAGTCCAAACATTGTTTAATTGTGACTCAGGTACTTCGGGGAGGTTTTTTATTTTATTTTTTTCTTAAACGATGACACATCATAGACAAATGAAGAAGCAACTTCATGTAGGAGAAACTTACAACAGAGGATTCCATAAGTCTCAACGATCGGGGCAGTCCTAACAAAAACCCCACTACCTACAACAATACCCCACAACAGCACAAACGAGAGAATTTCACTTACCAAGAGTCAAAACGGGTATTTGAGAAAGTCAGCAGGTGTATCGAGAGAATTCTAAATTGTCAAGCCAGAACGATTGAAGCTCAGTGACGGGAAAAAGTTACGATGTCCCTTTATCAAAGCGCCAATAAGCCGCAGTGCTTCGACTCAGGTACATTGGGGAGAATTTCACTTTTTTTTGGAGGAGTTATCGCAGTGGTTGTAATGAAGGAAAAGATGCCAGATTATTTTTCACACAAAGAAGGTTCATCGTATTGAGAAGTTTTTGTGCATACATTTCTTGTTTCCACAACAAATCTCTACACGAAGGGGGAAATGTAGGGGGGGTTGAAGGTAATATTGAAATTAGATATAATCCCCCCATTAACAATAGTGTTTGGGATTAAGGTAGTGATGAGCTATTTCAGAGTTCGACATTATCTTATGAGTTATCCACGAGCGATTCATGAGTTCAAACTGAACTTATCTTCATTAAGTTATGATTACGTGTCTTGTAGTTAATCGATAGTGCAGTTAGTTAACTTATCATTACTGTAATCAAAAGGGATACATTTAATCTAAACTACCCTCTTACATTCAGTATCAATAACAACCTCTTATTCAAGATCAATTACCAGAGCAGAAGAGGCCGCAGGTCTGGAAATAAAAGAAGAAATAGTTTTTTTGAACTAGAAGAGGTAGAAAGCATACCTAACGCGTTCTTCAACAACTACCTTATGAAGACCCCAGATAAACTTCAACTATTTCAAATTTACTTCACTCTCTCTGGGGAACTTTCTTTTATGCTCAACTGCAAATCAATTTATAAAACAACAGTTAGCATTACATTTTATCAAACATAAACATGGAAAATTTGCTAAAACATAAAACAACCTATTCCACTGCCAAAGAGCATACATCTAGGTCCTTAGCATTTAGAACCTCCAATTAAAAGGGTATGTTGCCAATTTTTTATAACACCCCCATGATCAAAATAATCCCTATTAGAATCTGGGAGATTAACTACCAAAGCTTTACTAACAACCCCAGTTTTCAAATAAAGGGTGGTATCACTAGTTACCCATTTATTACAAAACATAATTTCTGGAATCCCTAGATGGATTCCATAAGTGTGATTTAACTTATAAACTCAATTAACCAGTCTCCATGTGTTAGGAGCCACTCTTACAGGTACAATGTCAAAATATTGAAAAAAATCCAAACACAAGGGATTGGGAGGAAATGTGGAATCACATTCAACAATAATGATGGAGGGGAACCAATGACCCTCAGCAAGAGAGAATATATCATAAGTAAAAGTGGGATGTTCTAATACAACCCAAGATGGAATATTAAAATCGATCTTGAACTTATCAAGTTACTTGATAGAGTAAACAATGATGAAGAAAACAAATAAGAAGAGAAGAAATATTCTTACAAAGATTTAAGGATTCAGCATGAACTGAAGACGGAAAAGAAAATGATCGCACGAAAGCAAAGAACATGGCAGCAGAATCATAAGTAAGAGGTAAAAGATAATCGAAGTTTTTACCTCCCTTCTTATAAGAGTAATCGAAAACTGGGAAAAGTAATGATTAAAGAAAATAACGTTTGGATTTACATCGGATAATAAAGGAAAGGACGAAGATACCCCGTAAAAGATCGCTAAAATTTGAAATATTTACAAAATTTCCATTCGCGCCCAAAATCATCAATCGAGTAGATAAAATTCACTAGTATGGAAGCGCTGCAGCCAACCAAACAACCCGAGCTACTGCCAAAACATAATATTCCACACTTTCGCATCAACTCCAAGTATGAAACATTGGGGGCTTCTGTTGATAACAAAATTTACCATCCTACATTTACCAATTACAAGCCAGCACGTGTCATCCTATGTGGCACAAGTCCAAGTCAGCATGATAGAGAAGCCCGATCAACAAGAAAGACTGACCAACATGGTTATCCGAGCATCTGGGAAGCCCGACCAACATGGTTATCCGACCAATTGGGAAGCCCGACAACCAGCCCAAAACCTATTCTGGACAGCCAACTAAGCACCAACAGTCTTACAGCCTGTATTGCTTATGAAGTGACAACATTTATATAATTAATTCTCATTATGTATTGATGTAAATGTTTAACAAATAAAGGAATTCCATCTTTTCACATGACAGCTATCAAGACCCCCCTTGAGCTATAAATACATTGTATCACCCTCATTGTCGGGGACCGAAAAACAACTCAAGGCAGTCAATACATAACAGTGGATGTAGGCTTTTCCATTGAGCCGAACCACTTTCAAAATTTCTTGTGTCTTGTTTGTTTTACTTAATTTATCTGTGATCAATTAATTAGGCCTAGTCTAGTTTTTTGCATCAACATTATTATTATTATTATTATTATTATTATTATTATTATTATTATTATTATTATTATTATTATTATTATTATTATTATTATTATGTTTTCACTTGTATTAGGTTTACCTAACTGTAAAAAAAAATGTCGGATAGGACTCGAGCCTGGAAAATTGGGTTTGAAAAATATTTAAGACATATTTTGACGTCTCTATATACTCATGGAAAGGGTCATGTATATAAAAATGATGAAATAGAGCAAAAAATTGTGTGGTATGTCAACCCGGCATTTTGGTTGAGATTCGTGTAGAAACCGAAATACTAAATATGAGTGCCCAAGGTTTGGTTCCTATATGAGGTTTATACAGTTTGTTGGGCTAGTGGTAGGGTTCCCCCCGTTGGCATGACTTTGATGATATACTTCTTGCTTTTGAGGCCAATCAGTGCGTGTTAAGGACAAGCCATTTTATATATGTGAGTGTATGTGAATTGCCTCACTATATACCTTGTCGGGATAGTATGTGTGAGAGAGAATTCGATATATATGACATACGTGAATGAGTTCCCTTCTATATCCCTTCATTCATGAGTTTGGTGAAGCGGTACTAGGCCAATGGAAGGTGAGAGTCATATTGATTAGACTAAATGCGACCTGTCGAACCAGCGCCCATCACAAAGTGACCCTCCAGTACGGGACAAAATTTTAGTCAATATTGCAATTCTCTTGGTGATGTAGCATGCAAAATTCTTGATTCATAATTATTATATTACGAAGAGAGTCTTTTATTTCTCATGATGAGTAAAAGAAAGAAATATCCTAATAGGTAAGAATGTATAAGTATCATGAAAAGTAAATCCCTAGCATGGAGTGATATGCCTAATAGTGGTCGCTACCTGGGAGCAGATATGTTGCGGCCTTGTCCCCTCTTACCTCAAGAGACTACAATCTGGATCAACATGCCATGATCCGCATCAGTCGGTGCCTAGGGATGAACAAGCTGCTGCACTCAACCTAGTATTTCTTGTTTCCTAAGTTTAAACAGGCCGTGACACCTACTCACCCACCGTTCACTTGATTGTTGTCCTTCTTCTAGAAGGATTCCTTTCTCATCCAACTTATCCATATGTCACCTGCTCCATGCACGTGACACCACCCTTATGACTTCTATAAATAGAAGTGCTCACCTCACTATTTTGGAGAAAAACCCTTGGCAAAGCAGTGCCAAACTTTTAGTATTCTCTCTCTCTAGAGATCACCACATGTAGGGGCTCATCCGCTACCGCAGACACACTGGGTCAACCTTTACAGGCCACATCCCTAGCTTCCCATCTTAACTAAATTCATGTGTTCTCCTCCCCTTTCTTTCTTATACGCCTCTAATGGAATCACAATCACGTACTATACAATGTATATAATGAGAGTAGTTCACCAAAGTGGACGTAGGACAATTTTTATTGATGAACCACTCTATATTGTGTGTCTATCCCCTTTTGACATGATTTACTTCTACTTTACATTTGATATGGTGGTTGAGAAGGATGCATGTCCAATTTCTTGTATCATCATGGAGTTCGAAGACTAAACTAAGCATGGATACATGTGAGCGATACTTGAATATCTACAAGTGAATGTGTGGTAGTGGGCCTAACCATGGATCAACTACCAGTGGCATGTGTTTAGTGGAGGGTGTGCTAGTGAAGCCTAAGAATGGATATTCTAAGGGGTGTGTAAGGCATGTGGATATAAGTGATCATATAAGTTTAAGTAGTGTGAGGTGTACATTGAGGGTATTTACAAGTGTGTGAAGTGAAAATTTGGTAGGAAGTGATATAAGCATCAAGTAGATATATATAAGAGGTAATATAGAAAAAAAATGGCACATACAATTAGGTGCATACGCACAGATGCAGACAATAATAATACTAATGTAAAAATATAGTCTAGTCCTCTTATAGTCAAATTTTACCAAGTAGAGTCGCGACTGTGGCCATCCCTCTCAGTTCGATGCGTGTGCATGGGGGGGTTTGTGCCCTTCCTCGAGGCGCTTCGAACATCGTCGATGTGGGGTGTTACATAAAGATAGAGTCCTCATCCTATTTTGCACAAAATAGGTAAAAGAAATTTTTTCGCCTCGATTGAACGACATCAAAGACATACTGAAGCTTGCAAAACTAATTAGTTCAAGGATTCGGTGACTAAGATACGAAATGGGAAGGTGTTAGGCACCCATATCTCCCTTTCGATCTCTCATGATCATGTGTTATTCTTCTCCTTAATAACTCTGTGAAGTGTGTGCATGTATATATAAATGGAGAACGGAATTAGTGGACTCGCGTTATGGACAAAGTCAGAGTGAGGTCATCCTTAGGAGGGTTCCCAAAATAGTAAAAAATATAATGTATGCATTTACTAGGTCACTAATCGTTTATAGAAGGACGATGGTGTAGGTTGGATAAAATGTAAGCATTAATCACTAATATATGTTATGAAAATAATATATGAAGAAAAATAGGAAATGAGGACTCGAATAATGGATTTTAGCCGAGACACCTGCGTAGCCTAAAAGGCATCAAAGTCCACGTAGTTCGTATATAACATAGGGTGGGTTTTATCCCATAAATCCAATTGGGGACTTTTCTTATATTGTGTGTGGAAAAAGTATGTTCTATTGTGAGAAAATGTAGTGAGAAATCACCTTTTGGAATTTACAAGCAAACCATCATTTTCTTGTTTTTTTTATAGAAAGTATAGTATGTGCAATACTACTAATAAAAGAGTTGGATATTAAGTGGTGCGATCTAATAAAATGAAATGCTAAAAATGAGAATTAAGTAACTAATGCAAAAATAAGAAAACTTAAAGAGAGAATGAAAGATTTGGACCTTCTTTTGAAGCTTTAAAATTGATCTCAATTGTTGAAGGGTTGCCCTTGCAAGTGAATGAAGGTGGTAAGAGGAGGGGGAAGAAAATTTACCAAATTGGTAAGAAAAGGATGTAAATGGAATGTGGGGGAAAATTTCAATATGGAAACCATGTTGACTTCAAGAGAATGTTACTGAGATCAATGAAAGGGATGTTTCTAAGGTGTCTTTAGAAGTGAGCTCATACTCTCCTTATACAGGGTTAAGGGGGTGTCGATCGACATTGTCCTTAATAAGAATATCGGCATCCAACCCCAGACACAATGCCGATAGGCAGGGAAATGGGTTTGGCATTCGACAGTCTGAGGTAGATTTTCTAGAAACGGTCATAAAATGCAATCCATAAGTCAAATCATGCACGGGGTGAAACAGTGGATAGGGTATTTAGATCCCTTTAAGAATCCATCGGACCTCTCTTGGGTTTGGGAATTTATTATGGTCAAATGGGTCTCGGAAGCGCCCATCGAACTTTTAGATAAGAGAGAAATAAATCAATTTTCTGAACCGTAAGGTCAATTCACGTATGCGGTGGACCGTTAGAAAGGTTATGCAGGACCTTAAATGTTACAAAGAGATTCGTTTGATTTGGAGAGTTGACCTCTGTCAAATGGGGATCAAAAGTTCTCGGTGACCCTTTAGAGTAAAATTGGTCATTCGTCCATACCGTTAGGCTAATTTACACACGAGGTGAACTTTAGGAAGGGGTATTAAGAGCCCTATGAAGCTTCATTCAGTCTTGTTTGAGCTGAAGAGTTGACCAGAGTTAAACAGAGCCTGGGAGAGCGAGCTCGACGTTCTCTTGATCATTTTTTACGAGAAAATGGTATGGTCATCCAAATTGTAAGGCCGATTCGCGAACGGGGCTGACCGTTAGAATAGGGATTCAAATACCTTCAAAGATCCATTAAGCTTTTGCTTAGGTAAGAGAGTTAATCGATAGTCAAACGATACCTGAGAGCGTCTGCTGGCTTCCAGATCAGTATTAGGAGTATGATATAGGATTTATTATGAAAGATGGAGTTATAAGGACCTAAGATGATCCTTAGGAGAGTCGGCCATAGAAAGAAGTCCTCGCAATAAGAAAAAAACACCTCTACATGCCCCTTATCGAGATAGAAGGCAAGAGAGGCGAGTTAAAGCTTTAGAAAATCATAAAAGATTAAATATGGGATTTAGAAAATCATATATGGGCATCTGAACTAAACTAATCATCTTATCATCCAGGTAGGACCTCTACCATGAGATCAATTGATTATGATGACAAACATACTCGAAAGAACATATAAGGGACATTAAAAGACTCAGCAAGGTTCCTGTCTTTGGCGAGCTGAGAAGAAAAGGGTCACGAGCACATTATTACCCCTAAGAAGGCTTTGGATGAGCTAAACACATGATGGAGGATCATGAATGAGGAGACGATTCAATAGGACATTTGAATGCATCAAACCAATATGAGCAGGTCTTTCTAAAGGAAGAGTGTTTGACAAAAAGTCATAAACAACCTGAAATTACCATTGAGGAAGCTCATCTATAGAAGGGATCTATTAAAAGAATATAAGATCACTTGGGCGACCTTATAAGAACCAAAAATCCATTATAAAGAAGCTTTGTTAAAGGGTCTCCGTTCACAACCTTCGTGGTTATCTACCCTATGCTCGTAAAATTCTACCTATCTATCATCACACCTAACTATAAAGGGAAATAAGATCCTATCTTGAATGTGGAAAAATATCAAGTCGCTTGTCACATATTCTCTATAGCAGACGAGATGCATTATAAAGATTTTTTAAGCACTCTCACTGGCCCTGCTCAAATTTGGTATAATTGTCGACCCGGGGGAAACCTCATAATTCAAAGAGTTAGCTAACCTCTTAGTAAGTAATTTTTCCTTTGGGTCAAAGCCTGGGAGAAGAGTGGATCACTTGTTATGTGTCTGTCAACATGAAAATGAAACGACAATGGAGTAGGTCACTAGCTTCGACACTGAGAAGCTAGAAGTACTGAATTATAATGAAAAGGTGGACATGGCTGTTATCATGAATGACTTGTTGCTTAGAAAACTATTTTTGACGCTACCAATATATCCCCCAATCATATGTCCTAACTCTTGGCCAAGGTAGGAAAGATCAGAAATGCAAAGGAGGCCATGGATAAAAAAGAATTCAATCACAGGTAGTTCGAAGACAGTAGCAGCCTAGTGAAGAAAAACAAACAGGTCTCTAAGGGGAAGAATGAGAAGAGGCCATTCCAGAAGTTTGATGAATACACTCCTTTAACCCTAGGAGTACACTATATCCTGGATGAGATTCGAGGAATTGGTGAGCTAAAGTTGCCAAAAAAATCTAAGAACTCCTAGTGGAATAAGCCACAAGAGCAAATTTTGTAAATTCCATAAGGATCACGAACACGAGAGCAAGGATTGTTTGGCCATAAAAGATAAAATCGAGACAGTTATCAAGAGGGGGAAGCTCAATAAATATGTGGAGAAAAATGGTAGACCATCACAAGCTCATGGGGATTAGAAGACTAAAAGGAGATGGAGATCACCTCGTGATAAGGAACAAGATCAGAGGAGAGCACGAGAATACTAGGAGGAAGAGGATCCTGACATCCCACCTCAGCCTATTGAACCTATAGAAGAGTTGAACATGATTTATTTTGGTTGCCACTTTATTAATGGAGGAGATACTTGTGGAGGTGATTAACGAGCTGAAAGAATAGCATACCTCAATTAGGTGAGAGCTTGTTTCAATTACAAAGACAAAAATAAGGGAACGGTAGCAAAAAAATTCCCTCAAAAGGTCGGTAAGGAAAGACTGATCATAGGATTTTCTAAGGACAAGCTCTCAGGATTATTGTATCCTCAAAATGATCCGCTGGTTACTACCATGATGATACATGTTAAAAATGTGAAGAGGATCCTAATAGACAATGGGATCTCGACCAATGTCATTAACTATGATATCTTCCAAAGGTTGAAGCTATCTACTAGAAATTTGAATCATATCACCGCCCTCTGATCATATGTGTGGGGAAAAAAGTATACTCATTGGGTACTATTGAGTTGGAAGTCATGGTGAGAACCTGGCCAATCTGCAGAATAGAGAAGATGAAATTCTTCATCCTTGACAAGTATATCTCATCGGCTTATAATATAATCTTCGGTATAGTTAGTTTGAAGAAACTTGAGTCTATAACCTCCACTATTCACCAAGGCCTAATATTCCCCACAAATTATGGTGTCAGACAATGAAAGGGAAACGAGTGGAAGCATGCGAGTGTTACTTCACCTCGGACAATGAGAGGACATGAAAAAGTTAACCCAAGCCTATCTGATCAAAACATTAGATTATCAGGATGAAGATAGGATAATAGCTTATGAAACCATTAAAGCAACTGAGCCAATAATATTGGATGATGAACATCCTAAGAGGACAACCCAGATTGCCTTGTCCTTAGATCCATTCTTCAAGAAGAAGTTAATGGACTTATTTTGATCTAGAAAGCGTGCATTTGCTAAGAGTCACGAGGATATGCCTAGATAGATCCAACCATAATCTATCATGAACTCAACATAATTAAAGAAGCCAGGTCGATCAAACAAAAAAGGCTACTATTCTTAAGAAAGAAAAATTTGCCAATACAAGAGGAAGTGACCAAATTAAAGAAAGGAGATTTCATTGAAGATGTAATGTACCCTAACTGGATGGAAAATTTGGAAATGGTGATGAAAAAGAATGACAAATGGAAGATGTACATGGACTTCACAAATTTGAACAAAGCATTCCCTGCGGATTGCTATATTTACCACGAATAGATCAGTTGGTGGATACAACAGCTAATCACAAGCTATTGAGCTTCATGGATACATACTCTATTTAAAACTAGATCAAAATAAAGCCAGCAGATAAGTAAAAGACATCATTCATCACCAGTCGAGGTACCTTTTTCTATAATGTAATGCATTTTGGATAAAAAAAATACAGGTGCAACTTACTAGAGACCTGTGAACAAAGTACTCAAAAATCAAATAGGGAAAAATATGGAAGTCTATGTGGATGATATGATGACCAAAAGCATCAAAGTAGAAGACCATGTAAAAGATCTCAACCAAACCTTCAATGAGTTAAAAAAATACCAGATGAAGCTGAACCCATTTAAATTTGTGTTTGGAGTCAAGGCAGATAAATTTTTAGGCTTTATTGTGAACTAAGAGGGGCATAGAGGCTAACCCTGACAAGATTCGAGCATTGCTCAACATGGAGCCTCCCAAGAGCAAGAAAAAAAATACAAAGTGTAATGAATAAAGTAGCATATCTAAACAGATTCGTGTCCAAAGCCACAGATAAATGCCTTCCATTATTTAATGTTATCAAAAACTCTTTTGAATGGATGGAAGAATGTCAAAATTCCTTATTAGAGATAAAAATATACCTAGGAGAGGCCCCATTACTATCAAGGCCAATTCGAGGAGAGAAATTGTACCTAAATTTGGTTATGTCAGATGAGTTGTCAGCTTGGCTCTACTTAGAAACGATAACGGAATTCAGAAGCTCGTGTATTACACGAGCAAAGATTTTATTGGAGAAGAAATAAGGTATTCAATAATGGATAAGTTGACCTTAGCTTTGATATTATCATTTAGAAAGATGAAATAATATTTCCAAGATTATTTTCTAGTGGTTTACACTGTTCTCCCACTTCGACAAACCATCCATAAACCCAAAAAATATGGAAGGTTAATAGTATGGGCCATACAACTGGGGAAGTACAATACTTTATATGATCCAAGGACCATAATCTTAGGTCAAGTTGTAGAAGACTTCATATTACAGAGTTCACTTATGAAGAGAATCAAGACATAATAACTACATCTGCAATCCCTACTGACCAGATGAAGAATCTGGCCGAACAGATAAAGGTCCATCCAGACGATCATAAATAAACCTCAGATAATCCTCAACTTAAGACATCAAAATATATTTCAATTAATACACCACTAAATTATTCAGAAATGGGTTTTTATAGAATGAGATTTCAATAATATTTTCTCGATATGGAAAGTGTTTCTAGACAAATCATCATGTGCTAATAGTAGTGGTGTTGGCCTAATTGTCAAGACACCTGATGGAGGTGATGTAGAATACGATCTGCAATTTAAATTTAAGGCTTCCAACAATGAGCCAAAATAGGAAACCTTAATTAAGGCTCATAATGCTTCACAACTGGTGGTAAATCAATTATTGGGAGAATATGAAGCAAGAGAGGGGAACATGCTGAAGTAACTGGACAAAACAGAACTTATAATCCCGAAGATAAAAGCATTTCGAATGATCAGGATACTTAGAGCTGAGAATATTAAGGAAAATGCATTATCTTGGATAACGTGAACCACCAGAATCGAGATCAGAAGAACTATTCACATAGAGATACTAGCACATAGTATTATCGATGTTGAAGAAGTGAACCTCCTTGAACTTACCATGGGCCCATAATGGAGGGATTCAGTTATCAAGTACTTGGATGAAGGCACCCTACCATTCGACGAGATAGAGGCTAAAAGGCTTCGTTACAAAGCTGCCAAGTATGCAATGGACAAATGAGTCCTATAAAAGTGAGTATTCACAATCTCAGTAATGAGATGTGTACATCCTATGGAGCTAGAAAATCTGATAAAAGAGATTCATGATGGAATAAAAAATCTGAAATTACTAACTAAAAAATTAACTACTGCAATAATGAAAACAAGAATTGGAATAAAATTACTTGAATTGCAGAACTGGAATAAAAACTAGGGTTTCTTGTTGTTCTCTTCCGTAAACTAATTACAATGCTTCTCTAATGAATTATAAGCCTCCTTAATGTTTGGGAGGTGTTTTAAATTTATACTCTACGAATTTCTAAGCATTTCAACCATACAAGACTCTTACTTTACAAGTGGATAACTCTAAATTTTTTATACCCGAACCGATCCTATTAAGGTGATTTGGTTCGCTTTACCTTTGACAAAAAATTTGGCAGAACTGGTTCGGTTCTTTTTTTCCTTCTTTGGTTCAGTTCCATCTTTTTGTGCTTCACAGGAAGTTTTCCCAGGATTGGATCGATTCGTTTTTCCAACCCTTCGGTTCGGTTCCATCTCTTCAGGAACTTTTCCTCCTTATAATTTTGAGGACTATTAACTCTTGATCCTGAACTCGGATTAGGATGTCGATTCTTCCTAAGCACTTGTAGGCGCGAGTTCTTAGACTTTCCTTTTGATTTTTTGTCTGGATTCCTAATTCATATTACTCTTTTGCTATTTTTCTTTCCTGCACTTATCTTCGTTCTTCCTTTCGATTTTCTCCTTCCTTATGTGCAGTGAATACCTACAAAATATATAGGAGATACAAGAAACTCAGCGTACTAATTAGAAAATGTCAATAGCAATGATATGAGATAAATCCACTCTAATTACACTTTGCGAAGCGATAAAGGCCTCTAAATAGAGGGGATAAATGGGAAGAATTTATTCCTAATCAAACCCCCTGACTTAGAACTTTACTCATCCCGAGCAATGTAAAAGAATCAAAACATAGTCCAACTCTAAAATGGGATAGAATACCTCTTTCACGGGTGAGCGATTGAATTTAGCATATGCAACAAGCCTTTAAACCCCTAGGTTACCCTAGTAGGACGAGTTGTGTCTCGTGAGGGTTTGTAGCGAATATACCCACAAAATTTGACTCAAAGAAAACTCAAAATACGCAAAAATTGCATAACTCAAACTTTTCCAGAAAATTGTCATCATCAATTCATGTTCAAGAGTCTCAAATCATAGTGCATCTGTGTAAAGCTAGAAATTTAACTGCGAATTTCCACCGATTGACCATTACGTTACTTATCCGAAAATTCTCTTTGATTTCAAAATCTCACGGGATGCTCTCACAAACGAATCTCTCGGAAGTGTAGCTATTTTCTCTCGATATGCGTGATTTATTAGAGTAAATGCGTTGGAATCAAGTTCACGCACACAAATAGAAAGTCGGAATTTTATGGTGAATGGATCTCATCATCGTATTATGGTTATAACAAAATAGGAACATTGCCTCTAATTCATACTTCGAATCTCTTTTATTATCTTTTTATGTTTTAGCTCTCCAGGCGGTAACCAATTTCGCAATTTTGGACTCGGTTAGGAATTTTTCGGGTTAAAGGTATATTGGGTAAAATGGGAATGGTAGGGAAGGTCGGAATTGTAAAATTCATTTATAATGTCCATTTGTGCTTTTCCGAGCTTTTGCTCATTTTTTTCTTCTTTTTCTTTTTTTACGCTTTTTTTCTTGCTATTTTTGTTGAGCATGTCTATTCTTTTCTTGCCCCTTTTTATGCACTTTCCGAACTTAATTTATGGGATTATCAACTTTCACAATTTCGGGCCAATTTGGGGTACTTCGGGTTGTCAAACGAAAGGGAAAATTTTATTTGGCTCAATTTTGGTTTACAAAAGGGATAATTTTTTGCTACTTTTTCTGGCCAATATTTTTGGGTGACAAATGAGGGCCTACTTCATCGTCCGAAATAATAATTGCATTACCATATGCGTCTCGAGATTAATTTAGTTTACAGATCTATTTGGCATGTTTTTCAAGGCAATATCACAGAGATTTTCCATAACCGATCAAAGCAAGGAATTGAGATCTTCAACGACTTATTATAAACGCTAAAATGAACTTCGAGTTTACAATTAACTCGAATTGATTTATAAATTCACAATAATGAAAGGTTCGAATCTCACAGGATTTGTTAATCTCCACATTTATTCGTTAAGTCGTCTACGTTCGCTCAATTTCCATTTTTGGTCAATTTTGGCTTTGTGTGTTATATTTTTACAATTTTGAGACTTTAAACCGAATTTTAATAATATTTTTGAAAAAATTGACTACCAATTTTTATTTATTTTGAAGAAAAATATTTTTGGATTTTTCAAAATTTTTCATTTTTTTTTAATTTCTGGGCATTTTTGAAAATTTGTGAAGTTTTAGAAAGACGCACTTGTGACCCCCCCTAACATAGATTTTTGCATTGTCCTCGAGCAAAAAGGACTAAAATCTAACTTAAAGCGAATGAAAAGCGCGAATAAATAAAATGAACAAATAAAATAGAAATGCAGATTTTTATAGATACTGAGAACATGTGTTACAAGGGAGAGGGGAGAAACACACAACCACCATTTTTAGATAGCCAACACAACACAACCAACAAAACACAAAAAGCAACAGTAGAAATGGGCTTCACTGGGGTTGGGGAGTGGAGGTTCCAGGCGCGCTGGGGTCGTATGGGGCATAAAAGAATGTTGGAGGGGGTCCACCGAAGTTGAGCTCGTACAAGGGAGTTTGGAGACGATGCATTATGCTCGTATCCCTTCAGTAGGCCTCTTGATCCCATTGATATTGTGTGAGGTATCCGTCAAACTGGGTCTCCACTGCCGAAAAGCGCTTATCAAATTCTGCACCCGGTGGCGCAAAATCTGAGTCATCGTCTTCGTCATATTCTTCTTCATCTTCCTAGCCCATCACGACATCCTCAACCTCGTGCTCTTCAATAGTGATATCATTATTTTTGTCTTCATTAACATCAATCACTTCCCGTGCTTCTCGAAGGACTTCCCTTTGTTGGGCACTCCTATTGTGTGATGCTTGGCCAATGGGATCTGGGAGGCGTGGAGAGGTTCGAGGTGGATGGATACTAGCATCATCAAGAATGGAGGTGATGAGACGTACATATAGGAGGGACACCGCACCTTTTTGCTCCAGGGCCGCATAAAAAATATCGGTGTAGAATACACGGGCAAGATTGATAGTGAAGTTCAGATAAAAAATTTTGGTAGACAAGGTTGGCTTAGCGAGGGCGCATCGCTGAGTCATTAGAGGTTTGAAGTAGGTTGGCGTAAATGATATGAAATGTAATTCGCGCCTTATCACTGAGGCACCCCATTGGGAAGGTTGCCCTTTCCCAAATCTCGTTGGGTGCGATAAGGTTGATGCATGTCAGTTTCGGGATGGTGGGGGTATTGACGGGGTAGTCATAGGCGTCCGGGTTTGGAACTCTCTTGGAAGAAAGTTTTCAGGACAAAATAGCTAAGGAGAAAGGGATGGGTCGGCCGTCCACAAAAACTTGGACCTCAAACTCGCCCGTGCGGATGAGAGATCCGTAAAAGGATAGAACCTCGTCGGTCCACACTACATTATGGGGTTCAGCGAGATATTACGTCCACCCCTGCCGACTGAAAAGAGTGGTGACCGAGCGGCGAAGCTCGTCCCATTTAACTACGCGCTCAATGTGAAGATGGCGGGATATGCTGAAAAAAAAATTCACACCAAAGGTGCTCCATGTGAGAGTGGTACCCCCCCCCCCCCCCCCCCCCCCCGTTATCATTAGGTAGGACCTCGGTAGACATGTATTTTGGGGGAAGATCGGGATTTGCCATGGGAAATTATGGGGGTGGTTGAAATGGGAGAGAAAGGTCAAGAGAAGGAATATGTGGTGGAGGTGTGGAGGAATGGTAGGGTATAGGTAGAATTTATAGGTGGGGGGTGGGTTTGGGGGGAAGAATTTGGAGGGAAGGAAGGGGGGGGGGGGGAGATTGGAGGGAAATGAAGGGGTTGGGGAAGGGGGGAGGTATCTCAGGAAGAGGCAAAATTTGCAGAAACCGAACCGATTCGGTGCAGGGAGGAACCGATCCGGGTCTAGTATTTTTTTATTCAATTTATCTAAATTGAACCGATCTGGAATAGGGGATTCGGTTCGATTCGCCTCATAATAGAAATCTCACCACTTTAAATGCTGGAATTATAGTACCCTTGAATTTCTGAACACTCTCATACTTATTCACACACTTGGACTTCCTCGAGTCCCTCACAAAGTGAGTGTTGGTGTGCCTAATCCCAACCCTAACCTCTCGTAACCTACCTATGGAATCTAACTAGTCTACCTACGCATAACTATTATACACAAGAATTCACCCCATACACGTAGGGGGTGCAACGCCCTCTCAATTCGAGCTCACTCTACTCTGTAAATGGGGTTCGACAACCAAATGGTGTCAATCTCTTCTATGCACGCCTCAACATATAGCTTTAGGTGTTGTCCATTGACTTTGAACGCATTCCCCCTTTTGCATCTTCCAATTATACTACTCCGTGGGGCAGTACGCTTTCTGCAACGAAAGGACCAGTCCATCGAGACCGCAATTTACTCGGGAATAGATGACGCCGTGAGTTATAGAGGAGTACCTTTTGTCCCGGTTGAAACTCTTTTCATCGATTAATCTTATAATGTGCTAGTTTCATCCGGGATTTTGCAATCTTGGCATTCTCATACGCATCATTGCGTATATCCTCTAACTCATTTAGTTGAATATTGCGAGCTTCACCGGCTTTGTCCATATCGTAATTTAACCTCTTAATTGCCCAATACGCTTTGTGCTCCAACTCGAAGGGAAGACGTCAAGGTTTTCCATATACAAAGTGGAATGGGCACATTACGAGTGGGTTTTTCTAAGCAGTACAGTAGTCCCATAGCGAATCATTCAATCGAAGGGACCAATATTTCCAGTCGGGATTGACGGTATTCTCTAGTATGTACTTGATTTCGCGATTTGCCAATTCGGCCTGTCCATTTGTTTGTGGGTGATATGTCGTTCCCACCTTGTGAATGACACCATACTTTTCATAAGTTTTTCAAACGGCTTGTTGCAAAAGTGTGTGCCGTTATCACTGATTATCTCTTTAGGTGCACCAAAGAGAGAAAGTATGTGTTCGTGTAGGAACTTTATCACCACTTTATTGTCATTAGTCTTGGTAGCTATAGCTTCCACCCATTCAGAAACATAGTCTACCACGACTAGGATGTATATGTACCCAAACAACGAAGGAAAAGGGCCCATGAAGTCAATACCCCAGCAATCGAAAACCTCAATGATGAGAATCAGGGTTAATGGAATCATGTCTCGTCGGGTAATCGCCCCCATCCGTTGACACTTGTCGCAAGATTTTCAACAACTATTAACATCCCAAAACATTATGGGCCAGTACAAACCTCTTTGGAGAATTTTAGCGTCTGCCTTTTTCGCGAAAAAGTGCCCTCCACATGCTTTCGAATGACAGAATTGGATGACTTTTGCAATTTCGTCATTCGGTACGCATCATCGAATGATTTGATTAGCGTAATATTTAAAAAGTAATGGATTATCATAGAAAAACATGCGCGACCAAGTGTTGAATCTCTTCTTATCTTGTGGTGTCCAATCGGGAGGGATAACTCCCGTGATAAGATAGTTTACTATATCCACAAACCAGGACAAAGAAGAGGTGGCAAAGAGTTTCTCATCCGAAAAATACTCGTCTATGGGTGTAGGATCACTAGGTACGTCATAGGAAATCCATGATAAGTGATCGGTAACGATGTTTTCTACTCCTTTTTGTCTTTAATGGAGAGATTAAACTATTGTAGGCGTACAATCCACCTTATGAGGCACGGCTTTGCATCTTTCTTCGTAAGTAGATCTTTTAAAGGCGCGTGGTCAGTGGAACAGATGATGGGAGAACTGATAAGATAGGATTGATACATGTCAAGATCAAATACTACTGCTAGTAAATCCTTCTCCGTGGTGGAGTAATTGAGTTATGGTCCGGTAAGGGTCCGGCTAGCTTAGTAGATGACATGAGCCTTACTGTCTTTTCTTTGTCCCAAAATAGCCCCTATCGCATAATCTCTAGCATCACACATAAGCTCGAATGGTAAGGACCAATCAGAAGCTTGCATAATGGGAGCGAACACAAGCACATTTTTCAATTTTTCAAAAGTCCTTTGTCATGCTTTCGTCCACTCGAATGGGGTGTCCTTCATAAGAAGATTGCTTAAGGGTCTAGCGATGGTGCTAAAGTCCTTAATGAACCTTCGATAAAACCCCACGTGGCCCAAGAATGAGCGCACGTCTTTCAGCGATTTAGGTGGGGGTAGGTCAACTATGACATCTATCTTTACTCTATCAACCTCGATCCCTTTGGATGACACGATGTGGATAAGAACTATACCCTTGGTTACCATGAAGTGGAATTTTTTCCAATTCAACACTAAATTCTTTTCCACACATCGGGCTAGTACTTTCTCAATATTGGTTAAGCATAAGTCGAAGGAGGTGCCAAAAACACTAAAGTTGTCCATAAACAGCTCTAGCCCTCTATTTACCATGTCATTGAATAAGCTCAACACACAATTTTGAAAGGTCGCCAGTGCATTTCACAATCCAAATGGCATACGTTTGTTGGAAAACGTTCCAAAGGGGAAAGTGAAAGTTGTTTTCTCTTGATCAAGTACATCTACCTCAATTTTGTTATATCTGGAATAACCATCTAAGAAGCAATAATAAGGGTGGACCACTACTCTCAAGCATTTGATCGATAAATGGTAAGGGGAAATGGCCATTCCTAGTTCCCGCATTGAGTTTATGGTAATCAATGCAAACGCGCCATCCAGTGGTGGTACGTTGGGGAACTAGCTCTCCCTTAGCATTTTTAATCACGGTCATGCCCGATTTCGTCGGAAAAACTTGAATGGGGCTCACCCACTTGCTATCGGAGATTGGGTAGATAATCCCGGCTTCCAACAATTTTATAATTTCAACCCTCAACACATCTTTTATTATGGAGTTTATCCATCTTTGCATTTCTCTCGAAGGCTTGACTTATCCCCTTTAGATCAGCTATGTACCAACCAAAAGCACTTTGGTGCTTCCTCAAAATCTTCAACAGTTTACCCTCATGCTCTTCATCTAAGTTAGAGGAGACAATAACAGTAATGTCTCACTTTCTCCTAGGAAAGCATATTTAACATTGGATGGTAGTTTCTTCAACTCGAGAGTCGGTAATGTGTCGCTAGAGGGCACCATGCATGCTTCCCTTAGCCGTAACTCTTTGAATCGAGAAACCCAATTAACATCTCTTGCGTCCTCATCCGACGTTCTCTCATTGAGTAATCCTCTCAAGTCCTTTGTCTCCCTCTCAAACTCGGTGTAGGCTCCCTCACTCTCATGACTAGAACCTAGGCAAGCTTCTAAGGTGTCTCCACAGTAATTTTCCTCATAGTGTTCTTCTACGATCTCCTCAATTAAGCTCATCGCGTGAACATCATCTTCTTCCCATGCTTACTGGGCTATGTTGAAACTGTTTATTTCTAAAGTCATATTCCCAAAAGTGAGTTACATCTGCCCATTTCTAGTGTTGATCACTGTGTTATCCATAGCTAAGAATGGGCGTCCAAGGATGATGGGAACATGATTTTTTGAGGTAAAGGAGGGATCTGTGTCCCAAATGTCAAAATCTATCAGGAAGTAGAAAGTGTCTACTTGGACTATCATGTCCTCAACTATACCCCTTGGTATCTTCACGGTTCAATCCACTAACTGGAGAGTGATCCTCGTGGGCTTAAGATCACCTAGATCAAGTTTCCTATAAATCGAATAGGGTAAGATATTGACACTCGTCCACAAATTGAGTAAGGCCTTTTCGAATTTGTTCCCTCCAATGGTGAAGGAAATGATGGGTGCACCGGGATCTTTATATTTAGGTGGGAGATCATTAACAAGGACTGAGCTCACGTTTTGTGCTAGAAACGCATTCTTCTTTACCTTCATCCTCCTCTTGACTATTAATAAGTCTTTTATGACTTTTTCATAGGATGGTATTTTCCTTATTGCATCGAGGAAAGGTAAGTTCAATTTCACGTTCTTAAGCACGTCTAGCACTTCTTCACTTATGGTACTTTTATGGGCAGGAACCAATCTTTGAGGAAATGGCATAGCGAAGGGTGGTTTTATAACTACCTCGGGCTCACTAGTGTTTTCCTTTTCACTCTCGTTCAAGGAGATATCTTCGTCCTCTTTCGTATCGGGTGAATTCTCCTTATCTTTTAAAATGTCTTGTGGGGGAGGTGATAAATCAACAACTCTCCCACTACGAAGAGTGGTTATAGCTTGGTAGTGATCCTGCTGTTCGGCAGAGGTGGAGCCAACACTAGGTTCACCTTGGGGAGGTCTTTGGACTTGATAAGGAAACTTGCCCTTCTCTTGGATGCTCAATGTGGATTGAATCTTCGAAATGTTCGCATTTATTTCGGCAAACATGCGTTCATATCTAGCATTGTTTACACCTTAAGAATTTATGAATTGGTTCATTGTATCCTCGAGGCTCCTCCGCGGTGGAGCTACATATGGGGCTGGTGGTGGTGGTGGTGCTTGTTGGTATTGAAGAGGTGGTGGAGGTGGGACAACCTGTGAATGTGGGTTCATCGCATCTTGTGGTTGTCTGTAGTTGAAACTAGGATGGTTTCTCGAGGATAGGTTGTACGAATTCCCATGTGGGGCATTGAAATTCCCCTTGAATCCTCCTATAGAATCCACCTGCTCGGTGTGCATGGCCTTGAAGGTGGAAATCGTCGGTCAGGCCTTTGTGGAATGGCCCGCCTCATAGATAGTACACACTTTTTCTTTTGAACCATGGTTGGATCCGAAGATATTTCTCAACCGACCATCAAACCACTCTTTTATATCTCTATGAAACTGATCGAATCGACGGTCTATTAAGGTATTACTATCCAAAAGGTATAGACCGGATGCAGTCTGATTGATAGATGGTTGTCCAGGTTGGGTATGGTTAGGATCATATATGTCCCACGCTTGAGTAGTCTCTGCGATATACTTAAGATGGTCTTAAGCATCGCATGAGTTTAAATCCCAAAAGGGTCTTTCACACATTGTTTGCACAAGTTGTTTGGAAGTTGTTATCAACCCATTATGGAAGAAAGATATCACTAGGTGTTTGTCAAAACCATGATGGGGGCATGTGCTTACTAACTCTTGGAAACGTTCCCAACATCTATCAAAAGACTCACTATCGTGTTGTCGAAAAGCTTGGAATTGTGTTTTGGTACAGTTGGTCTTGTGTTTTAGTAGAGTTGGTCTTGTGTTGTGGATAGACTGCATATCTCTCCAGGAAGTGATGGAGTTCGGGGGGAGAGACCATAGCCAGGTCTTGGCTTTATCCTTTCAGGAAAAAGGAAAAAGCTTTAGGGGAACGACATCTTTCATGCAAGCTTGATCACTAAATGTGTCACACACCTCTTCGAACTCATAAATATGCAGGTATGGTTTCTCCGAATCCATGCCATGAAATGTAGGGAGAATCTGTATCATCCCATTGTGAAAGTGGAACTGACCAGCAGTATACGGAAGTAAAATGCATCCAGGTATGACAGTTCGCTCAGGAAAGAGTAAGTCTTTCATGGGACGATATGGTATATCTCCCTCTCTAGTACTGAAACTTGTTGCATCAGACATCACACTCGCTATCTCTTCAAATGACTCTGTGTACTCACTCAGTGTCCTAAATGTGTGACTCGAAGTTTGACTCATGGTGTAGCTATTGATAGAGTGCTCAGGAGTAGAAATTGGAAACCAGAATTATGGAACACGAGGTGTGTGGGGGCTTTCAGAGTTGTATTTGACGATTGGATTTTCTTGGATTCTGGTTGGAGTATTGTGAGGAGTCTGGGTATGTTCAGGATTTTGCATTAAAAGCTTTTGAGAGATGAATTTTTATTATTTATTTTTTTATGTTTTTAGATTTTCTTGGTCAAACTTTTAGATTGACTTGATCTAACCTAAGTCTACCTAATTCCCCGACAACAGCGCCAAAAACTTGACACGACCAAAAATGTGTCTAGTGTGCGTGCCATTTAGGCTTAAGTGCAATCATGTCGCTCAAGTAATAATCCGATAAGTCGGGTATCGATCCTCAGGGAAACATGACGAAAGAAGTCGTAACGACATTGGAAAGACGAAGGTCACCTAACTTTGACTCTAAAAGAAGGAAAAAGTGATTTGGATTGCGAAACAACTACAACTAGGTGAAAGTATGAAAATGATTAATTAATGAAATTATGAATAAATGATATGCAATTACTCTAATTAACTAAATGACTCATGACGATTTGACTAAAAGTTTTAACTATGAATTGAGAACGATAGGTCGGGTTACAATCCCCCACACCCTAGTAATTCACTTCGTTGGATACTAGATTTAGAATTAAAGTTTTAAATGAACTCGGTTTTTAATTATCCTAAGTATTACATATATGAGGGATCATAGACCGCACAGTATGTAAACAAAGGACAAATTAAAACCCAGTCTTTAGCACTCCTAAGTATTACATATATGAAGGATCGTAGCTCGCACAATATGTAAGCAAAAGATGAATTAAAGAAGTATCGTATTAACTAAGATACAATTCACCTAAGATTTTAATTCAAATTTCTATATCCACTATCGAAAATTACATCGGGTGGGGTTCATGCACCCCGACCCTTGAAAACTTAGTCGGACATATTATAACTAGAAGAAAACAAGTTTTGAATGAAAGAAAGCATTTTTACTAACAACTGAAGGTGAAGAAGAATGAAATTACTAACTAAAGATTTAACTACTACAATAATGAAAACAAGAATTTGAATAAAATTACTTGAATTGCAGAACTAGAATAACAACTAGGTTTTTTGTTGTTCTCTTACCTAAACTAATTACATTGCTTCTCTAACGAATTATAAGCCTCCTTAATGTCTGGGAGGTGTTTCAAATTTATACTCTACGAATTTCTAAGAGTTTCAACCATACAAGACTCTTATTTTACATGTCAATAACTCCAATTTTTTGATACCCGAACCAATCATGTTAAGGTGATTCGGTTCGGTTTACCTTTGACAAAAAAATTTTCCTGAACCGGTTCAGTTCGTCTTTCCCTTCTTCGGTTTGGTTCCATCTTTTTGTGCTTCACAGGAAGTTTTCCCAGGATAGGAACGATTCATTTTTCCAACCCTTCGGCTCGGTTCCATCTCTTCAGGAACTTTTCCTCCTTGTAATTTTGAGGGCTTGTAACTCTTTATCCGAAACTCGGATTAGGACGTCGATTCTTCCTAAGCACTTGTAGGTGCGAGTTCTTCGACTCTCCTTTTGATTTTTGGTCTGGATTCCTGATTCAGATTACTCTTCTGCCATTTTTCTTTCCTGCATTTATCTTCATTCTTCCTTCCGGTTTTCTCCTTCCTTATGTGCACTGAATACCTACAAAATAGATAGGAGATACATGAAACTCGGCGTACTAATTAGAAAATGTCAATAGAAATGATATGAGATAAATCCACTCGAATTACACTTTGCGGAGCGATAAAAGCCACTAAATTGAGGGTATAAATGGGAAGAATTTATGCCTAATCAATATTAATCAGGAATAAGGTTTTGAGGAAAAACATTTGATGCTAAAATGACATGCTTAGCTGCCTTAAATGGCTTACCTCAGCTGCTCAGGTACTGAAGTTGCCTCAAATGGATATTGAGCCATAACGTTTGTCGCCAAAAAAGTTCCCCGGGGTCACACTAATGCAGGTAGCGTTCAAATGAAATATCTGTTAGCCAATTCAAAAATGGATCAATTAGTGAAGTAAAGTTAAAAGGGGGAACTTGGATTTAGAAGTGGGGAATTTCCAGGAGCATTATGAGAATTAAGGTTTGTTACATTTAACTCAACCATATATGGATGCATCCAAATGGATGGTAGCGTCACTTACATATCACCTTTAAAATCAGAAAATAGATAAACTTAAGTAGGAATTACATAAAATAAAAAAATTAACCAGTAATCAATGAAAATGACTCAATAATCCCCAAATCTTCAAAATATTAAGTAAAAACCTCACCAAAAATTTAGACGGACGAAAACTTCACCGATGGTGAACACTTCATGGTCTATACATTCATCTTCTCTAAACACTTCACAGTTTAATACAATAAAATCAAATTAAGAAGTCATAAAAATTTTAAGTAACAGAGTAACCAAAGTTCAATTGAGAATGTAATAATTAACCACAATAAACTAAATTTTCTTAAATACTAAGGAAATTTCAATTAGAAATTACAATTTAAAACATGATATTTGAAATTGCTAAAACATGATCTTTGAAATTAAAATTGAAATTGTATAAAACATGATCATAGTTACAGTTGCAATATGGACCTGTAATATACAATCTCCCTAAAATGAGATCATCTTCAGCTGCTTTACATTCAATTGCAATAATAATGAAGTGAACTGGATATGGTATAAATACCTGATTGAGGCCATCTTCAGTGGGTGTACATTCATCAGGAGGATGTCTTAGTGCAATTTGGAGGATGATAGATACACCATGAAGATCCATATTTAATTAATACCTAGATACTCAAAGATGAAACAAAGATCTAATCATACCAAACTAATCTACCTATATGAGTGATAACCGCAGGAAAAAAATAAAATAGATCGAATATCAACTTTCCTTTGGATGATTAAAAGCTAAAAATAACTGCCATACGAGTCATATCTGCCATATGGATGATTAAAAATCAAAAGATTTAAAATTTGTTCATACCGAAAATAACTAAATTATGAAAAATTAACTTCCACGACAAAAAATAAAGAAACCATATTGAATATTATTGTTAAAATTCGCTTCAACGACTAAAATATGATGCATCTTCGTTAACTCATTAATCTTAAACACAAATCTATCAAGATGACATGCATGTTCAAGACTAAGCTTGTTAGAATATCATATTGAATACGTGTCTCAAATCCAAATTATGCCCGCGTGGGTAGCTGAGATATAAGTTAATAAAAATATTCAATATATTGAGTCGTGATCCATAATATAGAGAAAGCACAATTTCATGAATAAATTTATAAAATATGGGACTACTCCGAGTGTGGTTATCACTAAAGGCATTATAATAACACAAAAATCAAAATATCATAGTGCAAAGTTTTGGAAAAAGACCCTATTAGACGGAATGGAAAAATGAGTCGTGTTTTAAATAATGAATATTGGTGTAAACATATCACAAACGTAAAAAAAATGAATGTATAGAACCAAACTGAAAATGTGTCGTGTTCTAATAATAATCTCGTTAGCAAAAAAATTAAGCCAACAACTTTAGCAATGATCTTGTTAACAATATGTAAAAACTTACTAATTTTACACCATACTTGATGCCTACTTTTCTACAACTCAGTACTGTAAGTCAAGATTTGTACATAGAATATGCATTTTTTCTATTTGCCTGTCCATATTTAAATTCCCAGTAAGCACTCCATATGCAAGTTTAACAAAGAAACTAACATGTAAATAAAAGGAAATTGATATTATATAAAGGTCAAGGAATATTGGTAGTAAACATGAAGTAAACAACTGGACCAAATGTTCACAACACTACTCATCAAAACAGTAACGATATAAAGGATAAACATTACCTGGAGTTTCAACATATGGAATGAAGTCAATTTCGTTATTTCTTTCATGATTTCTAAGCGAACAAAGAGCAATATATGATTGGGTTTAGGTAGTTATTTTCTTTCTTGAGAACGTCTTGACCAGAGGAAGCGCTCATGGAAGCATCATTATCATCATCGACTTGGCTATATCCTAATTAATTGAATCAAAATCACTCTTTTTAGAATGCCCAAATATACTCAGGTACGTCCATAAAAATCCAGCAATATTATACCCGAGTACATAACCAAGAGGTAAGGTTAGACAAAAATTAGCCATGACAACATTGGACCCCATCTTAACCTCCAAAATAGACAATGAAATATAGTTATAGAAATAGAAGGAAATAGTACCTAAGCAAAAACACAAAATAAAACAAATTACCCAATACTTTTGCAATCGTACCTAAGATAACCAACGCTAACCGCCAACATTAATTTGAATAAAACACAAACAAATACAACGTTAATTTTAAGAAAAAAATCCCCCAACATTAATTTGAAAAAACAAAAACAAATAATTAGATCTCCAAAACAAAACCTCCAGAAAGGGGGAAATAAAATATCCCCAATTTTCGAACCTTACCCCATCAATCAACATAAAAGATCCCCAATTTTCAAACCATACCCCATCAATCAACATCAAACATACCTAATATTCAAACCCCAATTTGAACCATATAAACCTACCAAAAAATATATATATCAGAAGAAACAAAATAAATTACATTCAAATTCCAATCCACAATAATCAAACAACAAAATAAATTACATTAAAAAATATGGGTATAATAAAAAAACAGAATACCAAATAAATACAGAGGCAACCCCTCGTAGGAGTAAAAACTACCTCACTAAAGAGAAAGAGGGAGACCAAAACCCACCATCACCCTGCAACAGTCCATAATGATTCTACCTATTTCATTTTAAACAACATCATTGCATGTAGATCTGAGAGGAAAAAAAAGAATGAAAAATTATTTGGGTGCTTGGATGGTGATCCAAAAAATAAAACTGTAATATGACAAAATTTGTGTTTGCAATAAAAAACAAAGTAGTAACTCACTATAGTTGTTGTACTCCATCTTCAGGTTTCAAAAATACGTTTAGAATGTCTGAAGAAAGATGACAGAGAGAAAATGTCTTCACCTGCGTTTTTGGTGAGTTTATAAAAGAGGGAGAGCAAATGTCTAAAGAAAGATGACAGAGAGAAAATGACTCGAGCCTTGTGCTCTGATTGGGGAGGAATGTGGGTGAGCCTTGTACTTACGATATTACCCCTCGTTTTGAAATAAATTGAATGAGGAGAAAGAAATAAAGGGAGGGAAAGGAAATAAAGGGGGGAGAAAAGAGGAAAAGGCAAAAGAGGAGAAATTAGGTGTATATGGAAAGCTGCCTTCTCACTTGCCAAATCAATCTGAGGCATTTGTATCCTGCCTAGGTGGCTCCATCCTAACCTCTAATTAAGTAATCAACTTGTGGAATAGTGAAAACCTTTTTCTCCTTATTATATAGACTAGTTGAATGCCCGTGCCTGAAGGCACGGCAAAAAATTTGAAAGTACGTAATCGTAAAACGGGAAAAAAATTCTATGTACATAATTGCAAAACGGAAAAAAAATTATTTCCCCAAAGTATTGAATCTTGTATAATCAAGTCCCTAAGTTTATCTTATAAGACAAAAAAGTGTAAACAAAATAATTTTTTGGGGTAGAATTTACTTTGTTTACAGTCCAAGTACACTGGTGGGTTGTAATTAATTCGAAAAAATGCGATGAAAAGTTCACAAAGAACATTCTCTAGCTTGAAAAAGAACAAAAAAAATCGCAATGAAATCACATTCTTTGTGCCTCTAACACACCCTTTAAATACAAAGTACAGTACCAGTAGTACAAAGGCAGGGACCCTGTATGATATCTATATCACAAAGTAGAGTACCAGCAATACAAAGTCCTAAACAAAACCATATATTCAACTACTCAACATGATCTTAAAAAAAGTAATATGCATAATAAATTCCCCAACACGTTAGATTTAAAGAAAAACTAATAAATTCTCTCAAATCTAAAGTAAAATCGGTTTAAAATATCAACTATAAAACATAATAACTAACATAACAATAGGAGACTATATCTAACCAAATTTCACCAAAAATGAGCTCAACTTCACTATCATACATAAGTGTTGAGACTACGAAATGCTAACTGGAATTATCCAAGCACTCACTACTCATTAGTTGGGTGTTAAAACAAACAATGATGCACTATATTTCTAGTTTTGGTGTATCGTCTCGAACATTCACATCGTCTGCAAAATTAATCAGTTTGCATATGAGGAACTAAAAACATGATATTTAAAATCACAATGTCCAAAAACGGGAATGGAACTACAACTTAAAATTAACTCACTAATAACTAATGGGACCTGCAAAAGCTAGGAACCCCCGTTCAATTACGTTTAACGAATGGGACCTGGAAAATTGAAAAGGAATGGTTCAAAATAAATGTCGAAACGAACAAAAAAAGGCTTAAAGAAGAAAAGGGAGGGGGCAGAACATCTAAAAAATGGTTTAAATGCTATAGCTTCATTAAATGCTTAGATGCAAACCAAAGAATGCATTATTTGCAAATATACTGACATCTTGATTTAGATGCTGCTTTGCTAGTTGTCTAGTCTTCAGTAGTAGTACATGCTTGCCTTGGTGGAGCATTAGGAAAAACGGTACTAGCATGACCATTATGTTCTTCCTCCCCCAGAAACTGACCAAATCATGGCACGACACACTAGGCACAATCTTTTTTACTCCTGATGGGAGTTTGATCCTTCTATGGTGTTCAATATTGTACATAATTATTAAAACATCCGATGTTGAATTATAGAGTACCACTGATCAACGCTGTATTTTTTGCTTTCAAACTCATCTGCTGAAATTTATCTCGTTACTGAAACTCATCTTATTCGAAGATAGTGTGATTATTCCCCTTATTAATCATTCCTTTCATCAGTTTTCCTCTTTCGAGTTGTTAATAAACCATTAAAATCATCTTACAAAAAGTGAATGAATTCTTTTCTTGAAAAATCTATATCTCTTGGAATCAACTTACAACTAGTGATATAAAGGTATATGCAGATGTCACTTATTGGAGAAATGATGGTTACGACTGCTGGGGAGGCAATGAGAGTTTGGAAATAAAATGTTAGAAAATTGAAACATGTTTTAGCCTAAAGAAGTCACAAATAAAGATAATTAACATAAAAAAGTTATGGCATAAAGATAAGATATTTTTAGTCCAAATGTGAAAAATTTGTGTTGAAAACATTCAAATTGCAAGTGTCTCTAAAATTAAAATCAACTGAAGAAGAAAAATTCACCAATAATGCTTCTTTAATAGTTTACAAAGCTATAATAGAGACATATCAAGATGTTGCTGTAGTAGATTTATAAGACTCATGTCCAGGAACCACATATGATAGATTTCAAAACTCATACAAAAGTACATCGATCTGGGTATCAATATAAAGAGAAAAAAAGACTGTGTGTCCATCATCGATCCTCGCAGAACTGCGGCTATCCCATATCCTTGCGGAGAGAGAGAGAGAGAGAGAGAGAGAGAGAGAAAGGGTATGGTGAGAGGATCTTGGTCCCGCACATCCCTCTCGAGAGCGCTTTGGCCGTCGTCGGCGATGTGTGGGGTGAAAAATGTAGACAGATGGAGTCGCCAGTCTGTTTTACTCAAAATAGAAAAAAGAAGGTGGAGCCAACCCGAAGGACAACATCAAAGGCATATTGATACATACAAAACCAAAAATGATTCGAGTAGGGTTCGGAGGCTAAGTTACGGAATGGGAAGGTGTTAGGCACCCATTCTGCCCTTGCGATCTCTCATGGATTTGTTGTTATTTATCTTTATTTCTCCGTGATATGTTTTCATGTGTATATGTAGTGGAGATAGGAATCAGCGACTTGTATAATGGAAGAGATAAAGTGAGTCATCCGTAGGAATGTTCCTAAAAGTAATATTAAAAATAGGATTTATGTGATTATTCTTGCGTTGATCGTTATAACGGAATGATAACCCATATCGAATAATATGCCACTAAGAGAAAATATATGTATATGTAAATATGTTGGGATGAGAATCTAAGAGAATTAAGTTAAAGAATTAGAAAAAAAGAAAATTGGAAAAAATAGGACTCGAGTCACGGGTTTCACCCCGACATGCCTACGTAGCCTATAGAGGCATCAAAGTCCACTTAGTTCGTATGAAAAAACGAGGGGTAGGGTATATCCCATAAATCCAACCAGGGACTTCTCTTATGTGTGTGTGTGTGTGTAAAAAGGTGTTTTAGTTGTGAGAAAAGTGTGAGAATTCCCATTTTGAATTTATGAGCAACCCCTTTTTTTCTTATGTTTTGGGTTTTATTTATATGAAAAATAAGAGATGTGCAATAATACTAAATAAAAAAGTATACTAGGATATGTGATATGGAGAGAATAAAAGTGCTAAGTAGTAAAACAAGTTAATGCGGATTTAGGAGAATTTAAGAAAGTTGGACCTTCTTGAAGATCTTGAGCTTGATATTGAATGTTGGAGAGCGGCCCTTTCACTTACGTGACGATGAAGGGTAGTTAATTCACCAATTATGATGAAAAATATGATAAAAAGTGAGGGTTGGAAAGGGATTTGGATGTATAAATCATGCTGACTTCGAGGGAGGTTTTCTATGTTTGCTGAGAGTGATGGATCTCAGATCTTGGATCTCTTCTGCAATGAGATCAGGCCCTACTTTTTATTGGCCCAGGGTAATTTGATCGGCATAGGTCTGGTCCTTCTAATCGGAAGGTGCCTTTAGGCACACTATCGATAGGCAAGATTCTTCACTTGCCGTTTGGAGTCTTCTTCAAGTTCCTTTGGAAAAATATTCATAAAATGCAATCTATTGATCCCAATTGCGTACGAGGTGAATCACTTGAAAAGTACTTCAGAGACCTTTAAAATTCCTTGGAACTACTCCCGGGTTCGGGAGTTGACTTTGGGACAAATGCGGCTCGAAAACACTCGTCGATCCTTTGGACGGTGAATCATCGGACGCAAACATATCATTCATCCGCATGGTAAGTTAGAATTACATACTGGGTGGACTATTAGAAAGGTTACGAGATGTACTTCGACATTCCAAAGAGTTTGACTCAGTTTGTGGAGTTGACTTTGGAAGCGTTCGATGACCTTTCGGAGTTAAACGGATTGTTCGTCCATATTATAAGTTAGAATTGGGCCTGGAGCGGACAATTGGAAACGAGTTTTAGATCCCTTTGAAGATTCATTCAGTATCGATCGATCTAAAGAGTTGACTTTGGTCAAATAGAGCCCGGGAGCGTCGGGTGGCCTCTTGATCAAGTTTTGATGAAAAACGGGTCGTTCGTCCACAACGTAAGTCAAAATCTCGCAAGGGTGGATTGTTGGAAAGGGGTTTCAGTGCCCTTTGAAAATTCATTCAGTCTCGGTCGAGCTAAAGAGTTTGACTTTTGGTCAAATGGTGTCTGGGAGTGCCCGATGACCTCTAGGTCAATACTCGAGGTATGACTTAGGTTTGTAGTGATGAAGGGAGGTGCTAGGGACCTAAGGAGATGTTAGGGGTGCTATAATGGGGTGTCTATAGATCCCCTCGATGGGTGAGTTTGGAATAAACGATAGCCGTCGAATAAACACCGCATGATGCCTTTTGAAAGATGTCAATTCTGCTGACCTAGGAAATGAGGATGACCAAATATTTGGGTCAATTCTGAGGACCTAAAGCAATGCTAGGGATGACGAATTTTATGGGTCGAAGCCAATTTTGAGGGCTCAAATTGAGATGACCAATTCTGCGGGTCGAAGCCAATTCTGAGGGCTCCAATTGAGATGACCAATTCTATGGGTTGAAGCCAATTCTGAGGGCTTAAATTGTGATGACCAATTCTACGGGTCGAATTCAATTTTGAGGGCTTAAATTGAGATGACCAGTTCTGCAGGTTGAAGCCAATTTTGAGGGCTAAAATTATGATGACCAATTATGCGAGTCGAAGCCAATTCTGAGGGCTTAAATTGTGATGACCAATTCTGTGGGTCGAAACCAATTCAGAGGGCTTAAATTGAGATAACCAATTCTGCAGGTCGAAGATAATTCTCACGGCTTAAATTGTGATGACCAGTTCTGCAGGTCAAAGCCAATTCTTAGGGCTTAAATTATGATGACCAATTCTACGGGTCGAAGCCAATTTTGAGGGATTAAATTGTGATGACCAATTCTGCGAGTCGAAGCCAATTCGAAGGGCTTAAATTTTGATGACCAATTCTGCGGGTCGAATCCAATTTTGAGGACTTAAACTGTGATATTCTTGGGGTGCTCGGCCCAGGAGATTACCTCACAATTTTGATTTAAGCTAGGGAGCTGATTGATGGGGAAACCTTTGTATCTTTTGGAGACTTTGTTGGGAATGGCTAATTTGATGCTGTGAATTCCACTGGGCAAGCGATTAGGTGATCCAAGCTTTTGGATGTTTTGCTCGGGGAAATTTGATACTTTTGTCGTAATTGTTTTTGAGGATTCCACTGGGTATTAGGGGATAACCTGAAGTATGGGATCTTTAGGGGTCCTCTAGGGACGTTTCCGGGGAGAGATCATCTTGGCTTTTGAGAGTTCTGCTGGGAAAGTAGGGGTTCTGCTTGAGGGAGTGTGAGAGAAAATAAATTTTCTTGGTGGAAATGTTTTATATCTTTCCTGAGACTTTTAGGAATTTTTTGAAGATTTTTTCAGGGTTTTCTGGTATTTTCTGGGAGTTTTTGTATGAAAATTTAAAGGGGGTATCGGTCGGCATGGTGTGGAGGATGTCATTCAACAGTGTCACGGACTTTTGGAATACTTCGATAAGGTGGATACCAAGCTAATTTCTTTGAAGGATGATATCATTGGGGAGTTTTATCGGTTCTATCGGTGGTAGAAGGCTAATCGACAGTCGAGGAAGTCTCTTCCTCTACAGGCGGTGCGTCAGGTCTTGAATGGCCTGACCAGTGATAGGGCAAGACCTTTTCCTACTTCAGTTGAAGTCTTTGTGTGCTCCGATTCCATATTGACTTATATCTGTTGGGGATTTTCCAGCTTACCTTTTACCCTTGGGGGACGGCTATTCAGGACACGGGGTCAACTGGGGTGAACGCGCAAATGAGGCATTTACTCGCGCATAAATTTGGCCACTCTTTGTATCTCAGGGAGAGGGTGGTCGGACAAATTGCTGAGGAGGAGGTGGTTATGCCACCTGCGAGTACCCCTATGTCTATGAGGCGAGAGCGGATGTTGTAAGGCGACACGAGGATTGCGGTGATGATTGGTAGTCCTATTTGTTGTACACCAACACAGCTGTGTCGTATGATTATTTAGACTTTGTGACAAGTTGGCTGATGGCGCCTAGCATATATAATGCGTTGCCTTTCCCTCATGCGGGTTCAAGTTGGCTAGTGGGGTCTTCCCATAGTGGTGGTGGTCTGTTGACATTCGCGGCGACGACAACTTCGGAGGTTCCCTTTGTGCGGTTGCATACCCCTTCCTACAACATTCGGCAGGCTAATGGAGGGATCGTTCCTATATTGAATCATCCTCCTGCGAAGGACCCAGAGGAGTTGGGCTTGACAGATGACGTCCTTCATCCTGTGTTATACCTTTTTGTTCTACTTATTTTGGTTTCTTTTGGTCTTCTTTGTTGGATATTGATTTTCCTTTTCTTGCAGCAAGTTCGGGTGTCCACCACTTTGTTAAGGGATATTATGGACTGGATATATTCGGCAACTGCCCATATATGGGATGCGGTTCCTGCTCATTCTTTCTTGGTGTCGTCTGCCTCATTCGGGGAGGAGTTTGGTTTGGGCAGCAGTGGTACGTCATCTCGCTGCAGGGGAAAGAGAGCGCATCGCAGGGATGGAAGCTCTTAAAGAGGGTGGAAGGGTAGGTGACAGCGCAAATATGGGTTCAGACTGGGTCCTGTTCTTTTTTGTTTTTCTTTGATTCCTACAAAACTGATGTCACAGAAAAAATATCTATGTAATGCAATGGAGTTTTTTATTATCTTCTGTTAGTAATGAATGAATGAATGCATATGCACTTTTTACTTTGCTGCTGACACCGTAAAAATATATTTTTGGGATTTGAAGGAAAGTTTTATTTAAAATGAGAAATTATATAAAGATGGAAGGGGATTTTGAAATTTCGTTGAGAATATCAATTTATTTTTATTCAGTTTTCTGATTTTGACAAAAGAGGAAAAAGGGAAATTTCTAAAACAGGTGGTTGCCAATCGCAAGCCTCTTGGCATGCCTATCGGCAGGTTAATCCAATCCCATAAATCCAAGGCCTTGATTGGTACCCTCCTCAGCTTTTGGTACCTTGTGGGGAAGGTTTCCCTCTGATTTCTAGAAGGGTTGTATCTTTGGGGAGGGTTTTCAATTATAAAAAGGCGTAAGGGTGGAATGTTTTCATCACACCTTCACATTCTTACCTTCTTATTCTGTGAGATGGCTCTCCCTAGTAGTGTTAAGTTTGCCAACAACCTCAAGACTTTGGAGGCGATGTGATCCTACAACGTCGACTATGATGATTTCAACATGCGTCGAGCCTCTTTATGGCATAATCGACCCATAGAGTGGAACATACTGATGGCGGCGGTATAATTTTGGTACCCCAAAGACCATGTATTCCTCTTTAGCTTGGAAGACTTATGAGGAATTTTCTACTATATTGGGAGTAAATCCTAGTGTGGAGGCTCATATGCCAATGTTTTCTAGGTCTCCTCATGAGTTATTGGATGGACTTCTGAATGTTTTTTCCTCGATAGATAGACCTTTAGTTATTGGAGTAATGATTTCCCTTTCGATGGTGCCGCGATCTGTGCATTTTAAGGATTTTGGTGATGATGGCTATGCCGAAGCTATAGTTCTGGGCTTGGTTTCAAAATTACTCTTGGTGACTGGGGAACTGTTGGTGGACCCACAACTTGCAGCCATTACTTCATGGATGTCATACCATCACAATCCTTTGCCCGTGATACTGGCGAAGACTTTGAATGGCCTGGATGCCTGGCGAGAAGGTTGTTATGACTTTCTAAGGGGTAGCACTGTGCTGCTGTTCATGTGGTTGTCTGAAAGATTTCACTTGGTGACTTCTACAAAAAATACTTTATCGGTTGTGCCCATCTTCTTTTTGTGCCATTTCATCAGTGTTATCCTGGATATCGAGAGCTGGGAGAACCGGTTTATGGAGCATGGGGTTCTAAGTCTGCGTTGGTCAATGCCTTGGTGGGGACAGCTTTTTCTTATTCTGGAGCTGGGGGAATACCCGTATGTTTGGATGGTTTGTCTCAGATACACCTCTTTTTATTTCCCTTGGCGTCTTCTGCGCAAATTCAGCTGGGAGCAGGTCCTTAGTCCTCAGACACTACATTTCTTTTCGGTAGAAGATTTGACAGAGCGTCTACGCATGCATCTTGGCTCTTTGTGGGACATTCGGCGTCCGTCGACCCGCCCTTCTGAGTTTGTTGGGAGAGTTTAGCACATCCCCGGGGATTATATGAAGTTGTTGTGGAGAAGAGTACTTAGCAAGATGTTGGTAATGGAGACTGGACAAAGGTGGTTTGTCTTATCCGAGACCATGGAGGGAGGTATTATGAGTTTTTTGAGACTAGTTCGAGCTTATTGGTCTATGGAGCGTCTGCGGCACTCTATTCAGGCAGGGGAACCTTAGGGACCCCAGGATGTAGATAATGACAGATCGGGCTCTTCTGGTAGCTGTGGGTAGGGATCTTGGGGATTTTTTTTTTGTAATGGGCAATACATTTGGGAGTTTATTTGGCTTTTAGGAAGGTAGGGGGATGGGAGTTACCCGTCCCCTTTTCTTATGTAATTGCACTGTAATTTCTTATTAGTGAAATAAATAAGTTTTTGATCATCCAACTGTTCTTTTTGATGAATTTTGTATTTATCTATACCGATCGCTAAAGCATGCATAATCTTTTTATTTAAGTACATGTTAGAATGAGTTGTCTCTCTCGGAGATAAGAAAAGAATAGTTTTTTGTGAAAAAGAAAGGGTTGTGCTCATGTAAGATATATGAGCTGCCTGCGTACCTCTGGGGTTTTTTGAAAAGTTTTAATTTTTCGGAAAATGGTTTTTGTAGAGGATCAGACCCACATAGTTCTGGGTAGAGGGAAATGAAGATTTTTTTTTAAATATAAGGGATATGAGAAGATTCGTAGTGCGTCGAAATTTTGAATCAGGGGAAGAATTTCTTGAGACGGTCCAGGTTGACTGGATGAGCCATCTCTTTTCTATCAAGGTCGATGAGCATAGCAGCGCCTCCTGACAAAATCATCTTTACAATCTATGGGACACTCCTATTTGGCTTGAACTTCCCTATGGGGTCCCACATGGGTTCTATGATTTCCTTAAGGTCTAATTCCCCTTCTCAGACATCAGGATATTTGACTCTCTTGTTAAATGAATGCGTTATTCAACGATGGTACCCTTGTATGTGATACAGCGCTTTCAGTTTCCTTTCGTCCAAGAGAGACAGCTCGTCGAGACAGCTTTGATGCCAGTCCTCCTCATTGACTTGGCTTTCGAGCATGACGTAAAGCGAAGGGATTTATAGCTCAACGAGTAGGACTGCTTCCATGTCGTAGACTAGAGAGTAAGGGGTAGACCCAGTCAAGGTTCGGACTGAGGTTCGGTAGCCCTAGAGGGCGTAAGGGATTTGCTCGGTCCAATCTTGATAGCTTTCGGTCATCTTACTAATGATGGCTTTGAGGTTTTTGTTGGCGGCTTCGACTGCACCATTGGTTTGAGGTCGGTAGGGAGAAGATTTATGTCTTTGAATCCCATACTCATTGACCACTTTTGTGACTTCTGCCTCGAAGTGAAACCCATTATCTTACACTAGTTTGTGCAGGACCCCATATCGACAGATGATGTTCTTCCTAATGAATTTGGCCACTTTCTTGGCGTTCAGAACTGCGTATGACTCAACTTCGACCCATTAGGTGAAGTAATCAATGGCAACTAGGATGGATTCATGCTCGTTGGAAGCCTTGGGTGTTACCTTCCCTATGATGTCAATGCCCGAGGTGGAGAACGGCCAGGGGGAAGTCATGTTGTATGATTCTCGCGAAGGCATGTGTTAAAGGTCGAAAAACTATTGGCATTTGAGGCATATCTAAACATAGGGGGTGCAATCCTGAACCATGGTGGTCCAGTAGTATCCTTGTCGTATGATACTCTTAGCAAGCATGTGACCGTTCATTGGGACCCGCATTCCTCTCTATGAATTTTCTACATTATCTCTTCAATGTCACCCCTGCGATGTAGTGTAGATGGGTTCCATCGAAGTTTCTTTTGAACAGTTCTTTATGACAGATGATGTAC
This sequence comes from Sambucus nigra, assembly GCA_949130495.1. NCBI lineage: Eukaryota > Viridiplantae > Streptophyta > Magnoliopsida > Dipsacales > Adoxaceae > Sambucus > Sambucus nigra. The sequence continues at coordinate 35,239,801 of OX422212.1, forward strand.
TGGGCGACCAGTCTTCAGAGGGTTGTTCGGTCTTTCTTGTTGGAACCTTCAGGATACCTGCCATGCTTGAGGAGGTGCCAAATATCATAGTACTAGCAATTGGCTAGCTCAGGATCTTGTTTGGTGATGAGCTGAATGTTATAGAAGTGGGTTGATTTATCTTGATTTTGAATTAGGAAGGGGGCCATTATCATTCCTTCGGGCATGTCGACCATGGAGTCTAAGGTAGAAAGGGCATTGGCTAGGTTATTCTTTGCTCGAGGTAGGTAATGGAAGGTGATGTCTTGGAATTGGGATGCTAGTTCTTTTAAGTGGTATGGAAGGGTTGGAGTTTCTCATCCTTTACTTTCCATTTTCTGAGCACTTGACCAGTGATGCAGGCATAATCCCCATAGACATCTAGGCATTAAATACCTTTTTTGAGAGAAACTTTGAGGCCTACCGTACACGCCTCGTATTCAGTCATGATGTTGGTGTAGGGGAAATCAAATTTGATAGGGACGGGAGTGTGGGAGTCATTTGGGGCAATCAAAAGTATCCCAATGCCATATCGTTTTTTATTGGTAGTTTCGTAGAAGAACATTTGACATCTAAGGTCATCTTGAATGGCGCAAAGGATGTTTTCATCTGCGAATTTGGAGATCCAGACATCAACTTCTTCCATGGGGTAGTCAACGAGGTAGTTAGAGATGGCTCTTCCTTTCATGGCTTTCTACGTGACGTACACAATATCAAACTTGGCTAGGAACATCAACCATTGGGACATTTGGCTGGATAAGGCGGGTTTCTCAAGAAGGTACTTAATGGGGTCCGTTCGGGATACAAGTTTGATGGGGAAGGTGATCATGTAGTGTCGTAACTTTTGGGTGACCCAAACAAGTGCGACACATGCCTTTTCCAAAGTAGTGTAGTTGACTTCATACCCGATAAATTTGCGACTGTTATAATAGATAGATCTTTATTTATGGGATTCTTCAAGGTACTGGGCTAGCAAAGCCCTAGATGTAGTGTCGGTTATGGTTAGGTATAAGAGTAAGGGGAGACCAGGCTATGGTGGCATGAGTACCGGAGGTTAGGTCAGATATTGTTTGATTCGGTCAAAGTCTTCTTGGTAGGCCTCATTCCAAACATTGGTTGAATTCTTTCGAAGGAGTTTAAAAATAGATTCACAGATGGAGGTTAGCTGGCTGATGAACCGGTTGATGTATTGAAATTTCCCAAGGATACCTTGGACTTCTTTCTCTGTTCGGGGAGGTGGCATCTCAAGTATGTCTTTCAACTTAGTGGGATCTGCTTCCATCCCCCTTCTCACTAACCATGAATCCCAAAAGTTTTCCCTTTGTAACGCCAAAGACACATTTTTATGAATTGATCCTCATCTGATATCGTCTCAGTCGTTCGAAGAACTTTCGGAGAGCGGGAACATGAGCTTCTCTAGTTTTGGATTTGATAATCATATCATACACATAGACCTCGACTTCTTTGTGAATCAGATCATGAAGGATGGTTGTGTTAGACCTCTAGTAGGTAGCCCCAGCATTCTTGAGACGAAATGCCATAACAGTGTAGAAAAAATTTCCCCATGGTGTGATGAACGTGGTTTTTTCATAGTGATCTGGGTGCATTTTAATTTGGTTGTATCCCGCAAACCCGTTGATGAATGAATTGGGAGCATGACTGGCTGTATTGTCCACGATTATGTTGATATTGGGTAACGGGTAATCATCATTTAGAGAGGCTTTGTTCAAGTCCCGATAGTTTACACACATCCAAACTTTTCCTCCTGATTTCGGCACAGGCACTATACTGGCTAGCTATGTGGGATATTCAATCGTGTGAATGAAGCCCACGTTCAGCTGTTTGACCACCTCTTCTTGGACTTTGAGCGACCATTCGGTGCGAAGCTTTCAAAACTTTTTTTTAACCGGCTTATAATCTGGAAGAGTAGGGATCTCATGTTGAGCTATTTTAGGATCAATATCGAGCATATCATCATAGGACCACGCGAAGACATCCAAGAATTCCTTCAGTAATTCTTCGAGTTGTGCACGCTCATGCTCGTCAAGGGTAGCCCCTATGCTAATCTCGCGCAGTTGGCTTCTAGAATTGAGGTTAACAACAACAGTTTCTTCTTCATTAACTTAAACGCGGTTATGTTGTTTGTTATTAACCTTATTTATATCAGTTAACAATTATTCATTTACAAAATCATCATCATCAAAAGTTTGATTTTAATCTAAACAATTAATGTAAGTCACAGCAAGATACTCAAAATCTTCATTTATTTCATTAAGAGGAAAAACAACATTAAGAACCTCATCAATTGAGGTCTGGATTATATTAGAGAAAGCATAGACAACATAAGAAGAGATGGGGTAAACATTGGGGGTTGGTGGATTTTTAACAAGTAGAACTGGCGCAGCATGCCAGTTGAGGAGAGGTGTATCATTAACTTTAATCAGGTGGGATGGATCAAGTGATGTAGTGCTTGAATGAACCATGCAGAGTGTCATACCCAATGTCTGTAAGTAAAACGAATCCTCAGAGTCACTTTCATCATAAACTTCGATATCTTTAATGAGCGATTGTACATGGTGTTGGGAGCTTTCTGCCCATGAGTAGCTGTCTTGGAAAAAGAACTCCATTCCAGGATTCATTTTCTTGTCTGTATTCGTACCATGGTTCCAAAAATCCGTAAAAAGGTAAGTCTTCACCTTTTTTAATGAATCGTCCATTTAAGGAGTCACCTGGAACTATTTGGATGCAGTCTAGTTTTCTCTTCGGTCGAAACTAGAGGATCATTCTGAGCTCTTGTTCTGATGGTTGATACCCCAAACCACAAGGAGGGAAATCTTTTTTCAGTATAATGGGCTCAATTATCCCTTCCTGTCTTTGTCCTAGCCTCAGTCTGAGCATGAAGTGAATGTTTTTGAACATTTGAATCACATTGACGTTGCCATGAGGGTCATATTCTGGAAAACCCTTTCTCTGAAATCGTCCCCTATGTAAGGACACAAATTTCCAATTGAGTCCTCTTATAGTTTTGGCTCAATTCCGGACAAAAACATTTATTCATAGGATTTTATTTAATTGTAATATTCAAGACCTATTTGTTGAAGACGTAGCGGCAAAGAGTATAAAGCATCATCAACATGCCGTAGTTTATGTGCCTCGTTTGTACGTCATCAACTTAGGTTCCATGCTCCCAAGGTATGAATGTAATTATATTTATATAGGAGCTTGGAATAATGTTTATTTGGGTGTTAGGTTTAATAAAAGCCATGTTTATTTCAAAAATAATTTAAAAAGAACTTTATATTAATATATATATAAATGTTTCTGGGCCAAAATAGAATTTAACAAAAATTCTGAAACTCGTTCGAAATTTCGTTCGAACGAGATTTTTCGTTCGAACCAAACTTCGTTCGAACGAGACTGCCTTCTAACCTAACTGGTCAGTCGTTAGATAAGTCGTTCGAACGACTTTCTCGTTCTAACGAGATATCTAACGAGGTTCTAACGAGCCCAGGCTGGTGGCTCGTTAGAAACCTCGTTCGAACGACAGTCAAAGTCGTTCGAACGAGAATGCCAGGCGGGAACAGTTTTGAGCAGTTTTTTGGCAGTTTTCTCCCATGATCCCCACTTGTTTTTTAACCAACTTTTTCCAGCTTTATGAGGGACGGGAATCACATTTTTCCTTCTAACTTTTCCAACTCATTTCCATCTCAAAAAGAGAGTTTGAGAGCATAATTGTTTAGGGAAAAGGTTCATGTTTTGAGTGTCATCTTTTAAAGAAAAATTCACACACTCTAGTTTACACCCAATAATTGTTTATCCAAGTTCTCCTACATAAATATCAATTACTTGGAGGTTGTTTTGGCACCGGTTTTTCTCTACACCGATTTGAAGAGAAGTTCGTTTCATTTCTACCCGTTTGGAGAAAGGCTCCATGTTTGGGTGACGGTGTGCCTAGTTGTCCCATCGGTGTATTCCGAGACCACGGTGGAGCTCCGTTGGTTATCCGCTAATTGGAGTTTGATACAAGAAGAAGCATCACGGCTTGAGAGGGTTCGAGTTTAGGAAGTAAGTCTTTTGTCTTGTATTTTGTAATACCATTTTTAGTGGATTTGAGGCTAGGGCCGTCCCGAGGTTTTTTCCTGTTAGTGGGTTTTTCCTCGTATATCGCGGTGTAGTGTGACCTTGTTTATTTTATCTTGCACAAAATTTAGAACGCATGCTTAGGTTTAATTTCAAGATAAAATTGGGTTTAATTCTCACACTCATTTAATTTGGGACTTAAATTAAATATTGGGTAAAATTGGTTTATTCAAGTCATTTGCTAAAATTAGTTTCGCCTAACTTTGTATAATTGTTAATTATGACTTAGGGAAATTCTAGGACTTGAATTATGTTGTTTTAATTTGTTCTTAAGATATTAAAACCCGTCCTTGTTGTTTTGTTGTGGAACCATCACTTGTATTTCAACGCTTCCGCATTTGTTTAAAAGGAAATTATTTTTATTTGCGATTATTATTATTTCAAACCCGGGGATTCTCCAACCGCTCCCTTACAAATTGGTATCAGAGCCAAAAACGATAAATTATTTCGTTAAAGATCTTTTAATTTTTGGCTAAAATGGATTTTTCCCCATTTTCAAAATTTCCTATTTTTGATGGTTCAAACTACGCGTATTGGAAAGCGCGCATGAAATCGGCACTTAAATCTATTGATGAACGTGTTTGGATGTTTGTTGTTAACGGTTGGACTCCACCAACACATTTAATTGAAAATGAACAAGTTCCCAAACCCGTCGATAGATGGACCGAAAATGAGTTTAAGCTTGCAAATTTTAATTCCCGTGGTTTAAATGCTTTATTTAGCGCTGTCACACCGGATGAATTCCGACGCATTATGACGTGTGAGACCGCTAAAGAAGCTTGGGATATTTTACAATTAACTCATGAAGGAACGAGTGTCGTTAAAGCTTCTAAACTCCAAAACCTCACCACTCAATTTGAAACTATCAAAATGGATGAAAAAGAAACTTTTGATAAATTTTATGCTAGACTTTCTGATATTGTTAATTCATCCTTTAACTTGGGAGAGAAAATACCTGACGACCGTGTAGTAAAGAAAATTTTAAGGTCCCTACCCGATAGATTTATTCCAAAGGTGATCGTTTTAAATTCTTTACCCACTTTAGCCTCTACGAAATTAGAAGAGCTTGTAGGTGATTTACAAACCTATGAACTGGATATGTTTCCCTCTAAAAATGAAAAGAAAATCGAAAAGGGCGTTGCTTTAAAAGCCCGAAAAGAGGTTAAACAAGTAGTAGAGAGCGATAGTGATAGTGACTCTGAAGATATGGCTTTATTTGCTCGTAAATTTTGAAAATTTCTTAAATTTAACAAAGATAAAGTTAAAAATGATTTCAAGAAATTTGAATCTTCTAAACATGATAAAATCGAGAAAATTTCTAAAGCCGAAAAGATCCCAAAGTCTAGTAATGAAAATATTGATAGGGACAAGTCTAATAAATGTTTTGGTTGTGAAGGTTATGGCCATAGGGCTTTTGAGTGCCCCACTAAACTAAGGAAAGAGGGTAAACGACCCATTTCATATAATGCGACCCTTAGTGATAGTGATAAGGAAGAAAAGCCCGATTCCCCCACAAAGAAAAATTTTGTGGCTTTTATGGCTCATGTGAGTGATAATGAGAACTCATCGGATGATGAAATTATAGCACATGCCACTTCCAAGGTCATTGTACATGATTCTCTTATTTTTGATGATAGTGAGAGTGAAAAAGAAGAAGAGAGTGAAAATGAAGAAGAGGTTGATATGAGTGAACTTCAAAATGCTTTTCATGAATTATATAAAGAATCTATTAAATTGAAAAGAGCTAATTTGAAGTTAGAAGAGAGTTTAAGAGAGAGTGTCAAGGTCATTGATGAAAGTGCCTTAATAGAAGACCTTAAGACTCATGAGAGGACTCTTCAAGAGAAGCTTAACTATGTAGAAGGCGAGAGAGATAGCCTTAGGGGTTTAATGGAATCCTTGAAAAAGGAGCTTCTTGCTTTTGAAGAGCGAAATGTTTTACTAGAATCTAAAATTTTGGATTTGGAAAATAAATTAAAAGATTCTAGTAATGTCAAATTTGATTTGGAGTGTCGTTCGGAAAAACTAGATAAAATGTTAGGAACGGTCCAAATTAAAAATGACACTTTTGGTTTAGGCTTCAATTCTTGTAATGATTTTAACCCTAAAGTCAAAACCGATGTTTTAGGAGAATCTTCTAGGAATGCATTTAATGATCACTCCTTAGATAAATCTTTTCGACATATTCTTACTTGTACACTTTGTGGTCGACAAGGTCATCTTAGGAAATTTTGTTTAGATCTTAAACGAATTCCTAGAAAATCCCATAGTAAAGTAACCACGATAGCTAACGTTCCTACACCCCAAGATAGTAATTCTTCATTAATTTGGGTTAGGAAATCCGACTTGGTTGCCTTACAAAATAGGGATTTTGATTCTCATTTACTTTCACATCCTTCCTCCCTTGCTAAATCTAATGGATGAATGTGTTAGTGTTTGCATACTTTAGCGTTTGTACTTCATGCTATATTCATATGCTAAATGTATGCTTGTTTAGTCATTTTCTAGTCATTGACTATTTTCATATCTCATGCTAGAAATCATGACTTGTTTATCTTTTTGTATTATATTTTGTGTTTGAATCGACTGCATAATATAAAAAGATTTTTGTTTATCATTTGTGTTTTATTTCTTTCATTTAAGCTTAATGAAAAATACAAATGATTTTTGTTTGTCCTTTTGAGTAAATATTTATTTTTGACATATGTTAAAAACTCAAAAAGATTTTGGTTTGTGTGTATTTTTGTTTGACACACTCTATGTGGCATATATTTGTGTTTGAATCCTATCGTTTACGCTTCCATGTGTCTAGAACTTTTGGTTTAGATTTTCAATCCTTAAAATGCTCTTTACCATATTTTTATGGAGTAGTTGGATTTTGTATTGATTAAATGGATTCTATTTTCATATGCCTCTATTCACACATGCACGAGCTCTTCTGAAATCTTAATGTCACATGTTATATTTGAGCTTTTTGAGGTGTTCTCCTATCAATCTAGTCATCTACATATCTATGACCTAGGAGGACTAGTGCATGTCAAAATCCGTTGCATGTGAGATTTGTGCGAAAAATGAAAACATGATAAATAAATATATGCACGGGGAAGGGCTCCGAAAGGATGAATTAAATCCTTTGCGATAGTAAGCCACCGTTGATTGGATCTAAAAGAAATACGTGATCCAAAGGCCTAAAAACAGAATATTTGGCATTAAACAAAACGCAATTGCCAAGGCCTATGTTTGTTTGATATATTCATTCACAAACAACAGAATATATATGCTCATTGAGGGAGAATTGGATGGTATATCAACGGTTTGCACAATGTCCATTTATCCTAGTTGTCTTTAATGTCATGACTCTATTTGGTTTGTAGAATCATCATCATGCTAGGCTTGTATGCATTGTGTATGTTTGTTCATTGAGTTCAATCTTTATATTGTCACATGAGGTTATATTTAACTGTGATGAAGTTTGCAATCAAATGAGAACTTCGTGAACGTTTCTTAAGTGTTTGGGTCTAAATTTAATTGTTGCTAGTTCACACCCCTACACTTCCGTTTCCATATGACACATTTTTGCCATACGAGTGTGCAAACTTATTGTATTTTGTGTCATGTGTGTGTTTATATCTATATATATGCAAGTTCTATATTGGTATATTTCTAATGTCTATATATATGGTATTCGTTTATCTTTGCCTTGCTTTTAAATTGCCCATATGCTTTCATGTCTTAACACTTTAAGCTTTCACATGCGGTTTATTAGTTCTTTATCCTTTGCCTATTCCCGAACAAAAAGGGGGAGAATGATGATAGGGGGAGAAATGGTATCTAATCCTATTATGATTGTATCTTCGTTTGGGGGAGATTTATCTTAGGGGGAGACGTCTTTCTAAGTAGGTCATATGTTTAAAAGGGAGAATTAATTTAGGGGGAGTAATTAATTAATTTTTAATATTTTGATATTCCCTATGCGTTTGATGAGTTTGCTTAAGTGTGCAGGAATTATTCTAAAGCGGCATCTTTCTATGGCAAAGAGTTTAATCCTTGGGTTGAGTCAAGATTGGGCAGGTTATGTTTTGAGTCTAGTAGAGCTTGACAGCCCTTTAGGATTTTTCTTTGTTTTTTGTCCCGGAATAGCCAAAGGGGGAGATTTGTAAGGACACAAATTTCCAATTGAGTCCTCTTATAGTTTTGGCTCAATTCCGGACAAAAACATTTATTCATAGGATTTTATTTAATTGTAATATTAAAGACCTATGAAGTGTTTGTTGAAGATGTAGCGGCAAAGAGTATAAAGCATCATCAACATGCCGTAGTTTATGTGCCTCGTTTGTACGTCATCAACTTAGGTTCCATGCTCCCAAGGTATGAATGTAATTATATTTATATAGGAGCTTGGAATAATGTTTATTTGGGTGTTAGGTTTAATAAAAGCCATGTTTATTTCAGAAATAATTTAAAAAGAACTTTATATTAATATATATATAAATGTTTCTGGGCCAAAATAGAATTTAACAAAAATTCTGAAACTCGTTCGAAATTTCGTTCGAACGAGATTTTTCGTTCGAACCAAACTTCGTTCGAACGAGACTGCCTTCTAACCTAACTGGTCAAGCGTTAGATAAGTCGTTCGAACAACTTTCTCGTTCTAACGAGATATCTAACGAGGTTCTAACGAGCCCAGGCTGGTCGCTCGTTAGAAACCTCGTTCGAACGACAGTCAAAGTCGTTCGAACGAGAATGCCAGGCGGGAACAGTTTTGAGCAGTTTTTTGGCAGTTTTCTCCCATGATCCCCACTTGTTTTTTAACCAACTTTTTCCAGCCTTATGAGGGACGGGAATCACATTTTTCCTTCTAACTTTTCCAACTCATTTCCATCTCAAAAAGAGAGTTTGAGAGCATAATTGTTTAGGGAAAAGGTTCATGTTTTGAGTGTCATCTTTTAAAGAAAAATTCACACACTCTAGTTTACACCCAATAATTGTTTATCCAAGTTCTCCTACATAAATATCAATTACTTGGAGGTTGTTTTGGCACCGGTTTTTCTCTACACCGATTTGAAGAGAAGTTCGTTTCATTTCTACCCGTTTGGAGAAAGGCTCCATGTTTGGGTGACGGTGTGCCTAATTGTCCCATTGGTGTATTCCGAGACCACGGTGGAGCTCCGTTGGTTATCCGATAATTGGACGTTGATACAAGAAGAAGCATCACGTCTTGAGAGGGTTCGAGTTTAGGAAGTAAGTCTTTTGTCTTGTATTTTGTAATACCATTTTTAGTGGATTTGAGGCTAGGGCCGTCCCGAGGTTTTTTCCCGTTAGTGGGTTTTTCCTCGTATATCGCGGTGTAGTGTGACCTTGTTTATTTTATCTTGCACAAAATTTAGAACGCATGCTTAGGTTTAATTTCAAGATAAAATTGGGTTTAATTCTCACACTCATTTAATTTGAAACTTAAATTTAATATTGGGTAAAATTGGTTTATTCAAGTCATTTGCTAAAATTGGTTTCGCCTAACTTTGTATAATTGTTAATTATGACTTAGGGAAATTATAGGACTTGAATTATGTTGTTTTAATTTGTTCTTAAGATATTAAAACCCGTCCTTGTTGTTTTGTTGTGGAACCATCAGTTGTATTTCAACGCTTCCGCATTTGTTTAAAAGGAAATTATTTTTATTTGCGATTATTATTATTTCAAACCCGGGGATTCTCCAACCGCTCCCTTACACCCTATTAGGAGTAGAAGTGGCTCAACTCAGAATCCTGATAGGAGCACATCATTCGACCCGTTCTGTATCTCAAGGATTAGATTGCTGGTACTTGCACCGTTGGCATTGTCGTCGTCGCCCAAAATAGTGATGACTCGTCTGTCGGCGAAGCACTTCAATTTATGATGGAGCGAGGAAGACACGCCCTTGATACTGTGGAGCGAAGGTCATCTAAGAAATAGGTTGAAACAAGATGGGATGTCAATAACTTAGAATTCAATGATAGGGTTTATAGGGCCAGCCCCTATTACAAGTTTTATAGAGCCCATCACTTCTCGATGGGTATTATCGTAGGCACCTACCACAGCAGATGTTGGAGCGAGGTCACTTTCTTTCAGTCCTAAGCATTTGAAGGTTCTTAAAGGTTGATATTCAAGGAGGATCCATTATCAATAACAAAGAGTGGTATCATATTCCCCATAACTTCTATGGATATGTTGAGTGCATGATTGTGGTTTGGTCCAATTCTAGGGATTTCTTCTTTGGAAAAGGATAGCATTCGGGTAGAGGTCAAGGATTCGACTAAATTTATCCCTTCTTCTGGTGTGGTAGAAGGAGGAATTGTGGGTCCAGTGAGCAACTTGATCAAAGCATTTTTGTGCAGTTGGAAAGACATGAAAATTCCTCATAGAGTGATGTTAGCTTGAGTTTTATTCAGTTGAACAATGATCTTACTCTCCTCGAGGGTCATCTCTGTCATAGGAAGGTTTTCAACACCCTTCCCTTTGTCATTGGTTGGTAGTAAGCTTGGGATCTGGTAATGCCTTCCTGATCTCGTCATGTTATTTACTGAAGATGGGAAGAACATAAACCATGTTTCCTCGTCAATCTCGGGTTGTTCTACCATCTTGTTTATTTCTCTTAGGAGTTCTTCAAATGATATCATCCCACACATGTTGGCTATCGGGCCAGTTTTCTCTAAAGCTTCCTCTCCATTTGAATCTTCGAATCCTTCCCCCCATCCGCTGGAAACAATTATATCTTTCCATGTAAAGTCAATGCATTCCACAACTTCAATGGCTTCTTCATACAAGTTCTCCCCTTATGTGGTGAGGTGTAAGGGTGAAGGGACTATGTGCCCTTTTAACTTCAGAGTATTAAGTAACTCACTCATACCACAAATATTGTTGGTTTGCCTGAATAATTTTGCCATGATCTGGATAACGTCATCTTGGCACGACTTCATCGGTTTGTACCACCCTACTATCTGACTTTCGAGCCCATTTATGTGCTTCTAAAAATAGTGTACTGAACCTCTAGTAATCAATGATCATCTGCGAGGGTAGTTTCTGCCCGAACTCTAGGAGTTGGTTTAATACTTCGGATAATTCCATACTTCCATTTTCGGAACGGGTACGAACAGCGATGCATGCTCTGGTAAGGAGTGACAGTGCCTAATCAGTGAGGCTAACAGGGTGTAGGAGGGAATACGGGCAAGTTTGGAGATGTTTGGGAGAGTATGTGGGTGTGATTTGAGTTAAGGAATCAAATTCTGGGTTCTCTTCTAAGAAGATGGCATTGGCATGATTTGGGAGGGGGTTGTGAATAGTGTTTGGCATAGGATAGGTGGGTGGGGCAATGCCACCCTAGTCAATCAGACCTTTGATTAAGTTTCGAAGGTGAAAGCATTGGTCGGTGGTATGGCCAGTAGTTTGGTGAACGGCGCAATAGGCATTTGCCTTGAAGTTTTTTTTGGAGTGGATTAGGCAATGGACAGGGGTCCAAGGGTTTGATAAGACTTCGAATTAACAGGGCCTGATAAACTTTGGAGAGGGGCGCATGGAGTTTGGTGTATTCCTTTCGGACTGGGACAGGGCGACTTTCTGGTGCCCACGAGGTGGTTGGTTGAGAGATGTTGTTGATGGTTAAGACTGCAACATTCATAGGTTTATCATATTTTCTGGGAGTGAACTATCCGGACACTTTATTTGGTTCAACTTCTATTTGAAAAAGACCCTCCTCAATTTCTACTCCTGATTCTCTGAGATCTCGAAAGTGTGGATAGTATTGTCCTCCCATTGTTGCTCGGACCTGGGGTAAGAAGTTCTTCTTCACTATGTTGACTTGTTCTTCCTCAGATGGCCGATTAGTCATGGTGGCTACTTTTTCCCTCCATCGCTCTATGAAGTTACTGATTGATTCCCAATAGTTCTATTTGAGCAGCTTTAAATCACGACAGGTGACCTCAAGCGCTTCATTGTATTTGTATTGAGACATGAATTCTCAGGAAATATCCTCACATCAGCGTATTCTGGACTCCTCGAGAGACAAAAACCATCGGAGGGTGCTATCCTATAAAGTTTGCTGAAATAATTGGGCCATCACTTCTTTAGAAGCCCCTAGGAGAGTTAGTGATAACTATGAAGATGAACAATCGGGGGTCCACTCCCTCTGAATTTCTCGATTTGGTATCTTGAATTTCTCGGGTAACCTCGCTTTAGGATAAGGAAACATGTGGGTGTAGTCCATGTAATTTCTAGAGATTCTTACCTAGTCTAACTTCTTAGTTAGCATCTTAAGATCTTCTTTGACCTTTTTCAACTCTTCTTCTTTTGGATCCATGATCATAGGCAAGTTAGCCCCAGGATGGGTAAGGTTTGGCATTGGAAGCTGGGCAGGCGGTGACCCATTAACAGGAGGAGCACATGGAGCATATTGATACTCTTAGGGAACCCAGATAGGCTCGGGTGGACCCATAGCACGAGGGAATAGGGACTCGAGCTCATGAGGAACAGGAACCTAATTTCGTTGCATCTCGCAAACTTTAGTCTGGAGGTTGTTAATCTTGGACATGAGCTGAGCTAAGGCTGACATCAGATTTTGCTGCACAACTGGTACTTGATATGTGTTCTCCATGGAAAGCGGAGGGATTCCGGAATCGCAAAAAGTAGCAGGGGAACGGATGGAATTCTAGGGTGATTTTACTAAAGACCGAAGCCAATACGGAACCAGGCTAAGGGTGTGCAATCGACCTGAGAAGGCGTAAAATTGGATTTATTTAAAAAAAAGAACGAAAATATTTTTGACATTTTTTTCTTTTTTGAGATTGAAAGACAAAAAATTTTTGGACTTTTGATAAAGAGAGGAGAAATGTTTTTTGGATTTTTGATAAAGAGAGGATAAATGTTTATGGATTTTTTATCAAGAGAGGAGAAATGTTTTTGGAATTTTGATAAAGAGAGGAGAAATGTTTTTGGATTTTTGATAAAGAAAGGAGAAATATTTTTGGATTTTTGATAGAGAAAGGAGAAATATTTTTAGGAGTCGGGTCTCAACATGATTATTATAATTATTATGTTCTCACTTGTATTAAATTCTCCTAAATGAAAAATGAAATGTCGGACGGGACCCGAGCCTGGAAAAGTTGGGTTTATAACATATGCAAAGCTATGGTTGGACTTGTAACCAGGCTCATGGGCAGGGTCCCATTTTAAAAATGCGCAAAAATTTAGGCGGCAGGTCGACCCGGAATTTCAACAGAGTTTCGGGTCGAAATCGGCAATCTAACATGTGTGTCCTAGGCTTGACACCTATATGTGGGTATGCAGTTGGTTGGGTGAAGTTGAAAGGGTTCCCCCCTTTGGCGTGACTTCCATGATATACGTCTTTATTTTGAGGGCAATCGGTATGTGTGGACAAGCCATTTGATATACCCGAGTGTACGTGAATTGCCTCACTATATACCTCATGGGGACGGTACGTGTGAGAACGAATTAGATATACTCGACGTATGTGAATGAGTTCCCTATGATATACCTCCCCTCATGACTTCGGTCAAGCGGTACGATGCGGGGGAACCGTTCGATATATGTCGAAGGTACTTGGCCAATGGAAGGTGAGAATCATATCGCTTAGGCTAACTGCGCCCTGTTGGACCAGCGCCCATCACGAAGTGACCCTCCAGTTACTGGACAAAATTTGGTAAATAACAATGCACTTTGGTGATGTCGTGTGAATCATGCATGATTCTATTATTAGTATCTTATGATGAGAGTATCTTTCTTTATCATGCCAAACAGGGAGCAAAGTACAAATACCAGTATACCAAGCATGGATAAGTGATGCGTGCAACATATGGATATATGTGATCTTAAGTGCACGTGGTGCGAAGTGTACATGGAGAATCTTCTACATGTGTGTGAGTAGAAGAATAAGCATGAGAGTACATGAATAATAAAGGGGAACATGCAAATAGGGGGATCTACAAGGAAAAAAAACACCCATGTAAATAGAGTCTAGCCCTCTTAAATAAAATCCCCAGCGGAGTCGCCACTGTGGCCATCCCCGATCCTCGCGGAACTGCGACCATCCCCTATCCTCACGGAGAGAGAGAGAGAGAGAGAGAGAGAGAGAGAGAGAGAGAGAAAGGGTATGGTGAGGGGATCTTGGTCCCGTGCATCTCTCTCGGGAGCGCTTCGGCCATCGTCGGCGATGTGGAAGTGAAAAATGTAGAGAGATAGAGTCAACAGTCTATTTTACTCAAAACAAACAAAAGAAGGTGGAGCCATCCCGAAGGACAGCATCAAAGACATACTGATACATACGAAACAAAAAATGATTCGAGTAGGGTTCAGAGTCTAAGTTACAGAATGGGAAGGTGTTAGGCACCCATTCCACCCTTTCGGTCTCTCATGGATTTGTTGTTATTTTCCTCTATTTCTCCATGATATGTGTGCATGTGTATATGTAGTGGAGATAGGAATCATCGACTTGTATCATGGAAGAGATAAAGCGAGTCATCTATAGGAATGTTCCTAAAAGTAATATTAAAAATGAGATTTACGCGATTATCCTTGCGTTGATCATTATAACGGAATGATAACGCGTATGGAATAATACTCCACTAAGAGAAAATATATGTATATGTAAATATATAGGGATGAGAATCTAAGAGAATTAAGTTAAAGAATTAGAAAAGTAGAAAATTGGAAAAAATAAGACTCGAGTCTCGGGTTTTACCCCGAGACGCGTACTTAGCCTATAAAGGCATCAAAGTCCACGTAGTTCGTATGGAAAATGAGGGGTGGGGGTTATCCCATAAATCCAAATGGGGACTTCTCTTATGTGTGTGTGTGTGTGTGTGTTTGTGTGTGTAAAAATGTGTTTTAGTTGTGAGAAAAGTGTGAGAATTCCCATCTGGAATTTATGAGAAAACCCTCTTTTTCTTGTTTTTTGGGTTTTATTTATATGAAAAATAAGATTTGTGCAATAATACTAAATAAAAAAGTATATTACAATATGTGATATGGAGAGAATAAAAGTGCTGAGTAATAAAACAAGTTAATGCGAATTTAAGAGAATTTGAGAAAGTTAGACTTTCTTGAAGATATTGAGCTTGATCTTAAATGTTGGAGGGTAGACCTTGCACTTAGGTGATGATGAAGGGTAGTTAATTCAACAAGTTTGATGAAAAAGATGATGAAAAGTGAGGGTTGGAAAGGGATTTGGATGTGGAAATCACGCTGACTTGGATGGAGGTTTTCTGAGTTCACTCAGAGTGATGGATCTCAGATCTTGGGTCTCTTTTGCAATGAGATCAGACCCTCCTTTTTATAGGCCCAGGGTATTACCGATCGGCATAGATCTGGTTCTACCAATCGGCAGGTACCTTTAGGCACACTACCGCTAGGTTGGATTTTGAACCTACCGTTTGGTAGTCTCGTTCAGGTTCCTTCAAAAAATAGTTGTAAAACGCAATTCATTGATCCGAATCGTACATGGGAGGAACCACCGGAAAGGTACTTCATAGACCTTCAATATTACTTTGAACTACTTTTGGGTCCGAGAGTTATCTTTAGGACAAATGTGTCTCGGTAATGCTCATCGATCCTTTGGATGGGGGATCATCGGACGCAAACGAATCGTTCGTTCGCATGGTAACTCAGAATCGCGCATGGGGTGGACCGTTGGAATGGCTTTGAGATGTACCTAGACACTCCAAAGAGTTTGACTCGGTTTGGGGAGTTAACTTTGGTCAACCGTGGCCTGGAAGCGTTCGATGACCTTTTAGAGTAAAACGGATCGTTCGTCCGTACTGTAAGTCAGAATTGTTCTTGGATTGCACTGTTGTAAAGGAGTTTCAGCACCCTTTGAAGATTCATTAAGTATCGATCGAGTTGAAGAGCTGACTTTGGTCAAACGAAGCCATGGAGCGTCTGGTGGCCTCCGGATCAAGTTTTGAGGGAAAATTGATCGTTCATCCGCATCGTAAGTTAAAATCGTGCACGGGGCGGACCGTTGGAAAGAGGTTTTAGTGCCCTTTGAAAATTCATTCAATCTCGGTCGACTTGAAGAGTTTGACTTTTGGTCAAACGGATCCTGGGATGACGCGACTCAGAATGTGTCTCAGAAGTGCGTACTCTCTAGCCTCAAGTGCAAGCCTGTCGCGTTAGTAATAAACCCAGTAAGTCGGGATCGTATCCACGGGGAAATAGGACAACGGAGTTTTGATGACGCTGGATAGATGAAGGAATCCTAACTTTGACTCGAAAAAGGAAAAGGAAAAGATGATTGGTTTTGAGAACTGACTACACTAAATGCAATTTTTGAAAATATTTATTAATGCACTAAAGTATGAATGGAACGGAACTATTCTAAATTATCTAAATTACTGATGATGATTGAACTGTGATTTGAACTATATGAGGAAAGAAAACAGGACGGGAATACAATCCCTCAACCCTAGTGTATTGCAGGTATAAAACTAATCGTAAATTTAATTGATTAATTAGACCTGAAATTTAGTACTCCCAAGCATTACATATATGAGGTTCAAGCCCGCACCATACTTAATCAGAGGACGAGTAAATCGGTACACGTGATAACGACGCTTACATTGCATTCTAAAGCATCTCGGTTACCCGGAAGCAAACGAGATCCAAAGATCTACAATGGTTGTGTTTCAATGCAAGATGGTCGTAATAAATCATTAACTTTAGAGGATTAATTTCATACACACGCAACTAACACATCAGGTTGAGTTCATGCATCCCGACCCTTATAAAACTAGTCGGACATGTTAAACCTAATTATGCATGAAATAATTATGTTGCATGTGAAAGAACTCATAATGAAACTAGATTAAAACATGGAATTAAGTATTTTGATGAAAAAAATTGGTTGAAGCAATTAAGGGAAATAACCATGCAAGAACGATAGTAAAAGGAATGAAACTTGGATTAAAACCTTGAAAACAAACCAGAGATGTATCAATCTTGAAGCAAATAATCTAAAACTATGTTCCTAGGTGATCTTCTAATTTTTCTCTCTCTAAAACTATCAAAAAACTATCAAGAACTCTGTAACACCCCACATTTTTCATGAATTAAATATTTAATTAATTCGGGAATTGAAAATTACTTGTGAGTCGTAATTTTTAATTGAATTAATTAGGAAAATTTTATTTAAATATTAATCGGGGAGTAAATGGTTAGTAATTATGGGAATTTATTTACTATGTGAATAGCAATTATTTATTCAAGTCATTTCGATTATTAATGACAGTGTATGCACTTATCTCAACCGGGAGTCGGTACAGACTAAAGAGGGTGGGGGATAAGTACTTTTATAAATTAATTTGGATGCTAATTTTGAGTGTACGGTTGAGTTCGGATGGGCTGAGATAGTCGGAAAAGTGTACTCGGGGGTAGTAAACGGGTCACGGGGCATTTTTAGACATAGTCGGGCCCACGCGGGGGCAATTGGGTCATTTGGGCTTGGCCCATTTGGCAAAAAAAGGGATTTAGGTTAATTGTTAAGTTAGGAGAAGAAAGGAAACGGATGATAGAGTTTTAGAAAAAGGATAAGTGTACTAAGGAACCCTAATAGCAGTTAAAGGCAGTTTTGGGATCACTAGAGAGCCAACAAGGATCATCTTCAACCTTGGAATTCATCTCCGAATCAGACACTACGAAACCTAAGGCAAGTGGATAACTTGCAATAGTATTGAATCTGTTTTTCAATTCATATTCATGTGATGTGTTTGATCAAAATTCGTTTTGGGTGTTCATGGCATAAACATGAGGTTTTGAAAATAATAATCTGATTTACGAATTTGAATGAGGATTCTTGTAGAAATATGATATTATAAATTGATACATATCTGGTAGGATGATATCTGGATAATTAGAAACGAATTTGGTGAAGGGATTTGGGGTGTAAATGGGTAAGGAATTAAAGATGAATATTTCCCCAAATTCAGAAATTGTAGTTAATGGACGAATTAATAACGTTGGAGGACATTCTGGAGGTCCCTAATAACGTTCCTAACTTGTATTATTGTTAAGAAGGCTTGATATTGCGGGTAGAAGGAGTTAGGGTTTTATGAAACTTGTCCATGGCAGAATCTGTCTTCGCGAAGAAGACGAAGACCTGCTCGATCGATCGATCGAAGGTCTGGGGTCGATCGATCGATGGTCGGCAGATTTTGACAGTTCGCCCAGTTTTCTTTTATATGAAGAAAATCTAATTTAATATTTTTCCAGGACTTAATTTGGTGAGAAATTTATACATGGGTTTTAAATCTAATTAATAGTGAATAAAGTTAATTAGAATTTGGAGACGACTTAGTGTGACATCATAATTTAAATTTGTTGGGCTTTGGAGAAATTAGGTGTGACACACTAAGGTTGAATTTTTTGGAAGGTGTTCGAAAGGATTAAATATAGATGTAGTGAACAAGTCCGGGGATAACGGTTGAGGAATACCGAGAGATAAATCTTATTTAGTTAAAGGCTAAATAATTAGGGAGTCGGGAATTTAGACTCGGGTGAGGTTAATTCGGACTACGAGAGTAAGTTCAAATTTTATGGTGGGGGCGACACCAAAGGTGACTTAATTAATTAATGTGCGAATTAATTAATAATTAGAGTTGGACCATAAACTCTTAATAAATTAAATAGGCTTGTGTTACAGATTTTGTTCATGGTGTAGCCGGGACATTTTATATTTATATATATATAGGGAGTGTGATAGTATATATATAGTGTGTGTGTGTGCATTAATATCAGTGATTGAATATTATTAGTATATACTCTAGTGTTATAGGGGAAGGTTGTGCGTAGTGGATGAATCCCCTAGCTTGAGGAGTAGGGCGAGTATAATCCCAGGTCATAGCGTCCGTTATATGGGTGAGGGGCATCTCACTTTCAGGGAAGGAATATGACCGCCTCCAATTCGCACGTTAAACTAAGTTAGTGAGCGAATCTGACTTGGGTAACTAGGTTAAGTGAATACACCTAGTAGAATAGCACTTGGGAAAATTAATATATCGTGAGTATTTTTACTCTGTCGAATGTTAGTATTAAATGTTATTTAAGTATGTTTGTGAATACTGTAATATGATTAAATATATAATTAGGTAAATAATTATATATGGGATAATTAATACATTGTGTAAAATGTATTATGTGCATAACAGGTGTGAATGTTATATGAAATTAAAAAGGGTAATGATTTAATTAAGTTTGACGTTTATAATGACTTAAAAATCATGAATTAAGTCATACTCGGTTAGAGTAGGTAAATTTCAAGTGTTAAAATAAGTATTGGGTCAAGAGCGTAGGACCTAGTAAATTAAATGGAAGCGTTAATAGTGCACATTAGAGGAGGGGTGAGCAAGTCCTCAAGAGAGTGCGACACTAACTAAAATATGAAGAGCATACATATTTATTTATTACTTCAAGTTAATCATTTGTTAAATGTTTTCAAATGTTTTTGGGTACTAACCCTTGCTATAAAAAAATTTAAAAACCTTTTAGGTGTCCAACCACAGGGACGCCAGGCTTCACTCTATTCCAGGTATCCTTTGCTGCAGAACATGTGGATGTTGCGGGGTTTTTGATAACCGCCTCTTTCTTTCATTCGTGTAGAGACTCTCTAGTAGTTATCTGAGCTTGTCGTTCATAGTTCATTTATCAGTATTAGACTTGTTGAGATTTTCTTCTTATCTTTACTTGTATTGGATATTTGGACCGATGGTTTATTCGGTTAGGTATTTTATTTGTGGATGGTTATTTTAGTTAACTGTGATTGTGTATTATTTTATGTTTCGCATGAGTTATATTTAATTAATTGAAAGATAAAAATAGGCACCAGTCTACTTTTCTCACTTAGGTGGTTAGTAATTAAAAATACGAGAGTGATGCTAAGAATGGACCAACTGAGAAACCTTTTCTAACTTGATTTAGGACTGATCACCCAGGATTAATTAGGCGGGGTGTCACAGATGGTATCAGAGCATCAGGTTCTATTGTCCTTAGGATCTGTGCGGCTTTCTACGTTTCAGCGTAGCACTCGTTTGTTGTAGAGCCCTATTATTAGGACTGTTGATTCATTTTCCGCTTGTGAGATATCGTATTTCTGCTGTGAATATTTTTGTGTAAACTGTGTACTTATGCGATTTAATTTATTTCAGATGCCACCGAGGAGACTGAGAGCGGAGAGGGCTGAGGCTAGAGATGAAATCAGGGAGGCTCACCAGGAGCCACATGTACCGCCACCACCACCCCCGCCCGAGTTGATTTCCACTACTCAGGTGGCAGTGATAGTGGCCCAGGCGGTCGAAACAGCAATGAGAGCTATGGCAGCTCACTTTCCACAGCCCCAGGCACCGCCTCTAGTGGCACCAGCAGTTCAGGCTCCAGTGGGGCCACCATCTTGGCAGAGAGTTAGGGAGACCTTTCAGAAGGGTCACCCACCTGAGTTCCGGGGTACCACAGATGTGATAGAAGCTTGTGACTGGAAGAAGAACATTCAGCGCCATCTGCGCATGCTAGAGTGTACCGAGGTACAGAAACAGATGCTTGCTACCTTTCTCTGTCGGGGGAAGCCTTACAGTGGTGGGAGTCAGTTACCGCCGCCGAGGAACGAGACTTGATGCCGATAGTAGAGTTCTGGGTGCGGTTTGACCGCAAATACTTTTCACCAGCAGTATAGACTGAGATGAGAAAGAAATTCAGTGATTTAGTTCAGGGTGACCGATCAGTGGCAGACTACGGGGAAGAGTTCACCCGTTTGGCAAACTTTGTGCCAAATGAGGTGAGCGACGAGGAGCGAAAGAAATCGAGGTTTATGGACGATTTAGCCTGGCGGATCAGGCAATATTTGATTGGGAATCCGGCGTTAGTGACGTATACAGACGTCATTAATGCCGCACTTGTACACTGCCAGGATCATCGCTTCCATGCGAAGGGGAGCAAGAGAACAGGGGAGCTGAGTCAACAGGGCAAGGCCGTTACTAGTAGTGACACAAGGGGTGCTGAGCAGCAGGCGGGCAGTCAGCAAGGGAATCAGGCTAAGAAGTTTAAGCCTGGTGGGTTCTGACCGGGAGGACAGGGGTTCAGGCAGGGGCAACATGGCCCGAATCAGCAGTAGCAGGTTCCTCAGGGCCATTGGGGCTAAGGGAACAATAGGGGAGGCCAGCAGGGCCAGGGCCAGCCATGTCAGGGACAATAGGGCCAACGACAGGGGGATGGTCAGAGATGCTGTTCTGTTTATGGCCAGCCAGGACATTTCAAGAGGGAGTGCCCACAAAGGGGCAGAGGTCAACAACAGGAGGCCCAACAGGGGCAACGGGGGCAATTATCACCAGCAGCACTAGCCCCACCCACCCCACCTCAATAGGGGCAGATGCACTACGGACGTGTGTATAACGTCCGGGATGTTCCCAATCCCCCGGCGCAGCAAGCACCGTCAGCAGTTGAGGGTATGTTTCTCATTCGTGGTTATGAGGGTAGTATTCTTTTTTATACGGGAGCATCACATTCATTCATTAAATTAAATATTGCTAAACGGACCGGACTACTAGAGACCGCGGGTAGTCTTCGGATGTGTGTAGAGTCGCCAGTAGGCAGCGGGGATACGATTCACTCGATTTGTCGGGGTGTGGACATTTTTATTAG
This sequence comes from Sambucus nigra, assembly GCA_949130495.1. Classification (NCBI taxonomy): domain Eukaryota; kingdom Viridiplantae; phylum Streptophyta; class Magnoliopsida; order Dipsacales; family Adoxaceae; genus Sambucus; species Sambucus nigra. Next base: position 35,261,629 of record OX422212.1, read on the forward strand.
GAGACTTAGTTTAGCAGCGGACCTCTTAGTGTTAGATATGGAAGGGTACGATGTCATCTTAGGTATGGATTGGTTGGCAGGTTATCGGCGACGGTGGATTGTAACGAGAGGACCATCGTGTTCTCCATTCCAGGGAAGGAAATGTTTTTGATATCAATGCCGCTACCTGAGGGAGGGTCACGCACACACTTGTATTACATTGAGGAATAAACCTCACAAGAGGTGACTATTCTATTGGAATCAATCCTAGTGGTGAGAGACTTTGAGGATGTGTTTCAGGAGATACCAGGGTTGCCACCTAGCAGGGAAATAGAATTTTTAATCGATTTAGCACCGGGGATGAGGCCGATTGCTTGGGCCCCATACCGTATTGCCCCTTCAGAGATGTGTGAGTTAAGGGAGCAAATTCAGTAGATTCTGGGGTAGGGTTTCATTCGATGAAGTACATCGTAGTGGGGTGCACCGGTGTTGTTTGTGAAAAAGCGAGATGGCTCACTACGGTTATGCGTGGACTATAGAGAGCTGAATAAGGCCACAATACGGAATAAGTATCCGTTGCCTAGGATTGACGACCTATTTGAGTAGTTGAGAGGGGCGTCTTATTTCTCCAAGGTCGACTTGAGGTTAGGGTATCATCAACTACGTATCCACGAGGAGGATGTTCCGAAGACCACTTTCCTGTCGCGGTATGGATCTTACGAGTTCAGAGTGATGCCATTCGAGCTCACTAATGCGCCAGCAGTGTTCATGGACCTCATGAACAGAGTCTTCAGGGAGTTTCTCGATCAGTTTGTTATCGTGTTCATTGATGACATCCTGATTTACTCGCGTACCGAGGAGGAGCACGCAGAGCACCTGCGTATAGTGTTACAAACATTGCGGGATCACCAGCTCTATGCCAAATTCGGTAAGTGTGGATTTTGGCTACGGGAGGTTCAGTTTCTTGGCCACGTGGTGTCAGACCGGGGTATTGCAGTGGATCCAAGTAAAGTATCGGCGGTGAGGGATTGGGGACAGACCATGACACCGACTGAAGTGCGCATTTTTCTGGGATTGGCCGGTTATTACAGACGGTTCATCAAAGGATTCTCAAAGATTGTGGACCCTTTGACGAATCTGACCCGGAAAGGGGTACCTTTCACTTGGAATGATCATTGTCAATTAGATTTTGACAAGTTAAAGGACAAGTTGACATCTGCACCCGTGCTTGCATTGCCGAAAGGAGGATTAGAGTTTCGAGTTTACACTGACACATCCTTACAGGGACTTGGGGGTGTGCTTCAGTAGGAGGAAAGGGCTATAGCTTATGCGTCCAGGAAGCTAAAGCCCCACGAGAGGAATTACGCCACTCATGACCTGGATTTAGCAGCAGTCATTTTTGCTTTGAGGATATCGAGACATTATCTCCTGGGGGAGCAGTTCACGCTATTCACGGATCACAAATCACTTCAATATCTCTTCACTCAGAAGGATCTGAATATGAGAAAAAGGAGATGGATAGAATTCGTGAAAGACTATCAGTTTGATATTCAGTATCATCCTGGTAAGGCTAATGTGGTAGCAGATGCATTGAGTCGAAGACCGACTGGGGAAATATCAGAAGTCTGAAAAGAGAAGTGGAGAGAACTTCGATACAAGGATGATATAGCCAGGGCTTGTATGTCAGCATTATCCATTACACCTGAGATCATTATGCGGTTTGTGAGGGCTTAGGCAGAGGATCATATCTGCCGGGATAGGATGAGCCAGTTGCTAGCTGAGGGAGCAGAGGGTTACTCGATCAGCTCGGAGGGAGGCTTACACCATAATGGGAGATTGATTATACCAGAGGATACGGAATTGAGGCACACTGTTATGACGGAGTCTCATGGGTCGAGATTCGCGGTACATCCCAGTGGGGATAAGATGTATCAAGATATGAGGAGGCAGTATTGGTGGCCAGGGATGAAATGGGACATAGCAGAGTTTGTTTCGAAATGTACCACGTGTCAGCTTGTGAAAGTTGACCATCAGAGACAATCAAGGATGCTACAACCACTTGAAATTCCTTTGTGGAAGTGGGAGAGCATCTCTATGGAATTCATTACAGGGTTACCAACATCGGAGAAGGGTCACGATTCCATATGGGTCATTGTGGATCGGTTGAGCAACATGGCCCACTTCCTGCCGGTTCGTACAGACTTTGAGACGATGCGTTATGCGCAGCTATTCATAGCAGAGATTGTTAAGCTGCACGGGGTACCGATAAATATTGTGTCGGATAGGGACAAGATCTTTGTGGCCCACTTTTGGCAGAGTTTTCAGGAGGCCATGGGCACGGAGTTACGTTTGAGTACATCCTATCACCCACAGACTGACGGACAGATCGAGAGAGTCAATCAGATGCTGGAAGATATGCTCAGAATGTGCATATTAGACTTCGGGGGAGGTTGGGACAAGTATCTTCCTCTGGTAGAGTTTGCGTATAACAACTCTTACCAATTAACGATCGGCATGGCACCATTTGAGGCACTATACGGGAGACCTTGTCGTTCACCCGCTTGTTGGTTAGAGGTGGGGGATAATAAACTATTGGGGCCGGAGATTGTGCAGGAGACATCTGCCAAGATAGAGTTGATTCGAGGGAGGATTCAGATAGCTCAGGATAGGCAGAAAAGTTACGCTGACGCTTCACAGAGACATGTGGAGTTAGAGATTGGGGATCAGGTATTGGTCCGGGTGTCCCCTATGAAAGGGGTGATGAGGTTTGGTAAGAAGGGTAAGCTAGCACCGAGGTACATGGGACCCTTCCCTATTATCGAAAGGGTGGGGCCTGTAGCCTACAGGCTGGGATTGTTGGAGCACCTTCAGCGGATACACCACGTGTTCCATGTGGCATCGCTGAAAAAATATCGCAGGAGCGAGAGGGCCTTCTGGCACATCCCACTCAAAGAAATTGACTTACAGCCAGACATCTCCTATGAAAAGCAGCCGGTGGCTATTCTAGACCGTAGCGAGAGGAAATTACGATCCAAGGTTGTTCCACTAGTTAGAGTACAGTGGGGTCATCACAACATTGACGAGTCTACCTGGGAGAGGTAGGAGGATATGCGGGAGCAATATCCAGAGCTTTTCATCACAGGTATGACCTAATTTCGGGGACGAAATTCCTTTGTAAGGGGGGAAGTATGTAACACCCCGCATTTTTCATGCATTAAATATTTAATTAATTCGGGAATTAAAAATTACTTGTGAGTCGTAATTTTTAATTGAATTAATTAGGGAAATTTTATTTAAATATTAATCGCAGAGTAAATGGTTAATAATTATGGGAATTTATTTACTAAGTGAATAGCAATTATTTATTCAAGTCATTTCGATTATTAATGACAGTGTATGCACTTATCTCAACCGGGAGTCGGTACAGACTAAAGGGGGTGGGGGATAAGTACTTTTAAATATTAATTCGGATGCTAATTCTGAGTGTACGGTTGAGTTCGGATGGGCTGAGATAGTCGGAAAAGTGTACTCGGGGGTAGTAAACGGGTCACGGGGCATTTTTAGACATAGTCGGGCCCACGCGGGGGCAATTGGGTCATTTGGGCTTGGCCCATTTGGCAAAAAAAGGGATTTAGGTTAATTGTTAAGTTAGGAGAAGAAAGGAAACGGATGATAGAGTTTTAGAAAAAGGATAAGTGTACTAAGGAACCCTAATAGCAGTTAAAGGTAGTTTTGGGATCACTAGAGAGCCAACAAGGATCATCTTCAACCTTGGAATTCATCTCCGAATCAGACACTACGAAACCTAAGGCAAGTGGATAACTTGCAATAGTATTGAATCTGTTTTTCAATTCATATTCATGTGATGTGTTTGATCAAAATTCGTTTTGGGTGTTCATGGCATAAACATGAGGTTTTGAAAATAATAATCTGATTTACGAATTTGAATGAGGATTCTTATAGAAATCTGATATTATAAATTGATACATATCTGGTAGGATGATATCTGGATAATTAGAAACGAATTTGGTGAAGGGATTTGGGGTGTAAATGGGTAAGGAATTAAAGATGAATATTTCCCCAAATTCAGAAATTGTAGTTAATGGATGAATTAATAACGTTGGAGGACATTCTGGAGGTCCCTAATAACGTTCCTAACTTGTATTATTGTTAAGAAGTCTTGAGATTGCTGGTAGAAGGAGTTAGGGCTTTATGAAACTCGTCCATGAAAGAATCTGTCTTCGCGAAGAAGACAAAAACCTGCTCGATCGATCGATCGAAGGTCTGGGGTCGATCGATCGATGGTCGGCAGATTTTGACAGTTCGCCCAGTTTTCTTTTATATGAAGAAAATCTAATTTAATATATTTCCAAGACTTAATTTGGTGAGAAATTTATACATGGGGTTTAAATCTAATTAATAGTGAATAAAGTTAATTAGAATTTGGAGACGACTTAGTGTGACATCGTAATTTAAATTTGTTGGGCTTTGGAGAAATTAGGTGTGACACACTAAGGTTGAATTTTTGGGAAGGTGTTCGAAAGGATTAAATATATATGTAGTGAACAAGTCCGGGGATAACGGTTGAGGAATACCGAGAGATAAATCATATTTAGGTAAAGGTTAAATAATTCAGGAGTCGAGAATTTAGACTCGGGTGAGGTTAATTCGGACTACGAGAGTAAGTTCAAATTTTATGGTGGGGGCGACACCAAAGGTGACTTAATTAATTAATGTGCGAATTAATTAATAATTAGAGTTGGACCATAAACTCTTAATAAATTAAATAGGCTTGTGTTACGGATTTTGTACATGGTGTAGCCGGGACATTTTATATTTATATATATATACGGAGTGTGATAGTATATATATATAGTGTGTGTGCATTAATATGAGTGATTGAATATTATTAGTATATACTCTAGTGCTATAGGGGGAGGTTGCACATAGTGGATGAATCCCCTAGCTTGAGGAGTAGGGCGAGTATAATCCCAGGTCATAGCGTCCGTTATATGGGTGAGGGGCATCTCACTTTCAGGGAAGGAATATGACCGCCTCCAATTTGCATGTTAAACTAAGTTAGTGAGCGAATCTCACTTGGGTAACTAGGTTATGTGAATACACCTAGTGGGATAGCACTTGGGAAAATTTATATTTCGTGAGTATTTTTACTCGGTCGAATGTTAGTATTAAATGTTATTTAAGTATGTTTGTGAATACTGTAATATGATTAAATATATAAATAGGTAAATAGTTATATATGGGATAATTAATACATTGTGTAAAATGTATTATGTGCATAACAGGTGTGAATGTTATATGAAATTAAAAAGGGTAATGATTTAATTAAGTTTGACGTTTATAATGACTTAAAAATCATGAATTAAGGCATACTCAGGTAAATTTCAAGGGTTAAAATAAGTATTGGGTCAGGAGCGTAGGACCTAGTATATTAAATGGAAGCGTTAATAGTGCACATTAGAGGAGGGGTGAGGTAGTCCTCAAGAGAGTGCGACACTAACTAAAATATGAAGAGCATGCATATTTATTTATTATTGCAAGTTAATCATTTGTTAAATGTTTTCAAATGTTTTTGGGTACTAACCCTTGCTATAAAAAAATTTAAAAACCTTTTAGGTGTCTAACCACAGGGACGCCGGGCTTGACTCTATTCCAGGTATCCTTTGCTACAGCACATGTGGATGTTGCGGGTTTTTTGATAGACGCCTACTTCTTTCATTCGTGTAGAGACTCTCTAGTAGTTATCTGAGCTTTTGTCGCTCACAGTTCATTTGTCAGTATTAGACTTGTTGAGATTTTCTTCTTATATTTACTTGTATTGGATATTTGGGCCGATGGTTTATTCCGTTAGGTATTTTATTTGTGGATGGTTATTTTAGTTAACTGTGATTGTGTATTATTTTATGTTCCGCATGAGTTTTATTTAATTAATTGAAAGATAAAAATTGGCACCAGTCTAACTTTCTCACTTAGGTGGTTAGTAATTAAAAAGACGACGGTGATGCTAAGAATGGACCAACTGAGAAACCTTTTCTAACTTGATTTAGGACTGATCACCCGGGATTAATTAGGCGGGGTGTCACAAACTCCTTTTTCTAACTCATTAGCTTAGTACAAATACATTTTTGCATGAGTTGTAGTCTTTTGGAACTCTTTGGACCAATAAGAATAAGAGAAGATTTTTGTGCATCAGGACCCCCGAACCGGCTCGCAGGTACCCCGAACCGGTTCGACCCCAAACTGGTTCGGCCTGGGTTTGGGAACTTTCACTGGTTTTTGGGTGCCTTTTTCCTGTTTTCAACACTTAGAATTTTTTCATGTTTTCTTCTTTTCTTCTTGGGTTTTTTCGCAACTTCAATCGATCATAATTCTTCAACTGTAACTCAGATTTGGATGCCGTTTTTTCCATGGTTCTCGTTGTTTCAAGATTTTCAACTTTCCAGTTAACTCCTCCTCCGATATCCGATTGCAGTATTACCAAAATGCCCTTGAACTTGCCTTCCTAGCCTTTCTTTCATGGTTTCGATTTCTCTTTTGCTTCGCTTGCATAATGAACCTATAAAACACATAGGAGAGACACGAAACAGAAAATACTTGCCAACAAAGGTTAGTAGAATAAATGTGAGTTAAATCCATATCAATTTCATCCCTCGAGTTCACAAATGTACCGAAATTAGGGGAATAAATATACAATATTTATGCCCAATCATGGGACCTAAGGCGAGGTTAGGGGGTGCTAGAATGGGGTATGACTAGGTAAGTACTCGGGGGTATGAATTAGGTTTGTAGTGATGAAGGGAGGTGCTTGGGACCTAAGGAGAGGTTGGGGGTGCTTGAATGGGGTGTCTATAGACTGAAAGAAGTGCAATCACTAGCACACAATGGAGGGACGCATCATTGTGGACCACTAAACCTTAATGGGAATGAGAAAGCACACTATTAAACTATAAACGTTTTTTGGATATATTAAAACAATACTTCATATTAGAAGAATCATTAATAGTCGAACACACATATGTGGGAAGAAAAAAAAAATTGCATACAGACATGTTAACACGCATCATCGATAGCAAAATAAAACAACACCAACAAAAAAAACAATTTATTCCTCAGTTGTGAACTTCACACATGTAGCAGTAGCAGCCACTAAACAAAATTGTACACTACTATCAACTTATATATCATTTGTTTCAAACCAATATTTATATATAGATAATGACACAAAGTTAAAATAAACAACGAAAACTACATGTAGAATAAAAAAGGAGTTCATAGTTTTACAAGATCCATATCCCAAAACGTGTTCCTATCTTACCATAAAAGCAAGTTAAAGTACATACTTTTATCGAATAAACTTATATTTTATTTCATGTAATTTTTTGCCCCATGTCAACAAACATCCTTGAGGAACTTCTTGCGTCCTACTTATTAAAATTTATGGTCATGTCTGGAACCCAACATGATATTTCATACACACATTGTCATAACAGAAAAACAACTCCAACAAACTGAAAAATAAAATATTAAAAAGAAAGATAAGAAAGAGCAGAAGTATACCTTATGCATAATGCGACTGGGAGTCTACCCTTGTGGTCTTCATGTCGCAAGGGTAAATGGAAGCAACAATAAGGGATTGCAAGGTAATACTGGTGTAGAGAGAGATAGAGTGAGAGAAAGTATGTCTTTCAGCTCAAGCATATCATTTAACTATTAATCATCTAATAATTATCTCCAAATAACAAATATATTATGAATCCATAATAAACATACTAAATCAAGTACTATGACATGGAGCATTGGCATAAGATGAATAAAATCAAGGATATCTTTAATTGACAATGTCTGAAATCTTACTTTGTGAACTGGTACATAATGATATGACTTGCATTCCATGCAAACAACATCAAAATGATCGAGTTTTCAAAACTGATATCAAGAAAGAAAATTTTAGAGAAAAAGGAAATAATTATTTCAAATATTATGTGTTTAGACCCCAACTACGTAGACCCTTAACTATGAAAACTCTCAAAATCCACCCACAACTAAAAATAAAAAATGTTTGGTGTCACGTGCTAATTACAATTCCCTGGGCAGTTGAACTCCGACCTCCGAAAGATGGCAATGAATCTGATTCCATTCCTTCAGCTCCAATTTTTCATGGTTGGTTTTGCCCCTCTTACATCCCGTGGATCCCAGCAGTACAGAGCTTTGAGCCTTCCGGAGCTGATCCAACATCTACCTCCCACCGGAGTTGACCCTAGACATCAAATGTCCAAGTCTTTACTCTGAAATTCATCAAGTATTATAGCATTAATGCGTTGAACAATGCCATTTATTATATTGGAATATAACTTTATTAAAATATCTTCAAAATATATGGTACTCTATCTGCTAAAGAATCAGATTCATCAAGCATTGAACATATAATAATACAATGAAATTAAACTATCATCCCCAAGAATGAAATTCATAGTTAGAGCATACCTGAGCTCCTTTATAGTTGAACCCTCGTAATGATTCCGTATATGAGTCGAAACCTTAAGGGGAGGAGGCATCAAATCCTCCTCTTCCTTGTCTTCACAATCAACAATCTGAACAGCATGATCATTTTCTTGTTCCTTTTCAACATCATATACTCATGGTAGCAATTCAAAAATCATTAATTAGGACATTTGAAACCGGTGTATATTCAAAGAAGTGAAGATATTAATCGGGAATAAGGTTTTGAGGAAAAAATTTTGTTGCCAAAATGACATGCTTAGGTGCCTTAAATGGCTTGCCTCAGCTGCTCAGGTACTAAAACTTACTCAAATGGCTACTGACCATAACGTTTGTCAGGTAGTCTTCAAATGAAATATCTTTAAGACAATTCAAAAATGGATCAATTAGTGAAGTAAAGTTAAAAGAGGGAACTTGGATTTATAAGTGGGGCATTTCCAGGAGCATAATAAAAGAATAAAGGTTTTTTACATTTAACTCAACCGTATATGGATGCATCCAAATGGATGGTAACGTCACTTACGTATCACCTTTAAAATTAGAAAATAGAGAAATTTGAGTAGCAATTACATAAAGTGAAATAAAAATTAAGCAGTAATCAATGAAAACTCCTCAATAATCCCCAAATCTTCGAAATATTAAATAAAAACCTCACCAAAAACTTCACCGATGGTGAACACTTCATGATTTATAGATTCATCTTGTCTAAACACTTCACAGTCCAATAAAATAAAATCAAATTAAGAAGTCATAAAAAATTTAAGTAACATTGTAACTGAAGTTCAATTGAGAATGGAATAATTAACCACAATAAACTTAAATTTCTTAAATACTAAGGCAATTTCAACTAGAAATTACAATTTGAAACATGAACTTTGAAATTGCTAAAACATAATCTTTGAAATTGAAATTGAAATTGTATAAAACATTATCGTAGTTACAATTGCAATGTGTACCTGTAGTATACAATCTCAACAAGAAGAGACAATCTTCAGCTGCTTTACATTCAATTGCAATAATAATGAAGTGAATTGGATATGGTATAAATACCAGATTGAGGCCATCTTCAGCGACTGTACATTCATCAGGATGGGGTCTTAGTGCAGTTTGGAGGATGACATGTACACCATGAACATCCATATTTAATTAATACCTAGATACTCAAAGATGAAACAAAGATCTAATAATACCAAACTAATCTACCCATATGAGTGATAACCGTGGGAAAAAAATAAATAGATCGAACATCAACATTCGTTGGATGATTAAAAACTCAAAATAGTTGCCATATGAGTCATAACTGCCATATGGATGATTTAAAATCAAAAGATTTAAAATTTGTTCAGGTTGAAAATAACTAAAATATGAAAGATTCACTTCAACGACAAAAAAGAAAGAAACCATATTTAATACGTTTGTTAAAATTCACTTCAACGACTAAAATATGATGCATCTCCATTAACTCATTAATCTTAAACACAAATCTATCGAGATGACATGCCTATTCAAGACTAAGCTTGTTAGAATACCATATTGAATACGTCTCTCAAATCCAAATTATGTCCGCATGGGTACCTGAGATATAAGTTAATAAAAATATTCAATATATTGAGTCGTGATCCATAATATTGAGAAAGCATAATTTCATGAACAAAATATGCAACAACTCAGAGTGTGGTTATGACTAAAGGGAGTATAATAACACAAAAATAAAAATATCACAGTGCAAAGTTTTGTAAAAAGACCATATTAGACCGAATGGAAAATTGAGTCGTGTTTTAAATAATGATGATTGGTGTAAACATATCACACACATAAAAAATTGAATGTATAAAGCCAAACTGAAAATGAGTCATGTTCTAACAATAATCTCGTTAGCAAGTAAATTAAGCTAACAACTTTAGCAATGATCTTGTTAACAATATGTAAAAACTTGTTAATTTTACACCATACTTGGTGCCTACTTTTCAACAACTCAGTATTGCTGAATCAAGATTTGTACATCGAATATGCATTTGTTCCTTCTGCCTGTCAACATTTAAATTCCCAGTAAGCACTCCATCTGCAAGTTTAACAAAGAAACTAACATGTAAATAAAAGGAAATGGGTACTACTGTAAATGTCAAGGAATATTGGTAGTAAACATGCAGTAAACTACTAGACCAAATGTTCACAACATTACTCATCAAAACAGCAATGATATAAAGGATAAACATTACCTAGAGTTGAAATATATGGAATTAAATCAATTTCGTTATTTGTTTCGTGAGTTGTAATCGAACAAAGAGGAATATATGATTGTGTTTACGTAGTTATTTTATTTCTTGAGAATGTCTGGACCAGAGGAAGATCTCATAGAAGCATTACTATCATCATTGACTTGGATATATCATGATTAATTGAATCAAAATCATTCTTTTCAGAATGCCCAAATATACATAGGTACGTCCATAAAAATCCAACAATATTGTACCCGAGTACATAACCAAGAGGTAAGGTTAGACAAAAATGAGCCATGACAACATTGGTCCCCATCTTAACCGCCAAAATAGACAATGAAATATAGTTAGAGAAATAGAGGGAAATAGTACCTAAGAGCAAAAACACAAAATAAAAAAAATTACCCAATACTTTTTCAATTGTACCTAAGATAACCAACACAAAACCCCAATATTAATTTGAATAAAACACAAATAAATACGACGTTAATTTGAAAAAAAATCCCCCAACATTAATTTGAAAAAATAAATAAATAATTTGATCTCCAAAACAAAACCTCCAGAAAAGGGAAAATAAAAGATCCCCAATTTTCAAACCTTATCCCATCAATCAACATAAAACATCCCCAATTTTCAAACCCTAGCCCATCAATCAACATCAAAGATCCCTAATTTTCAAACTCCAATTTGAACCGTATAAACCTACCAAAAACAACATATATCATAAGCAAAAAAATAAATTACATTCAAATTCCAATCCACAATAATCAAACAACAATGGTCATTAAAACATCTCGGTATAATAAAAAAGCAGAATACCAAATAAATACAGAGGCAACCCCTCGTAGGAGTAAAAAATACCTCGTTAAAGAGAAAGAGGGAGACCAAACTCACCATCACATTACTTAAGTCCGTAATTATTCTACCTATTTCATTTTAAACAACATCATCGCATGTAGATCCGAGAGAAAAAAAAAAGAATGAAAAATTATTTGGGTGCTTGGATGGTGATCCAAAGAAATAAAACTGTAATATGATGGAATTTGTGTTTGCAATAAAAAAAAGTAGTAACTCACTATAGTTGTTGTAATCCATCTTCAAGTTTCAAAAATATGTTTAGAATGTCTGAAGAAAGATGACAGAGAGAAAATGTCTTCACCTGTGGTATTGGTGAGTTCATAAAAGAGGGGGAGCAAATGTCTGAAGAAAGATAACAAAGAGAAAATGTCTCGGGCCTTGTGCTCTAATTGGGAAGGAACGTGGGTGAGCCTTGTACTTTCGATATTACCCCTCTTTTTGAAATAAAGTGAATGAGGAGAATGAAATAAAGGGAGGGAAACGAAATAAAGGGGGGGGGGAAGAGGAAAAGGAAAAAGAGGAGAAATTAGGTGTATAAGAAAAGATGCCTTATCACTTGCCAAATCAATCTGAGACGTTCGTTTCATGCCTAGGTGCCTCCATCCCAACCTCTAATTAAGTTATCAACTTGTGGAATAGTGAAAACCTTGTACTCCTTATTTTATATATATATATATATATATATATACACACACACACACACACACACTAGGGTATGCCCGTGCCTGAAGGAACGATGATATTTGAAAATGCTAACATAATCACAACAAAATAATGATCAACCCGATTTAATAACAATACATATAAGTTAAATTTAAAAAAAGACAGATTTTTCTTGTAATGGGGGAACATGTATAGAGATTACCAAGTTGAATTTCAATCTTGTTAAAGAACGTGGTTGCTTCATGGAAAGGTGTTAACACATCAGATTTCTACTACCAATATATTACATTACGGTAGGTTTCCTTCAAGAAAAGACATAGCAATATGTAATTCAAAAACTGTAGAATAATTGATAAAATAATAGACAAAGACAAACAACCCATCAATCGTTTAAGTAATTCAAATATTAAAGAATAAATGAGAAAGAAACCATAAACTCATCAAGCTCAGGATCCGCTCCTAAGTAATTGGAAACTGTATCTCTCTTACAGACGTCGTTTTCTCCATGAATTTCAACTGACAAACACGCTATCTCCGGAGGCGCTCCAACCTATATATAACACAAAAATATATTTAAAAGTAACTTTATACCAACAAAATTTGTACACTGAAGAATTTAGGTTTTATAAACCTTACTATAAACTTTCATTTTCAGTCCTTCAGATCTCCAAATTCAACAGTACACATAAGAATTATACTCAAACTACGAGCCTTTTGGGAATCGATGTAAGTGTGAAGTAAAGGAAGTTGAGATTTATGAGATAGAGAAATGAAAAGGATAGAATACCTTAAAGATAAAATACACCAAGTCGCAATCATCAATCTTCTGACCCACAATGAAAAACCTCCACTGTATATCATCCACCCCCGTAGATCCTCCTCCCTATTATCAGACAAACAGCACCCCAAACTAAAATTAAAATAAACGTATCAATAAGAATGGATGTAATATGCATTTCATATTCTAGGATAAGTAAAAAAACTATGTCAACTAACAAAGATGTAAATCTGGAATAGATTTTTGGACATGACTGGAACATCGTAAGATTTTTCGTTGTGTCATTCAAAACATTTTGCAGAATATTTTTTACAGTGAGTGTGATTTAGAGGAATTAAAGGTAATAGGTTAAATTGAAAACCCAATCCAACTTTGAAACCCTCACAGAACTATCTATGCGATAAGGACGCAATATAGGATCGTCTTTGCTCTAGGAAGGGGCAACTGATAATTTAAAACTTGTGTAGATTAGTGAGTTAAACATTTCATATCATATGTAATTGCAGACTCAAAGTCAAACGATTCTCTCGAGATACAGAAGAATAGAGGGTAGACTCGTGTTCACAAGAAGATAATCATAAATCTGTAGAATAGCTTCTTATAAATGGGAATGAAATTAACATAAAAAATAGCTAAATATCCATAGACAGTTACCTAAGTAGGGTATGCCATCATTACAATAATTAGTCTATAGTTTTGCTGCAAAAAAACTCCATGCTACAGTTTTTTATTTACCTCATTCGAGTTGAAAAACCAAATATACCAAATAGTACAATAGCACGAGAGTTTAAAAATAAATACATTCAGAAATATAATTAAATGAAGAATCTACATCCATAATAACAGATATCATTTAACATTAGTCAACTTCTTATAAACAAATAAACACATCTTTCATGACATGCTTCATGAAAGACTATAAAAAATAAATTGAAAAACATTGTTCAAACCACTAAACTAAAAATAAGAAACAAAAAATAAGTAAACCAAACTATAAATATATTGACAGTCCAAATAACTACTCCAGCAGCAGTATTATGCATTGCAAAACCATTACATGTAAGATACACATAAGTTTGGACAGCATACTGTGATTCTTATTTCAAATAATTTTAAAAGTCGAATCTTCTTTCCAAATTAGTGATACCACATAGTTATAAAGTAACGACCACTATCCATGTTTACTGCAAGAATGTTGTTGTAGCTACGTGTTGCTACTACCTACTACATGCTGCTGCTACATACTACATGTTCTATGATATATTATCTCTGATTACCATCTCTGATTATTATCTCCAATATAAAATAAGTGTTGCATAGATATAAAAAAAAATCATCAACTGATGATATCTAGCACTGATTCTAATGTACATCTGTTTGCTTGAATGTTGAAGCAAGTTGAAGTCCTCGGTCCTGAATGACCTCAAATTTTATCCTACCTGAAGCAAGTTCGCTTAATTTAACAAAGTTATATATTCTTGTTCACCTTGTTTATGGCCTATTTTAGATCATTACAAAATCTTCCTGAGGCATAGGTATGAAGGCATCAAACTAAAATATATACATAAACAAACTAAAACAAAAGATCATTCACAAGTATGAAGGCATCAAACTAAAACCAGATACCATTCACAGGTATGAAGGCATCAAACTAAAATCTATACACAAAGAAACATACATGTGCATTTGATTGTTTGTCTTCGTACATAAGGTTTACTACTTAGACCTACCTGAGGCATGCGCAAAGAAGTATTGTGGTAATTCCAATTGTCAATTGGTTACAATTGAGCAAGGCCCCCATTGAAAATATGCAATCATCTCACAATAGTCCAACTTCACCTTCCACCACTTTCAACTTTCCTAAATATTTAGCTGAGAGGATTGGAGAAGAGTATATTTGTGACACCCCGACTAATTAAATACCGGGTAGCTACTCCTTTATTTAAATTAATATAAAATGTCAAGTTGGTTCAGTTCATAGCATCACTGACGAAAACGTTTATTTAAACAATTACTAGCCACCTAATGTTTTTAAAAGTGAGATGTAAATTTTAATTTACTTGGATTACCATGCAACCAATTAAATTATGAGCTAAAGGTAACACAATCACATCACAGTCAAAATAGAATAATAATGGAATAAAAAATGAGTCTGGAGGAACACTCCTCTGAATAATCCAAATACTGAATAAAATAAAATACAAAGTATGAATAATTAATTAATTAATTCCAACACTAAAATAAACCGAGTATGATAAAACTGTCTCTAAAATAAGTGGGGCGACATGCCCTAACAACTGAAGAAATCTGAAATGGAGTCAATGTAGAAAATGGAGGCGTCTACTATCGAGGTCCTATAACTTCCCCAGCAGCTATAGTACGTCACTGGAATGGAACTCCTAAGCTTGGCGTCCCTGTGGCTGGGCACCTAAAAGTTATTACAAGAAAATAGAATTGAAAGCCAATGGGTTACAGCCCGAGGTGAAAACATTTTAAAATATAGAAAGTGTTTAATAACATTAAACAGTGAATATAAAATACATGTTAGTTACGTGCACTCATATGAGTTCCTCACCTCTTAATTAATTGTGCACTCCTAATGTATCAGTAACCTGTCCTAGTTATGTCACTAACTACTAGTCTATTTCACCACCTGAATTTACGATATAATATAAGGGTCATTACCAGACATTTAAATATAAACTGTGAGTCTTCCTTTTTATTTCTTAGATTTACCTAATATAATTATTATATGAATTTCCCATTTTTAACTCTACTAAAAATGTCCCTAGTATTCACAATTACACTTTAATAAAAAGTCTATTTTAATTTCCAGTATATTAATCTCATCATAAATATACAATAAGGGCACCCCTAAGCTAAGCTGTGGTGCACACATACTCTGTTATCGAATCCTGGTACATCACGTACATCAGGACAACGTATGCCGAATATCTCAAGAACCATTTCAATAAGGAACAATCACACATAATGGAGGCGAACATAGTTCACATACCCATGGGTCACGCACATACCTATGCTCCCATGGTCAGCTGACTTATTAACTCACAAATAAGTCATTCACAGCCCTATGTCCTTAAGGTACCAATCTAAATCCCCCCGTAGGCACACAAGGATTAGATGGCCCAGTTCGAAAGCTGACCTCCTGTGATAGCAAGTATGGTAGGTATGTTATACACATAAGTCCATATACTAAGCAATCACACCACTTATATATCTTAAAATATTAAATAAGGTATATTCTACATTCCTATACCGTTATTCCAATTTGTACATCTTTAAGTCTCTGAATAATATATAATATAGACCGCCGACACATCTCACGTCGTAGTTTCAAGTACCTAAAACCTAACCCACAAAGGTTACCAAGTCTCCTATTAATCCCACGTTTAAATCCACTATTCTTAAGGTCCTCATTTCTTCCATTAACCTTATGTTATCCAACTATCTAAAACTTACTCATCAATTTTAAATCTCAAATAGTATCACACTCTTCAAGACTTATTAAGTTTAATATATTTCCCAATTTGACTTCTAATTATAATTCGAGTCTCACAAATATGCCTACTGGTCTTCCTTGAATTTAAGAGTATTCACAAAGTCCCCACCAATAATTCTCTAGGGTCAAAATTGTTAAAATCCAACAAAGGAAAAATATAACTCATTCTGGGAAGGTCAATCGATCGACCTGGGAGTATCGATCGATCGAACGCACCAGATAGGCTACAACATGCTTCTTTTTCCAATCCAAAACTTGTCCCAAAAACTTCATTACAGGGTATGAAAATCTAATCTAACGTTATAGGCTCATCATACAACCAAAATACATCATTGTTAACGTTCCAAAACCTTTTAATCATCGGCATTCTATGGATCAAAACTTCAATAAAAACCCTAGTTTTCTATTTTATTTAAGAACATTGATAAATCTCCTCTTTAATTCATTTTAAATCATCAAAAGTTATATTTGGGGTACTGAATTCATCCAGAACAGATCTACATAGAATTCCTAACCAATGTTTAGAGTTTTACATCAAATTCATTGGGTTTTTCATCAAATCTTTCAAGGCAAACATAAATTTCTACACTAAGCATGGAGGAAATATTCATTGAACTAATGAAACCAAATCACTTGCCTTAGATTTGTTCTTATGATTTGTTGTTGGTGATTAAAGGCTGAATGTCTCCTCTTTCGGTCACAAATCCTTCCCAATTGGTGGTGGTGGGTGGTGGTTTATTTTGGAACTCCTTGAAACTTCTCTCTAACTCCCATAGCCCACTTCTATTGTTTTTTTGGATGATAATGGCCTTAGTGGCCTCTCTAATAATATATAATTAACCTCTAAAATTCGTGGGTCTTAACTCCTATATTTTTAAAATTATCAAAATACCCTTCTGGGTTCTCGGTTTGGCCTAAAAATGCCCCGGGACCCAAACTAAATCCCTGGCTAGTGTTTTCTGACTATCTCGACCCCTCCGAACACGTTGGCGCACTCAAAATTACCATTCGGTTGTTAAAAATATAAATTACTTTTTAAACTAATTAAATTCATTCCTGACGCGACTGACATGCGCGTCCCAAATTAATTTCCCAAATTGTCCTATTACTGCCTCGCGACAATTTTAATATTTTCAATACTCATATATTACCATATATACTGAATAATATTCAATATTATCATCATAATCATATACCAACTCACGTCTCATTAGTATTTAAATTCGGATTAATATTCGATTAATTCTCATTTAATTAATTAATCCATTAAATAAAAAATCAATAAAATTACGGGGTATTACAATATTGTCCATCAACCTCGTCATATAGATAACTTAGGCTTGTTTCGTTATAGAAAGAAATAAATTCAATAGTTCTTAATTTTCAACCTCATCATCTATTAAGAAATCACAATAAACAATACACATAGTTGATTCACCATAGTCAACACTGAAAAATAGAAAAATTAGATCCAATATGAGTTTCATTAATTTAATAGAACAAAAACACAATTCCACCCATTGTTTCTGCAGAACGTAGAAAATAATTATTCATTTACAAAATAAAGGATGAAAACATCGTCTCCAATTTTCTATAAGCAAGAACTAACAAACATTATATACCCAAAAACAGTGCTTAAAACAATTAAGAAAAACAATATGTGTTCCCTTAATAACCAAAAAATAGTCCCCCAAAACAATGAATTAAATCAGAAGCGAGTGAGAGAGGTCGTTAACCAAGAAATTTTAATCCAGATAAAATTAAGAGGGAGTGAGAGAGGTCATTAAACAATTTAAAATTTGTTAAGATTACCTATCTTAACAAACTTTAAAAAAATTTATCCAGACAAAATATTATTGTAAGGACATTTTTCTCATGTCCGAAATCTTTCATTTAATTATGTCGTACGCCGCTACATTTGGCACGTCACCTCATGATCTCACATGACGGCCTCTATCCGAATTTCGGGAATCAAGCATGCATTATCTCCACTAATATGTCCCTCATCTGCATCAACGACTTCACGTTCCTTGATTCTAGGCTCGTAATGCAAGTGGAACGCAAGAGAAGTCAAATCAGTGAAACAAGGCATGATAGGGATGTTCAAGGGCAAATTGGTAATTTTACAGCCACCGTCCGGAGGACCGGTCAACTGGAAAGTTGAAGAGCTTGCCGCAACAAAGATACTGGAAGAAACGGCACCTCAATCCGAGCTACGGTGAACAAGTTATGGCCCGTTGAAAATGGAGATATGTTCATTGAAAAGTCTGGAAATTTTTCTAAGTGTTTAAAGCCTTGTTTCCAGCACACTTTCACGAACCCAGACCCAAACCGTTTCGGGGGGGGGGGGGGGGGGGGCGAACCGGTTCGTAGGGGTACCCGAACCGGTTCGGGGTACCTGTACGCTGGATAGAATTTCAGCAGTTTAAAAATCGTGGGTCTCTTCATGTATTTCCCTATAAATACCAACTTCGGGAGAGTTGTTTTGCAAGACTTTAGGAGACGAATTTTAGAGTCCAAATACACCTAGTCTTCATATTTTTGAGTCCCAAGACTCATGGTTTGATTCACACATCCTTGCCAAATATTTGTGAATCCTTTTGCAACCCAAGAACACAACTTTGGTTTGTTCAACCCTTGTGGAGGAGACCGTTCTTCTTCTTCTTCATTGCATCCCTACTGGAAAGGGATAATTCCAGCCGCGACTACAGAATCCGATACCCGAGGGTAATTCTTAGTCAACTTGTATTTTCATTGTAATCCGATTGTAAGACGTTTTCTTACAAATTATAGTGAAAATAAATGGTTTTGCCCCTGAGGGGGATTTTTCCTTAATTGCATGTGTTTGAATGTTCTTGCGTAGATTATCAATTTATTCAATCACATACTGCTGCATGTTTAGGGTTTGTTTGTGTTAAAAGGGTTTTATATATAATTTGATCATTTGAACGCGAGCACACACGTCCTTCAAATTGGTATCAGAGCGGGTTACGCTAATTAATCGCGTGGTCCTGATTTTTCGAGGATTTACTTTCTGATACAATTTGTCTACTCACGTTCTCAAATTGGTATCAGAGCAGGTTACGCTAATCTATCGCGTATTCCTATTTTCCGCAAAAAATTTCTAAGATATCAATTTTCTGAAAAAAATTGATTTTTGAAAAAGTACGTGTTCAAATGGAGAAGTCATATTATAAAATGCCTGTTTTTGACGGGACAAATTATGCTTATTGGAAAGCCCGTATGAGGTCGGCTTTAAAAGCCATTGATGAACGTGTCTGGATTTGGGTTGAACGAGGGTGGACTCCTCCCACCGTGACTGTTGATAATGTGACCAACTTGAAACCTGACATTTCTTGGACTGATGAAGAAATTAAATGGTCATCTTTTAATTCTAAGGGTCTAAGTGTTATTTCTAGGTCTGTCACACCTGATGAGTTCAAATGCATAATGACGTGTACCACGTCAAAAGAGGCATGGGATGTTTTACAACTCACCCATGAAGGAACTAATGCTGTGAAAGAGTCTAAGTTGCAAAACTTGACAACTCAATTTGAAACAATCACAATGCATGATTCTGAATGCTTTGATGAATTTTATGCTAGACTTTCTGACATTGTGAATACTAGTTTTAATCTTGGTGAACATATTCCGAATGCTAGAGTTGTTAAAAATATTCTTCGTTCTTTGCCTAAGCGTTTTATCCCTAAAGTCACTGTGCTAAATTCTATGGGTAATTTAAATACGCTAAAATTGCAAGAACTTGTAGGAGATTTGCAAACTTATGAAATTGATATGTTCCCTAAAAATGCTAAATCTAAAGATAAGGGAATTGCTCTTAAAGCCCAATAGAGAAGGAGTGAGGGGCCAGCTAGAAAGAGGGTAGAGTCATCTAGAAAGAGAGAGACTGACACGTCAGATTCTGAGTGCGATTTTGACTTAGATGATTTGGCTCTTTTCGCAAAAAATTTCAAGAGGATTCTCAAATTTAAGAAAAATGGCAATTTTAAAGATAAAAAGAAATTTGAGAAAAATAAGTTTGAAAAGAAAAATGAAAAAGTTTCCAAAAATCCTCCTCTGAAAGAAAGTGAGAGATGTTTTGAGTGTGATGGTAAGGGTCATAGAGCGTTTGAGTGTGCCACCCGTCTGAATAGAGAAAAGGGCAAAACTGTCCTGAATACTACCCTTAGTGACAACAGTGAGGTCGAGTCGGTGGACTCGAGAGATGAGTCACCGCATGAGCGTAACTTTACCGCGTTCATGGAAAGTCATGTGAGTACCTCCAATGCTCCTCACGACGATGAGGATGCTACGTCACAAGGACAGCTCGACAGTAAGAGCGATGAGAGTGAAGGAGAGGATAAGGCAAGTGAGAGCGAGTGTGATCTCCCACGCACTTAGGCCAAGTTATATTCTGAGTTTTTTAAAACCAAGAAGCATAATAATGCTTTAGTCCTTAGGATCACCGCTTTAGAGAAGGATTTAAGATTGTTTGGAGAGAGAGAGAGTTGTGGTGAGAATGAGAGAAATAAAAAACTTGAGAAGATAAGATGTTTTGAGTGCGATGGGACAGGGCACAAGAAATTTGAGTGCCCACTAGACTTAAGAGAGAGGGCAAGAAAGTTGATATGCCCACTTCTCTAAGTGATAGTGAGGATGATAATGGTGATGATAGTTTGATCCAAAAAGCCTTTAGAAAGTTGTTTATCGAGACCATGGAAGCAAAAAGGACTAATAGGATCCTAGGTCTTTGGATTGATGAGTTGAAGGGAGAGAATTATGAGCTTAAAAGGGAAAAAGGTGACTTGACCAACACGGTGTCTAGTCTGACGACACGTGTATCCCATCTCGAGGGTGACCTCAAACAAGCATGGGAAGTTCAAATCACATTAGAGAATTCACCCGAGCCTATATCCACCATTGTGAGTGAATCCCATGGATGTCCGTCTAGGAATGTTCATCCCAAAATTGTTGATAAATTACTTCCTAGACCGGTTTATGTTTGCTCCCACTGCAAGAAGCAAGGACATCTTAGGGAATTTTGTTCTAAGTTGGGTTTTGTGCCATATCATGCCACTTCACACATTCATGCACATGCACCCACTCATGATACTTTGCCTGCTCATTTTGATAGAGAGTTTGCACATATTCGCGAGCAAGTGAAGTTTTTGATCAAGACTACACATGATCTAGTGGAGTTGGTTCAAAAGATGTCACCATCTTTAGAAAACTCCACCGTTACTCCCGGTTGAGATATAGTCTTGATTGCTAGCATAGGTTGTTTATCATTTTTTTTACCTATTGCTAGCATGTATCATTAGTTTGTTTTTCATTATTTTAAAAAAAAATACAAAAAGATTTTCCTTTAAGAAAAATTTTAAGAAAAGCACAAAAAGATTTTATTTTGATAATATTTTTTTAAAAAGGCCAAAAAAGATTTTTCTGTTTTTTGCACCTTTTATGGATGAGCATTTAAGTTAGCCAAGTCACAACTTCATTTCATATATCCATGTGACTGTTTGATAGAGATTTGAGAGGCTACATCATTTCATCCATGTGCTTTACATTGGTTGGAGTCTTTGAGATGTAATTAGTGATATCTTCCTACATGTTTGACTCCTATATCCTTTATTGCACACATGCACGGCTATATTTGATTATTGCACTTGTCAATCTCATGTTGGCTTGAGTGTTTCCATCTCAATCCTGTCTATACAATGTACACTATGCAATAAAACTTGACAAGATTGGAATGCATGTAAAAAAACCGTTTTGGTGAGACTGTGTGTTTTTGTATAACGAGGAGGGGCTGCAAAAGGTAATCATCTATCCTTTGCGCAAAAGCCACCGTTAAAAAGGACCTAAAAAATGGAGGAATTTTAATATCCGAGGTCCTAAGAGGTTAAAAGAGCCCGAAAAAAATTAAAAGG
The DNA here is from genome assembly GCA_949130495.1 of Sambucus nigra. Taxonomy (NCBI): domain Eukaryota; kingdom Viridiplantae; phylum Streptophyta; class Magnoliopsida; order Dipsacales; family Adoxaceae; genus Sambucus; species Sambucus nigra. The sequence continues at coordinate 35,284,096 of OX422212.1, forward strand.
CAATAAAAAGCTATGGATGCCAAATATGGGCCACTTAGGTTTCACCATCAATTCTCCAAAGTTTGAGAATTTAGAATGCCTCTATTCAAAATAATATCTAAGGGAGTTTGGTTGGTGAATCTAAACGGGTTTGCACTTCCTTGAAAGTCCTGAAAAAGCATAAAATCATTTTGGACGTTATTGGTGTGAAAATCATTTTGAGCTTTGATTTGTTGATTTGATTGAGTCAATATCTTATAATGTCACTCTTTTACACCAAAGGAAGCATTTGAGTTCATTCGCTAGGAATATCCAATATTCATCGTGTACATATGTCATGTTTGTATGCATTGATTTTCCTATCGAATTTGATCACACCTCTTCATTTACGCTATCATCGACTTGGTTGCTTTCTATTTATTCATGGTGTGTTTTTATCCTAGTGACACCCCGCACTTGCTTTTTTGATTTATTTCTCTCATTTGTCTATTTGGGGACATCATAAAAAGGGGGAGAAAGAATTATCATATTATGGGGGAGTTTGAATTTTGGGGGAGTTTTTGAGATGTTGCTTATGTTTTTATCATATATTGATATCCATGTTATCTCATTTCAAACTCGATATGTTACGTGGTATTTTGCTTTGTCTCATGTGTGTAGGTCCTACATTGATCATCTCTGAATTGCACACCCTGATGAGAAAAGATCTGTGATTCTTGAAAATTTGAAATACAAACGATGAAGACTATTCATTTGTACCTTTTCCAGTTTTGGGTTCATGGGAGGGTAGATTTGTATAGGCAATTTCATATTTGATAATTCGGATTTTTTTTGTATGTACCGGCATAGACATAGGGGGAGATTTGTAAGGACATTTTTCTCATGTCCGAAATGTTTCATTTAATTATGTCGTACGCCGCTACATTTGGCACGTCACCTCACGATCTCACATGACGGCCTCTATCTGAATTTCGGGAACCAAGCATGCATTATCTCCACTAATATGTCCCTCATTTGCATCAACGACTTCACGTTCCTTGATTCCAGGCTCGTAATGCAAGTGGAACGCAAGAGAAGTCAAATCAGTGAAACAAGGCATGATAGGGATGTTCAAGGGAAAATTGGTAATTTTACAGCCACTGTCCGGAGGACCGGTCAACTGGAAAGTTGAAGATCTTGCCGCAAAAAAGATACTGGAAGAAACGGCACCTCAATCCGAGCTACGGTGAACAAATTATGGCCCGTTGAAAATGGAGATATGTTCATTGAAAAGTCTGGAAATTTTTCTAAGTGTTTAAAGCCTTGTTTCTAGCACACTTTCCCGAACCCAGACCCAAACCGGCTCGAGGGGGGGGGGGGGGGGCGAACCGGTTTGCAGGTGCACCTGAACCGGTTCGGGGTACCTGTACGCTGGATAGAATTTCAGCAGTTTAAAAATCGTGGGTCTCTTCATGTATTTCCCTATAAATACCAACTTCAGGAGAGTTGTTTTGCAAGACTTTAGGAGACGAATTTGAGAGTCCAAATACACCTAGTCTTCATATTTTTGAGTCCCAAGACTCATGGTTTGATTCACACATCCTTGCCAAATATTTGTGAATCCTTTTGCAACCCAAGAACACAACTTTGGTTTGTTCAACCCTTATGGAGGAGACCGTTCTTCTTCTTCATTGCATCCCTACTGGAAAGGGATAATTCCATCCGCGACTACAGAATCCGATACCCGAGGGTAATTCTTAGTCAACTTGTATTTTCATTGTAATCCGATTGTAAGCCGTTTTCTTACAAATTATAGTGAAAATAAATGGTTTTGCCCGTGAGGGGGATTTTTCCTTAATTGCATGTGTTTGAATGTTCTTGCGTAGATTATCAATTTATTCAATCACATACTGCTGCATGTTTAGGGTTTGTTTGTGTTAAAAGGGTTTTATATATAATTTGATCATTTGAACGCGAGCACACACGTCCTTCAATTATGCTACTCAGTGAATATCAATGTCTTACCAAATGATATACTGGCTAAACTTTAGATGTTAACCCACCTTGTTAGAGAAAATCTGAAGTTTCGATGATTAAGAAGAGCAATGGTCTTCTATGTTATGTTAAATCTATATTTAGTGCCTTCCACACTCAAAATAAATTGCATAAATGGGTATCTCCATGTTATAGATGATCTACATCCTTTGTCACCTGATGTTGTTCTATCACAAGATATGAATTCAAACTCAGGGCTCACTGATTTCATGAGGAAAAATTATGTGATGTAGATGTTATGACACGGGTGCTGATACTGTTGTGGGATGTAGATGTTATAACTTCTTTCATGAGGAAAATTTTTCAAGACATTTCATATTATACAACCATAATCTAGAGAATGAGGATAGGTAGAATTGAGTCTCTAAGAGATCTAAACCATAGCATGTACCATGAGGATAGGGAAATTGAGAGAACTACAAAAAAAATAATGAAAAGAAAAGAAAAGAATGGACGTGATTTGAGTTTATTATACAAAGAAAAGAAAAGTGAACAAATAAGAAAATATCTATGATTTTAGTTGATTTTGGTGTGATGGGGTTTAGAGGTTAACAACAATGCCGTGATGAGTTGTGTTAGATCAGTCAAACTTGGTTGTCTTCTGTGGAATTATGGTAGTGGGAGAGTTGTATTTTGATATGGTGTAGCATAGTCGGGGTTGGTTTTCACTCCACCCCCTCCTTAACTTTGTCAAATAACTACATAAAAACACAACAATCTCAATCCCGTTTACGAACCCAAGAGACTATTGTTTGAAATAGTAAACCCTCAAATTTAAAACACAACTTAGTATGGCAAAAACAAATTAGAGAGAAAGATGTGTGTATCCAGTTTTGAACTATGATTAGATTTTCTAAAACCTAAAAAAATAAAAAAAATGGAGAGAGATGTCTACGCTGTGAGTTGGCGCTTTATGTACTACAATTAGTGGTGAGTTTTTTGTCAGATTTATAGTATTTGTCGTGGGGAGATTAGGGATACTGTCTTCTTCTTGGTATTAGAAAATTGTGTTTTAATATACAGGTCTACAAATTTCTTATATAACAACACATAAAGTGAGAGGGATATGGTGTTACCTGGAGATCAAGTGAGGAGAGTTTGGTCGACATTTGTTACATAGAAAGATCTGTAGTTAGATAAAAAGGGTATCTTTCAAATATTGATGATGAGAAATTATGATTGTTACCATAGTTAGTTGAAAATCAAAACAAATTTACCTAAGTTGAAGAACTCGAAGGCCATAAGAAAATTACCAAGTTCTGATATCCTCGAAGACTCACTTCCTAAGACTGTCAAAATGACTCCACCATCTCGATTGCCATTTCTTCACTGCCAGAGCACCAACATAAAAACATATGGGAGGTTCTATGATCTTAAGTGAAAAATAAAACATAAAAAATAATATTTATAAATTCAATACTCCATCAAAACACACACCGACACATTTAAGGATTATAAACTTATTCACACTTACACTATTCACACTTTCTCTCTCCACGCACCCACACCAATCTTAATCAACAACACTAAGCAGATATGAAACAAAAAAAAAAGACTGGAACACATTTATGGAGATGGATCCGGCGGAGAGATAAAGAAGGACATATACCTCACAACGGAGATGGATCCGAATAAGCGAAAAACTTTTGTAGCCCCAAAATTTGTAAAAACTTTTATAGCCCCAACATCGAGATCTGTAAAAACAAAAATCGAATCAAAAAACCATACATATAAAAATTCATAACAATGAAAGAGAGAGTTTCAAAATGGGTGCTCAGTAATATAATTAAAACACTCCACCTATTAACCAAAGTCTATTACTTTAAAGAAATTGAATTTTGAACACAAAAATGGATGTTATGTTTCCACTGACCTCATATTCATCAACAACACCGAGGTAGTGAGATCCATGATGGCGAAGAAGATGGGTTTAGTTTTTTTCTTCTCTCTGTAATACCCCGTACTTTTGGCTATATTTATTTTTGGGATTAATTAATTAAATGCGTATTAATTGGAAATTAATCCGGGTTATATATACTAATGAGATGCGAATTAGTATTTGATTTTGTGCATATATGATTATATATGTACTGGGTATTATAAAATTTGTCGTGGGATTTACATACGGCATTTTAGAAATTTTGTTGAGACACGTGGGACCGCCGCGTCACGGTATAATATTTTGATATTAAAAGTGAATTTAAAATCTATAATCCATATGGTCGTTTTGAGTGCTCCGACGCGTCCGGAAGGGTCGAGATAGTCAGAAAACACTAGCCGGGGGTATAGTTTGGGTCCCGGGGTATTTTTAGGCCATTCCGGCACCATAAAGGGTATTTTAGTAATTTGGTATTTTTGGATAATTAAAAGTGACGAAAATTGAGAGTTGTAATCTGATAAGGATTTGACTCAACCAACCCTTATTAACCCAACAAGCTATGGAGGTTTATTAAATTAGGTTTTCATAAGTTCCCTCAAAGCAAACCCTAGCCACCATAGCTTTTTAGAGAAGAAAGCTTGGAGAAGGAGAGAGAAAGAGGAATTCTGCAGAAATTCTACACCAAATCCACACCAAATTCAGAAATCAAACCAAGGCAAGTGACTTTATTTCCATTTAATTACTGAGAATGTCTTTTCCATGTTAGAAAATTCAGATTTATGGTTGTTCTTGATGAAATATGAAAACCCATGTAGTTTAGATGATAAAACTTGAGGAATTTGAGAAGGATTGCATGTAGAAGGATAGGTAAATGATTAATCTGATGTTAATACATGATTTGGGTGAAAGAAAAAACGGATTTTATTTGATAAATTGAAGGTTCCAAATTTTAGGGTTCATGTTCATAAATGAATTGGGGAAAAGTTTAATATTTGCAAATTTGATGGATGATTAGAATGAGTTAATCCATAAAAACGTGATAGGATGTGGTTATACTATGTTTAGAATTGTTTAGAGACTTTAAAACAATTGTTGGGATAAATTTTAGAGGTGATTTGAGGAGTAAAAATGGTGAAAACGATTTTTGGGAAATTCTGGGCCGAAACTGGCCTCTCGTTAGAAGCAACCCCCAGGTCGTTCGAACGAACTCGTTCGAACGAGCTTCTAACGAGTTGACCAGTCGCTACTAACGAGTGGGGATTTCGTTCGATATCTCGTTCGAACGAGATATCGTTAGAAGGGTCAGTTCGTTCGAACGAACTGGGATCTCGTTCGAACAGCCTCGTTCGAACGAGACTTCTAACGACCTGACAGTCCAAACTCGTTCGAAGCCTCATTCGAACGAGACTTCTAACGAGTTGACAGTTTGGTCCTTTTTGGACTGTTTTGATTTTTGGAGTCCCGGAAACTGGTTCGAGGGTAGAGTTAACATTCTTTGAGGATGTAAGGATAGATTTGGGACTTTTGGGTTATTGAGATGAGTAAATCATACACTAGAGCTATATTCAATGAACCGTTTGGGTTGAGACGTGAGTGTCTACTACGATGTGAGGATGAATTATGGCTCGTATGATTACAAACCGGAATAGTACGAATTGTGATAATTATAGTTAGTACGAGAGTGCAATATGTACTATAATTAAAATACGGTATTACTAAGATGTGTGTTTACTTAGCATTTGTATATGGATTGTGTGTATGACATACCTACCATACTTGCTATCACGGGAGGTTGCGTTCGCTTAGGACCCTCTAATCCTTGTGTGCCTACGGGGGGGATATAGACTGGTACCTTGATGAACATAGGTCATAGAAAGACTTATTGTGATATTAATAAGTCTGCTGACCATGGGAGCGTAGGTATGTGCGTGACCCATGTGATGGTGACTGTGTTCGCCTCCACTATTTGTGATTTGTGTTATCTGAACTATTCCTGAGAGATTCGGAATATGTGATCCTTATGTACGTGATGTACCGGGATGGATAGCAGAGTATGTGTGCACCATAGCTTAGATTGCGGGGTGCTTGTATCGTATATTTATGATGTGTATAATATACATTTAATTAATGGGAATCCTCATGTTAATGTTGTAAATGTATTACGGTATTGTTTCGAGATATATAAGGAGTTAACCGATACTTATATATATGGCATATTTAGTAACTGAGTTTACATTAAACCTCTATTTAATCACGAGCGTTGTTATGTTAAATGGAACCGAGTATTATGGGTAGAACCTTTGGCAGTTTAGCTAGATACGTTGCCACTTAGCTAGTAGTATGGACAGTTATAGATGGGTACTTGCGTTAGGAGTGCACAGTTAGACGAGAGGTGAGAATATAATGTGAGTCCACGTCCTAACATGTACTTTTCATTTAATGTTTTAAATGTTTTTAAAGCACTTGCAGGTTTTTAAAATATAACACATTCGGGCTCTGACCCGTTTGCTTTTCAAATCTTTTTCTTTGTAAAACCATTTTAGGTGCCCAGCCACAAGGACACCAAGCATAGGTACTCATTCAGGTGACGAGCTGTAGCTGCTTGTGGAAGCTACAGGGATTTGCATATAGACGCTTCTATCTTTTGGATTCCAGAGTTACCCTCTATCAGTTGTAGGGCATGTTGCCCATTTCTACTTAGAACATCTTTTACATTTCGGTTTTCAGACTTTAGCATGTATTTGTTTCAGTTATTCATTTCAGTTATGGGATTGTAGTGAGGGGTTTCCTCCAGACTTTATTTACTCTATTGTGATGGTTATTCATTTCATTTCAGCATGGTGAATGGTGTTATATATTTCTTCATTTTACACTTGTTGCATGTTAATCAGACTTAAATTAAAATTTGGCAACTTGCTTTTTAAATACTAGGTGGTTAGATATAATAAAATGTTTTCGACAGTGATGCTATTAACTGAGCCAACTTGGCATTTTGAATTAATTTTATAAAGGAGTAGCTACCCGGTATTTAATTAGTCGGGGTGTCACAGGTGGTATCAGAGCATCAGGTTCTAGTGTCCTTTAGGATTTGTACGGCTATTATGTTTCCGCTACGTTTTCTTTGATATAGAGCCCTATATTTTAGGACTGTTGTACTCTTTTGTGTATTCTTCGTTCTTAAGCTATATTAAGTTTATAAACTGCGAACTTATAAACTTTGTTCTTATTTCAGATGCCTCCACGACGTGCACAACGAGTTCCCAGGAATGCAACGCCCGAACCCCAGCCCGCTCCAGTTCAGGGTATGTTGAACGCCGCTGAGGTTGCTGCTATAGTAGCCCAAGCGGTAAATGCTGCGATTGCCGTGATTCAGCAAGCACCGCCTCAGGCTCCAGTTGCCGCGCCAGCACAGGTTAATGCATTCCCGTCTGCTTGGGAACGTGTACGTGACGCTTTTCAGAAACTGCATCCGCCAGAGTTTGCTGGAAGCTCAGATGTGGTTATCTCGAGCCAATGGAGGAAAGACATGCAGAGGCATTTGAGGATGCATGAGTGCACAGACGTTCAGAAACAGGTGCTAGCTACTTTCAAGCTAGTGGGATCTGCACTACAGTGGTGGGAGTCTATCACCACTGCGGAGGAGAGGGATACCCTCACGATTCAGGAGTTCTAGGTGCGGTTCGACCGCAAATACTTTCCGTCCGCAGTTCATACAGAGATGAGGAGGAAGCTGATGAGTTTGAAGCAGGAGGGCAAGACAGTGGCCGAGTATGAAGCCGAGTTCACTAACCTGTTGAATATCGTTCCAGACGAGATTCCAACAGAGAAGAAGAAGATAGAGAAGTTCACTGATGGGTTGAATTGGAGAATCCGGCAGCATCTGCTTGGGAACCTATCGTTGGCCACGTATTATGATGTGGTTAACGCTGCATTACTACACTGCCAGGACCACCGTTTTCATATGGACGAGGGCAAGCGGTCAGGGGAGTCTAGCCATCAGGGCAGGACTGGAGGACATGGTGCCAGCGGGGCACAGACCGGTCAGGGGCAGAGACAGACTGAGCAGGGTACCCAGCAGGGGGACAATAAGAGGTTCCGGTCAGGGAACTACAGGCAGGGACAGGGAGGTTTCCGCCAGGGCAATCAGGGTCCAAACGGCCATCAGGGCCAGCAGGGACAGAATGGGCAGCAGTTTCATCAGGGCCAGCAGGGCCAAGGGAGGAATGGTAACGGCCACCAGGGCCGGGGAAAGCAGGGGCAGAGGGGAGGGAACTTCCCAGGGAAGTGCTTTACTTGTGGCAGGACTGGCCATAAGAAGCAGGATTGTCCTGATAAGGGCAGGGCCCCACAGCAGCAGCAGCAGGGTGCTTGCCAGGAGCCACAGAGACCTATGTTTCCCGCCGCTCTTCCTGCACCGCCACAGATGGCAGCTTTGCCACCCATTCCAGCAGTCCCAGCTCAGCAGGGGCAGCTACAGTATGGACGTGTCTACAACGTTCACCAGGCTGCAGTTCCACAGGCACCGCCCGCGATCGAGGGTACGTTTCCTATCCATGGCACTATGGGTCGGGTGTTATTTGATACGGGTGCTACACACTGTTTTATAGCTACTCACTTCGCGAAAGCTTTAGGATTGTTAGCTACGGCAGAGAGCACAGTGACGTGTGTCGACTCACCATTAGGGAGTGGGTCACTTATTTTCTTTATATGCCGGGGAGTGGGAGTAGAGATCGGTGGTTTGGTATTGCCTGCAGACATGTTAGTGTTAGATATGCATGTTCACGATGTGATCATCGGTATGGATTGGCTCGTAGCATATAGGGCCATGATTGATTGCTTCAGCGGGTGCATTGTTTTTACCATTCCGGGGCAAGAGATGTTTATAGTGGCGATGCCTCGCCCAGAGGGAGGATCGACCGCTCATCTGTATTACATAGAGGAGGATACCTCTAAGGAGGTTGTGATTCCTTTAGATTCGATCCCGGTTGTCAGGGAGTATTCAGATGTGTTTCAGGAGATACCAGGCTTACCGCCCAGTCGGGAGATAGACTTCGTTATAGATTTGCTACCAGGTACGAGACCTATAGCACGTGCACCATACCGTATGGCTCCAGCTGAGATGCGAGAGTTACGGGATCAGATAGAGCAGCTGTTGGGACAAGGCTTTATTCGCAGGAGTACCTCACCTTGGGGCGCTCCGGTTTTGTTTGTGAAGAAGAGGGACGGTTCACTGAGGTTGTGTGTGGACTACCGAGAGTTGAATAAGGTCACGATACGGAATAAGTATCCGTTGCCTCGAATCGATGACTTGTTCGACCAGTTGAGAGGAGCTTCTTTCTTCTCGAAGATTGACTTGAGGTCGGGGTACCATCAGTTGCGTATTAGGGAGGAGGATGTCTCGAAGACTGCGTTCTTGTCGAGATATGGTTCTTACGAGTTTCGGGTTATGCCTTTCGGCTTGACCAACGCTCCTGCATTGTTTATGGACTTGATGAACAGGGTGTTCAGAGATTTCCTAGATCAGTTTGTCATTGTCTTCATTGATGACATTCTGGTTTACTCTCAGACAGAGGAGGAGCACGCCGAGCATTTGAGGCAGGTTTTGCAGACACTTCGTCAGAACGAGCTGTATGCAAAATATGAGAAGTGCGGGTTTTGGCTGAAGGAAGTCCAGTTCTTGGGTCACATTATTTCCGACCAGGGAATATCAGTTGATCCGGGGAAGGTATCAGCGGTGAGGGAGTGGGGATAGCCCACGACACCAACGGAGATTCGTAGTTTTTTGGGTCTAGCAGGATACTACAGGAGGTTTATTCGGGGTTTCTCGGAGATAGCAAGTCCTTTGACACATCTTACTCGTAAAGGTGTGCCGTTCATTTGGAGTGATGCCTGTCAGTTGGCATTCGATGAATTGAAGGACAAGTTGACCTCAGCACCAGTGTTAGCGTTGCCGAGACCAGGAGTTGAGTATTTGGTTTACACCGATGCGTCTTTGCAAGGACTGGGAGGTGTGTTGCAGCAGGAGAGACAGGCCATAGCTTATGCTTCCCGTAAGCTTAAGCCTCATGAGAAGAATTACCCCACACATGATTTGGAGTTGGCGGCAGTAGTATTTGCCTTACGGATTTGGAGGCACTATCTTTTGGGGGAGAAGTTTCAGCTGTTCACGGACCACAAGTCACTACAGTATCTGTTCACGCAGAAGGAATTGAATATGCGGCAGCGTAGGTGGCTTCAATTTGTGAAGGACTACCAGTTCGACATCCAGTACCACCCGGGTAAGGCTAACGTGGTAGCAGACGCGTTGAGCCGCAGGCCAGCAGATGAGGTGGCAGAGGTGTGGAAAGCTAAGTGGAAGGAATTGGGACACCAGGATGCAGTGGCCCGATCTTTCATGTCTGTGATGACTGTTACACCGCAGATTGTCACAAAGGTAGTATGGGCACAGGCTAATGACACGTTCTGTCAGGAGCAGATAGTTCGGTTGCTAGCAGAGGGAGCCGAGTCCTATACCATTAGCTCAGACGGGGGATTGCGCTTCAATGGGAGATTTGTAGTTCCGGAAGGGGAAGAATTGCGGCACGATGTGATGGCAGAGTCGCACGGCTCACGGTTCGCGGTACATCCCGGAGGGGACCAAATGTACCAGGACATGAGACGACAGTATTGGTGGAGCGGTATGAAGAGAGATATCGCTGAGTTTGTCTCGAAATGCGCCACTTGTCAGCTTGTAAAAGTAGATCATCAGAGACCAGCAGGATTGCTACAGCCGTTGGAGGTTCCGGTGTGGATGTGGGAGAGCATATCCATGGATTTTATCACGGGGTTGCCTACGTCGCAGAGGGGTCACGACTCCGTTTGGGTAATTGTGGACAGATTGTCCAAGGTCGCTCACTTCTTACCCGTAAGGACTGACTACACTACGGGACAGTATGCCCAGCTCTTCATTTCATAGATTGTGAGACTTCACGGTGTGCCCCTAAATATCGTGTCTGACAGAGACAAGATATTTGTTTCGAGGTTTTGGGAGAGTTTCCAGGAGGCCATGGGCACGGAATTGCGGTTGAGTACGGCTTATCATCCGCAGACCGATGGGCAGACAGAGCGCACCAATCAGATGTTGGAGGACATGCTACGCATGTGCATTATTGACTTCGGGGGTGGATGGGAGCAGTACCTTCCACTGGTGGAGTTTGCTTACAACAACTCCTATCAGTTTACTATTGGCATGGCTCCGTTTGAGGCGTTGTACGGTAGGCCTTGTCGTTCCCCAGCATGTTGGTTGGAGGTGGGGGACAACAAACTACTTGGGCCGGAAGTGATTCAGGATACTTCGGCAAGGATTGAGTTGATTCGGAGTCGTATTCGGGTAGCTCAAGACCGGCAGAAGAGTTACGCTGACGCGAAGAGATTTTTCAGAGAGTTCCAAGTGGGGGACCAGGTTCTGCTCAGGGTATCTCCGATGAAGGGGATTATGCGATTCGGGAAGAAGGGGAAGTTGGCACCGAGATATGTGGGGCCGTTTCCTATTATTGAGCGGATCGGACCCGTCGCGTATAGACTTGGACTACCGGAGCACTTGCATCGGATTCACGACGTGTTCCATATTTCCTCGCTGAGGAAATACCTTAGAGATAATTTGGCTCATTCTCACATTGCTGTGGAGGACATCGATCTCCAGCCGGATACCTCTTATGAGGAGGGACCGATTGCTATTTTGGACCGAAGCGAGAGGAAACTGCGGTCAAAGTTAGTTCCGTTAGTGCGTGTTCAGTGGCGACATCACAATGTTGAGGAATCCACATGGGAGCGCGAGGATGAGATGCGCGAACGTTATCCAGAGCTATTTTTAGCAGGTACTTTCTAGTTTCGAATTTCGGGACGAAATTCAGTTATTAGGGGGGAAGTATGTAATACCCCGTACTTTTGGCTATATTTATTTTTGGGATTAATTAATTAAATGCGTATTAATTGGAAATTAATCCGGGTTATATATACTAATGAGATGCGAATTAGTATTTGATTTTGTGCATATATGATTATATATGTACTGGGTATTATAAAATTTGTCGTGGGATTTACATACGGCATTTTAGAAATTTTGTTGAGACTCGTGGGACCGCCGCGTCACGGTATAATATTTTGATATTAAAAGTGAATTTAAAATCTATAATCCGTATGGTCGTTTTGAGTGCGCCGACGCGTCCGGAAGGGTCGAGATAGTCAGAAAACACTAGCCGGGGGTATAGTTTGGGTCCCGGGGTATTTTTAGGCCATTCCGGCACCATAAAGGGTATTTTAGTAATTTGGTATTTTTGGATAATTAAAAGTGACGAAAATTGAGAGTTGTAATCTGATAAGGATTTGACTCAACCAACCCTTATTAACCCAACAAGCTACGGAGGTTTATTAAATTAGGTTTTCATAAGTTCCCTCAAAGCAAACCCTAGCCACCATAGCTTTTTAGAGAAGAAAGCTTGTAGAAGGAGAGAGAAAGAGGAATTCTGCAGAAATTCTACACCAAATCCACACCAAATTCAGAAATCAAACCAAGGCAAGTGACTTTATTTCCATTTAATTACTGAGAATGTCTTTTCCATGTTAGAAAATTCAGATTTATGGTTGTTCTTGATGAAATATGAAAACCCATGTAGTTTAGATGATAAAACTTGAGGAATTTGAGAAGGATTGCATGTAGAAGGATAGGTAAATGATTAATCTGATGTTAATACATGATTTGGGTGTAAGAAAAAACGGATTTTATTTGATAAATTGAAGGTTCCAAATTTTAGGGTTCATGTTCATAAATGAATTGGGGAAAAGTTTAATATTTGCAAATTTGATGGATGATTAGAATGAGTTAATCCATAAAAACGTGATAGGATGTGGTTATACTATGTTTATAATTGTTTAGAGACTTTAAAACAATTGTTGGGATAAATTTTAGAGGTGATTTGAGGAGTAAAAATGGTGAAAAACGATTTTTGGGAAATTCTGGGCCGAAACTGGCCTCTCGTTAGAAGCAACCCCCAGGTCGTTCGAATGAACTCGTTCGAACGAGCTTCTAACGAGTTGACCAGTCGCTACTAACGAGTGGGGATTTCGTTCGATATCTCGTTCGAACGAGATATCGTTAGAAGGGTCAGTTCGTTCGAACGAACTGGGATCTCGTTCGAACAGCCTCGTTCGAACGAGACTTCTAACGACCTGACAGTCCAAACTCGTTCGAAGCCTCGTTCGAACGAGACTTCTAACGAGTTGACAGTTTGGTCCTTTTTGGACTGTTTTGATTTTTGGAGTCCCGGAAACTGGTTCGAGGGTAGAGTTAACATTCTTTGAGGATGTAAGGATAGATTTGGGACTTTTGGGTTATTGAGATGAGTAAATCATACACTAGAGTTATATTCAATGAACCGTTTGGGTTGAGACGTGAGTGTCTACTACGATGTGAGGATGAATTATGGCTCGTATGATTACAAACCGGAATAGTACGAATTGTGATAATTATAGTTAGTACGAGAGTGCAATATGTACTACAATTAAAATACGGTATTACTAAGATGTGTGTTTACTTAGCATTGGTATATGGATTGTGTGTATGACATACCTACCATACTTGCTATCACGGGAGGTTGCGTTCGCTTAGGACCCTCTAATCCTTGTGTGCCTACGGGGGGGATATAGACTGGTACCTTGATGAACATAGGTCATAGAAAGACTTATTGTGACATTAATAAGTCCGCTGACCATGGGAGCGTAGGTATGTGCGTGACCCATGTGATGGTGACTGTGTTCGCCTCCACTATTTGTGATTTGTGTTATCTGAACTATTCCTGGGAGATTCGGAATATGTGATCCTTATGTACGTGATGTACCGGGATGGATAGCAGAGTATGTGTGCACCATAGCTTAGATTGCAGGGTGCTTGTATCGTATATTTATGATGTGTATAATATACATTTAATTAATGGGAATCCCCATGTTAATGTTGTAAATGTATTACGGTATTGTTTCGAGATATATAAGGAGTTAACCGATACTTATATATATGGCATATTTAGTAACTGAGTTTACATTAAACCTCTATTTAATCACGAGCGTTGTTATGTTAAATGGAACCGAGTATTATGGGTAGAACCTTTGGCAGTTTAGCTAGATACGTTGCCACTTAGCTAGTAGTATGGATAGTTATAGATGGGTACTTGCGTTAGGAGTGCACAGTTAGACGAGAGGTGAGAATATAATGTGAGTGCACGTCCTAACATGTACTTTGCATTTAATGTTTTAAATGTTTTTAAAGCACTTGCAGGTTTTTAAAATATAACACATTCGGGCTCTGACCCGTTTGCTTTTCAAATCTTTTTCTTTGTAAAACCATTTTAGGTGCCCAGCCACAAGGACACCAAGCATAGGTACTCATTCAGATGACGAGCTGTAGCTGCTTGTGGAAGCTACAGGGATTTGCATATAGACGCTTCTATCTTTTGGATTCCAGAGTTACCCTCTATCAGTTGTAGGGCATGTTGCCCATTTTTACTTAGAGCATCTTTTATATTTCGGTTTTCAGACTTTAGCATGTATTTGTTTCAGTTATTCATTTCAGTTATGGGATTGTAGTGAGGGGTTTCCTCCAGACTTTATTTACTCTATTGTGATGGTTATTCATTTCATTTCAGCATGGTGAATGGTGTTATATATTTCTTCATTTTACACTTGTTGCATGTTAATCAGACTTAAATTAAAATTTGGCAACTTGCTTTTTAAATACTAGGTGGTTAGATATAATGAAATGTTTTCGACAGTGATGCTATTAACTGAGCCAACTTGGCATTTTGAATTAATTTTATAAAGGAGTAGCTACCCGATATTTAATTAGTCGGGGTGTCACACTCTCCTCCCTATCGTCTCAGCCCTAAACCCCCAAACACCCAAACCAATAATGGCTGCATTCAGATCTAAATACATGGAGAGAGGTGCAACGCAGTGAGGAGAGAGGGATTTTAAAGGTACGATGTTTTTTAGGTTACCGATGAGAGAACGGGGGAGAAGGTGAGAATGACAGAAATGTTATGTTTGTGTGAGAAATGAGAGAGGGTGTGAGAGAAAGGAAAGTTGAGAAGTATTGCGATTTTGACCAAAGTAACCCCAATTTTGAATTGAAGTGTAAATTTGTTAAGTAAAAAAGTGGAAATCAAAGATTTAAGGGGAAAAATTGGTGATGCAAGAAAAACTTATATAGATGACATCATCTTTTGATCTTATGGCATACATAAGTTTTCTACTATATATATATATATATATATATATATATATATATATATATATACTATCTATATTTTCATGTATATATAATAAAACATATCCGGCTAAATTGTGCCCAACACCCGTAGCACTAGCCCATAATCCCCGAGTATATTCCCCGACTCTAAATTTAATTAAACTCTCATTAATTTAATAATCAACCTTGCGTCACCCTGCTAGAGTATTCGAGCTTATCGAGCCAGCCCGTTCATCAACTATTTCTGAACTCATCTCACTCAGTTCATCATTCACAATTATTCATGAATTATTTATCTCATTATAATTCTTCTAATATTTAATTACCCTATCATCCCTAGGTAATATAACCTCTTTTAAATTGCCCTAATAATATTCTCTAGTTATTATAGGTTTTAGAATTGTCTTGAAGCTCTCAGAAATCACCCAAACAATCAAAACAAACCAAATTCACAACTGTCAGAAAACCAAACCGGTTTGGCTCTTGTATCTAACCGGCTCGCGTACACGGAAATACGAATTAGTTCGATTCTCTTGTGAACCAGTTCGCTACCCCGTTACAACAAACCCAAACCAGACATTTAAATTCCAAATCCAATTTTATCTCCTACTAGATGTTAATAAACCTTCATCAAGATGTATATAACTTAATGGGATGTAACTATGATGATTCTAACATTCATAAATTAGTATAACATCAAATATTTGACTAAAGTTTACCAATTTAATCAATTGAATGGGTTTATATCAAAATCCCACAACATAACCCTAGATTTAATTCCCAAATCCAAATTAAGTATAACCAACCCATACATCTCTACAAGATTCGATTTTCAGTAATTATGATTTGCCTATAACATCAAGTCTTCATCCAATTAAATAAATGAGAATAGTTTCACCCGAAAAATCTCCTTTTTTTCATGTGAGAACCTTCCCCAAATCAATTTTGGTTCTACAACTACCATGATATGAACATGAATTTATACAAATTAAATTGAAAGCAAGTTGATCACTTTCATGTCTAGGTTCGCAGGGTCTGATTACGCATTGTAGAAAATGAATTGACGGTAGCACACCCAACCGCTCTTTGAATTTGGCTCCTAAGGCTCTCTTATTTTCCTCCTCCTCTCTTCTCTCAATGTCTAGGGTTTAGATAATGAATTGTGTCTTTATCAAACCCTTAGACCTAGTTTTATAATTCATAATCCCAAAATTAGGCTAATGGGAGAAGCCTAAATGACCCAAATGCCCCCGTGTGAGCTCGATTATGTCTAAAAAAAATTCGAAACCCAATTACTAACCCAGAGTACTCTATTTTGACTATCTAAACCCATTCGGAACCAACTGTGACCGCGAAATCTCCATATGAGTCACTCTACATAAGTTTCCCATCTCAACCTCATATAGTCCACGCTCAACTCCCGATTGAGATATAACACAGTCACGCCGATATCACCCGCTATGACGAAAAATAATTACTTACTACTCACTTAGTAATTTTATTCCATAAATATTAATTTTTATCTCTCCCAATTAATATTTTAATAAGCACATAAAATTTAATTTTATTAAATTACATCACATGTGTAATTTAAAATAACCGAATTAATTAAATTTTAGATACTACGGGGTGCTACACAAACAAATTGAAGGAGCGGGAATCAAAATTCTCAATCCACAACCATTATATTACATTTTTTGGTAAAAAAAATACTCGGTTGTATCCAATGAATGAGTGGTATTAGGTGGGATTAAGAATTGGATAAGTACATAAAAAAGGGGTAAACAGGTGTTGGATTAATAAAATATTTAAAGTTCATAATTGTGGATAGTGGATTCTTTGAGAAGAACATTGGCGCAAAAGGGCCAATGCTAAATAAGAAATGAGTGTGTTTTCACAATGATAAAAATGTTCAAACCCATTGTCCTAGTTAAATATCATATGTCACATAAACTAAAATGATGAGGCCATATGTATAGGTTGTCTTTTGACGATGAGGTTACTAATGTAAAATGCGAATTTTAGAAGCATAATATTGATATCTGATATAGCCTCAAATGGTTATTTAGACATTCCTTGCATATCAGATAAGCATGAGCTAAGAATGATATTAAAGCAGTAACAGGGCCCCACCTTGACATTTGAAGTGGAGGGACGCGGAGGGGGGGGCACCAGTGGGCAATAACGGAACCATGTACATACTCCGCTTGCTTGGGTGCTCATTCCATCCTATCTGAATTTCTTGGTTGTTGCCTTTAATTTATGGTATCAAATCGATAGATTTTTGTCGCTTCAATTTGATTGTATTGAGATCAGTTGTCGCTTCACTTTGTTCATTTCCATGCTGAGAACTGGACTTGAGGATCATACTCATATCATCTTCACTTCTCATGTCAAATTTTTAGGCAATCCAACATCTTACTGTTCTTCACAATCATCATGTGAGAATAGTATGTGAGTAAAATAAATCATGCATTTATACTTTATATGCTACCGTTGTAGTTAGGTGGAATGTTCTTTTCAATCCTCTTGATGTGGATTCCCATGGGAGATTCTTCCCATCTTTGGGTGATAGGTTATTTTGACATGATCCCACACACATGTGTGTGTATATATATATATATATATATATATATATATATATATATATATATAGAGAGAGAGAGAGAGAGAGAGAGAGGGAATGCTTTGAGACTTAGGATGGCTTGAACAAAGTTTAAAGGATATCACATTAAATGTCAATAGTTATTTAAATGTTGAATTTTCACCACACTCTTCTATACAAATTACAATCGACGATACCTTAGAAATGAATGAATGAATGCTATGCTACCTTGAATTCATATAGGCATCATCTCCACTAATAAACTTTTCTAGTAATTTTTTTCTGTTCCCTACCCATTGAGTTAGAAACCCATTTTCTCGAATATTGTACTGAGTGTGTCGTAATTTTTTTTAACTTTACAAATCATATATCCATCCACCAGTGAAACAAATGCCACAATGAATACTCAACACATTTTTAACTGAATGTAAAGAAAAAGAAGATATACATATATATATCGATTCGATTATAAATTCTCCATCGTTACTAAATTGAATAATCCAATAACACATTATAATATTTGTTTCTCCCATGATTCCAATAGGTAGCTTGAATCAAACAAAAATATCCATTCCCGTATCCTCTTGAAGAGTGGAAGTCAATTTACTTGACATGTGGAAGTCAATTGTAACACCCTGAGAGATGCTCCTAAAAAATGTTGAAAATTCAGTTCCAAGTATTGTCTAAACTACCAATCCGACTTCAGATTTGGATTCTATACAAAAAATTACGTCAGGTATGTGTTTTGAGTTTTTCTCAAGTCTCATCCAAAAGCATTGAAAAAGAAGATCTAAACACTTAAAATCGGCTCTTCCTATTCCTCTCATTTTTTTAGTCTTTTGATTTCATGTTGTCCTTTGTTTTTCATCTTCCTTTCCTTATAATAGTCCATAATATTCCTTATATAACATCTCTCTCAAACTCTATCTTGGAGACTAAGCTAATGCATATTATCCTATTGCCCTTTAATTAAAAATTGTCTACTTTACATATTTAACTCATCACAAAATGTCCAAAAGCCATTTAAATTTGAATTTAAATATATGATTCGATTTAAAACCAAAATATATTTTTTAAATGTAATATAAATAAAACATTTTCATTTAAAATAAAATATCCAGACTAAAATCTTTTAGAATATTAATAAATATGCTCTCAAAATTACGGGGTATTACATTCTTCCCCCCTACAAAAGGAATTTCGTTCTCGAAATTAACCCAAATTTTTTTTACCTTAATTTCAAACAGAAAGTTCGACATCACCCAAATGAGATCGAGGAGAAACCAAATCTCTCTCAATGGACAACATAATGAACAATTAACCCCAACCCGAGAATAAGAATAACCTATGCTCTGATACCACTTTGTAACACCCCGAGAGGTGCTACTGAAAAATATTGAAAATTTAGTTTCAAGTATTATCTAAACTGCCAATCCGACCTTAGATCTGGATTTTACACGAAAAATTAGGTCATGTATGTGTTTTGAGTTTTTCTCAAATCTCATCCAAAAGCACTCAACAAGAATATCAGAACACTTCAAATTGGCTCTTTCTATTCCTCTCGTTTTTTACTCTTTTGATTTATTTTATGTCCTTTGTTTTTCATCTTCCTTTGCTTATAATCACCCATAATATTCCTTATATAACATCTCTTTCAAACCCTATCTTCGAGCCTAAGCTAATGTATATTACCATATTGCCCCTTAATTTAAAATTGTCTACTTTACATATTTAACTCATCACAAAATGTGCAAAAGCCATTTAAATTTGAATTGAAATATTTGATGAGATTTCAAACCAAAATAAATTTTTTTTAAATATAATATAAAAAAATATTTTCAGTTAAAATAAAATATCCCATCTAAAATCTTATAGAATATTAATAAATATGTTCGTAAATTATGGGGTATTACATCAATTTACCCAGTGGGTATTATTCTTAATTGGAAATATCTTTTAAATATATTGTTCTTTTTAATACTTCATTTGATGTCAATTATTTCTCAAAATCCTTCACTGAATATCTATTTGTAGTTTAATGATACTCATGAACAAGCATAGTCGATAGCTGAATTCAATTAATATGAAGTACAATTATGATAAAACAATATTAGTACTTAACTTTTTTTATTGAAACATGTACCATTAAGAGTAATATACCCAATATGTTTAGAATAAATTAGAGAAATGAAACAGAATGAAACATATAGATGTATTAAGCATGTAGTGGGAAAATATAAAAGTGAGATTACGAAAAGTAGCAAAAATTTCTAAGAAATGAAAGTAGCAACCCTTAGAATGATCTGTGTTAATACTGAATTATGAATTGGTGTTATTCAGATTTTATGTCGTCTAACCTAGAATAATTCTAAGTGAAATGTTAATCTTGATGAATGATGTAGATTTTCCATAAAGAGGAAAAGAAAAGAAGAAAAAGTAAAAGTAGTCCTTATCCTATATGAAAGTTAACCTACCCTTGTACTTGGAATAATTCTCCAGCATTTTATAAGTTAATTAAATAATCTTTTTTCACAAAGCCACTATTATATATTACCAATGAATAGTAGAAGTTGACTTCTTCCTCTTTGATAATACTCATTTTCCCAGATGATTCAAAATGACGCAATAGTCTCATGGACCTTTAGTCAATGCGTTTTAGCATTCAAATGCCACTTTTGGGTTATTAAATAAGGTAAAATATGTGTTATTTTATCCCTTTTTCCATATGTTTTATTTTTAGTTGATGATTTGATATTATAATTATTCAAGTTTTGTTGTTATTACATTGTAGACATGGATGATACAGAGGAACACGACATAGATAACTTAGAGCATTCAAAACACAATTACAATAACGACACAATAAAAAGTAGAGGTATCACTGTCACAGAGGACTCATAGTTAAGACAATGGTTCCAATATGTTATGGATCTTGGAAGAAAGTGCATGTTCATTTGAAAGAAAATTTATGGACAAGATTATTTGCTGAAAAAATGAATATTTTTATTCGGAATGCAATGAAAGATGCTGAAGAGAACTAAACATAATTTATGCCAATTAATGTAGGCTTACTGTATTAATTATCATAAGTTGTTATAATTAAATCATAACACGTTTTCGTCATTGGTTTCATTAACTCGTTACATTGTAGGTCTCGTTGGTCTTTAATCATTATCGATTTCACTTGGAGGAATATATTCTATTTAGATTCTTTATATAGGGTAATAGACCAAGACTTAAAACTCTTTACAACCATGTGAGTAATGACTTATATATATATACTAGTATATGCCTGTGCCTTCATGCCTGTGCCTGAAGGCACGACGGAAATTTTCCAAGATACGTAATCGCAAAACGGCAAAAAAATTCAAAGTATGTACTTGCAAAACAATTTTTTTTTCCAAAGTACGCAATTGAAAAACGATAAAAACTCCGTTCCCCGACAAAACATAGTGCAGTCTAAAGTATTAAATATGTAAACAATTTACGTTAATTTTTTAAAACACAAATGTGAAATGACGAAAATTTCGAAAGAACATTATCGTGAAACGATGAAAATTTTCAAAATACGTAATTGTAAAATGACAAAAATATTGTTCCCCAACAAAACAAAGTGTAATTTAAAAAAATTAGCCATAATATCCCTTGTTAATAGGACTATCTACCCTGGTTAACAAATAACAAATTGTCCAACACCATTCAAATAATCTAAATTCATCAATCAAACTCACATATAACATGAAATATATAATATTCATCAACTGAATTCACATTGCCTCTAATAAACGAAGTGTACATTTAAAAAAATATGACATTCCTCATATATGTACTCACAAATGTACCCCTATGCTCTTTTAATAAGGTATAATGAATATGACATTCCTAATAAAGTATCTCGAGAATGAACAAAATACCGTGCAGTGTGAAATGTCGTGTCCCTATTTTAAGTCCAATACTCACAACAAAGATGAACTATTCAGTCTTCAATTACAACAAACGCATGAAAAAATCAAAGTTAAAATTAAGTGTCCGTACTTATTCAAGATGAACAAAAAAAAAGAATATCATTTTAATAGGATCAAATAAAAGAATGAGCAAAACAAAAAAGTATACAGATCTAAGTATTAAATGGAGAGGCATATCATTTTAATACCATCAAATAAATCAGTATCTGAACAAAAAAACTGATTGATCTGAACAAAAAAATCATTCCATTTAATAGATCTGACCCAACTTTGTTGGTAAAAAAAATGCTTCCATCACTCATAAAAAAAACACCAAACATCATTTTCTTCATCAAGAATAAAACAGGGGAGAAACTACATGTCGAGAATGCGAGCAACAGCCATCTTCCGCAAAATACATACCTGATTGAGTCATGTGTAAGAAAACAGGGAAGAAGGCATAATAATAAAACACTTGAAAATAGTGAATACACGTTGCAAGTAAAAATTCAACACCATTCTTCAAAATTTGTGACAACAAAAAAATTTGACTTCAAAACCTACCATGAAATTAAAACCATATGATGTTACTTAACAAAACAGAAAAACACCTAACAATTCACCCCCAATAACAACAAAAAATTATGTGCGTGTGTTGTGTTGGGGGGGGGGGGGGGGGAATAAAAATGGAATAATAATTTAAAATCCAAAATCAACACGGAGCCTTGGGAGTTTCTGCCAGAAGAACAATAATTCAATAGTGGTGCTGAAGGTGGACAAACACGGAGCCTTATGTGACCACAAAGCCTTATGTTTATTCTTTTTCAATTTCCCTAACCTTTATAAACAAAATAATTTCATTATAATGCAAGATGTATCTAAATCCACAAACTCCAGCATTACCGTATTGTATAAATAACAAAAAAATAAAATAAGTGAAGTCAGATTGTTATATATCATCATTTCAGTCTGTCCGATAAAAAAGATCATTCAAAACACTAATATTTTTTTCCAGAAATATACCAACCGATTATTACCATATTAAAACAACGCAAAATAATGGCTAAATAAGTTGAACGAACACCAAGGTTAACCCTGAAGGGGGAAAACATGTACACTACCGATAATATAATTTTTTTATCAGTGAATAAGTGAGATTTTAATGTATTTCACACCATAGGCTTCTATCCCACGAGACATTATGGTCTTAGGGAACCAAAAATGAAAAAGGAAAGATCAGTGAGCAAACTATAGAATGGTGAAACGACTATGTACAATGTACAACCTTGATGAAGTTCAAACTGTTAGGATGAAGACATAAAGCTTTCGAAATGCCAGCTCAGGGATTTCTAAGGGCTGCCAACCTCTTCTCCAGTTCATCAATGCTATAACTGGTAACATCCTCTATGTTCTTCTCAATAATTTTTCCTTTGGGAGCTGCTGACAATTGTGAGGCAACATCAACACCAATTTTGTCTAGAACCTGGTTTATTAGCTCTTCAGTTTCCTCTTCGGCCTCATCACT
Organism: Sambucus nigra; assembly: GCA_949130495.1. Lineage (NCBI taxonomy): Eukaryota > Viridiplantae > Streptophyta > Magnoliopsida > Dipsacales > Adoxaceae > Sambucus > Sambucus nigra. Next base: position 35,307,340 of record OX422212.1, read on the forward strand.
ATCCAATACATCGTCTATTGTCTCTGACATCATTTCAGTAGTCATATCCATTTGAGCTGATTGCTTTTGAAATTTTCGAATCACATGTGCCAGAATTGCAGGTTCCGTTTTCTTAGTCATTTCAGACATCACCTTAGTCATTTATTCGTTATTGCAGACTTAAACTCTTTTTCTAGAGGCTTAGCCATTGCAGATAACACCTCTGTCACAATCGCAATCGAACTCAAACCTGCATTCTCAGCCAAAGCCTTATCTGCCTCGAAAGCTTAATCTCCAAATGACTGCACATATTAGCTATTTTTTTCCACTGTAATGTTTCATTCCTGTGACTAATTTCGCCTTAAAATAGAATATAAACCATAGTCAAACCAAAAACTGTTTAGAAAAAACATATTATAAGTTCGATTTTGATAGGGCTTGAATTTATGCTTGGACTTGCCCTGTTATTTCGCTCTTCTAGACCACCCCATGGCATGCTTTGAGGCTACTTCTGTTGTTGGTATTCACATAGCTACTATAGATGCTATTTCAGCATCTGCAGCCCTGTTCGGAACCATTTTAGGAGCTATACGTGTTATGACTATAATAATTCAACTGTAGGTATGGAATATACTAATGGTATATAGTATATACCTGATATGGCATATACTGCTGGTATATAGCAAGAATCTGACTTTCCCAAAACTTTGTCCCGTGTTGTCAACTTTGTCCCCTGTGGAACAGGATAGATATCAACTGAGTTCCCCAAAACTTTGGTCTTTTCATCCACTTTGAAGTCATTGGTTATCGTATTTCTTGTTTTGTTCTCTCTCGTTCTTACCATTCTTTCTCTTTAAAGTTTTCCCGTCACTTACAGAACAGGTGGCACTGCCACTATGTTATGCAAATTATAGGGCCACAGCCTTCCCATATAAATCATGTTGTACAAATTAAAATAGAACAGTTACTAAGCATGTTGTACAAATTAAAGAAAGTAAAAATATAAATCATGTTTAATCTCCTAACAATACAAAGTGAAGGGTGCTTACTTTGTACATGGGACGTGCATTGCCAAAAATGAAGTCAATAGAGCCCTCAGTGTAGGAGTCCTTGAAATAATGGCGGCCAACATCATCGCAAAGAGTGTCTTGTGCTCCATAAAATCCACAGTTGGAGAAATATGCTTTGTCACCGGAGATTCGAAATTCGGATGCTCACCAAATTCCCCTACATTCCTGGCATTAGTTTCGAAACTGTATTTTACACCAACACAATGCGTTCGTCTAATCTCTCTCCCATCTGATCAAAACCCACGCTTAAAAATAGGGGGGCTCATTTGCTAAATCAAATAATTAATGACGCTCTTGCCACTGAGCAGGACCAAAACTCTCAGATCAGTGCTGCTTTGTGTTTATCGTCAACGATCGATGCATCATCGGATCGTCAGCAATCGATAGTGGCACCGCCTCCATATTATCAACACAAAAAACAAATAATTAGTAATTAAGAATCAATTAAAAAATCTGAAACCAAAATGAAACAAAAATTTACCAGGAGAAAGTGAAATAAACTCATTACTAAGAGATTGGAGAGGTGAATTGCAAAACAAACTCTGAAACAATGGGCTTAACAACATTTAGGTTATTTTCTGTATATATGTGATTGTATATTGTCAATTATCAATCAATAAAATTATTCAACCACTAAATACCTCTCATTGACAATAATACTAATATGGACAATACTACATAACAAAAGCCTTGGGGGTGAGGTGAAGCTCAGTGCAGTGTAGTTGCATACAGTAGCAGCGTAAGCAGTGCAGCAGTGAGCTGAAGTGCTGGACCCTCGCAGTGGCTGAGGCGAGGGGTGCATGGCCGTGAGCTGAAGTGCTGAGTGGCGATGAGACGAAGCGCTGCGTGGTGATGAGCTGAAGCTCTGTGTGGCGGTGAGCTAAACCCGGAGGTGTCTTTCATCTACACGAAGCATAAAAATAAACAAAATATAATATGATACATAGAATATAAATGCTTCGTGGTCCTTTATTGCAGCATTGAGCACCTAGATATCAAAAATATTACAATTAGAAAAGTTAAATATCAAGAAAATCGTGTCATTTAAAAACTCAAACAAAAAACATGAAAAAAGTTTCACAACATTAAACAAAAAGATATATAGAGAGTACTTCAAATAAAAGATAACATAGACCACCATCAAGCTCGATAGTTAAAATGCCCTGCCTACTAAAAGAATCAATTCACTTCATAACTAATGAACAATACATATGCTTTATAGACTGAATGAAGAAATTATGTAAATTAATAAGAACACTATGAGTAATCAAACATAGCGATCAGTCCTTTTGCAATTTAGAGCTCCCACAATGCATGTTTTTTTTAAAGCTAAAATCACACATTTTGGTACAGATTTGAATGACGCTGCAAGATTCTTGTTTGTGATATGCCAAACTCCAAATGAAGAGCCATCAAAATTGATGTCAATATGGAACTCAAGACAAGCAAACACAATGGTCAAAAGTCAAAATCATTGTTTTGTACGACAATAACAACAGTACCATAATCTGTGTGCCCCTAGCCCATACCCGATAAGGGAAACAATATAAGAAAATTTACCCTTTCTAGGACATGTTTTTAGCTCTCGTGACTCTTTTTCCTCTTGTATTTGAGTGGTTTGGACCCTTAGCTTTCTTTCTCTTAAATTGAACTTTATCCTTCACGGATGTTTTCTTTCTCGCACTATATGTGTTGACAGCTAGAGACCCTGAAATTTGACCTCCATTGACTTCATCTGCATCATTGTAATCCCCATTCCTCGAAGTCCAGTCATTTCTTTTTATTCCTGTTTAACATTTTGTACTCCAACTACGACATATGCAAGCGTTCTTCTTCTGCAAATTTGGCAAACTGGTGTTGAAACGTAGATGGGGGTTCAAGGAGTAGAGCATATCGAAGGCCAAATATTACAGGCACACCTTGTATCTCTTGGAATATCTTCCACAAATCAACATCTTGGGTAGAAATAAAGAAATGTTCAGGATTCTTTTCCCCAATAATTTTTATTATGTAAGAGTGTGTAGGGATACAAATAAGAGCGCGGACATCAATTCATCAAAATAAGGCATGTGGGTGGAAATTTGGCGCAAGAGTGCGTTCTTAATCCTTATCAGAAAATTGAACAAATATCCATTAAAATTATCTAAGTGATATAACAACATACGAAAATAATTCATGATTCAAATCATAATTGAATATAATTGCAATAAAGGCGATCAAACACATGACTATACAAATAAAACAGAGTACCTGTTGCGATTTCCTTACCTCATAGCCCCCTTACATGTTGTAACTGTTAGGATTTAATAAAATAGAGTGAGAATAAAGAACAGTAAGAATATATATGTGTATAACACTTTCATAAACATAATATATGACACTTTCATTAAAAAAAATTAGAAAGCTAACTCAACATACTCAATGTTCTGCACTACTTTTTGTATATTCATTTTTTTAAAAGCTAACACAACATACTCTAATTATATTATTTACATGAAGAAAATTTTTATTTACATACCAAGTTAAATCAATTGCATCACCCCTATTGCGTCGTACCACACCTTGAATATATCGGGGAAACTCCTCTGCAGAAGGTATGACATAAGTGGCCATGTATGACTTCGTTTGGGAATGTTTCGTAGCCAGCTTATTCATTAGAGGCTCTAAGGCCGCTCAAAACATTGATCGAGACCACTTGGTATAAGAAAACAAACATAAGAATTAAAGCTCATGAACAAACCTAAATCTCTTCTCCACAATATGAACTAAATTTAAACTCTTCTCTACATATATAGCTATATATGAACGAACCGAATATACATGTATAAGTTATAACTATATATAAAACATAACTTGTTATTTCCTATTCAAGCACTTGGAATTTTATTCGTGTAAATCCCCTAGTAGACACCATAACTTGTGAGACAAAATGAAGGATTTTAATTTCCAATTACTAATCTTCCCTAATATGATGTCAATTAATTCTGATTTAAAAATAACAAATAAAAAAATAGTTTAAACAATCCTCTAAGCACAAATAAGTGTCAACACCATAAGCGTAGATTCCACAAACTCATATATTCACTCATTAACTCCCAGTTTAGACTTAGTGCACCTATCATGTGTCAAGCAGCTGTGAAAGTCAGTATATGCTTAGCTATACATTCACTCACTAACTTCCAATTTACACCCAGCCCCATAGTTCACCCATCCCTGTAGTGCCTATGGTGATCCTCAATTTAGAATTTGAAAAACAATTGTTTTTACAAAAAAAGGAAGGAGACGAAAAGTAAAGTCAAGATTATATAGATATAAAAGTAAATTAATGTAATAAATAAGGCAAAGACTATTATGTACCTTACTCACACTGACTTGTTAGATTTGAGGATCCCATTATGCACCATTTAGCTATGCATTTTGTTATGGAGGCACACATACAAATGTGATTTGATCATGATCTAATAGTAGAGTAATTGAGAAGATTAAAGTAGGATAATATGCATTAATCTAAAAATTAAAGAGTGGTGCAAAAAACAGGGAAAAGAACAGGGCAAAAAAATAATATACCTAAAACAAAATATAAAAAATAGGGAAATTAAACCAAAAAATTAAAAGAAACAGAATAACAAAGATGATTGATTCAGCTCCATTTACCCACACATTTGTACTCAAAAGACAAATCACATTATTAATATATACACATTGCTAAAAATTTCCCATATAGGTTTAGGCTTCTTAACCATATAAGGAGTTTTCTTATTGAGCCATTTCGAAAACTCTTGATGTCGACATCTTGAAAACCCCCAAACTCATAAACCCAAAAAATATACTACAAATGCACAGTTAAACAAATATACCAATAAGCAGCTTTCTCCTGAATTTAATGAGCTTTATCCATATAAGGAGCTTTCTCCTAAATTTTAGATTTAAACAATCAGTTATTAAAATCAGCAAACATAAACCTAATCAATTCAATAATGTAATATTCAAACAGTACATGCACACAGATCCGTGGAACTAATCCATTGAAAACTAATTAAAGAGTTGAGATAGCATATCTCACCTAGTTATACTCACAAATAATGGATGCGTAAACCCAAGATTATCATATTTCTCCGAGACCTGCCCAAAAGCCCTAAAACTTAGGGTTTACAAAACATTAAAATGTCAAAAAAAAACTCAAGAGAGAAGACGTCATACCAGAATAAATCTTCAAAACAAAACCTGAAAAAAAAAAACCATTAGATCTTGAAAATAAAACACAAACAAACCATTAGATCTTAAAAACAAAACTGGAAAAAAACTGACGATTTACCTTATTTGTGTGTGCATGTGTAAGAGGGTGGGACGCGAAGGCGGTAGCGGAGGCGGAGGTGGTGGGGAGGCGGAGGCAGGGGAGGGCAACGATGGATAGGGTTAGTGTTGGAGGGGTTGTTTGTGTTAAAGAGAGAGTGAGAGAAGAAATGAGTGAGAGGGATTCGAATGAAGGAGTCGGGGGAAGGATTTGGGGTTCAAGGGGTGTTCCTTCATTTTCCATGTCACAATGCTAAGTGGTGACATGGCACTCTCTCACACCTTTAGATTCCCCAAAAAATTTGATCTCAACCCTTAATTTATTAGCACTATTCAAACACCCCTCTCCCATATTATATATATATATATATATATATATATATATATATGTGTGTGTGTGTGTGTGTGTGTGTGTGTGTATCGAAAGGAGGAAGAGTTTAGGGTTAAAACTAAGAGAATGTTAATCGTAATGAATATACATTAGTTACTTATTTTTTTAAATGTTGATTTAACTATTATCTTCAACATATCTATCCATAGGGACCTCTATAACCGGGGAATGTCGAATGTGGATTTTACATATTAAAGTTCATTAGAGATCTAATGGAGAATCCATCTCAATATACTAAACTAAAGGTAATTGTTGAAGTAAAAAAATAGATTATCTCTAATTAATCAATCATAGATAAAAATAAATAAGACAAAAGATTTTTAAAATGGTTCAGCCTTATAAGAATGGCCTACGTCCACTATTTTTGTATTGTTGACTGTTTGCCTAGAATTCTTGATAAGTGAGTTTACCAAGAATCCAAAGTCCCCCTCTAATGAGGAGGTTACAATGTATTTATAGCCTTGAGGATGTACATATGAAAGGACAATTTGCTGTTATCTAGTAGACATATACATCTGTACGATAATAATGAGCATTTAATGCGCAGTCGTCTCTTTGATTCTCTTGATTTGGATGCTCTGTACGCTAAGTAGCTCGGACCGCTTAAGCTGCTCGGACCGCCTAAGTTGCTCGGTATGCTTGAGTTGCTAGGGGCCCTGAGTTGCTCAGGGAGCCTAAGTTGCTCGGTATGCTTGAGTTGTTCATAGTGTATGAGTTGCTCGTAGAACGTATTCGTATTTTCCATGTAGGTTTACACGTGTCTTCAAGTGATTGGTACACGTCAGTAGATTAAATTTGGTATCAACAGAAGCCCCTAATGTTTCACAGTTGAGGTTGAAGGAGAATATGGGACATTTCGCTTGAGAACTACTTGGTTTATTGATCTTCCTAAGTTTTAGGAAAATTTTATAATCCCTTTTTGAGCGCATAGTATCAGGTTTCATAAATATTTTGAATTTTCATGATCACTTCGATATTTGTGCCCTTTTCTTCTTTTAGACGCCGGAAGCGCAAACGTCTTTCCTTGTAATCATTATTTTTCTCTATTACCAAGATAAAGTATTTAAGCGCGACAGAAATCCTGTCGTCTTTCACTTTTCAAATATGAATCTTTAAACTCTTCATTTCCTCTCTATCTTGTTCCTTCATTCTTTCCATTGTTCATTGTCAACTGATCTCTCTTTTTCTGTAATATTTTCTTCCCTTTCTTTTATTTACTTTGTTCATCATTATTTATCTTCTTGAATCTCTTGACAATTTTTGGTCTGAATTTTTAATCCCTTCGTGGGTTGTTTTGGAAAAACTTTCTGAACCTTCTGATTATTTTTCTTTGGCTGAGGGACATTGGTTCCCCAGTCTTTTTGTAGCCGAATGTGGCTTTTCTTTCCCTCCAAACCCCCTGTGTTTGGAGTTTTGCCAATACTTTGATGTTGTACCTGCAAGAATAGCTCTAAATACCTAGAGGATAGTTAATGGCGTACATAGGTTAAATCAACTTCATGGAACCCGATTAGGGATTCCAGAGATTATGTACTGCTATAGATGGGTTGTCTGTGATACCACATTCTATTTAAAAACTAGGTTTTTGAATAGAGCTTTAGTTGTCAATCTTCCCGATGCCAATAGGGATTATTTTGATCATGGGGTTGTTATGAAAAATTGGCAACACCCTCCATTAAATAGTGATGATATATATCAAGGTCCCAGGTGTCCACCTTATGGCAATGGGATAGGTTATTTTTATTTTTTAAAATCTTATTTTCTTTGTGTTCGATAAAAAGCATCACTGACATTTGTTTTTATTTGTTACAGTTGACAGTAAAAGAAAATCTCCAAAAGAGGTTGATGTTAATTTAAAGCATTTGAAACTTATCTGGGATTTGCACCAATCTGTTATTGAGGAGCATATTAGATCTTCTTCTTACTTGTTGTAGTACAAAAGTTATACTTCATCTTTCACTGCTCATCCTCGTCCAGTGGTAGTTAATCTTGACCAAGTACCAGCCTCTGAGACTAGTGTGGAAGGTTCTTCCTCTGAGTCGAGTATTCCCATCAGTGATTTGATGAAGAAGAGAAAAGCTCCTGCCTTTTTGACAAATCTGTCTTTGCTACTGTGGAGGAAAAGAAAAGTAAACAAGATGTCCCAGAAGAAGGGACAAAGAGTGTAGGTGTACCCCCTCCTGTTGCTGCCAAGAAAACTGGTAAGAAGCCCCCTGTGGTTCCGAGCAAGACTGTTGCTATCTCTCCTCCAAGTGAGGTTATTGTCATATCACCAACAAAGACAACGTATTTAGTTGAAAATGTTCCTTCTCCTCTGAGGAGGTTAAAGAAAAAATCTTTTGAGAGACCTGCTGAACCTGTCTCTCAACCTTCAAATGTTGAAGGTAGTTGTTGATACCAAATTTAGTCTGCTGACATGACTCAATTGGATAAAGACACGTGGCAACAACAAACACTTCCGAGCAACTCAGACGCTCCGAGGAACCATACTGCGATAAGGAACATTCCTTCCCCGAGGAACTCAGATGCTCCGACCAATAATAACTCTCCGAGAAACTTTTGAGTACCGAGCAGCTTAGGCGGTCCAAGCTATACCTCGAACAAAGCATTAATAGTTGGATAACCAATAGTCTGACTGTTCATTAAATGCTTATCATTTAGATGTATACACTTAAGGGGCATTGAATGTATTACCCTTTCACATTACAGCCTTAGGGCTATAAATACATTGTATTACCCTCATTGTAAGGGGACCGAAATTTCTTAATAAAACTTGCAATCGAGAATTCCTAAACAGTCGGCAATAACATAACAGTGGACGTAGGCCATTCCTGTAAGGCTGAACCACTTTAAAATTTCTTTGTCTCATTTATTTTATCTATGATTAAATAATTAGATATGATCTAATTTTTTACATCAACAGATTGGCGCCGTCTGTGGGAAACGACTGGTAATATCATTTTTCATCGTGAATAATTCATCACAAATGGCTGATATTCCAGAATCCAGTAATCAAAATGATGGAAGCCCTCCAAATCCATCTGCTCTGCCAAGCATTCCAGATCTGGCTGGACTAATGACAAATCTGGCTCAGGGCCAGACCGTCATGCAAAAAACTATGCGACAACTCATACAACCCCTCTATGGTGGTGCACCAACCCATTCAGGACCACGAAGTATTCAAAGAAATACCCGTGCACCTTCTTCGCGTACTAGGCGTACCGATTCATATCGTAATGAGGAGTCTGAAGATTTTTCTTATCAACATGGACGAACTTCGTCAGTGCGAGCCACAGATACTGAACAACGTATCACTCTCTCTCCAGAAAGGACTAGTGCGCTAGAGAGGTTAAGCAGGGTATCACCTTTTGATCGATTAGGACCTAAAAGGAGTAAAAGTCCTCCTAAAGTCGCATCGAGGATTTTTCGACGACCATCGGATTTAAGGGAAGGATCTACCCAGTCGCGACCAGCTGCTCGTCAAGATAGATACAGGAAGCCACATCAATGCGATCAGTTGCTCGAACCAACAGGGCCGAGGAAGGAAATGATGCATGGAAAGGCTCTATTTAGAGGCTGGAGGATAAATTAGGGAAATGGATAAAGCCAAGAACCCTCTACAACGAACTTTTATTCGAGGAACACCTTTTGTCCAGGCCATTGTAGATTTTCCAACACCATCAAAGTTCAAAGCACCTGTCGTGACCCCCAAATATGATGAAAAGACCGACCCTGTCCTTCATATAGAATAATACCAAGCTGCAGCCGACATCTATGCTGTTCCAGATGAGATGAGATGCAGAGCATTCTCAGGAACTCTTACCGGATCTACTCAAATGTGGTATAATAATCTTCCTCGGGGTAAGATCTCAACTTTTCTTCAACTGGCCGAGTTATTCATTGGGAATTTCTGTTTTAGGGCAAAGCCAGTTAAACGAGTAGCGCATTTGTTAAGTGTTAGACAAAAAGCTGGTGAGAGTAGCAGAGATTATATAACTCGTTTTAATAACGAGAAACTCGAAGCCATTAATTATGAGGAGAAGACAGCGATTACTGCCTTGATGAGTGGACTACTGCCCAACAAGTTGTACTACACTTTGGCCAAAGATCCACCTAGAACCATGTCAAACCTGATGGGCAAAGCGGCCAATATTATGAATGCCGAGGAGGCTATGGCTGCGAAGAAGAATATGGATGCCAAAGAAACCAAGGTGGAAGGTGATAAAGATAAGAAGAAAGAGCATAAGAACAATGGTAGTGACAAACACTTAAAAATGAGGTCGTCATGGGAAGTATTGAAGAAATTTGATAATTATACTCCTCTGAAAAAAGACATCAACCATGTTTTAGAAGAAATCAAAAACAACGAGGAATTAAACTGGCCAGAGAAAATGAAGGCAGACCCTGACCGAAGGAATAAAGCAAAATATTGCCAGTTTCATAAAGATCATGGCCATATGACCAAAAATTGCATAGCTCTTTAGAATAGGATTGAAACACTCATCAGACGAGGAAAACTAGCAAATTATGTTGATCGTGGAAACGAAAGAAGAAACAACGACCGAACAAGAGAGAGGTCTAGATCACCTCGTCGAGCAGAGGGGAACAGGAAAAGAAACCATGAAGTTGATCCAGAAGATGACCCCGATCTTCCCAAGAGACCAAAGCAGCCAGAACGAGAGGTATTTTCAATACGCTTTGGGTCATTTGACTATAATGTTATTACAGGTGGAGATGCAGGAGGAGGAGACCTTACTGTAGAGAGAAAAGCTTACCTCTGTGAGGATCAAGCTTGCTCATACATTCAAAGAATAAATCTAGATGAGGACGATTGCCCGAGAAAGGTGAACAAAGAGAAATTGGTCATTGGTTTCTCAAAGAACGACCTCGCAGGTGTTCTATATCATCATGATGACCCATTGGTGATCAAAATGAGGATGAAGGAGGTAATGATTTCAAGAGTACTGGTAGACAATGGTAGCTCGGCAGACTTCATGTTTTACTCGTGCTTCGACAGTTTAAATCTAAAGCTATCTCAACTGGAGCCTTATCATAGACCCCTCCTCGGTTTTGCTGGCGAGAAAGTATTTCCACTTGGGACGATCAAATTGGATATATTCATTGGTACGTGGCCTTCTTGTCGAACAGAAAGAATACGCTTATTCGTGATGGATAAGAATGTTCAATCATCATACAATATCATCATAGGAAGAGTAGGATTGAAGAAGTTCGAGGCTGTACCATCTACGGTACATCAATGCCTAAAATTTCTAAAAAAATTTGGAGTAGGAATTGTGAAAGGTGATCAGAAAGTATCTAGGGAATGTTATTATTCATCCGCCGAGCAAGAGGAACTGGAGGAATTAAGGAAAAAGACTACTACCTATCAAGTGGATGAAGGTGCAGAAATTGAAACATTGGATCCTAGAGATGAGTCGCAACTCGTGAAGGGTCAAGTGGTGGAAGCTACTGAAAACATCATTCTGGATGACGAGCACCCTGAACGAACTACTGAAGTAGGTTCGTCGTTGGAAGCCTCACTAAAATAGGAATTGATAACTTTCCTAATAAGCAGAAAGAAAACTTTTGCGTGGAGTCATGAGGATATGCCAGGGATAGACCCAAATTTCTTATGTCATGAGCTGAATGTGAATAAGGAGATCAAGCCAGTGAAGCAGAGAAGAAGAGTGTTCAGCCTCGAGAAGAACCAAGTTATACAGGAGGAAGTCGAGAAGCTCCAGAAAGCTTGTTTTATTGAAGATGTTAAATATCCAGACTGGTTAGCAAATGTGGTGATGGTGAAAAAGAAGAACAACAAATGGAGGATGTGTGTAGACGTCACCGACCTCAATAAAGCATGCCCAAATGATCACTTTCCGCTGGCCCGAATTGATCAATTAGTGGATGCTACCTCGGGACACGAGCTGCTGAGCTTCATGGATGCTTATTCTGGCTACAATCAGATTAAAATGAAACCTGAAGACAGGGAGAGTACTTCTTTCATTACCCCTAGGGGAACTTATTGTTATAATGTTATGCCTTTTGGTTTGAAAAATGTAGGCGCAACATATCAGTGGCTGATGAACAAAGTGTTTACAGAACAAATCAGTTGCAATATGGAAGTCTATATTGACGATATGCTGACAAAGAGCAAGAAAGCTGCCGACCATCTACTTGATTTAGGCCAAACCTTTGATCAGTTGGATAAATACAAAATGAAGTTGAACCCGACCAAGTGCGTATTTGGAGTACGAGAAGGCATGTTTCTCGGATACGTCGTCAATCAGCGAGGCATTGAAGCCAACCCTGCAAAGATCAAAGCTCTGTTAGGGCTGCGATTCCCAACGACGAAGAAAAAGATGCAAAGTCTTACAGGACGAGTAGCAGCACTCAATAGATTTGTATCGTGAGCAACTGATCGATGTCTCCCATTATTCAAAATGCTCCGAAAGACCTTTGAGTGGAATGACGAATGTGAGAAGGCTTTTCAAGACTTGAAAAAATATTTGGGAACACCTCCACTGTTATCCAGGCCAGTAATGGGAGAAAAATTATACTTGTATCTGGAAGTATCCATGAATGCAGTTAGTTCGGTATTGATAAGAATGGAGAATGGAGTATAAAAACCGATCTACTACACATGTAAGGCCTTCCAAGGAGTAGAGATCAGATATCCAAAGCTGGAAAAATTGGCACTAGCATTGATCGAGGCAAGTAGAAGAATGAAGCCATACTTCCAGGCTCATACTATAGTAGTATATACTGACATGCCATTGAGGCAAGCCCTTCATAAACCAAAAAAAATAGGAAGATTGATGTGCTGGGCAATAGAACTTGGTGAATATGATATAGTTTATGAACCCAGATCATCGCTAAAAGGGCAAGCGGTGGCAGGTTTTATAGCAGAGTTTACTTATCCTGATACTCCTGAGGAGCAAAAATTGCTCGCTGATCAACCTGTGGATGCTACAGGATCATCAAATATAAGCCCAGACCAACTTAGTGTGACACCCCGACTAATTAAATACCGGGTAGCTACTCCTTTATTAAATTAATACAAAATGTCAAGTTGGTCCAGTTAATAGCATCACTGTCGAAAACATTTTAATGATTACTAACCACCTAGTATTTAAAAAGTAAGTTGCCAAATTTTAAGTTAAGTCTGGTTAACATGCAATAGAAGAATAATGGAAGAACAACATAAATCCATTCACCATAACGAAGTAATGAAATAACCCACAAATAGTAATAAGTCCGGAGGAAAACTCCTCACAACAATCTCACAACTGAAACTAATAAGACAAGTCTGAATCCCGAATTAATTACATGCCAGGAGTCTGAATAACTGAAATAAATGAAATGCCTCTAAAAGAAATGGGCGACATGCCCTACAACTGATAAAAGATGAATATAGAGTCAAGATAGATGAAGCATCTATAATCAAAGTCCTGTAACTTCCACAAACAGCTACAGCTCGTCACCTGAATGAGGATCCTAAGCATGGTGTCCTTGTGGCTGGGCACCTAAAAATGGTTTTTACAAAAAATAGATTTGAAAGCAAACGGGTCAGGGCCCGAAAGTGGAGAGTATTTTGAAAACAGCAAGTGCTTTAATAACATTTAAAACAATAAATGTAAAATACATGTTAGGACGTGCTCTCACATGAAATACTCACCTCTCGTCTAACTGTGCACTCCTAACGTTCCTGTACCCATTCATGTGTTTTCTCATAACTATCTAGTTCAAAAGACTTTCTAACACTTCTACTCGGTTCACTTTTTAATTCCAACCTTAACAATTAAATAGAGAGTTCTACTTTAATTCTCGGATTCGCAATTATTATCAAAACCGTTTATTGATATCAGCCCCCTTTTATCTTTTCACAACGTGACAATAAATATACTCACAATATAACACAGCAAATTCCTTTTCATTTAACCGTATATTATTCACATCATAAATATACAATACAAACACCCCGAGACTAAGCTGAGGTGTGCACATACTCTGCTATCCATCCCGGTACATCACGTACATAAGGATCACGCATTCCGAATCTCTCAGGAATCGTTCTCAGATAACAACATCACAAACAATGGAGGCGAACACAGTCACATCACATGGGTCACGCACATACCTACGCTCCCACGATCAGCAAACTTATTAACATCCCAATAAGTCCTTCTCTGACCTATGTTCATCGAGGTAACCAATCTAAATCCGAGCAACACAAGGATTATAAGGCCCTAAGCGAACGTAAACCTCCCGTGATAGCAAGTATGGTAGGTATGTCATACACATAAAATTATATGCTAAGCATTCACACATCTTAGATATCACAATATTAATAAAGGTATACTCTACATCCTTATACCATTATTCCAAATTTATATATTTTGAGTCTCCCGATAATATAGGATTTCAAACCGTCGACACGTCTCACGTCATAGTTTCTTATACTTAAAACCTATCTCAAATAGGCTATTAAGTTCCTAATATTCCCACATATAACATCTTTATTCCTAAGGTCCTTACTTCTACCCCAAACCTCATTTCATCAAATTATTCAAATTTACACTTTTAACCGAAATATTATCTCACTTATCGAATTTCATTAGATTAGAATAATTCCTCAAATTGAATTCTAATTAAGGTCCAAATTTCATAACCATGCCTACTGGTCTTCCTTAAGTTTAAGGGTATTCATAAGGTCTCCAATTATATTCTCCAAGGGTTAACATCATTAAAATTAACTTAGGAAAATTTTACTCATTCTGGGAAGGTCGATCGATCGACCTATACCTTCGATCGATCGATGGTGGTCGATCGATCGACTAGGGTGTCGATCGATCGAACACACCAGGTATGGCTACGGCCTGCTTCGTTTTGCAGTTTTCAAATCATCCCAAAACATACTTTTAATGCATGAAACTCTAATATAACGTTATAGTATCATCATACAACCCTCCTACAACATTATTAACGTTCTAAAACCAATAATTCAACAACCAAGGGCTATATTTGGATCAATCTTCATCAAGAACCCTAGTTTTCTACTTCTTTCAAGAACATTCATAAACCTCTTCTTAAATCCGTTTTTAGATCATCAAGGGTCAAAATTTTGAATTCATAATTCGTCCAGAATGTTTCTACATGCAGTCCCTAACTTAGTTCATAGTTTTAACCTTTCAATTCATGGGTCTATATCAATCTTCCAAGATAATTTCGATAATTCCTAAACATGGAAAAGCATAGCATTGAATCAATTGTAATTAAACCACTTGCCTTAATCGTTCTCTGAATTTGAGGTTGAATCTTGAAGGTTGAATTGCCTTCTCTCTCTCTCTGCAGAATTCTTCCCTTTCTCTCTCTCTCTACAAGTTCTTCTCAAGGTGTTAATGGAGGTGGGGTTGGTTTTTGCCAAGATTTAAGGTTTCTAACTTCTCCCATAGCCCACTACCTAAATTGGGGTTGGAAAATGGCTTAGTGGGTTAATACTAAGTCAGATTTTTAACTCTAATTTTCGTGGGTTTTAATTACCCAATTTCCAAAATTACCAAAATGCCCTTATAAGTTACCGGTATGGCCCAATAATGCCCCGGGATCCAAACTTAACCCCCGGCTAGTGTTTTCTGACTATTTCGACCCTTCTGGACGCGTTGACGCACTCAAAATGACCATACGGGTGATAAAAATAAAATTCACTTTTTAATTCAAATAATTATATTCCTGACGCGACTGTCCCGCGCGTCCCAACAAAATTTCCCAAATTGTCGTATTTCAATCTCGCGACAATTTCAATATTTCCAATATTCATATATTGCCATATATACACATTATAATCAAATACTAACTCACATCTCGTTAATATTTTATCCGGATTAATTTTCAATTAATACACATATAATTCAATTAATCCCAAAAATGAATATTACAGAAAATACAGGGTATTACACTTAGCTTGGTAAAAGGGCAAGTAGATGTTAAAGAATCGTTAAATTCAAGCCCAGACCAGCTTAGGTTGGTAAAAGGGAAGCAACAAATTTTCCACTGAGGAAATCTGTCAGATCAGAAATTTGAAGACAAGTTACCTATATGGAGTCTATATGTGGATGGTTCATCTTGCACTACAGGATGTGGCGCGGGGATAGTTCGGAACTGTCTGGACGAGGTCGACATAGAATACGCCCTACGTTTCCAATTCAAAGCTTCGAATAATGAGGCTGAATATGAAGCCATGATTGCAGGGCTTAGTTTGCAAAAACCATGGGGGCAGAACAGGCTATTGTCTTCAGTGACTCACAATTGGTCATATATCAAATGATTGGAGTATATGCATTCAATGGAGAATTAATGATCAGATATCATGCAAAGGCAAAGGAGCTTGTGTCGAAATTTACTGCTATTCAGCTGGTCAGAATACCAAGAATGGAGAATGCGAGAGCAGATGCCCTAGCTCGATTAGCATCAGCTACTCGCACCGAGCTATGAAGAACAATCCCAATTGAAGTTTTAGCTGGTCGGAGTATAGATGAAGATCTGGAGATGAACTTTATTACCCTCGAAGTCGGATCATCATGGATGGATCCCATCAGGGCATATATTGAGACATGAGAATTACCAACTGACAAACTGGCACCCAAAAAACTGAAGTTTAAGGATGATCGTTATGTACTGATTAATGGTATTTTATACAGACGAGGAATTATAACAGGTTTGCAAAGATGTGTGCATCCCACCGAGGTGAAAGATTTAATTGAAGAGGTCCATAAAGGGTCATGTGGAGCCCATGTAGCAGGTCGGACTCTTTTGCAAAGGATGATGATGCAAGGATACTACTGGCCAATGATGAGGGCAGATTGTATAACCTATGCTAAGAAATGTGACAAGTGTCAGCGCTTCTCCTCCATCTGAAGAACTCCCCAAGCATTATTGACACCCATTACTTCTCCTTGGCCATTTTCCATATGGGGAATAGATTTAGTTGGGCCATTACCGACGACCAGGGGAAGATTTAAGTATCTCGTGGTCGCTGTGGATTATTTTACTAAATGGGTTGAAGCTGAGCCTCTCAGTAATATGACGTGCGATAAGGTGTACCAATTTATTTGTAAGAACATCATTTGTCGATATAGTCTTCCTCGTGCTTTCATCACAGACCATGGAACACAATTTGACAACGAGGAGTTCTCTACCTATTGTCATCAGTCAAATATCTTGAAGGTCCACTCGGCACCAGGCCATCCTCAAAGCAATGGACAAACTGAAGTGACAAACAGAACGCTGTTGAATGGCTTGAAGAAAAGACTAGATGATGCGAAAGAAAATTGGATCAATGAGCTACAATCAGTATTATGGGCTTACCGAACTACTCCCCGTGTAGCAAGAGGGGAATCCCCATATATGCTAGCATTTGGAAGTGAAGCTGTTATACCCGCCGAATTGGGTCTCCCAACACACAGAATACTGAATTTCAATTCCCCTGTCAGCGATTTAATGAGAAGGTTAGACTTGGACATGCTTGAGGAGGTTAGAGAAGAAGCATCCATTAGAAATGCTGCTTACCAGCAGCGAACAACTTTGTTTTACAATAAGAGAGTGAAGAAGTGTGACTTGAAATAAGGAGACTATGTGCTAAAGATGGTGATTGAAAAGCACAACAAACTGGAAGCAAACTGGCATGGACCCTACCGAGTTAAAGAAGTTGTTCGACCAGGGACATACAGAATAGAAACTTTAGAGGGGGAGGAGTTTAAGAATACATGGAATGCAGAACACTTGCGCAAATATTATCAGTAATGTAAACTCTCATGTAATGCATTTTCATCAGTATGAATAAAGTGACAACATTCTGCCCAGTTCTTTCCTTTTGTTGGAAATGTTTTGCGGAATACTAGTTCTACACACTACTCAGCAAAACTCGGATGACTCAAATCTATTCTCGAAAACGCCAACTAAGGTTGGTCGGGAAACAAATGTATTCCTAAAAATGCCTACTTATGTTGGTTAGGAAGTAAATGTATTCCTACGGGAAGTAAAACTATTCCTAAAAATGCCAACTTATGTTGGTTAGGAAATGTATTCCTAAAAATGCCAACTTATGTTGGTTAGGAAGTAAATGTATTCCTACGGGAAGTAAAACTATTCCTAAAAAAGCCAACTTATGTTGGTTAGGAAATGTATTCCTAAAAATTCCAACTTATGTTGGTTAGGAAGTAAATGTATTCCTACGGGAAGTAAAACTATTATTAAAAATGCCAACTTATGTTGGTTAGGAAATGTATTCCTAAAAATGCCAACTTATGTTGGTTAGGAAGTAAATGTATTCCTACGGGAAGTAAAACTATTCCTAAAAATGCCAACTTATGTTGGTTAGGAAATGTATTCCTAAATATGCCAGCTTATGTTGCTTAGAAAGTAAATGTATTCCTCGGGAACTAAAAGTATTCCTAAAAATGCCAACTAAAGTTGGTCGGGAGGTAAAACTATTCCAAAAAGTGCCAAAGTTGCTCGTTAAGAAAAAATCCACTAACTATGGCTGGTCGGGAATAAAAACCCACTAACTGTAGCTGGTCGAAAAGGAAAAAATTACCGACCTTGGTTGGTCAGAAACAGTTTATGAATACGAGAAAGTGATCGAGAAAATTTTTTAATACTCGTAACTTTTTAAATTACTACCAAGTTGGTCGAGAAACAAAACATCATTTTTTGTCAAATGATTACCACAAATTCAAACTAGTCGACAATAAGTTGATCGACAAATAACACAATATTGTTATCTTTTTAACAGATACACATGCACAGATGTAAAGTGTTACAAGACAATGGCAGTCAAGATTTGCAAATAAAATTATTTCATTAAATGTAGAACAAAATACATCAAGAATGAAATACAAATTTATTACATCAATATTCCTATTCTATTGGTTTCTTCCCCTCTGCTTTTGAAACAGGTTCCTCGCCAGCAGGCGAATCATTTAAAGCAAGAGGAGAATTTATGAAGTTAAGATCTTTTAGCATCTTGATATTCATCACGGATGGTCGATCTAGTAGATGCTCGGGGAGAGATATCTCAACATTAGAATGGGGATTGTAATCGCCAAGGTATTTGGAAATCAAACACCGAGGGATGGCCCGAGCAGGGATTCAACTCATATCAAGCTTGAATGGTGGCACTGGTAGGTCGAGCAGCTCAGGATTATGGTAATCCCACAGGTAATGACCCTGTTCTAATTGAAGCACACCTAAGGCATTCAACCATCCCTATTTGTAGCCCTAATTATTTGCATTTTGGATACGATCGTCCAAGTGGTAGAGAGCCTCGTTGTAGCTAGCCATCCAGAACTCCCTGGGCTGCTTATGGAATTGATATGTTAATCTTTCCAGTTGCTCATGGAGATTTTTTATGAATAGTTCTTTATTCTCCAAGATAGATTTCTATGCAGAAAGTTGCTCGTCCAGACCCCTGATCTTCTTAGACATTTCAGACAACGCCTGGTTCTTTGCCATCAGTTGGAAGGTCTGGTTCTCTAGGGCAGATTAAGTTCTCTGTTTCTCGATAGGAATCCGAGCAGCTCTTGCTCATCCCCGAGGAGCTCTTGCTCGTCCACGAGAAGATGTAGAAGGGACAGCTCTCTTCAAGGTCTCTAATTCTTCCCTCAGGTTGGCATTTTCGACCTCCAAGAAAGAGAATCCCTCGTCGGTCACAGGGATCAAGGCGTTCGAGGTGGAAGCTGCAGACTTCAACTGAGATAACTCTCTTTGCAGGTTATTATTTTCTTGCTATAATAATTCAGCTATCTGTCTGCACTTTTAAACCTCAACCCTCGGAGTTCTCTCCCTCACATCGTAGCCAACAAAAAGTTTATCGTATCCCTTATCAGTATTGAGTTACTGATACTTCTTCTCGTACCCATCGTGCAAAAGGGCAGTGGATTCCTTATATTGTTGCTGAAGTTCTTCAAGAGTGCCTTGGAGATCCTCAATCATATCATAGTATGCTATGTTGTTAGCCACTGCACGGTCGAGTAGGTACTTCAAGTACTGATAGGCTTCAATTGCTTGCTCTGAAGCATCTTGATCGAGGATGTCAATGATTTGAGCTGCACTCATATCCGTATGACCAGCTTTGAAATACTCATTACATTGCCTTAACAGTTTTGTATCATGAGCATACAATAATTTCATCCTGGCCAGAAACTAGTAAAGGAAGAAAAAGCAATAATCAATAAGAGTTCAAGAAGAGCATGAAGAAGAGAAATAACAGTATGTTTAAACAAAAGTTTAAATTTTATTATATCATAAAGTTCAGAGTTACATGTTCAGGGTTACATTTGATAAAGAAAAATAAAATAGAGAGAAATCCGAACAACTCTACACCTTTTCCTTATCTCCCAAAACTTTCTCGGGAGGCTAGGACGAGGAAGTTGGTTGCTCGGATGGAGCTGAGAGTAGCTCGGGAAGTGCTGGAGGTTGCTCGGAGGAAGTAGCAGGTAGTTGAAGTTCCTCGCCAGCGAGCTGGATAGTCGGTGGATGAGAAGTTTGATCTCCCATCACCATGGAAGACTCCTCAGAGGTAGATTCATCCTCTTCTTCGTCTTTAGGAGTTGGAGGGGGGCCAGGGATGTGTCGCTGAAATAATTCAAAATTTTCCTCAACTCTCATCTCTTGTAGAGCAGCGACCCAACCATCTCTAAAGTATTTGAGGCTGCCATATTCTACTTGTGACATCATGGCAGCCAAGCCTTTATTCCACCATTTATCCCAGCCAGCGCTGAAAGATTTCTTCACAGCTAATTTCCTCTTTGTCTTCTTCGAGGAAAGCTTCTCGGAAATAAGGTCATCAACAACTTTCAATTTATTCTCAACCTCCTCCTTCTGCCGACTTACTTCCCGAGGTTGACCCAACTCCTCCTCAGCAGCCTTGAGCTAATTTTCAAGCTCCCCAGCATTTTTGAGCTTCTCTTCGAGCTCTTTATTCTTCTTCTCCAGATTATTTATTTTTTTCTCCAACCCCTTGGAGACCTCAATAACCTGAGCTTTTTCCTGCTCGGTCGAAGCAAGCTTCTTCTCCCAAGTTGCCTTATCATCAGCATATTTCTGACGAGAATCTCTTAGAGACTGCGCCAGGCCCATCAAAGCTTCCTCTACACCAGACGAGGAGCTTGAAGCTTTAATAGCTTCATCTTTCTTGAGAATTGTATTAAAACAGCTCACCAACTGTGAAAAGAAAATAAAAGAAAGTCAGTGCACATATATAAAAAGGAAAGAATGAAAATTTAAGACTATACGACTTACAGAAGCAATGTGGCGAGCTGCCAATGTGGTAACCGTGTCCCGAGAAAGGTTTTCTTCAATACCTTGGATCTCGGGAATGATCCAAGTCTTCATCGATCTCATAGCAGAGCTCGAGGGAACAAAAGTGGGAACACCACTAGTCGGGGGCTGAGAGATGGATTCAGCCAAATTGACAGATGAGCTTTTCTTCAGCCTCCTCAGAGGAGCATCAACTTTCTCGACTAACGAGGTAGTCTTAGTCGGAGAAATGACAATCACCTCGCTTGGAGCAACAGACTTGCTTGGTTCCACTGGGGGCTTCTCGACAACCTTCACAGGAGCTGCCGGGGGAGGTGCATCAATTTTCTTTGTCCCCTCACCTGGGACGTCAAGCTTACTTCTTTTTGCCTCTCCAGCACTAGAGGCAGGTTTCTCAAAAAGGGTGGGAGGTCTTCTTTTCTTCATCCTTTCACTCAAAGGAATATGTGATTCAGGCGAAGAACTTGTAGAGGCAGGTATTGGCTCTGCGTCGCTTATCACCGGACGAGCAGTGAAAGAGGAGGTGTAACTCTTGTACTGCAGCAAATATGAAGCCGACCTAATGTGCTCGTCGGCAACAGTCTGATGCTAACTCCAGATAAGTTTTAAATGCCTTATATTAACGTCTGCCTCTTTTGGGGATTTTCTTTTGCTGTCAACTGTAAATAAATCAAAATTAAAATATCAGTGGCACATTTTGTCAAACACAGAAGAAGCATAATTTTGAAAATAAAATAAAAACAACCTATCCCATTGCCATAGGGAGGACATCTGGGACCCTGGTAAACCTCATCTCCAGTTAATGGAGGGTGTTGCCAATTTTTCATAACAACCCCATGCTCAAAGTAGTCCCTATTGGCATTTGAGAGATTGACCACTAAAGCTCTATTTAAAAACCTAGTTTTTAAATAAGAAGTATTATCGCCCACAGCCCATCTATAACAAAACATAATCTCAGGAATTCCTATAAGAGTTCCATGGATTTGATTTAATCTATAAACACCATTAACTATTCTCCATGTATTGGGGGATATTCTTGCTGGAACCACGTCAAAGTATTGACAGAATTCCAGACATAGAGGGTTTGGGGGAAAAGAAAAACCACACTCAGCAACAAAGAGACTAGGAAACCAATGTCCCTCAGCCAAACGAAAATAGTCTGAAGGCTCAGAAAGCTCTTCCAAAATAACCCATGGGGGAATAGAGAAATCAGAGCGAAATTTATCAATCGATTTTACAGGATAAACCATGATGAAATAACGAAATCAAAGAGAAAGAAGAAAATCTTACAGGAAAGAGATGAGTATGTTGACAACAAATGATGAAAGAGATGAACGCGTAGGAGAGAGA
Organism: Sambucus nigra; assembly: GCA_949130495.1. Taxonomy (NCBI): domain Eukaryota; kingdom Viridiplantae; phylum Streptophyta; class Magnoliopsida; order Dipsacales; family Adoxaceae; genus Sambucus; species Sambucus nigra. The sequence continues at coordinate 35,329,738 of OX422212.1, forward strand.
GACAATGGAAAACTCAAAGAGACAAATTTGAAAAAGTAGAAGACGAGGGTCCGACCTAGGTCAACTAGATGATCAGCAACCTAGGTCAACTAGGTCAACTAGATGATCAGCAACTTTCTTGCTTTTTGTCAGCATATTGTCAACAAACACTTCCATGTTATGGCTGATTTTCTCTGCAAACACCTTATTCATCAGTCGCTGATATGTCGCACTTGCATTTTTTAGTCCAATAGGCATAACATTATAGCAATAAGTTCCCCTTAGGGTGATAAAAGAGGTACTCTCCATGTCCTTAGGTTTCATCTTAATCTGGTTGTAACCAGAATAAGCATCCATGAAACTCAACAGTTCATGCCCCGAGGTTGCATCCAGTAGTTAATCGATTCGGGGGAAAGGAAAATGATCCTTTGGGCATGCCTTATTGAGATCGGTGAAGTCTACACACATCCTCCACTTGTTATTTTTCTTCTTCCCCATCACCACATTTGCTAGCCAATCAGGATATTTGACATCTTCAATAAAAGAAGCCTTTTATAATTTCTCTACTTCTTCATGTATAGCTTGGTTCTTCTCAAGACTGAAAACTCTTCTTCGTTGCTTCACTGGGTTGACTTCCTTGTTCACGTTGAGCTCATGACACAGGAAACTCGGCTCTATCCCTGTCATGTATTCATGACTCCATGCAAAATCTGCTTTCTGCATCTTAGAAATGCTATCAATTCCTGTTTTATCGATATATCCAGTGATGCACCAATTTGAGTTGTTCGTTCTAGATGCTCGTCGTCCAGAATGATATTTTCGGTAGCCTCCATGACTTGGCCCTTCATGATCTGAGATTCGTCTCTAAGGTCTAACATTTCAATCCCTGCATCTTCTATTTTATCCACCTGATAGGTAGTAGTCTTCTTCCTGGATTCTTCACGCTCCTCCTGTTCGGCAGATGAATAGTAGCATTTCCCAGCTACTTTTTGGTCGCCTTTCACAACCCCCACTCCAAAATTGGTTGGGAATTTTAAACATTGATGTACAGTAGACGGTACCGCCTCGAACTTCTTCAGACCTACCCTTCCCATAATGATATTGTAAGCTGATTGGACATTTTTATCCATTACAAAAAAGCGTACTCTTTCTGTTTGACAAGTAGGCCATGTACCAATAAGCATATCCAACTTGATCGTCCCAAGTGGAAAAACCTTCTCGCCAGTAAAGACAAGGAGGGGCCTATGATAGGGCTCCAATTGGGCTAATTTCAGGTTCAAACTGTCAAAGCATGGATAGAACATGATGTCTGCCGAGCTACCATTATCCACCAGTACTCGTGAAATTACCACTTCCTTCATTCTCATCTTGATCACCAATGGGTCATCATGAGGATATAATACACCTGCCAGGTCGTTCTTAGAGAAACCAATGACCAATTTGTCTTTATTCACCTACCTCGGGTGATCATCTTCAGCCAGATTTATTCGCTGAATGTACGAGCAAGCTTGAGCCTCATTGAGGTAAGGTTTTCTTTTTGCAGTTAGATCTCCACCTCCGGCATTTCCACCTGTAATAACATTACATTCAAATGATCCGAAATGGATTGAAAATACCTCATGTTCCGGCTCCCTTGGTCTTTTGGGGAGATCGGGGTCATATTGGTCGTCTTCTGGATCTTCTTCGTGACTTCTCTTTTTGTCTTATTTTGCTCGACAAGGAGACCTAGACCTTCGCCTTCCTCGATCGCTGGTCTTTCCACCATTTTAGCGATCAACATACTTAGCCAGTTTCCTCGTCTGATGAGTGCTTTAATTTCATTCTGGAGAGCTATGTAATTTTTGGTCGTGTGACCATGGTCTTTATGGAACTCGCAATATTTGGACTTATTCCTCTTATCAGGATTTGCTTTCATTTTTTTTGGCCAGTTTAGCTCCTTATTGTTCTTGATCTCTTCCAGAATGTGGTTTATATCTACCTTCAAAGGAGTATAATTTCCAAATTTCTTCAGTTGTTCCAATGCCTGCTTTTCTTTCAACTGCCTATTGCCACCATTATTCTTCTGATCCTTCTTCTCAGTATTGTCAGTCTCGACCTTGGTTTCCTTAGTATCTGCATTCTTCTTCGCAGCCATGGCCTCCTCGGCATTCATATTTTGGCTGCTTTTGCCATCAGTTCAGCCATGGTCCTAGGCGAATCCTTAGCTAAAGTGTAGTACAATTTATTCGGCAATAGTCCACTCATTAGTGCGGTAATTGTTGTTTTCTTCTCGTAATCAATTACCTCAAGTTTCTCGTTATTGAAATGAGTAATATAGTCCCTGGTGCTTTCGCATGCCTTCTGTCTAACACTCAACAAGTGTGCTACTCGTTTGACTGGTTTTGCTTCAAAACAGAAGTTCCCTATAAAGAGCTCTGCCAGTTAAAGGAAAGTCACAATCTTCCCCTGAGGAAGGTTGTTGTACCATATCTGAGCTGATCCGATAAGAGTTACTGAGAATGCCCTGCATCTTATCTCTTCTATAATGGCATAGATGTCAGCAGCAGCTTGGTATTATTCTATATGAAGGACATGGTCAGTTTTTCCATCATACTTAGGCATCACCACATGAGCTTTGAATTTTGATGGTGTGGGAAAATCCATAATTGCCTGTACGAATGGTGTCCCTTGGACAAAAGTTCTTTGTAGAGGATTCTTGTCCATAACCATTTCCCCTAATATGTCCTCCAACCTCTGAATGGAGCCTTTCCATGCATCGTTTACTTCATCGGGCCTATTGGTTCGAGCAATTGATCGTGTTGAATTTGCCTTTTGGGATCTTTCATTACAAGCAGTTGGTCGTGATTGGGCAGAGCCTTCCCTTAGATCGGATGGTCGTGGAGAGCTCCTCGACGCAATCCTAGGAGGACTTATTTCCTCCTAGGGCCCAAAAAATCAAAAGGAGAGACTATACTCAACCTTTCTAGAGCACTAGTCCTTTCAGGAGATAAAGTGATGTTTTGCTGAGAATCTGTAGCTCGTACTGAGGAAGTTCGACCAGGTTGGTAAGAAGGATCATTAGATCTCTCAGTATGATATGAGTCGGTGCGTCTGGATAGAGATTCCTCTAGGAATAGCATTTTCCTAGTTCGCGAAGAGGGTAAACGGGTATTTCTCTGAACGCTTTGTTGTCTTGATTGGGCCGGCACTCCACCTTCAATAGTTTGTATGAGTTGTCGCATGGTTTTTTGCATGGTCGTCTGGCCTTGGACCAAATTTGCCATTATACTAGCCACATCTTGGACATTTGGGGGAGTAGATGGATTTGGAGGGATCCCAGCGTTTCGATTACTGGATTCCGGGTTATCGGCCATTTATGATGAATTGTTTTGGTAAAAAATGATAGTACAGTCGTTTCCCACAGACGGTGCCAATCTGTTGATGTAAAAAATTGGATTATCTCTAATTAATCAGTCACAGATAAAAATAAATAAAACAAAAGATTTTTATAGTGGTTCAGCCTTATAAGAATGGCCTACGTCTACTGTTTTTGTATTGCTGACTGTTTGCCTAGAATTCTTGATAAGTGAGTTTACCAAGAATCCAGAGTCCCCCTCTAATGAGGAGGTTACAATGTATTTATAGCCTTGAGGATGTACATATGAAAGGACAATGTGTTGTTATCTAGTAGACATATACATTTGTACGATAATAATGAGCATTTAATGCGCAGTCGTCTCTTTGATTCTCTTGATTTGGATGCTCTGTACGCTAAATAACTCGGACCGCTTAAGCTGGTCGGACCGCCTAAGTTGCTCGGCATGCTTGAGTTGCTCGAGGCCCTGAGTTGCTCGGGGCGCCTAAGTTGCTCGGTACGCTTGAGCTGTTCGTAGTGTATGAGTTGCTCGTGGAACGTATTCATATTTGCCATGTAGGCTGGCATGTGTCTTCAAGTGATTGGTCCACGTCAGTAGATTAAATTTGGTATCAACAGTAATAAATATTTATTTTATAGTATTTTATTTCATTCCTACTTACTTTTATAAGGAGCAATTGAATATAAATTATATTATTTGATTTGTTCAAATGAAAGAAATGGATGAAAAAGCAACCTATGAAAATCATGAAATAAAAGAAGTTCATTATGAATTTATCGATATCATTCGGGATTATTTTTAGTTAGCTATAGTTGTGGATAATTTTGGCATATTTTTTCAGGTAATTTTTTCATTCTAATTAATTACTTTGTCGATATTAAGAATTCTGAATTTAGAGAATCAAAAGACAAAACATGAAAATGTAACAAAAATTGTAACTAATAATATCAACACACTCTAAATATATGGTGTTAAGAATATTGTTATTATTGTTTGTGAATGGTCGGTGTGGGATTTATATTATTGTTGTTAATGATGATGTTGAATGCTCGGGTAAGCTTTATATTATTGTTGATGGTGAATGTCTGGGTTGGAATTTTAATTGTTATTGTTGGTTAAACATGTCATGATTAATTTTGGGTATTCAAAAACAAAGGAAACTCTACTGAAATTTTCATAAAACCTTCCCAATTTATCTCTCCACCACCTTAGTAAAGAATGAAGTAAAAATTAACCTTAAGACTATGCAAATGTTTAATTGTGATGTCCATGGTGGCCTTTACATTATTTTTTATTATGAATTCCCATGGTAGTTTTTATATTATTATTATTGATAATGAATGCGCATGGTGGTATTTATATTATTAATGTTGATAGTGAATGTCCAAGATGTGCATTATATTGGTGTTATTATTGATGATAAGTGTCATGGGTAGGTTTTCTATTTTTGTTGTTTATGATAAATGACCGGATTGGGCATTATATTATCATTATTGATTATACATGTCATGTTATTTTGTATTGTTAAAAAAACAAAGGAAACTTTGCTGAAATTTTCATAAATACTTCCCCATTTATCTCTCCCATGCCTTAATAAAGAATGGAGTAAAAATTAACTTTGAGATTATGCAAATGTTTAATTTCTGATGCCCGATCTTATATTAGAACATCATTATTATTTGATTTATATTATATTTATGTTTTATTTGTTAACTGATATTAGTTTCCTCCTTTTGTTACATGAATGGATATTTATATTATGTATTTATGTATTTATATTATGTATTTATGTGTTACATGAATGGAGATAATGTTGTCATTTAATTTACTAGTTTTTATATCTATACTATAGGTCATTTTAGGTATCATTTTATTTGTGGGCACACAATTGTTTTATACTTTAACTTCTTTAGTTTCAAATATTAATGACATTTTTTATACTTATTGTTCAAGTTATGTAAGCACCTGAAATTTGGTGATTTGAGTATGGTAATTTCTTCTTTGAATTTCCAAATTGTAGTTTTATACATAACATGTTTAGGATATTGTAATAGTACAATGCAAAAATAAAACCAACTTTTATGATTGTTTTCAATACACAATCACTATGATGAAAAAGGGTATTTTTTTTATTATTTTATGTATGCTATCATTATAATAAACAAAATAACGGTTGTAATAAATACCTTTTATGATTGTTTTATCAACATCCATCATTTAAATAGGTTTATAACCACGGTTCAGTGAACATGATATTATCGTTAATGAGGGTTTGTACAAAAGCCGTCATAATATGATGGTTTGTTATGATGGTTTTGTCAACACCAATTTTACGAAGGTTTTTAAAACATCTAAAAACCGTCATAAATAATCTTTTATAACCCTCTTTTTACCATCATAAAAATATTTATATTTAGTAGTGCTAATCCTCAATTAAAATAAAATAGTAATTTAGTATGGTTTCATTCTTAGCATCATCGTCCCAACAATCAATATAAATATAAACGAATAAAAATCATGCAGATAAATTAACATAATGAATGAACATGAATAAATAAATAAATGTGAATCGAATAAACTATCGGTCACTAATAATAATCATGAAATTGAAATAAAGCTGATAAGTAAAATATCTCTGACATAAAGTAAAATCCTATCCAATTATGAGCAACACGCCCAAAAGGAAAAACTAAAATGACTAGAATTATATCTAGATAGAAAGAGCTGAGGTGGATAAGTCAATCTCGTAGCATCCACAACTACTGTAACAAGAAGAAAGATCTAACCCTACTCTCCATGCTACTGCTGCTCACCTAAAGGGTTTTACAAGAAAACAAGATTGCCCGTGGGTTAAAACCCAAAAATGTTTGAAAATATTTTTCAAATAATTAAATTCTTTAAATCAGTAAAAATATGTAGCGTATTACTTTCACAATTAATTAACCGGTTACACTCACATGAGATAAAATACCACCTATAATCTGTAGTGTGCACCTAACACATTCATTTCATAATCCTAATTATACTACTATTTATAACTAGGAAAATAACCTCTATCCAACCCTAATACAACTAGGAGTCACCATTAGCTAAGTACCTAATACTCTCACTAGGTATATGTTCATAAATAATATTATATCGACACATATCTGTAACAACCCTCGCTTTTGAGAAACTTATTTTATATTATTTTACCGGGTGAAGTAATTATATAAAATGTTGGAAAATGGAGTAAATATTAATTGAATGAGTTGAAAGATAATATTTACTAGATTGTTGCATATTTACTGTATTTGTATCTAAATATCATCATGTTGCGTTTTATAGTGTCGCCTGCCTTAAACTACATTTATGGTTTAAATGGAACCGGAACTTGAAATGATTTATAAAATTGTAGGATGCCAATTTAGAGGGTGTAGTTAGTCCCGAAATGTGCGAGATAGTCAAAATAAGTGCCATATTGTATTTTTGGGTTTCGGGCACTGTTGATTGGTTTTAACATAAATGCGTAGTTGTGAGTCATTTTAATGTGGTATTAATCATTTAAGTTGGGAATTTAGACTAAAGTCACTATTTATTCTTGCACCTCATTTATTTCTCTTAAGTGTGTATTATTAAACCTAGAGAGAAAGAAAGAAGAAAAGATTTGTGGAGAAAAGAGAGGAAAAGGGAGAGATTGGAGATTGAAGCTTGGAGTTGTTACTACCAAAGGAAATATGGGATTTCAACCTCAAGGCAAGTTTTCTACTTGCTAATATATGATTTAGGATGAGTAAATTGTATTGATAGTTGTGTATTGGAATTAATGGAACAAAAATGAATTTTATGGTGTTTGAGCCCTAATCATAGTTTAAGTTGATGATATTGTAGGTTATGGTAGTTGATAATCATGTAGGATGGTTTTAGGTAGATTAATATTGGTAGATGTGGGTAAAAATGGAGGAGATTTGGGTTTTGGGGAAAAACTAGGGTTCATAGCCCGTAACCCATTCTTGGATAATTCGCCAGGGCGTATCGATTCGCTAAGGGGATAGCTTACAGGTCTGGGAACCCGAATCCATTAGGGTTAAGGCCAAATCGATTCGGTTGAGGCAGAAAGTTGTGTTTGTCTTCCGAATTGATTCGCTTTTGGGTGAATCGATTCGCTGCTTGGGGCGAATCGATTTGGCCCTAAGGCGAATCGATTCGAAACCAGGCTATTTTGAGTTATTTTTTAAACTCAATTTTCATCCTTTTCTTTTAGGCTTAGGACTTAGGACCCTTATTGTATGAAGTAAACTTAGTGTCCTAGAGTCTTATGTTGGGTAGGCAAGTACCTTATGTTAGAAGGGGATAGTTAGGACTTATTTAGGGATTAGTAAATAGAATATTAGTTGTTCTTTTCCCTTAATTAGTTAATGTAATATCTCGGGATGTAGAAATAAATAATTAAAGAGTAATTGTCACATTATTGGGAGATGCTAGTCTTTGTGGTTTATAATAACACCATAAAAGGTTTGGAGAATAAATTTGAGAGTTTATTCATTCATTGAGGTTAATGATGGCATAAACCACGTATGGCTCCGGATAAGAATGTGATGTATATAATAAAATTGAAATGAAATGGTAAATAATAATTTACTTAAACACACCTCTCTAAATGCTATCATAAGGGAAGTTCGCGTATGAGGTGTAGTCCCCTGGATAGTGAATGCAGGGCAAATATAGTCCTCGGCCATATGACCGGTTATTACGTATGATGTATTTATTGTGCGACTGTGATGTAATTTCGGGTGTGGTTATTACTCACTCGCCAGTATATGGCCACTTCCTGATGTTGCGTTAGGATGCCCAGTTTGTCTTTGTTGATAGGCCCTAGAAGATGATAGTCATTTAGGGGCACGCACAGTTGGGAAACCCGGAGGGACGGTCTTAGAATCGTTATATTTATATGAATATAACTATTCTTATTCAAGTGGGACTTGATTTATGATAAATGCCATAAAGAGAAAATAACTATGATTATGTTTCATAATGAGACATGGAACGATGAAATGAAACAATGTAAAAGATGAAGGTTCTTAATTAATGATATTCCTTCACATCCTCTTGCAAAACTGAATTAAACTGATGATCAATTAATTGTCTTAGTTTATGCTTTGAGTTTGAGTAGGTGGATTCTTATCACTCTAAATCATGATTATTGTTCATAACTGTCATACTCTTTATTCATCTGGTGATCATATAAAAACCGGGCCCTGACCCGTTCATATTTCTTGTTGTGCATGAATCTTATATTTGCTCAGGTGCTCCGCCGTAAGGACGCCTGTGATGACTTTCCTATTCCGGTGTTTTTGGGGAGCCGTGATACATTGTGGATATTACGGGATATGTTGTTATAGACGCCTTCATTTATTTACTCTAGTTATGATCGGGTCATTTACTCGGGCGTGTGGCCCAAGCTTTTGTATTTGATTATTGTAACGAACTATGTAACTTAATGAACTTATTGAATATGGTTGTAGAGACTGTTGACCCACAGCATATTCGGTCCCCTTATTGTATACTTGATGCTGATGTAATATAAGTCCTTTTGGGTTTCCACTTTCTTTTCAAACTGGGTTGTTTAAATGCTTTCCTTAACATATAAAATTAAACTTTTGGCAACCCGTTTTTCTGAAATATAGGGTGGTTATCCCGTATAATTAGTATTTTGTTGTGATGTTGAGAATGATCCATCTCTGATTCCTATTTTTATTGAGTATCGGGTTGGCCACCTCTTATTTCGGTGATCGGGTTATCACAGATGGTATTAGAGCATCATGTTATAGAGTCTTTAGGATATATGCGGACTTGTCACGTTCTACCGTAGCATTCTTTGATATAGAGCTTAATGTTAGGACTATTTTGTTGCCTATGTTCGCGATCTTCTTCAAAATAGATTGTTCTAAATAGTATTCTAATTCTATTATTTCTTTATCTCAGATGCCGCCTAAGAGAGGTCGCCCCGCTAGAAGGAATATAGTGGTAGAAGAGGAAGTAGGTCCTCCACCGCCACAGCAGGGAACTATAAATGCTGCGGAGGTAGAAAATATTGTGGCCCAAGTGGTCAATGCAGCGATGACTCCGGAGATTTGGGAGAGAGTTAGAGAGTTAGAGAGTCCCTTTTAAAGGGCCATCCCCCGGAATTCCAAGGAGGTTCTGATGTCATAGTAGCTAATCAGTGGAAAAGGATATACAGCGCCATCTGCGCATGGTGGAGTGTAGTGGGGAGAGGAAACAAATCCTTGCTACTTTTAAATTAGTTGGAGCTGCACTACATTGGTGGGAGTTGATGACTACGCCAGAGAAGAGAGATGCTATGACTATCAATGATTTCTGGGTTCTGTTTGAACGAAAGTACTTTCCTCCCGCGGTTCAAAGGGAGATGAGAAGAAAGCTTCAAGATGTGGTACAGGGTGAGCGTTTAGTTGCGGAGTATGAAGAGGAATTCACGCGATTAGCCAGTTTTGTACCGGATGAGGTGACTCCGGAGGATATCCAAATTTATTGGAGGTTTGCACTGGAGGATACGGCAACATCTGCTGGGTAATCCAACCTTGCAGACTTTTGGAGATGTGATGAATGCGACGTTACTCCATTATCAGGAACAACGATTGTATGTTCAAGGTAGTAAGAAGGCTTCAGTTTTGGGGCAAGCTGGGAAACCCGAAGGCGATGGGATAGGAGGAGGATCATTTCCCTCGTCCCAATCTTCGGGAAATAAACAAAAAGAAAGGGAACCCCAGCCAGGGGACTTGTCCAAATGGCAGCGTTTTGGTGGATTCAATGTTGGTGGCAGTAATATTAGGCACGGTCAAGGTACCCCGCAACAGTAACAAGCAGGTCGGGGTGGTAACGAGGGTACAGGCCATCTAGGCTAACGAGTTCGACAGATTAGAAATAACCGAGGCCAAAATCAGGAGAATATGACGAATCGATGCTTTCAATGTGGAGAGCCGGGTCATTTCAGGAGGGCATGTCCTCAGTTTATTGGGGGACAACTTCCTAGGTTTCCACAGCATCCACAGGTCTAGTTATCGCCGCAAGTGCCTAATCCAGTTGTCCCTCCATAGCAGGGACAACTACAGTATGGTCGTGTTTACCACATTCAGAATGCTATGCTTCCTCCGGCCCCGACAACGCCACTAGCTATTAAGGGTAAGTTTCTCATTCAGGGACATATGGGTCATGTATTGTTTGACACGGGTGTGACACACTCGTTCATTTCTAGAAGTTTTGCTCAGTTTTTTAGAGTTGATTAATTCTGCGAAGAGTACCTTCACTAGTGTTAAATCTTCTATGGGTGATGGTTCACTCATTTTCTTTGTTTGTAAACAAGTAAGAATAAATCTTGGTAAGTTATGTTTTGAGGCCGATTTACTCATCCTTGATATGGTCGGGTATGATGTAATCCTGGGTATGGATTGGCTAGTGAAGTATCGTGCGATAGCTAATTGCTATGGGAAGAGTATAGTTTTTTTCGTTCCGGGGTAAGAAATGTTTTTAGTGGCTATGCCACGTTCGGAAGGAGGTTCTAGCACTTACTTGTATTGTATCACGGAGGAGACTTCTCGGGATGTAGTTGTTCCCTTAGATTCGATTCCGGTTGTTAGAGATTTCCAAGATGTGTTTCGAGAAATATTGGGTTTGCCTCAGAGTCGGGAGATTGAGTTTGTAATCGATTTAGCACCGGGAATGAGACCGATTGCTAGAGCTCCGTATCGTATGGATCCTGTTGAGATGAGGGAGTTAAGGGACCAGATTCAGAACTTGCTTGAACAAGGGTTCATTAGGCGAAGCACGTCGCCGTGGGGCGCTCCAGTGTTGTTTGTGAAGAAAAGAGACGGTTCTCTCCGATTGTGTGTTGACTACAGAGAGTTGAATAAATCACCATCCGAAACAAATACCCATTGCCTCGAATTGATGATTTGTTTGATCAACTTAGGGGAGCGTTGTACTTCTCTAAAATAGATTTGAGGATGGGGTATCATCAGTTGCGGATACGCGAGAAAGATGTGTCCAAAACCGCTTTCCTAACTAGATATGGGTCCTATGAATTTTTGGTTATGCCTTTTGGACTAACCAATGATCCCACCGTATTTATGGTCCTCATGAATAGGGTGTTTCGAGACTTCATGGACCATTTTGTTATCGTATTCATTGATGACATTCTAGTGTACTCTCAAACAGAGGTCGATCATGCTACTCATTTACGGTTGGTCCTCCAGACATTGAGGGATCACCAATTGTATGCCAAGTTCGAGAAGTGTGGTTTTTGGTTGCAGGAAGTACAGTTTTTGGGTCACATTGTGACAGCCCAGGGTATTTCGGTAGACCCAAGTAAAGTGGTTGTGGTGAGGGAGTGGGGTCAGCCCACGACACCTACCAAGATTCGTAGTTTTTTAGGTTTGCCAGGCTATTACCGTCGGTTTATCAACGGTTTATCTAAAATTACTAGACCTTTGATAAATTTAACTCGAAAAGTGGTGAGGTTTATTTGGGATGATTCTTGTCAGTCAGCTTTTGATGAGCTCAAGGATAGGTTGACTTCTGCTCCAGTCCTGGCGTTACCAAGGCCAGGATTGGAATATTTAGTCTTTACCGACGCATCTCTACAAGGATTAGGAGGTGTACTACAACAAGAGCAGCGGGCTATTGCTTATGCTTCTCGAAAGCTAAAGCCCCATGAAAAGAATTATCCGGTGCATGATTTGGAACTTCCCGCAGTAGTTTTTGCCTTGAAGATTTGGAGGCATTATCACCTAGGGGAGAAATTTAGTCTTTTCACGTACCAAAAATCGTTGCAATATTTGTTTTCCCAGAGAGATTTAAATATACGACAACGCCGTTGGTTGGAGTTTGTGAAAGACTACTAGTTTGACATCCACTACCATCCGGGCAAGATGAATGTGGTGGACGATGCATTAAGTCGGAAGCCCGGGGGGAGTTAGCGGAGATTTGGAAAGCTAAATGGAAGGAGCTTAGTTAGGAGGACGTAGTTGCTAGAGAATTTAGGTCAGTGTTAACCGTTACGCCTACTATTGTGGCAAAAGTGGTGGAAGCACAAGGAAGGGACAAAGGCTGTCAGGATCGTATACGCCAATTGTTGACTGAGGTAGTTGAATCCTACTCTATAAGTTTCGAGGGTTTATTCGATTCCACGGGAGACTCATTGTCTCGGATGAAGGGGATTTAAGACGGACCGTGATGGAAGAATCTCATGGGTCTAAGTTTATAGTGCATCCTGGTGGGGACAAGATGTACCAAGACATGCGCCGTCAGTATTGGTTTTCAGGCATGAAGCGGGACATTTCTGAGCTTGTTTCCCAATGTACCACTTATCAATTGGTCAAGATAGATCATCAAAGGCCAACTGGTTTGTTACAACCATTGTAGATTCCGGTATGGATGTGGGAGAGCATATCGATGGACTTTATCACGGAATTACCAATGTCGCAGAGCGGTCATGATTCTATTTGGGTAATTGTCGATCGTTAAACTAAGTCGGCACACTTCCTACTCGTGCGTACAGATTATCATACTGCTCGTTATGCCCGACTATTTATCGCGGAGGTTGTTAGACTCCATGGGGTGCCCATAAATATACTTTTTGACCGAGATAAAATCTTTGTTTCCCACTTTTGGCGAAGTTTTTAAGAGGCTATCGGAACCGAATTGAAGTTGAGCACCTCTTATCACCCTCAAACAGATGGGCAGACAAAAAGGGTCAACAAAATGTTGGACGACATGCTCTGAATGTGTATGCTTGATTTCAAAGGTGGTTGGGAACAATATCTCCAATCGATCGAATTTGCTTATAAAAATTCGTACCAATTTACTATTAGAATGGCACCCTATGAAGCCCTTTATGGTAGGCCGTGTAGATCACCCACTTGTTGGTTGGAGGTGGGCGATAATAAATTTCTTAGACCTGAAATGATCCGGGATACTTGTTCCAAGATTGAACTCATCCAGAATCGCATTCGAATAGCTCAAGATTGGCAAAAGAGTTATCCCGATGCGAATAGAAGGCATGTAGAGTTGGAAGTTGTAGATCAAGTGTTGGTGTGAGTATCGCCAATGAAAGGTATAAAGCGTTTTGGGAAGAAAGGAAAGCTTGCGCTGCGCTATGTTGGACCTTTTCCTATTATTTCCAAGGTAGGCCCAGTGGCGTATCAACTTGCCTTACCGGAACCTTCATAATAAATCCATGATGTGTTCCATGTTTCCTCTTTGAAAAAGTATAAGAGGTGTGAAGGAGCCCTTTGGCATATTACTTTGGAGGATATCGATTTGCAACCAGATATTTTGTATGAAGAACAACCAGTTGCAATCTTAGAGCATGGGGAGCGTAGATTGAGATATTGAGTGGTACCCTTGGTGAGAGTTCAATGGAGTCATCACAACGCTAAGGAATCAACGTGGGAACGTGAGGACGATATGCGGGAAAAATATCCGCATCTCTTCTTGCAAGGTACGCCTGAATTTTGAGGGCAAAACTCCCTCATAAGGGGGGAACTATGTAACAACCCTCACTTTTGAGAAACTTATTTTATATTATTTTACTGGGTGAATTAATTATATAAAATGTTGGAAAATGGAGTAAATATTAATTAAATGAGTTGAAAGATAATATTTACTTGATTGCTGCATATTTACTGTATGTGTATGTAAATATCATCATGTTGCGTTTTATAGTGTCGCATGCTTTAAACGACATTTATGGTTTAAATGGAACCGAAACTTGAAATGATTTATAAAATTACCGAATGCCAATTTAGAGGGCATAATTAGTCCCGAAATGTGCGAGACAGTCAAAATAAGTGCCATATTGTATTTTTGGGTTTCGAGCACTTTTGACTGGTTTTAACATAAATGCATAGTTGTGAGTCATTTTAATGTGGTATTAACCATTTAAGTTGGGAATTTAGACTAAAGTCACGATTTAGTCTTACACCTCATTTTTTCTCTAAAGTTTGTATTACTAAACCTAGAGAGAAAGAGAGAAGAAGAGATTTGTGAAGAAAAGACGGGAAAAGGGAGAGATTGGAGATTCAAGCTTGGAGTTGTTGCTACCAAACAAAATCTGGGATTTCAACCTCAAGGCAAGTTTTCTACTTGCTAATATATGATTTAGGTTGAGTAAATTGTATTGATAGTTGTGTATTGGAATTAATTGAATAAATATGAATTTTATGGTGTTTGAGCCCTAGTCATAGTTTAAGTTGATGATATTGTAGGTTATGGTAGTTGATAATCATGTAGGATGGTTTTGGGTAGATTAATGCTGGTAGATGTGTGTAAAAATGGAGGAGATTTGGGTTTTAGGGAAAAACTAGAGTTTATAACCCGTAGCCCATTCTTGGCAAATTCGCAGGGGTGAATCGATTCATCCCTAGGGCGAATCGATTCGCTAAGGGGTCAAATTACAGGTTTGGGAACCTGAATCTGTTCGGGTTAAGGACGAATCGATTCGGTTGAGGCATAAAGTTGGGTTTGTCTTTTGAATCGATTCTCTTTTGGGCGAATCAATTCGCTACTTGGGGAAAATCGATTCGGCCCTAGGGCGAATCAATTCGAAACTAGGCTGTTTTGAGTTATTTTTTCAACTCAATTTTCATCCTTTTATTTTAGGCTTAGGACCCTTCTTGTATGAAGTAAACATAATGTCCTAGAGTCTTATGTTGGGTAGGCAAGTACCTTATGTTAGAAGGGGATAGTTAGGACTTATTTGGGGATTAGTAAATAGAAGATTAGTTGTTCTTTTCCCTTAATTAGTTAATGTAATATCTAGGGATCGATGTAGAAATAAATAATTGAAGAGTAATTGTCACGTTTTTGGGAGATGCTAGTCTTGGTGGTTTATAATAACACCATAAAAGGTTTGGAGAATAAATTTGAGAGTTTATTCATTCATTGAGGTTAATGTTGGCATAAACCATGTATGGCTCCGGATAAAAATGTGATGTATATAATAAAATGGAAATGAAAATGGTAAATAATAATTTACTAAAACACACCTCTCTAAATGCTATCATAATGGAAGTTCACGCATGAGGTGAAGTCCCCTTGCTAGTGAATGCAGGGCGAATATAGTCCTCGGCCATATGACCGGTTATTATGTATGATGTATTTATTGTGCGGCTGTGAGGTAATTCTGAGTGTGGTTATGACTCACTCGCAGGTACATGGACACTTCCCGACATTGCATTAAGATGCCCAGGTTGTCTTGGTTGATAGGCCCTGGAAGATGATAGTCATTTAGGGGCACGCACAGTGGGGAAACCCGGACGGACGGTCTTAGAATCATTATATGTATATGAATCTAACTATTCTTATTCAAGTGGGACTTGATTTATGATAAATGCCATAAAGAGCAAATAACTATGATTATGTTTCATATGGAGACATGGACGATGAAATGAGACAGTGTAAAAGATGAAGGTTCTTAATTAATGATATTCCTTCATATCCTCTTGCAAAACTGAATTAAACTTATGATCATTTAATTGTCTTAGTTTATGCTTTGAGTTTGAGTAGGTAGATTTTTATCACTATAAATCATGATTACTGTTCATAACTTTCATACTCTTTATTCTGGTGATCATATAAAAATCGGGCCCTATCCCGTTCATATTTCTTGTTGTGCATGAATCTTCTATTCGCTCAGGTGCTCCGCCGCAAGGACGCCTGTGATGACTTTCCTATTCCGATGTTTTTGGGGAGGCGTGATACTTTGTGGATATTACGGGATATGCTATTATAGACGCCTTCATTTTTGTACTCTAGTTATGATCGGGTCATTTACTCCGGCGTGTGGCCCAAGCTTTTGTATTTTCTTATTGTAATCGACTATGTAACTTAATGAACTTGTTGAATATGGTTGTAGAGACTGTTCACCGACAGCATATTCGGTCCCCTTATTGTATACTTGATGCTGATGTAATATAAGTCCTTTTGTGTTTCCACTTTCTTTTCAAACTGGGTTGTTTAAATGCTTTCCTTAACATATAAAATTAATCTTTTGGCTACCCGTTTTTCTAAAATATAGGGTGGTTATCCCGTATACTTATTATTTTTTTGTGATGCTGAGAATGATCCATCTCTGATTCCTATTTTTATTGAGTATCGGGCTGGCCACCCTTTATTTCGGTGATCGGGTTGTCACAATATCCTATAAGTAAGTGCTCACATAATATAACACCATAGCTACACTCGTGTTATAAATAGATACACAATATATATCATATAAATATAAATATATATGGATTGTTAGATACGTATTACTATATCCCCAGAGCATGGACCTCACGGATATAACCCTCGCGAGTTATTACGCTCCGACCATATCACACATCACACTGTGCCACTGGATCAAAATCTCACCACTGAACCTAGAGGTAAATATAAACAAATAGAAGCGGTGATAAATATACATCTGGGATCACAAACACACCTCATAGAACTTAATCGGTCTCTATAAAAACACACATACTCATACATAAATAGTGGTCATGAAATAACACTATGACTTGAGGAACCAATCTAATGCATGCTGATTAACGCCAGGGTGGACTGCCCACTACACACAACATCCTAACGATAGTACTAATGAGTATGCATATTTAATACAAGTAAGAATCAATCACACACACACACACACACACACATATATATATATATATATATATATACACACACACACACACACACTAGGATATGCCCGTGCCTGAAGGCACGCTGAGAATCGCAAAATGATGAAATTTTTTAAAGTATGTAATTGCAAAATGACAAAAATTACGTTCCGCAACAAAATAAATTTTAATTAAGAAAAAACTGATCTCTAAAAATCTAGGCAAATTTTCCTTTGTTTAAAAATTTGGGCAAAACGATGTTATGTTCAGAGAAAAAGGTTTTCTTAGTTTTGGACATGAACCATTGGTAACAGAATTTGACATTCACCATGACACTAAATCCATCATAATACTCAAATTCAACCTAAGAGCGCAAGTTTTCTTCTTGAATAACGTTTATGCACTTTCAAACCAAATATTCAGTCTATACAACAACTAATATATACACACTACACATGTGGATAAATTGTGACACGCATAAATCAATACATATTTATTTTCTCAACAACTTCCACACAATATTAAAAAAAATTAAATTACCTAATACAATGAATCACCAAAAACAACAGTAAGCGGGTAGCTTATTGTTGATGTATAGATGGAGAGGATTGGTTGTGACATAATATTCCAATCAAACTTTCGGCCAACGTCAGAATATTTACCTCTCATGCCTCCTACTTTGAGTGGTTATATTTCACACCACATTACATTTATTTGGCTGCCCAAAAAACCCAATCCTACTACCTTCTCAAGAAGATCAAACAAACCAGACTTGCCTCCCAAGCTTGCGCTCTATGGAAAAATCTGTAAATACAACACCACTTACAGTGCTCTATAAAACCTACCACATTCACATACGTGTTTTACAACTTCGATTATGCAGAGTATGCAATTATATGAGGAACTGAATTCTAAACACCAGATTGGTCACAGAGATCTAGCAAGTCTAAGGTCTCTGGGACTGAAAGCTCACGACGAAACTTGGGACCATCATAATAATGCAAGACTGGTTTAAATGCATCCTCTCCTGACGCAAATCCTTACCTGAGCAGCGAACCTCGACTCCCCTTTGCACTTTTTATCTTCCCAAGTCATTGGATCGATGTTAGAACCCCCAAAGAACTCTGGAAATTTAGAATAAGAAAGGTAATCATCCATAGGAATAATAAATGAAATATATATAAGTTTGGTAATAGAATCTTCCAAAGGGACTGAAAGAAAACATTCAGTGAAGCTCAATAGCAGCATATGATAAAGAAGACAAAATTAACAGACACTAATCATACCCATGTGCTGAAATATTCACACCATCAACATATAGTTCTCTAAGCTCACTGAAGTCTTCAACATATATTTTTAAGAGTAAAACAAACATTTTCAATCATGAAACCTCACTTGGAATTTGACTTAAAACATTTTGATTCCCATTTAGACAATTCAGTATGTTTCTGCCAAATGTTTTGCACCCGTGAAGGCATACTACACGTGTTTTAAAAGAAATTTACTTTAGTAAGTGATTATCAACACATGTTTTCTTTGATATAATGAACAAAAACGCGTCTAAAAACTAACTACATTCATAAAGTTAACGACCATGGTGGAACGACCAAATATGGGGCCAAACCAACATAAATTTTATTAAAAATGGCAATGGCAAGTGCAAAGCAGGTAGCTTCGGTACGCCTGTGAAATGTAACCATCTGGTGGATCCAACCGAATCTATTGCAGAATTTACCATCGGTGAAACCAATTATTACGACATTAGCCTCGTCAACCGGTTCAATTTACCATTAGTTGTTGCTCCACTTCGCGTAAAAGGAAATTATGTGCCCTGCAAGAATTTATCAAGGAGTCAAACGCAATACACATAATTAGGTAAATTTTACTATGAGATAGTTACCAATCATGAACCAAACACTTCACCCAAGCAACGGGTATAAAAAAGTAAAGTATTCATAATCTTTCATAAAAAATAATCATAGAAAAACAGAGGAAGAGGTAGAGAAACTTTCAATCTTTAACTCTTATTTGGTTGAATTACACAATGGCTACTGATTTAGCATTTTGATCTGGAAAGAAAAGAAATTTGGTAAGAACCACACAATCACGAAAATGTAACGTGAAGATTCCTGGATTCATGGATCTGTTTGAGCAAAACTAAAGGGATCAACAAAGGCTGCTTCAACATACCAAAACCTCCACTGAAGGCTCTGTCGGAGGTAGTGACGACTCAATTTTGAATAACACTATTCTATTGCCTAGTAAAAGACTTCTTCAACATACCAGAGTTATCAAGAAACTTTGTCCACATTTTCACAAAATAAAACCCCAACAATAAAGAATAAGAATCATGTAGCGAAGAATAAAAAGGAAAAATCAGAAAGGGTGACTGGCTCTTTAAAGTTCATCGAGGAAATCAATTGGAATTTTGTGGGGATTTATAATATGATGCTTGGATTTTAATGGCCCCTCGGTTGGTGGCAACATTCATAATGGGTGCTTTTTCGTTCTCTATAAATAGTTTAGGAACCCTATGACCGTGGTGTTGATTTGTTCCCTTACTTCAAATCATATTTCACCTGTATCACTTATGAAGAGCGTCAGAAATATGTGTCATTAAATTGTGTAATAAGGGTAAAACTAAATCAATTTGGTAACACACAAATAAATAAGTTACTGAGCAAACAACATATAATACCAATTATAATATAAAAATTTAGGCAGTTACCTTTATGACAAATATTACTTGGGTCTTTTACTTCAAAAGTTAGGGCTGAATGTTTGCGCACACAAGAAACATCCAAGTTTTATCTATTTAGTGATGTGTCACTGAAAAATGCTAACTTTATACTGAGTATAAAAAGCATCACATAAAATGTCACCATCTAAAAAATCATCACTAAAAGTATCAATCAAACTAATGAGAATTTTCGATCGTTACCAAGTCTGTTGACGAACAAACACCCATTCATACCTATTGGGGTCAGCTTATATGATGTTAATGAGCAGGACCCCGGAGTAAAACTACATGTCAGGATAATGCAATTCTCCCTATCCAATTATCCGGTAACACATCCACATTTGTGTACGATGTAATGTGTATTTAAGACACTCTTATTTACATGGGTCGAAAAGAGAATCGAGAATGCTAGATATTTACCTGGTACAACACTAACAAACCAAAAAGCGGTGTAGAGAGAATAGCGAGGGATATTAGAAGCATCTCAAGAATGAAAAGTTCATGCACTAAGATGACTAAAGAATTGAATCAAATCAAATCAGTTTAAAGAAATGTAACCACAATTTATTTCTTACCATGCACAATCACATTCACGAATGTCAATGTTATTATAGCATTGTATTTAGGTGGTTGATAAGGGTCCAACAAAAGTTACTAATCAACATCATAGGTGCTTAATTTAATTATTCATTGTGACAAATATATTGTAATGTCATGTTTAGCATAAACTTTTTGGCCTTATCAACCACTAATATTTATTATCAGTATATATATATATACATATATATATTAAAGTAACGGCGTACCACGAACTCTCGCAAATCACCACTCGATTCTATTTCCGATAATCTTCGCAACACATAAATCCGCAAATTAAATCACATCGCTGCATCGATATAAGACATACCCAAAAATTATACTAATGATCATCCAAATAATTAACGTCTCAAAATTCAACTATAAGGATCCCCACATCAAGCTTACTAATTCTAAACTCAATGCCTACAATGACCTTAACACAAAATTCTATATATCCAAGAAACACATCTAACACGTATGCTAGACCATCTACCTTAAGGAGTACGAATCAATAAAGGGAATCAACGATCGATAATGCGGAAGCTAAAAGGACTCATAACCTACAAGGCCTAAGATCATGCTCTGATACCATCTGTCACACCCCGCTTAATTCTAGCACTGGCCGTCACCAAAACTAAGCCTAGTGAGAGTAAAAAAAATACCATTCTTAGCATGCGACAAATATGAGACATTTAAAAAAATCAATCCACAAGATAAATAATTTAATCAATCCCAAATGATAATAACCGACTATGCGATAAAAGATCCATGACCATGTTAAACTCCAAATAATAAACTAATCTCCAATAGTATAAAACTGAATAAACTCCAACTGAATCCATAATGAAATATCTGAATAAAACCCATTCAACTTTGGAACCGAATGGCCCAACAAAACCATAAACTGAGTCTCAATGTAAATACGAAGCAAAGGAAACTAAACTAAACTAATAAAATAAAGTAAATAACTCCAGCTGCACCTCCAAACAATAATCTCCAAATGGTCCTATGCACCTTCTCCAAAACTTATCCTAAAAAGGTTAGTCAATGCACGAGGTCAGATCCCCGAGCATGAATACACACTACTCCCCTCAAATAGGATCCATGAATCCAGACAGTAGCATTATACGAGATAAATATCACAATAAAATATTTTAATTAAATGAGATAATTAAACACGATTAATATAAATCACTAACTACCCTCAGAAATTCTAATTCAATAATCCACACCAATATGATTTTAAATATCTAAGTCCCACTATGTTAATTTAATTAAATTGAATCAAGATCATTATGTTTCTCAGTTTTATTATAGTGGTCCTCCCGTCTCGGGTGGTAATCCACCAATGTTTCACACTTCCCCTTGTCAATAGCAAGCTGAGCCGTTTAAACTAGCGATCCCGTAATATGACAAGGTTCCATACACGACACGACATAAATGCAAGCTGACCCTTTAAACTATCGGTCCCCATACATTATGTTGGCCATATTTTAATACCTGTTATTATCTTAGGCATTAATTCTCATTCATTTATGATCTCAAATTTTCCCACCCTTATTTATCAATGTGAGATCCCCAAAATACCCCTTAGTCCCATACCTAAGGGTCCCCAAAGTACACATACGTCCTACTATATATATATATAGTATAAATTTCTAACATTAAACACGACCTAGTCTCATTCTTAGGCTAGCGTTATGTCGATAAAGTATAAATATCTGCCCCACTTCAAATATAAAATCTATAGCAATCTACTCTAACTAGTCCCATACGTAGCAAGCATAAATCATAATCAAAGTCTACCCACTAGTCCCATACTTAGTAAGCATCCTATAAATAAGGTGAGCAATATACTACCCAAAAGCCCCTCGTCCCTGGGATGGAAAAAATGAATAATAATATTCCACACAACATCATAAATCATAAATATAACATGACAATATAATCATAAAGGTCCCAATTCAATTTAATTCAATTAATAGCACCATCTTTGTTTTCAACATAATTGATTCTATTCAATAATATTAATTTATTTAAAATGCGATGATATTCAATCTGATATAATCATTCTCGTTTAAAAATCATCTGATTTTTTTAGTGTGTACGCATCCCAATATAACATCTATCTAATCCCATAATTTTTACATGCAAACCTAGATCCCCTAAACCATGAAAATCCAATACTCTAACCTATGCACCCAAGGGTTTCAAAGATTAAATCATATTAAAAGATTTCATAAAAACAGTCCCAAATTAAGTGTCCGCTTTCCCTAATTAAGTTACTAATTGATTTTATAAAAAAAATATGATTAAGGGTTTAGGCGACACTTAAGATGCATAAGAACAAATGAAGAGAATTGAGAATTCATGCCTGAAATTAAGATGAAGAAATTTTGACAACAAGATTGGATTCCTCTCAAAAAATTAGTAAAGAGACGTTCTTGAAAATTATTAAGAAAACTCGGTTTAAAGCTTCAAAACTTGGATTGAAAATAGCTCTCCAATGGAGTTAAGGTTTTGAGGGAGGAAGAAGATATAAAAGAGGAGATTTATTCTCTTAGGATTTAGAAGAAAGCGTTTTTAAAAGTCATAAACCTGTCACTTTGTTTATATACCAAAAAGAATTTGAGTTCTAATCAAATACAAACACTCGAAAAATTATTATGGATGATCGGACCGTAAGAATGGCATGAAATTCTAACATGTTGTAGTGAACAAAGAAATGGAGCTACTGTGAAAAATCGAGCTTGATCGGATGGTCGTATTTCTAAAAATATTTTTTTTATCCTCCTTAGCTCGGATCCTCTCCCGATTTTTATACAAAAAGTTATAATTTCCAAATTTTAATCCCGATTTAAATTCCACTTAAAAACTTATTTTAATATATACAAACCAACATATTTAATTACTAATAATAATTAAATCCAATTTTTTTTCTTGAATTTATCAATTAATTAATTTAATTATCTATTAAAACATGGGGAGTTACACATAAGCTATTGCTGAAGTATGTAAATCCTTTTGTTGTGAGATTATTTTTGTCCTAATTCTGGCTTAACTGATCAGATGAATTCATTGTTATTATTTGCACTCATAATTAGCACCGTCAATGGGAAGTGACTTTCTCCTTAATTAAGTTAAAGATAACAAGTTAAGCAATGTCTCACCCTCACAGTGCATCTATTACGGGTAATCAACAAGGTGGACTGCCACCACACATAGTCAGGTCTGAGATCCACTTGAGCAAGAGAAATGGAGCCCTTAATCCCAAATAATGCTCCCAAGGTTAGCACTCTGACTAGAGTAATGAGCAACCCATACCAACTCAGATTTAGCGATTGTTCGACACTTAAGTGAGACTGCCCACGACCTAATGGATCAATTTATTTAATTAAATGCCCCAAACACACAAATTCAATTTTACCAAATTTTAATCTTTCATTAAATTGGGTTTCATATAATGAATGTTCCAATCAAGTAATTAACATGTATGCAAGCAACACAAAAATTGAGGAAAAATCCCTTTACAGGGCAAAACCTATATTCAGCACTATCGTAAGTTTTGACAGACACAGACCTATACAAATTTATCTAACTAAGTAGGACTAATCGGGTATTTACAACTTGAAATAGAATACAACTCAGATACAGAGTTGTCCATGGGTAGAGATATACCCTCGGCATCCACCGATCAACCTTCTTCTTTCTACAGTATTGAACCCTTATTTCATAAGATTAGTCGTGGAGAATCCTCTCCACAAGTTGTATGCAAGATATAGAAACTTATAGGGTTTCAAATTGATTCATGAATCATATGGGGATGTAAAGTTTGTGATCAAAAGTGTTTTGATAACACAAAAGATGAAAATATTTTATAAAGATATGCAGTTTTCGTCCTTTCAAAAGTCCCATGTAAAAAGGTTTCAAAACAAGTATTTGTAGACCTTACACAAATTTTAAGGCGGCTATTCGTTTGAACAAAAATCAAGGTCGTTCAAATGAAATTAAATATTTGTTCGAACGAGGTTCTAATCTCATTTGAGTGATGCTAAGAAGAAAATTTTAATTCATTTTCAAAATTGGTAGTCTCAGCTTTATTAAATACATCCCAAATACGTTTATGAATAATATTAATACACAAAAGTCTTATAACATCATGACATGTAAATGTGTCTTCGATCTTAGAGATGCTGGAGTTCGGTTTATCATAACGGTTTGTAACGGGATATGCCAAAATACAAATTAAAGCCTAAGCTAAAATATTTGCCCTTATAAATCTCTCCCTTTAACTATTTAGGTACAAAATAAAATCGAAACCCGAATTACAATAAAAACCACTATATGACAAAAAAAAAAAATCCTAATGCCCTCCCAAACCCTAGAAATGAAACAACATAAGTGAAACTTTATCTTCAATATTATCATATTCATCCTTTGGGAAGCTTCGTCTTCATTCGGTGTAGTTCATGATTTCATCATCAATACTTAAGAAACCCACACACATGAAACAAAGAGATATCGTGATGCATAGAATTTTAAACATAAAATTAAAAACTCTCCGTTAGTTTGTTTTCCCCTTTTTTCCATAATAGACAAAGAAGTAGAAACTTAACATGAATTATAAAGCATCACACGAAGAAATAAGATATCAATCACACAAAGAATCATCTATGCATAGATGATGATAATCTCGAAAGTCAACATGTTCAACTAACTATTTTTTGAAATTTTTTCAAGCAATTTTTTTAACTATAAAATATAAATTTTATAGATACAACACACCATGGAATAACGGCAAAAATATCTGAACCATGAAAGTGTAATGAAATGATGTGAACATTCTCCATAGGTTAATCAACATAGATGGGCATAAATCATTTGCACGAAGGTTTAAGATACAATTAACGGAAGATGTCAAAGTCTACCTTAGGTGTAAGTATTGTAAACTTGTGTGAAATTGACTTAACCAAATCTACATATCAAAGACAAAAGTGATTCTCACACAAATGACGCCAAAACTATTTAATGTTTTTCAAGAATTTTGTAGTATGAGAAAACCCATTTATCTTCAACTCAATTCCCTCAAAATATCGTATAGCTAAGAATACTTTTAATAATTTTTTGAAGAAATTAATGCTTATATGTAGCAAACATCAATGACTCAAAAATTGGCTTGGCACTTCTGTTTTCACGTGCCTCTAATCGTTTTAGGCTATTTTAGGGAAATTTTGGATTTTAATGCAAATATATTTTATCTTTCATAGCCCCTTTTCATTTCTTAACATTTAACATTTTTTTCCAGAAAAATGATTTAAATGCGGGCAGTGGTTCTTACATGCACAACTTTTTATCTCAATTTTTGCATCTGGTTCATTTTAAAGAAAAATTTAGATGAGAACACGGTGTTCGATATGTGACAGGTAAATGCATTCTCCAAACAAGCTCGTATTCATGTGCATTAAAAGTAACTAGGACTCAAACATTTAGAAAATAATCATTTAATCACAACGTAATGAATCCACACATTATTAAGCACATAAATAAAATGATGCCATATCTCAAAACACTACGAAAAAAGTCACACGGATATGGAATAAATGGGTGATCCAAACATCTTAAATCTTCATCCATATATATAAAAAAGTACAAAACTATTTTTCCCTTTTTCTAAAATTTTATCAAAATAAAATCTTTTTACGCTTTTCACCTTTTTCTTAAAAAACATAGAATATTTTTGTATTTTTCAAAAAATTTCAAGAAAAACAAAAATCTTTTTGGATTTTTCTAAAAATATCAAAATGAAAAATTTATATACAATGATAATACAATTTATAAATAGGAATATAAGATATAAACATTATAACCATCCTTTTATAGAAACAAGTCTCAACCTTAATCATTCGGCCCAGAGGAGTTCTCAAAAGAAGATGACATCCTAATAAATTCCTCCGTGAAATTTTGTGAAGTCTTGAATAAATACTTTACTTTCTCTCTAAAACTCTCAAAATATTTATGGCGATGTGCGGGAGAATGCAAAGTAACAAGTGTGAGAGTGGGTGCTGAAACATGTGTAGTAACTCATGTGGAAGCATACTGGGAAATACGTATATGAGAAACTCTCCCTAGCTTAAAACTGAACTTTCTAAGGTGACCACTTTATTTGAAATGGGTACAAACATAAATAGGCTTGAGTCCACCTTTCTCAAAATGTTTAGGGCGAGCTCTCCTACGTGGGTTAGGCCTCCTAAGAAGATTAGGTTGAAGGCCTTAAGGATCCATCACAAACTTGAGAACCGGCTCGGGTGCGGCGTGGTAAATGGTTGCACCGCCATAACCTATTCATTGTCTCTCAACATTACCTAACGCGGGACAGAGGAGCATATTTCCAAATTTCTTAGAAGTGTCCTCTAAAGTGACCTTGACCTCTCAGAAATATTCAGTATCTCTCTCGATTTAGGATACATTGGCTTTAAGTTTCACACGCGTCTTATTGAAAATTGAATATCTCTTATAAA
Organism: Sambucus nigra; assembly: GCA_949130495.1. Lineage (NCBI taxonomy): Eukaryota > Viridiplantae > Streptophyta > Magnoliopsida > Dipsacales > Adoxaceae > Sambucus > Sambucus nigra. Next base: position 35,356,565 of record OX422212.1, read on the forward strand.
ACTAGCCACGATGTTGGTCAAATCGATATTTTCCCTACCTGAAACAATCAATTACTCACACAATGAAATTTTCACCTTCACGAGTTGACTCACCGGCGCTTCACATTGTCTCTATACTTTCACCTCCTTCTCTAAATCTAACACCCTTAGAGGCAAATCTTTATTAAGCCTTTTCATTTTCAATGTCTCGGTGTGAAGATTACTAAATGCCTTTTGGAGATCACCATCTCCCTCACTCATAATATCATCCCCGCTCTCTCCAGAATGACTCGAAAAATCATCGAGGCTTTTACGTTTAGATATGTCCACATCGGCATGGAACAAACCAGAAGTGCTAACATGACCATTAATGAACGCAACATATGGTTCATATGGTGATTCTCCCACTGAATCTATCGAATCGATGTCACTATAGCTAAGAATTAATTTATTCACAACTTTTTTACCCTTTTCTCCTAAGCCAAGTGGGACACTCATGTGCCATGTGCCCTTTACCCTCACATTCATAACATCTAATCTTTTATATTTCACAAACCTTCTAACCCTCATTCTTATTTTTATTTTTCTCAAACATCTTTTCTTTGGAATAATTTTCTTTTTTGCAAAAAGGGACAACTCATCCGATTCCAAATCAAATTCAGATTCAGACTCACAAACTTTTTCTTTATTCTATTTCTTTGTTTGCGTTCTCAAAATAATCCTTATTTCCTTATTCTTAATAGTTTAGGAAACATATCTATTTCATAGGTCTGAAGATCTCCTACAAGTTCTTCTAGCCTAAGAGTATCTAGGATTCCTAACGAACTTAGTACGGTAATCTTAAGAAGAAAATGAACAAGGAGAAACCTCAAAATTTCCTTAGAAACTCCCATCTCAAGAATCGTCTCACCCAAATTAAAACTAGAATTAACTACGTCCGACAAATGTGCATTAAATTCATCAAAAGACTCGGACTCTAACACGATAATCGTCTCAAATTGGGTTGTTAAACTTTATAGTTTGGATGCCTTTATAGCCCTGGTTCCCTCGTGTAACAACCCGAGGTCTTAGAGACGAGGATTTATTTATTTTGGGAGAAATAAATATTATTTTATTAGAGAATAATTAAATTGGCAATCGAGGTAAAAAATTTAAGTCGTTAGGAACTGTCTCGAATGGTGATTCTGAGGGTGTAGTTGTGTCCGGAAGGGTCGAGAAAGTCAAAATGATTGTACTTGGGGTCTATTTAGGTTCCGAAATAATTTTAAGTTCGTTTGGCTCGAATTAAAGTTATCGAGTCATTTAAAGTGTGTATTATCATTTAAAGATGTGTATCTTGGGAGTTAGGGCTTAAAAGCCTACGGGAGATTTATTTCTCCTTAGAGAGAAAGAGAAATAGAAAGAAAGAAAGAGAGAAGAAGAAGGAAGAAGAGAAAGAAGGAGAAAGAGAGAGAAAGTGGAGATTTCTAGCATCTACGCGATTTCGAGGACGGATCAGACCCTACGAACCCGAGGCAAGTGATTAAACTTGCTAAATAATTGTTGTGTTCCATTTATTTCATGATTTGTGGATTAAATCTTTGGGTTTTAGGTTTAGTTTATCAAAACTTAACTTTTTGGGAAAACTTTAGATTTGTGGTGTATAAATTATTTCTAGGTTAGAAATTAGTTTATATGTGTTTATAGATGATATATATGTGATTGGGTTGAAGAGAAACGAAGAGAAGATGATTAAAATGAATTTTGGGATTTTTGGCCTACTAAAAAGTAGCCATTTTCGAGCCTCCAGGTAGGCCGAATCGATTCGGCCCCTAGCCAAATCGATTGGGAACCTTTATAAGGATCATATGGAGTGAGTTTTGGAGACTTTTAGAGAGTTTACCTTATAAGGAATTATTGGAGTCATATAGACTTAATTTGAGGAATACCGATTTGAGATTTTGGTATCATCTAAGTGGGGAAGCCCACTACCGTTGAGTTTTCCATTTGGAGATATTTATGAAAATCTATAATCAAGTTAGAACGCTTAATCATAATGGATTTTAGAATCCAATCCCAAATGGGATAACTCTAAAGGTTCATAAAATGAATTGAACCCTATTATGGATGGAGAATTATAAATGCTAATTAATGGGCATACGGATATAGAAATATCCTTATTGACGATTGATTTGGGAGATGTCTCACACAATGAAAAATGATAAATGAAGTGCATTAGGATAAAGAATATCCTTCACCTAAATAGAATTGAGAGACAATTCATAAATAGAAGCGACATGTGAGCTTCAAGCGAGAAATAGTACTGTGCATGCTAAGTGGGGAAGATGTGTGAAAATTGACGATTAGTATATCAAGAGGGAAATATACTAAACAATGGAATTAAATCTATTACACCTAAGAGCGTAAAATGAATATGAAAATGATGTGACAAGTATACCTTATATGATGGTATATTTTTATATGGTGTGATGATGTATGTATACCTTATATGATGGTGTATATATATATATATATAGTTAAGCATACCCCCTCCTTGCTATTATTGGGAAGTTGCGTACGATGAGGGTGAGCATCCTGGCTCAAAGAGCAGGGTGTGGATATTCCCCAGGTCATAGTTATCCATTGTGATTATTATGTGATATATATATGCATTCTTTTTGGGGGTGAGAAGTCGGGGGTATGTGACATTCTCACTTGTCGATTAGGAGCTATGACCGCTTCCCGGGACGTTGTGTGCGTGAGTAGATCACGAGGTGGGTGCCGTTGAACCCCACCAGGTGGCCCCAGTTTGCTACGTGGATGGGCAACTAGAAGATGATAGCAAAGTGAGCCTGCGTCCTCGAGTTATATCTCGGTTGGATGGTTATGATATTGTTGTGCTTGTACTTGAGAATTGAGGGCATAATGGACCTCGGCGACTGACATTGCCAGGATCAGTGTATCGGGGGGGTTCCTTGTTTGGATTTCGCCTCGGCGAGACGTCCCACGCATGAACCGCAGTGTAATGTTGGAAATTGGGGAGAAGTTAGCCTCTAATGCTCATATTTATATCTATATCACCTATCCCGACGATTGACAGTGCCAGGAGTAGTGTAACGGGGGGTTCCTTGTTTGGATTTCGCTTCAGCGAGACGTCCCACGCATGAAACGCCGTGTACTGTTGAGAATTGGGAATATTAATTAATTAAAATTTGAGTAATACAAATTTGGGTTACATGCATCATGCATTGAGGGAATAATGAATCTCAGAGATCAATACTGTCAGGAGTAGTGTAACGGGGGGGTTCCTTGTTTGGATTTTGCCTCAACGAGACGCCCCACGCACGAAACGTCGTACAGTATTGAGAACTGGGAGAAGTTTAGTCCTTAGCACTTGATGCTAATAACTCATATATATATGATTTCATGCCACACAAGGGCATAGCTAGAATATATGAAATTCTAGTAAGATAATGTTGATGTATTAAGATTATGTTAAATTGTGGATAGTTATGTAAACTTTATATGTTCAATAAATGAACAAATATAAAGAGAACTGTAACATTTAAAATAAAGAAATGTTGTAGATGGAACTTAGATAAGGATAGATTGCGAGATAGGTTATAAAATCTTAATCGAATCTTCATTTTGGGATCTAGTTAAATTTTATTGCCTAATTTATATTTGGGCATTCATTTGGAGACCACGTGCATACATTTAGTGCGCGCTCCAGTTGAGAGGTGAGATGGATTATTATGGAGAGGATGATTCCATTAAATCATGTCATAATGAATTTATAATTATTATGCATTTTAATGCACTTGCTATAAAATGTTTTCAACTCAGGCTCTGACCCGTTTATATTTTTCTCTCCATGTATATATATTGTATTACTTTAGGTGTTCCTCCGCAAGGACGCCATTGATGTTCATCCATCCAGTGTATTCGTGGAGCTGTGGTAGTAGCGGGCTGTTGAGGCACTTGTTCTAGTCGATTCCTATCTATTATATGTCTAGATTAGGATTCAGTTTGTATATTGAGTTTAGACTCAAGGGTTGTAGAATATCCCTTTTTCATTTCTCTTTCAGATTATTTGTATTGTCTGTGACCTGACAGCTTGTTCGGGTAATTTACTTTGTTCAATTTGTTATACTCTTGTATTCATTCTTTACATATTGTATAGTTTGTTGTATCATTCATCATGGTTAGATGTAGTATTGTTGGTTATTTGTTGTATGGTTGGTTTTTGTCGATGTTAAATAAAAGTTTTAAATTTTTGGCAATTGACTTTTTATGATTTCGGGTAGTTAGCCTTATATTATTTAGTATTGTCAGTTGATGTTGAGACTGTGCCATCTGAGATACCTGATTTATTATAGTATAAGGCTGGCCACCCATTATTTATAGCGGGTTGTCACACCTCGTTAGTGAGATGGAGGGTATCCCAAGCTTCTTTAAATGTGGCGCACCTCATAATGCAATGGAACTCGTCAGGGGTGACGGCTCCCAAGATGGAACTCAAACCGCGCGAGTTAAAATTTCCCCATTTAAGGTCGTCCTCTGTCCTCTAAAATACAAGTTTAGGTCCAACCACATTATCAAGAGTTACAGTGGGTGGTGTCCATCCTCTTTTACAGAGCAACTAGACAAGTTGATCAATTGATTTTAGTATATACTACATCCTAGCTTTCTAGTAAGCATAATTGGAACCATAAAAAATGATTATTCGATTATACAAATTATCCATTCAATTTTAGCTTTTTAAAGATCAACAATTTTTTAGAAAATTGATATAAAAAATTTGCGAAAAAGGATAAAACAATAAGTTAGTGTGCGCACGAAATAATGGATCAATTTATTTAAATAAATGCCCGAAACACACAAATCCAATTTTACCATGTTTTAATCTTTGATTAACTTAGGTTGTATACAATGAATGTTCCAATCAAGTAATTAAACTATGCATGGAAGAAACACAAAAATTAAGGAAAAATCCATTTACAGGGAAAAACCTATATTCAATACTATCGTGAGTTTTGACGGACACGAACACACAATAATTTAGCTAACTAAGTACCATGAGTCGGGACTTGAAAACTTCCAGCAAAATACGACTCAGATCCAAAGATGTCCACAGGTAGCGGTCTAGCCACAGTATCCACCGATCAGCCTTCTTCCTCCTTCAATAGTGAACCCTTGGTTCAAAAAATCAGCAATAGATAATCCTCTCCATAACATGTATGCTAGATATAAAAACTTATACGGTTTCAAAAGGATTCACAAATCATATGCCTATGTAAAGTTTGGGATTTAAAAGTGTTTTGAAAACACAAAATATAAAAAACTTGAATAAAGATATCCAGTTTTCGTTCTTTCCAAAGTCCCACACAAATAGGGTTCAAAATAGGTATTTATAGACCTAACAAAAATTTTGAGGGGGCGGATCATTCCAATAAAAATCAAGGTCATTCGAACAAGAATAAAAATGCATTCGAACGAGGTTCTAATCTCCTTTGAATGGGGCTAAAAAATAACTTTTAACTCCTTTTTAAAATGGCACCTTCGGTTTTATTAAAATACATCCCAAATACGATTATGAATAATTTTGATACCCAAATGTCTTATACCTTAATGAGATCTAGAGGTGTCTTCGATCTTGGAGATGCTAGAGTTCAGTTCATCGTGAAGTTCTATAATGGGATACACCAAAATACAAATTAAATTCGAAGCTAAAATATTTTTCCTTCCATTATGAACAACGACTCCATCAGTAGGAGGAGGCAATGCACATTTAAATGGAGGAAAATGCACATCTCCCACGACTCCTAAAAGAATGGAGCGAGAAATTTGAGGAGATAAAGGAAAAAATCATTGTTGAAAGGCTAGACCTCATGCGATCAAAACACACAACTAAAGAAGGTGTTCGCACCGTGATTAGGAGCGCTCAGAGCAAGAGAGTCACTCGATAAGGTGGATCAGAAGGAGGGACATTGTAGAAACAATATCCGAAGTCTGGTACAAAAGGAAATGGATCAAAAACCATCTAATAGTGGGGTTATATCCACCAAGGAATTGGATAGGTGGGCCTTCATCCCTCAAATTCAATCCCCCATATCCATCAAAATTGAGGACAAAAATCCCCCGAAGAAGTTTTCAACCCAATGGTTCAAATGTACGATGGAAAGACAGATCTCGTGGAACCATAATAATGCTCTTATATGTCTTACAGTCCCTTTTATTTATAGCAATGTTGTATAAAAGTGGTTTGAGAGGTTTCCACACAGGTCGGTCAAGTATTTCAAGTCGCTTACTGAATATTTCATATCTCGCTTTATCATAGGCACTTTTCACCCAAACATAGTGGATTCTCTCCTCATTACGGGGTAGAAACCCTAAGAGACTTTGAGAGATTATTATAGGGGATACTGGGAAACCTATAATGAAGTTAAAGATTTCGTAGAGAAGGTTTACATGGCATCATTTAAGATAGGACTGCCCTATAACTCCACATTACATCGGCCCCTTACCAAGAAGGAGGAAGACACCATTTACGATCTTAGGTCTCGCATAGAGAAGTATGCCAAGGTGAAAGATATTGCTACCCTTAACAACAATGATAATGGTAGAGCAAAGGCAACTAAGGGAATAACAAATAAAACACCCCTATGAAGTGGAGTAAGAAGAAAAAAGGAGTACCTAAAAATGGGGACCAAGTGAGCCCATCTAAAATCTTACAAGCAATCAACACTATGTTCAAGGAGACGATTTACAAGATTTTGGTCAAAATCAGAGACCAACTCCTTAAATATCTAAAGAAGATGGGAGGCGATCCGAAAAAGAGAAATAATGTGCACATGTGTGCCCACCACAACGAGAACAAGCATAAAACAGAGAAATACAAGACCCTCAAATATCATTTGGAAGAATTAGACCATGAAGTGAATTCGAATGAATATGTGGAGAATAAAGGTAACAAGGTCACCTCTGGAGCCAACTATAAGCCAAAAAATATTTTGGACAATGAGTTGGGGCACGAGTTCGCCGTTATCCACGGTGCCTTAAGTTCCAAGTAGATCTAAGGTAACACGGTTTGAATGGAACTGAAGAAGGCATCTGTCATAATTGAGGTCTTCCAGATTGAACTCACCAAAATCCCAGCAGGTAAGCGCAGGCGTCCATATGACATATTTTATAAAAAAACACACACAGTATTCACAGAGGAATCGAGGTACATATACCAGGCTATGATGCTATAGTAATCACCCTTGGGATTGTAAATTGGAATATGGATAAGATACAAGTCGATCAAGAAATCTCATCTAAAGTCATGTACTTGGGGCTATTTAACAATCTAAACCTGAATATAGAAGACTTGAAAGAAGCGATCATACCTATGGTTGGCTTCTTTAGAAAATGACTATGCTATTAGAAAGGTGGTCCTACTAGTTAGGGATATGAACATCTCAAAATGTATTGACTTCTTAGTGGTAGACATCAATTCTCCCCATAACACCATCCTTGGGATATAGTGTCTTCATGACATGCATGTCGATCCCTCCATGTACCACTAAAAACTTAAATGCCTAATGGATCACAAAATAATGAAGATCGAGGACAATACGATCGTGGGAAGTGCTTCATTGATTCCAGGCCTAAGCTAGAAAAGAAAAGGAAAATGAGGTCATACACAAAGTATTCTAAGATGTTTCTACACTGTCTAAATAGAAACTTAAATATGGAATACCAAGGGTGGAAGAAATAAGAATTGACCCCGTGGATAGGGTAATGGAGAAATTATAAGAAGTAGCCTTTGATGAAATTCAACTAGGAAGGAAATTCTTGATTGTTAGGCAAAAAAGGAGGACTTAATATCTCTGTTAAAGAAGAATCAAGATGTATTTTCCTGATAGCTATATGACATGCCTGGGATTGACCCCAAAGTCATTTTCCACAGGCTTCGTGTTGATCCCTCTTATCTGCCAATCACACATAAGGCTTGCCAAACTACCCAAGAGAAAGCAAAAGTAGTGGACACGGATGTATGGAATATTCTGCAGGCACGTCCCATGAGAAAAATTCAATTCAAAATTGATCTCAAACCCGATAGTAGTAAAAAAGGGTAATAGGAACTAGATATTATGCATGGACTTAATTAATCTCAACTAAGCCTATCCAAAATTAACTTTCCTCTGCCTAAGATCGATGACTTGGTCGACACCATAGCCATCCATGGGCAGATGAGTTTTGCGGATGCGTACACTCAATCAATATCCGGGGGACACGATGGAAGTATATATTGATGATATGCTCATTAAAAGAAATATCGAAGCTGACCACTTAAGAGACTTAGAAATGGCCTTTAAGATCCTAAGGTTCTACCAAATGAAACTCAACGCAGCCAAATGATCCTTTGGGGTTTAGTTTGAAAAGTTCCTAGGGTACTTAGTCAGCAAGATGGGGTATTGAGGCCACCCCTAACAAATAGTTGGGACCAACAATGTACAACCTCCAAGGAAAATGTGCAAAATTCAAAAGTTAACAGGAATGTTGATAACTCTCAATCATTTCATCTCAAAGTTTTTTTAATCATACTGACCATTGTTTCAGATGTTAAAGAAGGAAAAAGTTCTCACCTAGAACACCGAATGCTCAAATTCCCTGGAGAAATCAAATCCTATCTGAGCAAGCATCCTATATTATCCATCCCAAATCCAAAAGACCTCTTTATTTCTACCTAAAGGTTTCCAGTCATGCAGTTAGTTTAGCCTTAATGTGCGAGAAGGAAGGGCATCTAAACCCCATATACTATGTCAGTGACATATTCCTGGATGCTGAGCAAAAATACCTCCCATTTGAAAAATTAGTCTACTCTTTATTGTAGCATCGTACAAGTTGAAGTACTATTTTTAGGCTTATTCAATTATATGTGACACCCCACCTAATCTAATATCGAGGGATCAATCCTTTATTAAAATTAAACAGGAATCCAACATGATTTCATTCTTAACATCACTGGAGCAACACATAATGTAAATATAAAATCACTAGAAACATACACTAAATGAAATGAAAGGATAATTAAAAAACATAAATAATGTAAACTGAATAAACCACCAGTTAACAAGAATAATAATCTAACGTAACATAATACTGAGAATTAAATAGAATATCCAACATAAAATAAATGTCTAATCAAACTACAAGAAACATGCTCAAAAGTAAATACTGAAACTAAAATTAAATCTTATCTAGATAGAAATGAATTGAGGAGGATATAATTAATCTCACAGCATCCACAGCAACTGCTCGCAATGGAAGGAAAAAAATTAACCCTTTTGTCCCTACTGCATCACACTCGGGTTTTTCAAAATAAAAATATAATTTCCAAGGGGGATAAACATTTGAAAATATTTTGCAAGTATTTAAATTCTTTAAATACAAACGTTCAATGTATTACCTTCATGATTAATTTTCCAGTTGTTCTCATACGAGATCAATCCTTACCTCTCACCTGTATTGTGCAACTAATGAATTCATTTCATTATCCTAATGATACTACCGAGTCTAACTAGGACAACAAAAGTTGTCATAACCAATCCCACTAATAATTTCTATTAGCTAATATATACTAATTGCGCTAGGTATAATTTCATCAAGGATTACATAGCTATACACGTATTATAAATAGATATACACATACATATATTATATACACATACATATATATCGTGCACTATATATGTATATACTGCATGCCTAGAGCATGAAACTCACAGATGCATCCCTCATGTGCTATTGGGATCCTAGTATACCATGTACTTACAACTCGACCATCGGGTTGGAATCTCATCATCGAACCCAAGTAAACACAAACAAATGGCGGAAATAATAAACATACATTCGAGGCTCATAACCATACAACATCGTACCCAACCCCTTTATAAACCAACACCTATCCTCACACATGGATAGTGGCCATACAATAGTACCATGAACTGGGGAATCAATCCAACACAAAATGCCCACTATGCACAACCTTCTATTGATAGCACTACCGAGTAGGTATGTTCCAAAAAAATACATAAACAATCACACACATGCACGCACGCATGCACACACACACACACACACACACACATATGATTATATATATATATATATATATATATATATATACACACAATATACTTAATACGTACGAAAATCCCACTACGTACTACACTACCAATCCCGAAGTCTGAATCGACTTCCTAATTTACAAATTAAGTGTTCACTCATTTTATCTTGATTCATTTCACTTGACCTAAAACATAGAACAACCCCTGAAAATGTTCCCCGATAATCTCAATCAACCTCGAAATCCCGTACGACAATTTATCAAAAACTAATGGGTCAAAACAAAACATAACTAAAATTGGGAAAGGCCAGCAAACCAAACCGATTCTCTTGTCATGCCTAACTTGTTCGATCAAGAAAATTGATTCTCTCCCCCAGTGAACCGATTCGATTTACTCGACTAACGTTTGTCTTCAACCTGGGGTTTTCACCTCCCAAACCCTTCAATGGAGATCTTAAGCCTCAGAAGACAATAAATTAATATCCTATATCAAAACTTAATAATTTTATATGTATTTTAACATCGATTTCATCCCAAATCCAACCAAAAAACTCGAGTATTCCTTATCATTATTTTAATGCATACAACTTAGAATTAATCCATCATTGAAATTTATTGATTTAACACCCTGTAAATGTTCTTCATGTTCATATATATATTTAGAGAATTTAATCACGAATTTATCACTTATTGATTATCAATCACGATCATAGGTTAACCACAAACCAATTTCCTTTCAATTAATCCCCAAAGATTTTGTCTTTAAATTTGGAGATTTAGTTACTACTTAATCATGAACCTAATTAACTGCAAAAAATAGCAAATCTAAAGAAACTAAACACTTACCTGGTTCGATTAAGATCCAATGTCTCGACTCGTAGTGATGAATTGATTTTCAAAGATTTCATTCCTCTCTTCTATAAGGTTTCCTTCTCTATTTTCTTTTTTTTTTTATACATTTTCTCTTCTCTTTGACCCCCCTAATCTCCAATAAGCAAAGGCTTAAATGAGGATACCATCCACCCCACTTAACCTTAAATACTTCTTAATCATAACTTAATCCTATTTTTAGATGTATCCCTAAAGGTAAAAAGACAACCATACCCCCATACGGGCCCTACTATGTCTAAAATGCCTCTGGAACCTAACTATAGCCCTTGGGTATTCTGGACTATTTCAATCCATTTTGGATCACCGATGCACTCCAAAAGGTCATATGCATCACTCAACTAAAATTATTCTACCATTATATTTAACCGAGCCTGACACATGCGTAAAGTACGCATCACCCATAAACTATTTAAAATCGTTCTAACTCTCTAATGACATAATATAATAATTTGTCGCTTTTATCTCATTAAATGATAATATAATAATTCTCAACGCTATTTAAATATTACACCCAAATAAATAATAATAATCATAAATAATAATTTTGAACTATCTAATTAATATTTACTGAAACCAATTTAATTTTCCCAATTAAATTAATAATTAAATGTACGCGTGCAAATAAAATACTCATAAAAGTATGGAGTATTGAATTCCCCCACCTAATAATGGAATTTCAGCCTCGAAATTTGAACGATTCTTCCATGAAGAACTCTCGATACTTTTTCCTCATGTTATCCTTGCGCTCTCACATCAATCCGGTAGCATTGTGATGCCCTCATTATATACGCACTAACGATACCACCTTTGATCGAAGATTTTGCTCGTTATGGCCCAAAATAACACTGTTCTAAAAACCCACCTAAGCTTAAGGCTTGGGAGAAATGCCCCGCCTTACGATTCTTACGCCTTATTCTTGGTAAAACCCTTAAGGCGCACTTTTTTCTAGAAACAACAATGCTTTAGTGAAACGATATCGCCTTTTAAAGATTTTTTTTTACAAACTGGACCATTATCTCATCCAAAATAATCAAATAGTATTTTTTTATGATATGTACAATTTTAGTATTTTAATACCCTCGTTATGGTTAAAAATATTACAATATATTAAGAAGGCCTAAATGCCTTTTCTCGCCTTTTTACACCTAAGGCCCGCCTAGGCTTCCAAGGCTTAAGGCTTGCCTCCATGCCTCGATCATGCCCCACATTTTTTAGAACCTTGCACAATAGTCTATCTCCGCCAATGCTATATGTATGGTAAGCAAATTTATCCCTGAGATACCTCCTCAACGATGACACATGGAACGTAACGTGAATTCGTTGTAAATGCTCCAATAAGGAAAGATTATACACAATCGACCCTACCCTCTCAATGATGGTAAAAGTCCCCACATATATTGGCGCTAGCTTCCACTTCTTCCTGAACCTCATCACTCCCTTCATGGGAGGTATCCATAATAAGACTTGATCACCCATGTCAAACTATTAGAATTTTTTTTTCGCATCGTAATTCTTGTGACGGTCCTGAGATACCCTAATACAACTCCTAATCAACTCAATCTTCAAGAAAGTATCTTAAATCACGTTCGACCTGAGAAGGATTTTGTGCCTCACCTCTTACTAACATGAGGGTGAACGACAATGTATCCCGTACAAAGCCTCCAAAGATGCAATGCTAATAGTAAACTCCTATGAGTTATTATACGCAAAACTCTACCAAATGGTAAGTGTTACCCCAACCACCCTTAAAATCTAGAATACACATCCTCACTATATCTACCAACATATGATTAACCCTCGTCGTGCCCAAATGAAAACTCGTTCCCATCGCCTCCTAAAAATTCTACCAAAAATAGGATGTAAAGATTTTATTTCGATCCAAAACATTGTTGAGAGGAACCCTATGCAGTATCACTATCTCTGGAATGAAGAGTTTATCATATCGTCTTGTCTTTTAACTACCCGAACTGGTAAGAAATGAGTTACCTTAGTCAAACAATCCACAATAAGTCAAATGGAATTATGATCCTTCTACAATGGCAGTAACCCTGTGATTAAATCCATCAATATTCTCCCATTTCCATACCAAAATCTCTAATGGATGCAAAACCTCGGCCGATCTATGATGACCAACCTTCACCATCTGATAAGTGGTGCACTCGGAGACGAAATTCATATCAGCCCATCAATAATGCCTCTTCATATTCGGGTAGTTCTTGTCCTATTCAGGATAAGCAAATAATAGTGACATATGGTACTCCTGCATAACTGAACATTGTAGGTACTCGTCTTCTTAAAAATCAATCTCCCATTGAAGCGTAAGCCACCCTCATAATTAACTGAGTATGATTCCTCTTCGACTACCAATAATTTCCATACAGTTTCTTAATAAGAATGATCCCCTACTTGTTTCTGTATAACCCTCAAACTAATCTCGGGTGTGATGGTTATCATTACCCTGCTGGACCTAATATCCACAGCCCTAGTGGCCTCAAGTCTGGTTCCCCTGGCCCTGAGGATAATGATGTTGGAACTTATGGCCCTGCCTAAACCCACTATCTTTAGGTCTGAACCTCTTAGCCAATCCCCTTATCGGGAACCCTAATCTTGCTATTTGTCATGTTGTTGTGGTGCCCTGTGACACCGCTGCCCCTACTCTTACCGTGTTAGCTCGACTCTCTTATCCTCTTTGCTCCCCTTAGATGGAAATAATGATCCTGGTAATGTCATAATGCAGTGCTAACACTATTTGTATAAGTCCTCAAGGCTGACTTCCTTAACAAATGATGAGGGATCCTCCAAGTGATCCCATTCATGAACTTTAAACTCATCTTCTCATTAGTGTTCATGTCATATGGAATAAAGTTTTCCAACGAGTGAACTCCTCCTCATTCTCGGCCATTGTTCAGCCCTCCCTTGTGAGATACTTAAGTCTTCTCCTCATTTATTTCTACACAGTTAAGGAGATAAATTGAAATCAAATTACACCCAAAACTCTTGAATTGTCACAATATCTCCAACCACTATCGAGCTGCCATAACTAGCTTGAAAGTAGCTAGTACCCACTTTTGAGCATTACTGCACTCAACCATATGAAGATGCCTATGGATATCCTCCTTCCATTGGCTCATTGTAACTACATCTACACACCTATGTAACTCTAGTGGATGTCCCTTCTGAAAGGCCTACCTGACTCGCTCTCACACGGATGAGAAGGTGTCAGTTTGTACAAGTACCACCCCAAGTGGCTATGGCTATGACTGAGGAAATATTTGTGCCATAGATATCATTGAAGTGTTAACTACATGTGCTCTAATAGATGCGACCTCTACTATGATAACAATTCCTTGGGCTGCTTGTGGTTCCAACTGAGCCTACCACTCAAGGCCCTTCCCCTTCGTGAGATGGTCTCCTTATCCTAGTGTTTGGTGTCTGAAACCAAATCCAAATTTCATGAGATTCCACTTAAATATATAAGTATCAGAAGAACTAAAATGCACAATATGAAACAACAATCCTAAACATAGGGTTTTATATTAAAGAAACAAAATGCTGATAATGTAGCAAGTTTGATAAAATCCAAAGGACTTTAGCACCTGATGCTCTGATACCAACTATGACACCTCGCATATTCTATTACCAGGTGATCAATTCTTTATTAAAATTAAATAGTAATCTAGTATTATTTCATTCCTAGCATCAATGTCTCAACAAATAATATAAATATAAAACAAAAAAAAAACATACACTAAGTGAAATGACAGGATAACTGTTAAGCATAAATAAAATAAACCAAATAGACCATCGGTTAGCAAAAATAATAATCCAACGTAGTATAATACTGAGAAGTAAATAGAATATCCAACATAAAATAAATATCCTATCAAAGGCTCAAAAGGAAATACTGAAATTGAAACTGAATCTTATCTAAATAAAACTAAACAGAGGAGTTTCCAATCAACCTTGTAGTATCTATGGCTAGTGCTCACAATGTCTTGTAAGAAATTAACCCTGATGTCGCTGCTGCTACACACCTAGGGTTTTGAAAACAAATATATATA
The DNA here is from genome assembly GCA_949130495.1 of Sambucus nigra. NCBI lineage: Eukaryota > Viridiplantae > Streptophyta > Magnoliopsida > Dipsacales > Adoxaceae > Sambucus > Sambucus nigra. The sequence continues at coordinate 35,371,592 of OX422212.1, forward strand.
TTTAGAAGTGGGTCAAAGCCCGAAATACATTTGAAAATATTTTGCAAGTATTTCAATGCTTTAAATATTAACGTTCAGTGTATTACCTTCAAAATTAATTTTCTAGCCGCTCTCATATGATATCAATCCCACCTCTCATCTACAGTGCGAACCTAATGATTTTATTTTATTATCCTAATCATACTTCCCAATTTAAATAGAACAATAACCTCTATCATATCACATCCCTCTAATAATCACTATTAGCTAATACATATTACCCGTGCGAGATATACTATCATAAATGATTATATATCTACATACGTGTTGTAAATAGATATACACATAATATATATATATATATATATATATATATACACACACACACATGGTATTCCCGAAGAATGAACCTCGCGGATGCATCCCTCGTGTGCTATCGGGCTCTAGGTATACCACATACTTACAATTGGGCCACCGGGTCAGAATCTCACAACCGAACCCAAATATAAACATAAACAAATTGAGGTGATCATAAATATACGTATGGGGATCGCAACCATACCACATCACACCCAACGGGTCTCTAAACTAATACATATCATCACACATAGATTGTGTCCATGCAATAGTAATATGACATGGGCAATCAGTTAAACACCTATTGGTCAACCTTAGGGTAGCCTGCCCATTACGTGCAACCTCGTAACGATAACACTCTCGAGTAGGTATGTTCTAAATAAATACACAAACAATCAGATATATATAAGTAACCCACAATACGTATATCTATATATACATATAAAGTACTGACTATTTAAGGAAATCCCACTGCATACCTATCTACCAATACTGAAGTTTGAATGACTTCCCGATTTCCAAATTAAGTGTTCACTCTTTCGTAGATTGATTTATCTTACTCAACCCACTTAACTATTAGCTTAAAATAGGCACCAATCCATGAGAATGTTCCTCGGTAATCCCAGTATACCTTAAAAGCCCATATGCCAATTTAGCAAACACTAATGGGTCAAAACAACACACAATAAAAATCCGAATAGGCCAACAAATCAAAAAGGTTTTCATAGTAGACCCAATCGGTTCGATCAAGAGAACCGATTTGCTCCCCCAGCCAACCGATTTGGTTTGCTGGGATACCCCTCGTCTTTAACCTCATGTTTTAACCTCCCAAATACTTCAATGGATGTCCCAAGCTTCCCAAAACCATAAATTAACATCCTACATAAATACTTAATCAATACAAAAGTATTTTAACATCGAATTAATCCTAAATCAAACATCAAAACTCGAGGATTCCTAATCATTAATCTAATTGACACAACTCAAAATTAATCCATCCTTAAAATATATTGATCGAACAATGTTTAGATGTTCTTGATGTTCATATATATATTCCCAGAATTTAATTATAAATTTCTCACTTATTAATTATCAATCATGATCATAGGTTAACCGCAGACCAATTTCCTTTCAATTAATCCCCCAAAATTTCCTCTTTTAATTCTCAAATTTAGTTACCAACTAATCATGAAGATAATTAACTCTCGAAAATTTACAAATATAAAGAAAGTAAACACTTTACTTGTTAGATTAAAATCTGAAGTCTTGACTCATAGCGATGAATATATTTTTGAAGATGTTATTCCTCTCTTTTCCAATGTTTCCTTCCATTTTTCTCTCTTCTCGTCTCTTTGATGTCTCCTTTAATCTTCACTAAACAGAGGCTAGGATGTGACTTCCATCCACCCCACATGCCCTTAAATACTTAATAATAACAAGTAAATCCCGTTTTTAGGTGTATCTCTAAGGGTAAAAAGATAACCATACCCCCATACGGGCCCTATTATGTCTAAAAAGTACTGGGAGCCCAAATATAACCCACAGGTACCTATTTTGGACTATTTTGACCCATTTCGGATCACTGGTGCACATATAAAGGTCGTTCGAGTAACGTAACTAAAAATACTACACCGTTCCATTTAACTAGGCCCGACATGTGCGTACACGACACATCGCCCATAAATTATTAAAATATGTTGTTCTAACTCTCTAATGACATATTATAATAATCATTCGCTTTTCACTCGTTAAACGATAATATAATAATTTTCATCACTATTTACTTATTAGACACAAGTAAATAATAATTATAAATATTAATGCTAAACTCACTATTTAATATTTACCGAAACCAATTTAATTTTCCCAATTAAATTAATAATTAAATGCACACGTGAAAATAAAATACTCTTAAAAGTACAGAGTACTACATTATAGTCATCACTTCCTTCCTCCCTAAGGCCTGTCTTCAAAAGGACAATTTGTCAATATGGATGTCCAAATGGTCTATCAAACATGGAAGATTTGATATATACTATCAACGAAAAGCGATGACTAAGGGACAGATTTTGGAAGATTTCGTTACTGAGTTCACATGAGAAGGAGAGCCCAACGATCAAGTTATAGTCGATCAGTTGATGAGATGCGAGATTGACCATTCTAATAAATTGACACTTTACGTTGACGGTGCATCTCACTTGAAGGGGGGAGGAGCAGGACTTTTGACAATTTCCCCACAAAATGCCATGATCAAGTAAGGGGTTAGACTTGGCTTTTAAGCTATCAACAACGAGGCCGAGTACAATGCTCTCATCACCGATTGTGCAGTGGTTAATCACTGGTGGAAGATCATAATGACATATACTATGATTCAAAGATAGTATCCAAATAAGTGATAAGAGACTTTAATGGCAGGGATGAGAGAATGTCAGCATACCGACAAGTCGCCCAAGACTTAATATACAAGTTTAAGAAAGTCCACATTCAACAGCTCCCCTGGGGGCATAATATCCTTGGTGACGTCTTATAATCCTTAGGGTCACCACGGGATTATGATTTTAAGGGGACCATTAAAGTGGAGTTCCTCACCAATCCCAGCATCATGGAGCCCATTATCACTTAGTAAATTCTCGTTGTGTAAGGAAGTTTGAGATAGATGGATTCTATAATCACGTATATGCTAGAGGATGTCCTGTCACCTGATAAGAAACAAGTCCATCAAATCAGGGTAAAAGATTCAAGATTTTATCTATCACCTGAAGGAAAAATATATATGAGATCTTTTATGAACCCTTACATCTAATATGTGCGTCTAAGTGACATAAATAACTTTTGTGCGAACTTCATGTTGGAACTTACAAAAGACACATTAGAATAAGATCCATGACTTTTAAGGCGATCAAGGAAGGGTATTGGTGGCCATACATGAAGAAGGATGCGATCACTTATGCCAAAAAGTGTGAAAAATATCAGAAGTTCTCTCCTATGATCCATTAGTTAGCTAACTATTTATGGTTAGTTACTAGTCTGTGGTTATTTTTCCAATGGGGTTTAGACATTTTAGGTCCACTCCTAATGGAACTAAGAAATCGCAAGTACCTCTTGGTCGACACAGACTACTTCACAAAGTGCATTAAAGAAGAACCATTAGCGAACATCAAAGACACTAATATGATCAGATTCATCTGGAGGAACGTATTAACTCACTTTGGTGTACATAGGTAAATCATCACAGATAACGAAACACAATTTGAAAGTGATCAATTACTAAGCTTCAGCAACATCTATAATATCAATCATTACTTCATCTCTATCACCTACCCACAGAGCGGTGGGTAAGTTGAGGACTCTGATAAAATAATACTAGATGGCATAAAGAAAAGATTAGAGAAGGCAAAGGGGGATTGGGTGGAGGATCTTCCCCAAGTCTTGTGGGCATATTTGTTATGACAGAAGGCTAAATTGGGATACACCCTTTTCTTTGACCTATGGGATGGAAGCTTTTATCCCTCTAGAAGTTGGTCTACTAACCATGAAGACCACTATTTTCAAACGAGGTTTGGATGAAGAAATCATCATGACTGAGCTCGATGTAGATAACGAATGAAAGGAACCGTCCTTGATAAAGTTATCATCCCACCATTAGCCATTGGCCTGATATTAGAACAAATGCATGAACCCCCAAAAAAATTCGGTCGACGACTATGTCCTTAGAAAGTACTCAGGAGTTCCAAAAAAACTTCAGATGTTGAGCTGGGGCGAAACTAGGAAGTGCCTTTTAAAGTTATCAAGAATGATTTGTAGGGTGCCTATCACTTAGAAACAAAATAGGGGAGGGAAAAGAGATACCAATGGCTTGGAATGCATCCAACATAAGAAAGTTTATTTCTAGTTTTTTTGTTTGTCTCATAATTTTTATTCCAAAACTTATGCTTTTAGGATATTTTAAATTTAAATTTAATAAAGTACGAGCCTAATTAGCCAAGTGGTTCATCTATCTTTCAATATTGTTCCAAATAGAAGGCTTACATATTCATTTTCTGGTTAGACCTTGATCATTGCCACCTTAGTCTAATTACACTTACTCAAATACTTAAGATTTAATAGTTTGTTATAAAAAACATGAAGGCCTAAAAAATCTCCCATGCAGGCAAAAGACCTATGAGGGATCCCTTGGTACTATGTAAATCTGACTTTGTTCGAATGAAAATCCTAAGCAGGTTGATGGCCCTAAAACCAGGTACATTTTTGCCAAAGTTTGATCTAGGCCTAAGGTCGTGTGATGACGCGACCTGTTAGGTTAGACACATAAAATAAACATGATCGGCATAAGAAATGAAAAAAAGGAGAATGTGGAATTACAATGTAGTTATCCCATCCTAGTATCCCCTAAGTACCTTCTTAGGTCCCTAACACGCCTCCTCCCTCCGTAAACCCTAAGTTCTACTTCGAGTACTTGTCTAGAGGCCACTGAGCACTTCTAGGTCCCACTAGACTCCGATCATCTCCCTAACTAAATTTATCTCAATGAAACCTCGTACGATCTGAACCCATTTCCAACGATCCATACTATGTGTGAATTGATCTCACGGTTCCCACAAATTATCCTTTTTACTCTAAAAGTCCACCAGACATTTTTGGGCGCCACTTGAATCCAATCAACTCCTCAACATAGTGAAGCTTAATAAAATCTCATAGGAATCTGAATCCCCTTTATAACAGTCCATGACATGCATGAATCAGCCTCACGGTTCGCACGAACAAACCCTTTTACTCCAAAATCCCTCGTTTAAAGACCTTCGGGTGCCTCTGAGCCCTGTTTGACTTTGGTAAACTCCCGAACTTAAGAGTGGATCAATGGATTCTTTAAGGCTCTGAACCCCCTTTCAAACGATCCCAATCATGAGCGATTCAAACATATAGGTTGCCTTTTATGCCCATTTTTTCAAAAAAGTCCTTTCTGAACTGCCTATAGTCAACCTGGACCCCCTTCCTATAGGCATGAAGTACTTTCCATGCCCAGCAAGGCAGGTGCTATGTTGATAGCCAAGACTTTGGCCATTCCAATATTAACCCCCCCCCCCCATAAGCCCTAATTTATCACATTTTAATTAGGCCATGACCTCACTCCTAGGGACTTCCTTTGCAGCAATCAAAAGCATTATCTCAAAATCATAGTGCCTTCATTCCCAAAAAACCAAAATTTTCAACATTATCTCCATTCCCCTTACTCACTTTCATACCACCTTTGGCCACTTACCTCAACCTATTCACCCTACTTCACCAACATTACACCAACCCAAAATCAACCTACTCTCCTTCAAAAATTAGTAGCAAAGTCTTCTAGGAGGTCTATTCCCACTATTTTCTATTTTATTCATTTTAATATTATTTACACACTTTATTCTCATTTATTATATATTTTAGTCTTATTTCACTCTCTCTCACCAACTAATATCTTTTTTTAATACTAGTATTCACATAGCATATTTTCATAAAAATCCAAAAGATAAAAAACATCCAAAGCGGAGTCTTAAAGTTGGGTTTATGAGTTAAACCCCACCCCTATGACATATCGAACTACGTGGACTTTGATGACCCTTGGGCTATGTAGGCATCCCATGACAATACTAGGATTCAAGTCTTATATTTCCTATTTTATAGGCTTTTATACTATATTGTATTTGTTTGGTGAGTAAGGAACTCCTATATATTCATGTCTTATCCAACACCCCCATTCACTTTTCTATAGTTACTCGTGATTCGACGAATACTAACATTATATTCTTATGCCATTTTTGTACACACCCCTTAGGATGATTTAGCTTCGTCTTTCCCATTATGTGAGTCAGATGATTTCCTTTTATCATTATTTACATTACATGTACACACATTAAGCTCTGGATAAAAGGAGAGTATTGACATAGCCCATAAGAGACCGAAAGGTCGAAACGGGTGACCAACACCTTCCTATTCCATAAATTAATATTGGGACCCTTGATTCATTTGATGAATCAGTATAACCTTGATGTCGTTCTCTCAAGACAACTACATATCCTTTGCCTATTTGAGTAAAATAGGCTGGTGACTCCATTCCTTCCTGTTATCTTTTTTGATAACAACCGATTTATATCCAAGGTAGCCTGAGAAGATACCAGCACGCGTGGTAAAAAGATGACACCCATATGCTTGAATCATCCACACACACATGGTGGGAAGACATGGAGACTTTTCCAGGTTGTTCCACTCCCGTCTCGATTTTGAGGTCAGCTCGCGCCAGAGGAATTGGCCCAAATGGCCACAATGGCGGCTTTGCTGGGGACTTTTTCTTAGAGGACTAGATTTTATTTTCACATGGGTGTTATTTCTTTTTTCTCCTACTTTTTTTATATGTGTACATATGCCTCCACCTGTATGTTTTCCTTACTCCTATTCTTAAATCTTGTATATATATCTCATTGTTATCATGATGATTGTTACTACCATGATCTTTTCTTACGATATATATATCACCTTCTTATTACATACTTCACTTTTTACTCACTCGTATATGTTCACCATATATCACCCTATGCTGACTTGTATATATCCACCATGTTCACTTCACACACTCACACTTTTATATAGTCTTTTTTAACTTATATGATTCACTCACCACTTATATATTATCCATGCTTAGTTTTACTAGCACACACCCTCACTATTTTCTCACTTGTATATATCTTTATGCTCATTTACACATGTTTCACCCGCCACTTGTAGATTATCACTAGCACACACTTCCATATTTCTTTAACTTGTATATATTCACATGCAACTCCCTCACTTTGCACATATCTCTCACTCACTTATATATTCACACACTTCACACTCTATATCTATCACCATGATTTGTATAGTCTCCATGCTCCATATATATACTTTCTAGTTTTGCTTTCCATGATTATTCCCTCTATCTTATGCTACTTGTATATTCTCCCTGATAGTGGTAGTATTACCTTTATTTAGCATATATAAAACTTTCCATAAGATACTAATTAAGACTCATACATTTTGCACACTACATCACCTGAGCATAGAGATATTGACCAAAATTTTGTCCCATATTGGGGTGTCAGTTTGTGATGGGTGTCAGTCCTGCGAGGTGCGATTAACCTAAGTAATATGATTCCCACATTCCATTGGTCCAGTACTTCGATGTATATCAAATGATTCCCCCTGTGTCATACCATTTGACCAAATTCATGACGGGAGGTATATAATAGGGAACTCATTCATATACGTTGAGTATATCCAATTTTCTCTCACATGAGGTATATCATGAGGCAATCACGTACACTCATGTATATCACATGGCTTGTCCGCATAATCGATGAATGATTGCCCTTATAGGCAAGAGGTATATCGTGGAGGTCATTCTAAAAGAGGGAACCCTTCCACTAACTCACCAAATGCATCAACCTCCTATAGGCATCTACCCTAGGACAATCACACCTAGTTTGCTGGTTGTGATGCAAAACTTAGTCAAAATTATGGGTCACCATACCACTCAAATTATTGCGCTATTTTTCTCATTTTTAAAATAGGACATTGTCCATGATCTTGAAAACAAGTCAAACCATTATTTACATCATATACCCTATTCTCCCCCCAGGTTAGAGTCCTGTCGGATATTTTTCCTACATTTTAAGCAAACATAATACAAGTGGAACCTAATAATAATAACCATGCTGAGGATTTTTCCTTTTTCCTCTTTTAAAAAAAAAAAGAAATCCAAATACATATCTTCCCTTTTTAAAAGAAAATAACAAAAGTATTCCTCTTTCCCTAAAAAATAAACCAAAACCATTTTTCTCTCAAGTTGGTTGCATACCCAAATTTTGTTCTGGCTCCTTATTGGCTCCAGTTTTCCATTAAACCACCCTAAAGCTCTATATCTTCCTATGATTCTTCCATCGCATTTCAGATCTCCCATCACAAGTTATTCATGGAAAATGTGGATCACGCTCCGAATGTTCAACCATACCTGATGATCATCTTATCCCATCTCAGTACCAAGATTGACAAACTCTAGAATAAAGCTCAAGGGATGTAATGACACTAGATCCAAACTCACAGGGCTTATGAACCCGAAATCCTCTTTCCCTATGCCATGGGACCAATTTATCCTGAATTACTTTAGGTTCCAAAAGAGAATCAATACGCACCACGTGCCCCACCTGCAAATGGGCTGTCACCTACTCAACTACTAGTGATACCACATTTTAGGACCCATCTAATAATCTCCCTAGTTCCTTAGAATTTCCTCCTTCACCATAAACCCTAGATTATACTCCGAGTACCGATATAGACTCTGCCGGCCGTTTTCGATCCCCGTTTGACTCCGATCAAATTTCTTCTTTGAGAAAAAGCTCAATAAATCTTCGAAGTGCTCCGAATCATCTTTCCAATGGTCAACCATGTGTGTGAATCGACCTTACGGTTCAAACGAATGGTCCATCTTACTGTTAAAAACTGATCTGGAGGCCACCAGGCACTCCCACACCCCATGTTTTTTACCCTAATCAACTTCCTCTCCTGAGAAAAAGCGTAATGAATCTCCAAAAGGATCTGAATCCCCTTTCACACAGTCCACCTCGTGCACAAATCAGTATTACAAGTTTTCCCCTAAAACTAATTCAAAGGCCACCGGGCGCTCCCGAGCACCATTAATGTAAACTCTTCATATTGAATAATACTTAATGAATCTTTGAAGGGATCTAAATTTTATTTTCAACGGTCCACCTCGTGCACGAATAAACCTTACGGTATGAATGAACGACCCATTTAACTTCGAAGGGTCATCGGGTGCTCACGGGCCCTATTTGACTAAGGTCAAATCTATGAACCAAACAAGATTGAATGAATATTCTAATTTCTATAAATTCCCTTTCCATGGTATATCTTATGCATGAATAGACCTAACAGTTCGGACGAACGATCCGTTTTCCTCAAGGAATCTCTCGTCTAAAAGATCGTTAGGAACTTTTGAGCCCCGTTTGACCACAGTTAACTCCCGAACCTGGGACACGCCCCTGGATTCTTAAAGGTCTCTAAATACCCTTTCCAACGGTACATCCCGTGTGTGATTTGGACTTATGAATTGCGTTTTGCAACCATATTTCAACAAATCTACATGAGACTGCTGAATGGCAAACCCATTTCCCTTCCTACTGACAATGTGTCTGGGGTTTCCTATTGATAGGCAAGTAAAAGACAATACCGATCTGCACCCCCTTGACCCTATATAAAGGGGGTATGAGCTCACTTTGAAAGTCACGTCAGAAACATCCCTCTCAGTGATCTCAATATCATTCTCTTAAAATTGGTGTGGTGTCCATATTGAAAGCTCTCATTCACATTCTATTTCCATCCTTTTCTTGCCCAATTTAGCAAATTTCATTCCCTCTCCTCATACCACCTCTATCCACTTTCAAGATAAGCCCTTAGGCAATAAAGATCAATCTTAAACCTTCCAAAGAAGGACCAAACCTTTCACTCTCTCTTTAAATTCCCTTACTTTAGCATTTCATGTTTGTTAGTTCACACATATTAGTATCCCACTTATTATTATTATTATTATTATTATTATTATTATTATTGCACATACTATATTTTTTATAAAAGATCCAAAAAATAGAAAAAGAGTGCATGTTTATAAATCCTAAACTGGAATTTCTCACTACATTTTCTCACACTAAAACATATTTGTTCTACACGCACACATGTAATAAAGTCCTCGGTTGGATTTATGGGATAAACCCCACCCCTGTGTTGCATGTGAACTATGTGGACTTTTATGCCTTTTCAGGCTACGTTCGTATCTCGGGTTAAATTTGGGAATCAAGTCCTCATTTCCTATTTTTATTCATATATTATTTTCACATATTATATTTGTGATTCATGCTCGCGTTTTATCCAATTTATACCATCATATTTATACAAAGGATCGGTGACCTGCCAAACGCACACATTATATTTTTAATTAATATTATGGGAAAAATTCTACGGATGACCTCACTCCATCTTTCGCCATGATGCAAGTTAAGTAATTCCGCTATCCATTTATATATACAGGAATAAACACTTCACGGAGTTATTAAGGAGAAGAATAACAAATGCCCATGAGAGATCGAAAGGGAGGTATGGGTGACTAACACCTCTCCATTCCGTAACGTATCCCTCGAATCCTTGAACTAATTTGTTTCACAAGCATCAGCATGTCTTTGATACCGTTCTCTCGAGACGGAAACATTTATTTTTCATGCTTTGTGCAAAATAGGTTTGCAATTCTATCTCTATACACCAGCCCACACATTTTGACGACGGTCGAAGTGCCCTAAGGAAGGACACGAGACCCCTGAGTGCACCGATCGAGATAGGATGGCCATAGTGGTGACTCCACTGGGGACTCGTTTGTCATAAGAGGACTAGACTATATTCTTAAATGTAATCGTTTTTTGGATGTGTGCGTATGCACCTACCTGTAGGTTCCCTTTTTTCATTTATTACTTATTTTATATATCTACCTCTTGTATATATCACTCGCTTATCACTTCACGCACTTGTAAATACCCTCCATGAACACTTCACACTACTTACTCTTGTATGTAGGATCACTTATATTCACATGTTTCACATACCACTTAAAATATCCATGCGTAGGTTTCACTCACACATACTTCCACTTATCACACATGTATATATCCATGCTCACTTGTACTTATCACACGCCACTTGTAGTTAATCCATGATTTGGGTCACTACCACACACTCACTTGTACATATTCACACATCACTCACTCACATGAATCCATGCTTAGTGTAATCTTCATGCACCAAGATCTATTTACTTTTCATGATAGTTGTACATTCTTTCCTATTATGCTTCTTTTACTCATCATGCCAAATAAAATACTCTCTCTATAATATACTAATCCAAAATCATGCATTTTGCACACTACATCACCAAGAGCAAGGCTATTGACACAAATTTTGTCCCGTACTGGGGGTTGACTTTCTGATGGGCGCTGGTCCGACAGGTTGTAGTTAGCATAAGAAATATGACTCTCACCTTCCATTGGCCTAGTACCTTCGACGTATATTGAACGGTCCCCCCTTCATTGCATTGCTTAACTGAACTCACAACGGGAGGTATATAGCAAGGAACTCGTTCATGTACATCGCGTATATCGAATTCACTCTCACACGTACTGTCCCCATGAGGTATATTGTGAGGCAATTCACGTACATTCAGGTATATCAAATGGCTTGTCCACACCTACCGATTGCCCTCAAAAGCAAAGAGTATATCGTGAAAGTCATACGAAACGGGGTAACCCTTCCACTAACCCAACAACTTCATAAACCTCATATAGGCGTTAGACCTAGAACACTCATACTTAGATTGATGGTTATCACACGAAACTGTGTCGAAATGCTGGGCCAGCCTGCTGCCTAAATTTTCGCATGATTTCATCATTTTTTTTTCAAAATAGGACTATGTCCATGAGCTTGGAAACAAATCAAACCCTATCTTACCTATTTTTTTAAACCCAATTTTTCCAGGCTTGAGTCCTGTCCGGAATTTATTTTGCATTTAGGTAAACCTAATACATGTGAAAACATAATAATAATAATAATAATAATAATAATAATAATAATAATAATAATAATGATAATAATAATAATAATAATAATAATAATAATGCTGGGACTCTTCTCTAGTGTTTACTCTTCTTTCTCAAAATACCAAAAATATTTTTCCTCCTTTTCATCAAAAATACTAAAAACATTTTCCCTCTTATTCATCAAAAATACCAAAAACATTTGCTTCCCCCTTTTTATCAAAAATACCGAAAACATTTTCCCTCCTTTTTACCAAAATGTCAAAAACATTTTTCCTCCATTTCAAAAATACCAAAAAAAAAATCCTTTGTTACCTTTTTCAAAAATAAATTCGAATCATTTTACTTCTCAGTTTGATCGTATACTCGATTCTGAGCCTGGTTCCCTATTGTCTTCGGTCTTCCATCAAAGAACCCCGAAGCTTTTCCAGTTCCCCTAGTAATTCATCCGAGTCTAGAATCTACCTTTACCAGTTCTTTATGGAAAACTCCAATTAAAACCCAAACATACAACCTGATCTGATGGCAGCCCTGGTCCAACTCAGTGCCAATATTGATAACCTTTAAATCGAGGTTCATGACATGTAGTGAAATCGGGTCCAAGTTCCCAAAGACCCTGAGGTTATCTTTCCTCATCCCGTGGGTCCACCCAATGCCTATACTATTTGGGTCCCAAAAGAATATTGTCATGCTTCACGTGCCCTACCTGCCAATAGGCCACCTCCAACTCATCTCCTTATACCAAGCCTTACCCAGCCAAGAACTAACTTGCTAGTACCCTTTGATCCCAAGGAGGAAGAACTAAATAAGGTCAAGGAAGACCTCAAGTTGTTGTTGAATAAGTTTGACCAAGTTAATATATCTATTAACTATATGGAATACACTCATATGTCTCCCCTCCCTAAAGAAAGATTATAGGGGAAGTTCAATATGCCAACCATCGAGAAATTTGGGGGCAACGAGCCCCCAATTGTTTACCTTCAAAGCTATCATTGATCCATGACCCTTATCAGTGCATCTGAAGAGATAATGTCCCATATGTTTCAACATACTTTAAAGGACAACTCTCTGTATTGGTTCATATCTCTCAAAGAATCTAGAATCTATAGTTGGGAAGATGTCACCCGAGAATTCATGTCACACTACAAGTACAACGAAGAACTAGAGGTCACACGCCATGATCTAGAGCTTCACATATAGAATCCTAGATAAACTGTCATCAACTTTATAGCAAGGTGGAGAGAGAAAGTTTCCACCATGACCAATCGACCCAATAAAGAAGAACAAGTCTCATCGTTAAGAATTTTCCGCCCTATATTCAAGAAATTATGCGAGGTCAGTATTATCCACACTTTCGAGCTCTCCGAAAATCGGGTGTAGAAATTGAAGAAAGTCTTACCAAGGTAGATTTTTATCTTCCGACATTTCATTCCCCAAAAGTATGAGAATCCCACCAATACTACAGTCTCAACTATAAAAAATATCTCGTATCCTATTACCTCTTGAGTAGACCTGAAAAAATGAGGCACGACATGATAACACGACTTGAACTGTCACAAAGTTATAAGTTAATGGGTTTGGGTCATATCATTGCCAACCCAATAAGACATGATAGTTAACGAGTTGGGTTAGTGTTGATCCCCTTCACCTGTTAATACCAGATAAGACCCATTATGACCCATTAATTTAAGTAAATAAGATATACTCTTGGAACTTATAACTAATTTATGTTGCATAATGTTAATTTATTCATAAATAATTTTAATAAATGAGAGATTTAGTAATTTCAATGAATTAATGGATCTACTTGGGTTAAAAAATGAGATAACACTGAGCTCCATGATCCCATATCTAAAGTGTACAAAGCCTTGTTAAGTCGAAACCTCATCAAACACTTGGACCCCCGTCCATTACCAAACCCACTTCAAGGCTAATTCCCATTATGACTTCCACCAGTCTGTGGGTCATACTACTAAAAAGTTCTTTCATCTTCAAAATGTAGTCCAAGATTTAATATATCGGGGTATCATCGCCCAACCATCCAATCCTAAATCTAACATAACTCATAATCCACTTTTAACCCATACAAATTCCATCTTTCTAGAAAATGATTTGGAATTTGACCCATTGACCCAAATTGTGCCCAGTATTGCACCCATCATACCCGTATTTTCTCCCAAACTGTTCAAAGTTTGCTGATATCTTCTCCTACATTCTACCTCTTTCACCGACCAAGTTTTTTCACTCCTCACAAGGGCATGTATTCCCTTCGATACCCAAAAATAGGGGAGAGATGTAGAGTTACTGGCTATTCTGAACTAACTCTTGGAGTTTGGGCTAAAATGGCCTACGAAAATTACCATCGACTGTTAGAAATTCAGGGTCTTGTTCATAAAAGCCTAAAAAAGGGATTGGGAATCAGATAATTAGGTTATACCCATTGATAAAGTCATCTTACACAACACGGTACACAATATGGCTAAGATGTTTTGAAAGACCAGTGAGATTTATAGCATTTCCGAACTACTCACTACTTTAAAGATTCAAGGGCGATTGATCCCTTCACTCTTGCACCTCCCTGCGGAATGGGAAGACTTATCTGAGGAATCCATTAAGGTCGTGGAATGAATCAATTTATATTAGCAAGAATACATCATTTCCACCACATGGGGGGTGAATTTGATAGCTCTAATGATGAATCGAGTTAGGAAAAAGCCATTACAGTGACCAACATGTGCAGAATGATATCTTTTGAGGACCTATTGGGGGAAATTGGTAAAATAACCATTCAACCGCTCGAGGTTCTTATTCTTCCCCAGCTTTTTAAACCACATGACTAGATAAAAAAGACACTACCAAGATCAGAATTCTCAGACATTAAGAACAAATAAGGGAAAATGAGTTACCGAAGAACTTCCTATGCTGGAGATAGACATTAAAGAGAATAATATTCTAGACCAATTCAAGTAGAATCAAGACAATATCACCTTATGGGGGCTCTTCATCTCTTCCCAATTACACATAAATGCTCTGATAAAGCTTTTCACTGGGTCGACAGTCCCTCCTTCCACTACTCCAGAATAAACTGTAAGCTTGGTTGGATCCTTGACCACCACTAGGCTCCTTTCCTACTCTGAACAAGAATTTTCGAAATATCATCCCTGACCACAACTATGCCCTCAACATCTCCATTTTTAGTGATGGTAAAAGTAGTCTCTCTCTCACTCATCGAAAATGGATCCGACCTCAATATTTGACCACGAAGAACCTTCAATTTCTTAGGGTTAAAAGTAAGTAACTTGACTCCTACATTCGCCATAATACATGCATATCATAATAATCTCGAGAGGTGATGGGATCCATAACACTTATAATAGGGTCTAGCTCTATTAATCCCGTTACTGAGTTTCAATTTTTATCATACCAACATGCTTCAACCTGCTAGTTGGACTACTGTGGATTCATAACATCTATAGGGTATTATCCCCCCTTTATCAGAAGTTAAAATTCTTTGCTAAAGGGAAAGTCATTACCATTTTGGGAGACAATTATGGTATAGAAGATGACAACACCAACAATCCGGTTCTAGAAATACATTATGGTATGAATGACATGCTTCTTTTTGACTTCAGGGTTTATCTTCTTTCTTTTTTGACCGGGGATAATTTCAAAGATCCAGTCTATCCTGAGTACACCCCTCACATAATTGTTAATGTGATACAAATGTTGAATAATATGCATTTCATGCGCTGACTGAGGCTGGGGCGACGTCAATAAGTGATACTGGAGCCCATAGTCCTGAAAAATGACTTCCCCCATGTGGCCCGATTTACCATCCTTCACCATAAGAAATCTAAATCTTTTGCCAAACACGGCTAAAAAAGATTTTAGAACATATCCAAACTATTCCGAGTGACTCTCTGAATGAAAGATTTATCAAAGAGGGTGAAGATTTCTTCCTCTGTGGATTTCTTGAACCATGGTACAACCATGTGGAAAAGAATATGAAGCTGGGGATGGAAATCTTCTTTCAAGATGACTACTCCTAGGCGAAGATGAACATTATAAAATGTAACCTCTCACTCATCAAGCTGTAACCATTACCAAGGCATCTGAGGAAAGTGATTCCCAAGGCTCGTTCAACCTACAAACACTGGGGCTGACACTCTGCATGATACATTCAAATGCTACACCGTCAGACCCATCCACACTAATTAAGGCTGCTGATGAGCCTCTCCTCAACTGGAATGATATACCAGTCCCACTTGCTGGAATGCAACCCAACCTTATTGTTTACATTATCTCTTCATCCTTTGTTGTTCATCCCTTTTCTGATAACAATACAATCGAGACCTCTTTTGACGAGGTTCTTGATGATGTTTTTCCTGAAAGTGAAATAAATGTGGATTTTGAGTTCCTTTTTATGCCTTACATTAATTATCTGGATTCTAATCAAACTCTTGACAATGATGATTTTACAAATGAAAAATTCTTAATTGATCTTAATAAGGTTAATAACAAACAACATAACCACATTCAAATTAATGATGATGAAACTATTATTATCATTCTCAGTTCTAGTAGCCAACAATGCAATATTAGGATAGGGTCCGCCCTTAACGAGTATGAGTGCGCCCAATTCGAATATCTGCTGAAGGAATTTGTGGATGTCTTGGCATGGTCCTATGATGACATGCCCAAATCGATCCCTATATAGCCCAGTAAGAGATCCCAACTCTCCTATAGTGCAAACTGGTCAAACAGACGTTGCGTAAGCTTCGCACTGAATGGTCACTCAAAGTAAAGGAAGAGGTAATCAAGAAATTAAACGTCTAATTCATTCGGGTGATGGAATATCCCACATGTCTAGCATACATTGTACCGTATGAAAATTAGGAGGAAAATTTTGCATATATGTCGACTATCGAGATTTAAACCAAGAATCTTTAAAGGATTTGCCCAATATCGACATGATTATGGATAACACGTCCAGTCATGCCCTCAAGTCATTCATTAATGTATTCACCGGATACAATCATATCAAGATGCACCCTGACCATCAAGAGAAAAATTCCTTCATCGCCCCTAAGGAATTGTTTATTACACGATTTGCCATTCGTGCTCGAAAACACTGGGGCTACCTACCAAAGGGCTTCCATAACCATCTTGCATGACTTGGTACATAATAAGGTCGAAGTCTACATATACAACATGATTATTAAGTTTAAGACTTGTGAAGGTCATGTTCCTTCCCTCCGAAAGTTCTTAGAATGACTACGACAATACCAAATGCGGTAAAACTTATAAAAATGTGTTTTCAGTGTCAAAGAAGGCAAGATTTTGGGATTTAGGGTCAGTGAAAAGGGAATTAAAGAAGACCCACTAAATTAAAATATATACTTCAAATGAAACCACCTCTAAAGGAGACGGAAGTCTAAGAATTCTCAAGAAAATTACAGTACATCAGTCAATTCATCAGCCAACTGACTTTTATTTACGAACCCATATTCAAACTCCTACGAAAGGATTCTACCAAAGTTTGGAATAAGGCCTGTCAGGAAGCCTTCGATAGAACCAAGAAATACCTTATACGATATTTGATACTTGACCATAATAGATACTACAACAGGGGCTTTGCTAGCCCAATATATTGAAAAAACCTGTAAGGAAAGGGCTATCTACTATGCCAGTTGAAAATTAGTTGGGTACAAAGTAGACTACAATGGATTAGAAAAATCATGCATCTCCCTAGTTTAGGTCACTCAAAAGTTACGAAACTACATGCTCGCTTTTCCCAACAAACTTATATCCCGAATGGATGTTATCAAATACCTACCTCAAAAACTCTCCTTGTATAGGTGAATTGCGCGATGGTTGATTCTGCTATCTGAACTTGATTTCATGTATATCATATAAAAAGTCATGAAAGTAAGATACATCTATGATTACCTTGCTGAATACCCCATGAAAGAGGTTAATGCTGCTAGTTGAGTTTGATATTGTGTATTTTATGTATAAAACTATGAAAGGGAGAACCATCTTTTACTACCTTGTTGACTACCATATGAAAGAAGATGATGTTTGGGTCTCTGAATTCTTGGAAAAAGATATTCTCTACACCTCTCAGGAGTACCTCTGATGGAAAATGTTCTTTGATATCATTGTCAATAAGAAAGGATTTGACGTTGGGATACTCCTGATCTCCCCTAATGACTCTCACACTCCCATTGCCATCAAGTTAGATATTCCCTACACCAATAATATGACCGAATATGAGGCATGCACTATAGGCCTCAAAGTATCCCTCAAGAAAGGTATTAAACACGTTGATGTCTATAGAGATTCTTCTCTCATCATAGACTAAGTATTTAGATGATGGAAACTCAAAGACGAAAATCTCTTACCCTTCCATGCCCACCTAGAATAACTAGCCTTCAAGTTTTGAGATATCACTTTCCACTACTTGCCTCATGCAAAGAATAACTTAGCTGATGCCCTTGCTACCTTGGCCTCTATGGTCGACATGCCCAAAGGAATAATGATGGCCCTTTTCCTAGTTCAAAAACAAGCTATGCCAACCCACTGCTATCAAATTGAGCTCATCACAGATGAAGATTTTGATATGGCCTAATTCTATTACTATAACATTTGGAACCTCCTCGAGCACGATAGGTATCCCAAAGATGCCGATAAGAAAGACTGTGCGACCCTACGCAAATTGGCTGCCCAAAGCACTATTAAGAGAAACCTCAATGGAACCTATTTACATTGTATCGCAGGGGCTGACATTGAAGAAATTATGTAGAATATCCATAGTGGGGAATACATACCCTATATGAATGGTCAAATGCTTGCCCAAGATATTATCCATCGGGGATATTATTGGACCACCATTGTTCAAAATTGCACCGCCTATGGCAGACGATGCCTCAAATGCCAGCAGTTTGCCAACTTCCAACACTTACCTCCTCGAGAATTATACAACATGACTTCTCCCTAATCGATCTCCACCTGGGGCATTGATATTATAGTAAGGTGACACCCAAAACTTCAAATGGTCATGAGTTCATCATAGTCCCAATTAATTACTTCACCAAATGGGTCGAAGTTGAGTCATGCGCATGTCTAAATTCCATGAAGGTGGCCAAGTTTACCCAAAAGAACATAATCTATCGATACGGGGTTCCCACGACCTAGTATCAGATAATGGGTTACACACAGAAATGGTTGACGAATACATGATTTAGAGGCATAAATCTTCTCCTTACCGACCTCAAACCCATGGCGCGATTAAAGTTGCTAAAAAGAACTCAAATCCATCATCAGCAAAATGATTGAGAGTTATTGAGATTGGGCCGATCGGATCCCTTAATCCCTTTGAGGTTAATGCACTTCATTCAGGACATCTACTGGGGCTACCTTTTGGTATACGGCATGGAAGAAGTCCTACCCATTAGCTAGAAATACCTTCCTTAAGCATTATGCTCTAGAGAAGAGTCAGTGAGGAAGCCTAGTATCAGAGATGCTTTGACGAACTGCCACTCTTGGATAAAAAGAGGTTGAAGGCTCTATACCACATATAAGGGTACCATCGCGAGATAGCGCGATCATTCAATCGAAGAGTCAAGGATCGTGGTGTCCAAGTAGGATACTTTCATCCTAAAAAAATCATATAACCCATCTGGGATTTTAGAGGGAAGTTTAAGTCGAACTGGAGTAGCCCTTACATAGTGAAGAGAATTATCTCATGAGGCGCCGCTATGCTCGTAGACCTCGATAGAGAAAGAATGAAACGTCCACTCAACATGGACCGTCTCAAGAAGTTCTACCCTTAGTCGAAAATCTCAACACCCTACGACTCTTCTTATCTCCCTTCTATTCTAAAAAAAAAACTCATTATTTCTCTCAATCCAGAACTATGTGGGGCCTAATCCTCTTAACAACATTTTTCTTTCAAAATGGAACTCAATTTTTTTTAAACGCCCAAACATTTTTCATCCCCTAGTAACTAATGGTCACACCGCTGAAGGGGAAATATGGAGCAACTTCACTAACAACACCCGAGGAGATTGAGAAAATATGGGCATAACTACCGCTATACTGGTATTGATTTACAACATAGTCGATAACTCTTCATAGGTTGGGTAGACATCATCCAAATCGAAACGAAAAATAAGTTCTTTGAGATACCAAAACTACACCATTGCCGCTAGCATATTCTAGTGAGTGGCTCTGTTACGCCACAAGGAGACTCGACACAAATTAAAAGCCTCATAGTCCATGTTGTACAGACACATGGCGTCAAAATTTTTTAGGTAATAAGAAAATTCTACGTGCACCAAAAGGTCCATTTGCAGAATAATGGTGCACAAAATAATAAGCAAGAAGTAAGAAGGAGAAAGTGGATGTGGATGGAAAAACTACACTCCTTACATCTTGTCATTTTCACGGTCTCAGTAGCAAAGAAAAAATGCATATAGGATAAGTCATTAAAACAAGAAATTAAAAAAACAATCTCCTTTATATATATATATATATATACTAGCAGAATGCCCGTGCCTGAAGGCACGACAAAAATTTCAAAAGCACATAATCGCAAAACGACAAAAAATTTCAAAGTACATAATTGCAAAACGGCAAAAAATATTGTTCCCAACAAAACAAATTGTAATTATAAAAATTGGCCAAAATCTCCTTCGTGTATAAGACTATCCATCCACCTTGCTTAACAAATAACAAATTATCAAACATTCAAATACTCTAAGTATCAATTTCATTCAAAACACCAATTTCATTACAAAAGTGAAACTAATATCATTTAAAATAACAACCCAATGAATTAGAATCAAACTACTTTCATTCAAATTACATATTGCAATCAAGTTTCACAACAACTTAAGGCTAATTCATATACATATTAAGACAAAATACAATTAGCACCACAAACGCAAACACCGCACAATTGATTCGAAAATTCATATTATCATATTTCAGTCCTAGCGCTTCGTATTTATATTTCAAACTAGCCATCGCATCCTTCATAGTTGCACAAATCAACTCCAATTCTTTGATTTGTAATGACGACTCGTGGTATCCGATATCCGATGACCATGCCGGATCAATCCAATGAAAAAAATTGTCCGAATGAACTTCATAATTTGGGTAGGACATAAAACCCCATCCATGATTTGTCAATCGCCTTGTAGTCCTCATAATAGCGTGATCTCCATAATAACATGATTCCAATCACCAGTTGGCCCTGCCATAGCCAAACCAAAATCCGACAATTTTGCATTGAATTCCTGCAACACAGGAGCAAGATAAATATCAATGATATAATAAAAATTTTATATATCAATAGTTCCAATATATGACTTTAACCAGATTTGAATGATGCAGTTTCCCAAGGTAATTAACTTTTGTGTGTAAGCAAATCATTTATCACTAAACATCGAAGTAAAAGCACATGCCACATCAAATAACAAAAGAATTGTAAAGTTTGAATAACAGATATACAATAGATTAGTTACACAGGTCAATTACACAGTTACACAGATACAAAATAAATCACTTATTACACATTTCAGTAAAAGGAATAATAGTAGATCAGTTACATAGATGTGATGTTCACTTCATAGCTAAAAATAAACATAAGCGTTGTCTTATGGTTAACACCTAATTTGGATGTGATGTTCTCAAGATACAATTCACTGACAAGAAGTCCTGTGAAGAATAACGATTAAATTTACCAAGATATAATTCACTGACTCAATAATAATAACTCCAAAACTCTCAAGACTATTTGAAAAAGAACATCTATTAATGCTTTTAAAAGGCTGTTAAGACTCTCATTTTTCCTCTGTTTAATCATACATTTGGTATTCCTTGTGATCATTTTATAATCTTAAAAAATGAAAATCAAGAATAACCAACATGCCTAGTTCACTACATATAAAACATACGTTGGTGTACTAATAAACTTAAAAACTGTGAGTTTTCTTTTTAAATGTCAAATAATCAATCAACTAAATACATAAAAGTTAACCCCGGGTATTTTTATCTTCTAAAGTTCCAATAAGCATATGATATAATTAATAGTAAGTCAAAAGGATAGCCAAATGCATCACCATAATGCTCATCAGAACCAACATCCAATATGCACGGGCACATTCATAGATCAGGAAAAAAAATCATAGATTAATAAAACGAAAAGGCTAATCAGGAAACCAAATCTTTATCTTCAACCCCAACTCGTAAACTATTTACGCAAATTTGTGACATGTAAATGACATACCCTAGAGGTGTGTGTTTTCCATTCTCTTTTCCATTTTTAATAGAGAATGATTAAAAGAGCTGTTGGAGCTCCGAACTATATTTCCAAACCCCATCCAAACCTGAAATGATCAAATATAAAACATTATAGGAGGAAGAAACCCCATATCTTAGTTTCCCATTATAAATGAATTTTACATCGTTATAAACTAAATAAATAGTGCCAAAACTGCAAACACGTTGAGTTGCATAGAGCGAAGAGCATAATGAAATTGAAAACAACAACAAGGCCCTCAATTCTATTCTCTGACTGTCAAACCAAAACCAAACTTGCAAACTTTATTCCTATGATTTAACTCCATGTGAACCTAGTGAAGAAACACTCTTTTATATAAATAATATTACCATTATAGGGAACTAAAAACATAGTATATACGTTAAAGATGAATACTAATCAAAATTTTAAAAAACCCTAACTTTGTTCAATCCATTTTGAATCAAAACAACACATTGGCTCAATAAAAAAAAAAGAATACCAATCCATTTTAAAACACACAACCTGACTACATATTATGTAAAAAAGATCCTATTTTGAACCAAAATAATCAGACATGCCTTGTAATTACTTCAATTTAAATAGATTACGCAGAGAAGGTGGTTAGAATTATAAAGAAATATGTCGTTCAATAGAAAATCAAAGATACTATCCAAAGAAGAAGTATGTTGTTGTTAATATAGATGAGTGAAATCTTTATAATATGAGAAGATGCAATGTCATGAAGGTTCAGCTGCTGCTATGATCTAAAATAGGTATTGGAAGCCTAAAAATAAAATAGAAAAGAAGAAATTGAAAACGGAGTTATCACCACTTTCACTACTGTTCTCTTCCTGCTCTGCTTTTGCCTTGGGTATTGAGTCATCACCATTAATCTATGGTAAAAATTGAGCTACCTCAGTTTCCTCAACTTCAGAAGGCTCTTTGGGATCCACATCTTTTTTCAATTTTCGATCTTGCCAAATTTCCAATTTCTAAAAAAAATGAGTTGAAACCATAGGCAAAACGAATTTGAACACGAAGCATGAAGGTTAAATTATGAAAGAAATGCACCTACCTGGTGAAGAGAGGCACAATGTTGTTGCAATCTCAATTCGTCAGAAAAATGAAGGCCGGTGATAAACCTCAACAATTAATGGACCATATGATCCTTATCTTGGACTCGCGGACTGAAGGTCAAGGATTAGTACCAGGTAGGGGGACCCCTCCTGAAGAAACTCCATCAAGCGACCTTATTCTTGTAAAATGTGTTGCTAAAACCTGCTGATGATTAAAATGAAAATTTTGTCTTGCAAATACCAAAAGATCAAAATTTCTTTATTTTTATACATATATGATCCAAATTCACCTCCCTTGCTATTGTTCTTACTCCAAATTATATATTTCTTGAAACTAATTATGGGTTTCAATACATTATAAGATAAATAAATAAAAGATCATATTTAAGTTAAAACAGGACTAAAAACTCACAAAAAATGTTGCACAGTTGAGACGGTGTTTGGAGTGACTCGCTGGTGGTGTTAGGGGTTGAGACGGTGTTTGGACGCCTCATCAAAAGCCCTTGCAGACTCGGGCTCCCCATGGCCTTTGTCAGATCTCTCTATACTTAGGAGAGAGAACTCGAAACGTGGAGTGTCTCTCCTTAGGGAAAAAAATAAGAGCATACAAATATAGTTGAAGTCCATGAGTAAAATATATATCGATAATAAAAATTAAGAGCATACAGATATAGTTGAAGTCAAAATTTAAAATTAAGAAAACAAATTACAAAAGGAAAAAATGCATATATACAAAAGTAAGCAAATAGATCTAGCAACTTAACATTTTTACAAAGTGGAAGCTATCCTATATATGACAACTAAGTGGCAGCTGAAAAAAACTTGCAATCTAAAACACTACAAATACACAATGCCATTACACAGTAGCACTGTTAAATTTTAAGATCCTCATAAGTTAAGAGTGAGGTTTGGTCCCATCTGAGATATACACATTGAGTTCTATGTTGCAACAGTAAACTTCTAAGTTTCTACCGTACAAAGTGTTTCTACAGGGGCATTAAATATGAAATAAAAATTACAGAGTGTTTCTACCATACCATTACAAATTGATGCCAACATTTCTTTCACTTCTTTTTCATGCTTGGTGTTAGTTAATCCCGAAAATAATTCACCATATGTGTTAATATGCATCGTCTTGTCGAGATAAACAGCAACAACAGTGTTCACAAACAACTGGATACAATCCCTAATGAGTTCTTTGCACCTTTCACCACATACAACATCAACCAAATTATCAATACTCGTGGAATTGTTCGAATTAGGCCCCTCCGAATAAAACGCCATGACCATATTCTTTGCAAAGCTCCCAACAACAGCAGAGGGAAAACCATACCATGCCTTGGAAAATATCTTATCGAAAGCGCGATGCAAAAAACTCGAATCCCCAGTCATGGAATCACCATTTTTCGCCTCAAACTGTTACCCTTGACAAATTCCCATAGTTAAATCCCATGTAATCCTAATCAAGGTATCCGAAAAATCATCATCTGACCTTGTAATCTTGGAAATTTGCCTCAAACTGTTAGGGATTTGATCTGAATATGATTGCATAAACTCTTTTATATCATTTGATAAAACTCCAATTGCCTGGGCATAATTGTCTGCTGCTTCAGCAATATAAATTATGGCATTTAAGTTGAAACTAAAAATCTATATAAAAAAGACCAAGTTTTTTATTAAATATAAAAAAGGCCAAGTCTAAACTTTAGAAGACAACTAATATTATTTGTAAAACTACATTGCGTCCATGTCCTTGGGATTAACACAATCGTCCCAGTATTTAAAGTTGACAACCATTCTTGTATAGTAGATTGACATTTTTATGGCATCTACCAACACATGGAAGACTGATTTTAAAATGAAGTATCAAGAACTAACATTGGGAGTTTAAGTTTACATTAAAACAACATATACTATGTATAGCCATACTCCAAGAAAGATTACTGTGAGAAAAGTAGTACATAAATACTTAATAACAAAAATAGTAAGTGCCATACTTATTTCAGACTAAATTCCATATGATCCACAAAAAAACAACCCGGCATAAATGATCTTAAGTAACCTGAAACATATGCAAAGACAATTTAGCCCAAATTGTGTAACACTATAACAGGTAACACGCCTCTTTACCTAACAAACAGTAAGAAATCATTTTTAGGTATAATTAAGTCTTATTACTTATGCATGCATCTCTAAATTTATAGGACCTTCAATTTCATCTTCTAAATCCTTACTTGTGTAACAATGAAATGCACTACTTCAACCATTTGTAAAGTATAAATACCAGAAACCAAGCAATTCCATCTAACGAAAATGACTTGTTACACATTTTAATGACAAAAACAACATGGAACTACTAAATAAGAAGTGGGAGGTGAAACATGGAACTTTTGTTTATTACCCAATAATACTAAGATCGCAAAACACCAAAAATACATACTACACCATAAAGTTGAAAATGTATATATATTACCCCAAAATGACCAAAGACAAAAGGAAGAACGAAAAAATAACAATCCATAAGATCGCCACCAAACATTCAACATATAAAAAGTGAACACGCACCAAACAAATACAATATCCTACACTAAGAGTATAATGATACTTCAACTGAAACTGCAGAAGTATTTGTACTCCTTTAACTTGAAAATTTAAAATGTTATATATTAAAAACTAAGTTGAAACAAAAATCATACCGGTTACTCGAGTATTTCAAGATCCTCAATCTTTGTAATGGACCTAGGTTTCGTAACAGCAAAAATGAAAAATAATATCATTAGATGAACATTGAATGAAATACCTATAAGCATTAGAAATCATTAAAAAGGCTGTAAAATTGGAAAACAATAGCTAACTTTACATTAATCTCACTTCTAACCAAAATAATGTGATGCCTAGATAAAAAAGCAAACTGTAATAGTATATCAAAATGACAAAATGATAAAAGTGAACAAAGCATATATCAAAATGAAAATTATTCAGTCTAAACAAAATGATGAAACTGAAGAAAATAAAAACTTCATTTTTATATCTTTATTTCAAGCTTCAAGCCCTAATATCTAGAATCTGTAAAACAAACAAAAAAATAAATTAAAAGAGGAAAGAGAAATAAATAGTAATCTAAATCAAATGGCAGATTCGGTGGTGCATTGTGTGGTGATGAAACTGAAGAGTAAAGTAGTACCATACATATGTATAAAAAAAAATACCACATCCAAGATTCAAAGTTATCCTCGAACACCACACCCCTATTTTGAATCCAACAAAAGAAACATTGGATAGACAAATCAAAATGACATTAAAAATGAACGTCAAGAACATGTTAGGAAATAACTATAATATGCTAAAGTATATAACAATCTATGGTAGGAATAAAATTCGAAGCTCCAAATAAGTGTGCGTGTCATTCAAAAAACTTTTAACTCAAAATCAAGAACATGTTAAGAAATAACTATAATAATCTTTGAACTTATAACAATTGTATAATATAACTATAATATCAAGAGGCAACATCGGTGATAATAATTTAACTCAAATTCTTATAACATAACACTAGTAGCCTCACGCTTTCTGCTACCTTGCCCTGAGCTTTGTACTACCTTTTTTCTTCTAAATAACAAAATTATACCAACGAAATACCTAAGTTTCTTCTACCTTTTTTCTTCCACTTGCTCTGACCTTTAGAAGTATCCTCACGCTAGTTTGGTTGAGAAACCCAGTGCATAAATGTACAGGTAAATAAAAAAAGTAATTTGCAAATTTTTGACTTTATAAAGCAAGACATTGAGGTAGCACTTTATGTTTGATTGTTTTTTCTTTTTTCTTTTCGGTCCAGTACCTGAACAGTTGAGCGAGTAATTCCTTCTCTCAAATTGTAACTTAATCTGCTAGAAAGAAGCTAAAACCTTGGAGTGGTTATACGATTGTGGAGAAAAAAAGAAGCTAAAACCATGTTAAGAAGTGATGGACTTGAATTAAAATGGTTAGATAAGTGATGGACTTGAATTAAAATGTTCAGAGAAGTGATGGACTTTAATTGAAGGCATTACCACATAATATGCCTGATTCCAATGTGTACTCCTCTATGTACCTTGAACACTGGAGTATTCACAAAGCCCCAACAAACATTGAAAATCCTATGAGAAATATTCAAATATGTTATAAAACCACATTACCAAATCATATGAGAAATCTCCATAACTTAAAACATTCAGAAGAGATATACAAAAAATGAAAAGTAAGTCAATCAATTTTAAAATGGCTTTCAAGTACACTGCAAGGAAACCATATACCCAAACCTAATCTGTTGGAACCAACATTTATTTGAAAAAATATATACCCAAAGATGTACAAATCCCAACTCTATATCTATCAAATTAGAATAAAATGCACAGATCCCAACTCTATAAACCCTATGTATCCAAGAGCTGGTATGGAAAATTAAATAAAGTACATCACAAAACCCTGAAGAATCAGATCTGCAAAAAAAACCCTCTAGAAAATGGAAAATCAAAGATCCCCAATTTTTAAACCCTACTCCATCATAGGTACCATTGAGTATTTCAATAAACAACAAAGATCACACATTTTCCCCATTTTCCATTATTTTGTCTATTAATGCATCAGTTCGGGGGTGATGGTCTTACCCATGAGGATTTCGACGAAGATATGCATGCCTCCTCTCAAACGGAGGGTGAACTCCTTTTGAAGGTTATAGTCAGGCAAGGGTTCTTCCATCCTTAAACTGTTTATCGGCGAAGATCTAAAAGCGATGGTGTCAGAGCTTTCCACCTATAGGATGATGGTGTTCCCGGTCAGGGTTTTCACGAAGATCTAAAAGGGCTATATATTATCCAAAATGCAAACAACATCAAAATCAATTCAAGATAATAGATCTAAAATCTGAGTCTTTTACCGATGAAGATGAGTCTTTGCTGGTCTTTGGGATGAACTTCCTCCTTAAGCTCGTGCGATGAGAGATGATGCAGGTTAGAAAGAGGAATGGGAGTTTTGATGTTTGGCCATTAAAATTAAAGTAGGAGAGAGGCGATATCATTATGGACGGGTTGTTGAAAGGTAATAAATGAAACTATGTTTCCTTTTTCATTTTTTTGTTAGATTACAAAACTAATCCTTATATTTGAATTCAAGTAAAAAAATTAGGAGTAAAATGAGGGGAAAAGTACATTTTAGTGGGATAAAATTGTAATTATAGTTAGAGTATAAAATAAGGTGTGGGGAGGTACATAATATTATTATGTAAATATTGATCTCACCCTCCATTTAGTGCTTTGTTGGCACAATCCAGACCCCTACTTAGCTTATATGTTTATGGAATAGTAAAACTATTCTACTCCTTATTATATAGATATGCTTCCACTTCATGATTATATTTTTCAAGTAAAATAAAAGAAGAAGACAAGAAAAGACCAAAACAATGGGACTCACCCCGAACCCACAATCTCTCTCTCAAACCCTCACCCCATACGGCAAACACACATCCCTCGACGATGAGCAGTAGAACCTCCAATTATAGAACCTGATCCATCATTCGAGGTGGCAGATGGAATGAAGAAAGAAGGAACAGATTCCTTGATGTACGCAGTCACAGAGTCCACTAAATCCTTGATAGCCTTTAGCCAATTGGTCGGCACCCGAACATGCAGTAAGAATAAAGGCGAAGGACCAATCAATCAGTAAAAAGCAGAGAATGAACAAAAAGGGATAGAAAAATAAAGAGAAAAATATACCTCAGGCTGAAGGACGTCATTTTTAAGAACCATCAATCATGGTGCCACTTCGTTAGGGTGGTGCGGCATTCTCAGTGTCCCCCACTAGTCAACCGAAAATTATAATAATGGGGAGTTACCTGAATAAGATGAGCCTCCTATGTTTCTACCTCCACCGATGACGTGCCACCTATACTATTGGAAGATTCCACCGACCTGATTGTACCCCATCCCAAAGTTTTAGTAGGCGAAGGCATGTTCCCCACATCATAAATAAAATATGGCATCAACCAACTCGTCACGAAACCCAGGTAGTCATAGCTCGTCGTCGTGTCCGTGTAGAACTTATAAGCCTTGCCATTCATCTCCACTATCCTAGCCTTGACATACATCTCCCTCACTCACCCCATATACATCGATGGCACTGATGGTGGGATCTCCACCTCATACTCCGTGAATCCACAACCCTCTCTTCCATGTACTATGCATACCCGAACTCATGCGCCATCAACCTCTGCATCTGAGCATGCATATCTTTCACCTTCGTATGCTGAGGAGCCGTTCGCCAGGGGTAAAAGGTCATCAGAATCCTTGATAAAGGATTAATATTCATACAAGAAAGAAGATCCAAAAGAAAAATGAAATAACCTGATAACTCGTTAACATGATCAGGGCCTGCCGCACCATTGTTAGGGACAAGGACTGGTTCGACAACCTGTTGGACTTCCACTACTGGTACATCCGATAGAAATCCTTCAAATCTTCATCCTTTAGGGCTATCGGCAAAAAATAGAAATCATCAAAGAATAAACAAAAGGAAAATACAACGAAATGCATAATAAGAAAAAGAAATGCGATGGCTACCTCCAACAGGTACGTGGGCCCAATAAAAGTCTGACAATAATAGCGACATAATGCATCTAGATAAGAATAAAGGGTCTCTAAAGTTAGTCTCCCCCAATCATAGAGCAGGATGTCATATACGTCCTCAAACATGGAAAAAACCAGAGATGAACCACGTCGCCACTAGTTGCCAGTAAGAAACCACCCAACAAAAGAAAAATAAACAACCAGGCCATCTGTCTCACCTACCAACCATTAGTCTTATCTATCCTTATACTCGAGAGAACCTCACAAAGAGAAAATATAGGGATAGAATCCCCAAAAAATGATCCTACCCCATCCCCCAACATCACTTGAACCACCTTCGGCATCACCCTCACAATACGGTCCACTTTAATTTGCGTATCCTTGCAATCTATCCCCAGGTGATGCTACACATCAATGGGAGTAATATTCATATCCCTAAAACCCAAGTGGAAGGTGTGGGAATTGTCCCGCCACCTGTCTCCCAAAGTGCACAACACCATAGTAGAGCGCAGCGTCTCGTCCAAAGCTGACACCAGACGGCTAAAACCAGTAGAAGTAACAATCTAATACACCACCACCTGAATATTATCCCATAAGTTCTTCTACCTAGTCGTCCCCTAGAATGTATGATCAAAAGAAATATGTTGGTTCACCAAAAGCAAAAGACAAGAAAACCCTTAATCAGCACAAGAAAGTAAAGAGAAAATGAAAAAGAATACCAAAGGTCATCATACGTACACAGCCACTAAGGTTCCTAACCTTAGACGAACGGTGGTGTGCAAGATCATGTAGAAGAGTGCCCTCATTAGAAATGGGCTTAAACAGATCAAAATAATTCTCATTA
The DNA here is from genome assembly GCA_949130495.1 of Sambucus nigra. Classification (NCBI taxonomy): domain Eukaryota; kingdom Viridiplantae; phylum Streptophyta; class Magnoliopsida; order Dipsacales; family Adoxaceae; genus Sambucus; species Sambucus nigra. The sequence goes on from OX422212.1 coordinate 35,402,422, forward strand.
CCTAAGGCAAGGAGAACACTCGCTTGCTACTCATGCCAGCCTTGTCATCAACACTCAACCCCTCGAAGTTGTATTCCTCGCTAGAAAAGCCTTCCATTTTAAGTCTTGAAGAATAAAGGACTTGGGAATGATGTATAGAGAGACAAAGAAGAAGATTCAAAGGATCAAAGATGTAAAAAGGGAGGAGGGGTCGCCCCTTTCTATAAGGGACTAAACATCACGCCGATCGACAAAACCCCCGATTGGAACCTGCCTATTCCACTGGCCAAAAAATCTCAAGAGACCGTGACATTGCTAAACGGCAAACCCTACGACATTCCGATTGACATCCCCTTAAAAATTTTGTACAAAAATTGCCAAAAAATGCTAGAAAAAGCTAAACATTACACGAATAATTCCCAAAGATGCCAAACAAATATTGGAAAGTTTCTTCATCAAGAAAACCATTTTTGGAACACTAAACAAAATACCCAGTAGTATTAATATTATGCTCTGACCCCCAGCATAAACCCTAAACATATTCCTTAAACAAAACCAATAATACACCTGCATCTTAAGTGTAACTATAATTTCAAGTCTTCCTTATCGAAATCTCAAATGTAAAGTCTTCCCTAGTGGAACCCAAAGTACCTCCTAAGTGAGATTATGAAATAATATCTTCAAAATTTCCCCAGCAAAATCTCTAAACTAAAGGAAAATTTTAGCTTCCACAGCAAAACTATCCCCAACTAAATGTCTCAAGGGTGAAACCTTCCCCTATAAAGTCTCAAAATAACACGATGCTCAACTGGAAAGAAGGTGCATCTTTATCCCCAATGCAATTAAAAAATTACCCATGAGAATAACTCCATACATCTCTACTTTATCTCCTCGAAATTGACCTCATCCCTTTGAATCGGTCGCCCCCAGTTTAGGTCCTCCGAATTAACCTCGACCCGCAGAATCGATCTTTATAACTTTAGGTTCTTATAATTGACCTGATCCATCAGAATTTATATCTACATCTTAAAGTCCTCAAAATTAACCTCGACCATTAGAATTGGTCATCCTAACTTTATGTCCTCATAATTGACCTTGACCCGTAGAATCGATCTCTACAACTTTAGATCCTTAGAATCTACCTCGACCCTAAGAATTGGTCGTCACCATTTTAAGTCCTCAGAATTGACCTCGATCCGTCGAATAAATCTCCGCAAATTCAAGTCCTTATAATTGACCTCGACCCTGAGAATCATTCTCTACAACTTTTGGTCCTCATAATTGACCTTGGTCCTGAGAAGCGATCATCACCACTTTAGGTCCTCAGAATTGACCTTGACTTGCAGAATCGATATCTACCACTTTAAGTCCTAAGAATTAACCTCGACCCTTCGAATTTATCTCCATAACTTTAGGTCCTCAGAATTGGACTCTGCCTTCATAATCGATCCTCACTACTATAGATCCTCAGAATTGACCTCGACCTTCAAAATTAGTCTCTGGAACTATAGGTCCTCAGAATTGACCTCAACACTCAAAATCGATCTCTATAACTTTAGGTCCTCAGAATTGACCTCTTCTTTCATAATCGTTCATCATCACTTTTGGTCCATAGAATTGACCTCGACCCTCAGGATCAGTCTCTACAACTTCAGGTCCTCAGAATTGACCTCGGCTCGCAAAATTGGTCGTTAGCACTTTAGGTCCTTAAAATTGACCTCAACCAACAGAATTGGTGTATATAACTTCAAATGCTTAGAATTTATCTCGACCCTCAAAATCGATATCTATAACTTTAGGTCCTCAGAATTAACCTAGACCCTCAGAATAGGTCTCTACAACTTTAGGTCCTCATAATTGACCTCGGCCCTCAGAATCGATCGTCACCACTTTAGGTCCTCAGAATTGACCTTGAACCTAAGAATTGGTCATCTCAAACATTAGGTCCTCAGAATTAACCTTGGCCCCCAGAATTGGTCGTAATAATTTTAGGTCCTTAGAATTGACCCCGGACCTCAAAATCGATCGTTCTTAGGTCTTTAGAATCGACCGACCTCGACCCATAAAATCAATCATCCCTAAAATTACCGTAGGTCCTTAAAATTGACCTCAGCCATCTAAACCAGTTATCCTCATCCCTTTAGGTACTTAGAATTTACCTTTTTCCTAAATGTCAATGTGGTGTCTATTCGATGGCCTTTACTTGTTCCAAGATCACCCGTCAAGTGGCTCTATAGAAACCACATTCTAGTACCCTCCTAAGCATCTTCGTAGGTACCTAGCACTTCATCCTTCATCATAAACCCTAGGTCATACTCTATGCACCAGGATATAATCCATCGAGCATTCGTGAGCCCCATTTGACTCCATTAAACTTTCTCATCTGAGCAAATGCTCATGAATGTTCTAACGGCTCTGAATCCCCTTTCCAATGGTCCACCCCGTGCATGAATCATCCTTACGATTCGAACAAATGGCCCATTTTCTATTGAAAATTAATATGGAGGCCATCGGGCACTCTCGAGAATCATTTTGATCCCAATCATCTTCCTCACCTGAGCATAAGCTCAATGAATATTAGAAGGGCTCTGAATCCCCTTTCCAACGGTCCTCCTTATACATGAATCAGCCTTATGGTTTGGACAAATGGTCCATTCTTCCTTGAAAATAGATGTAGAGGCCATTGGGCTCTCTCGGGCTCCGTTTGACTCTTGTCAACTCTTCAGCATAAATGAGTCTGAATAGATCTTCCAATGGATTTAAATTTGTTTCCAATGGTCTTCCCCATGAATGAATCATCCTTACAGTATGAACGAACGACCCATTTTACTCCAAAGGGTCATCGAGAGCTCCCTGGCCCAGTTTGATCAACTCTGAACCAAATGGGACTAAATGAATCTTTGTGAAGGGCTCTGAATATCCCTTGTAATGGTCCATCTTATGTGAAAATTGGTCTTATGATTTCGATGAACGATCCATTTACCTTTGGGAATCTCTTATCCAAAAGATCGTCAGACACTTCTAAGCCGCGTTTAACCATAATAAACTCCTGAACCCAAGAGCGGCCTAATGTATTCTTAAAGGGCTCTGAATACTATTTCGAACAACACATCATGTGCACGATTCGGACTTACAGATTTCATTTTACGATATTTTTTTTAAATCACTACCGAATGAAAAACCCATTTCTCTGCCTATCGGCGGTGTGTCTAGGGTTTCCCATCGATAGGCAGATCAAGGACAATGGCGATCGGCGACCCCTTGACCCTATATAAAGGGGGCATGATCTCACTTTGAAAGGAAGCTCAGAAACATGTTTCTCAGTTATCTCAGCAGCAACTCTCAAAGTCAGTGTGGTTTCCATATTGAAACCTCTCCCCCACATTCCATTTCCATCCTTTTATTACCCAATTTAGCAAATTCCATTCCCCCCTTCTACCACGTCCATCCAATTGCGAGAGCATCCCTTCAAAAACCAAGATCGGTATTAAAGCTTCCAAAGATTATCCAAACCTTTCACTCCCTTTTTAATTTTTTAATTTTTGCATTAGTTATTCAATTCTTACTTTAGCATTTTATCTTTGTTAGTTGACACATATTAATATCCCATTTTTTATTAGTAATATTGCAAATATTATATTTTCTATAAAAAAAGAAAAAAAAAAGAAAATAGGGTTTGCTTATAAATTCCAAATGGGGATTTCTCACACTAAAACATCATTTTTCAACTCAAACATACATAATAATAAAACCCATGGTTGTATTTATGGGATAAACCCCTGTAATACCCCGTATTTTTATGCTATATTTAATTTGGGGATTTATTAAATTTAATGTGATGATTTATTTAATAAAAATCCGGAAATTAATTATGTTATAATTATTAACGTGACTAGAGTTAGTAATTATGGGAAACTTGTTGAATATTACTAATGAGCATAGTAATATATTATATTGGTTATATTGAATGTCATATGTAAATTAAATGACTATTTCGGAAATTTAAGTCGGGGCGTGCCCGTGTCACGTCGAGACTAATTATGTTAATTAAAAAGTGAATATTTTATAAGTTGTCTGTATGGTCGTTTTGAGTGTGCCAACGCGTCCGGAAGGGTCGAGATAGTCAGAAAAGTGTACCCGGGGGTTTAGTTCGGGCCTCGGGGTGTTTTTAGGCCTAATTAGTGACCCGGAAGGGCATTTTGGTCATTTTACAAATTAGGGTAATTAAACCCACGAATTTCAGCCATCCTTAGCAGCCATTTAAGTCAGCCTTTTAGGGTTAGAGCATTCAGAACCCTAGAACGGCCATTGGAGAAGAGAGGAGAGAGCTCTCAAGGTGATTCAAGGCCCAAAACACCACCGATTACACCGCCGTCACCACCAACGCGAAGATCGCGAGGAGGAGAACGCAACCACTTCAATATCAGCAGGAAACCAGACCTCTGAAATCCCAGGCAAGTGTTTAACTTGCGTATTTTCGTTGATGCAATATTCATATTAGTGTAGGAATGATTAGGAGTATAATCAATGGAAGAAAAACCCCAATTTTGATAGGGATTTGCATGTAGAAATCATTATAACCATATTCTGGAAATATTATGTGAAGTAGATGATTAACCCACGAATTTGTGATGATTTGTTAGAAGGAAATTCTGGAGAAAACTTATTAGAACAAAAGTTAAGAAAACTTTAGGGTTCTTTATGATTAGATGAGATTTTAGGTTGTTTAACCATGTTTAATGATGTATACACGCATGCTAAACGTTAAAGATATCTGGAATTATGTTAGTATGTTAGCAGTAGACTTTTTGGGTCGATTAGTGTTGGAAAATATCAGTTTTGATGTAGAACTTTAATCAATCCCGTCACTGCAATTTCTGCAGAATTTTTGCCCAGACCTGCTTGATCGATAGATCGAGCATAGAGCTTCGATCGATCGAAGGTTCGATCGATCGAGCCCCAAGCTTCGTTCGATCGACCCTTCCTGGCAGACTCCTATTTCTCTTGTTTAATTAGTTGAATTAATTTATCATGGAAGAACCTTTGGGCATTCTAAATAAAATGATTTGGGAGATATTGAGGACCAGTAGGATATATGGATAAATGTTAGAACCTTTAATCTTCAACGAGAATGGTATTTATGGGATATGTACTTTAGGTTGGTAGATTTATGAAATTTAAGGGTGAGGTGCGTAAGAGAGTTACGTTGGAATCAAATAAAGTCACTTACTGAATTTGAGATTTGCGAGGATATAATCCATGAGGGTTAGGTAATGAGTGAGAAAACCCTTCGAGTTAAGGTTAGGAATAAAACCTTATACGTAATTCTCTAATTGTGAAATTAAGGATAAACGGTATAATTACGGGTGATGGGAAGAACCTATATTAATATGACATTGGTATATTTATATGATTGTGTGTACATATATTACATACATGTGAAAATCATACCCACGCTACTTGCTATCCCTGAGGTTTCCGCGCTGGGACAAGTCTTATCTCGATGGGACCTTTATGGGGGATATTGACTTGTACCCTAGAAGATAGATGTCCTTGGTACAGGCTATCGATGTGATAGTTCAGACGGTCCTAAGAGACGCCGGTATGTGCTACCCTCTTAGAGACTTGGAATCTATGCTTCGCCTCAATATTGTTTGTGTATTTATGTTAATACAATTCGAGAGTGATTCCGAATGTATTCCCCTTTATGTGAGTGATATGGGGCTTTGGATAGTGGAAGTATGCACGCACCATAGTTTAATTCGGGGTGCTGTTATATATATATTATACGAGTAGTTAATATATATATATATATATATATATATATATATATATATATGAGATTATGTCACTTGTAACTGTCTACTGAATTTGATAAGTAGAACATAGTGTGGACTCTTACTATTAAATACTTGTTTTGAAAAAGTATAACATGTCATGGTAAAACCTTAGGGTTTTTATAAAATTAAAACGAAGGTCCTTGGTTACTGTTTGGAATGTTCTTTTAAAATAAGGTCGTAAATTTGTAAATCTTGCGGGTAAGCTAAGTTAAGTTAAAGCTTTTGGAAAGACGAGTATGTTAGATGTTAAAACAAAACGTGGGGAAAGCTAGTGCGATAGGTGTGCACATTAGAAGAGAGGTGAGTATTTCTCAAGAGAGAGACGAACTAATATGTTATTGCATTGGCCTGTATCAATTTAAATACTTGCTTAACGTATTTTAAAAATCAAACACACTTTCGGGCCCTGACCCGTTTCTTTCTCTCTCTCTCTCTCCTTTGTGTATATATATGTATATTTTCAGGTGCCCAGCCACAGGGGCGTCTTGCTTAGGATCCTTTGAGAAGAACGAGATACAACTTAGGTGGAAGTTGCAGGTCACTTGAGTAGACGGCTTCGGTTATTGACTCCACTCTTATTACTCTCATTTATTGGGCACGTGTCGCCCCTTTCATCATTTCATTTACTTGTTGGGATTTTTATATTTTCAGTTATTCCAGTATTATTTTATGGGATTTATTCAGGATAGTTTATGATGTTTGGTTTTATTATGTTGACATTCGATTGACGAATGTATGGTTTTATTTTAGTTCCTCGTGGTGTGATTCTATATTGTAGAAATGTTGTTTTGTATAAGTAAATCTTTTCTTTAATTAAAATTTGGAAGTTTGCATGAAAAATGTTTTTGACACTTAGCTTAATTATTTAGGGTGTTAAATTGGAAAAATTATTTTTATCGACAGTGATACAGAGAATGAACCAACTGTTTACCTTGATTTAATTTAATAAAGGAGTGATCGCCCGGTATTTAATTAGGCGGGGTGTCACAGGTGGTATCAGAGCATCAGGTTCTAGTGTCCATAGGATCTGTACGGCTTATTTCTCTTTCAGCTTAACGTTATTTCTATAGAGCCCTATTTTTAGGACTGTTGTATTCTTGCTTTTACGTTTAAGTCTTCAGCTATTCGAGATTTGTTGATAACTGTAGACTAATAAACTTGTTCACGTTTCAGATGCCTCCGAGACGTGCTCCAAAAGATAGGCGTGCCCAAGCCGAGCAGCCAGCAGCTCCGGCACCAGGCATAATGAATGCGAATGAAGTAGCCGCCATAGTTGCTCAGGCGGTGAATACCGCGATAGCGGTGATTCAGCAGGCTCCACCCCAGGTCCAGGCAGTGGCGCCAGTACCAGCACAGCTTCCATCTGCATGGGAGAGGGTTCGGGATGCTTTTCAGAAAGCGCATCCCCCTGAGTTCTCCGGTAGCTCCGACATTGTCACGGTTAGCCAATGGAAGAAAGACATCCAGCGGCATCTTCGCATGTATGAGTGCACCGAAGTACAAAAGCAGTTATTGGCTTCTTTTAAGCTGGTGGGAGCCGCATTACAGTGGTGGGAGTCCACTAATACTTTGGAGGAGAGGGACATGATCCCTATTCAGTTGTTCTGGGAGTGGTTTGACCGCAAGTATTTTCCACCCGCAGTGCAGACTGAGATGAGGCGGAGATTACTAAATCTGAAGCAGGAGAACCTTACGGTAGCTGAGTATGAGGAGGAGTTCACGAGACTTCTCACTATTGTGCCCGATGAGGCACCCACTGAAGGCAAGAAGATTTTGTTGTTCGTCGACGGGTTAGCTTGGAGGATCCGTCAGCATCTTATTGGAAATCTATCCCTGAGTACTTTCACTGACGTACTCAATGCAACGTTACTACATTGCCAGGATCACCGCTTCCATCTTCAGGGAAGCAAGAGAGCAGGAGAGTCCAGCCAGCAGGGCAGGACCGGGGGTAATAGTGCCGGTGGGGCACCAACTCATGGACAGACTCGTCAGCACGATCAGAGTTCCCATCAGGGGGACCCTGCTAAGCGATTCCGTTCAGGTGATTCTAGGCAGGGATTTGGAGGATTCAGGCAGGGCCATCAGGGTCAGCCTAATCAGCAGGGCCAGCAGGGCCAACACCGACTGCAGGGACAGCAGCAGGGCCAGCAAGGCCAACAGCGTGCACATCAGGGCCAACAGGGCCAGTGGCGTGGAGGTAACGGCCAGCAGGGCCGTGGACAGCAGGGTCAGAGGGGCGGTAATTTCAAAGGCAGATGCTTTGGGTGCGGCAAACATGGCCATAGGCGTCAGGATTTCCCAAAGGGCGATAGGGCCCCACAGCAGCAGGGAGATCGTAATGAGCCGCAGAGACCACTTCTTCCACCTGCCCTTCCAGCTCCAGCCCAGGTGCCAGCCCTACCAGCCATTCTAGCAGCTCCAATTCAGCAGGGGCAATTGCAGTATGGACGTGTCTATAACGTCCACCCGGCAGCAGCTCCACAGGCACCACCCACGATTGAGGGTATGTTTCCTATCCATGGTACTATGGGTAAAGTTTTGTTTGATACGGGGGCAACGCATTGTTTTATAGCTACGCATTTTGTGAAGTCCTTAGGGTTGTTAGCCACAGCAGAGAGCACCGTGACGTGTGTCGACTCACCACTGGGGAGTGGGTCACTTATATTCTTTATATGCCGGGGAGTAGGGGTAGAGATTGGTAGCTTGGTATTGCCTGCAGACATGCTAGTATTAGACATGCACGAGCATGATGTGATCATTGGTATGGATTGGCTCGCATCTTATAGAGCCATGATTGATTGCTTCGGTGGGAGCATTGGTTTTGCCATTCCGGGGCAAGAGATGTTTGTAGTGGCGATGCCTCGCCCAGAGGGAGGTTCGACTGCTCATTTATATTACATTGAGGAGGATACCTCTAAGGAGGTTGTGATTCCTTTGGATTCGATCCCAGTTGTTAGGGAGTATTCCGATGTGTTTCAGGAGATACCAGGCCTACCTCCCAGTCGTGAGATAGAATTTGTTATAGATTTATTGCCGGATACGAGACCTATAGCACGCGCATCGTACCGTATGGCTCTGGCAGAGATGCGAGAGCTACGAGATCAGATTGAGCAGCTATTAGGTCAGGGCTTCATTCGTAGGAGTACCTCACCTTGGGGCGCTCCAGTCTTATTTGTAAAGAAGAGAGATGGTTCACTGAGATTGTGCGTGGACTACCGGGAGTTGAATAGGGTCACGATACGTAATAAGTATCCGTTGCCTCAAATCGATAATCTATTCGACCAGTTGAGGGGAGCAACTTTCTTTTCGAAGATAGATCTGAGTTCGGGGTACCATCAGTTACGAATTAGAGAGCAGGATGTTTCAAAGACTGCCTTCTTGTCGAGATATAGGTCCTATGAATTCAGAGTGATGCCGTTCGGACTCACAAATGCCCCAGCCGTTTTCATAGACTTGATGAACCGAGTATTCAGAGAGTTATTGGATCAGTTCGTCATCGTCTTCATAGATGATATTTTGATATATTCACACTCCGAGGAGGAGCATGCCGAACACTTGAGGCAGGTTCTTCAGACTCTACGAGAGCATCAGTTGTATGCTAAGTACGAGAAGTGTGGATTCTGGTTGCGAGAGGTACAATTCTTGGGCCATGTTGTTTCTGAGTAAGGGATAGCAGTTGACCCGAGCAAAGTGTCAGCGGTGAGGGAGTGGGGGCAGCCCACGACACCGATGGAAGTGCGTAGTTTCTTGGGGTTATCCGGATACTACAGCAGGTTCATTCGGGGATTCTCCAAAATAGCGGGTCCATTGACGAATCTGACTCGCAAGGGGGTACCATATGTCTGGGATGACGCTTGTCAGTTAGCTTTCGACGAGCTGAAGGACAAGCTTACTTCGGCACCAGTCCTTGCTTTATCGAAGCCGGGTGTAGAGTACCTGGTTTACACAGATGCGTCCTTACGAGGACTTGGGGGAGTACTTCAGCAGGAGGAGAAGGCTATAGCTTTTGCTTCCCGCAAGCTTAAGCCGCATGAGAAGAATTACCCCACCCATGACCTGGAGTTAGTTGCGGTCGTCTTTGCATTGAGAATTTGGATGCACTATTTATTGGGCGAGAAATTCCGTTTGTTCACAGACCATAAGCCACTGCATTACCTGTTCACTCAGCGAGAGCTGAATATGCGTCAGCGCAGATGGTTAGAGTTTGTGAAAGATTACCAGTTCGATATACAATATCATCCAGGTAAAGCCAACGTAGTTGCTGATGCGTTGAGCCGTAGACCGATTGACGATGTAGCAGACATCTGGAAAGCAAAGTGGAAGGAGTTGGGTCACCAGGACGCAGTAGCACGTTCTTTCATATCCGTGATGTCAGTCACACCCGAGATTGTTACGAGGGTGATACAGGCACAGACCACAGACCCGTTTTGTCAGGAGCAGATTGTACGACTTCTAGCCGAGGGTGCTGAGTCCTATTCTGTTAGTTCGGATGGAGGGTTGCGGTTTCATGGGAGATTAGTGGTTCCAGAAGGAGCGGAGCTACGTCATGAAGTGATGACTCATTCTCATGGGTCCCGATTTGCAGTACATCCGGGAGGCGATAAGATGTACCAGGACATGAGACGACAGTACTGGTGGAGTGGGATGAAGAAGGACATCGCTGAATTTGTGTCCAAGTGTTCTACTTGCCAGCTAGTGAAGGTGGACCACCAGAAACCGTCAGGATTACTTCAGCCGTTGGAAGTACCCGTGTGGAAGTGGGAAAGTATTTCCATGGATTTCATTACCGGGTTGCCTACATCACAGCGGGGCCACGATTATATCTGGGTGATTATAGAACGTTTGACCAAGGTGGCTCATTTTCTTCCAGTGAGGACAGATTGTACCACGGGTCAGTATGCCCAGTTGTTCATTGCTGAGATTGTCAGATTGCATGGGGTGCCCCTGAATATTGTGTCAGATAGAGACAAGATTTTTGTGTCACGTTTCTGGGAAAGCTTACAGGAGGCTATGGGCACAGAGTTGAGACTGAGTTCAGCTTACCACCCACAGATAGATGGACAGACAGAGCGTACTAATCAGATGTTGGAAGATATGCTACGCATGTGTGTTCTCGATTTCGGAGGAGGTTGGGAGCCACACCTTCCACTGGTAGAGTTTGCTTATAATAACTCCTATCAGTTTACGATTGGCATGGCTCCATTTGAGGCTTTGTACTGCAGGACTTGTCGTTCTCCAACTTGTTGGCTCGAGGTGGGGGACAACAAGTTATTAGGACTAGAAGTGATTCAGGAGACCTCCGCGAGGATTGAGATAATCAGGAGTCGTATTCGGGTAGCCCAAGACAGGCAGAAGAGCTACGACGATTCGAAATGGTTTTTCCGGGAGTTTAATGTGGGAGATCAAGTGTTGTTGCGTTTATCTCCTATGAAAGGAGTGATGAGGTTCGGGAAGAAGGGGAAGTTGGCTCCGAGGTACGTAGGACCATTTCCCATCATCGAGAGGATTGGGCCGGTAGCATACAGGTTGGGATTGCCAGAACATTTACATCGCATCCACGATGTATTCCACATCTCGTCGCTGAGACGATATCTTCGGGATGATATGGCCCATACGCATATTGCGATAGATGAGATAGACTTACAGTCAGATAGCTCTTACGAAGAGAGACCAGTGGCTATTCTAGACTATAGTGAGAGGAGATTGAGGTCAAAAGTAGTTCCACTTGTGCGAGTCCAGTGGGAGCATCATAATGTGGAGGAATCCACTTGGGAGCGTGAGGCAGATATGCGCGAGAGATATCCAGAGTTGTTTTTACCAGGTATGCCTTATTTTCCGAATTTCGGGACGAAATTCCGTTATTAGGGGGGAAGTATGTAATACCCCGTATTTTTATGCTATATTTAATTTGGGGATTTATTAAATTTAATGTGATGATTTATTTAATAAAAATCCGGAAATTAATTATGTTATAATTATTAACGTTACTAGAGTTAGTAATTATGGGAAACTTGTTGAATATTACTAATGAGCATAGTAATATATTATATTGGTTATATTGAATGTCATAAGTAAATTAAATGACTATTTCGGAAATTTAAGTCGGGGCGTGCCCGTGTCACGTCAGGACTAATTATGTTAATTAAAAAGTGAATATTTTATAAGTTGTCCGTATGGTAGTTTTGAGTGCGCCAACGCGTCCGGGAGGGCATTTTGGTCATTTTACAAATTAGGGTAATTAAACCCACGAATTTCAGCCATCCTTAGCAGCCATTTAAGTCAGCCTTTTAGGGTTAGAGCATTCAGAACCCTAGAACGGCCATTGGAGAAGAGAGGAGAGAGCTCTCAAGGTGATTCAAGGCCCAAAACACCACCGATTACACCGCCGTCACCACCAACGCGAAGATCGCGAGGAGGAGAACGCAACCACTTCAATATCAGTAGGAAACCAGACCTCTGAAATCCCAGGCAAGTGTTTAACTTGCGTATTTTCGTTGATGCAATATTCATATTATTGTAGGAATGATTAGGAGTATAATCAATGGAAGAAAACCCCCAATTTTGATAGGGATTTGCATGTAGAAATCATTATAACCATATTTTGGAAATATTATGTGAAGTAGATGATTAACCCACGAATTTGTGATGATTTGTTAGAAGGAAATTCTGGAGAAAACTGATTAGAACAAAAGTTAAGAAAACTTTAGGGTTCTTGATGATTAGATGAGATTTTAGGTTGTTTAACCATGTTTAATGATGTATACACGCATGCTGAATGTTAAAGATATCTGGAATTATGTTAGTATGTTAGCAGTAGACTTTTTGGGTCGATTAGTGTTGGAAAATATGAGTTTTGATGTAGAACTTTAATCCATCCCGTCACTGCAATTTCTGCAGAATTTTTGCCCAGACCTGCTTGATCGATCGATCGAGCATAGAGCTTCGATCGATCGAAGGTTCGATCGATCGAGCCCCAAGCTTCGATCGATCGACCCTTCCTGGCAGACTCCTATTTCTCTTGTTTAATTAGTTGAATTAATTTATCATGGAAGAACCTTTGGGCATTCTAAATAAAATGATTTGGGAGATATTGAGGACCAGTAGGATATATGGATAAATGTTAGAACCTTTAATCTTCAACGAGAATTGTATTTATGGGATATGTACTTTAGGTTGGTAGATTTATGAAATTTAAGGGTGAGGTGCGTAAGAGAGTTACGTTGGAATCAAACAAAGTCACTTACTGAATTTGAGATTTGCGAGGATATAATCCATGAGGGTTAGGTAATGAGTGAGAAAACCCTTCGAGTTAAGGTTAGGAATAAAACCTTATACGTAATTCTCTAATTGTGAAATTAAGGATAAACGGTATAATTACGGGTGATGGGAAGAACCTATATTAATATGACATTGGTATATTTATATGATTGTGTGTACATATATTACATACATGTGAAAATCATACCCACGCTACTTGCTATCCCTGAGGTTTCCGCGCTGGGACAAGTCTTATCTCGATGGGACCTTTATGGGGGATATTGACTTGTACCCTAGAAGATAGATGTCCTTGATACAGGCTATCGATGTGATAGTTCAGGCGGTCCTAAGAGACGCCGGTATGTGCTACCCTCTTAGAGACTTGGAATCTATGCTTCGCCTCAATATTGTTTGTGTATTTATGTTAATACAATTCGAGAGTGATTCCGAATGTATTCCCCTTTATGTGAGTGATATGGGGCTTTGGATAGTGGAAGTATGCACGCACCATAGTTTAATTCGGGGTGCTGTTATATATATATTATACGAGTAGTTAATATATATATATATATATATATATATATATATATATATATATATATATGAGATTATGTCACTTGTAACTGTCTACTGAATTTGATAAGTAGAACATAGTGTGGACTCTTACTATTAAATACTTGTTTTGAAAAAGTATAACATGTCACGGTAAAACCTTAGGGTTTTTATAAAATTAAAACGAAGGTCCTTGGTTACTGTTTGGAATGTTCTTTTAAAATAAGGTCGTAAATTTGTAAATCTTGCGGGTAAGCTAAGTTAAGTTAAAGCTTTTGGAAAGACGAGTATGTTAGATGTTAAAACAAACCGTGGGGAAAGCTAGTGCGATAGGTGTGCACATTAGAAGAGAGGTGCGTATTTTTCAAGAGAGAGACGAACTAATATGTTGTTGCATTGGCCTGTATCAATTTAAATACTTGCTTAACGTATTTTAAAAATCAAACACACTTTCGGGCCCTGACCCGTTTCTTTCTCTCTCTCTCTCCTTTGTGTATATATATGTATATTTTCAGGTGCCCAGCCACAGGGGCGTCTTGCTTAGGATCCTTTGAGAAGAACGAGCTGCAGTTTAGGTGGAAGTTGCAGGTCACTTGAGTAGACGGCTTCTGTTATTGACTTCACTCTTATTACTCTCATTTATTGGGCACGTGTCGCCCCTTTCATCATTTCATTTACTTGTTGGGATTTTTATATTTTCAGTTATTCCAGTATTATTTTATGGGATTTATTCAGGATAGTTTATGATGTTTGGTTTTATTATGTTGACATTCGATTGACGAATGTATGGTTTTATTTTAGTTCCTCGTGGTGTGATTCTATATTGTAGAAATGTTGTTTTGTATAAGTAAATCTTTTCTTTAATTAAAATTTGGAAGTTTGCATGAAAAATGTTTTTGACACTTAGCTTAATTATTTAGGGTGTTAAATTGGAAAAATTATTTTTATCGACAGTGATACAGAGAATGAACCAACTGTTTACCTTGATTTAATTTAATAAAGGAGTGATCGCCCGGTATTTAATTAGGCGGGGTGTCACAACCCCACCCCCGTGTTTCGTGCGAACTACATGAACTTTGATATCCTTTTAGGCTATATATGCGTCTTGGGTTAAATTCGAGATTTGAGTCCTCCTTTCCTATTTTTATTCATATATTATTTCCATATATTATGCTCATGATTCATGCCCGCGTTTTGTCCAATTTACATCATCGTCTTTCTATAAATGATTACTGACTCGACAAATGAACACATTACATTTTTAATTACTATTTTGGTAACACTCTTACGGATGACCTCACTACGCCCTTTTCTTCATTACATGAGTTGAGTAGTTCCACTATTCATTTTTATATACACGATCACACACTTCACGGGGTTATTAAGGAGAAGAATAATACATGCCCATTAGAGATTGAAAGGGCAGCATGGGTGCCTAACACCTCCCCATCCCATAACTTAGCCCTTAAATCTTTGAACTAATTGGTTTGCACACATCTGTACGCCTTTGATGTCGTTCTCTCTAGGAGACAACATTTCTTTTGCCTATTTTATGAGAAATAGTCTAGCGACTCTATCTCTATACAACACACCACAAATTTCAATGATGACCAAAGCACCCCAAGGAAGGGCACCCACCAATCGGGATGGGATGGCCACAACTACCGATCCAAAATCTTGAGGCTAGGCAGCCGGTGCCTGTGGATCTTAAGGAAAAAGAATTGAACAACGTTAAAGAAGACCTTAATCAATTATCAAAGAAATTTGACCACGTCAATATATCAAGGAATTATATGGATTATACTCACATGTCCCCTATCATGAAGCCAGACTACCATAGAAATTCAAGATACGGAACATTAAGAAATTCGGAGGAAGAGAGCCCCTGATTATGCATCCACGCCACTATCACCAAGCCATGACTCTCTTTGGGGCTTCAAAAGAGATAATGTCCCAAATTTTTTAAAAGTCATGAAACAGGTACCCTCGGGTGGTTCATGTCCCTCGAGGAATCCAAAATCTGTAGTTAGGAAGATGTGGACCGAGAATTCATATCACACTACAAGTATAATAAGGAATTATAAGTTACACATAGAGACCTGAAACTACTCAAGGAGAATCCCGAGGAGTCGGTGAGTAGTTTTATTAAAAGTTGGGAAGAAAATGTTACTTCCATGACCAATTGGCCATTAGAAGAAGAGCAAGTGAGTATACTGAAGAAAAAATTCCTTCCTCATATCCGAGTATTAATGGGAGGACAATACTACCCACACTTTAGAGTATCTAGGAGGTTGGTGTGGAGATTAAAGAATGGATTATGAGTCACAAAGTGGAATCTAATCCAAAAATTCTGACTAAATAGTTTGCACTGCGGAAGTATGAGAGGATAATAAGTACCTTAGTCTTGATAATCAACAACATATCGCAATTTGCCACTTCGTGGGCACCTGAAAACCGTCCCAACCCAGTTAAAATGAGTATACAAAAGTCCACGCTCCCTATCAAAAGTATACCAAGCACTGTTGGATCGAAACCTCATCAAGTTAGTAGAATCCTGACCACTGCCAAATTCCCTTCTATAAGAACATTTTTTCTAGTATTGTCCATATCATAACTTTAGGCTAGTTTGGCATATCCCGTTACAAATTATCACGCACCGTCAAGATGAACCGAACTCAAGCAACTCCAAGTTTGAAGACTTTTCGGCATCCCAAAAGGTATAAAGAAATTTAGAGTTTGAGTTAATACATAGAATCATATTTGGGATGTTTAATTTTTAGAAGAAGACAAACATGACTGTTTTACTTTGCAAAAATATGTTTTTGGAATACCTTTAGGCAAAGTTGTTTAAATGGGAAAGTTTCATTTATGTCGTTCAAACGAAATGACTTTTCCATTCAAACAACATTTCATGTCGCTTATAACGACATGCTCTTGTCTTTCAAACGACATGCATAAGTCATTGGAATGACCCATTGACTTAAGGTTTGTTATAAGTACATATTTTGTGGATCAGTTTGTTTAATACTTTTACCAATTACATTTTTGCATATCAGTAACAAAAGTTCTTCAAGTTTTGTGTGTCAAAATACTGTTTTAATTCAGAACAAAGCATCGTTAAATATTATTCTTGTGAATTAGTTTAGAACCATAGAAAGTTTTGTATCTTTGTATACACCTTGGTGGAAAGGCACTCCATTGCTGATTTGAGATACATGTGAAGATTCACTACTGAAAATGAAGGTTGAGGCTAATTCGAAGGACTACTATCATGTGATTTTTACGAGCATCATAGATGTTTCTTTGACATTTTCAAAGAATAGCGTGTTATGCTTTTGGGGGACCAAGTAGTCTATACGTCGAATCTCTTGTAAATTTCTAAGTGAATAAAGGTTTTTCCCTTTATTTTTTTCCTGAAACTTGGCCTTGTCATATTTGCATGGGTTGATTTATCTATTTTATCACCTTAGTTGCATGTTTAGAATAAAAAGATAAAATCAATTTAAAATTTGCTTCTGCATTTAAAATTGGCATTGTAATTTTTTGTTGAAATCACCCTTTATAATTATTTTGCATTCTCAAATTGGTATCATAGCGGGTTGCATTTAGTTATTGTGTCTGATCTTGTTTAATCCCTATTTTTGGGTGGTTGGTTATTTTACACATCTCATTTGTTTTCTTGATGGAGTTTCCTAGTTTTGACAGCTTACCTCATTTGAATTTGATGTTAGCTAAAAGAATTAAATTTTTAGAAAAAGAAAATTCTCGTTTGAAATCCACTATTGATCTTTTTGCAAGCTGTTAAAAATCAAAGTGATTTTTTTGTGAGAAGTTTGTTGCCTTGGATCATGTCTTTATTTATTTAAAATTGTTCACGAAAGAAAGTGATGATAGAGACCTAATTTTAGAAAAAGAACTAAAGGACTTTGAAAGTTCTAGGTTTTATGTTTGTGCCAAAGAGGATAAAAATATTTTGATTACTGATTTTAAGGCACGTGAGAAGACTCTTAGGGATAAGTTTGATTTTATTAAGGAAGAGTGAGATAATTTTCTAGGAATGATTGAAAATATGTAGAAGGAGTCCCAAAAATTGGAAGAGTCTAATTCTTTTCTTGAGTCTAAAATTTTGAAGTTGAAAAATGATTTAAAAGACTCGAGTAGTGTTAACAGTGATGGTAAATGCTCATTTTATTTTCATGCTTCGAGTGCTAAAGCCAAAACCATTATTTAACATATGAAAAAGTCAACCAATAGGTAACATTCCTCTAGTTTACACATGTTCACACTGTGGTAGGAAGGGTCACCTCAGGCATTTTTTGTTTTGATCCATGAAGAGGTCCTAGGAAGTTTAAGGATAGTGTCCCTTTGGTTCCCATAACCCCTCAAGTTAGGAACACACCTCTTTTGGTTAGGAAATATATTTTGGAGATGCGAAATGTTAGATTGGTTGATTCTCACATGCTCGCACATGAGTCATCACATGCTATTTCATATCGTTGATTGCTTGCATGATTTTGTTTGTCATACGCTAGTTGTGGTTCATAATATACTTTTTCTAGTGTTATGACATGTGTAATTTTTGTATTTTACTTGTCTTTTATTGAGCAATATTTTAGAAATAGAATAAGATTATTGGCTTTATATATTTTTTGAAAAATACAAAATGATTTTGTTTTTTGAAAAATTCCAAAAGATTTTTTGTTCTTTGTGTATTTTAATTTTACACATTTGGTGTGGCATATTGGTGTGTTTAAATCCAATTCACTTCGTACATTCCACGTGGCTAGGACATTTGAAGACAAAGAAACTTATGTCGTTCCGTACTACGATTGGGAAGGATGTAGTATCTTTGTAATGTGGATTTTGATTTTAATTTGGTGTTTACGGATTTTGTTTATTTTTTGATGAAATAACCAAAGTAGGAGATTTATAGGAACAATGTTTTTTGTATTTTTCATAGCATATCTTTAGGCTAGTTTGGTGTATCCCTTTAATTGTCACGTACCGTCAAGAAGAACCAAACTCATGTATCTTTAAGTTTAAAGGCTTCTTAGCATCCCAAAATGTATAAAGAGATTTAGAGTGTGAATTAATTTATAGAATTATATTTAGGATGTTTAATTTTTATTAAAACACGAGCAAGACTATTTTACTTTGTAAAAATATGTTTTTGGAAGACCTGTAGGTGGAATTTTGTAAATGGGAAAATTGCGTTTATGTCATTCAAATGACATGCCTTTGTCGTTCTAATGACATGCAATGTTGCTTCTAACGACATCTTATGTCATTCAAATGACATGCATAAGTCGTTCGAATGACCCACCGACTTAATGTTATTATAAATACCTATTTTGTGGATCAGTTTGTTTAAGACTTTTTCCAATTATGTTTCTACATATTAGTAGCATAATTTCTTCAAGTTTTGTGTGTCAAACACTGTTTTAATTCACAACAAATCAACCTTGAATATTTTTCTTGTGAATTAGTTTAGAACATTAGAAATTTTTGTATCTTTGCATACACCTTGGTGGAAAGGCACTCCATTGTTGACTTGTGATACCTGTGGAGATTTACTGTTGAAGATGAAGGCTGAGGCTAATTCGAAGGACTGCGGTCATATGATTCTTGCAAGGATCATAGTTTTTCCTTAGAGATTTTAAAAGAGTAGCGCGTTATGCTTGTGGGGGATCAAGTAGTCTGTAAGTTGACTCTCTTGTAAATTTCTAAGTGAATAAAGGTTTTTCTCTTTAGGGTTTTTTCTTAAAACTTGGCCTTGTCATAATTGCATGGTTTGATTTATCTGGTTTATCACCTTAGTTGCATGTTTATAATAAAAAGATAAATGCAATTTAAAATTCTCTTTCGAATTAAAGTTGGCATTGCAAATTTTTGCTGAAATTACCCTTTATAATTATTTTGCAATCTCAAATTGGTATTTGAGTAGGTTGCACAAAGTTAATGTGTTTGATCTTGTTTACTCGCTATTTTTAGGTGGTTGATTATTTTATACATCTTACTCATTTTTTTGATGGAGTTTTCTAGTTTCGACAACTTAAATCATTTGAATTTCACGTTTACTAAAAGAATTAAATTTTTGAAAAAAGAAAATTCTCATTTGAAATCCGCTATGGATGTTTTTCAAACGGTTCAAAATCAAAGAGATTTTTTTGTGAGAAGTTTGTTGCCTTGTACCATGTCTTTATTAATACAAAATTGTCCAAGAAAGAAAGTGATGTTAGAGTCCTAATTTTAGAAAGAAAAAAAATGGGAGGACTTGAAAAATTCTAGGGTTTTTATTTCAGCCAAGGAGGATAAATATATTTTGATTAATGATATAAAGGAACGTGAGAAGACTCTAAGGGATATGATTTCTTTTATTAAGAGAGAGTGACACGACCACAAATGTGTATCTGAGTGCGTGCTATCTACGATCAAGTGCAAGACTGTCGCTCAAGTAATAATCCCGATAAGTTGGGTATCGATCCTGAGGGAATAAGACGTGGAGACGTAACGACGATGGAAAGAAAGAGAATCCTAACTTGACCCCAAAACTAAAATGAAAAGATGATTTGGAATGGGATTATATCTATGAACTAAATGAAAATTTTAGATTACCAACTAACGAAACTAAGTACTAACGAAATGCAGCTATGCTAATTGATCTAAAAGTTGATGACAAATGGATTAAATGCTTAACTATAAAATGAGAACAATAGGTCGGGTTACAATCCCCCACACCCTAGTAACTCATCTCGTAGGATGCTAGATTCGGATTTAGAACTTTAAATGAATTCGATCATTATTAATCCTAAACATTCCGTATATGAAGGATCGTAGCCCGCATTATACGAAATCAAAGGCAAGAATAAAGGGGTGTCGCATTAACCAACATGCGCGTCGCACTCTTTAGAATCTCGGTTACCCATGGAAAATGAGATCAAAAGTCCTACGACGATTGTGATAGTTACGCAACACGATTCCTTTAAGATTTAAATTCAAAAGTCTATTTACCATTATGATGATTCACATTGGGTGGAGTTCATGCACCCTAACCCTTAAAAACTGAGCCGAACATGTTTATTCTAATGAAAAACATAAAATCTAATGTGCATGGGTTCATAATGAATCACCCTATATCTTTGGCTCATTTGAGTCTGCCTTATATAAGAGCTCATCTAGTTTGGAAATATTTACAAAATTATGTCTATCCCTAGATGAACGAAAAAACCTCAGAAATTTCATAGCTTCATTGATATTCCTCTACAAATTCTTGAAGGTATAACACATACTCCACACACTAGGATTGCATATATATAGTGATTTATTCCTGTAATGTCCTTGTGTGAGTTAAATCCCCTTAATATGTTTTTTTAAATAATTTTTGGGATTTGATTAATATTTTCTAAGAATTTAAACTAATTTTTGGAAATTAAAATTAGAACTCAATAAAGTTTTTGGGTTGATTTGTAAATATTTTTTATGCCTTAAAACTGCCTTGGGTAGAAACCAAAAGCGGCAGAAACTTTTGTGGGTGAAACTTGAATTTTTTGGAAACCAAAAACACGCGTTTAAGAGTTAATCTTAAGCCTACACGTGTTGGACAGACAACGGTTCTATTTGTGTTTTTATTCACTCACATACTTATGACTTATTATGGACCCTTGGATTGCCTTAATCTACGGACTGCATGTTTTTGGAATCAATCCAAGTGAATTGGTTTTAACCAATCAGTGTTGGCTATTTCACTGCTTCTTATGAACCCTTAGATTTGCATCGTTTTAACTTCCATTAATCTATGCCCTTGAATTTGAACCATCGTTCCAGATCCTTCAATTGCTAGCATAAATAGATTCCTTAGGTGAGGTAATTAGAGACTTTTGAGATTTCCTCGTCTGAGAGAAAAAAAAAGTAGAGAGAAGAGAGATAAAGGAAACCCTAATCCAAAACTTCGTCAAACCCTAACCTAGAAATAATTTGCTGAGAGTTTAAACCTGAGTGTTTAGATCGTGTTTTGAGAAGATATCCTCTCTTGATCTTGATCATCCTTCCAACTTAGTCACATTGGTAGAGTTTTCAGTTTCTCTACATAGAAACTTGAAGATCTCATATTTGTGATATAAATCACATAGATAGTTTACTGTTTTGATATCTTATTTCAAGAAATCTTACTTGTTGGTTGTTTTGAACTGATTTTATGTTTTCAAACCCTAAACCAACAACTTTTATTCTGATTTTATTTTACTCAAAACATCAGATTAAGAACTAGTTTTGACATCTTCATTGGGGATTGCACTTTCTATATAATATTTTCAAAATAAGAAAGTGTTAGGAACTTGGATATTTCTCAACAAGTTTCCCTCTTGATCCGCGGTTATTTTGAAAGGTCTATAGTATGATTTAGTTTTGACTAAACTGATTTTGGAATATCATGCATATCTAGTGATTTTGTAATTTGTTAAATCATTATGTCTATATTAAGTGTGAGTGTGTTGCATGGATATGTTAGAGAGCACATCACCACTACACTTTCAGTCTACCACACTTAAAGTGTTTGTTGTATGATCTTGAACTTGTTTGAGAGATGGAATCAAGTAAAGTTACGAAGCTGGAGACAACATCAACAAGAACAACCTTCAGAGAAGTAAGATCTAATTCATAGGAGTTGGTGAAGATTATGAGCTTAATTTGGGTGTGCTTGTGTGGTTTGATTCTTAAATAGCTTGTAATTTGTTATTTTGATTTTAGTGGATTTTCGTATTGTGACGTAGAGCTCATCGAGGTTGTTTCCCCAATTGGGCGGGGTTTTACCACATTAAAAATTACTTGTGTACGTACTTCTTCATTTTCTCATCACCTTCTTCTAAGTTGTGCTAATTTAATAGTTTAAGTTTTGTTTTTCAAAATTGGTAAACTCTAGATCTGAAATAACTCGTTCAAACGATTTTTAAAATAATTTTATGCACATCTTGTGGTAAGTTTTATTTTGATTAAAAGAGTTTCTTCAATAAACAGTTCGGAACCATTATAACAGTTTAATCTTGTATTAAACTTCTTAAGTGGCATTTTTCAATTGGTATCAGAGTAGGGCTGTTTTAATTTTTTTTTGATCCAGTGTATCTGAAATTATTTTTTGCAAAACAAATGTATGGACGATAAATTTTAGAGACTAGGTAACCTGTCCAGACCCCCTCTCTTTGATGGAACCATTTTTCCTTACTAGAAGGTAAGGATGATTTCTTTCATTCAAGGAACTCTAAGAGATGAAGTCTGGGAAGTTATAGAAAATGGCTACAGTTTTCCTACTAAACCAGTTGCTGAAGGAATTAATATGAGAATCAGGAAGTTACTAAGTGAATTCATTAAAGATGAGAAATAAATTTCACTATGTAATAGTAAAGGCAAGAATGCCATATTTATGCCTGTCAACGAGCATGAGTTCAAGAGGATCTCATCTTGCACTACTTCTAAGGAAACGTGGGATACTCTTGTAACATCACATGAGGGTGATATGAGAGTTAAAGATCCAAAAACTCAAATTCTTATCCAACAGTATAACTCTCTTGTCATGTCTGAGACTGAATCCTTTGATGATTTCTATATTAGGCTAACTGACATTGTAACTAAGTTGCATGCAAACAGTATAACTTATGATAGAAAATAGTTTGTTTCAAAAATTCTAAGATCACTTCCACAAAAGTTTGATAATAAGAGATATGCTATTGAGGAAATGGATGATCAAAATTTTACCCCATAACTTCTCAGTAGTAAACTAAACTGTGGATATGGAATTAGAATTCAAGAAACAATTGATCCAGACCAATAAAAAACAGGGTAATTCTAATCTTTTTTTTTCATCTAAGTTTTTCAAACCTGACCTTGACCTTGACTCTGATTAGGACTATGACTTGCATAACTTGGATAATCATATTTCTCTTATGTATAAGAAATTCAAAAAGATTATAAACTTTAGAAACAAAGTTGCATCTAGACAAGGGAAACCTAATTACTCCAACCCTTCTAATAATAGGCCTGATGAGAGAAGACATGTCAAACAAAAGACTGATGATCTCAATAGACCTCAGAAAGACCTTACAAATGTTGAATGTTATAGATGTGGCAAATTAGGACACATGGCTAGTGACTGTAGGTTTAACTTAGACAAAAACTACAAACATAATAGGGCTCAGCTATGCAAGACTTGGAATGACTTGAAATAATGAACCTGAGTCATCCAACTCTTATGACCCTTGCATATCATTCTTTGCTAAGATAATCTACAATGATGATGAGGAAATTGATCATACCATGATTGATGTTACTTCTACTGATGTGTCTACCTTAATTCTTGAGAATGATTGTAATACTGAAAACCGTGTGTGTGTGTCAAAGTGAACTCCTTATTGATGATGCTAATATGTGTGTGAGTCCTAAAATTGAATCGATAGGGGACACTACACACTGCTCACTTAGTGACTCCGATATCTAATGAGGACCTTCCTGACATTCACACACTTTACACTACAACACTCAAGAAAAGAGCTAGACTAGAGAAGCTTGGCAAAGATCTTTTCAAGAAATTAAAGTCCGTAAATCAAATAGTTAAACAAAATGCTGAAGAGTATACATCTCAAAGTTTAACTCATAATGAGGAAATAAAGGCTTTTGAACAAATAGTGAAAGACTTGACTGAATTCAATAATTTTTTGTAAAAGAAGTATAAATGATCGTTATTAGAATTGGAACAAACAAAAGAAAAGGCTTCAACAGTCTTAAAAAAATTTCAAAATCTGAAAGCAATTCTAATTATTTTGAGGACTGTGTTGCTGATAGCAAGATCAATTCCAATGATAGATTTGGAATAGGCTTTTGCACCAAAAATATCAAGAAAACCAAACCTTTTGAAGCCATAAAGTTTGTTAGTGGTGGGAAAAGACCTATGGGAATTTGTCCAGACTTTCAATCTTTGAAAAATGATTTTGATAAAAATCAGCATTAGTTAAACTTTTATGAGACAAGTACCTCTAAGCATAATGTTCAACTTAAAGTTAAGTACGTTTGCCCTCTCATTAGAAAGAGTGAGACCTCCTTTCAAATTGTTCCCTCTATAAATAATTCCAAAAGTCATAATTTAGGGAAAACTATGTTCAACAACTTTCCTAAAGACTTTACTGCTATGAGCAATATATATTGCATACTGTGATGTGTACGGACACTCTTTAGATGGTTGCTATTCCAAATGCCTATACCAAACTATCTATCCCTCCTTTACCTATCAGAATTTTAACTATTCTAGGAGAAGCCGTAACAATTATGTCCTTTCTAAACCACCAGACATAAACTCTAACTATCGAAAGAGAAAGATAAGATCTAATACTAAAAGACAATCGACAAGAAATAATCCTAGAGACTTTTCTCGACCCAATGCTCAAAATGTTTATAACAACAATAAAATTCTGCAAAATCTGTTTAGACAAAAATCTGAAGCTCGCAAATTTTATCAAATACGAGCTAATAAGCACAAATTGGAAACCATTGCTATTTGGATATGAATGGATGATCTAGTACCCCAGATGACATGTAACATAGTGATCAGTGGTTTGAAAGCATGAACACACCACGTCTGGATGATACTTAGACTCTGGATGTCCTAAGCATATGACCGGGGATGAATCCAAACTCTCAAACAAAACTAACTTCTCGGAGGCAAAGTCATGTTTGGAGATTGTGTTTCAGCCCAGATCGTTGGCAAAGGAACACTCCAAGAAGAAGGATTACATGTTCTTGATTATGTTTTATTAGTAAAAGGTCTTAAGGCTAATTTACTAAGTATTTCACAATTTTGTGACTCCAATCATATTATCACCTTTTAGAAGAACAATTGAAAAATTTTAAATGAAAATTGTGAGTGCATCATTACAGGACTACGTACTCCAGATGAATGTTACATTGTCAATCCAAGTACAAAGGTCTGTGTAAGGACACAAATTTCCAATTGAGTCCTCTTATAGTTTTGGCTCAATTCCGGACAAAAACATTTATTCATAGGATTTTATTTAATTGTAATATTCAAGACCTATGAAGTGTTTGTTGAAGACGTAGCGGCAAAGAGTATAAAGTATCATCAACATGCCGTAGTTTATGTGCCTCGTTTGTACGTCATCAACTTAGTTACATGCTCTCAAGGTATGAATGCAATTATATTTATATATGAGCTTGGAACAATTTGTATTGGGTGTTAGGAGAAACAAAAACTGCATTTTAATTTTAGAAAGAATCAATTAGAAACTTTAAAATAAGTATATAAAAGTTTATAAAAGTTTCTGGGCCAAAAATTGAATTTTTCAATCTTTCTGGTCGTTCGTTAGAAATGTCGTTCGAACGAGTTTTTTTCCTTCGAACCAGGTTTCGTTCGAACGAGTTTTGTCGTTCGAACCAAGTTCGTTCGAACGAGTTTGCCAACGACCCTAAACTGGTCATTCGTTCGATATGTCGTTCGAACGAGTTTTTTCGTTCTAACGAGGTATCTAACGAGATTCTAACGAGCCCAGGCTGGTCGCTCGTTAGAAGTCTCGTTCGAACGAGGGTCAAGTTCGTTCGAACGAGACGCCAGGGCGGGAACAGTTTTGAGCAGTTTTTGGCAGTTTTCTCCCACTTTCCCCACTTGGTTTTTAACCAACTTTTTCATACATTATAATGTGCGGGAATCACATTTTCCTAACTAACATTTTCATAACTTTTCCATTCCATATCCATCTCTTAGAGAGAGTTTGAGAGCTAATTTATTTAGGGAAAATGTTCAAGTTTTGAGTGTAATTCTTTCAAGAAAAATTTCATACACACTCTAGTTTACACCCAATTGTTTATCCAAGTTTCTATATAAATATTAATTGCTTGGAGATTGTTTTGGCACCGGTTTTTCTCTACACCGAATTGAAGAGAAGTTCGTTTCATTTCTACCCATTTGGAGAAAGGCTCCATGTTAGGGTGACGGTGTGCCTAATTGCCCGATCGGTGAGAGTCCGAGACCGCGGTGGAGCTCCGTTGGTTATCCGCTAATTGAGGTCGATACAAGAAGAAGCATCACGGCTTGAGAGGGTTCGAGTTTAGGAAGTAAGTCTTTTGTCTTGTATTTTGTAATACCGTTTTTAGTGGATTTGAGGCTAGGGCCGTCCCGAGGTTTTTTCCCGTTAGTGGGTTTTTCCTCGTACATCGCGGTGTAGTGTGACTGTTGATTTTATCTTGCTCTATATCACTTAGAACGCATGCTAGATTAATTTCAAGATAAAATTTGGTTTTACAATCACACTAATTTAAATTGGGACTTTAATTTAATATTGGGTAAAATTGTGTAATTCAAGTCACTTGCATAAATTTGGTTTGGCCTAACTTTGAATAATTGTCAATTATGACTTAGGCAAATTCTAGGACTTGAATTATGTTTTAATTTGTTTTGAGAAATTAAAACTTGTTGGTGTTATTTTTGAAAGTTAAAACCATCTCAACGCTTCCGCATTTATTTAAAAGGAAATTACATTTGAATTTGCGTTTTGTAAAATCCGGGGATTCCATACTTCAACAAATTGGTATCAGAGCCAAAAACGATAAATTATTTCGTTCAGATTCTTTAATTTTTGGCTAAAATGGATTTTTCCCCATTTTCAAAATTTCCTATTTTTGATGGTTCTAACTACGCGTATTGGAAAGCGCGAATGAAATCGGCACTTAAATCTATCGATGAACGTGTTTGGATGTCTGTTGTTACCGGGTACTCCCCACCAACTCATCTAATTGAAAATGAACGTGTTCCTAAACCCATCGATAGATGGATCGAAAATGAGTTTAAGCTTGCAAATTTTAATTCCCGTGGTTTAAATGCTTTATTTAGCGCTGTCACACCGGATGAATTCCGACGCATTATGACGTGTGAGACCGCTAAAGAAGCTTGGGATATTTTACAATTAACTCATGAAGGAACGAGTGTCGTTAAAGCTTCTAAACTCCAAAACCTCACCATTCAATTTGAAACTATCAAAATGGATGAAAATGAAACTTTTGATAAATTTTATGCTAGACTTTCTGACATTGTTAATTCATCCTTTAACTTGGGAGAGAAAATACCTGACGACCGTGTAGTAAAGAAAATTTTAAGGTCCCTACACGATAGATTTATTCGAAAGGTGACCGTTTTAAATTCTTTACCCACTTTAGCCTCTACGAAATTAGAAGAGCTTGTAGGTGATTTACAAACCTATGAACTAGATATGTTTCCCTCTAAAACTGAAAAGAAAATTGAAAAGGATGTTGCTTTAAAAGCCCGAAAAGAGGTCAAACAAGTAGTAGAGAGCGATAGTGATAGTGACTCGGAAGACATGGCTTTGTTTACTCGTAAATTTAGAAAATTTCTTAAATTTAACAAAGATAAAGTTAAAAATGATTTTAAGAAATTTGATACTTCTAAACATGATAAAAGCGAGAAGTTTTCTAAAGCCGAGAAGATCCCTAAACCTAGTAATGAAAATTTAGATAGGGACGAGTCTAATAAGTGTTTTGGTTGTGAAGGTTATGGCCATAGGGCTTTTGAGTGCCCCACTAAACTAAGGAAAGAGGGTAAACGACCCATTTCATATAATGCGACCCTTAGTGATAGTGATAAGGAAGAAAAGCCCGATTCCCCCACAAAGAAAAATTTTGTGGCTTTTATGGCAAGTCATGTGAGTGATAGTGAGAACTCATCGAATGATGAAATTATTGCACATGCCACTTCCAAGGTCATTGTACATGATTCTCTTATTTTTGATGATAGTAAGAGTGAAGAAGAAAGAGAGAGTGAAAATGAAGTAGAGGTTGATGAGAGTGAACTTCAAAATGCTTTTCATGAATTATATAAAGAATCTATTAAATTGAAAAGAGCTAATTTGAAGTTAGAAGCGAGTTTAAGAGAGAGTGTCAAGGTCATTGATCAAAGTGCCTTAATAGAAGACCTTAGGACACATGAGAGGACTCTTCAAGAGAAGCTTAACTATGTAGAAGGCGAGAGAGATAACCTTAGGGGTTTAATGGAATCCTTGAAAAAGGAGCTTCTTGCTTTTGAAGAGCGAAATGTTTTACTAGAATCTAAAATTTTAGAATTGGAAAATAAATTAAAAGATTCTAGTAATGTCAAATTTGATTTGGAGTGTCGTTCGGAAAAACTAGATAAAATGTTAGGAACGGTCCAAATTAAAAATGACACTTTTGGTTTAGGCTTCAATTCTTGTAATGATTTTAACCCTAAAGTCAAAACCAATGTTTTAGGAGAATCTTCTAGGAATGCATTTAATGATCACTCCTTAGATAAATCTTTTCGACATATTCTTACTTGTACACATTGTGGTCGAAAAGGTCATCTTATGAAATTTTGTTTAGATCTTAAACGAATTCCTAAAAAATCCCATAGTAAAGTAACCACGATAACTAATGTTCCTACACCCCAAGATAGTAATTCGTCATTAATTTGGGTTAGGAAATCCGACTTGGTTGCCTTACAAACTAGGGATTTTGATTCTCATTTACTTTCACATCCTTCCTCCCTTGCTAAATCTAATGGATGAATGTGTTAGTGTTTCCATACTTTAGCGTTTGTACTTCATGCTATATTCATATGCTAAATGTATGCTTGTTTAGTCATTTTCTAGTCATTGCCTTATTTCATATCACATGCTAGAAATTATGACTTGTTTATCTTTTTGTATTATATTTTGTATTTTAATTGACTGCATAATATAAAAAGATTTTTGTTTATCATTTGTGTTTTATTTATTTCATTTAAGCTTAATGAAAAATACAAATGATTTTTGTTTAGTCTTTTGAGTATATATCCTTATTTTTGATTAAAAAATGATTAAAAACTCAAAAAGATTTTGGTTTGTGTGTATTTTAGTTTGACACACTTTAAGTGGCATAGACTTGTGTTTGAATCCCATCTTTTACGCTCCCACGTGGCTAGAACTTTTGGTTTAGAGTTTCAATCCTTAAAATGTTCTTTACCATGTTTTATATGGAGTAGTTGGATTTTGTATTGTTCAAATGGATTCTATTTCTATATGCCTCTTTCACACATGCACGAGCTCTTTTGAAATCTTAATGTCACATGTTATATTTGAGCTTTTTGAGGTGTTCTCCTATCAATCTAGTCATCTACATATCTATGACCTAGGAGGACTAGTGCATGTCAAAATCCGTTGCATGTGAGATTTGTGCGAAAAATGAAAACATGATAATTTAATATATGCACGGGGAAAGGCTCCGAAAGGATGAAAATTAAATCCTTTGCGATAGTAAGCCACCGTTGATTGGATCTAAAAGAAATACGTGATCCAAAGGCCTAAAAACAGAATATTTGGCATTAAAAAGAAAACTATTGCCAAGGCCTATGTTTGTTTGATATATTCATTCAAAAACATAAGAATATATATGCTTATTGAGGGAGAATTGGATGGTATATCAACGGTTTGCACAATGTCCGTTTATCCTAGTTGTCTTCAATGTCATGACTCTATTTGGTTTGTAGAATCATCATCATTCTAGGCTTGTATGCATTGTGTATGTTTGTTCATCGAGTTCAATCTTTAAATTGTCACATGAGGTTATATTTAACTGTGATGAAGTTTTCAATCAAATGAGAACTCCGTGACCATTTCTTAAGTGTTTGGGTCTAAATTTAATTGTTGCTAGTTCACACCCCTACACTTCCGTTTCCATATGTCACATTTTTGCCATACGAGTGTGCAAACTTATTGTATTTTGTGTCATGTGTGCGTTTATATCTATCTATATATGCTCGTACTTATTGGTATATTTATAGTGTATATATATATGATATTTGTTTGTCTTTGCCTTGCTTTAATTGTCCATATGCTTTCATGTCTTAACACTTTAAGCTTCAACATGCTATTTATTAGTTCTTTAATCCTTTGCCTATTCCTGAACAAAAAGGGGGAGAATGATGATAGGGGGAGAAATGGTATCTAATCCTATTATTATCGTATCTTAGTTTGGGGTGATTTATCTTAGGGGGAGACGTCTTTCTAAGTAGGTCATGTGTCTTGATAAAGAGGAGAATTAATTTAGGGGGAGTAATGAATTAACTGCATTTAATATTTTGATATTCCCAATGCATTTGATGAGTTTGCTTAAGTGTGCAGGAATTATTCTAAAGCGGCATCTTTATATGGAAAAGCGTTTAATCCTTGGGTTGAGTCAAGATTGGGCGGGTTATGTTTTGAGTCTAGTTGAGCTTGACGGCCCTTTAGGATTTTTGTTTTTGGTTTTTGTCCCGGAATAGCCAAAGGGGGAGATTTGTAAGGACACAAATTTCCACTTGAGTCCTCTTATAGTTTTGGCTCAATTCCGGACAAAAACATTTATTCATAGGATTTTAATTAATTGTAATATTCAAGACCTATGAAGTGTTTGTTGAAGACGTAGCGGCAAAGAGTATAAAGTATCATCAACATGCCGTAGTTTATGTGCCTCGTTTGTACGTCATCAACTTAGTTCCATGCTCCCAAGGTATGAATGCAATTATATTTATATATGAGCTTGGAACAATTTGTATTGGGTGTTAGGAGAAACAAAAACTGCATTTTAATTTTAGAAAGAATCAATTAGAAACTTTAAAATAAGTATATAAAAGTTTATAAAAGTTTCTGGGCCAAAAATCAAATTTTTCAATCTTTCTGGTCGTTCGTTAGAAATGTCGTTCGAACGATTTTTTTCGTTCGAACCAGGTTTCGTTCGAACGAGTTTTGTCGTTCGAACCAAGTTCGTTCGAACGAGTTTGCCAACGACCCTAAACTGGTCATTCGTTCGATATGTCGTTCGAACGAGTTTTTTCGTTCTAACGAGGTATCTAACGAGATTCTAACGAGCCTAGGCTGGTCGCTCGTTAGAAGTCTCGTTCGAACGAGAGTCAAGTTCGTTCGAACGAGACGCCAGGGCGGGAACAGTTTTGAGCAGTTTTTGGCAGTTTTCTCCCACTTTCCCCACTTGGTTTTTAACCAACTTTTTCATACATTATAATGTGCGGGAATCACATTTTCCTAACTAACATTTTCATAACTTTTCCATTCCATATCCATCTCTTAGAGAGAGTTTGAGAGCTAATTTATTTAGGGAAAATGTTCAAGTTTTGAGTGTAATTCTTTCAAGAAAAATTTCATACACATTCTAGTTTACACCCAATTGTTTATCCAAGTTTCTATATAAATATTAATTGCTTGGAGATTGTTTTGGCACCGGTTTTTCTCTACACCGAATTGAAGAGAAGTTCGTTTCATTTCTACCCATTTGGAGAAAGGCTCCATGTTAGGGTGACGGTGTGCCTAATTGCCCGATCGGTGAGAGTCCGAGATCGCGGTGGAGCTCCGTTGGTTATCCGCTAGTTGGATATCGACACAAGAAGAAGCATCACGGCTTGAGAGGGTTCGAGTTTAGGAAGTAAGTCTTTTGTCTTGTATTTTGTAATACCGTTTTTAGTGGATTTGAGGCTAGGGCCGTCCCGAGGTTTTTTCCCGTTAGTGGGGTTTTCCTCGTACATCGCAGTGTAGTGTGACTGTTGATTTTATCTTGCTCTATATCACTTAGAACGCATGCTAGATTAATTTCAAGATAAAATTTGGTTTTACAATCACACTAATTTAAATTGGGACTTTAATTTAATATTGGGTAAAATTGTGTAATTCAAGTCACTTGCATAAATTTGGTTTGGCCTAACTTTGAATAATTGTCAATTATGACTTAGGCAAATTCTAGGACTTGAATTATGTTTTAATTTGTTTTTGAGAAAACAAAATTTGGCTTTGTTTATTTGTGAACCATCATTCAACGCTTCCGCATTTATTTGACAAAAGGAAATTACATTTTAATTTGCGTTTATTAAAACCCGGGGATTATCCTCTTCAGTCTGTAATATTGCCAGAATGGATAACAATGAATTATGGCACAACAGAATGGGTCACATAAATTATGACAACCTTAGTAAATTATCCTCTCAGGAAATTATTAGAGGTATTCCTAAAATAAAACCTATTTCTAACATAGTCTGTGGTCCTTGTCAAGAAGAAAAAATAGTTAAGGCATCTCATAAAAGAGTTAAATACATTCTATCCTCTAAACCTTTAGAACTCATCCATATGGACCTAATGGGTCCTTCTCATACTATTAGTCTTTGTGGCAATAGTTACATTCTAGTTATGGCCGATGATTACACGCGATTCACTTGGGTTTCTTTTTTAAAGAAACAGTCTGAAAACTTTAGAGCGGTTTTGAAAATCTTACTTCGTATAAAAAATGAAAAGGACTCCCAAGTAAATAGAAACCATAGTGATAAAGGAGGTGAATTCATAGATTCAGGTGTCATTGAATATTGTGACTATAATGGTTACAAACACAAGTTAAGTTCTCCTAAGACAACCCAACAAAATGGGATAACTGAGCATAAAAATAGAACAATTCCGAAAATGTCAAGAGTTTTGACACATGCTAAAGGTTTACCTAAATACTTTTGGTTTGAATCAGTTCGTACTTCATATCATATTATCAATAGCCCCTATGAACTTTGGTATGGCAAGAAACCAAATCTTAAATATATTAGGACATTTTGTAGTACTAGTTATGTATGTAAAGACAGTGAGCAGTTGTCTAAGTTTGAAAAAAGAGGAGATATAACTATATTATTGGTTATTCACCTAACAGTAGAGCCTACCGTATTTTTAACTTTCGTACTAAATCCATTAATGTGATTGTAAATGACACTTCTGTAGAAAGTAAAACTACTAGACTAGCTATTGTGGAAGAGTCTGACAGCCTTTTAAAATATGACTCTCCTCAAATAACTAATTCTTTAACAACAGAGACCTCTAAGTGCCTAACTGGGTTTCTAAAGACCGTCCCCTATATAATGTTGTTGGCAATCCTATAGAACCTGTTAGTACAAGATCCTAACTTCGCAACATTGCCCATTTGCATGTTTTGTGTCTCTTATTGAACGAAAAAATGTAAATGAAGCCTTGAATGACCCCTTATGGATTACTACAATGCAAGAGGAACTTCTTTAATTTGTCATTCATGATGTTTAGTATCTTATACCCATGCCTAAAAATAAAAGGTTTATTGGCACACATTGGATTATTAATAACAAGACTGATGAGTCTGAGATGATCATTAGAAATAAAGCTAGATTAGTTGCCTAGGGCTACTCTCAGATTGAAGGAATAGATTTTGAGAAAATATTTGCTCTTGTTACTCAACTTGAATCTGTTCGTTTACTTTTTGATACATCATGTCATTTACATTTCACACTTTACGAAATGGATGTAAAGTCTGTCTTCCTTAATAAAATTTTAACTGAGGAGACCTATGTAGAACAAGCCAGAGGATTTATTGACCCTCATCATCCTAATCATGTTTATTGTCTTAAGAAATCTATTTATGGGCTAAAACAAGCCCATATATCTTGGTATGAGCGTCTATCCACCTTTTTGTTAGGTAATGGATTTAGGAGAGGAGGAAATGACTAAACCTTATTTTTTAAACATTTTGACAACAACATTACTATTGCTCAAGTATATGTTTACAATATCATTTTTGGATCCACCTCCCCTTCAGAAGCCAAGTCTTTCTCAGACATTATGCACAAAGAATTCCAAATTTCGTTATGGGGGAGTTGCAATTTTTCTTCGGTCTTCAAGTTAGACAAAACTCAAAAGGTTTATTTGTTTCTCATTCTAAAATGCATTAGATATTGTAAAAAAGTTTGGCTTAGATATAGCTAAGGAAGCTAGAACACCTATGAGTACCTCTGTCAAACTCTCCAAAGATGAAAATGGCAAATCCATTGATTCTACTTTATACCGTAGTATGATAGGAAGTCTGCTTTACCTAACTGCCTCATGCCCTAATATTAGGTACTCTGTTTGCGTGTGTGCTCATTATCAGAATAATCCTAAAGAGAGACACTTATTATGTGTAAAAAGTACAATTAAATACATAAAAGGCACTCGCAATTTAGGGTTGTGGTACATTAATGACACTTCGAGCACTATAATACGATACACTGACACTGATTGGGATGGGTGTTCCGATGATAGTAAAAGTACTTCAGGTGCATGTTACTACATCGGTAACAACTTGGTTGGTTGGAAGAATAAAAAATAGAACTGCACTTGTTTATCCACTACAGAATCTGAATATATCGCAACTGGAAGCTATTGTGCGCAATTATTATGGCTTCAACTAATGCTGAGAGATTATGGTATAAAAGAAGAAAAACTTCATCTCTATTGCAATAACCAAAGTGCGATCAACATCTCTAAAAATCAAGTTCAATATTCTCGCACTAAGCATATTAAAATTCGATATCACTTCATATGAGAATTAGTTGAATCAAAAGAATTAGAGATTAATTATCTACCTACTGATTTAAAATTGGCTGATTTGTTTACAAAACCTTTGGACTTTAAGCATTTTGAATCTTTATGCAAATCAATTGGCATGGTTTTGGATGAAAAATTCTTTTGCTTCCTTTGAATAACTGCCAATTTTTCACATGCTTATAATCAATCTCTGAGGATGTAAGGCATAGATGTTATAATAATGTCAAAGAACACCTCTTATATATGTTTTATGTAGGAGATTCGTGTGAATTCTCGTTGTTTATTCAAGTTACTGCTTATCTACCTGTTTATAACTCTCATATTTGATTCTTACTGCCCTTTGTCCATTTGAGACAAAACAGGGGAGAAATTTTGAGTCCACTTGGACACTCTTGTACATTATCATTTAATGAACTGGATCTTGGGTGTCTTATTAAAGATTTCAGTACCTTTTCATTGCATCAGATGTTATTAGGGTAATGGTTTGTACATAGTTGAGTTTTGAAAATTTTCCATTTCTAGGAGATTGGGCAGACATATTTTTTTGTATAGGAATAGGATTTTCTTATTTCTTTTTGTATCCCTACGAGTCCTTATTAACTCAAAGGAGATTTTGTCTCATATTTCCAAAGGGGGAGATTGAAGCACCCTATATCTTTGATTCATTTGAGTCTACATTATATAGGAGCTCATTTAGTTTGGAAATAGTGATAAAATTATGTTTATACCTAGATGAACAAGAAAGCCTCAAAACTTTCATAGCTTCATGTATATTCCTCTACAAGTTCTTGAAGGTATAACACATACACCACACACTAGGATTGCATATATATAGTGATTTATTCATGAAATGTCCATGTGTGAGTTAAATCCCCTTAATATGTTTTTAAATAATTTTTGGTATTTAATTAATATTTTCTAAGAATTTAAAATAAAATTGGGAAATTAAAATTGGAACTTAATAAAGTTTTTGGGTTGATTTATAAATATTTTTTATGCCTTAAAAGTCTCTTGGGTAGAAACCAAAAGCGGCAGAAACTTTTGTGGGTTAAATTTGAATTTTTTGGAAACCAAAAACACGCGTTTAAGAGTTAATCTTAAGCCTACACGTGTTGGACACACAACGATTCGATTTGTGTTTTTATTCACTCACATAATTATGACTTATTTTGGACCTTTGGATTGCCTTAATCTACGAACTGCATATGTTTGGAATCAATCCAAGTGAATTTATTTTGACCAATCAGTGTTGGCTATTGCACCGCTTCTTGTGAACCATCAGATTTGCATAGTTTTATCTTCCATTAATCTCAGCCCTTGGATTTGAACCATCATTCCAGATCCTTCAATGATAGCATAAATAGATGCCTTAGGTGAAGTAATTAGAGACTTTTGAGATTTCCTTGTCTGAGAGAAAAAAAAAGAGTAGAGAGAAGAGAGAGAAAATATAATAAAGAGAAAGGGAACCCCAATCCAAAACTTCATCAAACCCTAAACCATACATACTTTTCTGAGAGTTTACACTTGAGTGTTTAGATCGTGTTTTGAGAAGTTATCCTCTCTTGTTCTTGACCATCTTTCCAACTTAGTCACGTTGGTAGAGTTTTCAGTTTTTGTACATAGAAACTTGAAGATCTCGTCTGTGTGATACAAATCACATAGATAGTTTACTATTTTGATTTCTTATTTTAAGAATTCTTACTTTTTGGTTGTTTTAAACTAATTTTATGTTTTGAAAACCTAAACCAATCACTTTTATTCTGATTTCATTTTACTCAAAATATCAGACTAAGATCTAGTTTTGAGATCTTGATTGGGGATTGCACTTTCTATATAATATTTTCAAAACAAGAAAGTGTTAGGATCTTGGATATTTATCAATAAGATTCCCTCTTGATCTGTAGTTATTTTGAAAGTTCTAAATCCTGATTTAGTTTTGACTAAACTGATTTTGGAATATCTTGCATATCTAGTGATTTTATAATTTGTTAAATCATTCTGTCTATATTAAGTGTGAGTGTGTTGCATGCATATGTTAGAGATCACATCACCACTACACTTTCACTCTACCATACTTAAAGTGTTGGTTGTATGATCTTGAACTTATTTTAGTCGATGTAAAGCTGAATTGAGTAAACTTATGAAGCTGGAGAGAACATCAATAACAACAACCTTCAGAGAAGTAAGATCTAATCCAGAGGAGTTGGTAACGATTTTGAACATAGTTTAGGTGAGTTCGTGTGGTTTGATTCTTAAATAGCTTGTAATTTGTTACTTTAATTTTAGTGGATTTTTGTTTTGTGATGAAGAGGTCACCGTGGTTGTTTCCCCAATTGGGTGAGGTTTTACCACGTTAAAAATTACTTGTGTACTTCTTCATTTTCTCATCAGCTTCTTCTAAGACCTGCTGATTTAATAGTTTAAGTTTTGTTTTCATAACTGGTTAACTCTAGATCTGAAATAACTCGTTCGAACTTGTTCAAGTTATTTTGATAATCATTTTAAGCACATCTAGTGTTAAGTTTTTTTTTTATTAAAAGAGTTTCTTTAACAAATAGTTCGCAGCCATTTTAACAATTTAATATTGTATTAAACGTCTTAAGTGGCATTTTTAAATTGGTATCATAGCAGGGTTATTTTATTTTATTTTTATCATGTGTTTCTGAAATTGTTTTTTTTCAAAACAAAAATATGGACGAGAAATTTGAGAGACTAGGTAACCTGTCCAGACCCCCTCTCTTTGATGGAACCAATTTTCCTTACTGGAAGGTAAGCATGATTGGTTTCATTCAAGTAACTGTAATACCCCGTATTTTTATGCTATATTTAATTTGGGGATTTATTAAATTTAATGTAATGGTTTATTTAATAAAAATCCGGAAATTAATTATGTTATAATTATTAACGTGACGAGAGTTAGTAATTATGAGAAACTTGTTGAATATTACTAATGAGCATAGTAATATATTATATTGGTTATATTGAATGTCATAAGTGAATTAAATGACTATTTTGGAAATTTAAGTCGGGACGTGCCCGTGTCACGTCGGGACTAATTTTGTTAAATAAAAAGTGAATATCTTATAAGCTGTTCGTATGGTCGTTTTGAGTGCGCCAACGCGTCCGAAAGGGTCGAGATAGTCAGAAAAGTATACCCGGGGGGTTAGTTTGGGCCTCTGGGAGTTTTTAGGCCTAATTAGTGACCTGGGAGGGCATTTTGGTCATTTTACAAAATAGGGTAATTAAACCCACGAATTTTAGCAGCCTTTATCAGCTGGTTAGGTTAGCCATTTAGGGTTAGAACATTCAGAACCCTAGAACGTCCATTGGAGAGGAGAGGAGAGACCTTTCAAAGAGATTCAAGGCCGAAACACCACCGTTTGCACCGCCGTCACCACCAACGCGTAGATCGCGAGGAGGAGAACGCAACCACACCATAATCGACAGGAAATCAGACTTCAGAAAATCCTAGGCAAGTGTTTAACTTGCGTATTTCGTTAGTGCAATGTTCATATTAGTTTAGGATTAATTAGGAATGTAATCCATGTAAGAAAACCCCAAATTTTGATAGGAAATTGCATGTAGAGAAGATTAAAACCTTATGATGGAAACTTTTGATGATATAGATGTATTACCCACGAACTTTTGATGTTATATTAGGAAGAAATTCTGGGGAAAACTGAATTGAATCATAGTTATGAAAACTTTAGGGTTCTTGATGATTAGATGAGATTTTGGGTTGTTTAACCATGTTTAATGATGAATACACGCATGCCAAACGTTAAAAACATCTGGAATTATGTTATTATGTTAGTAGTAGAATTTGTGGGTCGATTAGTGTTGAAAAATATGGAATTTGATGAAGAATAGTGGTAGAACCCGTAACTGCAATTCTGCAGAATTTTACCCAGACCTGCTTGATCGATCGATCGAACATAGAGCATCGATCGATTGAAAGTTCGATCGATCGAGCCCCAAGCTTCGATCGATCGACCCCTCCTGGCAGAC
This sequence comes from Sambucus nigra, assembly GCA_949130495.1. Classification (NCBI taxonomy): domain Eukaryota; kingdom Viridiplantae; phylum Streptophyta; class Magnoliopsida; order Dipsacales; family Adoxaceae; genus Sambucus; species Sambucus nigra. The sequence goes on from OX422212.1 coordinate 35,441,471, forward strand.
CCTTACTTTTCCTTGTTTAATTAGTTAAATTAAGTTTATCGTGAAATAATTCTTGGGCATTCTTGATAAATCGATTTGGGGAGACATTGAGGACCAGTAGGGTATATGAATAAATGTTGGAACCCTTAAGATTCATCGAAAATGGTATTTTTGGGATATTTACTTTAGGTTGGTAAATTTATGAATTTAAAGGGGGAGGTGCGTAAGAGAGTTACGTTGGAATCTAATAAAGTCACTTACTGAATTTCAGAATTGGGAAGATATAATCCATGAGTATTAGGTAATAAGTGAGAAAACCCTTCGAGATAAGGTTAGGAATGAAACCTTATGCGTAATTATTTAAATGTGAAATTAAGAATAAACGGTATAATTACGGGTGAGGAGAAGAACCTAAATTAATATGAAATTGGTATATTTATATGATTGTGTGTACATATATTATATACATGTGAAAATCATACCCACGCTACTTGCTATCCCTGAGGTTTTCGCGCTGGGGCAAGTCTTATCTCGATGGGACCTTTATGGCGGATATTGACATGTACCCTAGAAGATAGATGTCCTTGGTACAGGCTATCGATGTGATAGTTCAGACGGTCCTAAGAGACGCCGGTATTTGCCATCCTCTTAGAGACTTGGAATCTATGCTTCGCCTCAATATTGTTTGTGTATTTATGTTAATACAATTCGAGAGTGATTCCGAATGTATTCCCCTTAATATGAGTGATATGGGGCTTTGGATAGTGGAAGTATGCACGCACCGTAGTTTTATTCGGGGTGCTATTATATATATATATATTATACGAGTAGTTATTATATATATGAGATTATGATATTTAAAACTGTCTACTGAGATTTGATAAGTAGAACCTAGTTATTTACTCATATTATTAAATACTTGTTTTGAAAAAGTATAATATGTCACGGTAAAACTTTATTGATCTTATAAAGTTAAAATGGAGGACTTTGATTACTGATTGGAACATTCTTTTTAAAAATGAAGTCGTGAATTGTAAATCTTGCGAGTAATCTTAGATAGATTAAATCTTTTAGAAAGTCAAAGGCGATATATTGATAAGAACAAACCAATGGGAAGGTTAGTGCGATAGGTGTGCACATTAGAAGAGAGGTGAGTATTTCTCAAGAGAGCGACGCACTAATATGTTATTGCATTGGCCTGTATCAAATTAAATACTTGCTAAACATATTCTAAAATCAAAAACACTTTCGGGCTCTGACCCGTTTCTTCTTCTCTCTCTCTCTTGTATATATATATGTATATTTTCAGGTGCCCAGCCACAGGGGCGTCTTGCTTAGGATCCCTTGAGAAGAACGAGCTGCAGCTTAGGTGAGAGTTGCAGGTCACTTGAGTAGACGGCTTCTGTTATTGACTCCACTCCTATTAATCTCATTTATTGGGCACGTGTCGCCCCTTTCATCATTTCATTTGTTGTTGGGACATTTATATTTCAGTTATTTCCAGTATTGTTCTATGGGATTTATTCAGGATGGATTTGTGGTTTTAGTTCCATTTGTTGACATTCGATTGACGAATGTATTATGTTATTTGGTTTATTGTGGTGTGATTCTATATTGTAGAAATGTTGTTTTTAATTAAATAAATCTTTTTCTTTAATTAAAATTTGGAAAGTTTGTATGAAAAATGTTTTGACACTTAGCTTAATTATTTAGGGTGTTAAATTGGAAAAATTATTTTTATCGACAGTGATGTTGAGAATGAACCAACTGTTTACCTTGATTTAATTTAATAAAGGAGTGATCGCTCGGTATTTAATTAGGCAAGGTGTCACAGGTGGTATCAGAGCATCAGGTTCTACTGTCCATAGGATCTGTACGGCTTATTTCGCTTTCATCTTAACGTTATTGTTATAGAGCTCTATTTCTAGGATTGTTGTATTCTTGCTTTTACGTTTAAGTCTTCAGCTATTCGAGATTTGATGATAACTGTAGACTAATAAACTTGTTCACGTTTCAGATGCCTCCGAGACGTGCTCCGAAAGATAGGGGTGCACAAGCCGAGCATCCAGCAGCTCAGGCACCAGGCACAATGAATGCGAATGAAGTAGCCGCCATTGTTGCTCAGGCAGTGAATGCCGCAATAGCGGTGATTCAGCAGGCTCCACCCCAGATTCAAGCGATGGAACCCGTACCAGCACAGCTTCCATCCGCATAGGAGAGGGTTCGGGATGCTTTTCAGAAAGCGCATCCCCCTGAGTTTTCTGGTAGCTCCGACATTGTTACAGTCAGCCAATGGAAGAAAGACATCCAGCGGCACCTCCGTATGTATGAGTGCACTGACGTGCAGAAGTAGTTATTAGCTTCTTTTAAGCTGGTGGGAGCCGCATTACAGTGGTGGGAGTCCACTACTACTTTGGAGGAGAGGGACACGATCCCTATTTAGTTGTTCTGGGAGCGGTTTGACCGCAAGTATTTTCCACCCCCAGTGCAGACTGAGATGAGGCGAAAATTACTAAATCTGAAGCAGGAGAACCTTACTGTAGCTGAATATGAGGAGGAGTTCACGAGACTTCTCACTATTGTGCCCGATGAGGCACCCACTGAGGGCAAGAAGATTTTGTTGTTTGTCGATGGGTTAGCCTGGAGGATCCGTCAGCACCTTATTGGAAATCTATCCCTGAGTACTTTCACTGACGTACTCAATGCAGCGTTACTACATTTCCAGGATCACCGCTTCCATCTTCAGGGAAGCAAGAGAGCGGGAGAGTCCAGCCAGCAGGGCAGGACCGGGGGTAATAGTGCCGGTGGGGCACCAACTCATGGACAGACTCGTCAGCACGAGCAGAGTTCCCATCAGGGGGACCCTGCTAAGCGATTCCGTTCAGGTGATTCTAGGCAGGGATTCGGGGGTTTCAGGCAGGGCCATCAGGGCCAGCCTAATCAGCAGGGCTAGCAGGGCCAACACCGACCGCAGGGACAGCAGCAGGGCCAACAGCGTGCACATCAGGGCCAACAGGGCCAGTGGCGTGGAGGTAACGGCCAGCAGGGTCAGAGGGGCTGTAACTTCAAAGGTAGATGTTTTGGGTGCGGTAAACATGGCCATAGGTGCCAGGATTACCCAGAGGGCGATAGGGCCCCACAGCAGCAGGGAGCCCGTAATGAGCCGCAAAGACCACTCTTTCCACCTGCCCTCCCAGCTCCAGCCCAGGTGCCAGCCCTACCAGCCATTCCAGCAGCTCCAGTGCAGCAGGGGAAATTGCAGTATGGACGTGTCTATAACGTCCACCAGGCAGCAGCTCCACAGGCACCACCCGCGATTGAGGGTATGTTTCCTATCCATGGTACTATGGGTCGAATTTTGTTTGATAAGGGGGCAACGCATTGTTTTATAGCTACGCATTTTGCGAAGTCCTTAGGGTTGCTAACCACAGCAGAGAGCACCGTGACGTGTGTTGACTCACCACTGGGGAGTGGGTCACTTATTTTCTTTATATGCCGGGGAGTGGGGGTAGAGATTGGTAGCTTGGTATCACCTGCGGACATGTTAGTCTTAGACATGCACGAGCATGATGTGATTATTGGTATGGATTGGCTCGTATCTTATAGAGCCATGATTGATTGCTTCGGTGGGAGCATTGTTTTTGCCATTCCGGGGCAAGAGATGTTTGTAGTGGCGATGCCTCGCCCAGAGGGAGGTTCGACCGCTCATTTATATTACATTGAGGAGGATACCTCTAAGGAGGTTGTGATTCCTTTGGATTCGATCCCAGTTGTTAGGGAGTACTCCGATGTGTTTCAGGAGATACAAGGCCTACCGCCCAGTCGTGAGATAGACTTTGTTATAGATTTATTGCCTGATACGAGACCTATAGCACGCGCACCGTACCGTATGGCTCCAGCAGAGATGCGAGAGCTACGAGATAAGATTAGCAGCTATTAGGTCAGGGCTTCATTCGTATGAGTACCTCACCTTGGGGCGCTCAAGTCTTGTTTATAAATAAGAGAGAGATGGTTCACTGAGATTGTGTGTGGACTACCGGGAGTTGAACAAGGTCACGATACAGAATAAGTATCCGTTGCCTGGGATCGATGATCAATTCGACCAGTTGAGGGGAGAAACTTTCTTTTCGAAGATAGATCTGAGGTCGGGGTACCATCAGTTACGTATTAGAGAGTAGGATGTTTCAAATACTGACTTCTTGTCGAGATATGGGTCCTATGAGTTCAGGGTGATGTCGTTCGGACTCACAAATGCCCCAGCCGTTTTCATGGACTTAATAAATCGAGTATTCAGAGAGTTCTTGGATCAATTTGTCATCGTCTTCATAGATGACTTCTTAATATATTCACACTCCGAGGAAGAGCATGTCGAGCACTTGAGACAGGTTCTTCAGACCCTACGAGAGCATCAGTTGTATACTAAGTACGAGAAGTGTGGATTTTGGTTGCGAGAGGTACAGTTCTTGGGCCATGTTGTTTCTGAGCAGGGAATTGCAGTTGACCCGAGCAAAGTGTCAGCGGTGAGGGAGGGGGGACAGCCCACGACACCGACGGAAGTGCATAGTTTCTTGGGTTTAGCCGGATGCTACAGGAGATTCATTCGGGGATTCTCCAAAATAGCTGGTCCATTGACGAATCTGACTCGCAAGGGAGTACCATATGTTTGGGATGACGCTTGTCAATTGGCTTTCGACTAGCTAAAAGATAAGCTTACCTCAGCACCAGTCCTTGCCTTACCAAAACCGGGTGCGGAGTACCTGGTTTATACCGATGCGTCTTTACGGGGACTTGGAGGTGTACTTCAGCAGGAAGAGAAGGCTATAGCTTTTGCTTCCCGTAAGCTTAAGCCGCATGAAAAGAATTACCCCACCCACGACCTGGAATTAGCAGCGGTCGTCTTTGCATTAAGGATATGGAGGCACTATTTATTAGGTGAGAAATTTTGTTTGTTCACGGACCATAAGTCACTGCAGTACCTGTTCACTCAGCGAGAGATGAATATGCGCCAGCGCAGATGGCTAGAGTTTGTGAAGGACTACTAGTTCGATATACAGTATCATCCGGGGAAGGCCAACGTAGTTACTGATGCGTTGAGCTGTAGACCGGTAGACGATGTAACGGACATCTGGAAAGCAAAGTGGAAGGAGTTGGGTCACCAGGACGTAGTAGCACGTTCTTTCATAGCCGTGATGACAGTCACACCCGAGATTGTTACGAGGGTGATACAGGCACAGACCCGTTTTGTCAGGAGCAGATTGTGCGACTTCTAACCGAGGGTGGTGAGTCCTATTCTATTAGTTCTGATGGAGGGTTGCGGTTTAATGGGAGATTAGTGGTTCCAGAAGGAGCGGAGCTACGTCATGAAGTGATGACTCATTCTCATGGGTCCTAATTTGCAGTACATCCGGGAGGCGATAAGATGTACCAGGACATGAGACGACAGTACTGGTGGAGTGGGATGAAGAAGGACATCGCTGAGTTTGTGTCCAAGTGTTCTACTTGACAACTGGTGAAGGTGGACCACCAGAAACCGTCAGGATTACTTCAGTCGTTGGAAGTACCTGCGTGGATGTGGGAAATTATTTCCATGGATTTCATTATAGGATTGCCTACATCACAGCGGGGCCACGATTCTATCTGGGTGATTATAGACCGTTTGACCAAGGTGGCTCATTTTCTGCCAGTGAAGACAGATTATACCACGGGTCAGTATGCCCAGTTGTTCATCGCTGAGATTGTCAGATTACATGGGATGCCCCTAAATATTTTGTCAGATAGAGACAAGATTTTTGTGTCACGTTTCTGGGAAAGCTTTCAGGAGGCTATGGGTACAGAGTTGAGACTGAGTTTAGCTTACCACCCACAGACAGATGGACAGACAGAGCGTACTAATCAGATGTTGGAAGATATGCTACGCATGTGTCTTCTCGATTTCGGAGGAGGTTGGGAGCCTCACCTTCCACTGGTGGAGTTTACTTATAATAACTCCTATCAGTTTACGATTGGCATGGCTCCATTTGAGGCTTTGTATGGCAGGCCTTGTCGTTCTCCAAATTGTTGGCTCGAGGTGGGGGACAACAAGTTGCTAGGACCAGAAGTGATTCAGGAGACCTTCGCGAGGATTGAGATAATGAGGAGTCGTATTCGGGTAGCCCAAGACAGGAAGAAGAGCTACGCCGATGCGAAACGGTTCTTCCGGGAGTTTAATGTGGGGGATCAAGTGTTGTTGCGTGTATCTCCTATGAAGGGAGTGATGAGGTTCGGGAAGAAGGGGAAGTTGGCTCCGAGGTACGTAGGACCATTTCCCATCATCGAGAGGATTGGGCCGGTAGCATACAAATTGGGATTGCCAGAACATTTACATCGCATCCACGATGTATTCCACATCTCGTCATTGAGACGATATCTTCGAGATGATATGGCCCATACTCACATTGCGATAGATGAGATTGACTTATAGTCTGATAGCTCTTACGAGGAGAGACCAGTGGCTATTCTAGACTATAGTGAGAGGAGATTGAGGTCGAAAATAGTTCCACTTGTGCGAGTTCAGTGGGAGCATCATAATGTGGAGGAATCCACTTGGGAGCGTGAGGCAGATATGCGCGAGAAATATCCAGAGTTGTTTTTACCAGGTATGCCTTATTTTCCGAATTTTGGGACGAAATTCCGTTATTAGGGGGGAAGTATGTAATACCCCGTATTTTTATGCTATATTTAATTTGGGGATTTATTAAAATTAATGTAATGGTTTATTTAATAAAAATCCGGAAATTAATTATGTTATAATTATTAACGTGACGAGAGTTAGTAATTATGAGAAACTTGTTGAATATTACTAATGAGCATAGTAATATATTATATTGGCTATATTGAATGTCATAAGTGAATTAAATGACTATTTAGGAAATTTAAGTCGGGACGTGCCCGTGTCACGTCGGGACTAATTTTGTTAAATAAAAAGTGAATATCTTATAAGCTGTTCGTATGGTCATTTTGAGTGCGCCAACGCGTCCGGAAGGGTCGAGATAGTCAGAAAAGTATACCCGGGGGGTTAGTTTGGGCCTCTGGGAGTTTTTAGGCCTAATTAGTGACCTAGGAGGGCATTTTGGTCATTTTACAAAATAGGGTAATTAAACCCACGAATTTTAGCAGCCTTTATCAGCTGGTTAGGTTAGCCATTTAGGGTTAGAACATTCAGAACCCTAGAACGTCCATTGGAGAGGAGAGGAGAGACCTTTCAAAGATATTCAAGGCCGAAACACCACCGTTTGCACCGCCGTCACCACCAACGCGTAGATCGCGAGGAGGAGAACGCAACCACACCATAATCGACAGGAAATCAGACTTCAGAAAATCCTAGGCAAGTGTTTAACTTGCGTATTTCGTTAGTGCAATGTTCATATTAGTTTAGGATTAATTAGGAATGTAATCCATGTAAGAAAACCCCAAATTTTGATAGGAAATTGCATGTAGAGAAGATTAAAACCTTATGATGGAAACTTTTGATGATATAGATGTATTACCCACGAACTTTTGATGTTATATTAGGAAGAAATTCTGGGGAAAAACTGAATTGAATCATAGTTATGAAAACTTTAGGGTTCTTGATGATTAGATGAGATTTTGGGTTGTTTAACCATGTTTAATGATGAATACACGCATGCCAAACGTTAAAAACATCTGGAATTATGTTATTATGTTAGTAGTAGAATTTGTGGGTCGATTAGTGTTGAAAAATATGGAATTTGATGAAGAATAGTGGTAGAACCCGTAACTGCAATTCTGCAGAATTTTACCCAGACCTGCTTGATCGATCGATCGAACATAGAGCATCGATCGATCGAGACCCAAGCTTCGATCGATCGACCCCTCCTGGCAGACCCTTATTTTTCCTTGTTTAATTAGTTAAATTAAGTTTATCGTGAAATAATTCTTGGGCATTCTTGATAAATCAATTTGGGGATACATTGAGGACCAGTAGGGTATATGAATAAATGTTGGAACCCTTAAGATTCATCGAAAATGGTATTTTTGGGATATTTACTTTAGGTTGGTAAATTTATGAATTTAAAGGGGGAGGTGCGTAAGAGAGTTACGTTGGAATCTAATAAAGTCACTTACTGAATTTCAGAATTGGGAAGATATAATCCATGAGTATTAGGTAATAAGTGAGAAAACCCTTCGAGATAAGGTTAGGAATGAAACCTTATGCGTAATTCTTTAAATGTGAAATTAAGAATAAACGGTATAATTACGGGTGAGGAGAAGAACCTATATTAATATGAAATTGGTATATTTATATGATTGTGTCTACATATATTATATACATGTGAAAATCATACCCACGCTACTTGCTATCCCTGAGGTTTCCGCGCTGGGACAAGTCTTATCTCGATGGGACCTTTATGGGGGATATTGACTTGTACCCTAGAAGATAGATGTCCTTGGTACAGGCTATCGATGCGATAGTTCAGACGGTCCTAAGAGACGCCGGTATGTGCCACCCTCTTAGAGACTTGGAATCTATGCTTCGCCTCAATATTGTTTTTGTATTTATGTTAATACAATTCGAGAGTGATTCCGAATGTATTCCCCTTAATATGAGTGATATGGGGCTTTGGATAGTGGAAGTATGCATGCACCATAGTTTTATTCGGGGTGCTGTTATATATATATATATTATACGAGTAGTTATTATATATATGAGATTATGATATTTAAAACTGTCTACTGAGATTTGATAAGTAGAACCTAGTTATTTACTCATATTATTAAATACTTGTTTTGAAAAAGTATAATATGTCACGGTAAAACTTTATTGATCTTATAAAGTTAAAATGGAGGACTTTGATTACTGATTGGAACATTCTTTTTAAAAATGAAGTCGTGAATTGTAAATCTTGCGAGTAATCTTAGATAGATTAAATCTTTTAGAAAGTCAAAGGCGATATATTGATAAGAACAAACCAATGGGAAGGTTAGTGCGATAGGTGTGCACATTAGAAGAGAGGTGAGTATTTCTCAAGAGAGCGACGCACTAATATGTTATTGCATTGGCTTGTATCAAATTAAATACTTGCTAAACGTATTCTAAAATCAAACACACTTTCGGGCTCTGACCCGTTTCTTCTTCTCTCTCTCTCTCTTGTATATATATATGTATATTTTCAGGTGCCCAGCCACAGGGGCGTCTTGCTTAGGATCCCTTGAGAAGAACGAGCTGCAGCTTAGGTGGGAGTTGCAGGTCACTTGAGTAGATGGCTTCTGTTATTGACTCCACTCCTATTACTCTCGTTTATTGGGCACGTGTCGCCCCTTTCATCATTTCATTTGTTGTTGGGACATTTATGTTTCAGTTATTTCCAGTATTGTTCTATGGGATTTATTCAGGATGGATTTGTGGTTTTAGTTCTATTTGTTGACATTCGATTGACGAATGTATTATGTTATTTGGTTTACTGTGGTGTGATTCTATATTGTAGAAATGTTGTTTTTAATTAAATAAATCTTTTTCTTTAATTAAAATTTGGAAAGTTTGTATGAAAAATGTTTTGACACTTAGCTTAATTATTTAGGGTGTTAAATTGGAAAAATTATTTTTATCGACAGTGATGCTGAGAATGAACCAACTGTTTACCTTGATTTAATTTAATAAAGGAGTGATCGCCCGGTATTTAATTAGGCGGGGTGTCACAGTAACTCTAGGAGATATAGTTTGGGAAGTTATAGAAAATGGCTACACTTTTCCTACGAAACCAGCTGCTGAAGGAAGTACTGTGAGAATCAGGAGGTTACTAAGTGAATTCACTAAAGATGAGAAAGAAATTTCACTATGTAACAATAAAGGCAAGAATGCCATATTTATGTCTATCAACGAACATGAGTTCAAGACGATCTCATCTTGCACTACTTCTAAGGAAGCGTGGGATACTCTTGTAACTGCACATGAGGGTAATACGAGAGTTAAAGCTGCTAAAACTCAAATGCTTATCCAATAGTATAACTCTCTTGTCATGTCATAGACTGAATCCTTTGATGATTTCTATATTAGGTTAAATGACATTGTAACTAAGTTGCATGCAAACGGTATAAATTATGATAGAAAATAGATTGTTTCAAAAATTCTATGATCACTTCCACAGAAGTTTGATATTAAGAGATATGCTAATGAGGAAATGGCTGATCAAAATCATACCCCAGAACTTCTCGGTACTAAACTAAGATTAATGTCCTAGAACTTGAATATTTGTTGAAAAAAGTGAAACCCTAGAGTTCTTTGGTGCAAGAACCCTCTAAAGCTACCAAAAACCTCCTCCCTTAATGTCTGGTATCCAAAATAACTAAATACATCATGTGTTATTAAGTCATCCTCTCATGCACAACTCTATTTTTGAAATAAATAAAATATTGTACTTTTCTCCCATCGAATCGGTTCACTTTTCTCTGCGTCATTCGGTCGAACCGGTTCGGTTTCAAAGGTGCTGGAGCAAAATCTCAGAGCTGAAATTTTTTCTAAGTCTTTTCTTCTTTTTCTCTAATTTCATCCCAAGTTTGAACTCTCATAACTTTTCACTTGTAATTCGGATTTGGATGCCGTCTCTTCCTACGCACTCGTGGATCCTCAAACCGTAACTTCTTCAGGGGGTTCGTGTCCGATTCTAAGTGTAAAATTACAAAATTTCCCCTCAACTTTCCTCCTCTTTCTTTTCATCTTTCTTTATCAAATTTGAGTTTTCTCTTTTCTTTTCTTGAATGAATTTCCTGCTAAATGTAAGAGAAATACACAAAACTCAATGCACTGTATAGAAAAGGTTAGTAGAACTAATATGGGAGAAATCAATGCATTTTACGCTACCCAAGGTGATAAAAGCTTCTAAGTTAAGGGGATAAATATACAATATTTATTCCTAATCAACCCCCCCCCCCCCCCCCCCCAACTTAGAAATTTAATCGTCCCGAGCAATGTAAAAGAATTTAACTATGCTTCAACTCTCAAAGATTTCATTTTATTTGGATAGAGTACCCTTTTACGGGAAAGCTATTGCATTTACCATACACAATAAGCCTTTAAACCCCTAGGTCATCCTAGTAGGACGAGTTGTGTCTCGTGAGGGTTTGCAGTGAATATACTCAAAAATTTTGACTGAAATCAAATTCAAAATACTAAAAAATTGTACAATTTAAATTTTCCAAAAAATAGTAATTGTTAATTCATATTAAAGAGTCTCAAATCATAGTGCGTGTGTGCAAAGCCGAAAATCAAACTGCAAATTTCCACCGATTTATCATTACGTTACTTTTCAAAAATTCGTTTTGATTTCAAAACATCACGAATACACTCACAAACGAATCACTCAGAAATGTGGGTATTTCTCTCGGTACGCATGATTGAACACAAATTCACGCACACAAGATTTAAAAGATGGAAATTTATAATGAAAAGATCTCATCATCGGAGTGCGTTTCTAAGGAAATGGAAACACCGCCTCTAATTCACACAATTTAATCTCTTATATTATCTTTTGTGCCTCAGCTCTCCACGCGGTAGGCAATTTAGCAATATGGACTCGGTGAGGACTTATTCGGGTTATAAGGTGTATTTGGGTAAAATGGAAATGATAGGGAAATTTCGAATTGGAAAAATATTCTTATGATGACCATTAGTGCTTTTTCGGGGTTTTTCTCTCTTTTTCCTTTTTTTTCTATTTTTTTTTTAGTATTTTTCTACTATTTTTATTTTCTTGCCCCTTTTTATGCACTTTTCGGACTTACTTTATGAATTTTCATTTTTCACAATTCCGGGCCAATTAGGGTTTTTCGAGTTGTCAATCAAAAGGGAAAACCTTATTTGGCTCAAATGGGTAGAAAAGGGATAGTTTTTCACGACTTTTTCTGGCCAATATTTTTGGGTGACAAACGAGGGCCTACTTCATTACCCAAATTACTAATTACCTTACCATATGCCTCTCGAGATCAATTAACTCTAGAGATATTTTAGCGCGCTTTTGGAGACAACATCTCACAAGTTTCCCATAACCAATCAAAATTAAGGACTTGAGATCTTCAATGACTTTTTTAAACGCTAAAAAGAACTTTGAGTTAACCATTAACTCGGATTGATTTAAAAACTCACAAAAAGTGATAGGCTTGAAATCTCACCAGGTTGGTTAATCTCCACACTTATTCGTTAAGTTGTCAATTTTCTTTCAATTTCCATCTTTTGTCAATTTCGACTTTGTGTAATTTATTTTTATAATTTGAGACATTAAACCGAATTTTAATGATATTTTTGAAAAATTTAAATTCCAATTTTTGTTTATTTTGAAGAAAAATATTTTTGGCTTTTCAGAAATTTTCAATTTTTTATTTTGGATCTTTGGACATTTTTTAACTTTGTGAATTGTAAAAGCGCACGCGTACCCCCCTAACTCAGGCATTTGCATCGGCCTGAGGTAAAACAAACGACAAAATAAAAACTAAATTAAGGAGAGGATACAAGCAACGAACAAAGTACAAAAAATGCATAAATGGAAAGAAAGCACAAGACACCCAATTTAGAGAAACCAATTTCCATTAATAGATAACGCAAGCATACAATACTGTGGAAATAAGGAATAAGGAAACCATTACATTAACATCGCAAAAAAATGCAACCTATGGTGCGGGTGGGTTGGATGGGCTGGGAGCATTGGGGCCATATGGATCATAAAAATCGGTAGGGAGAGAGACATTTGCGACCACTTGCAGACGGTATCGTTCTTCTTGGAGGTGGATAATCATAGAGGTATCGCGACGGTAGTCAGTCATGAACCCATCAAATCGCCCCTCGAGTCGTGCCACACGCCTATTGAGGTCGTCCTCTTTCGTGTCATAGTTGGAATATTCCTCCTCGTTGTACTCCTCCTCCTCGTTGTTCCCCATTTCAACATCTTCCACCACTGGTGGTGGATGCAACAAATCCATTTGGCGCATGCTCCTAGTGATGGACTCCGATCCAATGGGCTTGGGAATACGGGGTTGTAGTGCTGGTGGCCGAATCCCAGCGATCTTTAGGAGTGAGGTGATAAATCGGGCATAAGGTAGAGACATTTTTCCCTTTTTGTCCATTGCAGCAGCGATAATTTCCAAGTAAAAGATGCACGGAAGATTGATGGTACTCGGGTTGCTAAGAAGGTGGTAGAGGAAATTGCCATGGCGGATGAGAATTGTGGAATTGTTTGAGGTTTCGAGAATAGACCCATAAGTGATAATAAATGAGAACCAGGTGGTCTCATCAAGGTTTCCGACCGTGAAAGTGTCGCAGTCCCAAATGTGGTTGGGTGTTATGCGTTCGATGCATTGGTGTTTCGGGATTGGGTTACCATAGGTTGGATAATCAAAGTTGGATAGAAATGGGACATTGTCAGTGCTCATGATTTAGGTGACTATGGAGAGAGAAAATGGGATGGATACCTCATCCACATAATCTTGGTAGTTATTTTCAGAGATGTGGATGAGATTTCAATAATAAGAGTGCACCTCGTTCATCCACACCTCGTTGTTAGGATTGGCAAGGTATTGACGCCACCGTTGGTGGCAAAAGATGGCATTCACGGATTGGGGTAGTCCATACCAATTAATGGCTCTCTTAATGTGGACAGTGTGAGAGCATGATAAAAATTCCTCCACCCATTAGCTTTCTTGAAGTGAGCAGTAGCCATGGTCGGCGTTGTGAAGGATTTCGATAGATTCGTATTTGAAGGGCAATTCGTCGTTGGCCATTAGAATTGGTGAATGGGGAGGAAGGAGTGTAGGAGTGATTATGGAGGTGGGAGAGGGATGGGGGTATTAGGGTTGTATTTATAGGTGGGATGGGAGGGATTGGAGGGAAAAATTTGGAGGGGAAAAGGGTGAGGGGATGTAAGGATTTGGAGGGAAAAGGTGAGAGGAATGTATGTGAAGGGGGGAATGAATGGGAAGGGGAAGTTTGTATGGGGAAATGTCTCATTGGGACTCGTCGAAATATGGACCTGATCTGGGCAGATCACTTCGGGTATGGGGTGAACCGGTTCGATTAAACTATTTTTTTATTCGAACCCCAGGCGAACTGATTCAGTTCTGATTGTTAAGAAAAGGGTGAACCGGTTCGGATTTCCAGCGTGCACCACAACTTAGACATACTAAAAAAAATAAGTGTTGGAACTCCGAAAATCCCATTTTCCCCCAAAAAAAACTCAAAACACTCCATCGCTCACCTGGGCTTGAAAAACCCAAAAACTCACCTTATCGCGAATTTAATCCTTCTAAAATTCCCGTTTTTGCTTCTATCCTGACTCGACTCGTACCCTAACTGATTCTAACTAACCTAACCTATACAAACCTACTATACAGAAGATTCACCCCATACATGCTGGGGGTGCGGCAACCTCTCAAATTCAGCTCACTCCACCCTGTAAACGGGGTCCCACAACCAAATGGTGTCGACTTCTTCCACGTATGCCTCTAAATATGGCCTTAGGTGTTGTCCATTAACCTTGAACGTATTTCCACCCTTTGGATCTTCCAATTCCACTACTTCGTGGGGGAATACGCTCTTCACAACGAATGGACCAGTCCACCGAGACCATAACTTACCCAGAAATATGTGATGTCGAGAGTCATAGAGGAGCACTTTTTGCCAAGGAAGAAAATCCTTGTGTCGAATAATCTTTTTGTGTGCGAGTTTCATCCTTTCCTTGGATATCTTATCTCTTTCATACGTATCATTGCGTATCTCCTCTAACTCATTTAATTGAAGCTTACGAGCTTCACTGGCATTATCCATGTAATAATTTACCCTCTTAATGGCCCAATATGATTTGTGTTCTAGATCAACGGGAAGATGGCAAGGCTTTCCATACCCAAAGCGGGACGGGGACATTCCGAGTGGATTTTATATGCGGTACGGTAAGCCCATTGAGAATCATTCAATCAAAGGGACCAATCTTTCCGGTTGGGATCGATGGTCTTCTCTAGGATGTTCTTGATTTCCCGATTCGTCAACTTGGCCTGCCCATTCCTTTATGGGTGATAGGTCATTCCAACCTTGTGAACGATGCCATACTTCTTCATTAGCTTCTCAAATGTCCTGTTGCAAAAATGCATGTTATTATCACTAATTATCGCTTTCGGAGCGGCGAAGCAAAAAAGTATGTGTTCCTGCAGGAAACGTATCACCACTTTATTATCATTCTTCTTAGTAGCTAAAGCTTCCATCCATTTAGAAACGTAGTCTACCTCAACAAGGATGTATTGGTATCCAAAAGATGGGGTAAAAGGGCCCATGAAGTTAATACCCCAATAGTCAAAGATCTCAATAATGAGTATCGGGGATAATGACATCATGTCTCGTCAGGTAATTGCCCCCATCCGTTGGCATCTATCGTATGATTTGCAGAAATTTCTCACATCCCGTAACATAGTGGGCCAGTAGAAACTACTTTGGAGAATTTTAGCGGATATCTTTTTCATCGAAACATGGCCTCCACATGCCTACGAATGACAGAATTGGATGACTTTAGGTATTTCGTCATTCGGTACGCACCGTTGGATGATTTAGTGAGCGTAATATTTAAAAAGGAATGGATGGTCATAGAAAAACATGTGTGATCAATTAATGAACCTCTTCTTATCTTGCGGTGTCCACTCGGGAGGGACGACTTCCGTGATGAGGTAATTGACTATATTAGCAAAGCAGGGCAAAGAAAAGGTGGCAAAGAGTTTCTCATCCGAGAAATACTCGTTTATGGGTATAGGATCGCTACGTACGTCGGATGAACGCCAGGATAAATGATCGGCGATGATGTTTTGTACTCCTTTCTTGTCTCTAATGGAGAGATTAAACTCTTGTATGAGTAGGATCCACCTTATGAGGCACGACTTTGCGTCTTTCTTTGCAAGGATATATTTTAAAGCCGCGTGGTCGGTGAAACAAGTGATGGGGGGACCAATGAGGTAGGACCAAAATTTGTCTAGAGAAAATACTACCACTAGAAATTTCTTATCCATGGTGGAGTAATTGAGTTGTGGTTTGGTAAGAGTCCGTCTAGCGTAGTAGATGACATGATACTTTTTCTCTTTCCTTTGGCCCAAAATAACCCCTATCGCAAAATCACTTGCATCACACATGAGCTCGAATGGTAAGGACCAATCCAAGGCTTTCATGATGGAAGAAGAAATAAGCATGCTTTTTAATTTTTCAAAAGCACTTTGGCATGCTTCATTCCAATCAAATGGGGTATCCTTCATAAGAAGTTTGCTTAAGGCTTTAGCGATGGTGCTAAAGTCCTTAATGAACTTTCTATAAAACCCCACATGGCCCAAGAAAGAGCGCACTTCTTTTAGTGACTTTGGTGGTGGTAGGTCAACTATGACATCTATTTTTGCCCTGTCAACCTCAGTCCCTTTGGATGAAACAATGTGGCCAAGAACAATTCCCTTAGTTACCATAAAATGGTATTTTCCTCAATTCAGCACTAAGTTCTTCTCCACACTTCGAGCAAGTACTTTCTCAAGATTTTCTAAACAAAGATCGAAAGAGGTTTCCAAAAATGCTAAATTCGTCCATGAACACTTTAAGTCCTCTCTCAATCATGTCGCTGAAGAGACTTAACATGTACCTTTGAAAGGTTGTGGCTGCATTACACAAGCCAAATGGCATACGTTTGTAGGCAAATGTACCAAAGGGACAAGTTAAAGTCTTCTTTTCCTGGTCAAGTACATCTACCTCAATTTTGTTATATCCGTAATAACCATCGAGGAAGCAATAATAAGGGTGGCCTGCTACTCTCTCTATCATCTGATCAATAAATGGCAAGGGGAAATTATCTTTCCTAGTTCCCACATTGAGTTTTCGATAATCAATGCAAACGCGCCATCCGGTGGTGGTATGTTGGGGAACTAGCTCACCCTTAGCATTTTCAATCACTTTCATGCCCGACTTGTTAAGGACAACTTGAATGGGGATCACACACTTGCTATTCGAGATTGGGTAGTTAATCTCGGCATCCAATAATTTAATGATTTCATCCCTCACTATCTCTTTCATAGTAGGGTTCAACCTTATTTTCATTTCCCTCGAGGGCTTCACGTCCTCATCGAGGTGGATTTTGTGGGTGCAAACCAAAGGACTTATCCTCTTCAAATCAGCAATGCACCAACTAAAATCACTCTGGTGCTTCCTCAAAATTTTCAGCAATTTACCCTCTTGCTCTTCATATAGGCTAGAGGAGACAACACAAAGAAATGTCTTATTCTCTCCTAGGTAAGCATATTTAACATTGGACTGTAGATTCTTCAATTCGAGGGTCGGGAATTTCTCACTGGAGGGAATCATGCATAATTCCCTCGGTGGAAGCTCCTCGAATCTAGAAAGCTAACTCACATCTCTCACACCCTCGTCCGATGCTCTCTCATTCATAATTTTCCTTAGCTCCTCTACTTCCTTTCCAAAGTCGGTGTACGCTCCCTCACTCTCGTTACTCGACACCAGGCACGCTTCTAGCACATCTCCATAAAATTTTTCCTCTATGTACTCTTTTACGATCTCATCTACAAGGATTACTTCATGAAGATTATCTTCTCCCCCCACGTGTTAGTCTATGTTAAAGATGTTAGTTTCTAAAGTCATGTTCCCGAAAGTGAGTTGCATCCGCCCATTATGAGTATTAATCAGTGCGTTAGCCATATCTAAGAATGGGCGCCCAAGAATGATTTGGAACATGATTACTCGAGGTGAAGGAGGGCTCCGTATCCTAAATGACAAAATCTATGGGGAAGTAGAAGGTGTCAACTTGGACTATCACGTCCTCCACAATACCCCTAGGTATCTTCACGATTCGATCTGCCAATTGGAGAGTGATCTTTGTGGGTTTGAGGTCACCCAGATCAAGTTTCCTATAAATGGAATAAGGGAGGATATTTACACTCGCCCCCAAATTGAGTAAGGTTTTTCATGTTTATTTTCTCCAATGATGCATGAAATGGTGGGTTCACCGGGATCTTTAAATTTCGGTGGGAGATCCTTAAGCAAGATAGAGATCACATTCTGTGCTAGAAAGACATTCTTCTTTACCTTCATCCTCCTCTTTACTGTCATAAAATCTTTAATGGCTTTTGCATAAGCTGGAATTTTCTTGATGGCATTGAGGAAGGGTAAGTTTAACTTTACTTTCTTTAGGACCTCTAGCACCTCTTTGCAGGGGTTTCCTTTTTGGGAAGGAACCAGTTGCTGAGGAAATGGCGCTGCGATGGGTGGTGTGACAACTACCTTGGGCTCACTAATGTCTTGACTATCACTCTCTTTCGAGGGGACATCTTCGTCCTATTTCGTTTTGGGCGAAATCTCCTTGTCTTTTGGTGCATCGTGTGAGCGAAGTGATAAATCAACTTCTCTCCCACTATGTAGAGTGGTTACATCTTAACATTTCTCTTGATGTTCGATGGAGGTGGAGCTAACACTAGTTTGACCTTGGGGAGGTCTTTGGACCTGGGCAAGAAACTTTCCCTTCTCTTGGATAATTAACGGAGATTGTAACTTTGAGATGTTCGCATTCATGTCAGCAAACATGCGATCATATCTAGCATTGGTTGCATTTTGGGAGTTGATAAATTAGTGTATTGTATCTTCTAGAGTCCTCCACGATGGAACTATATATGGAGACGGAGAAGGTGGTGCTTGTTGAAATGGAGGAGGGGTGGAGGTGGAGTAACTTGTAAATTTGTATTCAACGCATCTTGTTATTGCTCATAACTAAAACTAGGATGGTTTCTTCATAAAGGGTTATACGTGTTCCAATGGCAGGCATTAAAGTTTCCCTTAAACCCTCCTATAGACTCCACCTGCTCGGTATGCATGGCCTTGTAGGCGAAAATCGTTGGGCATGCCTTTGGAATGGCCCGCCTCACAGATAGCGCACACCTTTTCTTTTGCAACATAGTTGGATCTGATAATGTCTCTCAATCGTAATTTAAGTAAATCTCTCACCCCTTTCTCAAACTGATCAAATCGACGGTCTAGTAAAGTATTACTATCGAGTTGGTAGAGACCGGATGAAGTTAGAGTGGTAGATAATCGTTTAGGCCGGGTTTGGGCATTAGGATCAGATACGCCCCATAATTTAGTAGTCTCGGTGACATACTTAAGATGGGCCTCAGCATCACTTGCATCTAATTCCGAGAATGGTCTTTCGCAAATTGTTTACACAAGTTGTTTAGACGCTACTGTTAGCCAATTATGGAAGAAAGATATTAAGTTGTGATTTCAAATCCTTGACGGGTGTAAGCGCTAATCCATTCTTGAAAGTGTTACCAACACTTATCGAAAGACTCGGTATCTGTTTGTCAAAAAGCTTCAATTTGAGTCTTGACATAGTTGGTCTTGTGTGGTGGATAGAACTTTGAGTGAAATTTCGATTGCATATCCTTCCAAGAGATAATGGAGTTCGGGGGTAGAGACCATATCTAGGTATTAGCCTTATTCTTTGGGGAAAATGGAAAAGCTTCAGGAAAATGACATCTTGCGTGCAAGCTTGATCACTAAATGTCTCGCATGCCTCTTCGAACTCTCATATGTGAAGGTATGGTTTTTTCGAATCCATGTCGTGCAAAGTAGGGAGAATTTGTATCATCCCATTGCAAAAGTGGAACTAACCGACATTATACGGGAGTAAAATTCAACCAGGGGTGAAAGTTTTCTTGGGAAAAAGGAGTTCTTTCATGGGATGATATGGTGGATTTCCCTCCCCAGTACCGAAACTCGCGATGTCTGACATTGTTCTCTCTCTTAACGACTCGGTATCCTCACTAAGTGCACTAGGCATGTAACCTGAAGTGTAACCAGATGGGTCACTCGAAGTGTAATTGGACAGTGAATTTGGCAGTGTATGAGGTGGAACCCAGAATTATGGTACAGGAGGGGTGTGGGGGTTGTCCAGATTATACTCAACGATTGGATTTTCGTGAATTCTTGTTGGAGTATTTTGAGGAGGTTGTTCAGGATTTTGCATGACCGGGCTTTTGAGATATATATATATTATTCTGGTCAAACTTTTATATTGACTCACTCTAGCATACGTCTACCTAACTCCCCGACAATGGCGCCAAAAAATTGATGCGACCACAAATGTGTATCTGAGTGCGTGCTTTCTAGGTTCAAGTGCAAGCCTGTCTCTCAAGTAATAATCCCGATAAGTCAGGTATCGATCCTCAGGGAATAGTACGTGGAGAGGTAACGACTATGGAGAGAAAAAAAATCCTAACTGGACCCAAAATTGGAAATGAAAATATTCTATGGAATGGGATTATATCTACGAACTAAATGCAAATTTTTTATTACCAACTAATGAATCTAAGTACTAACGAAATGCAACTATGCTAATTGAACTTAAAGTTGATGAAAAATGGATTAACGGCTTAACTATAAAATGAGAACAATAAGTCGGGTTACAGTCCCCCACACCCTAGTAATTCATCTCGTAGGATGCTAGATTATGAAGAAAATAGATCTAAACATGCAAACCATACTTGGAATATCAGGAAATAAGAAAAACATGCAAAGAAAAGTTAACCTAAAAGAATAGATATGAAGAACACAAACTTTGGAAACAAAACCTTGAATTAATGGCTTAGAACTTGAATATTTGTTGAAGAAAGTGAAACCCTAGAGTTCTTGGGTACAAGAACCCTCTAAAACTATATAAAACCTCATCCCTTCATGTCCGGTAAACAAAATAACTAAATACATCACGCATTATTAAGTCATCCTCTCATGCACAACTCTATTTTTGAAATAAAAAAAATTGGACTTTCCGCCCACCGAACCGATTCACTGTTATGTGCTTCACTCGGCCGATTCGGTTCGGTTTCCCAGTGCTGGAGAGAAATCTCTGAGCTGAAATTTTTTCTAAGTTTTTTCTTCTCCTTTTCTTCTTTTTCTCTAATTTTTTCCTAAGTTTGAACTCTCATAACTTTTCACTCGTAAGTCGAATTTGGATGTCGTCTCTTCCTACGCGCTCGTGGATCCTCTAATTATAACTTCTTCAGGGGGTCCGTGTTTGGTTCTGAGTGTAAAATTACAAAATTGCCCCTCAACTTTCCTCCTCTTTCTTTTCATCTTTCTTTCTCGAATTTGAGTTTTCTCTTTTCTTTTCTTGAATGAATTTCCTGCTAGATGTAAAAGAAATACACAAAAATTGATGCACTGAATAGAAAAGATCAATAGAACTAATATGGGAGAAATCAATACATTTTACGCTGCCCGAGGTGATAAAACCTTCTAAATTAAGGGGATAAATTTACAATATTTATGCCTAATTATAGAGCGAGATAAAGTTCTAGGAATGATTGAAAATATGAAGAAGGAGTCATTAAAATTGGAAGAGTCTAATTAGTTGCTTAAGTCTAAAATTTTAAAGTTGATAAATGATTTAAAATGCTCGAGTAGTGTTTATAGTGATAGTAATGGCTCGTTTTGTTTTCATGCTTCGAGTGCTAAATCCAAAACCATTGTTTGTTTTAGAGGGTCAATCAAAACAAATGACATTAGAAAAGGTCAACCCAGAGGTAACATTCCTCCATTTTACACATGTTCACAGTGTGGTAGGAAGGGTCACCTTAGAAGTTTTTGTTTTGATCTTAGAAGAGGTCCTAGGAAGTTTAAGGATAGTGTCACATCAGTTACCATAACCCCTCGAGTTAGGTACACACCTCATTAGGTTAGGAAATATATTTTGGAGATGTTAAATGTTAGATTGGTTTATAATCACATGCTTTCACCTGATGCGTCACATGATATTTCACATCGTTAATTGCTTGCATGATATTACGTCATGCACTCGTTGTGGTTCTTGATATATTTTTGCTAGTGTTATGACATGTGTACTTTTGTATTATACTTTTCTTTTATTAAGTCATATTTGAAAAATACAAAAAGATTTTTTGGTTCTATATATTTTTTGTAAACTACAAAAAAATTGTGTTTTTTGAAAAATTCAAACAAAAAATCGGTTGTTTGTGTATTTTAGTGTTACACGTTTGGTGTGGCATATTGGTGTGTTTAAATCCAATCCACTCCGTACTTTCCAATGGCTAGGACATTTGGTTATGACTTTAGATGCTTAGATTGGTCTTAACCATGCTTATGGAGTTATTTCGAACTTGATTTTCTTAATGGATTCGACTTTGTCTATGCCAAAACACACCCAAGCACGATCTTGCTCGATTTTGACTTCACATTTATATCTCAGCTTGGTGAGATGTTCTCCTATAAATTTTGCCATTTACATGTTTATTTGACTATGGAGGATTTTTTCATGTAAGAACTGTTGCGCATGAGGATTCGTTTAGTATTGAAAAATTGATGAGTGCATGGGAAAGGGACGCGAGAGAATAATAATCTCGTCGTGAAAGCCACCAATTAAAAGATCCCGAGAAAATTTAAGTTAATAAAAAGAATTATATGTTAAAATGGCGCCTATCGGATTTCTCTAAGGTGAGAGAAATAGAAACCTCAAAAGAATTTGAAAAGAAAAGAAAAGAAATATTGAGGTTGTTTGGATGGAAATATCAACATGTTTTCACTATGACAATTTATCGTAGTTTTGCTTATTTTGGCACTATTCATTTGTAAATCATTAAATTTATAGGCTTGTGTGCATTGTGTTTGCTGTGTTCATTATGTTCAACTTTTCTTTGTCACTTAAGGCTAAAGCTTAGTTTGATTAAAATTTTGTTAATTAGAACTTCTTGAACATATTTGAGTGTTTGCGGTATAATTCTTTTGTTATTCGTTCACACCCATTCATTCCATTACACATGTTTAGACACATAGATACTATGCTAAAGTGTAAATCTTATGTATTTTGTTGTCGTTTATACTTATATATGTGTGCCGAATTTTCTTTGATATATTTTGCAAATATTATATATGGTATCTGTGAAATTTGGTTTTTTGTTTGGAAAAATTGAATTTTTTTGAAAAATAGTTTCTTGTGATTGCCTTTGAGATGATCATTACACATGCTCGATTTACATCTTTTGTTATGATATCTTTTCTTTGTTGTGATGCTTTGCACTTAATGTCTATTATTTCTACTTTTTTGTATATTTGTCTATTTCGATGAAAACAAAGGGGGAGAGCAAAATTAAAATAGAGTTTTTATGAGTTTGAATTATGGGGGAGAATTTATTATGTTTACTTTGTTTCAAACATTATGTATCACAAAGGTATATATTTTTTGTCTCATGTGTGTAGGTAACTGTTTGCGAAATTCAAGAAGCACGGATGACGACAATGTTTGGATAAAGGGTAGAAGATGAAGTTTGAATACAAATAAACTTATGTCATTCCGTTCTAGGGTTTGGAAGGGTATTAGTATATTTGTAATGGAAGATTTTTATTTTAATTTGGTGTTTGGTCATTTTGTTTGTTTTGTACCGAAATAGCCAAAGGAATGGATTTTTAAGAATGATTCTTCTATTATTTTTCGTAGCATTGCTTTTGGCTAGTTTGGCGTTTCCTATTACAAATTGTCACACGCCATCAAAATGAATCGAACTCAAGAATCTCTAAGATTGAAGATTTCCTGGCATCCCAAAAGGTATAAAGTGATTTAGAGTTTGAACTAATACATAGATTCATATTTGGGATGTTCAATTTTTATCAAAAGACGAACAAGACCGTTTTAGTGTGCGAAAATATGTTTTGGATGACCTGTAGACAGAGTTTTTTAATTGGGAAAGTTTCATTACATGTCGTTCAAATGACATCACAATGTCGTTCAAACAACATGCCTTTGTCATTCTAACGACATGCATTCTTGCTTCTAATGACATGAAATGTTGCTTCTAACGACATCTTATGTCCTTCCAACGACATGCATAAGTCGTTCGAACGACCCTACGACTTAAGGTTTATTATAAATTCCAGTTTCCTAGATCAATTTGTTTAAGAATTTTGCCAATTACGTTTTTGCATATCATCATTATAATTTCTTCAAATTTTTGTGTCAAAACACGGTTTTAATTCACAATAAATCATCATTGATTATTTTTCTTGTGGATTAGTTTAGAACATTAGAAAGTTTTGTATCTTTGCATAGACCTTGGTAGAGAGGCACTCCATTGTTGACTTGTGATACTTGTAGGGATTCACTGCTGAAGACGAAGGCTGAGGCTAATTTGGAGGACTGCAGTCATGTGATTCTTACGAGTATCATAGTTGTTCCGTAGATATTTTCAAAGAATAGCGCGTTATGCTTATGGGGGATCAAGTAGTCTATAAGTCGACTCTCTTGTAAATTTCGAAGTGAATAAAGGTTTTTCCCTTTAGGTTTTTTTCCTGAAACTTGGCCTTGTCATAGTTGCATGGTTTGATTTATCTATTTTATCACCTTAGTCTCTTGTTTAGAATAAAAAGATAAAATCAATTTAAAATTATCTTTCACATTTAAAGTTTGTATTGCAATTTTTTTGTTGAAACCACCCTTTATAATTGTTTTGCATTCTGAATTTGATATCAAAGCGGGTTGCACTTAGTAAATGTGTTTGATCTTGTTTACTTGATATTTGTGGGTGGTTGGTTGTTTTATACGTCTCAATATTTTTTTTGATGGGGTCTTCAAGTTTTCACAGATCAAATCATTTGAATTTGATATTTCCTAAAAGAATTAAATTTTTGGAAAAGGAAAATTGTCGTTTGAAATCTGCTATGGATCTTTTGCAAATGGTTCAAAATCAAAGAGATTTTTTTCATCAGAAGTTTGTTGCCTTGGAACATGTCTTAATTGATTTAAAATTGTTCAAGAAAGAGAGTGATGATAGATTCCTAATTTTAGAAGAAGAATTGGAGGACTTGAAAAATTTAAGGGCTTTTATTTGTGCCAAAGAGGATACAAATATTTTGATTAATAATATAAAGGCACGTGAGAAGACTCTAAGGGATAAGTTTGCTTTTATTATAGGAGAGAGAGATAATGTTCTAGGAATGATTGGAAATATTAAAAAGGAGTCCCAAAAATTGGAAGAGTATAATTCTTTGCTTAAGTCTAATATTTTGAAGTTGAAAAATGATTTAAAAAACTCGAGTAGTGTTCATAGTGATGGTAATGGCTCGTCTTGTATTCTTGCTTTGAGCGTTAAAGTCAATACAATTGTTTGTTTTAAAGGTTCAATCAAAATCAATGACATTAGAAAAGGTCAACCCATATGTAACATTCCTCCATTTTACACATATTCACACTATGCTAGGAAGGGTCACCTTAAATATTTTTATTTTGATGTTGGAAGAGGTCCTAGGAAGTGTAAGGATAGTGTCCAATCAGTTTCCATAACCCCCTAGAGTTAGGTACACATATTCTTAGGTTATAAAATTTGTTTTGGAGATGCTAAATGTTAGATTGGTTCATTGTCACATGCTTGCACATGATGTGTCACATGCTATTTCATATCGTTGATTGCTTGCATGATTTTGTTTGTCCTACACTAGTTGTAGTTCATGATATATTTTTGCTAGTGTTATGACATGTGTACTTTTTGTATTGTAATTTCCTTTTATTGAGTGATATTTGAAAAATACAAAAAGATTTTTGGTTTTATTCATTTTTTGAAAAATACAAAAAGATTTTGTTTTTTGTAAAATATTTTGAAAAATTCAAAAAGATTTTGATTCTTTGTGTATTTTTGTTTTACACATTTGGTGTGTCATATTGGTGTATTTAAATCCCGTTCACTATGTATTTTTCATGTGACTAGGACATTTGGTTATGACTTTGGATGCTTAGATTGATCTTAACCATGCTTATGGAGTTTTTTCGAACTTCATTTTCTTAATGGATTCGACTTTGTATATGCCAATACACATACATGCACAAGCTTGTTGGATTTTGACTTCACATGTATATTTGAGCTTGGTGATATGTTCTCCTATAAATTTTGTAATTTACATGTTTATTTGATTATGGAGGATTTGTGCATGTAAGAACTGTTGCTCATAAGGATTTATTTAGTGTTGAAAAAATGATGAGTGTATGGAAAAGGGCTACGAGAGAATAATAATCTCATCGTAAAAGGCACTATTTAAAAGTGCCCAAGAAAATTTAAGGTAATAAAAAGAATTATATGTGAAAATGGCGCCTATCAGATTTCTGTAAGGTGAGAAAAATAGGAACCTCAAAAGAGCTAGAAAATAAAAGAAAAGAAATATTGAGGGAGTTTGGATGGAAATATCAACGGGTTTGCACAATGACAATGCATCGTAGTTAAGCTTATTTTGGCGCTATTGATTTGTAGAATCATTAAAATTAGGGGAAAGTACTCCTAGGTCCCTCACAAACAAATTTTAAACACTAAAGGAATTTTGACAAATTTTAAACATTTACGTCCACTAATTCTCTTCTTGTAGAAGTCCAGGCTAGTGGCATAACAAGTGGACCTAATAGCAAATTGTCCTTAAATGTTTAAAAATTATCAACAAGGGACCTAAGTGAAAATTGCCCTTAAAATTATAGGCTTGTGTGCATTGTGTTTGTTTGGTTCATTAAGTTCAACTTTATTTGTCACTTAAGGTTAAAGCTTAGTGCAATAAAATTTTGAGGTCAAATTGAACTTCTTGAACATATTTGGGTGTTTGGGGTATAATTATTTTGTTACTTGTTCATACCCATTCATTCCATTACACATGTTTAGACACATCGATATTATCCTAACGTGTACAGCTCATGTGTTTTGTGTCATGTTTTATGGTTGTTTCTACCTATATATGTGTACCAAATTTTCTTCGTTATATTTTTTATATACTATATACGGTATATTTTTTGTAGTTGTGAATTTTCTTTTTTTGTTTGAAAAATTAAAAAAATTTGAAAAATAGTTTCTTTTGTTTGCGGATGAGATGATCATTACACATGCTTGATTTACATCTTTTGTGATGACATCTTTTTTTCGTCGTGATTCTTTGCACTTAATGTCTATTATTTCTACTTCTTTGTATATCTGTCAATTTCAATAAAAACGAAGGGGCATAGAAAAATTAAAATGGAACTTTTATGAGTATCAATTATGGGGAAGAATTTATTATGTTTACTTTGTTTCAAACTCGATGTGTCACGATGGTATATGTTTTTTGTCTCATGTGTGCAAGTAAATATTTGCGGAATTCAAGACACAAAGATGGAGACAAAGTTTGGATAAAGAGAAGAAGATGAAGTTTGAAGACAAAGAAACTTATGTCGTTACGTCCTAGGGTTGGGAAGGGTGTTAGTATCTTTGTAATGGGAGATTTTGATTTTAATTTGGTGTTTGCTCATTTTGTGGGTTTTCTACTGAAATAGACAAAGGAGGAGATTTGTAAGAATACATTTTCTTGTATTGTTCATAGCATAGCTTTAGGCTAGTTTGGCGTATCCCGTTATAAATTATCACGGACCGTTAAGACGAACTGAACTCAAGTATCTCAAAGTTTGAAAACTTCCCAGCATCCTAAAAGGTATAAAGTTAGTTAGACATAGAATTAATTCATGGAATCATATTTGGGATTATTAATTTTTATCAAAAGACGAATAAGACTGTTTTACTTTACAAAAATATCTTTTTGGAAGACATGTAGGCGGAATTTTGTAATTGGGAAAGTTTCATTTTTGTTGTTCAAACGACATCAGAATGTCATTCCAACGACATGCCCTTATCGTTTAATGACATGCAATGTCGTATCTAACGACATCTCATGTCGCTTCTAATGATGTGCAATGTCGCTTGTAACGACATCTCATGTCATTCAAATGGCATGAAGAAATAGTTTGGAATTTCTCGACGACTTATATTTGTTATAAATACATGTTTCATGGATCAGTTTGTTGAAAATTTTACCAATTACATTCTTGCATATCAACAACAAAAGTTCTTCAAGTTTTGTGTGTCAAACCACTCTTTTAATTCAAAACAAATAATCCTTGAAAATTATTCTTGTGAATTAGTTTAGAACCCTATAAAGTTTGTATCTTTTCATATATGTTGGGGGAGAGGCATTGCATTGCTGAATTGTGATACCCGTGGGGATTTATTATTGAAGACGAAGGTTGAGGCTAATTCGAAAGATTGCGGCCATGTGATTCTTGCGAGGATCATGGTTGTTCCTTAGAGATTTTTGAAGAATAGCGTTTTATGCTTGTGGGGGATCAAGTAGTCTATAAGTCGACTCTCTTGTAAATTTCTAAGTGAATAAAAGTTTTTCACTTTATTTTTTTTTCCTGAAACTTGGCCTTGTCATATTTGCATGGTTTGATTTATCTATTTTATCACCTTACTTGCATGTTTAGAATAGAAAGCTAAAATCAATTTACAATTCACTTCCGTATTTAAAATTGGAATTATAATTTTTTGTTGAAATCACCCTTCGTAATTATTTTTAATTCTCACCTTTGTAAGACCTCTAGACATGACGCCCACTGTAATTTTCACAAGATTGCAAGATACACCACTTATCAGTGTTTTCAACTAGAAAATGTGATCCAAAGCCTCATAAATCAGGTCACCATCACTCCACCAAATAATCCTAAACCCAACACCACTCATAACCCTCTTCTAGCTCATGAAACTGGAGTGAACAGCATCTTCCCAGAAAGAAACCCAAAATTTGACTCCTCTACTCAAATCATGTTTATCAAAACACCCAGCATATCTATAATCTCACCGAAACCCCTCAAGGTTTTACCATTATTTCTCATACATCCCACAAGCTTTGTCGATCAAGATCCATCACTTATATCCCGAGCATACATTGTCTTTCATGCCCAATCAGATGGGGGAGGTATGGAATTACCCGTAATTCAATATCAGCTCCATAGGTTTGGGCTTAAATTCCCCACAGAGATGACGTTCGACTGAGAGAGGTTCAACAACTTATTTATAGAATCTCAAAAGTGGGCTTGAGAGTCAAATGCAAATGTTATATCCATAAAAGATTTCATTTTAGAAAACATTGTATTGATTATGTCATAATTGTTCCTTCAATAAAAAGGAGATCTGCAGTATCCCCGAGTTGCTTACAATCTTGAGGCTCGAGGGGACGTTTTATCCCTTCATTCCTTCACTTCCCTATTGAGTGGGAAGACTTGTATAATGAAGTTATGGAAGTTTTTTAATGCATAGATTTCACATGGAAGGATGATATCATCGCCTCCAAATGTGGGTGACTTTAATAGCTCATATGATGAATCAAATTGTCGAGAAGAAAGTCCAATAACCTATTTATGTGGAATGATATCTTTCAAAGAATTATTGGGAGAGGTCAATAAAGTATCTACTCATCCTGAAGTACATGAAGTCACAGGGTTTTTATTTTTTCCTTCCTCCGTTAACCACATGATCCGAATCGGGTGACATTATAAGGATATGACTTCTCAGTGATCCCGAATAGATAAAGGGAAGGGAGTCATCGAGGAGATCCAAATGCTAAAAATGATAATTGAGGAAAGTGAGATTCTCGACAACCTCAAGATGACCTGGCCTAGCATCACCTTATGGGGGCTCTTCATGTCCTCCCAACTATATCGAAATGCACCGATAAAACTCCTCACATGAATAATAGTTTGTCCCTCTACTACTCCAGAAGAAACAATGAATATGGTTGGATCTCTGACGTCTAACAGACTCATCTCCTTCTCCAAAGAAGAACCCCCAAAAATCTATCATGATCAGAACTTCTCTCTCAAAATCTTTGTTGAAGTTATGGGAAAGATAGCTTGTTTAGCACTTATAGACAATGGGTCCACCCTTAATGTCTACCCCTCAGAACTCGGAATTGTCTAGGATTAAAATCCAGTGATGTCACTCCCACATCCATTGCCCTGCGTGACTATTATAACACTCGCCAAGATGTAATGGGTTCCATAAACCTTACACTAGAGGCTGGCCTTACCCACCCTTCAAGAAAATTCTAGGTCATCGATATACCTGCTTTTTTCAACCTACTCCTTGGACGCCCATGGATCCACAACATTTTGGAGTATTTTCCTCTCTCCGTCAGATTGAAATTCTTCGTTAATGGTCAAGTCATCATAATCCTTGGGGATGATGATAAATCATATGGTGCCAGCACCAGTAACCCAATACTAGAAATTCGACATGGGACTAATGACATGTCCTCTTCGGTTTCAAAAATCAACCCACATCCTACCACGACAGGGGGACAATTTCAAAGATCAAGTATGTCCAAAACATAACCCTCATGGAAATGTCAACATAATTGAAATGTTCAAGAGTATGAACTTCATGATCGAAATAAGGCTAGGACGACGCCAACAAGGGATCCTTGAGCCAATAGTCTTAATGGAAGCCTTTACCTATGCGGTCTGGGATACCAACCATCACCGGTCGAACTCAAAGAACTCCTCCAAACATACTAGGAAGGGATCCTGGAAGATATAAGACCATCTTATGAGACTCGCTAAATGGAAGGTTTATCAAGGAGGGTGAGGATTTTCCCTTTTGGGAGGTTCCATGAACCATGTTATGACCCTGTTGACAAGAAGATGAAATCGAGGATGGATATATTCTTCAAAGATGACAACACCTAGGTCGAGGAGTAGAAGTATAAGGGGGAACCTATGACTAATAAACCATAGAAAGCATTGAAAATCCTAGGGATAGTGACACTGAGGAGTCATTCAACTGGCACAAACTGGGGCTAAATCTCTACATGATCTGCCAGGAAGTTGCATTATCTGACCCGTTTGAGAAGATTATCGCTGCTGGGACAACTCTCCTCAACTAGCATACCATTACAGTATAATCTGATCAAGTCAATCTAAAATCTTATATCCACTCTTTTCAAGAGATCCCTGAGCCGGTTACCGTTTATCAAATCTCTAATATCATTGTAATGAGTTCTCCTCCTTTGATGAGGTCCTAAATCCTATATTTCCTTCAAATTCCTTTACTGAAATATATGAGGATTTTGAGTATCTTATTTTGCCTTACATTAATTACCTTTTTTATAATTAAACTTTTGATGACGATGACTTAATAAATGAACAATTTTTAACTGATCTTAATAAGGAAGAAATAAACAACATAACCATGTTTAAACTAATGATGATGAGACTTTTGTTATTAATCGCGATTCAAGTATCCATCTACGTGAGATTTAGATAGGGTACGCCCTCGATGAGCATGAGCGGGCGCAATTTGAAGAGCTTCTGAAAGATTTAGTGGGCATTTTTGCATGGTCCTACGATGACATGCCCGACATTGATTGATACATAACTCCGCACAAGATCCCTACATTCCCAAAGAGCAAGCTCGTCAAGTAAAAACTAAGGAATTTTCTAACAAAATGGTCACTTAAGGTTGAAGAAAAAATAATGAAACAGTTAAACGTAGTCTTCATCCGCATAGTTGAATACCCTACATGGCTCGAAAACATTATCCCCATACCGAAAACATGAGGGAAATCCACATTTGCGTCGACTATCGATATCTTAATAAAGCCTACCTAAAGCATGATAACCCCTACCCAATATCAACATGATCATAGACAACAAAGTCAACCACACTTTCAAATCGCATGTTGATGGATTTACAATTTATAATTAGATTAAAATGCATTATGGCCACTAGGAGAAGACCTTCTTCATCACCACCTGGGTAATCCTCTGCTACTTAATCATGGCATTTGGGCTCAAGAATAACAAGGATACTGGCAAAAATATTCTACAACCATCCTTCAGAACCTCATCCATAAAGAATTCAAGGTCTATGTCAATGACATGACTATCAAGTACAAGATCTAGTAAGGTCACATTCCTTCCTTGAGAAAATTCTTCAAGCAACTGTGCCAATACTAAATGAGACTCAACCCACATAAATGAGTCTTCAACACCAGTAAAGGAAAGAACCTCGGCTTCATGGTCATTGACAAAGGGATTAAGGTTGAACCTTCCAAACTAAAAGACATACTTGAGATGCCACTACGCCAGATGGAGAAAGAATTATGTGGATTTCTAGGGAAGCTATAATACATCAGTTTGATCATCAGCCAACTGACCACGATCAGCGAACCCATTTTCAAACTTCTTTGAAAGGACTCAATCGAAGTTTGGAATGAGGTGTGCCAAGAAGCCTTCGATATGATCAAACAATACCTCACCCGACCTCTGGTGCTCATGCCTCCATAGACAGGTTTTCCCCTACTCCCATACTAGAATATTACCGATAGTGAGGCAGGGGATTCGATGGTGAAATACATTGAGGAATATCAAAAGGAGAGAGAAATCTACTACACTAGTCGAAAGTTGGTTGGGTACAAATCCAACTACTCAGCCTTAGAAAAGGCATGTGTCTCACTAGTCTAGGTTAGGCAAAAACTACGACACTAGAAAAGGCATGTGTCGCCCTGGTCTAGGTTAGGCAGAAACTACGACACTACATGTTGGCATTCCTCATCAGAGTAGTATCACCATAAGAAAAAACATCATTTATATCAGTTTAAAAATTAACGGTATGTCGGATAAATGTAAGTTGACATAAATAATATTTATTTTTGTCAATTTGGCTTTTGAAGTAAATTTTTATTTCAATTTAAGTAAAATTGAGATAAAAAAACAAATTATTTATCTCATATATTATAAACATATGACATAAATATACCTTAATTATTTTATCTATTGAGTAAAAAATGAGATAAATGAGATAAAACTAACCAAATCCACAATCAACAAGGTATAGAGCACCTAAATAAATCCCGTAATATAAAATAAAAGAATCCACTAATCTCAATTTTCAAATTAAATACAACCCAAAGTCTCTCGAAATAATACAACTATCTATCTCGAAATAAAATAAATCGTCAATGCTCTATACAAAAAACTAAATACAAACCTTCTCATTTTTTACTCTCGAATATTCTTCCAAATATAGTCCAGCTAAAATCAATCTCCAATTATTCCTTAGGGCCCAAATCCATGCCAACCTGCCACTAAAAATAAATATGTGGAAGTACACAATACGACAGGAAAGATGCTCAACAAATATTAGCAGTGAGTAAAGCGTAACAAAACGAGTACGAATATTCAAATCAAATGTCAATCTCACAAGCATTTTATCAATATAATTTCTCAACAACACATTAGCCGAGTCACCAGGTCTCACTATAGCGCACCCATACTTTATCAAGTAGCCGAAAATTAGAATCTTGGCGGGCACCCAACCTCAGTGCAATATTAAAATCTCATGACAACGTGATCAACACAAATATAATATATATCACAATGAATCAAATTCAGATTCCAAATGAATTTGGCAATTCAAATATGAGTTCAATAATCACATGAAATCAAAAGGGAATAACTCTAGAGAGATTAAAAGGCATATTGTGTAAAACTCCATGCCTTAAACCATCATAAGAAAGTCACATAACTCTTCCCAGAAACTCATATTAAACCATGAAGAATTATCTCACAAGGATCCAAAAATCATCTCAAAGCTCCAACATCAAAATAGCCCCAAGAACACCTCCAAAACTAAGGTTGGACATGATAATATAAAGGGTCTATGTGTATATAAAAAGAGAGGATTATAAGAAAAGATTACTGCATAATTTTGTGGCAAAATATGGTTTAGAAAAGGTCTCCCACAACCTCTTTTTATAAGGAAAAAGAATAGAAACATAAACCAACAAAACTCTTTAAAAAAAACTTGTTGCGCATCAATTTCTGTTGAGGTCGATCGATCGATCCCCTAGAGTCGATCGATCGATCCCTCAGAGATTTTGACTCTGCCGACTCAAAATAAAACCAAGGGATAATCTTTAAAAATCATTTCAAAATTTGTTTTAACTCCGATTTTGAAACCGATTGAAAATCTTTAAATCAAGAAAAATATTTAAATCAAAAATTTTATTTTCTTCTATATTTTTAAAATTAATTTAAAATCCCCCAAAATTACACGTGTTGTTACACTTCCCCACAAACAATGGAATTCCGCCCTCGAAATTCGCCGAAAGTTTAACTCTCAAAATCAGGCCAACTACAACAATCTCCAAAAACAATCTTGTCTCCCAAAAATAAATTCCTCACATCTAATCTCGGCGCCTAGCACGAATATCACTTAAAATACTCTATCACCAACATTTTCTAATCACACAATGATCCCAAAACCCAAGCCCCGAGGGTTGTTTTACACCTAAGCTCTGATACCATTTGTAACACCCCACCCGGGGAAAGCGGAGCGGTACTCGATAAAACTAACCAAATCCACAATCAACAAAATATATGGCATCTAAATAAATCCCACAATATAAAATAAAAGAATCCACTAATATCCATCTTCAAATTAAATACAACCAACAGTCTCTCGAAATAATACAATTATCTATCTCGAAGTAAAATAAATCATCGATGCTCTTTACAAAAAAACTAAATACAAATCCTCTCATTTTGGACTCTAGAATATTCTTCCCAATATAGTCAAGCTAAACTTATTCTCTAATTATTCCATGGCCCCCAAATCTGCGCTAACCTGCCACCAAAAATAAATACGGGAAAGTACACAAAAGGACAAGAAAGATGCTCAACAAATATTAGCGTAACAAAACGAGGACGAATATTCAAATCAAATTCCAATCTCACAAGAATTTTATCAATATAATTCTCAATAACACATTAACCGGGTCACCAGGCCTCACCATACCGCGCCCATACTTTATCAAGTAGCTGAAAATTGGAATCTTTGCGAGTACCCAACCTCCGTGCCACATTAAAATATCATGACAACGTGCTCATCACAAATATAATATATATCACAATGAATCAAATTTAGATTCCAATAATATTTTTCAGATTCCAAATGAATTTAGCAATTCAAATCTGAGTTCAATAATCACATAAAATCAAAAGGGAATAACTTTCGAGAGATTAAAGAGCATATTGTGTAAAACTCCATACCTTAAAACCTCATAAGAAACTAACATGAATCTGCCCAGAAAATCATATTAAACCATCAAGAATCATCTCATAAGGATCCACAAATCATCTCCAAGCACCAACATCAAAACAACCCAAAGAACACCTCCAAAACTAAGGTTGAACATGATAATATAAAGGGGATATGTGTATGTAAAAAGAGAGGATTATAAGAAAAGATTACTGCATAATTTTGTGGCAAAAGATGGTTTAGAAAAGGTCTCCCACGACCTCTTTTAATAAGGCAAAAGAATAGAAACATAAACCAACAAAACTATTCAAAAAAACTTGTTGTGCACACAATATGTTGAGGTCGATCGATAGATCCCCTAGAGTCGATCGACCTATCCCTTAATGATTTTGAATCTGCCGACTTAAAATAAAACCAAGGGATAATCTTTAAAAATCATTTAAAAATTCGTTTTAAGTCCGATTTTGAAACCGATTAAAAATCTTATCTTTAAAAATAATTCTAAACATTTTTTAGCAAGAAAAATATTTCAATCAAAAACTTTATTTTCCTCTATATTTTTAACATTAATTTAAAATACCCCAAAATTACGCTGGTTGTTACACTTCCCCACTAACAATGGAATTTCGCCCTCAAAATTCGTCGAAAGCCTAACTCTCAATATCAGGCCACTACAACAATATCCAAAAATAATCTCGTCTCCCAAAAATAAATTCCCCAGATATAATCTCGGAGCCCAATACGAATATCACAAGAAATACTCTGTCTCCAAAATTTGCTAATCACGTAATGAACCCAAAACCCAAGCCCCCGAGGGTTTTCGTATACCTAAGCTCTGATATCATTTGTAACACCCCCCGGGGAGAGAGGAGCGGTACTCGATAAAACTAACCAAATCCAAAATCAACAAGGTATAGTGCATCTAAATAAATCCCACTATATAAAATAAAAGAATCCATTAATCTCAATTTTCAAATTAAATACAACCAAGGGTCTCTCGAAATAATAGAACTATCTATCTTGAAATAAAATAAATCGCCAATGCTCTAAACAACAAACTAAATACAAATCTTCTCATTTTGTACTCTCGAATATTCTTCCCAATATAGTCAAGCTAAAATCAATCTCCAATTATTCCATAGCGCCCAAATCCGCGCTAACCTTCCACTAAAAATAAATATGGGGAAGTACACAATACGACAGGAAAGATGCTCAACAAATATTAGCGGTGACTAAAGCGTAAAAAAATGAGTAGGAATATTCAAATCAAATATCAATCTCACAAGCATTTTATCAAAATAATTTCTTAACAACACCTTAACCGGGTCACCAGGCCTCACCATACCATGCTCATTCTTTATCAAGTAGGTGAAAATTGGAATCTTGGCGTGTGTCTAACCTCCGTGCCATATTAAAATCTCATGACAACATCCTCAACACAAATATAATATATATCCCAATGAATCAAATTCAATTTCCAATAATAATTTTCAGATTCCAAATGAATTTAGCAATTCAAATATGAGTTCAATAATCACATGAAATACAAAGGGAATAACTCTCGAGAGATTAAAGAGCATATTGTGTAAAACCCCATACCTTAAACCATCATAAGAAACTAACATGAATCTGCCCAGAAACTCTGCTTTAACCCTCTAGAATCATCTCGCAAGGATCCACAAATCATCTCCAAGCACCAACATCAAAACAACCCAAAGAACACCTCCAAAACTAAGGTTGAACATGATAATATAAAGGGGATATGTGTATGTAAAAAGAGAGGATTATAAGCAAAGATTACTGCATAATTTTGTGGCAAAAGATGGTTTAGAAAAGGTCTCCCACGACCTCTTTTAATAAGGCAAAAGAATAGAAACATAAACCAACAAAACTCTTCAAAAAAAAAAACTTGTTGCGCACGAAATCTGTTGGCGTCGATCGATCGATCCGTTAGGGATTTTGAATCTGCCGACTTACAATAAAACCAAGGGATAATCTTTCAAAATCATTTAAAAATTCGTTTTAATTCCGATTTTGAAACCGATTGAAAATCTCGTATTTAAAAATAATTCTCAACATTTTTTAGCAAGAAAAATATTTAAATCAAAAACTTTATTTTCCTCTATATTTTTAAAATTAATTTAAAATACCCCAAAATTACGCGTGTTGTTACACTTCCCCACTAACAATAGAATTTCTCCCTCAAAATTTGCCAAAATCCTAACTCTTAAAATCAGGCCACTACAACAATCTCCAAAAATAATCTTGTCTCCCAAAAATAAATTCCTCGCATCTAATTTTGACGCCTAGCACGAATGTAACTGAAAATACTCTATCTCCAAAATTTTCTAATCACGGAATGAACCCAAAACCCAAGCCCCGAGGGTTGTCGTATACCTAAGCTCTGATTCCATTTGTAACACCCCACCCGGGGAGAGCGAAGCGGTACTCGATAAAACTAACCAAATCCACAATCAACAAAATATAGAGCATTTAAATAAATCCTACAATATAAGATAAAAGAATCCACTAATCTCCATCTTCAAATTAAATACAACTAAAAGACTCTCGAAATAAAATAAATCGCAAATGCTCTATAAAAAAACAAAATACAAATCTTCTCATTATGTACTCTCGAATATTATTCCCAATATAGTCAAGCTAAAATCAATCTCCAATTATTCCATAGCGCCCAAATCTGTGCTAACCTGCCACCAAAAATAAATATGGGGAAGTACATAAAACTACAACAAAGATGCTTAACAAATGTTAGCATAACAAAAAGAGTACGGATATTCAAATGAAATGCCAATCTCACAAGCATTTTATCAGTATAATTCTCAACAACACATTACCCGGGTCACTAGGCCTCACCATACCGCGCCCATACTTTATCAAGTAGCTGGAAATTGGAATCTTGATGGGTGCCCAACCTCCGTGCCATACGAAAATATCATGAAAACGTGCTCAACAAAAATATAATATATATCACAATGAATTAAATTCAGATTCCAATAATAATTTTTAGATTCCAAATGAATTTAGCAATTCAAATATTAGTTCAATAATCACTTGAAATCAAAAGGGAATAACTTTCGAGAGATTAAACAGCATATTATGTAAAACTCCATACCTTAAACCATCATAAGAAAATAACATGAATCTGCCCAAAAACTCATATTAAACCATCAAGAATCATCTCATAAGGATCCAGAAATAATCTCTAATCTATAACATCAAAATATCCCCAAGAACACCTCCAAAACTAAGGTTTAACATCATAATATAAAAGGGCTAAGTGTATATAAAAAGAGAGGATTATAAGAAAAGATTACTGCATAATTTTGTGCCAAAAGATGGTTTCAAATTGGTCTCCCATGACCTCTTTTTATAAGGCAAACGAATAGAAACGTAAACCAACAAAACTCTTCAAAAAAAACTTTCCGCGCACAAAATCTGTTGAGTGTAACAACCCGAGATTTTTGGGACAATAACATATTTATTTTTGGGAGAAATAAATATTAATTTAATTGGAGAATAATTAAATTGGCATTTGTGGTCAAAATTTGAAGATGTTAGAAAGTGATTCAGGAGCGTCTTTGTGGGAAAGAGTACGGGACGATTTTAGTAAGGGACATCCTCCAGAGTTTTCAAGGGGAGTTGATGCGATGGCTACAAGTCGATGGAAGAATAGTATACAGAGGCACCTTCGTATGGTTGAGTGTAGTGAAGTGCAGAAGCAATTTCTAGCCACCTTTAAGTTGAAGGGTGAAGCTCTCCATTTGTGGGAGTCTATCACCACATCTGAATAGAAAGATACATTACCCATAACAAATTTTTGTAAACTCTTTGACCGAAGGTATTTTCCGTTCGCGATTCAGAAGGAAATGAGGAGGAAATTGATGGATGTGTTTCAAGGTAGTAGAACGGTGGCCGAGTATGAAGAAAAATTTACTCGATTGGCGAATTTAGTACCTGATGGGGTAAATATAGATGGGAAGCGTATATCGAAGTTTATCTGAGGTGTAAATTGGCAAGTTCGGCAGCATTTGTTAGGGAACCCAGTGTTAGTCACTTTCGCCGAGGTAGTGAATGCGACACTATTATAGTGTCATGAGTATCATCTTCGTTCGTAAAGGGGTAAGAACTTTAGAGATTCAGGCTCATCAAATAGGTCTGGTGATGAGAATACCAGTAATGCCAGTGGGTATAAGTCGGACTATAGAGGGTCACAATGGCATTTTGTTCCTCAAGGTGGGTAGAGAGAATTTGCGGGTAGATGTTTCTTTTGTAAAGAATTTGGTCATAGAAAGAGAGATTATCCTAATAGAGGTAAAGGACCACGTTTTGAGGAAGTTTTGGAAGTGAAACCCTTACAGCAGATTCGAGGTCATTTTAGGCCAGGGGACTTTGTGTGGGAACCCATTGATGAGGAGATGAAATTGGACTAGCGAGGTAGGATGTAAGTTATTTTCCCGTGTGAATAGGATTATGTTATATGAAGCTTTGGGAATATCGTATGTGAGATAGTTATGAGAGGGTAGTGCCATAACCCTATTATGTATGGAATGATCCGAAAGGGA
Source organism: Sambucus nigra (assembly GCA_949130495.1). NCBI lineage: Eukaryota > Viridiplantae > Streptophyta > Magnoliopsida > Dipsacales > Adoxaceae > Sambucus > Sambucus nigra. Next base: position 35,480,977 of record OX422212.1, read on the forward strand.
ATTTTGAGCAAGTGAGGCTCTTATATTATTATATTTTGAGAGAATAGGTTATCTTGTTTTGTGCTAATAGAGAGCTATAACTTTGTTATGAATGTAAGAATGGTTGTAATATGTTAAGTAGTAATGGTAAGTCTATTTGATTTATAGTCACGCTAGACTTATATATTTGTTATATTCCAGCTATGGAAGAGCCTAGTGTATGGCAATATGTTAATATGATGTGAGCGATTATTACTTAAAAGAATTCAGAATTTAGTGGATTATTGTTGATCGAGAGATTGTAGCTCATAATTATGTTAATTTTGAGAACTATATGTTATTATGAGTATGGTAATTATTAAAACCTTGTGTCATGGGCATAAGGTATTTTATTTAAATGTCAAAAGACATAAACAATTTTAAAATAAACCGTTTTCAAAATAAAACTTTTTATAGGCCTTTGGGCAATATCAGAAATGATTTCCACAAAAATATTTTAAACTCTAGTCCTGATCTAACTAACTCTCAATCCCCGACGTCGCTACATATTAGTGTATTGAGAGGGTTCCTTGTTTGGATTTCTCTTGCGAGACCTCCCCCGCATGAAAGTAGCGAATATCAGGAATTGAGAAGAGTTAAATCCTTGGACCTTTCAAAATTGTTATATTATTAGTACGTTAGAATAATTTATTATATGTTAGAGTTATTGTACTATTTAAGGCAAGTGAAGCCTAATTATGTTTATACGAGTAAAGCTCAAATAAAGGGTGTATGGGCGCCCTAGTTGTTAAAATTGGTTTTATAAATTTAAAATGATTTGTCGTGAGAAATGGGAGATTGGGTATAGTGTTAGTTAGAAAGTGTAGTAGGAAGTAGTTGAGCTTTGGAGTATTAGGCTTAGCTTAATTTCGAGGGAGAAATTCCTGTAAGTGGGGAAGTCTGTAACAACCCGAGATTTTTGGGACATTAACTTATTTATTTTTGGGAGAAATAAATATTAATTTAATTGGAGACTAATTAAATTGGCATTTGAGGTCAAAATTTGAAGATGTTAGAAAGTGATTCGAATGATGATTCTGAGGGTGCAGTTATTTTCGGAAGGGTTGAGATAGTCAAAATGACTGTACTTGGAGCTTATTTAGGTTTCGAAATATTTTTAGTTCGTTTGGCTCGAATTAAAGTGACCGAGTCATTTAAAGTGTGTTTACTTTAAAGTTGTGTATTTTGGGAGATAAGGATTATTAAGCCTACAGAAGATTTAATCTCATTAGAGATAAAGAGAAAGAAAGAGAGAAATAGAGAGAAGAAGAAAAGAATAAGAGAAAGAGGAGAAAAAGTGGGATTTCCGGCCATTACGTGATCTCGAGGAAGATTCAGACTACGAATTTGAGGCCAGTGATTAAACTTTCTAAGTAATTGTTGTGTATCATTTATTTCATGATTTGTGGATAAAAATTATGGATTTTGGGCTTAAAATGTCAAAACCTATATTTTGGGTTCAATCCTGCATTTGAGGTGTGTATAAGGATTTGAGGGTATATAAATGGTTGAGTTGAGTTATATAATGAGTTTTGATAGTTACATATTTGGGTTGAAGATTGATGGAGAGAAATTGATAAAATTGATTTTTGGAATTTTGGGTTTTGAAGAAATATAGCCCATTTCGTAGCTTCCTGAACAAACCGAACCGATTCGCCCCTTCAGAATTGATTCGGCCTGTTGCAGAACCTACACGTCTTTAGGTCCAAATCAATTCACCCCTTGAGAATCGATTTGGTATGTAGAATAATTACAGGTCCCTTTGGACCGAATCGATTCGCTTGGGCCGAATCGATTCACTAATAGGACCGAATCGATTCGGAAGGGCTGAATTGATTCGAAAACAGGGAAGTTTTTGGGGATGTTTGTTGAGTTTCATTCCGTTTTGTTTGAGGTTGTCGATTGGAAACCTCTATAGGAGTTACGAGAAGTGTGCTTTGGATACTTTTAGGGAGTTTCCCTTATGAGGAATTATTGGTCATATTGACTTAATTCGACAGAATACCAACTATAGAGTATCGTGTTGGCAAAGTGGGGAAGCCCACTAACATTGAGAATTCTGTGTGGAGATAATTATGGATTTATAAGAGAGAGTTGGGATGTGCTTAGTGATAATGGATTTTAGAATTAAATCCTAAATGGGATAACTTTGAAGGTTTATATGATTGATTGAACCATATTATGGATTGAGAATAATACATGCTGATCGATGTGCTTACAGATATATTTAATATCCTTAACGTAAATTGAATTGAGAGATGATTCATACAAATAGAATTGAGAGACGATTCATAAATAGAAGTGAGGTGTGAACTTCAAGAGAGAAATAGTATAGTGTATACTAAGTGGGGAAGTTATGTGAGTTATTGACGAATAGTATATCGAGAGTAAAATATACTAAAAAAAATGAGATTATTTCACTTACGCCTAAGAGCGTACTATGAGTATGTAAATAGTGTGATATATATATATATACCTTGTGTGATGGTATAACTTTATATTACGTGATGATGTATGTATATCTTGTGTGAATGATATATATGTATATTTGAAGCATACCCCCTCTATGTTATCATGGGAAGTTGCGCGATGTGGGAGAGGCCCCTGGCTTGAGGAGCAGGGCGCGTATAGTTCCCAGGTCATATCGTCCATTTATTATTGTGTGATTTTTATTAGGGGTGAGACGTGGTGGGTATGTTTCATCTCATTTCCGAGGAGGAACTATGACCACTTCCCGTACGTTGTGATATGGTTTTTGCCAAGGCGGTGTGAGATTCCGACTGTTGGTACCCATGATGATATGTGAGTGATTCCCTAGTAGATGATAGCATAGAGAACATGCATCCTCGAGTTATAGCTCGCTGGGATGGTTATTATTATACTTACGTGAATAGTATATTAATTGTATATGATTATGTGATATCATTTTTGTCACTAGAGTAAAGAGACATAAGACGATTGATTGAATCTCATTCCGGGAGATTTTATCCGGACTAAATTTGGGATGAATATATTAATGTGAAATTGAAGAGTAGATAATTATATGAGTACCTATGTGTAGTACTTCAGGTATCGAGGGCGCAATGGACCTCAACGACCAACATTGCCAAGGAGTAGTGTATCGGGGGCGGGGGTTCCTTATTTGAATTTCGCTTGCAAGACGTCCCACGCACAAAACGCCGCGCACTGTTGAGAATTGAGAATAATTAATTAATTAATCATTTATAGTACACAAGAAATTTGGGTTATACGCGTCATGCATTGAGGGCATATTGAATCTAGATAATCAATACTGCCAAGGAGTAGTGTATCGGGGGGGTTCCTTGTTTGGATTTCGCTTGCGAGACGTCCCACGCACAAAACACAGTGCAATATTGAGAATTAGGAGAAGTTTAGTCCTTAGCACTTAGATGCTATTAACTCATATATATATATATATATATATATATATATATATATATATATATATATATATATATATATATATATATATATATATATATATATATGTCAATGAATAGAAAATGACAAATTCTAGTAAAATATAATGTTTACTTATATTTTATAAGTTTAGAATGTGTGCGAAAATATTGAGATAGGTAATAGTAGAGGTTGAGGGATATGACTTAGATTGATTTTAATGGAGTATATATATTGGGTATAGGTCAGATTATTTCCCTAGATAGTTTTGGTCAATTATTCAAGGATCATGTGCATACGTCTAGTGGCACGCTTTAGTTGAGAGGTGAGTTGGATTTTATGGAGAGTGCGACTCCACTTTAATCATGTCATAATGCATTTATAATTATTATGCTTTTTAATGCATTTGCTATAAAAATGTTTTCACACATCGGGCTCTGACCCATTTATACTTTCTCTTGCTATGTATATATTGTATCAATCTAGGTGTTCCTCCGCAAGGACGCCATTGATGATATCCATCCAGTGTATTCGTGGAGCTGTGGCAGTAGCGGACTGTTACAGTATTTTGATATAGTCGATTCCTATATTTTGTGTATGTAGATTAGGATTCACTTTGTGTATTAGGTTTATACCTAAGTGTTGTAGTGTAGCACTTTTATATTTTTCTCTCTCAGATTGATGTATTGTCTGTGACCCGACAGCATATTCGGGTATTTTATTTTGTACATTGTGTTGTACTCCTTTATTAATCTCTTTTATATTATTTGGGCATGTGTGTGTGTCTCTTATCATATTTAGATGTTATGTCATTGGTTAGTTGTTTCATGTTTTTTTTAGTTTGTAAATAAAATGTTTTAAAATTTTTGGCACCCGCTTTTTGTAGTATTGGGTTGTTAGCCGTGTCTACTTTTGAATCATAAGTAGATGCTGAGAATGATCCACTTGAGATTCCTGATTATTTTAGCATAGGGTTGGCCACCGGTTATTATTTTGAGCGGGGTGTCACATTGAGGTCGATCGATCGATCCCTTAGGGATTTTGAATCTGCCGACCTAAAATAAAACCAAGGGGTAATCTTTAAAAATCATTTAAAAAATCGTTTTAAGTCGGATTTTGAAACCGATTGAAAATCTTATCTTTAAAAATAATTCTCAACATTGTTAGTAAGAAAAATATTTCAATTAAAAAATTTATTTTCCTCTATATTTTTAAAATTATTTTAAAATACCCCAAAATTACGCTGGTTGTTACACTTCCCCACTAATAATGGAATTTCGCCCTCAAAATTTTTCGAAAGCCTAACTCTCAATATCATACCACTACAATAATTAAAAATAATCTCGTCTCCCAAAAATAAATTCCCCACATCTTATCTCAGAGCCGAACACGAATATCATCGAAAATACTCTATCTCCAAAATTTGCTAATCACGCAATGAACCCAAAACCCAAGCCTCGAGGGTTTTCGTATACCTAAGCACTGATACCATTTGTAACACCCCTCCCGGGGAGAGCGAAGCGATACTCGATAAAACTAACAAAATCCATAATTAACAAAATATAGAGCATCTAAATAAATCCCACAATATAAAATAAAAGAATCCACTAATCTCCATCTTCAAATTAAATACAACCAAAAGTCTCTCGAAATAATACAACTATCTATTTCGAAATAAAATAAATCGTCGATTCTCTATACAACAAAGTAAATACAAATCTTCTCATTTTGTAGTCTCGAATATTCTTCCCAATATAGTCAAGCTACAATCAATCTCCAATTATTCCATAGACCCCAAATTCGCACTAACCTGCCACTAAAAATAAATATGGGTAAGTACATAATACGACTGGAAAGATGCTCAACAAATATTAGCGTTGAATAAAGCGTAAAAAAATGAGTACGAATATTCAAATCATATTCCAATCTCATAAGCATTTTATAAATATAATTCTCAACAACACATTAATCGGGTCACCAGGCCTCACCATACCACGCCCATACTTTATCAAGTAGCCAAAAATTGGAATCTTGGCGGGTGCCCAACCTCCGTGCCATATTAAAATCTCATGACAACGTGCTCAACACAAATATAATATATATCACAATGAATCAAATTCAGATTCCAATAATAATTTTGAGATTCCAAATGAATTTAGTAATTCAAATATGAGTTCAATAATCACATGAAATCAAAAGGGAATAACTATCGAGAGATTAAAAATCATATTGTGTAAAACCCCATACCCTAAACCATCAAAAGAAACTAACATGAATCTTCCCAGAAACTCATATTAAACCATCAAGAATCATCTCACAAGGATCCACAAATCATCTCCGAGCTCCAACATCAAAATAGCCCCAAGAACACCTCCAAAACATAGGTTGAACAGGATAATATAAAGGGGCTATATGTATATAAAAAGAGAGGATTATAATAAAATATTACTGCATAATTTTATGGCAAAAGATGGTTTACAAAGGGTCTCCCAGGTCCTCTTTTTATAAGGCAAAAGAATATAAACATAAACAAAACTCTTTAAAAAAAACCTGTTGTGCACAAAATCTGTTGTAGTCGATCGATCGATCCGTCAACGATTTTGAATCCGCCTACTTAAAATAAAACCAAGGAATAATCTTTAAAAATCATTTAAAAATTCGTTTTAACTTCGATTTTGAAACTGATTGAAAATCTTATCTTTAAAAATAATTCTCGACATTTTTTAGCAAGAAAAATATTTCAATCAAAAACTTTATTTTCCTCTATATTTTTAAAATTAATTTAAAATACCCCAAAATTACGCTAGTTGCTACACTTCCTACTAACAATGGAATTTCACCCTCAAAATTCGCCGAAAGCCTAACTCTCAATATCAGGCCACTACAACAATCTCCAAAAATAATATCGTCCCCCAAAAATAAATTCCCCACATTTAATCTCGGAGCCTAAGACGAATATCACCAAAAATACTCTGTCTCCAAAATTTGCTAATCACACAATGAACCCAAAACCCAAGCCCCGAGGGTTACCGTATACCTAAGCTCAGATACCATTTGTAACACCCCGCCCGGGGAGATCATAGCGGTACTCAATAAAACTAACCAAGTCTACAATCAACAAGGTATAGATCATGTAAATAAATCCCACAATACAAAATAAAAGAATCCACTAATCTCAATCTTTAAATTAAATACAACCAAAAATTTCTCAAAATAATACAACTATCTATCTCGAAATAAAATGAATCGTCAATGCTCTATACAAAAAACTAAATACAAATATTCTCATTTTGTACTCTAGAATATTCTTCCCAATATAGTGAAGCTAAAATCAATCTCCAATTATTCCATAGCGCCCAAATCCGCGCTAACCTGCCACTAAAAATAGATATGGGGAAGTACATAATACGACAGGAAAGATGTTCAACCAATATTAGCGGTGACTAAAGCGTAACAAAATGAGTACGAATATTCAAATCAAATGTCAATCTCACAAAAATTTTATCAATATAATTTCTTAACAACACATTAACTAGGTCACTAGGCCTCACCATACCGCGCTCACACTTTATCAAGTAGGCGAAAATGGGAATCTTGGCGAGTGCCCAACCTCCGTGCCATGTTAAAATCTCATGACAACATCCTCAACACAAATATAATATATATCACAATGAATCAAATTCAGTTTCCAAAAATAATTTTTAGATTCCAAATGAATTTAGCAATTCAAATATGAGTTCAATAATCACATGATATCCAAAGGGAATAACTCTCGAGAGATTAAAGAGCATATTGTGTAAAACCCCATACCTTAAACCATCATAAGAAACTAACATGAATATGCCTAGAAACTGTGATTAAACCATCAAGAATCATCTCGCAAGGATCCACAAATCATCTCCAAGGTCCAACATCAAAACATCCCCAAGAGCACATGCAAAACTAAGGTTGAACATGATAATACAAAGGGGATATGTGTATATAAAAATAGAGGATTATAAGGAACAATTACTGCATAATTTTGTGGAAAAGGTTGGTTTAGAAAAGGTCTCCCACGACCTCATTTTATAAGGCAAAAGAATAGAAACATAAACAAACAAAACTCTTCAAAAAAAACTCGTTGCGCAGGAAATCTGTTGAGGTCGATCTATCAATCCCCTGGAGTCGATTGATCGATCCCTTAGGGATTTTGAATCTGTCGAATTTAAATAAAACCATGGGATAATCTTTAAAAATCATTTAAAAATTCGATTTAGATCCGATTTTGAAATCGATTGAAAATCTCGTCTTTAAAAATAATTTTCAACATTTTTTAGCGAGAAGAATATTTAAATAAAAAACTTTATTTTCCTCTATATTTTTTAAATTAATTTAAAATACGCCAAAATTACCTGGGTTGTTACATTCATTTTGAGTCTTTTATCAGATTCGCCGTTGGACATAGAAAATTTGGGTATGTTGCTTTACCAACTGTATTTTATTTACATTAGTAAATAGTTATATTTGTGCCAAGCATTTTTCAGGCCTTTACTTGTTTAGATTTATTACAACTATTAGGAATAATACTCTTTAAAGAATTGTGTCTATTATAAATTTAGTTTATATATTGTCATTTTTTTTGAAATACAGATATTAAAGAAATAGTTGAGTGTCATTTGTTTCAAGCGTAACTTTATTTGTTTTTCGGTTTATATGTTCAATGTTTAATAATTTATGTTAATGACTTGTTGCAAAAAAAAGTAGGGTCATTCGAAGAAAAGTCACTCGGCAATTTTTTAATTAATATATAGTCCAAAAAAATTTCTTTTGTTCCAGAAGATCCCTCGTCTCATAAAACACTTACAATTTTTTTTTCTCTTATCCTAAACTTTAAGAAAAAAAAATCAAAAAAGTAAACAAGGGAGTTTTTGCAAAATTAAAAAATAAGGTGGACTAAATGTAAAATATACTTAGCTCCTAGCAACTAAACATTAATTGTCCCGGTTGACTTAAAATATTTAAGTTAAATGTAAAATATCTAGTTTTTTACATAATGCAAAATGTTATGCTTAAACTATAATATTTAGATGTTTACAAATGTAGGGTCAATTCATTTAGTGCTTAGTACTTGAATTTTGGTTAAGACTTTTAGTTCCTAATTCGCAATTGTACAGTAGCACGCTTGTGTCCTTCAATATTCGAGTTTATTTTGAGTCAGGCCTGTCATATTCAGGTTTCTTTCGAGTCAAGCTGATTAATTTTAACCTGTTAAGTAATGTTTTGCCCCAGTTCTGAAAAAAAATCAACCTTATAGTTTCGCACGTCCTGAATTAAAACCCTGGATCCGTCATTGTGTGTGTATCAGCCTGGATGTTCAGTGTTCTAGATTGCAATTAATTTCAATGTGTATGTGTGTGTTTATGTATCAGGGTGGAGTTATGAGTTTTTTCTTTTTGGATTCCTTTGAAATTTTTAAATAACATTTGATTATTAGTTAGTACTTGGTTAAATTCCTCTCATTTGATTCTCATTTAAAACGGAGTCGGTGCATGTTTGTGGTACTATATTATCAAATTGTGTGGTGTTCTTTATGAAATTCCTATTTTTAAAATAGGATCAAATAAGTGTTTGTTAATAAAATCATTATATGGATTCTTGAATATTTTTATACACTCAATGACTGTTGTGTTTTGTGATCCGATATTTTTGTGATTAGACATTTGGATCGGTGATTTCATCTTTTTTAACATTTTTAGCAAAGATGAGATAAATGATATACAATTTATGTTAGATTATATAAAAGTGTGATGTATATATCCCCTATGCTTCATTTTTTAACAAAGTGTGATATCAATCCAACTACATCCTGTATTTCAATGTAATTGCTCATTCATTGACAATTTTTGTAAATTAATTGATTCATTAATGTGTTTCCATGATTAAAAGAGAAATTTTCTTTCGGGAAGATGAAACTTATTCGAAAAGTTTACAACAATTTTAGTATCGTATGATGGTCAGAGAGAATTTTCGTTAGCTCCAACTTTATGTTACTGTTTTCTTGTCTTAATGATTTCAGTATCGTAGCGCGCGTTATGATATGATAGTTTTCTTTTGAAGTTTCATTGTCTTGTTTTAGTATGTATATCATATACTTGCTAATGCCTCACTTGTGTGATTTTATTAATTTTTAGCATTGCTTATCCTATGCTTATATTATGTGCTTTCATTAATTGTTTCATTATATTATAGGTATATAATCGCTAATGGTTGTTGTTATTATGTATAATATGTAGAACAACAACTGTTGTTATACATATTATATATAATATCATATTATAAATAACATTATAGTATAATATGTATAATAATTTTATGAATTCAAGTTCTTCGATGTTCTGAATTGATTTTGGTTGTATAGTGTTTGGATGTTGTGTTAGTGTTCTTGAGTTGGTTAGTTATGGTTGATTGAGTCTTATTACTATTAGGTATTGGTGTCTTTGGTAGTTGATGTGATAGTTTTAGAGGGATATTATACTTTGTACGATATTTTCTAATGGTGTGAATGTATAATGTTGTATAATATTGCATTATTTTTAACAATTACATATCTTTTATTGCTTATATCTCACTCGTGGTGATTTACATACTTAGGCCAGAATGGACAGGTCCTGGATGACCAAGGACAAATTATGAAAATAATACATAGAAGGTGTTGATAATTTTCTTGGGGTTGCTCAAAATGCCTCCTTGGATGAGAAATTCATACGATGACCTTGTAATCAATGTGAGAATAGATTAAAAATGGGTGTTAAGTAAATCAGACAAATTTGTATAGTTTGGGTATCGATTCGAATTATACTATATGGAAATGGCACGGAGAGGAGGATCATAGTGAAACACTACCGGATGTTAATATGGGTGATCCTTATTGTGATGTTCTTAATATGGATATCATGGAGGATGTTGAAGAGTTGATTGACATGGTGGGGGCTATAAAAGAAGACTTCACAGGAAATGCATAAATTTTTCAAAAGTTGTTTTTAGATGTAGAGAAGCCATTGTATGAAAGATGTAAAAAGCATAAAAAGTTATCCGATATCGTCAAGCTAATTAAACTTAAAGGGGAGAGTGAATATCTGATAAATGCTTTTCAAATATGATGTCAATCATTGCAGACGTGTTTTAGGATGACAATGTATTGCCTTCATCTAATAATGAGGCAAAACGTCGCTTATCGTTATTTGAAATGGACTTTTAAAAGATACACGCGTGCCCTAATGACTGTATACACTATAGAAAAGTGTATAAAGAAGCTATTGAATGCCCCACTTGTGGAACATCGAGGTTCAAATAGAAGAAGAATTTGAAAGAACAAAAAAGGGATGAAGGTAAACAAGGTGTTCCTGCGAAAGTGTTATAGTACTTTTCACCCATTCCGAGATTCAAAAGGTGGTTTCAATCTAAAGAGACCGCTAAGTCTCTGACATGGCATGCGGATGATAGAATTGTTGATGGTTTGTTGTGTCACCCAGCAAACTCACAAACATGGAAATTAGTTGATGAAAAGTGGCCCGATTTTGCAGCAGAAGTAAGAAATCTTTGATTTGCACTATCAACAGATGGAATTAATCCTTATAGTTCCCTTAGTGTAGTAGGTACGGTTATTGGTCGGTCATGTTGAACACATATAGCTGTGAACTGGAATTATGTATGAAAAGAAAGTTTACCATGTTGATTATGTTGATATTGGGTTCAAAACAAACGAAAGATAATATAGATGTTTATTTGGCTCCGTTAATAGAAGATATGAATACCATATGGCATGAAGGAGTTAAAGCCTACGACGCCTTTCGACAAGAATATTTTACTTTATGGGCAATACTGTTGTGGACAATTAATGATTTTCCAGCCCATGGATATTTATTTGGAAGTGTTGTTCAAGGCTAATGTTTTTCCAATATGTAGTAAAAAAATGTATTCCATCATATTACGACACTGTGGCAAGTGCATTTATATGGGGCATAGGAGATACCTTCCACAAAACCATCCATTTCAAACACAGAAAAAGTATTTTAACGGTAAGAAAGAGTTCCAAGCCTCCCCTGAACCTTTAAGTGGAGAACAAATATTGATAAACGTTGGGAGACTTAAGGTTGCATGGGGATAGAGGGCAAAAAAGGCGAGGGAGGTTAATTTGAAGAAATCATTAAAGCGTAAGAGACTGAGGAGGGTAGCTAATGGAGTTGAAAAAGGCGGTCCTAGTAACAATGGGGTTGAAAATTTTTGGAAGAAGAAATCTATATTTTTTTAACTTCCTTATTGGAAGGATTTTCTTATTCGACATAACTTATATGTCATGCACATTGAAAAGAATGTATGTGAAAGTATCATTGGAACCTTGCTCAATATTCTAGGAAAAATGAAAGACAGGGTGAAGTGTCGACTCGACCTTGACGAAATGGGCTTAAGAAGTGAGTTAGCACTGCAGGTTAATGAAAAAAGGACATACCTACCGCCAGCATCTTATGCGTTATCGAGAGAGGAAAGAAAAATGTTCTGCCAAACTTTGCATGACCCTAAGGTCCCGAATGGGTACTCTTCTAATTTTAGAACCCACATCTCTATGGAACATTTAAAATTGTATGGATTGAAGTCTCATGATTGACATATTCTAATGCAAAAACTTCTTCCAATTGCAATTCGATCGATGCTGCCAAAACATGTGAGATTTGCCATCATGGGCGTATGCTTTTTCTTCAATGCCCTTTGTGCCAAAGTAGTGAACTTGTAAAAACTAAAAGAAATTCGTAATGAAATTGTGATCACATTGTGTTTGATGGAAACATAATTTCCACCATACTTCTTTGACATTATGGTTCATTTAATGGTGCATCTTGTGAGGGAGGTTGAACTTTACGGTTGGACAACACAAAAAAAAGTCAGATTTGCTTCATTCATTACAATCTCGAAGTAATGTAAGTAGTTAAATTAATTTCATTCCTTTCATTCTGTAAACTATATAATTATGATAATATTCATTTTTACAGGTTCCATTGGGTATTGATTGCCATTGCTTTGTCGACAAGAACTATTTATTGGTTGGATTCATTAAATACGTTACCACGTGATAAAGATAAGATGTATATCACTACGTGAGTAATATAAATTTCAATTTTATTTCACATTCATTATAAGTACATTATTATTGTGATCTTCTTATACACATCTTTGAATTCCCTTTATATGTAACACATTGAACACCGATGGGAAAAGGCAGAATGCATCGTGGAGTTGGATTAAGGTAAATTTTATCATATTGTTGTTGTTTTATAACATGTATGTTGTTGTTATATATTTATAGGTTTTGTGGATTAAAATGATGATCTTGGATGATGGGACGCCGCTGGATTCCGGAGATGGTTTGAAATGATGGTCCTTTTTTAGTCAATGTCGATTTCCCTCATCTCAAAAGATGGCAAAAAGAATACTTTTAATTATAGTTGGGATCTCAATTCCTCATTTTTGACATACTACTCACGAGGAAAGTGCCATTTGTTAGTTTACAATCAATACATATTGACGAATCTATATATATAGTAGCTCCTATAGTGATTCTACTGGTTCTCTTATTTTTAAAGATTCTTATGAGTTTTTCCCTACTTCCCACACCATCACTCCATGGCCTAAGAACCTATGGAAGCCCTTTATCCCTATTAGAATTTCAGTACTTGTGTGGAAAATTCTTTTGGAGAAAATTCCTACTTTACATCCTCTATATTAATTGTTTATGTCATTTTGAGGAACAAGAACCTAACCATTTTTTAAAAACCATACTCCATCTATTATGTATTCAAGATTTGTTTAAGCACAGGGTTGTTATATATATAGCAGCTGCTATCCCAAGTCTCGCTTTCCCTAACACAAACTACCCCTCACAAAAGCCATCTATCTACAAGGCAATTATGAACAAGATATCTTACCATGGTCCACAGCAGACCGTAAGGAGGGGACTGGACTGGGAAAGGAAAAACGAGTCCCTTTATTCAGCATAGCATCCCAGGGGCAAGTTCTAGGGTAAATAAGGCCTATAAAAATAGAAGCAAATCAATATATATATATATATATATATATATATATGGTAAAAGAATTGGGATTGATGATGTACTGTTCGATCGAGGCAGTGAAATGGTTCTACACGGCCTGCTATATCTATAGTAACCCTATATATTTTGTTGGTGTATTTTATATTTTTTAAACATGGTGGATAGTCTTGTATATAGAGGGAACTCTGACCAATTTGTTTTTAAGTTTTTATGATTGTTTGTGTTTTATAAAGCATCTTCTCAACTTGTACTCTTTTATTATTTATCTGGTAATAATGTTTTGTCCTAAGTAGTGCCCAATGCAAGGAAATGATAATCTTCCTTGCGTATATTTTGTGTTGAAGTTTATTAAGCACCTAATGCAGGATACTTCCATACCTTTTGAAACAAAGGTATGTTACCAATGTTTTCTCTTTTTCTCCTATTGTAAGAGGGTACTTTATATTTAGATGGAGGCGTAACCCCTTTTGAGCAAGGTAATAGAAAGTTAATAGATAGAACTCTTGATTAATTACAAGACACACATTCATAACCTAGTGAAGATAAACTCAGTTCGAACTCACAAATCTCTCGTGTATAACTCAAAAGATAATAATGAACTCAGAAGTAACTCATTTAGAGAGAGGGAGAGGTAACCACCATAGATACACCTTGGAAGGTAACAAACATACACCAACCCTCACAGGTCTCTAGTCAAATATTAGAAGCCTCGTAATAAAATGACAATGGTGGGTGAGTAAGAGCTCCAGTTTTGCAATATCCTCTTTCTTTATGATGATAATCTCCTTATAGAAGGACTCCAAAAGAACATAGTCATTCCCCCACACCACTCTCGAGGTGTCTCAATATTTCACAGTTGTGAAAGACATCCATCATACTTTATGTCACAAACATTAAATGCCTGATGGACTAGTCAGCTCCACGTCATAAACATTAAATTCCAAGACATGCCTTTTGCCTAACTACTGTGCGTCAGGGGGCTATCACCACAAAGGTGGCTCATCAACTATCTGACAGCCCCAAATACCATAGTGGTTTACTCAAGTGCATATTTGACATTGCTTAGCTGGCTAGTAACATCACATAAAGTATATGTGACATTCAGTGTCTGTTTGGTTAAAAACTCAATGAACGATGGAACTCAAGGCTGCTCCGTCGAAGGTTCCATGATTAAAGGTCTTTCGATGTTTTATCGGGTGTATCTAAGATGGTCAGGACAAGCCCCAATGTTGCCTCATTTCTCAATCCTTCAAATCAAGTCCCTCTGAAGTTCCCACGGCAAGGTAATTCTATAGAGCATGAAAGCTCTCCCAGGCCCTGCCAAGCCTGATCTCTCGTGAGTACCTTTTGACCTCACACTGGATAATCATTATAATCATTACTGCTTATACTCAATATAATCAAAAGATATAACATGACTAAGTAAGACAACAAAGTTAAAGGATGAGCACTCTCGACCAATTTCTTCTCTAGAATATCTCCCTGCGTTGTCACACTTAGCTACCTTGCTTGAGCTGCCACATTGAGCTGCATTGCTTGAGCTACCATGGCGAGCTTCCATGTTGAGTTTCTTTGCTTGAGCTGCCACGGTGATCTGATTGGGTTGATCTGCCACGGTGAGCTGCCTCGCTTGATATTCCATGCTGAGCTGCCTTAATCCCTTGAGTCTGTTGTATTAGTTGGGTGAGGGGGATTATCTCTAATCTCGTGATTATCTTCAAGCCCCCGATATTTTCCCCTTCGTGTAGAGATTTTTTATGGGAACAAGAAATTTCTACACGAAAGACTTCTCAATCGGATGAATTCTGACATTTCTTTCTTCATTACATTTCTGTCGTTATTACTTCTAGGAAAAAGTAAAATTCTCCCTGATGTACCTGAACCAAAGCGCTGCGACCTGTCGGTGATTGGTGAAGAGATATCGTAATTTTTTCTTATCGTTAAGCTTCAACCATTTTGTCTCTCCTTCCTTGGCTATTGGAATTTTCTCGAAACGCCCCAGGAACCTGTCAATTATCGGTTCTGACCCTTAGGAAGTGAAATTGTCCCCTGTTTGTGCTGCTTCGTGCCATTTGTGAATCATAGCTGTAAGCAGTTGGTATTTGCATTAGTACTGCCCCTAGCGGTATGAAATCTCCCTCCTAAGCATTTTTAGCATTTGAACTTGTGGAATGCTCCTCACAGTAACTGTTGAACTATAAAATTCTACTTAGTTTTATGCTTTGGCTATTCATCTTTGTTTTGTCTTGTTAAAAAAAATGCTCCCCGATGTACCTGAGTCATAGTTAAACTCTATTTGGACTTGTGGCGAGGGGACATCATAGCTTTTTAAATCATGGTAATAGCTTCTGTGTTGTGGGATATCGGATATGTCTAACAAAAAAAGAAAAATTTTGGCGCAAAACCCAAAACTTATTTTGGAAGAAACCCTTTCTATTCCCCATGTATCACTTCATTAATGATGTGTTTCCATCTTTTCAACTTTCAGGACACTTCCTGAAGCGCCAGGTGTCCACTTGAAATGATTACCGGTTTCTTTACACGTGCAGTGGTGGGAAACTCAAAAGGCGATCATGTAACAGACTGGGCCATGGTTGATTTGGTTTCCAGAGAGTTACATCCGACATCGCCTGGGTGAGGGAAAGTAATGGCTCATATATGTATATTTGCACTCTTCTAACACAGAGGCCTTTTAGCTCCACTGGTATGGCGTGTGATTGATGATTCACGTATCAGGAGTTCAAACCATACTAACACCAGTTTGTGGATATTGAGCTAATAAAAACCCCATACTGCTAGGTGTGGTGGTTAAAGTGGGGATAATATTGGTGGTGGAAGAGTGTGCTGTTATAGAATGGTATCAGAGCCAGTAACCATCCGAAATAAGTGTGACACCATGTTGGGTGATGGTTGATTTCATCCCAATGAGGACGTTGGTCTCCCTAAGGTGGGTGGATTGTAACAGACTGGGACATGGTTGATTTTGTTGCCAGAGAGTTACATCCCACATCGCTTGGGTGAGGGAAATTAATGGTTCATATATATAAATTTGTACTCTTCTAACACCGAGGCCTTGTCCTTTTAGCTCCACTGGTAAGGCATGTGATTAATGATGAACATGTCAGGGGTTCGAACCATACTAACACTAGTTTATGTATATTGATCTAATAAAACCCAATTACGCTATGTGCAGTGGTTTAAGTGGGGATAATATTGGTGGTGTAAGAGTGGGGTGTTGCAGAGCCAATTAATTTCAAACGGGTATTATTCAAACACTTAGCCATTTTTCACTTGCTTTGCCTTCATCTTCTTCAACTCCCAGCAAACTTAGATGGAGAAAATCCTCAAAACGCCATTGTTACTAAGCTTTTCCTTGGTTTTTTTCCTCTCATCGTCTCTTTCACCGCCACATGTGGCCATACTCCTCCATTTTCATCCCTATCCCTTCTCTGTTAAGTTTTTTCTTTCATCTCCACCTGTTATGGCTTCTCCAAGCATTTGCATCACTCCCAGCATGAGTACCCAGCCAGCTTCCACCTCTACCACTGCTTCTGTAAGAACATAATTCTTAGCATTGTTCATTAGTTTTAATTAGCTTAATTCCGGACAAAATAAATTAAGTCTAGGCTATTTTTCTATGATGATTATTTAAAGCCTACAACAAAGTTCAAATCCAATATTGAGCAATCAAAGCTTTTCAAGAAGATCACAAGTTAAGATATGTTGCATATGTTTAAGATCACTCAGGTATGAATACTTATGTGTAGTTGAGTAATATGTATATTCATTAAATAATGGGTGATGTAACTGTTTGGGAATTAAAATCATTTTATCATTTTAAAAATTATTTCTGAGTTGCAAACAGTCTAAGCAAATTCGAGGATCAAATTAAAAAGAAAATAATATTTTTACTGTGTCTCGCTCGAATGAGATTGAGTATCGTTCAAGCGACATTGCATGTCGCGCGAACGAGATCTCATATCGCTCGAACGATATGGCATCTCGCTCGAATGACCTGCCGCCTCGAATTTCGTGTTTTAGTTTTCTTGGACTCTGTGCAGCTCAGCTATAAATAAAATATACCTGCTAACGTTTCTGTAGGCAGAACAGTTTAGAAAAACTTATTCCCATACAAGTTTTTCATCTTTCGGTATTTATTCAAGATCGTATTACTCGATTCCAAAGTTAGGTGATCTTGAACGTGTTTACCGGAAGATAATTAATTCACCACATCGTGTTGCACTTTGTGAGGAGTACTCTACAACCGAAGAGCTGCGTGCTATTGTAAAAGGAGACCTTACGGAGTATCGTGTGAAGGAACCATCCTTTTCTTCACTGCTGCCCTCTTAGAAAGGGAAAGTTCCAGCCGAGACATCGAAACCGACACCTGCGGGTATTTCGTATGTTGTACTTACTTCATTGTAATCCGTGTAAGCCGTTTTCTTACAAATTATAGTGAAATAAAAAGGTTTTTCCCTTCGAGGATTTTCTCCTGAAATTGTTTCTTTTACCGCATGTTTTATTCATCGAATGGATCTAATCATTTAGATGCATGTTATGGTTTAAGAAGTTAAAATTGTCTTTTAACAAAAATTGGAACAAAGTTGTTTTTACCTAAAGTACACTAAAGGGCCGTTTCAAATTGGTATCAGAGCTTCTTGCACTATTCTATTGTGTTTGTGATCCCGTGTCTTTAGGTATGCCTTTCGGTGGTTTTGATGATTTTAGAATTCAATTGTTTGATTCATCAAATTGGAAATCACACATGAAAACTGCTCTTAAAAAACTTGTCAATAAAGGTGATTGTGAAAAGTGTCTTTGCTGCGAAGGTTTTGGTCACAGGATAGATGAGTGTCCCACTAAATTGAGGGAGAATTTTAATAAACCAATGAATCACGTTTCTTCCCTTAGTGATAGTGACTCAAAAGAAGATAATTTTGTTGCTAATAATCGTGATCTTTCCACATATGTGGTTAGTCATGTAAGTGATAAAGACTTACCTTTGCATGAGTCTTCCACAACCACTGAAGTTGATACTCCTGAGAGTGAGGATGAGGTGAGTGAGAATGAGAGAGAAGACCAGAGATATTTGCAAACTGCTTTCAAAGAATTGTATGAAGAAACTTTAAAAATAAAGAAAGCAAACGTGAAACTAGCAGCCATGTTAAAAGAACGTGCCATAGAAATAAATAATTCCAATTCTTTAAGTGAAGATCTTAAGGCACAAGAAAAGAAAACTCGAGAGAAGCTAGAATATGTCGAGGGTGAGAGAGATAGTCTTCGAGGATTGATGGAGACTATGAAAAAGGAAATTCTGAAATTTGAAAATTCTATGCGTTTACTTGAATCAAGGATATATGGGCTTGAAGAAAAACTGAGAGATTCAAGTAAAGTTAAGTTCGATTTGGAGGCAAGGTCTGAAAAGTTAGACAAAATCTTAGGCACCGTCGAAATCAAAGATAATCGGAGTGGTATTGGCTTTAATAATCATGTCTCACCTTCCCTCAAAGCCAAAACCATCCAAATAAGAAAGTTGCCTAGGAACCTTAGGAGAGAGCCACATAGGAACGTGAGGTACAATCGGCCTATAGGACACACTCCTCACCGTGTCTACACTTGCACACATTGCGGTAGGAGAGGTCATCTCAGACAATTTTGCTACGACATTAAGAATTCTCCTAAAAGGTCTAAAGCTATTCTGGTTCCCAATATCTCTTCGCGTAGGTTCACACCTACTTGGGTTAGGAAGTCGGATTTGGAAGCGTTAGGCATAAAGATTGGTGATTCTCGCATCATTGCTCGTGGTTCTCCTCATTTATCCTCGTTCGATTGAGGTTGTTCGTCAATTTGTCATATACTAGTATCTTCGTTTCCTTATTCTTGGTTAGTATTATGGCATGTTTCTTGTTTTTGTCATTTATTTGACTCTTTTCAAAAATACAAAAAGATTTTTCCTTTTATAAAACTTTTGAAAATACAAAAAGATTTTTGGTTGTTTAGAGTCGTGAAGCTACATGATTTATATAGGGATATTAGTGTGCTTGATTCACCCCTTCTTTCATTTTTATGGGGCTAGAATTTTTGGTCATTATTATTAATGCCGAGAATGATCTTAACCTTTGCACTATGGGGTGGTTTCTATGTTGATATGCATTTTTGACTCGACTTTGCTTATGCCATCCTTGCACACAAGCACGAGTTTATATGGATGTTTGACTTCTCTTACATATTTGAGTTTGGTGAGACGTTCTTATCTCAATTTTGTCATCAATGCGTA
Organism: Sambucus nigra; assembly: GCA_949130495.1. Classification (NCBI taxonomy): domain Eukaryota; kingdom Viridiplantae; phylum Streptophyta; class Magnoliopsida; order Dipsacales; family Adoxaceae; genus Sambucus; species Sambucus nigra. The sequence goes on from OX422212.1 coordinate 35,500,774, forward strand.
AGTAAACTTAAGGAGGAGGTGTGCTTGTAAGAACCGTTTCCGTGAGAATTTGTTTTGAAAATATGATGAGTGTTCACGGGAAAGGGCTACGAGAGTGTATAATTGACTCGTCGTGAAATCCACCGTTTAAAAGAGCCCAAAAGAAAATCAAGGCAATAAAAAGAAATCAATGCCATAGTTGGGGCCAATAGGACTTTCTCTAACTAGAGATTGATAGATATTTCTAAAGATCTTGAAAAATTCATATATTGAGGGAGTTTGGTTGGAAATTAATGTAAACGGGTTTGCACCATGAATCCTATGTTGAAACATCGTATCATGACGCTATTGTTTGTAGCATCGTCAACAATCCGAACTTGTATGCATGTTGATTAAGTTTAGTTCATCAAACTCACACTTATTTTTGTCACGCGTGGCTTTGTTAAAGTTTGAAGATTCCTTGCTATCAATAAGAACTCTTTGATCGATTCAACGTATTGAAATGATGGCTCAATTATTTTAGTCCCCTCCCTATCAACCATCCTTCTTAATTAAGCACATTAGTACCTTGTTTACATGTAATTCTCATTTTTCTCCTTTTACACTTTTTTTCTGTTTTCTTTCTGTTTTGCAGTCTATTTTTGTGTTCCAAGTATTATTTTGAGATAATTTTTTCGCTGGGCACATTCTGCAAGTTTTTGGGGTAATTCTGGAAATTCTGGTTTCTCGTTCGAACGACATCTCACGTCGCGCGAACACGTCGTTCAAGCGACTTATGAAATCGTTCGAGCGACATCTAAAATCGTTCGAACGGCATCTTATCTCGTTCGAGCGACATCCTTAAGTCGTTCGATGGACTTCTCGTGAGATCAGGGTTTCACTTAAAGCCGTCATTCTCATCTGTTTCTCGCGACAGCAGCCGTTTCCTTCATTTTTCTGCCATTTTCATTGAAAAAGCTTCGATTCTCTCCTCTCTCTCCTCTTTAACTCTCCTCTGAGCATATTCTTGAATGCCTAGATCAACCATTGATACCCCTTGTGTGTCTAAATCAGCCATTATTCTTCTATTTTCAGCTAAGGAGTTGTAGTACAGTTCACTGTTCTGAATAGTTGTATCTCGTTGGGTTTTATATATCTCCGGCATATTCTCTTCTTTTTTCCCAATGGTTTCGAGGTAACAATGATTTTTCTTAACTTGTTTTGGGATATTTCTTGGTTCTTTTACCGATTTTGACTGTGATTGTGGCTGATGTTTGCTGTGGTTCGGTTGGACGTTTGTACGGAGATAGGTGTTTATGTGTGAGTGTGTTCGAGACATTTGTGTTTTCATCTCACATAGCACATTCTTGGCATGCCTCCTAGACGCCGTGGTGCCCCTACCGGGCGACTTGCTGAGGCACCACCCTCTGCTCGAGCTCAGGCTAGTAGGCCCTCGTACTCTCCTATCAGGTGGGCCACGCATGCTGAGTATGACCATTACTGCTCATTGGGTCTCCATATTCGGTCAGTTGTTTTCGAGAGGGTTTTTCGCTATTCTGAGTTTTATGAGTTAGGTATTCCTTGTTGGTTATCCTCTAGAGGTTGGGATTATATGTTCGAGATTCAAGGGGATGCTTATCCAGATATTGTCCGGGAGTTTTTCTTCCGTGCTCTTCCCCACTCTGAGGGGATTTTCTCTTCTATACGTGGCATTCCTATACTCGTCACTGCAGATCTTATTGCAGCCGTTCTGCACCTTCCTCGAGTCCCCGCCGATGTGTTCCCTAGTTATTCTGACGATGGACCGACTTATTTTGCGGCATTATTTCTGGGAGATTCCTCTAGCAGGGTCTACGATGTATCATCGCCAGCTTCATCCTGCTTTCCGTGTACTTAATAGGTTTGTATCATCATCCATTTATTCTCGGATAAATCATACTCAGATTGGGTCAGATATTGTTTACTTTATGTATCATGTTTCTCAGGGGTGGGATATTGATCTTCCGACAGTCATGCTTCGATTCATATCTTCAGTCACCGTCCATGGTTCCATCCTTTTCCGTCCTGCTCTTCCCTATGGGATTCTCATTTCCATCATTTGCACTTCTACTGGTGTCCCTATTTTAGAGGGTGATCTGCGACTACCTACGCCTGGTGTTATTAATTAGTCTACTCTCGCTCGTTCTGAGAGCCACTTGCCACAGTCCGCGAGAGCGAGAGCTCCACCCCCAGAGGGAGACGTTCCTAATGCTAATCCTTGTCAAGTCTCTGATCACACTGATCCTAGCTTATCTACTCCGCCACCACCCCCCACTCCTGCACCTACACGTCCTATAGAGAAGGAGGTTTATTCTTTACATGCACAGGTAGCTGCCCAGTCCAGACTGTATGATTCTATCATGGCTAGATTTGATGCTAAGGATGATGCATGTGCTCATGCTGAGTCCAGGATGACAACATTTTTTGATGAGATGCGGCGAAGAGAGCAGCGGAGTGGTGCCGGTTCTTCTGGACTTGGTCATATTTCTTCCACATACAGTGATGATGATGATGATGATGATGATGATACTATTGATGCCTAGTTGTAGTTGTTGTTTTGTATCTGAGACATCCATATGTATTTTGTTTTCTCTCTGATATGATGTACTATTTCGATCAGTTGTACCTTTTTATTTATGACATGGATGTACTGTCTACTTCTATTGTTTTAGTGATTCTCGCATTAATATTCTTATTCTGCTCTCCTACCCATTGTCAGATTACTTGTGATTATCTAGATATGATGTTTCACTCTCATATATTATTGTTAGATCTGGTGTGTTTGTCCCACCTTTTGTCTATTCCAGGCAAAAAGGGGGAGAGATATATGATGTAGGGGGAGTATTTATTATGAGTTATGAGTTTATATTAGTTTTCTCCATACTTCACTTTGGTATTTGGTTGTGTCTCGTGTGTGTAGGTCTTTTTTTCAGAGATTCAGATATCCATTGTTATACATCACATACAGAGACAAGATTCAGATGCCTACCGTCTATTCAGTTTCATTACTATGTCCTGTACTTTATATATTTCTGTGAGTTTGGGATTGGACATGTACATGTAGTTGGTTATGGCATATAGATCTGTTTATTTTTGTCCCGGAATAGCCAAAGGGGGATATTTGTAAGAACATAATTCTTAGCATTATTCATTATTTTTAATTGGCGTAATTCCGGACAAAATAAATTAAGTCTAGGCTAGTTTTCAATGATGATTATTTAAAGCCTACAACAAAGTTCAAATCCAAGATTGAGCAATCAAAGCTTTTCAAGAAGATCACAAGTCAATACATGTTGCATATGTTTAAGATCACTCAGGTATGAATACTTATGTGTAGTTGAGTAATATGTATATTGATTAAATATTGGGTGATGTAACTGTTTGGGAATTAAAATCGTTTTATCGTTTTAAAAATTATTTTAGAGTTGCAAACAGTCTAAGAAAATTCGAGGATCAAATTAAAAAGGAAATAGTATTTCTACTGTGTCTCGCTCGAACGAGAATGAGTATCGTTCAAGCAACATTGCATGACGTGCGAACGAGATCTCATATCGCTCGAACGACATGGCATCTCGCTCGAATGACCTGCCGCCTCGATTTTCGTGTTTTAGTTTTCTTGGACTCTGTGCAGCTCAGCTATAAAAAAAATATATCTTCTAACGTTTCTGTAGGCAGAGCAGTTTAGAAAAACTTATTCCCATACAAGTTTTTCATCTTTCGGTGTTTATTCAAGATCGTATTACTCGATTCCAAAGTTAGTTGATCTTGAACGTGTTTACCGGAAGATAATTAATTCACCACATCATGTTGCACTTTGTGAGGAGAACTCTACAACCGAAGAGCTGCGTGCTATTATAGAAGGAGATCTTACGGAGTATCGTGTGAAGGAACCGTCATTTTCTTCACTGCTTCCCGCCTGGAAAGGGAAAGTTCCAGCCGAGACATCAAAACCGACACCTGCGAGTATTTCGTATGTTGTACTTATTTCATTGTAATCTGTGTAAGCCGTTTTCTTACAAATTATAGTGAAATAAAAAGGTTTTGCCCTTCGGGGATTTTCTCCTGAAATTATTTCTTTTACCGCCTATTTTATTCATCAAATGGATCTAATCATTTAAATGCATGTTATGGTTTAAGAAGTTAAAATTGTCTTTTAACAAAAATTGGAACAAAGTTGTTTTTACCTAAAGTACACTAAAGGGCCGCTTCAACTTCTACTGCCATTATGGGCTCCACTGCCTTAGAAGTTGCTCGCCAAGAGCAACTACATTTCTGTCGTCGGTCTCTAATTTTTGGCAAAGACGATGACTTCTCTAATGTGTGCAAGACTTGCAGTTTTTCAGCCAAGTATGACCCTTTACTGTTGGGTGATAAAGATGAAGAATCATCCAAATGGGGTTTACTTCTTCTAAAGTGGACTCTGCGCTTCAAATTGGATCGTGGTGACTTTCCTTGCTCCCATATTGATTTCGAAGCACCTAGGGGATCTCCATCTCACTTCATAACCTGGCACGCACATATAAAAATCTCCCACACTGCAGCTCTTGCCAAAGCTGGTCTTTATCGAGCCAACTGGGTTGGGGAGTTCACTCTCTCCAAACATAATGCTACACTTCAAGTGTTGTTCTATAGATGGAACATCACAACTCATACCTTCTTCGTTGCCTAGGGGGAGTTTACCATTTCTTTATAAGATGTCTATGAGCTACTTGGGTTTGTACCCATGGGTGAGTTTAATTATCTTGATGAGGCCTTAGATGTCGAAGAAGCTTCTGAATATTTTTGAGTTGGATCGAATTTTTCGTAGATGCACTGGGTCTTCCAACAAAGCTACAATTACTCCCCTAATTAGTTATTTCTTTGAAGCTCCCACTGCGAAGGATGTCAATTACATTGCACGCAAGGGTAAAGGTACATCCCTAGAATTACCAGCTTACATCCTATTTTTCCTCTCCTATTTTTTCTTGACTGGAAATCCTAATAATCATCCTAGGAGGAACCTCATAAACATCTCCATTCATTTGTCCAGAGGTTTCAATATACCTATGGCCGCCATTGCTCTGGGGTCCCTCTACACTTGGTTGGATCAAACCCATATTGACATGGAGCAGTCCTTCGATCATTACAACCTATTCAATTTTTCCAACACCATTATTTTAACGAGTTTCCTAAACACCCGTTTTCCTACTATTGCTGCCAAATCTATTCCTTATCCCCTTAGCCAAGGCATTAAGCCCCCTCGCCTCCTGTTCTTTCGCAAAAAATAAAGCCAAAAGGAGATAATGGCCATTTTTTACCGTTTAGACTCTTTCATCATGAGGCCATATGAGGAATCAACCTTCACCCACACTTGGAATATTTTTCCTTCTGTAGCTACAACGGTTACTTTCGTTCTGATTGTAGAAGATCCTTCATAATTCGTGGTGCTTATGTTCACCCCTGGGTTCCTTCCTTCATTCACTGAGTGGGGATATACTTCTGAACCTTACAACCCCGATCAATGCAGTAGACAGTTTGGTTTTGATCAAGGGGATCCTCGACCTGTATTTAAGATAACGAATGAGAGGGCTACTTTTACTGAGGCCTGCACTTTCAACCTTACTGTTGTTGTACTTAGCGTAAATTCTACTATGGATGGTCGGGTTACCATCCCCAGTGCCACCAGGAAAGGGGATGTGTCCACTTCTTTTGCGACCAAATTCTGGTCAATGCAACTGACCAAAATTCATGAATTTATACAAAGTCCCCCTCAGTATCCCCCAGTTCTCTCTTTCCCTACCTTGGAATTAGGCCTAAAGGGTAACTCTATTCTTGGGGTTGAGTTTCCTCTGAGCAAGACTCCTAAAGATCCTCCCAGCGAGCTACCTCCTTATTGTCCCATGATCCCTACTGCCACGCCCAAGCCCTTGAATTTTATAACCCGAAAATAACTTACTGAAGGTGTTTTTAGTGAGGGTGTTCCAACTGATGCAGCTTCTAGTGAAGAATCTTCCAATCCAACAAAAAAAAAGCAAGAGGTCCAAGAGGGGTACTTATTCAAAGTTTAAGTCCCAACCTCAACCTCAAGCTCCCTTGGATGCATTCCCCATTACCTCCGTTCCTCCTCCTATGTCTATTAAAGAGAGTGGGGAATTAAGAAAGAAAGTTCAAGCTAAGGTGGCACAAATACCGACATGCTCCTTTCGTTCCTCCTGCTACTGCTTTCCCTACCATTTTGGTAGATCCATTTGAGGGGTGATCAAAGAGAAGGAAGAGTACAAGAGTTCCATCATCCGTTGGTGTTTTTAGTGCTAGAAAGAAAACTCTAAGCATCCAGACTCAGAAGAAACGAGCAACTGAGGCTATAATTATGGATGACAGTCCTGACACCGACCAAGGCCAAATTGATAGGGTTTCTCTAGTTCCTTCTCCATATCTATGGCTAATGGTCATATTATCCCATTCTCCCCCTCCTGAAAAAGAGGTGAGTCGTCTAACACTTAGCCATTTATAGTTTAGTGAGTTAATTTTCTTTCATTTTTAACACTTGTTCCCTCCTTATTGTTTCCGTTAGGAGGCTGAGGAAGAAAGACCTTCTCATCCGATCAGTCTTTTCATGGGAGGAAACTTTAGTTCTTCTGTGAACGATTCATCTCCTCCCCGTTCTCCCATGATAGGTCTTACTTATTCGCGTTCGGCCTCCAGTTATGCAGAGGAGGCTTCTAAGAGGGTTGTTATGCCCGTTGAGTCTTTGGGGGTCTCCTCTCATCCAGAGGAGACTCCCCTGGCTTCTTCTGGTTCAATCTCTTTGCAGTGGTTCCTCTATCTGTGATTCCAGTTTTTCCAAGCTCTCCCAAGGTACTAAGTGCTAAGTGACCGGTAGATTTTTCTTCTATCTTTCCTTCTTTGATGTATCTTCTAAGTGTTTTATTGTGTTTCAGGTTGAAGTTATTGCATAACTGGATGCATCGCTGGTTGATTCCCTTCTTCAGTTTCCTTTATTAAGTCCCATCTCTGAGTTTGACCCTTTTTCCAACATCACTGAGGTAGGTTGAATGAGCACTTTGCCCCTTTTTTCTATGATGTGCCTTGCTTCTAACACTTAGCTTTATATTCCCAGCTTGCTCTTGGTTTAACTCTGTTGTCATCCCTTAGGACTCCACCCGTTACTAGGGATACCTTTGGCTTATCTACTCACCCTGCTCCTTCTTCTGCCCCTACAAGGGACGATGTATCTGTGGAAGATCGAACAGCCCGTTCAAGCCCCCCCAACCTTGGCCCTAGTTCCTTTTCTTGAAATAGGAGCTCCATTAAGTGTTGAGGTTCCTCTGACTGAGAGTTTTGCGGAGGCTCTTATGGAGATGAACTTGCCCACTAGGGTGCCTGCCGTTGCAACTTCTTTCATATCTCCCGTTCTCGTTCCAGCAGTTGCTAAGGTATTTCGCTATTTTCTCTTTGTTTCTTGGAATTTGTCATTTATCTTGACAATGTGCAATTTTTTTTAGAAGAATCTCATTTTTCAAATGTTCCAACTCCACTGGTGATGGTGACTTCACTGTGACTTAACAATGAAAACCACTTGTTAAGATTTTTGTCAAACTCCACCAGTAACAGTGACTTAACAATGAAAAACACTTGTTAAGATTTTTTGTCAAACTCCACCAGTAACCGATGACTTAACAATGAAATCCATTTGTTAATATTTTCGTCAAACTCCACCAGAAACGGTGACTTAAAAATGAAAGCCACTTGTTAAGATTTTTTCGTCCAATTCCAACAGTAATGGGGACTTAACAATGAAAACCACTTGTTAATATTTTCGTCAAACTCCACCAGTAACGGTGACTTAATAATGAAAGCCACTTGTTAAGATTTTTTATCAAACTCCACCAGTAACGGTGACTTAACAATGAAATATACTTATTAAAATTTTCATTAAACTTCACCAGTAACAGTGACTTAACAATGAAAGCCACTTGTTATGATTTTTTGTTAAACTCCACCAGTAACGGTGACTTAACAATGAAAACAACTGTTAAGCTTTTTCGTAATACTCCACCAGTAATGGTGATTTAATAATTAAAATCACTTCTTAAGATTTTTCATTGAACTTATTATTTCACTTATCTGCCCTCAAGTTACTAGGGAGTCCCTTCGTACTGAAGAGAAGTCTCGACCAGCTCCTTCGGCTGTCGCCTCACCTCATCCAGAACCAGCTGAATCTGAGGAATCAAGTTCTAGTGACCAAGGTTCCACGACGGGTGCTTTGGCTGATAGCGAGTATGGCTGTGAGCTTCCTTTTCCTACACTGGCTCCTCATGATTTTTTCTTCATGGTTCTTCACCACTCACCTCAAATACTTGTCTGCCATTATTTGGTGATTGAAAAAATTACTACTCACCATCCTGACACTTTTACCATTGATTGCCTTCGTTCAAACATTTTAGTGATGAGCTATAGGCTTCAGGGTATGGCAACCTTTATTGTTGATCTTTTTAATACCCCCAATGCAAATGTCACGAGGCCCCTCCTTAATTAATTCTTGGGATATTCGAAGAAGTTGGGCAGAGATGGCTTTCAACTCAACTAGTTGATCGGACACTTGAAAACTTTGAAGAGTCAGCAGTTATAAAATTAGAGGGAGCTGTTGTAGAAGCACTTGAAGAATCAACGAATTAAAGAGGCTAGACTGGTAAAGTTAGTACCTCTACTAGAAGCTGTGAATAAAGAACTGAAGGTTATCGAAGAATCTCTTTGTCTAGCACAGTTAAAATGAGAGAAGCTTCTTATCGAGCACACTCAAGTTCAAACAAGGCTGGAAGGTTCTATTAGCGCCCAACGGGCGTGCCTAATAGCTTATTCGGTCTTACTTGGGGACTTTTTCTCTGCCCCGAACTTATGGTTCCTCCTAGGCCAATGATCTCCCCCAATACTTGTGCAAATTTTTATTTTCTTCCCATGTAATTCATGGGCAGGAGTTCCCAATTTTGTAATACACTTCCCAGTACATGAATGAAAGAGAAGTTTATTTTTGTTTTCTTTTCACCTTCTTTTGTTATAACTACTTGCATAAAATAAAGTTTTGCAATTTTCCATCTTACTCAAGTTGCAACAAACAATATAACTTCAAAAATGACTTGTGTATTCACGAAGACTAGATATATCATTACTCTATGGTTTCTCGCCTATACATAATAAACCTTCAACTATTTTTTTATTAATCTTTAATGGTTTATCTTCTTCTATCTTTGAAATTAAATAGTAGCATGAATTATGATCCTCCTTCATAATGAAAGGTCCCTCCCAATTTGCTGTAAATTTAGGTAAAAGAATCCCTCTGATGTTCTTCACCGCTGCTTTCAAATTGAGATCTCCTTTAACAAACTTCCTTGGTCTCACCATCTTATCATATGCCATTGAGAGTTGCCTCGTGTAAATTTAGAAGTGTTGCATCGCATTATCTCTGTGCTTGTCCAGTGCCTCCGGTTATATGTGTCTACTCTGAGGGAGCATGCTGTTTCGCAGGGAATAACGAGCGGAAGGAACTTCTAACTCTACTGCAAGGATAACTTTATCTCCGTACACAAGGGAGAAAGATGTGTACCCTATGGGTTTTCTATTGGTCGTTCGATAGGCCCACAGTACTACTGGGATCTTATCATCCCACGATCCTGTGAAATCTTCCATCGTTTTGGCCAAAATATTTACCAATGCCTTATTAGTCACTTTTGCTTGCCCTTATCCCTTAGGATATGCCACCGTTAAAGTATAATGGACGATGGAGTATCTTTAAGTGAGGACTGTTACTTGTTTCTTAATGAAGGGGGTTCCGTTATCGGAGAGTATGACTTTTGGGATCCCAAAATGACAAATCACGTATTCTCTAATAAAGTTAGCTACCACGCCCTTCGTTGCTCTTCTGAGAGGTATCGCTTCGTCCCACTTTGTAAAACACTCCGTTGGCACTAATATCTAGATCTTTCCTATTGAAGAATGGTGTATCTCTCCTACGAGATCAAATGCCCATGTGTGGAATGGATAAAAAGTGGCCAAAGAATGTAGATCTGTCGAAGGAGCATGGATCATATTCCCATGCTGCTGGAAGGCCTTTCACTTTCTCACAAACTCAGTAGAGTCCTTCTCCATAGTTGGCCAATAATACCCCATGGTCATTAGTTGATCATATAGCTTTGCCCCTCCAATGTGAGCATGATCGTGAGCTTATTTTAACACTTTATTTGCCTCCTCTTTCTTGATGCATCTCAACGGCCTGTTGAAGCATCCTCTTCGATAGAATTGTTCATCTTGGACATAGAATTGTGGGTCCCTCCGTTTGAGTCCCATTGCATATATTTTCTCTATAGGAACAACTCCGTCTTTGATAAAGTCAATATAAGGCTGCCTCTGGTCTGTTTAAGCCTCAATGAAGTGACATTAAACTGCTTGAAAGAAGAGCTAGAATTTATCACACCTCTGTTGTAATTCAGATGTGTCTTGTTTCATCGTTGGCCAAAACTATCCTTCCCTTTAGATTCTCTTGTATAAAGGGATCTCTGTTGTTTCGCAGTGGATCTCGTGCGTCTTCCTTGGTCTTTATTATGCCTCTTCTGAGCTAACACGCCTTGATAACCATCCTCTCTCATTCTTGAAGTATAAGTTACAATGATTAATAAAGTACTGTGCTATCTCTTTCAGTTCCATCTTGCCTTCCCCAGACTCTAACTATTTTTTTATCTCGCCTTCCCAATCTGAATTTCCCTCCATGGGTAGAATTAACTGTACTAGCGATGGGAATTTTCTTTATTGGATCACCATAGTAGTTGTATCGGTCTCCATAATAAGTTTTTATGCAATGGTGGCATAGGCGTCAGCATAGCGGCTCATCGTTCTAGGATGTGTTTTTATCTTGACCCGATGGAACTAGTTAATCAGCCATTGGACGATCATTCTATAGGGCGCTAGGCTAAGGTACTTCAACGCATACTCCCCGTTCAATTATTGAACTACCAAGTATGAATCACCTTTGATACATAGTGAATGGATTCCCCTTCGAAGGGCATCTAGTAACCCAGGTACCAATGCCTCATACTCGGCTTCGTTGTTAGAGTAAGGGAAGTTTAATTTAAAAGAAAGGAAAAATTCCTCCTTTCCTTTAGAGAGAATAACCCCTACCCCTCCTTTCTTTTCTGCCAAAGAACCATTAAATTTTATCCTCCATTCTTCAAGGTTAACCTCCAGAATGTTTGCTTGCAAGTTATTCCCCGTGATGTTCTCTCGGGGTGGCTCAAATACTCCACATGGGAAGATTTTCAACAAGTCTCCATACGCTTAACTTTTGATTGCACGGGGAATCGTGCACTTTAAGCCATATTCTGAGAGGATGTGGAACCACCTAGCTGCTCTTCCAATCAAGATAGTTCTTACCAATAAAAACTTAATTGAATCACATCTTGTCACAATATGAATCGTGAAAGATAGCATATAATGCCTAAGTTTTTGTGCTACAAAAATTAAGGCTAAATAGTGCCTTTCTACATCACTGTACGTTGCCTTTGGTCCATATATGATTCTCCTCAAGTAGTAGACTGGCCTTTCTTGCCCATCGACCTCCTGCACAAAGAGTGCTCTGATGGACCTGATGGTAGTTGTAATGTAGAGTTGCAACGGTGTTCCAGGCTTTGGAGGGATCATTGTTTGTGGAGAGGTTAGCAACTTTTTCAATGTGTCCAAACATTCATGATGAACCTCCCACTTGAACTTCGTGCCCTTTCGTAGTATCTCTATCAACTAATGAGTTATCTCAGCTAGTCCCGGCATATATCTCTTGAGGTAGGAGACTTTACCGAGGAAACTTTTGAGCTCTTTCGTAGTTTTTAGGCATGGAATTTCTAGGATAGCTCGTTACTTATCCTGGTCCATCTGTACTCCCTTTCTATCTACCATGAACCCTAGGAACTTCCCATTTATGACCCCGAAGGCACACTTTAGTGGGTTCATCTTCAGCTTGTATTTTCTGCAGCGAATGAACACCTTCCTTAGGTCGTCCAGATGGGACTCCTCCTTCTTCGATTTGATGACCAAATCATACACATAAAACTCGAGGAATTTGTGAAAGAAATCATGAAAAATGGCCATCATCATCCTTTGATATGTTTCCCCGACATTATTTAATCCAAACGACAACACCTTGTACATGAAGTTGCCCAACGAGGTTCTGAATGTCATTTTCTCAGCGTCAGTGTGATCCATCTTGATCTAGTTGTACCCTACATTCCCATCCATGAAACTATACATTTCATGACCATTCGTTGCATTAATGAGGCTATCGATGGAGGGTAGAAGGAACTCATCTTTCAGGAAAGCTCTGTTCAGGTCCCTGAAGTCCACACAGATCTTTATTTGATTTTTATCTCTGTTTCATACTAGAACGATGCTTGAAAGCCATAGAGGATGTTGGATTGGCTCAATAAACCCTACTGCCAACAACCGTTGGACCTCCTCTTTGATCTTTAAATCCAGCTATGGCTTGTATGTTCTCGTGGCTTGCTTCACTAGTACGGCTAAAGGCATAACGTTCAATTTGTGGCAACTAACCTCTTTGTCCAACCCTTCCATCTCTGTGTACTTCCACGCAAAGAAATCCCAGAAATCCCAAATTAACTCAATCAAGGCTTCTCTTTTCACTGCGCTCTGATCCTTCAAAATGAAGATGGGTCTTACATCTTTTCCATCTTTGGCCAGGTTCAACTTCTCCAACTCTTTCACCTAGGGTTTCGAGCGATCCATCATATAGTCTGGTTCTTCGGATATTTCTTCTACAAACTCTTGTATATTTGAGTTATCGATGACCATGCACTTCCCTTGCTTATCTATTAAGAAACACTCATATATAGGGTCAACCTCTAAATCAGCTTCTTCAGTTGCCCGTTCACACCCTTATAAAAGGTAAATAACTCTTCCATCCTTAGTAATCTTTTTCTTGCACTGTGTGCTTGCCATTATGACTACCTTTCTTTCCCTTTCTCTTGAAGCATCAGCCAACCTATTCCCTGAAAATCTGCTCAGCACACTCTGCCATTGGGTCTCATGATCTATCGGATCCATTCTTCATCTCACCATGTCTCTAAGTTGCTTCGACAAATTTTCCTTCTTGGGATTAGCTAAGTGAACATCTTTCTTTACTACATTCCCTTTGTTCCTTCAATGATATGTCCATTAATAGGCCCCATCCTTTCTCTGAATGAGGGAACTCTTTCTCCTTCAATCCTTCTTGTCAGTACCCTAGAATCTTCCTCTAACTCTATGTAAAAGGCTGCATCTACTAAATGAGTTTCTTTGATGGAAAAAGTCTTTTTTGGGGCTCATATGATAATCTCAGTCCCTTTATTGTTTGCCTTTGCGCATTGGTGTTATGTCAAGGGGACTAGACCCTGGTTGTGTATCAATACTCTCCTACCAACAGGTGGTAGGAAGTTGTACTTTTAATCACATGTAAGTTGATGTGTGAGGTAAATTTCCCATCACAATCCCCACATTCACGTACTCGATAGATTAGAAGATTGATTATCGTAGTCAGAAATCATCAGGGGCATTAGTATTAGTCTTTCCTCTGGAATGTTGGCTATCCAGAAAGAACTAATAGGCATGATTTTTATCAATGCACCTCCATCCATTAGTGCCCTCATAAAGCATACCCCATTGATACTTTTCGTTACGTACAGGGGCTTGTTGTGTGGAAATCTCACGACCCTATCAGTATCACAAAAAATTACTTCAGATAAGAACTTTCTCATCAGTCTGTCCATAGGCCCCTTCCATCTTAATGATGGTACTGTGTTCTTCTTTACGATATCGAAAATTTCCTGCATTATCTCCAAACGGAACTCCTTCGGTATCCCTACTTGATCATAGAACCACGAGAACTTGGGCGACATCAAAATAACTTGGTACTCTAAGCTTGGTTCCACCTCCTCCCCTTCTAGGTTGTATACCACCTCCGCGTCCCTTCACTTACTTCATTATTGTCTATGCCCATTATGAAATCTTATAAGGCCTCTTCAAAGTCCTCCCATTGGAACTCAAGTTCCCTCATCTCTCGTTATGTCTCCTCATCATAGGCAATCACTAGGTTTTCCCCGTGCGGTGGTAGGGAGTTAACGTTTACGTTGATCTCTTGAGGGATCTGCAAATTCCCTGTCCTTATGTGCTTATTGTTAATCTTTCTCAACGTGAAACAAGTCTCCGTTGGATGACCCACCTTTTGATGGATCTAACAATAATTAGGATCTACTCTCGTTGCTGCATCTGGCTCCACAACGGGGATGCCCTTAGGTTTATACATCTTTCATTCTTGAACCATGGCACTGTAATAGCTAACAACCTTTTCAACTGTGCAAGGTAGCGGTGGTGGTTCTTCCCCATCTCTCCCAAACTTTCTCTTATTATCCTTATTCAAAAATTTGCCTACTTCACCTCCATTAACGTATCCCATCCGTGGGGGCTGGCCACATGCTGCAATGGGTGGCCCCGACTTCCTGAACACCAAGGGTACCATTGGTACCACAACAGGATTTGGTCGAACCACCAATGATATATTTCTTACTGCTTTTATAAATGTTGCAAATGTCCCTTCACGAGTTTCATTAATCGGATGACAGATATACTCTGGGAGCAAACCCTTAGCAAATAGTTGTAATAGTTTGGACTCTTTAGCTTCTTCCCTCACGTCTAAAGACCTCTCCCTAAATTTTCGAAAATAAGCCACCAAATCTTCTCTCGGACGTTGTTTCTCCCTTCCTAACTGCGTTAACGTAAACTCATCTTCTGCCAAAAAGAACTTTTGGACAAATCAAACATGCATTTATTCCCATATTCAAACACTCTTTGGCGCCAAATGAGAGTACCGTGTATAAGATTTATCGATTAATGATTTTGAGAACTCCCTCAACCTGAGTTTATTATTATTGCAGTTAGATCCTAGATGTTCGATGAAATGTTTGATGATCTCCTTCGGGTTCCCCCATTTCCCAGTGTATTTCTCAAAGATTGGAGGGATGTAGTCCTTCAGTTAAGGCTCATCATTGTATTCTTGGGGATAAGGCGTGCGAAAATCATCATACACTGAGCTACCTCGATGGCCGACTATGAGGAAGCTGCTATCATCTTCAATTGATATGCCCAAATTATACCTTCCAGCTCGGAGGCACCAACCTCGGCCTGGATGATGGCCGAGGTAACAAGAGCTCAAGACGGATGACCAGGAATCTCGTTCTTCATAACGTCGGCGACGGCCGACATTATTAATTACCCCTCACGTAGGAAACAGTTGAGGTCCATGTGTTTCGTTGAATCAACTACCCATAAGGTTGTCCATGGTCGATGTTGCAAGCGCCACGTGAGAATCAGCAAAGCCCCTTAGGCTCAATGAAAAAAATATCCATCATCGTCTTTAGCCGACGTTACAAGTTTCACCTGGAATCAGTAACCTTGCAGGCTCAGCATCAAGTGTCAAGTCAATATCGACCCAGGCTGACGTTCCACAAACTAACCTCGGCTGACATCCCAACCAAGGTCATTATAGAATTCCCAGCCAAGGCAGGGGGGCGTACCTCACCAACCACGTACTCCCCTAGGCCTAGGTTGGTATCAAGAAAAGACAGCCGACCTTATACGCGTACATGTATGGCTTGGAGCACGTGGATAAATCTTTTATAACAGAGTCATTCCCTCCACGTGGGGGAATATTGAGGTCATCATTACTTTGTTGAGATTGGATAGGTGTCATCCTTACACTGGCTGGATCTCCATGCACATGCACATGGCATGCTTGGGGGTACATTACACCCCCTAGGCACTATATATTGAGGTCTTCCTTAACATTGTGGAGGATCGAGCATTACAACCCTAGCTGAAACTATGTCAAAATACATAGTAGAGAGAGGAAGCCTGAGAGATTGTATCCATGGCCGTTAGTGCCTTATTATAGTGACCTTACTCACTCACTTGCACAGTGGACGTAGTCCTAATTAACCGAACCACTTATACATTCAAGTGTTCATCCTCTTCTCCTCATATCCTTCTACATACATACATATATTCTCTTGTGTTGCCATTATTATCACTTGCTTGATCTTGTCAACACCTTAGTTGGTGGTGCTATTTCCAGCATCATCATGTTGGCACCGTCTGTGGGAACGAGAATACATAACTCTTTATTTCCTAACTTAACCTCACTGGAGACTTTGGTGGTGAACCAGGCCTCACCTCTTGCGTGGAGCTATTTTACCATTGAGAGAGGTCCTTAAAGGTATTAAGCTCATTGAAAGAGGTCCTTACAGGTCCTTTAGTTTTAACATATAGCGCCGGAGTTTCCACCACCTCCTCCACCATCTAGTGTTGGAGGACCCAGTTCCATCCAAGCACCACCCCAGTCCAAAATGGCTGAGGTGGCTACAGCCTTGAAATCCTTGGCTGCAACTCAATAAGCAATGAAGGAGAAATTTGCACAGCTCAGTCAAAATATGATGAGGCCACATGGGGTCTCACCGAAGATGATTACTCCGACAGCTATTCAACCCCATCCTGAAGCCAAGGGACCACCCCAGGCACCGCGAAAAGACCAACCTTCCCCTCAATGGAGGATGGACGTTGATGACCCCAGGCACTGACGTCTAGGGAGGTAAGGAAACCATTGCCCTAAGGATAGGTATGACGATATGGAGGCAGAGGATGCTCTGGAAGACTGTTGGGAGTTGTATGAGGTTTCAAATAGCACAGTGCATCCTATCCATCATAGAAGAGGTTGTGGGGGAAGAAGAGATGAGGGTGTCCAACAAAGAGGACCAGCTTTTGATCGCTTGAGTAGAGGGTCAGACTTTCAAAGTCTTGGCCTAGTTATTGACCTAAGACACAGGTTATCCAGGAAAGGAAGTGCCACTGGCTCTCAAGGGTAAGAGGGGGGACATTGTCCTCATCAGGGCCGACCTCATCAAGGCCGAGACTGTGGTCAAGAGGTCAACAACCGTCGTTGTAAAGCCGCTGGGGAACCCTCAATTCACCCCTTGGAGGTGGCTGGGGATAACCTCGGTCAGGCCGACATTGTAATACCATGGAACGATTCCATTCAAAGCCTTGACGAGAAGATAGGGGACCTCATCAAAAGTCAAGACCCGCTACAAAGAGGGTTCTCAGAGGGCTCCCCATTTGTGGCAAAGATAGTGAACTTCTCGACCCCTGCCAAGTTCAAACCACCTATGGTGTCTCCCAAATATGATGGTAGTACCAACCCTGTGCATCATATCGAGATGTACCAGTCTGCGACAGATATTTATTCGATCCCAGATGACATGAGGTGTCGGGCCTTCTCTGGGACTTTGACGGGAGCTGCACACATCTGGTTTGCCTCTCTTCCGAAGAACTCTATCGAGAACTTTAAGGGCTTGGCTGAACGGTTCATTCACAATTTCTATTTTGGGGTAAGACCTCAAAAGAAGGCCATTCATCACCTGTACGTCAAACAAGGCAAGAACGAGAGCCTAAGAGACTACATTACCAGATTCAACAAAGAAAAATTGAAAGTTAAAGATTATGAAGAAAATATAGCTATGACTGCCCTCATTGGAGGACTCTAGAAATGAAAGTTATTGTTGAAGCTTACAGAAGACCCTCCCAAGTCCATGGTAGAACTATTGGGAACTGCAGGAAAGGTCATGAATGCTGAAGAGGCTATGGACGTAAAGTATGAGGATGAGAATGGAAGTGGTAGTGGGAAGTTCCAAAGGAAGAAAGACGAAAAAAAGAGGTCTACAGACGACAAGTATGCACACTATACTCCTCTAACTGTGAGCTGTGAACACATCCTCAACGAAATAAAAAATAATTGGTCCCTGAGATGGCTGAAGAAGTTGAAGGCTCCTCCGCATAAGAGTAATAAGAACCTATGGTGTGAATTCCACCAAGATCATGACCATGTGACCGACAAGTGCTTCGCCTTGAAAGATGATATTGAGAAGATGTTAAAGTTCGGAAAGCTAAGGAAGTATGTTGATGGTAAAGCTCCTAAGAGGGGAAGAGAAGACCCTAAAAAAAAGAGAAATGACAGATGTCGAGATGAACCACCAACGAGAAGAGACGATGACTCAGATGGTGATGATGAGGACGATCCAGACCTCCCATCGAAAGATGACAAGGCCCTTGTGAAGATGGTTGGTATGATCTCCTTCGGGGTTAAAACCATATGTGTAGGACTAGCAGGAGGTGGCTCCGAAGTAGCCGATTATAAATCTCATATGGTAGAGGCTAAATCAGTGACGAAAGTTGAGGTTGTGAATCTGACGTCTTCAGAGGCTAAGAAGAAGAGAAAAAAGGTAGATATGGATAGCCTTATAGTTGGATTCTTCCGACTCGACTTCAAACGTATCTTAGCTCCACGTGATGATGCTTTGGTAATTACAATAAGGGTGCATGGATGTGAGGTACAGAGAATCCTCGTAAATGGAGGAAGTTTAGCAGATGTGATGTTCTGGCCCTGTTTTAAGAGCCTAGGCCTCAGCAAAGCAAGTCTAGTACCCTATCATCATCCGTTGATGGGCTTTAGTGGTGAAAAGGTCCATCCATTGGGTATGTATCAGATGGATGTAGGAATGGGAGACGAGTGGCCTAAGAGGTTGACCCGAAAGATCAATTTTTTTGTTATGGATGAAAACGTCTTCTCGGCCTACAACCTCATCATAGGATGAGTAGCCCTTAAGGAATTTGAGGACGTGCCGTCGATGGTCCACCAAATGCTAAAATTCCCGACCCCCTATGGGGTAGGGAAAGTTTAGGGTGATCAGACCTCAGCACGAGAATCCTACTTCAACATGGGAGAAGAGAGAGAGGACCATAAGAGGGCAATAACCACATATAACATTGATACACTTGATCCCAGGGATAAAACAAAATTAATGAAAGGAGAGGCCGCGGAAGAGGTAGAATCCATCGTCCTCAATGAGGACGAATCGAAAAAAACCATCCAAATTGGTAAGGTCCTAAAACCTGAGATCAAGGAAGAGATGATAAGATTTTTGAAGAAGAGACAAGTGTCTTTGCTTGGAGACACGCAGATATGCCTAGCATCGACCCGGAGATTATGTTCCACAAACTCAATGTGGTAGAGGATGTTAAGCCAATCAAACAAAGACGAAGAGTTTAGTCCAGGGAAAAATATGATGTCATCAAGGAAGAGGTCAGAAAGTTGGAACAGGCAGAATTCATTAGGGAGGTCATATACCTAGAGTGGTTATCTAACGCTGTCATTGTTCCCAAAGCTAACGAAAAATAGAGGATGTGCGTAGACTTGACTGACCTGAATAAGTCTTGCCCAAAGGACAGTTATCCCTTACCTCGAATTGATTAGATGGTAGATGCCATGGCAGGGAATGAACTTATGATCTTCATAGATGCGTATTCAGGCTACAATTAGATCTTCATGGATGCCAAAGACTCAGAGAAGACAATATTCATCACAGACAAGGGGACCTATTGTTATAAGGTCATGCCCTTCGTCTTGAAGAATGCAGGGGCCACATATCAATGTCTTATAAATAAGATGTTTAAAGATCAAATTAGCAAGACCATAGAGGTATATGTAGATGACATGTTGACGAAAATCTTGAAGGCCTTCACTCACATAGCTGACCTAGAGAGGACCTTTGACACCATAGACCTATACAGGATGAAGCTCAACCCTGTCGAGTGTGTCTTCGAAGTAGGAGCTGGAAAGTTTCTTAGATTTATTATCAATCAGAGGGGTATAAAGGCCAACCCCGATAAAATCAAGGCTTTTCTTGACATGAAGACACCAAGAAGCATAAAAGACGTTCAAAGGCTCACTGGAAGAGTTGTAGCACTCAACAGGTTTGTTTCTAGAGCCATTGACTAGTGTCTTTCATTTTTCAAGGTGCTATGAAAGGACTTCGAGTGGGGCAAAGAGAGTGACAAGGCCTTTCAGGAGCTCAAGTCCTACCCGGGATCCTCCCTGCTCTTATCTCGGCCCATTATGGGGGAGAAGTTGTACGTTTATCTAGCAGTCTTAGAGTCAGCTATAAGTACAGCCATAGTACGGGAAGACGATGGGGTACATAGACATGTATACTTCAATAGTAAGGCCCTTCAAGGGTCCGAACAGAACTATCCTCGGATGGGGAAGTTGGATTACGCATTGATACACGCATCCAGGAAGATAAAGCCCTATTTTTAAGCCCACTCTATGGTCATCCTCACTGACTCCCCACTAAGGCAAGTCCGCCACAAACCCGAGAAGTGAGGCAGATTGATGACCTGGGCCATCGAGTTGGGAGAGTATGACATTGTTTATCAACCTAGGGTGGCCATCAAAGGGCAGGCACTAGAAGACTTTGTTGACGAGTTCACATGGGAGGAGGCTGAGATTGAGAATAGCCCAGAGATTGCTGAGGGATCAAATAGTAACGTCTTTCAAAACTCGAAAAAGGTTGTGTCCAACAAAGCCAAAAAATGGGTAGTTGAGAATGAGGAAGACTAGTACCTCTTCAAATAAGGGACCCTATCAGAGGGGAACTTCTCTTCAAATAAAGACATTTGGAACCTCTTCGCGGATGGGTCTTCTTGCGAGAGTGGAAATAGCGCATGGATGATAATGTCAACTCTGGATGCTACCGTTGTTGAATATGCTCTAAGGTTCAACTTCAAGGCTTCAAATAATGAGTTCAAGTACGAGGCGCTAATAGTAGGGCTCTCCTTGGCAAAAGCCCTTAGAGTTGGCAGACTCCTACTACAGTGACTCGAGGTTAGTTTTCAACCAAGTACTTGGATTATATGAGTCCAAAGATAAAAGGATGGCAAAATACCTGAAGAGGGTAAGAACGAAGCTAGAAGGCTTCGAAGAGGTAAAGATGAAGAGGGTACCTCGACAAGACAACAGTCGTACAGATGCACTAGCAAGGTTTGCTTCAGAAATAAGGACAAGCATTAGAAGGATAGTATCGGTCGAGATCTTGCTCAAGATGACCATTGAGGAAGAAGAGGTTGCCATCCTTTGCCTCAATTTGAACCTAGGGGACTCATGGATGGACCCCCTTATCAGATATATCAGGCATGGAGAGCTTACAGAGTCAAAGTTAAAAAGGAGGAATTTGAGATACAGAGTTGCCAAGTTCTCGATAATAGGAGATGTCCTGTATAAAAAAGTCTTCCTACTACCTCTCCTCAGATGCGTCCATCCTACAGAGGTCCCCCACATACTGCAGGATGTACATGGGGGTTCTTGCTCTAGTCACATAGGAGGAAGACCTCTAGCCAAGAGGATAATTACGCAGGGATACTGGTGGATGACCTTGGCTAAAGATGTTGCTGCCTATATGAAGAGGTGTGACAAGTTCTAGATATTATCCCCTATCCCTCATCAACCTCATCATACTATGAATCAGTTCCCCCTGGCCGTTTGCAGTATAGGGGATTGACTTGGTGGGGCCATTGCCAAGAGCTGCTAATAATTATTGATTTCTGATAGTAGCGATTGATTACTTCTCCAAGTGGGTAGAGGATGAGCCGATGATCACGATTATAGAATAGAAGACCTTCCAGTTCATCTGGAAGAGCATCATATGCAGACACGTCCTCCCAAATACCCTCATCTCAGACAACAGAACCCAGTTCAAGAATTCTTCCTTAGAAAAATATTGTGAAAAAGTGGGGATTAATAAGTTCTTCTCCTCTCCTGGCCGACCCCAGGAAAATGGGAAAACTGAAGTCACGAACCGAACAATCCTTGATGGGATTAAGAAGAGGTTTGAAGAAGCTAATGGGAGATGGACAGAAGAGCTTTATGTAGTGTTATGGGCCTACAGGACAATGGCAAGGATGCCAATGTGGGAAACCCCATTTATGTTGGCCCACGATTCAGAGGCAGACATACATACAGAAGTAGGACTCCCTACCCATAGAGTTCAGACCTATGACCCTCAGAGGAATGGGGAAGAAAGAAGACTTGACTTGGACCTGATTGAGGAGAGAAGGGAAGATGTTGAGATCAGACAGGCAGCCTACTAGCAGAGAATAACAAAGTTCTACAATCAAAGGGTGAAATCAAGACCTATAGTTGTAAGAGACCTAGTGCTGAAGAAGACGTTGCAGAAGACAAACAAGCTCCACCCAAACTGGCATAGTCCTTATAAAGTAGTCGATGAGGCTGTGCCCGGCACCTACCGACTAGAAAATCTCAAAGGAGAACCCTTCTCCAATCCATGGAACGTTGATCACCTGAAGAAGTATTACATATGATGTTACAGTTGATTCAACGTAAATATATCATTTTATGAAGAGAATGTTAATGAGAAGAGCAGTTCCTGTGTCAATACTTTGTTTTGTCATGCTGTAGTGGTAATTTTATGACCTTAAACATCATTAATTTGGTGAAATTTATGAGGGAAACATCATAATTTGATGATCTCAGACCTTAAACATCATAATTTGGTGATAGGGTCTGAGGTGAAACATCATTATTTGATGACCTCAGACCTTAAACATCATTAATTTGGTGAAAATTATGAGGTGAAACAACATTATTTGGTGACCTTAGACCTTAAACATCATTAATTTGGTGAAATTTATGAGGAAGACATCATAATTTGATGACCATAGACCTTAAACATCATAATTTGGTGAAAGGGTCTAAGGTGAAACATCATAGTATGATCACCTCAGACCTTAAACACCATTAATTTCGTGAAATTTATGAGGATAACATCTTAGTTTGATGACCCCAAACCTTAAACATCATAATTTGGTGAAAATTATGAGGTGAAACATCATTATTTGGTGACCTCAGACCTTAAACATCATTAATTTGATGAAATTTATGAGGAAAACATCATAATTTGATGACCTTAAACATCATAATTTGGTGATAGGGTCTGAGGTGAAACATCATAGTATGATGACTTCAGACCTTGAACATCATTAATTTGGTGAAATTTATGAGGGTAACATCTTAGTTTGATGACCTCAGACCTTAAGCATCATTAATTTGGTAAAAATTATGAGGTGAAACATCATTATTTAATGACCTCAGATCTTAAACATCATAATTTGATGAAAATTATGAGGTGAAACATCATTATTTGATGACATCAGACCTTAAAGATCATTAATTTGGTGAAAATTATGAGGTGAAGCAACATTATTTGGTGTCCTCGAACCTTAAACATCATTAATTTGGTAAAATTTATGAGGGAAACATCATAATTTGATAACCTCAGACCTTCAACATCATCATTTGGTGATAGGGTCTGAGGTGAAACATCATAGTATGATGACCCCAGACCTTGAACGTCATTAATTTGGTGAAATTTATGAGGATAACACCTTAGTTTGATGACCTCAGACCTTAAACATTATAATTTGGTGAAAATTATGAGGTGAAACATCATTATTTGATGACCTCAGACCTTAAACACCATTAATTTGGTGAAATTTATGAGGGAAACATCATAATTTGATGACCTCAAACCTTAAACATCATAATTTGGTGACAGGGTCGAGGTGAAACATCATAGTATGATGACCTCAGACCTTAAAGACCATTAATTTGGTGAAATTTATGAGGATAACATCTTAGTTTGATGACCTCATACCATAAACATCATAATTTGGTGAAAATTATGAGGTGAAACATCATTATTTGGTGACAACAGACCTTAAACATCATTAATTTGGTGAAATTTATGAGGGTAACATCTTAGTTTGATGACCTCGGACCTTAAACATCATAATTTGGTGACAGGGTCCGAGGTAAAACATCATATTTTGATGACCTTAGACCCTAAACATCAAAAATTTTGTGATAAATTATGAGGGTAACATCTTAATATGATGACCTCAGACCTTAAACATCCCTTGATGGGAAGTATGATTTAAAAGACAACATTCAAGAAAGCATTCATTGAAAGAAGCAAAATCATCTGAAGAAGATAGTATAACATGTCGTCAGAATTACAAGTCAGACATGCCTCAAAATATGTTATCAGAGTTTACAAAGCATTGAGATAAACAAAATATTACAAGTTAAAAGCTTCACAAATCAAGGTTTAATGGTTTGCAGCCACAATTGGGTCCTTTTAGCCGATGTTGGTAACCTTGGCTCCTTCATTTCGAGGGTTAACATCCCCAGTCTCTATAGCTTCCAATGGCGCAGTCTCTGCAGGAGAAACGTCTTCTTCCTCAACCTCTTGTAAGGCCTGAGCAAAGCGATAATCTCTGAAGCCCAGACCAACAAACTCCGAGGCAGTCAAGCTTCATGTATCCTTCTCCTTGGAAGTTGCCCACTTCCCAGTTGCCTTAATACCTCTTTCAAGATATTCAAAGATGAAGCTTATAAACTGGTCAGAGACCTTGTAGTCAACCAGGATCTTCTCAGAGGCATCATCAAGGGCAGCCTTTACTACAGCATCAACCTTTCCCTGAAGAATGTCATCTTTTTCCTGCAAAACAGAGGTGTGGTCCTTCTTAAGCTTAGCTATATCCCTATCCCTCTGCTTCACTTTATTCTCAAACTCAGTCAAGGCAGTCTTCAGATTTTCAACCTCTGCATTTAAAGAGGCTTCCACCTTTTGGGCCTCTTTTCCCTTCTCAATAAGGGGTAACTTCCTCAGGGTCCAGACAATGAATTTATGCATAGAGAGAAGGACCTACAAAACAAAGTCAGATGTATGAATGAAAAACTTAATCTAATAAAATCTGAGGTTAGACTTGGAATAAAAAAGCAAAAGTTTTTACCTGGATAGACCTGTGAAGGAAAAACTTGGCCAGTAGAGGGGTATCTATCGAGTGTAGAAAACACTTATCTGCATCGATAATCGCAGAGCCGATGGCATCCATTAGCTTCAGACCATGACCTATCAGGTTGTCACTGATCTTCATCTGCTCTAGACGAGCAGCCAATGCATCATCAGAGGAGATTGGGAGGGCTTTTTGGTGATTACTCGACCCCGAATCCTCCAAGTTAGTGAGGGGTTTCCTTTTCTTAGTAGCATCGGCTTTGGACGTGCCGATGTTCTGTTTGGGTGGAGGAGGGGCTACATTATGACCTGCTTTCTTCATCAGCTTAACAAGGCTTGGTTCTGACATCTCCCAGATCTCGTCAGAGATACCTTCTGGGCGCTTTGCAATGAAAAACATCTAAGTTAATAAATCAGAGGTATGAAAACTCAGAGGTACAACTTGTAAAAATATAACACTTACGATGTTCGGTCAGATGACTCCCTCCCAAGCCAATCTCAGAGAGGTAATAGGGGGTCATCACATGTTCGTACTAGACTAGCCAACCATGCTCCCCCTGATCTTGAAGATCCTTAACCTTATGTAAGTTATCCTGGCTAAGACTAGGGTCGGCCTTGGCTGTAGGTGACATGTTTCCCCACCTCAGGGGTACCCTAGTCTCCATCGATGAAGAGGTAGCACAAGGACTAAATTTTCATGCCCCTGAGGCAAAGAAATACTGTGGTTTCTAGTTATGATTGGAGGTCTGGGTAACCAGCAGCATCTTCTTATCCGACTTCCTAGCTAGGAAGTGATAGTAGCTGGGGTGGTTTCTGGAAGAGAACAGAATATAGCATCCGGTGAAGACCCTAACAGGAAGGTCTGAGTGGTGGACTGCCTTTCAAAGGACAATAGCACCAATTATCACCCTCCAGGCATTGGGGGATAATTGTGAAGGGGCAAGGTTGATGTGTGAAAGTATGGCTCTGATCGAAAGATGGATGGTGAAATGGAATACCAGCTTAAACATCTTCTCGTACACATAGATTTCTCTATCTCGACCACCAAAGGCTCTCTCACCTCTCAGGGGTCTCCTAAGTGTGATGGAGGGACCTATGGAATAGAGATGCCTAAAGTCTAAGAGGTCGTACTCAGTAATAGTACTCTCTATCTCGGAAGCCTTCGAGGTATCAACATCACTCTCATGACCGTCATCCTCATCCCTAGAAACTTCGGCCTGGGCAGGTGTAGGAACACCTCCAGGGAGCCTCTGAGCGAACTCAACCCCTCTAGCGGAGGCCGACAGGGAAATAGCATTAATATGTGGTGGAATAGGCACACTTGGCCCCAAAACTTCAACATCAGAAGAAGTACGTGAAGTGCTAGCACCGTTATGGGACGAGGCATGACTTTGGACCTCGGCCTGATCAGGGACCTTATCTTGCCTAATGGAGAAATCAATTTCCTCTTGGAATGAATCTATAGACACAGGGTCTGGGGTAGATGACTCAGACTCAGACATGGGTTTTGGTTCTACCGAAACCTCTGCTAGCTTAGCAGGCTCGGCTGGCTTAGGGTATATGACCTTCAGAGGTGGTGGAAATATAGGTCTGAGGGGGAAGACCTCATCCCTATAAGATTCCTCTTGGTCTAGTTCTATCTGCCTAATTTTTGCAAAGGTCTTATCTCTAAGAGAGGGGAAATCTTCTATGAGCTTATAAAGGGGTCTGAGCATAAAGATGATCATCCTACACTTAAGATTCTAAACCACGAACAATCAGCTGGGCAGAAATTAAGCTAGGGATCAAACTTAGTTTTTGAAATTTTCAAGCCAAGAATAGTCAAGAATAAGTCCACCGAAAATCTCAAAGAGCCACCGAAAAACTCAAGTTATCACCAGAAAATACAACAAATGGAAAAACAAGGCTGAAAAAATGGCAAAGGAAAGGTAATAAGTAATTCCTAATGAGATACGAGGTGAAGAATGGGAGGATTGACAAGAGAAATCCACAAGATGCAGCCTCGATCAAGCTCTGGAAGAGAGAGAAAATACAGAAGGCTCAGGAGGGAAGAATGAGAGAAATGAATAAGAAAAAGAAGGAAAAAGGGATTAAACCCCAAAACTGATTGCACATGTCCCAAGGCCCATTATTGCCTTGGGAGCCCAAAAGGCCATCATTATTGCACTAGTCAGGCATGCTACCTACTTCAGAAATTGACATATGTCAAAGAAATGTTGGTACACAAGAAAAATACAGCCTCGGACATGCTTACCCCTTAGTCACCTACTCACATAGGTAACTAAGGGCTAGGGGTAATTGATATGCCCAAATTGTACCTACCATCTCGGAGGCACCAACCTCGACCTGGATGATGTCCGAGGTAACAAGAGCTCAAGACTGACAACCGATAATCTCGTCCTTCATAAGGTCGGCGACTGCCGACATTATTAATTACCCCTCATGTAGGCAACATCTGAGGTCCATATGTTTTGTTGGATCAATTACCCATAAGGTTGGCCATGGCCGACGTTGCAAGTGCCACGTGAGAATCAGTAAAGCCCCTTAGGCTCAATGAAAAAAATATCTATCATCGTCTTTAGCCGACATTACAAGTTTCACCTGGAATCAACAGCCTTGCAGGCTCACCATCAAATGTCAAGTCAACATCGGCCCAGGCCGAAGTTCCACATAACTAACCTCGGCTGACATCCCAACTAAGGTCATCATAGAATTCCCATCCAAGCAGGGGGTCGTACCTCACCAACCTCGTACTCTCCCAGGTCGAGGTTGGTGTCAATCAAAGATAGTCGAGCTTCTATGCGTACGTGTATGGCTTAGAGCACGTGGACAAATTTATTATAACTGAATCATTCCCACCACGTGGGGGAATATTGAGGTCATCATTACTTTCTTGAGATAAGCCAGGTGTTATCCTTACACTGGCTGGATCTCCAGTCACATGCACATGGCATGCTTGGGGGTACATTACACCCCCTAGGCACTATATATTGAGGTCTTCCTCAATATTGTGGAGGATCGAGCATTACAACCCTAGCTGAAACTCTGTCAAAATACATAGTAGAGAGAGGAAGCTTGAAAGATTGTATCCATGGCCCTTAGTTCCTTATTCTAGTGACCTTACTCACTCTCTTGCACAGTGGACGTAGGCCTAATTGGATGAACCACTTATACATTCAAGTGTTCATCCTCTTCTCCTGATCTCCTTCTACATACATACATATATTCTCCTGTGTTGCCATTATTATCACTTGCTTGATCTTGTCAACACCTTAGTTGGTGGTGCTATTTCTATCATCATCATCATTAATATCTCCTTTTGCATGTCTTTCCTCATCTCTTATAACGCAAACGTTGGCATCTTCCCAACCATGGAAGGAGTGGCCAAAGAGATTGTTAATGGGACGTTCGTTGCGCTTAGAGTACACCCGTCATGTCGATTACGCCCTTTGTTCCTATGGGCTCAGTCCTCATGGGAACAGCTGCAGTAGGGTTTATAGGAGCTATTGTGACCACCCCAGGTGTCATAAACGCGCTGGGATGTATTCCCCCTCCTAGTCTGCAAAAACTCAAAAAACTTACCCATGAGAAGGGTCATTTGCGCTGGTCCTAGGCCAACACTAGTAGATGATTGGGTGGCCGTTGGGACTCCAGTCATCATTGGATCTTGGGGAACCTCTACCTGAGGAGGAACCCCACTTCTGGGAGCTTCCGTCTCTTTCGGTGCTTGCTCCTCGTTGTGTTGGATATCATCAAAGTTGAGTCTATGATTAATGTTATCCTTCACCATACTCTTATACTAGAAGAATACCTCTCCAGCAAAGTATCCAAATGTAAGAGGGTATTTTAGATTTAGGTGGAGGCGTAACCCCTTTTGAGCACGATAATAGCAAGTTAATCGAGAGGACACTTGCTTAATTACAAGACACCCAATCACAACCTAGTGAAGATAAACTATGTTTGAACTCACAAATCTCTCATGTATAACTTAGAAGATAATGATGGACTCAGAAGTAACTCATTTAAAGGGAGAGAGAGGTAAGCACCCTAGATACACATTGGAAGGAAGCAAAAATACACCAACCCTCACAGGTCTTCAATGAGATATTAAAAGCCTCGTAATAAAATGGCAATGGTGGGTGAGTAAGAGCTCAGGTTTTTCAATAACTTCTTTCTCTCTGATGATAATCGATATAGAGAAGGACTCTAAAAGAATATAATCATTCCCCTCAGAAGTGGTTGAGTCCCATAAATAACCCCCCACACCACTCTCGAGGTGTCTCAGTCTTTAACAGTTGTGAAAGACATCCGCATACTTTATGTCATAAACTTTAAATACCTGATGGACTAGTCATCTCCACATCATAAACATTAAATTCCAAGACAAGCCTTTTACTTAACTACTGTGTGTCAAGGCGCTGTCATCACGGAGGTGGCTCACCAATTATCTGAAATCCCCAAATACCACGGTGGTTTACTCAAGCGTAGATTTGATGTTGCTTAGATGGCTAGTGACATCACTTAAAGTAGATGTGACATTAAGTAGAGGTTTGTTTGGTTCACATCTCAACTCAAGGTTTCTCTTTATTTAAGGTTCCACGATCAATGACCTTTTGGTGTTTTACCGGGTGTATCTAAGATGGTCAGTAAAAGCCCCAACGCGGCCTCACTTCTCAATCCTCCAAACCAAGTCCCTCTAAAGTTTCCACGGCGAGGTCATTCGATAGAGCATGAAATCTCTCCCAGGCCCTTCCAAGCCTGGTCTCTCGTGAGTATCGTTTGACCTCACACTAAATAATCATTATAATCGTTACAGCTCGTAGTCAATATAAATAAAAAATACAACAAGACTAAGTAAGACAAAAAACCTAAAGGATGAGCACTCTCGGCCAGTTTCTTAGCTAGAAGATCTCCCTGCGCTGCCACGTTGAGCTGCCTTGTTTGAGCACCCATGCTTAGTAGCCTTGCTTTAGTTGCCTCGCTTGAGTTACCATGTTGGGCTTATTTGCTTAAGCTGATTTGCTTGATCTATCACAGTGAGCTGACATGCTGAGCTACCTTAATCCCTTAAGTCTATTGTATTAGTTGGGGGGATTATATCTAATCTCGAGATTATCTTCTAGCCCCCTACACCTATTATATAAAATATTGCTTAGTTATTAATTATTATATACCTTAATAATAAATTCAGTTCCATCTTTAATTTTTTAAATGAGAGGATTGCCCGATAAAGCTACGTACACGTTGCATGAGCTAAATGAAGTTCAATTGGAGTTCATTAGGGATTATATACATTACGTACTTTCGAATAACTATATTTTGTTATGTTGTAATGACAATTTATTGAGATGAACATGTTATGATGATAACTATGTTCATTATATTTGATTGCAGGGTTACTCATTTTGGGTTGGATAGTGTTGAGAACAAACTTGATCGAGTATTACGTTCTACACGTCTTAGTTTGACTATTGTGGATCTTATGATGTAGTTTGCAATGATAGTTTTTGTATATTCTGATGTATCATCACCATTTTTAGGACAATATCACGTAAATAACTAGACGTTAGCTAATTTTTGGATATCATCACATAGCTCACATACTAGCTAGTTTTTGGATATGATGTAGCTCACATCAATATTTATTAATTGTAAGTATCTTAACGTATATATCAAGTTCGTGATATTTATGAGCTTTATTACTATCTATTTACAAGGGTTGATTTAACCTCAAATAATAGTTGTCTATTTATGGAATAATGATTTTTTTAAAATTTTTATATCAACATTTATGTAATTTTTAGAAAAACTCTCATAAAATTGCTAAAACTGAGATAAATGTGATGTTATCTATGTCAATTTTTTATGAAATTGTGATTAAAAAACATGTTGAATAATGTAGTTTTTATGTTTTTCTTAAAAACTAAGATAAATGAGATCTTATTTATGTTAGTTTTAAGAGCATTTATATTAGGGCTTTATATGTCAGTTATGAAAAATTCTAAAACGAACATAAATGGTCATTTACATCAGTTTTTTATTCACATAAATTATTGTTTTTCTTGTACTGTATCCCGAATGGATACCATAATATATATACTAAAGAAGCTCGATCTATTTAGATGAATGGCTCGTCAGCTAATGTTACTAGACAAGTTCGATATTGTCCATGTCACATAGAGAGT
Source organism: Sambucus nigra (assembly GCA_949130495.1). NCBI lineage: Eukaryota > Viridiplantae > Streptophyta > Magnoliopsida > Dipsacales > Adoxaceae > Sambucus > Sambucus nigra. Next base: position 35,531,729 of record OX422212.1, read on the forward strand.
CATAAAGGGCAGGGCCATCTAAGATTATTTTTTGGACCATCCCATGGAAATAATTGAAGTTCGGATCATCAATTTTCCAAATGAAGACATACTCTTCACCTCTCAGGAGGATCTCAAATAGCATATGTTCTTTGACGGAGCTACCAATAAGAAAGGGTATGATATTGGGATACTCCTGATCACTCCTAATGACTCTCACACTCCCTTTGATATTAAGCTGGATATCCTTTGCACAATAATATGACAAAATACAAGGCATGAACCATAGGGCTCAAGATCACCCACGATAATGGAATCAAACATATGGACATCTATAAAGACATTGCCCTCATTATCGGGAAATTCTTAGGAAATGAAATGTCAAGATGAGGAAATCTAATACCTTCCTCACTTACAGAATAGCCTAGCCGTTTCACAAGTAACCTTAGAATCCATGGTTGATATGCTCGAGGGAATAATAATGGTCCCATTTCTTGTTTAGAAACAAGCTGCACCCACTCACTTCTACCACATCGAGCTCGTCACTGAAGAAGATGTAGATGTGGAAGGATTATGGTACTATGACATTGACGCCTTCTCAGATATGGTAGGTATTCCCAATATGCAAACAAGAAAGATCATGTGACCCTTTGCAAGTTAGTTACCCAATACATCATCTGTGATAAGGCCCTTTTCAAGAAAAAACTTGAATGGAACCCACTTGCCTTGCATAGATGGGACTAGAATACAAAAAGTGATGTAAAAAATTCATAGTATGGAATGTGTACCCCATATTAGCAATCACATGATTTCTAAGAAAACCATTTGTCAAGGGTACTGCTGTACCATTATGGTCCAAGATTGCACTACTTACATTAAAAAATACCTCAAATACCATCAGTTTGCCAACCTTCAACACTTGCCTCCTCGAGAGTTATACAACATCACATCTCCCTTGTCATTCTCTATATAGGGCCTAGATATCATAGGGAAGGTCACTCCCAGAGCTTCAAACGAACACTAATTTATCATGATTGTCATGATTACTTTACAAAATGGTTAAAGCTGAGTCATATGAGATATTTAATGATTGGAAAGTTACCAAGTTCATAAGAAAGAATATCATCTTTCTCTACAGATTTCCTCTTGACTTTGTGTCAAACAATGAACTCCACTTCGAGGCTGAGGTCATAAAGTTAAGTGAGTATGGAATTCAAAGACGCAAGTCTTCTCCCTATCGATCGCAAACCAATGATGCTATCGAAGCCAACAATAAGATCCTTAAGACCATCATTAGCAAAATGACTAAAAGCTGAAGAGACCATGCCAACCGGATCCCATATGCCCTATGGGACTATCGTACCTCCATCAAAAGACCCACTAGGGATACTCCATATTCTCCTAAATACGACATGGAGGTGGATCTCCCCGTCACATGGAAAGTACTTTTTATAGGTTATTCTTGAAAGCAAGGTCAGTCAGCAAGGATGATATCATAACTACTACGATGAACTCTCATTCTTAAACAAAAAGAAATAAAAAAATGTTGTACTACATACAAGTGTACTATTATCGAATTATGCAATCATTCAACAAGAAAGTTAAAGACCGTGATGTTTAAGAAGGAGATCTTGACCTCAAGGAAGACGTAAAACGTAATTGGAATTGAACTTATATTGTGAAAAAAACTTTTCAGGTGGCATCGCAATGCTCACAGATCTCGATGGAGAAGAAATGGCATGTCTAGTCAACTTGGACTGTCTTAAAAAGTTTTATCTTTAATTTGAACTCTCGTCACACTATGGCTCTTCCCATCCCCTGCTATTCTAAAAAATCTCCCCATCCCCCTTTACTTTGAACTACGTGGGACCTTATCATATCAAATTCACCCCCTTTAAAAGTAGAAGAAGGTCATGAACTTTCAAAACCCATAACACATATGGCTGTGATACTTTCTCTCTTATAAAATGCTATTCTTTTCTCCCGTCAAGAACGACGGTCTCTATCATTATTTAAAACAACAAAAGGATTATGTATTCCTTAGTTATTGTTATAGATAGTTCAAATACAAAATTCATCAAAGACATAAAAAAAATATGTCAGTATCAATTTTCTTCTATTTTAAATTAGGAATATGACTATTACATGCATTAGCAGTGAAGGGAGTCAATCAAACCAATCCCTTCCTAACACTCACACAACATATAAACCCTTACCATTAAAAACTTCCTAAACGATCCAAAAACCTACCAAATGCTTGTAACACCCGTATTTCTAAGTATTTAAAATTCAATTAATTGGTTATTTTAAATTACACGTGTGACATAATTTAATTGAATTAAATATTATGTGTTTATTAAAATATTAATCGAGGGAGATAAAGATTAATATTTATGAAATATAATTGCTTAGTGAATAATAAATAATTATTTTATGTCATTACGAGCGATAGTGACGTGGTAGTGTTATATCTCAACTGAGAGTCGAGTGTAGACTATATGAGATTGAGATATGAAATTTGTGAAGAGTGACTCGAATGGTGATTTCAAGGTCATCGTTGGTTTTGAATGGGTTGAAATAGTTAAAATAGTGTACCCGGGTGTGCTGATTGGGTTCCAGGGCGCTTTTAGACCAACGCAGCACCTCGTAAGGGCATTTTGGTCATTTGGGAGACTAGGGTTGGGGGATCTACAAATTTCTAAGTGTTATATCATCATATAGTTTGAGGAGACTAGGGTTAGAAGTAAAGAAAACCTATATAGGCCACAAGAGAAGAAATAGAGAGGATTCTTGGACCATTCAACACCATTCTTGCACATCCATTACCATCGGAGTGTGGATTTGAAGGGGAGGAAGACACTTTCATCATCTAAAAATGAAATCAAACCACATTAAAAAGAGGTAAGTGTTAATCCTGCATGTTCTTGAGTAGTTATAATATCCATGGTAGAATTAGATGTAACCTAGCATGAACATATGAGTTTGAGAGATTATAATGGGCGTAATTCATGTTAATAATTGGGATTCATATTAGAGATTTGATTTCTAGGCTTAACAATACGAAATTTGACTTTTGGGACGTTGTGGAAAAATTTAGTTTTGGGTTTCATAAAGAACACGCATGAAAAGATAGAACTAGGGTTGTGTACACAAACCATTGGTAAATTCTATTAATTCTGGATTTAATGATGTTTTAGTAATGGAAATTTATTGGAAACTGTATATATACTAATATTTGATGACTGGTTGAATTATATGGGAGTTTGGCAACAATTCTTTGTGTTTGTCTTGAATATAAATGGAAGAAACACGTAACAGTGAAACGAGGAGGATGGAATGCTCGTTACGAATCGATTCGGCTCCTTCACCGAGTCGATTTGGTTGGCAAATTGATTTGGGTCAAGGCCGAATCGATTCGGTTGCCCAGATTTTTGTCATTTTCTTATTTTATGCCCTATTTTTACAAATAAATAAACGGAAGACTTTTTTATTATTCTTAAACTATAGGTAAGGACATAGTGAGTTACAGTAGACCTATCGTAGGGACTAGGGCTTGGGCCAAAATGAGGGGATCAAGGCTAGGGATGATTCGCCATAATATGAAACTTAATAAATCGCGAGAATTAATAATGGGTCAAAGAGAACATGAGTGAACCCAAGACATATACGAGCAGTATAGGGATGTATGAACTACTGAAATACCTTAAAGGATAGTTGTACCTTTTGGGTAGTGAGTGATACTCGAAAAACACGGATAAAAAATTATGTGAGAATTATTAGTATGTTGAGTATTTGAGAGAGATAAATACTACGTACCGGTTTATATGATGGGCAGTGTGTATACCTACCAAATATATGTATATATATGTTGTGTGAGTACCTATTATGCAATTGGTTATGTGTGTGAACATATCTACGTTGCCTACTATCATAAGAGGTTTTGCGTAAAGGACGATCCCATCTTGGGGATTCTAGCGAGGTCAAGATTTGTGTCCCAGAACATAGAACTTAGGGAGGATCACTATGTGTTGTGTATTAGGGGGGTTGGCATCTCAGTTGGGTGGCAAGTCATTTGGGTACGTTAGGTATGTGCATACCTTAAAGGCTTAAAACTATGTTCACATCCATTGGGTGTTGTTTAATTTACGGTTCGAGGAGACATTCCAAAGCAATGATCCTTGATAGAAAATATATATAGTGTAAAGGTAGAAAAGATATATAGTGTATATCTAAAGATAAATTAAGTATGAGAAACTTAATGAAATGGTTTAATAGTAACATATGAGAAATATCAATACAGTAGCGTACTGTTGGCAGTATAGGGGAGGCCAACCTATTATGATTAGATATATACTTATGTCTAGTTACACTGAGTAGCATAACTAGGAGGGTTATTAGGAGACGTTAGGTATTCACTTTAGTTGAAAGGTGAGGAACTCGAGGGAGAGTGCATGAAACTAACATGTATATCTAAGAACTGCGCTTGATGCATTTTTAACACTTGCTAAATATTTTTCAAATTATTTTGGGCTCTGACCCATGTTAAAATATTTTCCAAAACATTTTAGGTGTCCAGCCATAGGGACACCAAGCTTGATGACTCATTCCAGGGATGTGTAGATACATCATTTGTGGAGGGTTGCGTGAGTTTTCTCAGACACTTTAGTTATTCATTCTTAGATTAGGATTTACATCTCAGTATTTCATTTGGTCATGTTTCCTCTTCAGGTAATACAATCTTTTCAGTTTATTTATCATAGTATGTTTCAGATTCAGTTTTATTTCCTTTAGGCTTATTGCTGGATTTTGTTTTGGGAACCAATATTTTATTCGGTATTATTTATTTATCTATTTATCGGGTGAATAATTCAGACTATTAAAATTGTGTCGATGGTTTGGTTATCGTATTCATATTCCACATATTGTTATATTTATGAAAGATAAAATTTGGCACTAGCTTACTTTGACATAGGTGATTTGTAATTTAAAAGGTTTTTGATAGTGATGTTAAGAATGGACCAAATGAAACTCTCGGTTATTTTGATAAAGGACTAATCACCCATGGTTAAAATAGGTGGGATGTCACAAATGGTATCAGAGCATAAGGTTCCACTATCCATTGGATCTGTACGGCTTACTACAATTTTAGTGTAGCATTCTTTAATATAGAGCCCTATTATTAGGAATGTTGCATTCATGATTATAAATTTGAGATTATGCTCTTATGCTAACATATTTGTATTAACTGTGAACTCATACCATTTGATCTGATGAACCAAGAGAGGACGATCACTGAGGGCAATGGCTAGAGCCGATGAGAGAGAGGCTTAGTAAGGGCCACAGGCATCGTAGCCATAACCATTGCAGGGGACAGTTACAGTAATAGAGGTAGATGCTATTGTGGTTAAAACAATTAGCACCGCTATGACTTCCTTTGCACTCACTTTACTCGAGCCCAGCCATCACAACAACCAGTGGCTCCGGTTGTTCAAGCCCACATAGGGCCCTCAGATTGGCTAAGAGAGAGGTAGGCATTTCAGAAAGGACACCTACTCGAGTTTTAGGGTAGTTTTGACGTGATTTTAGTGTGCCGGTGGAAGAAAGATATTTAGCGCCACCTACGCATGGTTGACTGTAGCGACGTACAAAATCAGATGTTAGCCACTTTTATACTGGTCAGTGTAGCTTTACAGTGTGGGAGTCTGTTACCACTACCAAAAAGAGGGGTACTATGCCTATATTTGAGATTTGGGTGCAGTTTAACCCAAAATAATTTTTGCCAACCATTGAGACATAGATGTAGAAGAGGTTCAATAATGTGGTTCAGGGTGACCATTTCGTAGCTGAGTATGAGGAGGAGTTCACACATTTGGCTAATTTTGTACTAAATGAGGTAAACAGTAAAGAGAAAAGAAGCTTAGATATATGGATAGGATAACCTAAAGGATCATGCAACACTTGATAGGTAACCTCACATTGAGGACTTAAATGAATGTCGTAAATGCAGTATCTCAGCATTTCCAGGATCATTGTCTCCATCTGAAGGGAAGCAATAAAGGGAGTGAGCCTAGACAACCGGGCAAGGCAGGGGGAACGGTGCTAGTGGAGCACCGCAACAGTAGATACGTAGACGATAGGGGAAGGTTTACCAACAGAGGGATTTGACCAAGAGGTTTAGATATGGGTATTACTGACCTAAGGGAGGGTTTAGGTAGGGCCAACGGGTCCCTCAGCAGCAACAACAACATGTTCCTCAGGGTCGCTATGGCTAAGGGAACAATAGGGAAAGCTAGCAAGGCCGAGGCCACTAGGGGTAGCCTCGACTAGGAAATCAAGGCTAGAGGTAAAGAGGCTTTCTGGTACATTATTTTACTTGTGGATAGAGGGGCCACAAAAAGAAGACTACCCACAACAGGACAGAGCGCCACAGTAGCAGGGTGCCCAGTAGAGGCAGCAGGCGCTGTTACCATCGGCTATTCCAGCACTACCAGCCCTACCGCAATAGGGGTAGTTATAGTACAAACGTATCTATAACATCTTGGATGCAATCATACAGTAGGCCCTACAGTCCCCACCTACAGTAGAGAGTACGTTTCCTATCTAAGGGCATGAAGGTAGGATTTTATTTGATACGGGGGCGGTAGCCATCCCGAGATCTTCCTCCCTCTTTTGTCCCGAGGCACTTTCAAAGGGAAAAAAGGAGGAGATAAAGGTCATGTTCCCCTCGCTACATCGTGGGGGGCTTTGATCATCGTTGGTGTTAGGGTGATGTAAGGAGATAGAGTCGCCAACCTATTTTGCACAAAACAGGCAAAAGACATGTCGCCGCCTCGAGGGAGCGACATCAAAGATAAACTGATCCTTGCAAAACCAATAGATCAGGGGTTCGGGGGATAAGTTATGGAACGATAAGGTGTCAGGCACCCATCCCTCCCTTTCGGTCTCTCATGGGCTTATGTTACTATTTTCCTTCATTTATTCGTGAAGTGTGTGTGCGTGTATATATAAGTGGAAATCAGAATCGCTCGACTCGTATCATGGAAAGGATAGAGTGAGGTCATCCATAGGAATATTCCCAAAATAATAATTAAAAAAATATGATGCGTGCGCTTATCGACATATTGATACTTATGAAATGATAATATATGTTTAGATAAGACGCGCAAGTATGAATCACAAGTATGATTTATATGAATAATATACAGAAAAAATATGAAAAGAGGACTCGAATCTTGGGTTTTAGCTTGAGACACCTACTTAGCCTATAAAGTCATCAAAGTCCACGTAGTTCGCATGTGTTACAAGGGTGGGTTTTATCCCATTGATTTAAATGGGATTTTATTATATGTTTGTGTTTAGAAAAGATATTTTTAGTTTGGAGAAAATGTGGTGAATAATCCTGTTGGAATTTATGGGCATAACCCTTTTTTTCTTGTTTTGGGTTTTTTATAAAAGGTAAATTATGTGCAATATAACTAATAAAAGATAAGGTATTAATGTGTATAATATAAAGTAAAAGCTAAATTGATAATTTCTATAACTAATGCAAAAATAAAGAAATTTCTTGCAAGTTGTGATGAATGTTGGATGAGAGGGAAGAATATTTTTGCTAAATTCGGTATGAGAATGATGGGAATGAAAGGTGGAAATGAATTTCACGTAAGGAAACATTTTTGATTGTAGAAGGATGTTACTTAGATCACTGATATCGATATATTTGGGGTGCATTTCGAAGTGATTTCAAGCTCTCCTTACATATGTTTGGGGGACTACCGATCGACATAGTCTTTTCTCTACCAATCGACCGGTAACCCAAGACACATTGTCGATAGGCGGGGAAATGAGTCTGCCAATTTTGAGACTCGTGCAGATTTTCCAAAAAATTGGTCATAAAAAGGAATCCATAAGTGCAAATCGTGAAAGGGTTATACCATTAGAAAGGAAATTCATATAACTTTTAAAATAATGTAAGCCTCTTTCGGGTTCAGGAGTTGACTTTGGGTCAAATGGGGCTCGAAAGCACCTGTCGATCTAGATTAATTTCTATGGAAAATGGGTCGTTCGTCCAAACCGTTATGTTATTTCGTGCATGGGGTGGACCGTTGCAATGAGGTTTATGTTCCCTTAGTGAATTCATTGAGCTTTAACTATGAGGGTGAGGTTGATTGGTGTCAAATTAAGGCCCAAGAACGCTATCTAGATCGATTTTTGGTAGTAAAATGGTTCGTTCGTCCAAATCTTTATGTCATTTCGTGCACTAAGCGGACCATTGGAAAGGGGATTCAAACTCCTTCAAAGATTCATTGAGATTTTGTTCTGATGATAGAGTTGACCGAAGTTAAATGGGCCCGAGAGCTCCCAATGGCCTCTAAATCGGTACTCGGAGTTTGATCTAGGTTATGTAGTGAATTGGGGAGGTTGTAGGGACCTCAGGAAAGACTTAGGTGTCCTAGAATGTGTTCTCTATAGAGTCCCTTGATGGGTGAGATTGGATTAAGTGAAAGTCATTGAATAGACACCACATGATGTTTTGTGAAAGATTTCAATTCTGCGGACCTAAAAGGACGAGGATGACTAATTCAGAGGGTCGAGGTAAATACTAATGTAATGCTTGGGATGACTTACTTTGAGGTCTAAGGTCAATTATGAGGATCTAAAGTGGGAGTGATCAATTCTGAGGGTCGAGGTCAATTATGAGGACCTTAAGGGAAGGGGTGACCAATTCTAAAGGTCGAGGTAAATTTTGAGGACCTCAAGTGGGGGTGACTAAGTTTGAGGGTCGAGGTCAATTATGAGGACCTTAAGTGGGGCGACCAATTTCGAGGGTCGAGGTAAATTTTGAGGACCTTAAGTAGGAGCGACCAATTCTGAGAGTCAAGGTTAATTATGAGTACCTTAAGTCGAGGTGACCAATTCTGAGGACCTTAAGTAGGAATGACCAATTCTGAGGGTCAAGGACAATTCTAAGGACCTTAAATGAAGGCATAACCAATTCTGAGGGTCGAGGTCAATTCTGAGGACCTTAATTAGGAGGTAACCAATTCTGAGGGTCGAGGTCAATTTTGAGGACCTTAAGTATGAGCGACCAATTCTGAGGGTCGAGGTCAATTCTAAGGACCCTAAGTTAGGTTGCACAGAATAGATTTCGTGGGGAATTTTAAATTTATCTTTTTTGGAGACTTTACTAAGGAAGAGACATCTGTCTGGGGATTATTTCTTTTGAGAAGAGAGGAAAATCTTAGTCTAGAAATTTCATTTGGGGAAGCAGTTCATAACTTGAGGTTTCTGGATTCTATTGGGGAGAGAGGTCCTACAGAGAGATGCTCGGTTAGGGCTTCTAGCTTTGCTTGGGGGAAATTGGAATTTTTCTGGGAAAAGTTTAATCAAGGAATTCCTGTAACAAAAAAGGGTAGCTATAATGAGGAACCATTTAATTTCTGCTAAGGATGAAGTTTTTTGAGATTTCGTTAGGGAGTTTTAGTGGGCTTTGCGGGCGCGCTGATTTTTAAGGTTAAGATAGGGATAAAATGTGGCATTAGCCTGACTGGGGATTTGGAATCTTCAAAATTGATTTTCTTGGTCAGGAAATGTTCCAATTTTTATTTGGCAATTTTAGGAATTTTTTGGGAAATTTTAGGAATTTCTAAGCGTTTTTGGGGATTTTTTTGTACGAAATTTAAGGGGGTTGTCGACTGGCATGTTGTAGGGGTTGTCAATCAGTAGTGGCATGATCTTATGTGTTACCTTTGGAAGGGCAAGGGATAGTACCAATCGGTGGGTGTCATGGGACAATAGATCAGCATACCCCTTAGCCTCCTATGAACAGGGGAGAGATCTCTTCATTTTTCACATCTTCTAGCTTTCTTATTTTCTACTTATCTCTTATGCAATCTTCTCCTATGTAGTAAGACACACATTGTGTGGCTGGGCATGGACGATTATGTGAACCTGGAGTGGCGGGAATGGGTGCCCTTAGCATTGGGCAACAAGAACACTTTCAATTTTCTCGAGCCTATTGCCAATGATCGAACTCTTTTGCATTAGCCTTTGCACCACCGGTCATCTAGGGTGATGAACCCTAATGTCTATGTAAGTACCATATGACTTTGGGCATTCTTTTTTGAATTTTCACTTTTCTTTGACTTTTTATGAAAGATTTCTCTTCTGTTTTGACAGATTGACATTTCTGCTATAAGCTTTGGCTCTTGGGGGACAGTGAGAGTTAGGAATGTGAGGGAGAACCTTTCTTTGGTGTTCTGATGGGTAGTCTCTTCCACGAGTTTTGGTCATTTGTCAAATGTATTGTATGAGACACCGCGCTCTATGGTTGTTTTATGCGCTCTGGGAGAGAGGTGGTGGCACACTGTAAGGACATATTTTTATAAATGTCCATCACAATTGATTATGTCGTATACCGTTACAGTCGTTGAAGAATTGAAGAAGTTTTCACCTACAAAAGACGAATCCGAATTACAAGTTCTCTTCAACATTCAATCCCAACAATATGACATTTGGTAAGATAATGTTTTAAAGTTTCATTTTCATTTCATATTAATAGTGTTGGGATATTTTTAAAAGGAGTTTTAAAAAGATTTTATATAAATGTTTTTGTATAAAAAATTGTTAAGTGTTTTAGAAAAATGTGTTTTGAAAAGTTTTGAGAAAATTTCTAAGGCAGCAAGCGTACCTCGGTTTTGATGCCAAAGTCGTTCAAACGATATCACCATCTCGTTCGAATGACATGGAGATGTCGCGTGTAGTCGTTTGAATGACACGTGTATCTCGTTCGAGTGAGATGGGCTTCTCGTTCGAGCGACGTTACTTTTTGGCTGACACGCTGACCTCATGCTTATCCCTTGACCGACTCAAAATTTCTTATAAAAGGGATAGCCATCCTTTGTTTTTTATGGGAGAACAGTTTTCAACTTTAAAAGAGTTTTATCCTTTGAAAAGTTTTGTTTATCTGCCCAGAATTTAATTCAATACCTTTTGGCAGAAAGTTTATCTTTAACAATTTAAGGGTTCAAATATATTTTTTTTCAATTCACATAAAACCCAATTACTTTTATGTGAATTGTTTTTTTGGAACCCAAGAACATATTTTTTTCGTGTGTTCATTATTTATGGGGAGAGCTCTACAATCGACAGCTGCGTGCTATTATGGAGGGAGTCCTTATAAAGTTCACTCTTATGGAGAAGCCGTTTCTTTTCCATTACTGACCACCTGGAGTTCTTGTAGGAGATTCCAGCCAGCGACATCGGAAGTGACACCTGAGGGTATTTCGTATGTCAATCTTATTTTCATTGTAATTCGTGTAACCGTTCTTTACAAATTATAGTGAAAATAAAAAGGTTTTGCCCTTCGGGGATTTTTCCTTAAACTTGTGTTGCATGCTTTATTTATTTATTTATGGTTTGACACATGCACACCCATAGTTGCATGGTTTGGGGTTGATTTAATTTTGTTTAAAAATGGACTCTAATTAAATAGGGTTTAATTGGAAACTTGCGAATCTATTTAATCAATTATCACACACCACATTCGTTCGGTTTTACAAATTGGTATCAGAGCTGGTTACGCTAATTTATCGCGTGATCCTGATTTTTCAAGGGTTTATTTTTTTTTATAAAATTTGACTATTCAAGTCGTCAAATTGGTATCCGAGCAGGTGGACTAATTTATCACGTATTCCTATTTTTCGCAAAATTTGTGTGATATTGATTTTTTTGAAAAATCTATTTTGTGAAAAATTGCAATCTTTCTGATGGAGCACTTATGTAATCGGATTCCCCCCTTTGATGACACGAGTCAGAGTTTAGATGATATAAATCATTTCAATTTGACGTTTGCTAAAATAATTGATTTTTTAGAAAAAGAAAATTCTCGTTTTAAATCCGCGATGGATCTTTTGCAAACGGTTCAAAATCAAAGAGATTTTTATCATGAAATTTTTTTTTCTTTGGAACATGAATTTAATTCTTTAAAATTGTCCAAAAAGGAGAGTGATGATAGGGTCCTATTTTTAGAAGAAGAATTATAGGACCTTAAAAATTCGATGGTTTGTGTTTGTGCCAAAGAGGATAAAAATATTTTAGTCAATGAGTTTACGGCACGTGAAAAGACTCTTAGGGATAAGTTTGTTTTAATTAAGGTGGAGCGCAATAAACTGTTAACTTTAATTGATAATTTGAAAAAGAAATCCATGTCTTTGGAAGAGTCTAATTTGTTTCTTGAATCAAATATTTTGAAGTTGAAAAATGATTTAAACGATTCAAGTAGGTTTGATAGTGATGGTAATGGCTCATCTTGTTCCCATGCTTCTAGTGTTAAAGCCAAAACCATTATTTGTTTTAGAGGTTCAATTAATCCCAATGACGTTAGAAAAGATCACACTTTAGGTGCCATTCCACCCGTTTACACATGTTCATATTCTGGTAGGAAAGGCCACCTTAGGCGTTTTTATTTTGATCTTGAAAAAAGTCCTAGGAAGTTTAAGTCTAGTGTTCCCTTGGTTCCTAAATCCCCCATACGATGTTTCACATCTATTTGGGTTAGGAAATTACTTTTGGATACGCTAGATTTTAGAATAGTTGATTCTCATTTGCTTGCACATGATTCTTCTCTTTTCATATCATATAGATGATTGTGTTCGCATGTTTGTCATACGTCAGTTTTGTTTGGTTTCATGATATTTATGTTTGCTAGCATTGTGACATGTACTTTTTATATAAATTTTTGTTTTTGAAAATTTTGAAAAATACAAAAAAAAAAATTATTAATCCAAAAAGATTTTTATTTTTTTGTTTGCACCTTTTATGGATGAACACTTAGGATGATCGAGTCACAACATCATTCCATATCTGTTTTCATGCGACTATTTGATAGTGCTTTGAGACAATAGGTCAATTCGTCCATGTGCTTTATAATGTTTGGAGTCATTAAGATGTAATTAAGTGTTACTTCCTACATGTTTGACTCATGATTTCCTTTATTGCACACATGCACGGATTTTTTTGATTATTGTGCTTATCTATTATATGTTGGTTGAGTGTTTCCATCTCAATTATGTCTATACAACGAACCAAATGTGATAAAACAAGACAATAAAAAGTGTGCACCTTTGAACCCTGTTGTAATACCACATATTTTTATGATTTAAATAATTATGGGATTAATTACTATTGTGGGATTAATTGAATTAAAATGTGAGAATTTAATCGTTAATTGATCCGGATTCAAAATAAATATTAACTAATGTGCCAAGGGTTAATATTTATTGATTGAATATTATTGTGCGTCATGTAATACGGAACTATACACTTCGATAAATTGTCAAGAATAAGAAATATGATAGTTTAGTAAATTAAGTCAGATGCGCGTGTGAGTCGTGTCGGGACTAATTTAATGGAATACAAAGATTAATTATTTTTGGTAACTCGTATGGTCATTTCGAGTGCGCCATTGAGTCCGAAAGTGTCGAGATAGTCAGAATAGTATACCCGGGTGTTTAGTTTAGGTCCCGGGGAAATTTTAGGCCTAACCGGCGCCCCGAGAGGGCATTTTGGTAAATTGTATTTTTGGGTTTAATTAATGGACGAAAATTGGGAGTTATTTTATCAGCCAAGAGAAGTCCATTAGGGTTGAAAGATACAGAAAGAAAAGAACAACCACAGAGGGTGTGAGGGAGAACTAATTCTAAGAGGGAAGGCCCAAATAAGCACCACCTTGCACAACCACCACCACCATCGTGTAGATCGGAACAAGAGGAACAAGCCCATACCAACCACATCAAGCAATCAGAAGACTAATTCGGGGCAAGTGTTTATTACTTACTTTTCTTTAGCAATAACCATATTCATGTTAGGGTAGGGATAATATAAACATATACTGTTCATAAAAGTGATGAAAATTGGAGATTTAGGATGTATGATTTAAATCTGAGATTAATTAGATTTAACCCTTCATGTATGTAAGATAGAAGTCACGTTTGGATTAACTTATGTGAAGAACGAATTTGGAAATCATATGTTCTTGAATAAGAATTTGAAGAACTAGGGTTTTAGTAATTAATTTGGGGATTTCATATTTCGTTGATAATTAATAATGATTTAATGATTCTAGGATGTTAGAATCCATGGGAAATTCCTAGGGTTTGATTTGGGATGATGGATTGGAGTTTAGGATGACAATTTAGAGCTATTAGGGTTAAAAATGGAAGAAAATGCTAGAATTATGTCTAAAATACGAAACAGTAGGTCTCGTGCGAAGTCGCTCAAGCGAAATAGGCATCTCGTCTGAAGTCGCTCGAATGACACATGGAAGTCATTCAAATGACAGTTCCATCTGGTTCGAGTGACAAGGTGAATTTCTGGAAATCTTCTTACAGGCGGTTTTGGAATTTTCCAGTCTATTCGAGTGAGAAAAATTGCCAGTTAATAAATTCAAAACGAGACAGGTCTATAGGGAAGTATGTGAGTTTTATGCTTTAATTAATCCGAAAAGGGGAGTTAATTCGAAAGTTACTAAATAATTGTGGTGATTTAGTAATACTATAAGATACATAATAATGAGAATGGAATACGTATGGTAAGTATACAAAATGGCCGGGAGATTACCTATAAATATTAATAGGATGTGTGGATACCTATTACATGCTAAATATTATGTGTATTACATACCTAGCTACTTGCTATCGCGGGGGGTTGTGTACAGACGGTCTTATCCTGGGTGACCTTCGGGGGGATATTTGACTTGTATCTCAGAACGTAGGACTGTGAAGACTTATTTGTGAGTTGATAAGTCAGATGACTATGGGAGCGTAGGTATGTGCGTGACCCATAGGTATGTGGACTATGTTCGCCACCACTATGTGTGTTTTGTGTATATGGTTCGGGGGAGACTTTCGAACCGATAGTCCTTATTTGAGTACGAGATGTATCAGGACATGATAACAGAGTATGCAATGCACTGCAGGTTTAGCCTTGGGGTGCTGTATTAGTATATGTATATAATAGTGGTGAATATATATATGTATATTTGTGTTATTCCTACTGTGAGATAATTGTAGTTTATTGGGATAGTAACATCTTAAGGGACGTAAGCTATGAATACTTAACTTAGTGTGATAACACTTAACCGAATTAATAATTGATGATATTAATAAAGTGGAAAACTAGGGATTTTGGGTTGCTACCATGAGGTATAACTAGGAGAATAAGTCTTTATCTAGTTAGAAGTGTTACGTATGACTAGGTGAAAATAGTTGTACGTTAGGCGTGCACAATCGATGAGAGGTGAGAATCTCATGTGAGAGTTCCAACTAACATGCATTTGATACTTGCTTTATTGCAAATTTTAAATACTTGCAAAAACAAATATTTTTACACATCGAGCCCTGACCCATTTCTTGCATCTATTTTCTCTTTTTCTATATATATGTATTATATTAGGTGCTCAGCCACAGGGACTCCAGCCTTAGAGTTTTGGATTGCTTGGCGTGTTGTAGCTGTTGTGGAAGTTATAGATCTTTTCATTAGATGCCTCTAACATTTCACTCCGTTCTATATAGACTTTCTATTTAGGGCATGTGTCGCCCATTCCTCAGACATTTTATCAGAGATCGTGTTCAGTTTACTTTTCGTTCATTTTCATTTAGATTTATTGTTATTATGGTTCTTGGTTTAGAGATTTGAACTGGAATGTTTGATCCCATCTTAGTTATTTCATAATGTGATTCTGATTCAGTATTTCTATTAACTAGTTATGCGTGGATGGATTATATTTAAATTCTTGGATTAATAACTTTAGGGTTGTTATTTAAAAGGAAAATATTTTGACACTAGCTTAATTAATTATTAGGTGGTTAATGGGGTTGTTATGTTTTCGAGAGTGATGCTAAGAATGAACCGATCGAACATTCTATTTTACATTTTATAAAGGACTGATCACCCGATATTTAATTGGGCGGGGTGTTACAGGTGGTATCCGAGCATCAGGTTCTAGATACCTTTAAGATTTGTACAGTTTATCATGCTTTCAGCTTAGCGTTCTTTGAGATAGAGCCTTATTTTTAGGATTGTTGTATTCTTGACTATACATTTACGTCTTCAACTATTTGAGAATCTAATGATAACTGTGGATTAACAAATTCTTTCTCATCTCAGATGCCTCCTCGACGTGCACCTAAGGACAGGAATGCCCAGCCAGAGCCACCAACAGTTCCAGCTCAGGGCATGATGAATGCTACAGTAGTTGCTGCCATCGTTGCACAGACAGTAAATGCATCACTGGCAGTGGTACAACAGGCACCACCACAGGCACCAGTAGTGGTACCAGCACCTGGCCACACCTTCCCTACTGCATGGGAGAGAGTTAGGGATGCCTTTCAGAAGGTGCACCCTACAGAGTTCGCAGGTGGTTCTGACGTGGTGATTGCTAGCCAGTAGAAGAAGGACATACAGCGTCACCTCCATATGTATGAGTGCACCGAGGTCCAGAAGCAGGTTTTGGCTACCTTAAGCTGACAGGGGCAGCCTTACAGTGGTGGGAGTCCATTACGACTACATAGGAGAAAGATTTGTTAACGATTGACAATTTTTGGGTGCGGTTTTACCACAAGTACTTTCTTTCTGCCATTCAGACTGAGATGAGGTGGAAGCTACTAAAACTCACCCAAGAAGGGAAGATCATAGCTGAGTACGAAGAAGAGTTTACTAGGCTAGTCAATCTGGTGCGAACACAGGTACCTATCAAGGAAAAGAAGATACATATGTTCATGGATGGCCTCACCTGGAGGATGAGATAACACCTTCTGGGTAACCTCTCACTATAGACCTATACGGATGTGCTTAATGCATCTCTACTACATTTCCATGACCACCGCTTCCATATGACTGGGGGAAAACGAGTAGGGGAGTCCAGTCAACAGGGCAGTACATGAGGTAATGGTGCCAGCGGGGCACAGACAGCTCAACGTCAGCAGAGATAGGTCAATCAAAATTCCCAGCGGGGGAATTCTATGCGATTCAGGTCAGGGGGTTTCTGTCAGGGTCAGGAAGGTTTTAGGCCTGGCCAGCAGGATCAGCATGGCCATCAGGGACATCAGGGCCATCAAGGCCAGCAGCAGTTTAGGCAGGGCCAAGGGGGAGGTGGAAACGACCAGCAGAGCCAGGACAGTAGGGGCAGTGAGGGGGAAACTTTGGTGGTAAGTGTTTTATTTGTGGAAATACTGGCCACAAGCGACATGATTGTTCTGAGAGGGTCAGGTCCCCACAGCAGCAGTAGCAGGGTGCTCGATTGGAGCCCCAAAGACCAATTTTTCCTGCCACCCTCCCAGCACCACCTCAAGTGCCAGTGTTGCCAGCCATTCCAGCAGTCCCAGTCCAGCAGGGACAACTTAAGTATGGATGGGTTTATAACCTCCATCAGGTCGCAGCCCCACATGCTCCACCCACGATCAAGGGTATGTTTTTTATCCAGGGGACTATGGGGCATATTTTATTTGATACGGGGGCCACATATAAGTTTATTGCCATGAGGTTTGCACATGCTTTGGGGTTATTAGTTACAGCATAGAGTACTGTTACTTCTGTAGATTCACCTTTAGGTAATGGTCCACTGATTCACTTTATATGTCGAGGGGTGGGTATAGAGATTGGGAGACTTACTTTACCTTCCGACATGCTTGTATTAGATATGTCCGAATATGATGCGATTATCGATATGGATTGGCTTGTTGCTTATAGGGCCATTATCGATTGTTTTAGTAGGACTATTATTTTTTCCATAGCTGATCAGGAGATGTTTTTGGTAGAGATGTCTCGTCCTAAGGGAGGATCGTCCACTCATTTGTATTATATAGAGGAGGAGACCTTTAAGGAGGTAGTGATACTGATTGATTCGATACCGGTGGTGAGGGAATTCGTTGATGTGTTTCAGGATTTCCACCTAGCAGGGAGATAGACTTCGTTATAGATTTGACATCGGGTACTCGGTCGATTTCCCGCGCACCATATCATATGGCTCCAGTGGAGATGAGGGAGCTACGGGATCAGATAGAGAAGCTTTTAGGCCAGGGGTTTATTCGTAGGAGTACTTCACCTTGCGGTGCCCCTGTGCTATTTGTTAAGAAGATAAATGGATCGTTAAGGTTGTGTATTGATTATCGAGAGTTGAATAAAGTCACGATACAGAATAAGTACCCGAGATGAGCTTCCTTCTTCTCAAAAATTGACTTGAGGTCAGGGTACCATCAGTTAAGGATCAGGGAGCAGGATTTGTCGAAGACTACCTTCTTATCGAGATATGGATCCTATGAATTTAGGGTTATGACTTTTGGGCTAACTAACGCCTCAGCCGTGTTTATGGACTTGATGAACAGGGTGCTCAGAGAGTTACTAGATCAGTTTGTCATTGTCTTCATAGATGACATCCTTATTTACTCCCAGACTAAGGAGGAGCATGCCGAATATTTGAGACAGGTTTTACAGACACTGCACCAGCACGAGTTGTATGCAAAATATGATAAATGTGGATTTTGGCTGAAAGAGGTTCAATTTTTGGAGCACATTATTTTGGATAGAGGGATATTCGTAGACCCGGGGAAGGTGTCAGCGGTTAGGGAGTGGGGACAGCCCATGACGCCGACAAAGATACGTAGTTTCTTGGGCCTAGCAGGATACTACAGGTGGTTTATTCGAGGATTCTCTAAGATAGAGGGTCCATTGACTCTTTTGACTCACAAAGGGGTTCCATTTATCTGGGATGATGCCTGCCAGTTATCTTTTGATGAGCTGAAAGATAAGTTGACTGCAGCACCAGTGTTAGCACTACCTAGGCCAGGAGTGGAGTATCTAGTCTACACATATGCATCCTTACTAGGTCTTGGGGGTGTGCTTCAGTAGGAGGATCATACTATAGCTTATGCTTTTCGTAATCTTAAGACTCATGAGAGAAACTACCCCACCCATGACCTGGAGTTAGTGGAAGTCGTGTTTGCACTTCGGATATGGAGGCACTATCTCTTGGGGGAGAAATTTCACTTATTCATGGATCACAAGTCACTACATTACCTCTTCATGCAGAAAGAGCTAAATATGTGTAAACGTCGATGGCTCGAATTCGTGAAGGATTATCAGTTCGATATCCAATACCACCCAGGAAAGGCTAACATGGTAGCAGATGCATTGAGCCGTAGGCCAGTTGACGAGAGGGCTGAGGTATGGAAATCTAAATGGAAGGAATTGGGACACCAGGATTACGTGGCCCAGTCATTTATATCTGTGATGATAGTTACGCCTCAGATTGTTACGAGAGTAGTTCAGGGACAGGTAGAGGATTTATTATGTCAAGATCGAATTGGGCAGCTTTTAGCCGATGGAGCCGAGTCTTATTCAGTGAGCTCCGAGGGAGGTTTGCGATTTAATGGGAGACTCGTTGTTCTAGAGGAAGAGTACCTTCGACATGAAGTGATGGCAGAATTGCATGGGTCCCGATTTGTGGTACACCCCGGTGGGGACAAAATGTATTAGGATATGAAGCGACAATACTGATGGAGCGAAATGAAGAGAGACATTATGGAGTTTGTCTCCAAGTGTACCACTTGTCAGCTAGTGAAAGTGGACCACCAAAAGCGACCAGGTTTACTTCAGCTGTTAGAGATCCCTACGTGGAAATGGGAGGGCATTTCCATGGACTTCATTACTGGGTTGCCTACTTCGCAAAGGGGACACGATTCTATATGGGTTAATGTGGATCGGTTGACAAAAGTAGACCATTTTCTGCCAATCAGGACAGACTATATGGCGGGACAGTACGCTCAGCTATTTATTATAGAGATAGTGAGATTGCATGGTGTGCTTGTTAATATCATGTCGGATAGAGACAAGACGTTTGTATCTCATTTTTAGGAGAGTTTCCAGGAGGTTATGGGTACCAAGTTGCAATTGAGTACAGCGTATCACCCGCAGACGATGGGCATACTGAGCGCACTAATCAGATGCTCGAGGACATGTTGCGCATGTGTATCCTTGACTTTAGGGGAGTTTGGGAGAAGTATACTCCACTGGTGGAGTTTTCTTATAACAACTATTATCAGTTTAAGATTGACATGGCCCCATTCGAGGCATTATATGGTAGACCTTATCATTCTCCAACTTGTTGGCTAGAAGTAGGAGACAACAAGCTACTCGGGCCAGAGGTAATTCAGGATACATCGAGCAGGATTGAGATGATTCGAGATCATATACGAGTAGCCAAGGATAGACAGAAAAGTTAAGCCAATGCTAAGAGGTTCTTTCGAGAGTTCGCAATGGGAAACCAGGTTTTGTTGAGAGTATCTTCGATGAAGGGAGTCATGATATTTGGGAAGAAAGGGAAATTGGCTCCGAGATACGTAGGACCATTCCCTATTATAGAGAGGGTCAGACCAGTTGCGTACATGCTTGGGTTGCCAGAGCACTTGCATCGTATCCATGATGTGTTCAATATTTCGGCACTAAGGCGATATCTTCGGGATGAGTTGGCACACATTCACATCGCGATTGAGGATATTGAGTTACAACCAAACAGTTCATATGAGGAGAGACCGGTGGCTATCCTAGATCATAGTGAGAGGAGGTTGATGTCAAAGGTAGTTCCACTTGTTCGGGTGCAATGACAGCATCACAATGTGGAGGAGTCAACTTGGGAGCGTGAGGCGGATATGCATGAGAAAAATCCAGATTTATTCATACCAGGTATACCTTATTTTCTGAATTTCAAGATGAAATTCCGTTATTAAGGGGGAAGTATGTAATACCCCATATTTTTATGATTTAAATAATTATGGGATTAATTATTATTAAGGGATTAATTGAATTAAAATGTGAGAATTTAATCGTTAATTAATCCGGATTTAAAATCAATATTATCTAACGTGCTCGGGGCTAATAGTTATTGATTGAATATTAGTGTGCACCATGTAATATGGAACTATACACTTTGATAAATTGTCAAGAATAAGAAATACGACAGTTTCGTAAATTAAGTCAGACGCGCGTGTGAGTCGTGTCGGGACTAATTTAATGGAATAAAAAGATTAATTATTTTGGTTAACTCGTATGGTCATTTCGAGTGCGCCATTGAGTCCAAAAGCGTCGAGATAATCAGAATAGTATACCCGGGTGTTTAGTTTGGGTCCCGGGCAATTTTAGGCCTAACCGACGCCCCGAGAGGGCATTTTGGTAAATTGTATTTTTGGGTTTTATTAATGGACGAAAATTGGGAGTTATTTTATCAGCCAAGAGAAGTCCATTAGGGTTGATAGATAAAGAAAGAAAAGAACATCCACAGAGGGTGTGAGGGAGAACTAATTCCAAGAGGGAAGGCTCAAATTAGCACCACCTTGCATAACCACCACCACCATCGTGTAGATCGAAACAAGAGGAACACGCCCATACCAACATCAAGAAATCAGATGACTAATTCATGGAAAGTGTTTATTACTTACTTTTCTTTAGCAATAACCATATTCATGTTAGGGTAGGGATAATATAAACATAAATTGTTCATAAAAGTGATGAAAATTGGAGATTTAGGATGTATGATTTAAATCTAAGATTAATTAGTTTGAACCCTTCATGTATGTAAGATAGAAGTCACGTTTGGGTGACATTATGTGAAGAACGAATTTGGAAATCATGTGTTCTTGAATAAGAATTTGAAGAACTAGGGTTTTAGTAATTAATTTGGGGATTTCATATTTCTTTGATAATTAGTAATGATTCAATGATTCTAGGATGTTAGAATCCATGTGAAATTGTTAGGGTTCAATTTGGGACTGATGGATTGGAGTTTTGGATGACAATTTAGAGCTTTTAGGGTTAAAAATGGTGGGAAAACTCTGGAATTCTGTGTAGAAGAAGAAACAGTAGGTCTCGCGCGATGTCGTTCAAGCGAAATAGGCATCTCCTGCGAAGTTGCTCGAATGACACATGGCAGTCATTTAAACGACTGTGCCATCTAGTTCGAGCGACATGATGAATTTTTGGGAATCTTCTAGGGGCAGTTTTGGAATTTTCCAGTCCATTCGAGTGAGAAAAATTGCCAGTTAATAGATTCGAAACAAGACAGGCCTATGGGGAAGTATGTGAGTTTTATGCTTTAATTAATCCGGAAATGAGAGTTAATTTGGAAGTTACTAAAGAATTGTGGTGATTTAGTAATACTATAAGATACTTAATAATGAGAATGGAATATGTATGGTAAGTATACAAAATGGCAGGGAGAATACCAATAAATATTAATAGGATATGTGGATACCTATTACATGCTAAATATTATGTGTATGACATACCTAGCTACTTGCTATCGCGGGGGGTTATGTAGAGATGGTCTTATCCTGGGTGACCTTCGGGGGGATATTTGACTTGTATCTGAGAACTTAGGACTGTGAAGACTTATTAGTGAGCTGATAAGTCAGCTGACTATGGGAGCGTAGGTATGTGCGTGACCCAAAGGTATGTGGACATTTTCCACTACTATATGTGTTTTGTGTATATGGTTAGTGGGAGACATCTGAACCGATAGTCCTTATTTGAGTATGAGATGTACCGGGACATGATAGCAGAGTATGCAATGCACTACAGGTTTTGCCTTGGGGTTCTATATTAGTATATGTATATAATAGCGGTGAATATATATATGTATACTTGTGTTATTCCTACTATGAGATAATTGTATGTTATTGGGATAGTAACATCTTAAGTGATGTAAGCTGTGAATACTTAACTTAGTGTGGTAACACTTAACCGAATTAATAAATGATAATATTAATAAAGTGGAAAATTGGGGATTTTGGGTTGCTACCATGAGGTATAACTAGGAGTATAAGTCTTTATCTAGTTAGAAGTATTACGGATGACTAGGTGAAAATAGATGCACGTTAGGCGTGCACAATAGACGAGAGGTGAGAATCTCATATGAGAGTTCAAACTAACATGCATTTGATACTTGATTTATTGCAAATTTTAAATACTTGCTAAAACAAATATTTTTACACATCGGGCCCTGACCCTTTTCTTGTATCTCTTTTATCTTTTGCTATATATATGTGTTATATCAGGTGCTCAGCCACAGGGACACCAACCTTAGAGTTTTGGATTGCTTGGTGTGCTGCAGCTGTTGTGGAAACTGTAGGTCTTCACATTAGACGCCTCTATCATTTCACTCCGTTCTATATAGACTTTCTATTTAGGGCATGTGTAGACCATTCCTTAGATATTTTATCAGAGATTGTGTTCAGTTTACTTTCCGTTCATTTTCATTTAGATTTATTGTTATTATGGTTCTTGGTTTAGATATTTGAACTGGAATGTTCTTTCCAGTCTTAGTTATTTCAGCATGTGATCCTGATTCAGTATTTATATTAACTAGTTATGTGTGGATGGATTATATTTAAATTCTTGGCTTAATAACTGTAAGGTTTTTATTTAAAAAGGAAAATATTTTGACACTAGCTTAATTAATTATTAGGTGGTTAATTGGGTTGTTATGTTTTCGACAGTGATGTTAAGAATGAAGAAACTGAAAATTATATTTTAAATTTTATAAAGGACTGATCACCCGATATTTAATTGGGTGGGGTGTCACAGGTGGTATCCGGGCATCAGGTTCTAGAGCCCTTTAGGATCTGTACGGTTTATCATGCTTTCAGCTTAGCATTCTTTGAGATAGAGACTTATTTTTAGGATTGTTGTATTCTTGACTATACGTTTTTGTCTTCAGCTATTTGAGAATCTAATGATAACTATGGACTAACAAATTCTTTCTCGTCTCAGATGCCTCCTCGACGTGCACCTAAGGACAGGAATGCCCAGCCAGAGCCACCGACAGTTCCAGCTCAGGGCATGATGAATGCTACAGTAGTTTCTCCCATCGTTGCACATGGAGTAAATGCAGCACTGGAAGTGGTAAAGCAGGCACCACCACAGGCACTAGTAGTGGCGCCATCACCTGGCCACACCTTCTCTAATGCATGGGAGAGAGTTAGGTATGCCTTTCAGAAGGCACACCCTCCAGAGTTCGCAGGTGGTTCTGACGTGGTGATTGATAGCTAGTGGAAGGACATACTGCATCACCTATGTATGTATGAGTGCACCGAGGTCCAAAGGTAGGTTTTGGTTACCTTTAAGCTGACAGGGGCAGCCTTACAGTGGTGGTAGTCCACTACGACTACAGAGAAGAGATATCTGTTGACGATTGGTGATTTTTGGGTGCGATTTGACCGCAAGTACTTTCCTTCTGCCATTCAGACTGAGATGAGGAGGAAGCTACTAAACCTCACCTAGGAAGGTAAGACCGTAGCTGAGTATGAAGAAGAGTTTACCAGGCTAGTCAATTTGGTGCCAGCAGCGGTACCTACCAAGGAGAATAAGATACAAATGTTCATGGATGGCCTCACCTGGAGGATCAGACAGCACCTTCTGGGTAACCTCTCATTACAAACCTATACTGATGTGCTTAATGCAGCGCTACTGCATTTCCAGGACCACCGCTTCCATATGACTGGGAGCAAACGAGTTATGTGTGATTCTGATTCAGTATGTGATTCTGATTCAGTATTTATAGTAACTAGTTATGTGTGTATGGGTTATATTTAAATTCTTGGATTAATAACTGTATGGTTTTTATTTAAAAAAGAAAATATTTTGACACTTGCTTAATTAATTATTAGGTGGTTAATTGGGTTGTTATGTTTTCAACGGTGATGCTAAGAATCAACCAACCGAACATTTTGTTTAAATTTTATAAAGAACTGATCACCCGATATTCAATTGGGCGGGGTGTCACACCTATTTGTGAGGATATTTATTTGTGTGTTTTGTTTGAAAATGGTGAAGGGCTACAAAAGGTTACTATTTATCCTTTGCGATTAAGCCGTCGTTTAATTGGACCTAAAAAATTGAGGAATTTTATTATCCGGGGTCCAAAGAGGTTTAAAAGAGCCCGAAAAATTTAAAGGCAATAAAAAGAAATTCATGCCAAAAAGGGGCCATTTAGGTGTTTCACCAATTCTCCAATGTTTGAGAATTTAGATTACCTCAAAAAGAAAATATGCATGAGGGAGTTTTGATGGAGAATTTAAAACGGGTTTCCACGTCCTTGAAAGTCTTGAAAAAACGTTAAATAGTTTTTGACGTTATTGGTGTGCAAATCATTTAGACTTTGATTTGTTGATTTGATTAAGATGATGTCATTCAACAATTTTTACACGAAAAACTGTTTTCGATGTTCATTCATTAGGGGTACACATATGCATCGTGCACATATGATTGATTGAGTTGATTTACCTATCGAATGTGTTCACACCGCATTTCTTTTCCCTGACTTGGTTGTTTGAGTTTAAATCCATGGTGTGATTTTTGTTTGTATCCTATTTTGTATGAAAATTTTGAAAAATAAAAAATAGTTTGTGAATATTTTTGAGATACTCCTTTGCACGCGTAGTTTGATCGATGTTTGCTATGCTTTTGTCGTGACAATCCATGTTTTGATTGTTTCTTTTTATCTGTCTATTTGGGACAGAGTAAAATAGGGGAGAAAGAATTATCATGTTATGGACTCTAATTAAATAAGGTTTAATTGAAAACTTGCGAATCTATTTAATCAATTATCACACACCGCATTCGCTCAGTTTTACACACACTACCCACACCATACACTTTGGATTTGAGAAGATGACGGTGGCCCCCAATAATGTCCAATAGCTACTGGGATAAACTGTTAGGGGACACAGATAGAGGTGGATCGATCCTTGTGGTTACCACTTACGACGGTGGATGCAGCGCCGGGTGATGTGGGGCAGATAGTCTCGAGGGACTCGATCCATATTTCTCTTCTCTAGGAGGTATTTCTGCTTTGGAGGATTAATGGGACCGACATTATGCACGTGAGGCATATGGCCTATTTATTTATTCTTTTTCTTTTGGGAAGGTATTTGGTGGAGTCGAGCGACGACGTCGGCTACTTATGGTTTTTACCATATTTGAGGGTATTTTTGAATATCCCTATCTTAACTCGAGGGGCTTGACTTGGACGACCCTTTATTATTCTTTGGATGATTTCTTTCGGTGCTACCAGCAGACTTTTACTAGAGCCACATATTTTCTTGAGGTAGTTTTCTTTTTGCATTTTTCCTTTATGATTTTTTTTCATTTCCTTTTCGATTTGTTCTAATTATTGACTATTGTCCTTTAGCAGACTTGGTTCTATGAGGTGATCGGGTTCAATTCCCATTTGATTGATTTGCGAGATGAGTTGGTGGGTAACTTCTGTCGGATGTATGGAAGAAATCCAACTGGTGGTCGAAAAAGTCTCTCTTCTTGTCGATAGTACGTTAGGCATTGAATGCCCTGATAAGCGACTAGGTTAATTATTCTTTTCTCTTTTGAATCCATTTATTTGGCTTTCTCTTTTCTTGGGTAGGTATTTACTTTATCTTAGAAAAATGTTGGTGACTTTCTATCCCTGGGGGATGCCCGTCCAGCACACATGGGTGATCGAGATGAATGCGCAAATGCATCGGCTGCTAGGCCACGAGTTTGGATACTCCTACTATATAGGAAAGAGAGTAGCTTGGAAGATTATGGAGGATGAGGTAAAGGTACCACCAGTAATTCCCATGATATATATGAGGCAGGTGTGAGAGATGTTAGAGGAGGCCAAGGTGGTGGCGATAATTGGCGAGCCCTACTTGTCTATATGGAAATAGTGGCGACTTACTACTACCTTCGCTTTGTGATGATCTAACTAATACGCTCTTGTATCTATGATGTAGTGAATATGACTTTTCCTCCTACGGCTTCGGGCATGGGTACAAGTCGGTCGGTGCAGTCTGTCCACAGCACTGGTGGTGTGTCGTCGTCTGCGACGGCAGCGGTGACAGATGTTCAATTTCTCTAGCTTGCTCCTCCTTCCAATAATATCCAGATGGACATAGGGGTATTGTTGAGTATGCAACATCTCCCTAATGTGATGGATCCAACGGTGTTGGGGCCGACGGAGGACGTCCTTTAGTTTGAGGTATTTATCTTCATTTCTTTGTTCTTTGTCTTTCTAATTTCTCCTTCAACTGGAGGTATTTAGACTGATTGATTTGACCTTTTTATTTTCTTGCAGCACGTCCGGGTGTCGAGTACCTAGCTCAGGGGTATCCGAGACTGGATGGCTTCCATGAAGGATCATATTGTGGATTCGATCTCGGTTCCTTCATGTCTGGTGTCATCTGCTTCTTTTGAGGGGGCATCTGGATCAGGTAACGGAGGTTCCTCAGCTCGTCGCAGGGATGGGGGATCTTAGAGAGAGAGTTTGGGGTTTCGAACTGAGTCCTGTTTGTTTTCTTCTTTTTTATTTGCAAAAAATGTAATAATGGCAATATATATATATATGAAATGAATGGGTTATTTATTTAATTGTCTTTGCTTTAAATAACTTAGTCTACATGCACTTTTTACTTTGTTTGCCGAGACCATAAAAAGAATTAGAATGACCAAAGAGAAAATTTATTTTGAGACACTATGATTAAAAATATAAAAAAGAAAAATCCTAAATTTTTTGAACTAACGATTATTTTGATTTTAGGTTTTCATTTTGACAAAAAAAGGAAAGATGGAATTTTATAAAAATAGGGGGTCCAAAAACTTGGAAATCCAACTACAAAAAGACAAGCAGTCTGATATAACATTGTTTTTGTGTCTTTCAACTCTATTTTTTTGTTATTTGATTTTGATGTAGGGTACAAGAAAAATCTTTATTTTAATCACCCTTTTTTACTCTTGCCCCTTCTTTATCTTTACCCGGAAGAGGTGTCAATTGGCATTCCCCTTGTCCTGCCTATCGAAAGGTCTGTCCAGTCAAATCATCCCAAGGCTTTGATTGCACTTGCTTTAGCTACTAGTACTTGATGGGTTAGTCTTTCATTAGTAATTTGTAGGCCCCTTATTTTTAGACAAAAATTTTAAGTATAAAAGGGGGTAAGGTTTCTTCATCCATTCATATTTTCTTTTTCTTTCTTATTTCTGTTCTTGTGTCTTATTATTTCCAAAATGACCCTTCCCATGAGTGCGAAATTTACCTCTTATCTCAAAAATTTAGAGACTATGTGTTCATAAATTGTAGATTATGACACCTTTAATGTGAGTTGCGTCTCTTTATGGTGTAACCAGCCCATCGACTGGAACATGCTGATGGCGGCAGCATAATATTGGTACCTCAACGATCATGTTTTTAATTTTGGCTTGGAGGAGGTCTGCCCAACCTATGAGGATTTTTCTACTATGTTGGGGGTAAATTCCAGTGTGGTAGTGGCCATGCCTGAATTCTCTCAGTTTCCTTGAGAGTTGATAGCAAGACTTCTCGACATCTCTCGCTTAGCAGCCCAATCATTGGTTATTGGGGGAATGATCTCTCCCCCAGTTGTCCTGTATTATGTATGTCTACAAGATGTCAATGATATGGGCCTGTGGGTACCTTCTTAATCTTTTAGGCCCATGAGAGTAGCCTAACAAAGCCCAATTAAAAATAAGAGGTGTCCGACCCAAATTATAGGATGCTCTAAATGACAGTTAGAATTGAGGATTTAACCCAGTCTATCCCCAAAAATCTCGAAGGAGATATTCAGGGGATAGTGGGCTAACGGGTGGGTTATCAGTTCCCCTCTATCCTTTACGGAATATATATGGTACCCCTGGCCCAGGCCAAAGGGCATATAGAAAAATTTCTCTTGAGATACTTAAGACAATGGTAGACCTCTCTGTAAACATAGGCAGTTTGTCGAACCACGTACATCTTTTTATTGTTTGATAGTGATATTTGTTGTTCTTATTTTCCTGGTGATTTTCTTTCATTATTATTTGTGCTGAGATTTTTGTCACCATAATTGGCGTCGTTTATGGGAAGTGGTTGTTTTTCCTTTAAGAAAGCCTTCACCAGGAAGGACCCGCAATGTCCGATCATAACAGCAATGCCCCTTAAGCGGGGGATATTCAAGAGTATCCTATCCCTCCTAGGGTAAGGTCCGAAACTCATCATTCAAACTCGAGGCTTCATCGAGAGAGGTAGCTCTCTACAGAAATTCAGGGTCCAGTTAGGTCCACACAGATTTCCAGGCTGATAGATGCCTATGAGACTAGGCTTCAAGAACATGAGGAGGCTACTCTAAAATAGAAAGCATAAAATGCTTACCTCAAAAGGCGACTGGAAAATATAGAAAGGGATATCTATGATAACACGAGGCAACGCCAAAATCAGAATCCCAGCCCTCAGGAGAGAAAAGATCGCAGCCAGGGAAGAAGAGTGTGGGTCATAAATATCTGAGAGGCACAGGCTGAATAATGACTAGTCTGAGCAGCAACAACAAGCTCTCCACTACAGGAGCCCTGGTCAAAGGAACGACGATATGCGAAGCTTGGTCCAGAGAGAAATATACCAACACCCAGCTCATCGGGGTGCCAGATCAATAAGAGATCTGGCCAGGACAGCTCTCAGAACTTAGATGAAGTCCCCTTTTTTTAGGGATATTGAGGAAGAGGAGTCCCTGAAGAAGTTCGCGATGCCTAAATTCAAGATTTACAATGGCAAGACTCATCCCATCGATCATGTTAGACAATATAGACGGGCCATGACCCTATGGAACCATAACAATGCACTCATGTACTGGATTTTCCCATCAAGCTTGCATGATGTCACCCAAAAATGGTTTGAGAAGCTCCCTGAAAGATCTATCAGGAACTTTAAGTCTCTAGCCGAGCTGTTCACAACTCGCTTCATTACAAGAACCTCTCATCCGAAGAGGTTAGACGCTTTGCTGATAATAAAGAAAAAACCTCAAGAGAACCTTAAAGACTAAATGAAAAGATATTGGGAGGTGTTCAATGAAGTCGAGGATTGCTTATAGTAGGTCGTTGTAGCATCCTTCAAGATCGGCTTGCCCCACTCCTGTCCCCTACACCAGTCCCTCACTAAGAAGGTGGCCATAATCGTCGACGACTTAATAGATCGTATTGAGAAATATGCCAAAGTCAAATATGTGACCCATCCTAGTACGGGAGAAAATGGTTCCACCAAGGTTACCGGTAAGGGAGGCGAGAAGAGTAAAACTCAAAACAAAGGGAATAATAACGGTGGCAAAAGTGGCCCCGAAAATTGGAACAAAGGTGACGCCTCGAAGGAGTTCCAAGCCGTGAATACTGTCTTTAGAGAGTTAATCTATAAAATCCTTGCAAAAATAAAAGATGAACTATTCATTAAGTGGCCCAAAAAGATGGGCGGAGACCCCTCCAAGCGGAATAACGAATTGAGATGTGCATTTCATAAGGAAGGAGGGCACAAAACCGAGCACTGTAAAGCCATCAAGTCCCACCTCAAAAAGCTAGCTCAAGATGGACACTTTAATGAATTCGTAGAGACAAAATCAGAGAAGGTAGTTGTAAATGGAAATTAGAAGCTCAATAATGTTCTCGAAGAAGATATCGACCATGAGTTCGCGATAATTCATGGGGCATCCGACCTCAAGCAGATTCAAGGGAATGCAACTCGAATGGAAGTGAAGAAACTTATAGTAGTGATGCAAGCTTTTCAAATTCATCCAACCAAAACCCAAGTGGGGAAGCATCGACATCCGGAGGATGTCAACTACAACAACCATATCGTGTTCATATATGAGGATTTGGTGGGAGTGAGAACTCCACATCATGACGCGTTGGTCATTACACTCGGGATAGATAACTACGACATCGACAGGTTGCTCATCGACCAAGGAAGCACATATGAAGTAATGTATTTCGAGTTGTTTAAAAACATGAATTTAAGCACCATCGACCTATGTGAGGCCACTGTTCCTTTGGTTGGCTTCGCTGGAAAGATAACCATCCCCTTAGGAAAGATCGTCCTGTCGGTAAGGGTAGGAAATATCTCAAAGATGATTAAATTTCTTGTGGTTGATATTGATTCACCATATCAAGCCATCCTCGGTAGAGGATAGATGCACACGATGAAGTCCATCTCATCGACCTAACATTAGAAGTTGAAATGTGTAATAGAAGAAGGAGTAGTTAAAATTCATGGAGATCAAGCAATGGAAAGGAAATGCCTTATAGCGGCCATACACCCCAAACAAGAGAGGAAATTGGAGGAAGCGAGAAACAAAGATGAAGAAAAGGAGAGGTTGATGCCCTCCAAATTGCAGTTAAGATATGGCAGACCATGAGTGGATGATACAAGGCTCCTCCCCTCTGATAGGGTCATCGAAGACATGAAAGAAGTCGCAGCTCGGAGTGTCTCAACTGAGAGAAATTTTTGTATTGGGACCTCCCTTACTGATCACGAGAAGAAAGATATGGGCACCCTCCTTTGGAGAATTTGGACAT
Source organism: Sambucus nigra (assembly GCA_949130495.1). Taxonomy (NCBI): domain Eukaryota; kingdom Viridiplantae; phylum Streptophyta; class Magnoliopsida; order Dipsacales; family Adoxaceae; genus Sambucus; species Sambucus nigra. Next base: position 35,563,112 of record OX422212.1, read on the forward strand.
TTTCATATGGGAGCCCTACGAGCTGATCGGAATCGATCCCATCATTACCTTCCACTGATTACACGTGGATCCAGCTTTCAAGCCAGTTATGTAGAAGGCTCGTCGAACAGCTCCAGAGAAGGTCAAAGTAGTAGAGAATGAAATGTAAAAGTTACTGGATACATGATCCATACGAGAAGTTCAGTTCCCCAAATGTCTATCCAACCCAGTGGTAGTCCCTAAGAATAATGGTAAGTGTCGAGTCTGTATCGACTTCACCGATCTCATCAGGGCCTGCCCCAAGGATAACTCCCCCTTCTGAAGGTCAACCAGTTGGTGGATGCCACAGCAGCTCATAAGAGAATGAGCTTCTTAGACATATATTCTGGATATCACCAGATCCCTCTGCATGATCCAAATCAAGATAAGATCGCCTTTATCAACAATATTGGTTTATTTTGTTACAGAGTTATGCCCTTTGGACTTAAAGAATGCAAGATAAACTTATCAGCGGTTGGTTACCAAGGTGTTTAAATACTAAATGGGAGACACCATGGAAGTATATATCGATGATATGCTTGTCAAGAGAAAGCTCAAAGATGATCACATCTCCGACCTAGTAAGAACCTTTGAAATCCTCAGGAAGTACCGAATGAAACTTAATGCAAGTAAGTGTTCTTTCGGTGTCCAGTCAGGAAAATTCCTTGGGTAATTGGTCAGCGAGAGAGGTATAGAAGCTAATCCTGACCAAATCGAAGCTATCAGTAGGGTGTAGTCACCTCAAACTATAAGAGATGTACAAGAGCTCACAGGAATGCTCCCCGCCCTAAACCAGTTCATCTCTAAATCTTTAGAAAAATACCAGTCGTTCTTCTAGTTTCTGAAGAAGACTAAGAGCATGGTATGGAACGAGCATTTCTCAAGAGCCTTAGAGGAGCTTAAGGCCTACCTCAGCAAGCCCCCTTTGCTCATAATCCCTAGAGAAAATGATTCCCTATACCTCTACCTTGAAGTATCAGATCATGCTGTGAGCTACACCTTGGTATGTGAGAAAGAGGAGATCCAGCATTCAGTCTATTATGCAAGTAAAACTCTTTTAGATGCCGAGCAAAGGTAACTGCCACTAGAGAAGCTCGCATTTGTACTAGTGGTAGCCCCAAGAAAACTGAAGCACTACTTTGAGGTCAACTCCATCTTTTTAGGGTACAAATACATTGATCCGAAGCACGAAGAACTTGATTGCTCACGTTGGTACCAAGAATTTAGACTAGGGGAGATAAAGTAGGAATATACTCATCAACGTCAACGAACTACAAATCATACAAGCATGAAGAATAAACATATCAACAGGGGAAAAAATCCAAAATTTATTCATTTTATTACAAGTACATTGATCAGAAAGAAAAAAAATTAGGAACACAAAAATAAAAGGGAAATCCTAGTAGACTATTTGGCAACCTCGGCTTGCTCAGAAGAGGCTAGATCTTTTCCTTTGTCAACAATGGTCTCACTCATCCCAGTTCGAACTACAACTCCCTAAACTGGAGCAAGGCCAACCCTTTGATCAACAGAAGCATCAACATCTGGAACCCCTTCTTCTTCCTCTGAGATGTCAAGCTGAGGAATAAAGTCAATTGGGCGGGCGATGAAGCTTGAGGTAGTGTTCTTATATTCCAGTAATAAGTCATCTGATCTCAGATGTTCTCCTTCTATAATGGAGTCTCGTATATTCCAAGCCTTAAGTAACTTAGCAGCATGGATCTCTTGGAGAACAGGCTCCTAATTCTTGGACTTTACTGTAGATAAAAAAGGAAAGCATTAAAGAAAAAACACATTATAGCAGCAATGAAAAGACAAAGAGATTAAGCAGCAACCTATATATTCCTTCCCATAGGTAAGAATTTGAGCTCCCGTGTACCTCGCACCTCCAACCTGAGGAGGGAACTGCCAATTCCTAGCTATGAATCCTTTTGTCCAAGAAAAGATGTACAAGAAAAGGAGTAACAAAAATAAGTTTAAAATAAAGAAGACCATAACTTGTACAAGAAAGGGAGTGACAAAAATAAATTTAAACCAAGCCTAACCTAGTGCTATATAGTTAGTTTATTCTATGAACACCATTGATAATATTCCCAATGTTTGGAGAGCATTGGACTGGGACTATATTGAAATGTTGATATAAATGTAAGAAGAGATGATTTAGGGGAGAAGTTAAACCCCCCTGGGGAAGCAAAAGAACGTGAATCCAGTGCTCATCCTCAACGTCTCGAATGTTACGAGGAATGGGGGCAAACTCAATATCCACCCAGTTTTGTAATATTTCTTGAATTTAGCTTGAGACTTGTTTTCTATCTTCGACATAAACAAACCTTAATCACGACAAAAAAGAAAGAAAGGCAGAAAAAGAAGAGGATTGGAAACTTACACAACAAAGGTCAGCCTGAGATAATGCGAAGCCATAGGTAAATGAAGACGAGGGACAAAAATTAGCTTAAAGACAATGAAGAACAAGCTTAAGGACGAGAAGAATCTTGGAGAGCACGAGATGATTTAAGAAGGAAGAGTTTGAAGCAACGTTAATGATATTCCAACCTAATAGTTTAAACCTTCCAATGATAGTGCACTCGGATCGAAGAAGATTTGTTGCCTGAATCTTTTTTAAAGAGATATTTTGCATACCAAATTTTTTATGATTCACAAAAATGCCATCTGGAAGGAACCGGAGTTAATGTTTAAAAATTTTAAGCCCAATATGCGACCCCAAAATTTTAAGGGCAATTGTGGGTACCTTCTTCGTCTTTTAGGCCCATAAGAGTAGTCAGATAAAGCCAAATTAAAAATTAGAGGTGCCGGGCCCAAATTATAGGATGCCCTAATTGACAGTTAGAATTGAGGATTTGACCCAGTCTATCCCCAAAAATCTCGGAGGATATATTCAAGGGATAGTGGGATAATGGGGTGGTTATTAGTCCCCCTATCTCTTTTACGAAATATATATTGTACCCCTGGCCCAGGGAAAAGGGCATATAGAAAAACTTCTCTTGAGAGATACTTAAGAAAATGGTAGACCTTTCCATGGACGTAGGGAGTTTTCCAAACCACGTACATCTTTGTGTTGTGTGATTGTGATATTTGTTGTTCATCTTTTCCTGGTGATTGTCTTTCATTATTATTTGTGTTGAGATTTTTGTCACCACAATTCCATGTCAAATTCATTGCCCTTGGCTTAACTTCGAACTTATTGTTGGTGATTGGGACCTGATGGCGAACCCTCAATTGTCTTCCATTACTATATGGATGTCATATCGTCGTAACCCTGGGACGGTGATATTAGTAGAGACCCGAAACGGGTTATATACTTGGCAGGAAGGCTATTATGATTTTCTAAGAGGTAGCCTAATTATGCTATTCATGTGGTTTTATGAGATATTCTGTTTGGCGATCCCCCATAAATATCCCTTACCAGTTGTGCCAAATTTCTTCTCCCGTTATTTCATCAGCTTTTGCCCAACTATAGAGATTTGGGTAAACTAGTTTATAGAGAATGGAGCTCGATGTCTGCGCTTGTTAGTGCTTTGGTGAGGGGATTTGTATCCCATTATTGAGATGGGGGAATACTGGTATGTTCGATTAGTTAACCTTTAATAGACTTCCTTTTATTTTCCCTGGCATCTCCTATGCTAAGTCGAATAGGAGCAGATTATGCCTTCCTGTACTTTAGATTTCTTTCTTGTAGATGATTTGATTGAAGTCATCCACATGTAGTTGGGCTCTCTATGGTACAGTCATTGGTTGACAATTCGTCATTCATAATTTGTTGGAAAGATTTGGCATACTTTCGGAGACTACATGAAATGGTTGTTGAAGAGGGTAGTGGCTAATATCTTAGTAGAGAGGATCGAGGATAGATGGTTTGCTTTGTTTGACACTATGGAGGGGGTGTTGTGGTTTTCTCTAGGATGGTCCGGTCTTATCATTCTATGAATCTCCTTTGACAAACTATCCAAGTAGGGGAAATTTGGACCCTCAAGGAGAAGATGATAATGGCGTCGGATCATCCAGCAGCTGCGGATAGGGTCCTTTGTGAAGTTGGGGTTTATTTTGTGAAGTTTTGTGATGGTTATGTGTTTGGTCATTTTTGTTCTTTCAAAAATAATCTGGGGATGTTTACTTAGTTTGTTTAGGAGTAATTTGGTTTTATTTTTTTTTAGGACAACTAGGTTGGCGGGGGAAGTTGTTCGACTCCCTACACTGATATTTCTTGTAATCCTACAGAATTTTCCCATAATGGAATGAAAAAGGATTTTGATTATATTATCATTCCTCTTGATGAGTTTTACATTTGAATTATATATACCAATCTTTAAGGCATACATAATCCTTTTGTTCATGTAAATGATAAAATGAACTGTCGTTCTCAGAAGTAAAAAAAGAATGGCATGTTTTGAAAAAGAAGGGGATCGTTCCCATGTAAAGCGTATGAGATGCCTATGTATCTTTAAGGGTTTTAAAAAGAATTTTGGGTTTTTTTTTAAAGAAAAAAGGTTTTTAAAGGATCATACCCCATGTAGTTTTGAGTAGAGGGAAATGAATATTTTTTTTAAGAATATAAGGGGGATGAGAGGAGTTATAGTGCACAGAGATTTTGGACTTGGGGTAGAATTTCTTCAGACGATCTAGATTGACTGGACACATTATCTCTTCTCCGTTAAGTCAGTAAGCATAGTAGCTCCACTGGACATGATTTTTTTGATGATGTAGGGGCCACTCCCGTTAGGTTTTAATTTTCCTTTGGGGTCCCAAACAGGTTCTATGATTTTTTTGAGGGATAAATCCCCTTCACAGACACCACGGTCCTTAACTCTCCTGTTGAAAGATAGTGCTATCCAATGATGGTACCCCAGTATATGATATAGATATTTATGTCTCCTTTCATCCGAGAATAACAACTAATCAATTTAGATATGATTCCAATCTTCTTTATTGACTATAATTTCAAGTATGACACATAGCGAATGTATTTCTAGTTCAACAGGCAGGACTGCTTCCATGGCATATACTAGAGTGTAAAGGTTAGCCCAAATATATGCCTTAAATGAAGTGTTGTATCCCCAAAGGGCGTAACGGATCCTATAGGGCCAATCATGGCAACTCTCGATCATCGTACTGATGATTAATTTGAGGTTCTTATTAGCGGCTTCAACTGCACTATTGGTTTGCAGTCGGTAGGGAGAAGATTTCTATCTCTGAATTCCATACTCATTGACCAATTATGTGACTTTTCCCTCGAAATGTGACCCATTATCTGACACTAGATTTTGTGGGACCTTATATCGACAGATAATGTTCTTCTGATGAACTTGACTACCTTTTTAGCAGTCAACACTATACATGACTTGACTTCAACCCATTTGATGAAGTAATCAATGTCAACAAGGATGATATAATTCCCATTGGAGGCTTTGGGCGTAACTGCCCCTATGATATCGATACCCTTATAGATAATGATCAGGGAAAAGTTATGTTATATAATTCCAGTAGAAGCAAGTTCTGGAGATTGGAAAAATTTTAGCATTTAAGGCATCTTTGGACATAGGCAGTACAATCCTAAAGCATGGAAGTCTAACAGTAACCCTATCAGGTAATCTTCTTGGCGATCATATGGCCATTCATGTGGGGTGGGCATTCCCCGCTGTGAATTTTTTGCATTATTTCTTTAATGTCAGCCCCTGCGATGCTGTATAAGTGGGTTCCATGGAAGTTTCTCTTCAATAGTTATTTATCAAAGACAATTTACTTAGCAACTAGTTTGAGGAGGGTTGCTATGTCTTTCATGTTGGTGTCTAGGGGTTACATACCATGCTCGAGGAGGTCTAAATATCATAGTACTAGCACTCGGTCATATCGAAATCCTCTTCTGTGATGAGCTCAATATGTTAGAAATGGGATCAGTTTAGTTTGATTTTGGACTAGGAAATGAGCCATTAGTATTCCCTCAGGCATGTCAACTATGGAAGCTAAGGTAGCAAGGGCATCATCCAAGCTATTCCTTGCTCGGGGCAAGTAGTTGAAATGTGGTATCTCTAAACTGGGAGGCAAGCTCTTCTAGGTGGGTTGGGAAGGTTAAGAGCTTTTCATATTTGACTTTCCATCTACCAAGGACCTGGCCGATGATGAGGGACGTATTCTCATAGACATCTAGGAATTGGATTACCATCATGAGAGAAACTTTGAGTCCTATGGTGCAGGCCTCATACTCAATCATGTTGCTGGTGCAGGAAACATCTAGCTCGATGGCAATGGTAGTATGAGAGTCATCAGGGGCGATCAGGAGTATCTCAATGCCATATTTTTTTTATTGGCAGTTCCGTTAAAGAACATTTGGCACCAGAGGTTTTCCTTCGAAGTGAAAAGGATGTAATCTTCTAGGAATTCGAAGATACCAATGTCGGCTTCTTCCATGGGGTAATCAGCAAGGTAGTCAAAGATAGCTCTCCCTTTAATGGAATTTTGTGTGACATACACAATATCTAACTCGGCTAGAAGCATTAACCATTAGGCCATTCTACTATACAGGACAGGTTTCTAAAGAAGTTATCTGATAGGATCCATTCAGGACACAAGTCTAGTAGGAAAGGCGAGCATCTAGTGTCATAATTTTTGAGTGGCCTAGACAAGGGCGACACATGCTTTCTCTAAGGTAGTGTAGTTGAATTTGTACCTGGTCAATTTTCAAATAGCATAGTAGATAGCCTTTTCCTTGTGGGATTCTTCAAGGTATTGGGCTAGCAAAGACACAATTGTAGTGTCTGTTACGGTTACGTATACAATAGAGGGAGACCAGGGTGTGGTGGCATGAGTGTCAGAGGTCAGGTTAAATATTGGTTTATTTGGTCAAAGGATTCCAGGCAAGCTTCATTCCAGACTTTGGTTGAATCCTTTCAAATGAGTTTGAAAATGGGTTCACAAGTATAAGTCAACTGCCTAATTAATCGGCTGGTATACTATAATTTTTCAAAGAATTCCCGCACTTCCCTCTCCATTTAGGTGGTGGCATTTCGAGTATGGTTTTTATTTTGTCAATGTCTACTTCAATCCCCTTCTCCTTAACCATGAATCCAAAAAGTTTTCCATTGGTGACGCTAACACGCATTTCTATGGGTTAAGTCGCATCTGATATCACCATAGTCGTTTAAAGAACTTCCAGATAGTTAGAACATAAACTACGTGATTCTTAGACTTAATAATCACATCATCCACGCAAACCCAAACTTCTTTGTGTATCGGATCATGAAAAATAGTTGTGGTAGCCCTTTAGTAGGTAAACCCTGCATTTTTTAGACTAAATGACATAACTGTGTAACAGAAGGTTCCCTAAGGGGTGATGAATGCATTTTTTTTCTTAATGATCAGGGTGCAAGTTGATCTGATTATATCCTGTAAACCCGTCAATGAATAACTTGAGAGCGTAACTGGTCATGTTGTTCATGATCATGTCAATATTAGGCAGTAGGTAATCATCTTTCGAAGATGCGTTGTTCAAATCCCGGTAATCAATGCACATGCAACCTTTCCTCCTGATTTTGGCATGGGTACAATGTTGGCTAACCATATGGAACATCAAATCACCCGAATGAAGCCTACGTTCAAATGTTGGACCACCTCTTATTTAACCTTGAGCGACCACTCGGTATGGAGCTTTTGCAATTTCTATTTGACTGGATTATATTCTGAGAGAGTTAGAATCTCGTGCTGAGATATATCGGGATCAATACTGGGTTTATCATCATTGGACCATGTGACGTCCATAAATTCCTTTGACAATTATTCGAGTTGCGCGCGCTTATGCTCGTCAAGGGTAGACTCCATCCTAGTCTCATGTAGTTGGATACTAGAACCGAGATTAATATCAGCAGTTTCATCTACATTAATTTAAGGGTGGTTATGTTCTTTATTATTAACCTTATTAAGATAAGTTAGGAATTGTTCATTTGAAAAATCATCATCATCAAGAGTTTGATTAGAATAAAGACAATTAATATAAGGCACAACAAGAAACTCAAAATATTTATTTATTTAATTCTCGGGAAAAATAGCATTGAGAACCTCATTTAAGGAGGTCTTAATTACATTGTGATCAGAACAAGGAAAAACATTAACAGAAGAAGAAATGGGAGAAACATCTGGGTTAGGTTGAATCTCAACAGGTAGAACTATTATATCATTCTAAATGAAGAGGCGTGCCTCAGTAATCTTAATCAGGATGGATGAATGTGATGATATAGCGCCTAAGTGGATCATGCAGAATGTCATCCCCAGTGTCTACAGATTGAATGAGTCCTCGAGTCACTTCCCTCGAAATCCTCGGCAACAGCTATAGCTTTTTTAATGAGTAGTTTCACATGATGCTGAGAACTTTTCACACATGAGTATATGTCTTAAAAGAAGATCTCCATTCATGGCTTCGTCTTCTTATCCACGTGATCATACCATAGTTCAGAGAATACACAAAATGGAAAATATTTGCCCTATTTGATGAATATCCCGTTCAAGGAATCTCCTGAACAGTCTTGTCACTTTCTAACCTTTTCTTCAATCAAGGTTGGCGAAGCATTCTGAGTTCCTATGATGATAGTTAATAACCCAGTACACATAGAAGAAAGGCCTTATTTAGTATTATGGGTCCTAGTATCCCTTGTTATCAGCATCCCAACCCTAGTCCAGGCATGGAGTACATATTTTTAAACATCTATATCACATTGACATTGCCGTGAGAACTGTTCTCTGGACATACTCTATTTTTTAAATCATCCCCTGCTAGGATTGGAAGTGGTTTGGCTCGAAAGTCAGATAGGAAAATATCACTCACCCCATGCTATATTTTTAGTACCATATTATTGGTTCTCACATTCTCAGTACTATCATCGTTGCCCAAGATGGTGATGACAGGCCCCTTAGCGAAGAACTTCAGTTTCTGATGGATAGAGGAAGACACCCCCTTGATGCTCTGGACTGAGCAATAGAATTAAATAAGAAGGTATGTTGATTACTTGGAACTCAGTAATAGGAGTTATAGGGACAACCTCTATTGTAATATTTATGGATTCCATCACCTCTCGATGAGTGTTGTCATAAGCATATACTACGGTGATGTTGGACCAAGGTTGCTTAATTTCAAACCCATGTAGTTAAAGGTTTTTAACGGGAAAACATAAAGTGTTGATCCTTTGTTAACGAGTGAGAGAGGAACTTCCTTCCCCATTATTTTAATAGAGATATTGAGAGAATAGTTATGATTAGGACCAAAATTTAGGATTTCTTCTTCAGAGAAGGAGATCATTTTAGTCAAGGTTAAGGACCCGACCAGGTTCATGGTTTCTTTTGGAGTGGTGGAAGGAGGGACTATGGGCCAATAAGAAACTTTATCAAGGCATTTCAGTGTAGTTAGGAATACATAAAGAGTCCCCAAAGGGTGACGTTGGCCTAAGTTTTCTTTAACTCGTCGAGGATCTTGCTATCCTCGATGGTTAATTTTAGCATGGGGATTTTCTCGACAACACCCTTTCCTTTGTCTATCGTTACTGATGGAGGATTTGGACTCTGGTAGTGCCTCCCAAATCTTATCACATGGTTCACAGAAGAGGGGAATAGCAGAAACCCTATTTTTCATCTATTTTGGGTTGTTCGGGCACTTTATTGATCTTTCCTAAAAAATCTTCAAACGATATTATCCCACATACACTGATCACTAGGCTAACCTTTTCCTGCCTTGTCTTTTCATCTAGACTATGAAATTCATCTCCCCATCCGGTGGCAACGATGTCATCCTTCCATGAGAATTTAATGCATTCTATAACCTCTTCATATAGATCCTCCCACTCAACGGAGAGATGCATAAGAGAAGGGATCATTCGCCAATATAGCTTTAAAGCATCGAGTAACTCAGATATACTGTAACTCTCATTAGTCTTTCGAAATATGTCTAACATAATTTTCACTGCGTCATCTAAACTGACTTTTTCAACGGGTATCAACTAATTATCTGACTCTCGAGCCCACTTTCAGGATTTCATGAATAGGTTGCTGAACTTCTGACAGTTAACGATCATTTCGGAGGGCAATTTCAGCCCGAACTCTAGGAGTTGGTTCAATACTACTAGAAATTGAATATACTTCCCTCTGAAATGAGTACGAGTGAAAATGCATGCTCTTGTAAGAAGTGACAGAGCTTGGTCAGCAAAATAGGTATGGTTTAGGAGAAAATGTGGGAAAACGTTAAGGGGTTTGGGTGAAAATATGGATATAATGGGTTATTTACTAGGTACAATTTGGGTAGATGGGTCGAGTTTCAGGTAATTTAGCAATTACACGATTAGAAGTGGATTATGAATGTTGTTTAGTTTAGTATTGCTAGTGGGGTTATAACATCCCGGTCAATCAGACCTTTGATTACATTTTGGAGATTAAAGCACTAATCAGTGGTATGGTCAACATTTTTATGGAAATCACAATGGGCGTCGAGTTTGAAATTATGGGGAAGTGGGTCTGATAATGGATGAGGGTCTAATGGCTTAATGAGATTTCATCTCAATACGTATTGGTAGGCTTTGGAGAGGGGAGCATGAAGCTTGGTGTATCCTTTTCTATTTGGGTTGGCATAACTTTCTGGTGCCCAAGAGGTAGAGAGCTGTGAGATATTATTTATAGTCGAGACTGTAGAGGGTTCTCATATTTTTTAGAGTAACTTGTCTGAATACTTTCTTTGGCTCAGCTTTTGTCATGGCAATACTTTCTTCAATCTTCACCCCTGCTTCTTGGGGGGCTAAAAAATATGGGTAATATTGTCCTCCCATTGTCGCTTAGACCTGGGGTAAATGATTTTTCTTTATAATACTAACTTTCTCCTTTTCGGAAGGTCGGCTGGTCATAGTGGCTGATTTTTCCCTCCACCTTGCTATAAAATTGGTGATAGTTTCTCCGAGATTCTATTTAAGAAGTTCTAAATCACGGCGTGTAACCTCCAATTCCTCATTATACTTGTAATGAGGTATGAATTCACGGGCCACATCCTCCCAGCAGCGAATTCTAAATTCTTAAAGGGATTGGAACCAACGAAGAGAATTATCCTTCAAAGTCTGTTGAAACATTTAGGTCATTATTTCCTTAGAGGCACCTAAGAGAGTCATGGATCAATGGTAACTTTTTAGATGAACAATTGGGGGCCTACTACCCCCGAACTTTTCAATATTAGGCATCTTTAATTTTTTTGACAACCAAGCATTAGGATAGTGAGACATATGGTTGTAATCCATGTTGTTCCTGGAGATTCAGACCTTGTCAAACTTCTTGGTCAGCAGCATAAGGTCCTCCTTCACGTTGTTCAAATATTTTTCCTTCGGATCAGTCGGTACGAGCAGGTTAGCCCCTGGTTGGGCAATATTCGACATAGGGAGCTGAGAAAGTGGTGGCCCATTTGCATGAGGGGATCTTGGATTGTACTGATATTATTTTGGGACCCAAATAGTCTTAGGTGCGTGTGAACCCATAGCGTGAGGGAACAGGACCTCGAGACCTTGGGTAATAGGGACCTGATTTTGCTACATCTCATGAACCTTGGTTTTAAGATTGTCAATCTTTGTGGTAAGTTGGACTAGGACCATCATCAAATCAGGGTGCACAATCTGTACTTGGTTTGCATTCTCCATGAAGAGTTGGAGAAGGTGGATTCTAGACTCAGAGGAAGTAACGGGAGAAATGATGGAGTTTCGGAGGGGTTCAACGAAAGACCAAAGCCGATAGGGAGCCAGGCCAAGGGTCGGGAATGTGATCAACCTGAGAAAGAAAATGATTCGAATTTATTTTTGAAAGAGGAAAGGAAGAATCTTTTATAGTAAAAGAGGAAAATGTTTTTGACATTTTTTGGATAAAAGAGGACAAAATATTTTTGGGTATTTATTTGATAAAAGAGGAGGAAACATGTTTTTGGTATTTTCAGAAAAGAGGAAAAAATAAATTTGACACTTTTTGTAAGGACAGAGAAAAAACGAGAGACGGGTCTCAACATGATTATTATTATGTTTATGTTTTCACTTGTATTAGGTTTACCTAAATGAAAAGGAATTGTTGAACGGGACTCGAGCCTAGGAAAATTAGTTTTGAAAAATAGGTTAAACATGGTTTGACTTATTTCTAGGCTCATGGGCAGGGTCCCTTTTGGAAAAAAGAGGAAACCATGTGACAAATTGGGTGGCATGCCGACCCATCTTTTTGGTGGAGTTTTGGGTAGTAACCGGTAAACTAAATATGAGTGCCCTATATTTGACGCCTATATGAGGGTATGAAGTTGTTGGGTTAGTGGAAAGGCTACATACTTTGGCATGGCTTCCACGGTATACATGTTCCTTTAAAGGGAAATCAGTACATGTGGACAAGCCATTTGATATACCAGAGTGTACGTGAATTGCCTCACTATATACCTCGTGGGGACACTACGCGTGAGGGAGAATTCGATATACCCGATATACGTGAACGAGTTACCTGCTATATTCCTCCCATCATAACTTTAGTCAAGAAGTACGATGCGGGGGGAGCCTTTCGATATACATCAAAGGTACTTGGCCAATGGAAGGTGAGAATCATATTGCTCAGGCTAACTGTGACCTGTCAGACCAGTGCTCATCACAAAATGACCCCCCCCCCCCCTCCCCAGTACGGGATAAAATTTTACTCAATAGCCATTCTCTTGGTGGTGTAGTGTGCAAAATGCATGATTCTTGATTAGTATATTATCGATAAAGTATTTTATTTAGCATGATGAGCACTATACTAATAAGGGAGCATGTATAAGTATTATGAAAAGTAAATATAGCATGGAGCATGAAGATTACACTAAGCATGGATACGTGAGTGTGAGTGATGTGTGAATATCTATAAGTGAGTGTGTGGTAGTGAATCTAAGCATGAATCAACTACAAGTGGTGCGTGATAAGTGTGAGTGAGTGTGGATATATACAAGTGTGATAACAGGATGTGTGTTCTAGTGATACCTAAGCATGGATATTATAAGTGGTGTGTGCAACATGTGGATATAAGTGAACTTATATACAAGTGTTAACAGAGTGAGGTGTATATGGAGATTATTTACAAGTCTGTGAAGTGAAAAGTGAGAGAGATGCGATATAAACATGAGGTAGATACATACAAGAAAAAATAGACACTACACGAAAAAGGCCAAATTGGCACCTTTCAGTCGGTCAGCCTTGTCAGGATCAATGGCCGTGACAAAGCCTTGTCACGGTCATTGATCGCGATAAGTCCGTGACAAGAACAGTTGTCACGGTCTTGTCACTGTCATTGACTGTGACAATCCTTATAAACTTGTCACGGTCAATAACCATGACAGTTCCATGACAAGTTTGACAGTAAAATCCTTTTTTTCCCACCATTTTGATTTCCCTCCCTCTTTCTCTCTCTCTCTCTCTACGAGTTTGGTACATTTTCTCTCTCTATTTCTCTTCCGTTTGTATATGTGTGTGCGTATTTGTGTGTGTGTATATATATATATGTGGATATAAATGTGCATGTCTGTGTCTGGTGGTTGGGGGAGGGGACAGGGTCGGGGGTGGGGGTGCGGAGGGGGGTGAGGCAGGGGGTTGCGTGTGTTTGTGTATGTGTGTGTATATATGCATATGTGTGTATATGTGCATGTGTGTATATATATGTGTTCGTGTGTGTGGTGGGCAGTGGCAGTGGGGGGAGGGGGCTGGGTGGGGGTGGGCAGGGAGTGGGGCTACGTGTGTGTGTGTGTGTGTGTGTGTGTGTGTGTGTGTGTGTGTGAGGTGGGGGATGGGGTAAGGGGAAATGGGGAGGTGGGGTGGGCCGAGGGGTGGGGCTTGTTAATTTTTTTTTATTAAATTTTGATTGGTTTATTAGATATTTCCCCTCATATGCAAGTAGTGCCCCTTGTAAAGGAATTGATTGTTTAAATATTGATTGATTATTAATTTTTTAAATAAATTAATAATTAGTGCCCCTTTCATATGCAAGTAGGATTGCCCCTCATTGTAAATTAGAAAATTAATAATTGTATACTTTAATTGTTAGTTTAATTGATGAAATGAATTAATTGAGTAGATAAATTAGAAGGAGTACATGGTTATTTTGGGTGTCCTATTTGTGGAGAGGAGACTGAATCTCTTCATCTCTCCGCTAGCTCAAATAATGTATACCATTTCCATAGGAGGTTTTTATGCCCGGCTCATAGTTTCAGATTTGAGAAAGATTCCATTTTTTTATCGGTCGGGGTTGAACATAGGCTACCACCAAGACAACTTTCAGGTTTAGAAATTGAAAGTAAATCTTGTGATTACGGCCCTAATATGCCAGATAAAAATCCCAAATTTAAGAATGTCAAGCATAAGAAGACCCCAATTGGGAATTAAAGTGAGACAAGAAAGGCATGGAATTGGAGGTCAATTTTATTTGACTTGCCTTTTTGGAAGAATAACCCGGTGCACCATGTATTGGATGTGATGCATGAATAGAAGAACCTCGCTGAACATATTGTGGGAACTTGCCTTGAGGGAGTCATTCGAAGGATGGAGAAAATGCACGAAAGGACCTTAAATTGTTGACACTTAAGCCACAATTGTGGTTGAAAGAAGATAGTCGGGGAAGGACAATAATTTCCCCTGGTGTGTTGACTTTGACGAGTGGGGAAAGGAAGGTTCTTTTAGACACAATATATAATTTGAAGGGTCCATCTAATTTTTCGTCCAACTTGTAAAGGATTTTGAATTGTGTTACTCATGATTTACATGTATAAGTCCCATGTTTGGCATATGATCATGCAGTTGGTTCCTCTATTGTTTAATCATTGTTTCTCCAAGCACAAGGATTTTCGGAGGGCTATTGTGCAAATTAGTATCTGCTTCTCACTTTTGTGTGAGAAGGTAGTCAATTGAGAACACATAGTGGCCGAAAAATTGGCAGTGATCGAAGCGATTTGTGTGTTGGAGAAGTACTTTCGCCCATTATTTTTTTACATAAGTGTTCACTTGTTGGTACACCTATGCGACGAGGAACTTCTTTGCAGTCCAGTTAGATATTGGTGGATGTATCCATTTGAAAGATTGATGAAAGGTTTTAAAGATTATGTTCAATTGCAGAGGAATACATCACCATGGAGTCATCAATCTAGACTCGAGAATATATGCCTGACTCGACCAGTGTGGATGACACTAATGAGTTTGTCGATGATGGTGGTCATGTGATGGGAAAACGAGTGAAATTAACGAGTTTCCAACATGAACAAGTAGTTCGTTATCTATTTGACACACATTAAGATGTCGAAGAATGGAAAAAGTGAGTTTAAATTATGTTAAGTTTTACATTATTTTATATTATTTTATGCATGATTAATTTTGTAATATGTAGAAAATATGAAGCATGTGAGAACAATAAAAGACGAAAAACAATGGTACAATCAGATAGCGAATTTAGGTTGTGGTTGTCACAAGAGGTAATTATAATGAAAATGGTCGTTATATAACTTACATTACAATAAAACTTTACAACTGACCTAATTAATTTGTCTATATTCTCAGCTCTTAAAGACGGGTGATGCGACATCAAGGCTTGCACGTCTAGCCACTGGACCCTTGTTCATGGCACAATAGTACAAAAAGTATTAATTGAGTGGTTACGTATTCGGCGCTAGGGTGTACGAGGAAAGTACAAATGTACAGAACTCGAGCATTTAATATAAGGCTCTTACTTTCTTTTGAGTAAGCGCAAAAGATAAAAACCTCAGTGAAGTTAAAATGACTTACTATGGTGTAATTTGAAATATATTTGAATTGGATTATATAAGCTTCAAAGAGGTTGTATTTTACTGTGACTGGGTAAAAGTTGAGGATAAAAATGCTTGTAAAGTTGATCATGGCACCAATTTGATCATGGTTGACTTGTCCAAATTGAAGAGCAACGACCACGTGAACAATGATCCGTTTGCTTGTGTATTTCAAAAGGTCAACCAAGTGTTTTACTCGGAGTATATCAACGACAAGCCGTGGTCAATTGTCATACATGCGCCAAAGCATCTAAATAGTACTATGGATGACTTGGATGTTCCTACTGAATATCAATCCCCTTTTTTATGATAACCCGAATTTGAAACAATTTTTCAATTTGTAATAAATATTCCAATTTGTACTTTATCAATCCATTTTAATGCTTTTAATTGATTTTAACATTATCATTTTCACTCTATTTATCTTTATCTCATTCCTTTGTATATGTATGTGGGGGGGGGGGGGGGATAAGGGGGGTAATGTGTGTGTAGTGTGCATGTGTGTGGGAAGTTGGGGTGGGGGGGGGGGGGGATGTCTTGGATTCTTAGTAATTGTACATATTATGAGTTAGATGTTGTTGTTTTGGAATTCACAATTGAGGTGTTTAACATTAATAACTCATTTGGATTTGTAGTAATTGTACATATTTGCATGTCTTCTTCTAATTCATTTGGATTTGTACTAATAACAACATTTTTTTACAAAAAATATCTCCTTAAGGTATTAAGGCGAGGATGATGATGTTGATTATGATGATGTCGTCTGAGCTCGGTGGTAGCAAAGGCGACGAGGGCTCCTCGGCCCCTAGGCTCCCCAAATGGGGAAAATTGGGGATAGCCGTCGAGAACAAGACGGGGATATTAGCGAGATCCATCGAGCTGGTAAAAACGATCATCAGCCCGGGGTATACTAGTTGGAGAGAGGTGCCAAGTAAGTTTAAGTTAACTATTTAGAAGGCACTATAGGTAATGTATTCATATTTATTTTTATATGAATATTTCAATTTCAATTTATTCGCAACTAACATTGTATTTGTTGGACAGGAACAACTCAGCCTGGCCCTAGAAGTACATAATTTCGTCTTGGGGCAATTAAGGGAGAAACACAAGACGTGGAAGAAAAATTTGCGGTGCCAGTACTTTGGGAAGACCCGAGACTCCATTATCCGAATGCATGCGTCTGTCCCGCCGAAGGAGCCGATCTCATTAATAATGAGATCGGGGAGAGACAATTGGCATCTCGCTAGTCAAGGAGGGAAAGTTGAGAGAAAAAGACGAACGTGCACTAGTCCGACCGAACGTCTTACGTCGAGGTGGAGCATAGGATGATGGTGAGATTTTATTTTTCTATGATTAAAGAAATATGTTATTCTCAATTATTTTACTTTGCGGGCCCGATACTAATTTTGCATTATTTTATTTCAAGGGACGGGGAGTGGCCATGGGGGTAGGCCACATAGGCTCGATGCTTATGTGGATATTCGGATGAAGAAGGGGAAGGATTAGGAGGTGTCCCCGATTGTCATGTCAATGATTGTAAGTAATCTGACAGTTTACTTTTTGTTAATTACATTATAATTTTTTTATTTACTTATTTAACTAATCGTGTTCTTTTTGTCATTTCAGGCAAAGCTTAAGAAAGTGCATGAGTCGCAATCTGATGCTAACAAGTCATCTTTGTCTACGGACGCACTCAATCAAGTGCTTGGCGCTGATCGCAAGGGGAGGACAAGGGGGTGAAATCGATGGTGGCTAAATCTAGGATCATAGGATTGGATACGAGCAATAACGGGTTGGCTCGAAGGGTGGACTCATATGATGCTAAACTGTCCCATTTGGAGTCGACGGTCCAAGATATGTTCTCATTCATGAAGTGTTCGTTGGGCAGAAAGGGTAAGGGGAAATGGAAGGAGAAGGTGGTGGAGGAGGACGAGGACATGGGCATCGTTGCTTCATCTCTGACACGTGTGGACTTTGATGATTCAGTCCCCTATTTGGCTCCCTTCGACCGACCTATGATGACACTTGGTTGCCCCAGCATGTTTATACATGACATATTTGATGGCGAGGGGATAGGGAGGGGGTTGAGGGACTCGAATACTGTCCAGGGTATGCTAGTTCATGGACGTGCACCATAAGACATCGAGGCCAAGGTGCTCGTCACGCATGTGATAACCGGGAAGGAGAACTCCCCATTCTAGTTGCGCGAACAATACGACATGATGCATAATCAAGGGTGTATCAATTCGTATATCGTATGTTCTATCCACCTCCTCAAACCTACCCTAAACATGTAGTGACATTATTTGAATTGTTTTGGATTGTTTTATGTTATTAAATTTGAATTGTTTTAAGTTGTTACATTTGAATTATATTTGGATTATATCGTGATGCATATTGTTTTAAATGTATATTTGCATTATCTCTATTTTATTTTGATATATGATGTTTGAACATGTACAACGTTGCTATAGCAGGTACAAATATATTGGTGGGCCGTGGCAGTGGCCATACTGCCCAGCAGATTTTTTTTCAATTTTGCCTAGAATTGTCACGGTCATTGACCGTGATAATTTTTTTTTAAAGGTCACGGGTTTGTCACGGTCCTTAACCGTGACCAATATTGTCAAGGTCCAATACCGTTACATGATTGTGACAAGTCTAATGAACTTTTCACGGTCAATGACCATGACAAGTCCGTGATAACAAATGGTATCACCCCCAGACTTATCACGGTCATTGACCTTGACAAGTTGGACTTGTCACGGTCAATGACCATGACAAGCCGAAAGATTTGGTGTAGTGAGATAAGAAAAGGGAACATACAGGTAGGTGAATATGCACACAAGGAGAAAATGATAACACCCATGTAAACAGAGTCTATCCCTCTTAAGTCTTCCCTAATAAATTTGCCATTGTGGCCATCCCGTGATCTTCCTGCCTCCCATGCCTCGATGCACTTTTGAAGGGAAAAGAAGAGGAGATAAAGGTCCCATGCCCCTTGATGCACCGTGGGGTACTTCGGTCGTCGTCAATGTTTGGGTGATGTAAAGACATAGAGTCACCAGCCTATTTTGCACAAAATAGGAAAAAGATATGCCGCCGCCTCGAGAGATCGGAATCAAAGACAAACTGATACTTGGGAAACCAATATTTTAGAGGTTCGTTGGCTAAGTTATAGAATGGGAAGGTGTTGGGCATCCATCCCGCCTTTTCGGTCTCTCATGGGATTATGTTACTATTTTCCTTATTTTCTCTTGGAAGTGTGTTTGCGTGTATATATAAGTGGAGACTGGAATCTCTCGACTCACATCATGGAAAGGATGGAGTGAGGTCATCCATAGGAATGTTCCCAAAATAATAATTAGAAAAATATCATGTGTGTGCTTATCGACATATTGAACGTTATGATGAAATGATAATATATGTTTAGATAGGACACGTAAGTATGAATCATAAGTATCGTTTATATGAATAACATATGGATAAAATTGGAAAAAGATGAAAATAGGAAAATAGGACTCCAGTCTCGGGTTTTAGCTCGAGATGCCTACGTATCCTATAAAGGCATCAAAGTCCATATAGTTCGCATGCGGTACAAGGGTTGGTTTTTTCATATAGATTCAAATGGTAGTTTATTATATGCATGTGTGTAGAAAACATATTTTTAATTTTGAGGAAATACGGTGAATAATATCATTGGAATTTATGGGTGTAACCCTTTTTTCTTTATTTTTTTGCGTTTTTCATAGAAAATAAATCATGTGAAATATAACTAATTAAGGATGAGGTATTAATGGGTATGATCTAAAGTAAAAGCTTAGTTTAGAATTTATATAACTAATGAGAAAAAAAAATTAAATAGAGAGGGATGTTTGGACCTTCTTTGGAGACTTGAAGCTCAACCTTGATTCTTGGTGAGATTCCTTGAAAGTTGGAATGAATGTTGGATGAGAAGAAAGGAGATTTTTGCTAAATTAGGTATGGGAATGATGGGAATGAATGGTGGAAAGGAGTTTCACACAAGGAAACTTCCTTGATTGCGGATGAATGTTGTTGAGATCACTGATATTGATTGATCTAGGGTGCCTTTTGAAGTGAGCTCATTCTCTCATTATATAGTGTAGGGGGACTTCTGATCGGTATAGTCCTTGACCTTCCAATCAGTAGTAAACCGAAGACACACTGTTGATAGGTAGGGAAATAGGTCTACCGATTCAGTCTCGTGCAATTTTTTTTGGAAAAATGATCACAAAAAGTACTTCATAAGTCAAAATAGTGCAAGGTTCGTACCATTAGAAAGGTAATTCATAGACCTTTAAGAATACTTAGGTTGCTCTAGGGTTTGAGAGTTGACTTTTAGTCAAACATAGCTTAAAAGCGCCCATCGATCCTCTAGATGAAAGATTATCGAATGACAATGAATCGTTCGTCCGAACCGTAAGTATGATTCGTGCATGTGGAAGAATGTTGGAAAGGCTATTCAAGGCACTTTGATGTTACAAAGAGCTTCGCTCAGTTCAAAAGGTTGACTTTTGTTAAACAGGGCCCGAATGTGCCCGGTGAGCTTTTGGAGTAAAGCGGATCATTCGGTCATACCGTAAAGCTAATTCATGCATGGGGCAGACCATCGGAAAGTATATTTAGTGACCTTTAAAGATTCACCTAGTCTAATTCGAGTTGAAGAGTTCACCGTGGTCAAACGAAGCCCGGGAATCCCTGGTGGCCTCCGAATTAGTTTTTAGGGGAAAACGGGTCGATCGTTCAAATCGTTATGCCATTTTATGCAAGGGGCATACCGTTAGAAAGAGGTTTCACTTTCCTTCAATGATTAATTGAGATTTTTCTCTAACGATGAGGTTGATTGGGGTCGAATCGGGGTTCAGGAGCGCCTAGTGGCCTCCAGATTGATTTTTAGTAGTAAAATTGTTCGTTCGTTCGAACTGTTATGCTATTTTACTCATGAAATAGACCATTGGAAAGGGGATTCAGAGCCTTTCAAAGATTCATTAAGCTTTCACTCTGACGATAGAGTTGAAAAAATTCAAATGGGGTCCAAGAGCGCCCGATGGCCTCTAGATCAGTACTCGTAGTATAACCAAAGGTTTTTAATGAATTAGGGAGGTTCTATGGACCTAAGGAGAGACTTATGTGGTCCTATAATGTGGTGTCTAAAGGGACCTTACACTTATTATAGCCACTAGATTTGCACATGCAGTAGGTTTATTAGAGACAGACGGTAGTCTTATTATGTGTGTAGAGTCACCTTTGGGTTGTTGGTCTCTTATACACTCGATCTATATGGATGTGGATATCGATGTGGGGATATTATGTTTAGCCATCGAACTTTTTTTGTTAGATATTGAGGGGTATGATGTCATTTTGGGTATGAATTGGTTAGCTAGATACCAGGCGATAGTGGGTTCTTTCGGGAGGACTATTGTGTTCTCTATTCCAGAATGTTCCTAGTGGAGATGCTTATTTTTTAGGGAGGGTTGAGCACACATTTGTATTACATTGAGGGGGAGCCCTCACAGGAGGTGGTTATCTATTTAAACTCGATTCTAGTGGCGAGAGAGTTTAAAGACGTGTTGTAGGAGATACCCAAGTTGTCGCCTTGCCGGTAAATTGAATTCGTTATTAACCTAGCACCGGGTACGAGGCCTATCACTCCAGCTCCGTATCGCATGGCCGCATCAAAGATGTGAGAATTGAGATAACATATTCAACATATTTTGGGGCAGGGTTTCAATAGACAGAGTACATCACCGTGAAGTGTGCTGCTGTTATTCATCAAGAAAAGGGATGTATAACTTTGCCTATATATTGATTACAGCAAGTTGAACAAGGTCACGATTCGGAATAAGTACCCGTTGCCTCGAATCGATGATCTGTTCGACCAATTGAGGGGAGAAACTTACTTCTCCAATATAGATTTGAGGTCGGGTTATCATCAGTTGCACGTCAGAGGGGAGGACACTTTAAGACAGCTTTTCTAACATGGTATGGACCATAGAAGTTTAGGGTGATTTTGTTCGGGCTCACCAATGCGCCAATAATGTTCATGGATCTGATGAATCGATTTTCTAGAGAGTTAAATGACTAGTTCTTGATTGTGTTCATCGATGATATTCTGGTTTACTCTTATTCAGAGGATCAACATGCTGAGAATCTCGGGATGGTTTTACAGACACTACAGGATCACCAAATGTATGCCAAATTCAAAAAGTGTGGTTTTTGCCTTCGAGAGGTGCAATTTTTGGGGGACATTATATCTGACAGGGGTATCACTATTGATCTAAGTAAGGTATCGATGGTGAGAGAGTGGGGATAGCCCACGACACCGACCTAAGTTCATAATTTTTCCGATTTGGCCGGATACTATAGGCGATTCATTAAGAATTTCTCAAAGATTGGGAGTCCTTTGATCAATCTTACTCGCAAGGGGGTTCGATTTGTTTGGGACGACCAGTGACATTTATCTTTCGATGTGCTAAAGGATAAATTGACCTCAACACTTATACTTGCATTGCCTATTGGAGGAGTGGAGCAATGTGTTTACACAGATGCATCCTTGAATGGACTTGGGGGTGTACTACAGTAGGAGGATAGAGTTACTCTTATGTGTCTCGTAATTTTAAAACCCATGAGAGGAATTACCCCACGCACGACATGGAATTAGCCGCAGCTGCGTTTGCCTTGAGGATCTAGAGGCATTATTTTTTGGGGGAGCACTTTTTTTTTTTAGAAGAGGAAATTATCCCCCTGAGATTTTATTAAAGAAATCAAGAAAAGAAGAGCTTACATGAGAAACTGATGACTTTATAGAAACAGTCACCTTTACAACATCATAGAAAACACTAATTGACTCTAAAATTGGGAAAACCCCAAGCATCCATGTTTATGAGACCATTCAATTCTTTTGGAAAGACATCTAGAGAACTTGATTCAGTATGTCTTTGAGAAGACCAGCCATAAGAAGCAAGCAAATTGGCACATTTGTTTCCCTCCCTCAGAATATGACAAAACTGCACATGATGCTCTTGAATCTTGTCTTTAATCTTTGCAATGTATGGCATTATACTCCACGGGCATTTTAATTGATCATTCAACACTTGGATAACAATAAGAGAATCTGATTCTATAATTATGCCCTCATTCAAAATAGACTCACGCATTTCCATACCTCGAAGAATCGATAGAGCTTCTGCAATAATATTAGTACCATTCCCAAAACTCGATGAAAAAGCTTTTATGAGCTTTCCTGAAGCATTTCTAAGAACTCCTCCTCCTCCTCCCATAGGAACTGGATTTCCTTTACAGCATCCATCTACATTTAGCTTGAACATATTTCCCCTTGGAGGCCTCCATTGAACCATTCTTATTGAATGTCTCTGCTTCTTTTGATGCATTCTTGAAGGATGATTCTGAAAAATATCCACTCCTGTGTATAAAGTAATAAGAGAATGGATCTCTTTTATGGCTCTGGAAGGTTGCATTCTCGCATCTTCAAATTTCCATTTGTTTCTAGCTTTCCATATACCCCAGTTTATGAAGGCAGGAATGACTTTGTGAACTTTATCGGAATGAGACATAGAATCTGAAGACCACCATGCAATCATTCTACCTCTGATTGTGGAATTAGTGTTATGAACCTCACAAAGATTGTTAAAATGATTCCACACATCTTTGGAAAATTCACTGGTTCCAAATAAATGGTCTGCAGATTCTATTTTAGGATTAGAACAACAGCCACATTTTGAGGGGCCTCGAATACCAATTCTCATTATAGCCTCATCTACTGGAAGGCTATCTTTGAGTAGTCTTAAATTAAAGAAATAAATTTTTATAGGAATCATCTTATTCTATATAAAAACATTTGTCCAAGTTGAACAATGGTGCTGTCTTATAACATTCCAAGCAGAATTTAGAGTAAAGATCCCATCATAATTGGGCATCCATATTAATTTATCTAAGTGTTTTCTTCCCATAACTTCTACTTTGGAACACTTAGATGCAATATTATGAGGCAGCAACTGGCTAATCTTATTGGAATCCCACTCTCCTGTGCTCTGAAGCAGATCTGTGTTTTTAAGATTCTTGGGAATGTCAGATGTATCGAAACTGCTTTCTCCTGACCAATTATCCCATTTCACATTGATTTCCCATTTACCTATGATCCATTTGCTCTTGTTTTCTGTCACATCTCTGGCTAAAACCATTCTTTTCCATACATGAGATCCTCTAGATGCCCTCACCACCATAGGGTGCTGAATTCTGCAGTATTTATTCTTCATGAAGTGAGACCATAAAGACTTTTGGTTTCTGAAGTTCCACCAGAGTTTTATGCTGAATGCTTCCACTATCTCTTTCAAATCTTTGAAATCTAGGCCACCCTCCTTTACTGGTCTGCATAACTCCTGTCACGCAATCCAATGATGTTTTGTTGTACCTTCTGAAACTCCCCATAAGAAATTTGCCATGATTTTCTCTATAACTGAGAGAACTTTCTTTGGAGGTTGCATTGCAGCTAGAGTGTAAATGGGAATCGATTGAAGCACATGCTTTATTAAGATGATTTTACCACCCATTGAGAGAAAATTAGATTTCCAACCTTCAAGTTTACCTCTAACTTTGCTTATCAGATTCTCGAAGAGGGAACATCTCATTCTCCCATTATATATAGGGCACCCCAAATACACCAAAGGAAGCTTCTTAACTGGCATTTGCATAATCCTGGAGACATTCATTATCTTGGCATGATCCATCTTCTTAGAGCAGAATAAAGAACTCTTAGCCTTGTTCACTTCTTGGCCTGAACTTGTTTCATATCTGTCTATCACTGATTTGATTCTTTTTATGGCTTTGGTGCTCCCAGATGAGAAAATAATTAAGTCATCTGCATAAGCTAGGTGAGACACAAGAGGGCAGCTGATAGGAGTTTTAAACTTGCTTATGGTAGTTGATTGGAAAACTTTTTCAAGATTTCTGCTCAAAACTTCAGCACATATTAAAAATAAGGCTGGTGAGAGGGGGTCTCCTTGCCTCAAGCCTTTTAAAGATTGGAAAAATCCACAAGTATCCCCATTAATCATCACTGAGAAGAAGTTCTTTGAAATTAGCCTCCAAATTAAGTCTATGTATACCTCATTAAATCCAAATTTCCTCAAGACTTTCATCAAAAATAACCAGGACACTTTGTCATATGCTTTATGCATATCAATTTTGATCGCTACATTACTCGCTTCATTCTTAGAGTTTATCATTGAGAACATCTCTTGGGCTAAGAGAATATTATCAACAATGCCTCTATCTTTGACAAATCCACTTTGATTAGGAGAAATAATTTTTGGGAGAATTAAAGATAGTCTTGAGGCTATGATTTTTGAGAGAATTTTGTTAAAGAAAGTGCATAAACTTATTGGCATATATTCTGCAAAATATTGAGGATTCTCTTTTTTTGGAATTAGAATAATAATACTTGAAGTAAAAAACTTAGGTATCTCCATACCATTGAAAAAACCTTCCACTGCTTTGCACACATCCATACCAATAATATCCCAGGCTGAAGTGAAGAAAGTACCAGTGAAACCATCCATTCCAGGAGCACTATCACCACTAAGGTCCCATACAGCATTTTTGATCTCTTCTATATTAGGCATAGCTATCATATGCAGATTACCTTCTTCTTGAATTAGGTCAGGAATGGCAGCCATGAATTCTTCATCCTCAGGTCTGATATAATCTCTGCCAATCAAGTTTCTGAAAAAATTAATAGCTTCCTCTTTGATAAGATTTTGATCTTCTAGCCAAACCCCATCATCATTTTTTATCTTGTGTATGTAGCTCTTGTGCCTCCTAGCTTGAACAGACTTGTGAAAGAATTTTGAGTTAATATCCCCTTCTTTAGCCCATTTGCAATTTGCCTTTTGTCTCCAAAATTCTTCTTCCAACTTCAAATGATGATCTAACTTGGCTGCACATCTGTTCATCTCCTCTCTATTAACATCTGATGGATCATTTTCAAACTGGATTTCACTTCTAAGAGATTCATCTTCAGCCTTGATGGTGTTTTGAAACAAATTTCCATATTTAGCCTTGTTCCAGTTATAGAGCACTGTTCTGAGATTCTTGAGGTTGGCTACCAAGCTATACATCGGGTTACCTCCTTCAAAGTACTTCCAGTTGGCTTGAATGACTTCTTTAAATGAATGGTGAAGGGACCAAAAATTTTGAAAGACAAATCTAGTTGGATGTTGGTCACAGCTGTTAGAAAGAGTAAGCAATAATGGAGAGTGATCAGAAGCTACTTTACTCAGGTGTCCAACAACCACTTTTGTAAATAAATTCTTGCAATTCAGGTTCATCAGCATTCTGTCTATTCTCTCCCATATTGAAACACTAGACTTTCTTTTATTCCACCAAGTATATCTTGAACCCAAAAACCCCAAGTTTATTAGGCCATTATTCTCCATACATTGAGTAAACTCTTCAGCAGCATTGAAATCATAAGGTAACCCTCCTACCTTATCCAACGAGGCAGCAACTGTATTGAAATCTCCTCCTACAAACCAAGGGTCCACAGTATAGATCGAGTTTAAGTAACTCCATAATTCAATTCTTTATCTTCTAGTACATTTAGCATACACCAAAGAAACTTGAATTACTGAAGGTAATATAGGATGAACAATCTTTAAAGTCAGGCACTGAGGGATTTGAGAAACAATAGTAGCTGAGATGTCAAGAGAGAAAAAACTCCAGATGGTATTAACTTCATTCGCAATAGCATTTTGAAAACCAAATTTGATTCAAAATTCTTCAAGTCTAGTAGCATCCACTTTAGGCTCTAAGCAAACTATCATGGCAATATTGTGTATTTTAATAAACTTTTTAATTCTTCTACCTGCTCCTTTTTTCCCAATGCCCCTCACATTCCAAATCATCAGCTTTATCATTTAAAAGGGGGTTTTGATTGATTCTTAGTTCAAGACCTTAACAGCTTTTTATCTGTAATCACTGTGTTATTAGGCTTGAAGTTCTTCTTCTTATTTGTAAACACTTGGGTCCATCCCTCTTGATCTCTGCTAGGTTGATTCCCCTCATCAGTGGGAATTTTCCTTGGAGATAGATGCAAGTGTTCAATTACTTCATCATCTTTCAGATCCTCTCCTGTGCCTTCCTCTATATTGCAAGCCGTTCCTTTATTTTTGTCTGTTGCCACTGCTTCTGTATCCAAACTAGTGTTATCTTGATCAGATGGATTTGCTAATGCTTCCTCACTTGTTTTACATTCATTTTGAACTGGAACAATTTGGCCTTCTTCTATTTCTTCATCATCTTGATTTTGCTTCTCTTCTTGGATTCCTTTTTCAAAAGTCTTCTTCACCCATTCTTTTGTAGACCCTTTTGAAAGATCTTTAGTGTTAATACCCTTATCTCCTTCTTTGATCCGTTTATTTTCTTGGCTTCCTGTCTTTCTGGCTTCTTCTTGATTTTTTTTTAGCAGGCAATTGACACTTTCATGGCCTTTCTTGTAACAGTGATTGCAAAAGAGGGGAATTTCTTCATAGGTATAATTTTGCCAGAAACCTTTGCCTTCAGTCCCATAACCTATCCAAACTCTATGAGTTAGAGATTTGGTGAAGTCAATTTCTATACATACCCTTGCCAAACTAGGTCTGGTTAAGGCTGCAGTTGGACTATCAAGTTTTAAAGGGTTGCCAAATGCACTTGCTATCGAAAAAATGCTAGATTTGTTGTACAGGTGAATAGGAAGAAGTGGAAGTGTGATCCAAACTGGAGTAATTGAGGATTCCTTCTCTGGATGGAAATCGAAGATCCACTTGAAAACTCGCATGGGATATCTTTGGATGAACCAATATTCTCGCAGCCAAAGCCTGAGAAAGTCTTCTTCATGATAGCATCCAATGAGAATATGTTTGGCATCAATAACTCCTATATTGTAGGCTGCTTTGAGTCCCATTGAAGCAAATACTTTTCTGATGTTATCAATCGTTGGACGTCCATGAGAAAACTTGCCTATAAGAGTGTATTTGAAAGGCTCTGACAGCTTTGTGACATCTTCCATAGAAAAGAAAATAGTTGGCTCTCCTCTATAAGAATCTATCTCCTTCAGTTGTATTCTTGAATCAGACTCGACCTTTCCAACAATCTCAGCAAAAGACTTGTTCACATTTTTCTCCTTTTCTATGGTTCCATGATGATTAGGGTTTGACGTGATAGCCTCCAAGATGGAGGCTGCATGGGTGGCCATGCACTAGGGTTTGGAAAACGCCAAAGAGAGAGAGAGAGAGAGAATTAAGAGAGTCAATTTCAACTCAATTGAGTACCTCTCAACTATAATTAGATTATTCTTTTATCATAAATCACTCCAGTAGATGCTCACATATAAGGATCTTAACATGAGGCAGAGGACATGGCTAGAGTTCATAAAGGATTACCAGTTTGATATTTAGTATCATCCTGAGAAGGATAACGTGGTGGCAGATAGGTTGAGCCAATGACCTGTTGGGGAGACAGCGGAGGTTTGGAAGGAGAAGTGGAGAGAGCTTTGACATGATGAAGAGGTTTCCAAAGCTTGTATGTTCTTATTGGCTATCACGCTCTAGAATGTTATGAGGGTGGTGAAGGCACAAGCATTGGATACATATTTCCAAGATAAAGTTTTCCAGTTATTAGAGGATGGGGCGGTGTCTTATTTGATTAGTTCAGAGGGTGGATTGCGCTTTAATGGGAGACTCATGGTTCCAGAGGATAAGGATTTGAGACATGCAGTGATGTTAAAGTCTCACAGGTCGAGGTTTATGGTACATCCCGATGGGGATAAGATGTACCAAGATATGCGTAGACATAATTAGTGGTCAGGGATGAAGCGAGAGATATCAGAGTTTGTCTCGAAGTGTGCTACCTGCTAGCTAGTGAAGTTAGATCACCAAAGACCGATGCGGATGTTGCATCCACTCGAGATTCTAATATGGAAGTGGGAGAGTATCTCCATGGATTTCATTACCGGGCTACCGATATTTTAGTGAGATCACGACTCCATATGGGTGATAGTGGATTAGTTGGCTTAGGTGGCCCATTTCCTACTGATTTGTACGGATTTTAAGACGGGTTAATATGTGCAATTATTTATTACTGACATAGTGCGACTGTGTGGTGTTCTGATTAATATTGTGCCAGATCGGGACAAGATTTTTATATCCTACTTTTGGCAAAAAATTTTAGGAGACCATGAGCACGGATTTACGGTTGAGTATAATGTATCAACCATAAACAAATGGGCAGATGGAGCGAGTTAATCATATGCTTGAGGATATGCTAAGGATGTGCATACTTGACTTAGGGGGAGGATCGGAGTAGTATCTTCCATGGGTGGAGTTTTTGTATAACAACTCCTACTAATTCACCATCGGCATGGTACCATTTGACTCATTGTATAAATGGCCTTATAGTTCACCCACTTGCTGGTTAGAGGTGGGAGACAACAAGCTACTGGGGTGAAAGATGATTCATGACACCACTGCCAAGATTGAGTTGATTAGAGGGCGCATCCGTATAACTCAGGATAGGCAGAAGAGTTACGCCGATGCAGATAGAAGCCACATAGATCTAAAGGTTGGTGACTAAGTTTTGATACGGGGTTATGAGTTTAGGAAAGAACGGGAAACTAGCTCCCAGATATGTGGGACTGTTTTCGATTATCAATAGGGTGAGACCAGTGGTGTATAGGCTGGGACTACCGGATCACTTACAGCGGATTCACGATGTGTTCCACGTGTCATTTCTAAAAAGGTTCCAGAGGAGGGAGAGGGATTTTTGGAACATTCCATTGGAGGATATAGACTTGCAGTGAGATATCTCTTACGAGGAGATACTGTTGGCAATACTTGATCGTAGTGAGCAAAATTGCGATCTAAGGTGGTACCATTTGTTCAAGTTCAGTGGGGGCACCACGATGTTGATGAGTCGAAGTCAAAGAAGGAGGATGGCATGCGTGAGAAGTATCCCAAGTTATTCACCGCAGGTATGTCCCAATTTTGAAGGTGAAATACCATTGTAAGGGGAAAGTATGTAACATCCCGTATTTCTGAGTATTTAAAATTGAATTAATTTGGTTATTTTAAATTACATGCGTGACGTAATTTAATTGAATTAAATATTATGTGTTTATTAAAATATTAATCGGGGGATATAAATATAAATATTTATTGAATATAATTACTAAGTCAATAGAAAATCATTCTTTTACGTCATAATGAGTGATAATGACATGATAGTGTTATATCTCAAACGGGAGTCGAGTGTAGACTATATGAGATCGAGATAGGAAATTTGTGAAGAGTGACTCAGATGGTGATTTTGAGGTCACGAATGGTTTTAATTGGATCAAAATAGTCAGAATAGTGTACCCGGGTGTGTTGATTGGGTCCCAAGGTGATTTTAGAATAACTCATCACCTTGTAAGGGCGTTTTGGTCATTTGGGAAACTAAGGTTGGAGGAGCTACAAATTTCTTATTGTTATAACAGCATATAGTTTGAGGAGGCTAGGGCTAGAACCAGATAATACTAATAGAGGCCACAAGAGAGGAAGAGGCGAGGATTCTTGAACTACTCAACACCATTCTTGCATAACTATTACCATCGAAGTGTGGATTGGAAGGGGAGGAAGACACTTTCATCAACTAAAAACGAAATCAGACCACCTTCATAAGAGGTAAGTGTTAATCTTGCATGTTCTCTAATAGTTATAATATCCATGGTAAAATTAGATGTAATCTAGCATCAACACATGAGTTTGAGATAATATAATGGGCCTAATTCATGTTAATTATTGGGATTCATATTAGAGATTTGATTTTGGGGTTTAACAATATGAAATTTTACTTTTGGGACGTTACGGAATAATTTAGTTATGGGTTTCATGAAGAACACGCATGAAAAAATATAACTAGGGTTGTGTAGACAAACCGTTGGTAAATTCTTGTCAATTATGGATTTAATGATGTTTTAGTAATGGAAATTAATTGGAAATTGTTTATATACTCATATTTCATAATGGGTTGAATTATACGGGAGTTTGGGTACAATTCTTAGAGTTTGTATTGAATATAAATGGAATAAACTCGTAACAGTACAATGATGAAGGCGACTTGCTTGTCACGAATCGATTCGGCTCCTTCGCCGAATCAATTCGATTGGCAAATTGATTCAGGTCAAGGCCGAATCTATTCAGTTTCCCAGATTTTTGTCATTTTCTAATTTTATTCCCTATTTTTACAAATAAATAAATGGATACTTTTGTATTATTCTTAAGCTATAGGTAAGGACATAGTGAGATTTATAGTAGGGACTATGGCTTAGTCCAAAATAAGGGGATCAAGGCTAGGGTCGATCGGGCATAAAATGAAACTTAATAAATCAAGATAATTAATAATGGGTCATGGAGAGCATGAGTGAACCCAAGACATAGACCAATAGTATAGGGATGTATGAATTACTAAAATACCTTAAAGGATAGTTGGGACGGGACCTTTCAGGTAGTGAGTGATACTAAAAAAATACGGATAAAACATTGTGTTAGAATTATTAGTACATTGAGTATTAGAGAGAGATAAATACTATGTACAGGTTTATATGATGGGTAGTGTGTATACCTACCAAATACATGTATATATAGGTTGTGTGAGTACCAATTATGTGATTGGTTATGTGTGTGAACATATCTACGTTGCCTTCTATCACGGGAGATTCCACACAGAGGGCGATCCCACCTTGGTAATTCCAGTGAGGTCAGGATTTGTTCCCTACAACATAGAACTTAGGGCGGCTCACTATGTGTTTTGTATTAGTGGTACTAGTAGATCACTTAGGTACGTTAGGAATGTGCGTATTCCAAAGTATGCATTCATCTCGATGAGTGGTACACGGACTTAATATAGTATGTTCACCTCCATTGTGTGCTGTTTGATTTAGGATTCGAGGGGACATTTCGAACTGATTGTCCTTGATATAGTATAAGTTGTACATGGACTTGATAGAAGAGTATGCATGCACTCGATGGAAGTTCCAGAGTATATATATTGATAGTGTGATGTATATATATACTTATGTGATTTATCTACTTTTGTGTGATGCTAGAAAAGATAGGTAGTGTATATCTAAAGATAACATAAGTATGAGAAACTTAATGAAATGGTTTAATAACAACATATGAGAAATGTTAATACGCTAGTGTACTGTATGGGCAATATGGGGAAGACAACCCTATTGTGGTTAGATTTTCACATATGCCTAGTTAGGTTGGGTAGCATAACTAGGAGGGTTATTAGGAGACATTAGGTGTGCACTTTAGTTGAGAGGTGAGGAACTCAAGGGAGAGTGCGTGAATCCAAATGTATAATAACTGTTCTTAATGCATTTTTAACACTTGCTAAATATTTTTCGAATGGCCATGGAAAAAACCAAAACATTTTAGGTATCTAGACATAGGGACGCCAAGATGGATAACTCATTCCAGGGATGCGTAACTGCAACATTTGTGGAGGATTGCAGGAGTTTGCTTAGACGCTTCAGTTATTCCTTCCTAGATTAGGATTTGCATTTCAGTATTTCATTTGGGCATGTTACCCCTTCAGCTAATATAGACTTTTTAGTTTATTTATCAGACTATGTTTTGGATTCAGTTTTATTTCCTTTAGACTTATTGTTGGATTTTGTTATGGGAACGGCTGGTTGTTTCGATATTATTTATTTATCTATTTATTTCATGATTGATTAATACTATTAAAATTGTGTGGGTGGTTTGGTTGTTTTATTCATATTCCGTAAGTTATTATATTTATGAAAGATATAATTCGGCGCCGGCTTACTTTGACATAGGTGATTAGTAATTTAAGAAGTTTTCGACGGTGATGCTAAAACTGAACCAAATGAGATTCCTAGTTATTTTAATAAATAACTGATCAATCGTGGTTAAAATAGGTGGGGTGTCAAAAAACCTACCCAAAACAAAACATAAACTTCCAAAAATCGACACCAACTTCTCAAACCTTGTCTTTAACTACTAGAGAGGCTCACCTTATCATCATTATCTGTCCCTAGAGGCCCCCAGGAATCTCACTCCTAGTTATGGATCTGGATGTGATCCATGCGATGGTAGTCCTTAATGATCTTTGATAAGACCACGACACCCCCTTCCAAGGTGTTGAACATTACAATTCATCTCTACCTAGTCTTCTCCACCAGAATTTTCTTAATAACCCATTTACATAACCTCTTGAAATATTTCCCTTATATGAACCTAGCCTCTCGAACAGATTGTGATGGATGGGTTGACGGTCAGTGGCGTTTATATAAGGACCCTAGTATCATCCTAAAATACTCAATCAAATTATCCTCCAAAAATAAATTAGCTATGTGCGGAAGAAAAAATGCATGTAAAATAAAAAAAGGTCTGATGAAGACCAATAAACTGCATGTACCTGTAGTTCCTAACTGCAAAATAAGCAACACGTTATCCCAGCACAATACCGACCAGCAAAGGCATCGAGCCCCTTGATCCACAAGAAACTTAACCCAATTTTCTTTCGAAGGACCAAAGCCGAAGAAGGGCCTAAAAAAGAAGTTGGGAATTCCCTATAGAGGATACTCAGGAGGGGCTGCTAGAGGCAGTTTCTTAGATAGTCTCATAAGCATAATGATATGGATCCCTCATAAAAGGCCAACCTAACCCCCCTTCTAGGATTCCAGGCCATTCAGAATCTCCGATAATACCACCGTAGATGGACTAAAGTGGTAGGACATCCACAGCGGTATTGTATCCACCTACAAGTCAGTCGTCAGATCACCTTCCATTAGTAAAATCCTAGCGGTCAAACCCAGGGCTATAATGTCAGTAAAGTTATTATCTGAGAATGCGCTTGTGATATTAATGGAATAATTTATATAATTAAATGTCCATGAAACTCAAATATAAATTATTACCGAACTTTATATCATTAATTTATGTTTGCATGTGATGATCCCTCCAAACGCAAAAAATTAACTACGCATGTAAGAGCAAATAAATATGATGAAAAATCCCTAAAAATGGCAAAACCTTTTTCATCACTTTAGACAGTTTTACAAGACTACGTACTTATAAAACTCTCTAAAGAAAATTACTCAGCTCCAGAGCAGTCCATAGGTGGTGGTTCATCCTCGGTATCCTCCAATTAACCTTTGTCTTACTTCAAAAATGATACCCTCTAAGGTTCACAAGATCAGTAGTGAAGATGATCTATCCAATGGGTTATATACAGTATGAAAGTATATAGGGTTTCAAATAGATTCACAAGTATATTAGGAATGATGATTTTGTGAATCAAAAGGTTTTTAGGCCCAAAAGTAATGAGGACTTTTGTAACAGGTATGCAAAAATAGATTAATTAAAAGTCTCTTTTCAAATCCTTATGAAACACGTATTTATATGACGGATCAAATTTTGAAGTGGCGTCACTCATTCGCATGAAAATAAGGATCGTTCGCACAAGAATTTCATCTCGTTAGAACGAAAGAATGTTCGTTCAAATGGCAATGCTATCTCATTTAAACAAGCTTCAAAAGATCTTCAAACGATGAAAAATAGTATGCCCTCGTTAGATGTGGAGATCAACCAATGCTTCAAATGATTTTGACGTCTCCTTCGAACTAAAATGTCTTCTCATTTGAACGAGGTTAGGGAACTTTGAAAAAAAATTAAATAATAAAAAATGCCTCGATTTTTATAAAAATTACATCTCCCAATATAAATGAAAATAAATTCAAACTCCTAAATTATTTATACCTTCATAATGTGGAGATCATCTTGAACTTAGAGATGTTGGAGATTCGGTTCTTCATGATGACTCATGTTGAATTGTAACAAGACACGCCAAAACATATGTATAGGCCTAAGCTATGAGAAATGACATAAAATATGATCTTACATTGTCAGTAAAATCCTTATTGCACATGGAATTCATGACTACCGGGAGGACGACGTATCCTCCATGCACTAATGATAGGGCAACTGAAGGGGGGACATGGATCAACTCCGCCAAAGACACTCGGGAGGGAATAAATATTTTACCGCTACACTAGTGCTAACACATATCATTGCAGAGAACTCCTCATAGGTGGTACACATCTCATCTAAGTGAAATCGAAAAATATGGCCTTTAGGGTACCAGAACTATATCGTTGCTTCCAAGAGATTCTAGTCTATGGGACGATTACGCCAAAAAGAGAAGTCTTCAAACACTAGAAAAGCCATTGCAAAAAAGAAGAAGAATGTTACAAAGAAGAAGAAGTGGGATATAGTGTTGAAAACACCTCTAAATGACCCTTTTATACTAAAAGAATCCACAAAAAACAAGGCATTCAAAACACCACCAGATTTCATGCTCGAAAAGTACCCAAAAGTACGCAGAAAATGCAATCAAAGCTAAGGAAGTGAATTGGACTTGACCCTTATGCCGATAGGCATGCCAAGGGGCATTTCCATCTGCAGCCTTCCTTTTTTGGAAAATTCCTTATTTCTTGTTTAATACATATAATTTCCAAAATGAACATTTCCAAAGAAAAAAAATCAATCTTCGAGTTATCCCTTTGAAAACTCCGTATATTCTCCTTTGAACATAATTTTTGAAAAATATTTTCTTTTACCTGTAAAAAATAAATATTTGAGTCTGTTGATGCAAAAAACTGGACCGAATCCCGTTTTTATGATCACAGATAAAAAGATAAAAACAATCCAATCAAGAACATAAGAGACAAAGATTTTTAAAGTGGTTCGGCTATGAATAAAGCCTACGTCCACTGTTATTTTATTCCCAGGGGTTTACAATAGCACCATAGGGTGTAGAGAGAGAAAGGGTGTGTATCTTGTGTATGGTGTTTCTTAGTTATCTCTCAGTCCTCCCCCTTTTGGCTAAGGGAATACATGTATTTATAGTGATGGGAGATAAAGAGATACAATGTCTTTATACATTCAGACATTTATGTCTACATACAATGAATCTAATTGTTGGCCTTCTATGATGGTTGATCCTCCTTAAATTGCTTGGTATGCTATGTGTTGTCGTCTATTAATACAGTAGAAATGTACATTAAGGCTCATTAAATGCGTTGTCATGTTCATTAATGCACATTAAATGCATAGTTATCCTTTGATCTTCCTGGTTGGTATGCCGACCAACTCTCCTCGGGTGCCGACTAACTCTCCTCGGGTGCCGACCAACTCTCCTCGGATGCCGACCAACTCTCCTCGGGTGCCGAATATTGCCACGTAGGATGACATGTGTCCTTTTCTGATTGGTCCTCGTAGATG
This sequence comes from Sambucus nigra, assembly GCA_949130495.1. Classification (NCBI taxonomy): domain Eukaryota; kingdom Viridiplantae; phylum Streptophyta; class Magnoliopsida; order Dipsacales; family Adoxaceae; genus Sambucus; species Sambucus nigra. Next base: position 35,599,313 of record OX422212.1, read on the forward strand.
GAGAATTTTTGCGTTAATAGAAGCCCCCAATGCTCCATGCTTGATGGTTCACTGCAAGGATGGAGTATTTATTCTGTAGTGTTGCTCGGTGCTCGTGAAACTCTTGATCTGCCTTCTTGATTTGTTCAACATAAAGTGCACTAACTACTGGACGACATATGATGCAGGCTGATCGATGGTTGCTAATATCTCTTTTGTGGAACTCTGTTCGTCAAGCGAACGTGTGCTATGTATCACCCCTGGGAATTTGGATGCATCCATGCCATAGTATGCAGCTTGTAGCTTGTCATAATCTTCAAGTATGTTGATTGGTTTGCTAGCCGACCAACTGCCTCCTGTGCCGAGTAACTGAGTGCTAACTTCACGTGCTTGATTTTTCTGATTTATGCTTCTCTAAATACTTTGTCAAGTAACATACTAGCTTTTGAACCCAAATCTTCAATCTGATTAGTACCAAGATAATGGTGGACTTCGAAACATTTTCATACAACTTCTTCTTCGATGTTGGTCGGGACAGTAGTAGTAAAGATCTCAGTGCTGTAGATGCTGAATTTGACTCCTGAACTTCAATAGCATGTGCATAATAACTCCTGAATATGCCTCCTGAACTTCTTAAAACACCTCCTGAACTTCAATATGCCTCCTGAACTTTAATATCAAAAATAATTCCTGAGCAAGAAAAACAACTCCTGAATGATGATTGGTCGGGGCCCCGACTATGTAAGTTTGTGGAGTTGAATTTGGTGCTCGACTGTATGATGTTATGAGAATGTGCCACCGAATGAACAACTGAATTTGTAATAGAAGCCCCCAAGTGTGGAATATGAACTTTGAATGTTTTCTCGGCCTTGAAGTATGTTATTTTAAAAAAAATCTTATTTTGCATATACAATAAGATTTGCTCCACCTGCTATCTACTGTCCGACCAATCGGAGTTGTTATTTACTGATTCACCGACCAACCGTAGTTGGTGGATTTTTATTCCCAACCAACCGTAGTTGGTGGATTTTTTATTCTCGACCAACCGTAGTTGGTGGATTTTCTTCCCAACCAACCGTAGTTGGTGTCTCTGGGAAATTTTTTTATTCCCGACCAACCTTAGTTGGTGTCTCTGGGAATTTTTTTTATTCCCGACCAACCTTAGTTGGTGGATTTTCTTCCCAACCAACCGTAGTTCGTGATTTTGGGAAATTGTTTTATTCCCGACCAACCTTAGTTGGTGGATTTTCTTCCCAACCAACCGTAGTTGGTGATTCTGGGAAATTTTTTTATTCCCGACCAACCTTAGTTGGCGGATTTTCTTCCCAACCAACCGTAGTTGGTGTTTCTGGGAAATTTTTTTATTCCTGACCAACCTTAGTTGGTGGATTTTCTTCCCAACCAACCGTAGTTGGTGTTTCTGGGAATTTTTTTTTTATTCCCGACCAACCTTAGTTGGTGGATTTTCTTCCCAACCAACCGTAGTTACTGATTCTGGGAAATTTTTTATTCCCGACCAACCTTAGTTGGTGGATTTTCTTCCCAACCAACCGTAGTTGGTGTTTCTGGGAAATTTTTTTATTCCTGACCAACCTTAGTTGGTGGATTTTTTATAATAAATGATGGAGACTTCCTCGGAGCTGATCAACGGATTGTTGGGAATTAGATATAATAATTGCTGGAGACATCCTTGAAGCTGAATATATATAGAGAGAAGAAATTTTCCGAGCTCCATGCTGAATATAAATAAGAATTACCCCGACCAACTATTCGTTGGGGGTGAAATATAATAAATGTTATAGTTCTTCCTCGGAGCTGAATATGAATATCTCGCCGAGTTCCATGTTGAGATGAATATACAATATGAATCCCAAGGGATATATTGAATAATTTATGCTTGAGCCGATATCTCCGAGTAATAATAAAATATATAATGCCTCGCTGAGGTGAAATGATTATAGTTTCCAGATTGTTTCCGAGCATTCGTCGGCGTTGAGTCTTGTACCTATAAAAATTAATATCTTGCTCTACCATATGTGTAGGCTGAATTGATTAGTCATGAGAATAATTTAATCATCCAATAAATATATGATAGCTATAGGTTTGAGAAATAAAAATATTAATTTCAAAAAATGAAATAATATATGTTGGCTGATATGTCGAGGCAAAATTGCCTGATGTAGAGCAATACTAGTTTCCAGAGGTTTACGAGAGCTTTCATCGGGATTGAATCTCGTCCCTATGAAATTTTAATAAGCTGCCCAAGCACCTGTCGAGACTAGATCAAATAATTATTATCATGAGAATAATTATTTAGCCAAACAATATGTGATGTGTATCAGCATAAAATAATAAAAATTTAAAAATATGGAATAATATTTTTGTGCCACACGTGTATTTCATGAGCAAATTTTGATAAAAATGCTAGGCATTTTAATTTTAAGTAAAAGACCAAATATAAATTGGTTCAGAAAATTTATTCTAAGGTAAAGCTTTGGGTTATATTTTATTTAGCTTTACAAAATTTATTTTATTAGATAAGTGTGAATTAAGAAATAGTAGGGAGCTATGGTGATGATTTTGACTTTGTCAAAATTAATAATCTGGGCAACTAAATATCAATTTCGAAATATGAAATAATATGTCTTGTCCCACATGTGTGTCATATGAGCAAATTTTTATTAAATAGATGCCATAAGAAAGGCGTAATTTTTTTTTTAAAGTTTTTCAACTATAGTAAATTTTTTTATATAAGTTGATTTTCCAAAGTATTTAATAATTAGTTTTGAAGTATATAAAAGTTTTATTATGTTAGAAAGGTACGAATTAATAAATTGTAGGGGTGAATTTGTCTTTTTAACACCATGCTGATGATTTGGACGAAATCAAAATGAGAAATTTGGGGGAACACAATTTCCACTCCTTCACTCTTCCATGTGTTGTGATCAAACTATCACCGACCAGCAATAACTGTCGCCGACCAACGAGTATCAATGGATTCGTCGACCTATGTTTGATATTGTCGACCAGAACTTCACCGACAAACAATGGTTGATCTTTGTTGTTGCAGTGGTGGTCGCCGATCACTAGACTGGATCTTGGTGCCGACCAGCATTTAGGAGAACGTCCGACCTCTGTCGACCAACATTAGATGGTCAAGAAATATGTATCCTTCTATCTTGCTGCCGACCTATTTTACGTGAGGCCGATCAAGATTATATGATGCCGACCTACTTAGACAACAACCGACCAAGTATATGAGAACTTTCGACCAACGATAAGAGGCCGGGAAACACCTCCAACTGTGCAATATATGCCTTCGACCATCCATTTGATTTCGCCGACCAGCAATTGACTTTGCTGAGCCATGATAGTTTCCCAGACCAGTTATATGTGGTTTCGAACTCTTCGTTCTCGTCATATTCATGCCACCGACCAGTTATATGTGGTCGGGAAGCCTCCGACCTGTGCAAATCATAATGTAAGAAAATTGGTATGATGCCGACCAGTAAATTTTGACTCCAACCAGAAGATTTTGTTGAAGTTTTCTTATGAGCATTAGATCAACATGGATATCTGAGATGATATTGCGACCATCGTTATCAGAACGGCAGTCTGAGTATAATTCTACAGCCAACACAACATTTATATTCACAATCATGACTGATTCAAGTTAGATTTCGTGACCAAGACTTGTCAACCAGATATTCTCATTTTCAATAACTACCGACCAACACCAAAGTTGTTGATGGATGTTCACAACTTATCACCGACCAACAAATAGTAGGTCGGGGGGTTCCCCGTCCTGTGCAAATGCTAAGATGACTCTTGCTGACCAGGAGTAGATGTTGTCGATTGTCGCTGACCAAGATAGGTGTTGTTGATTTATGCAACATTACTGATGGATCTTCGAACTTTACCATCGACCAACGATAATGGTCCGGTGAAATTACCGACCAAGAATAGTTTCTACCGACCAACAAGGATTGTCTCCGACCAAGAAACTGTTATAAGACTATATTTTCGATCTACAATAGGTTCTTTGTATAAAACTCTAGTGCCAGCAAAAGCCAAAATAAGTTGAAAACAAAACTCCGGTACTTTGATCCCATGCTGCCGACTAGTTAAAAGTGGTCAAAATCCCCTGACTTATGAAAATCATGTCGCCAACCTTCAGAAAATTAAGAACTTTGGCAGCAATCCTACTGCCAGCCAGTTTTGATGATCATCGTCCTGGTATCAAAATCCATGTTGCCGACCAACAAGTCTGAGATCCATTATCTGGGCACTGGCATCAGATCAAGTGATACTGACCAACGAATCTCTAATCAATATTTTTGGTTAAAATCTGTGTGGATGCGATTTGAATATCAATCGCCATTTTTAAGATCTGGCATCTCTTGAAGAGAAAAAAAATGGAATCCAGAGTCTTAGTTTATTCTAATAATCAGAATTTGATGACTGGGATACACAAATATATATTCTTGACTTATTGATGACTATCTTCTTCAACTATCACAAAAATTTACGGAGACATTAGATCAAAAATTGAAATTAGATCCGAAATCAAGACGTGGATGTTCCCCATTCTGGTTCCTTACTATCGATGGAAACTCCTCTGATATATCGGTGGAATCATTTGAATATTTTTTATTCAGTTCAAATAATTTTGATACAGGGGATCAACATAAGGGTATATTTATCCCCAGACTGATTTAGGATATTTTGGTATCTTTACGTACCTCCGATAGTAGAAAACTATCCAAAATTAAGAATTACGACATATATAAATCGAAAGGATGAGGAGAATTGGTCTGGGTCAGAATTTTCTGGAGAGATAAAATTGTTCTTGATATTTGCACATATAAAAGCATGATGAACAACTGTTTCTTAAATATATGCAATTCGTATCAAAAAAGTTTTGAAAGTGACACTTTTGTGTAGATTGATGGATAAAAATTGAGTGTATAATTCCTCCACACAATTATGAGAAAATTTGGATACATATTGGGTTTCCAGAAATTGGTGCAACCCATGTTTTAAACGTATTTGTTTAGAAAATTTTCAAGTGGATCCATATATGTAAGGATTTGTGTAATATTTATGAGTCTAAAATTGACTAGATCCCCAAATTGAAATCGATCACACGGTTAGTGCATACACAAATTAAAAGATTTCCAAATGAATCAGATATGTATATACTCATATAAAAGAGATATTATTTTATCTCCTTAAAGGAGAAATAATATAATATGTACACAAATTTCTCAATCTTTGTGATTATGAAATATACATTTATACAGATTTATAAAAATTGATTCAAAAATTTGTGAATATAAAATCAATATTGAAATAAAAGATGTATGCACAATATATAATTGATTTGATCTCTAAGTTTATGGATATAAACATATGAGAATCATGATTTGAACAAAAAGATGCGTGCATATAATTAGTTATACGTAGAGAAAATAAAAACTTAGCTTTTGATGGAGAACAATGCTTGTAACACGTTCCCACAGACGGCGCCAATCTGTTGATGCAAAAAACTGGACCGAATCCCGTTTTTATGATCACAGATAAATAAATAAAAATAATCCAATCAAGCACATGAGAGACAAAGATTTTTAAAGTGGTTGGGATAAAGCCTACGTCCACTGTTATTTTATTCCCAAGGGTTTACAATAGCACCATAGGGTGTAGAGAGAGAAAGAATGTGTATCTTGTGTATGGTGTTTCTTAGTTATCTCTCAGTCCTCCCCCTTTTGGCTAAGGGAATACATGTATTTATAGTGATGGGAGATAAAGAGATACAATGTCTTTATACATTCAGACATTTATGTCTACATACAATGAATCTAATTGTTGGCCTTCTATGATGGTTGATCCTCCTTGAATTGCTTGGTATGCTATGTGTTGTCATCTATTAATACAGTAGAAATGTACATTAAGGCTCATTAAATGCGTTGTCATCTTCATTAATGCACATCAAATGCATAGTTATCCTTTGATCTTCCTGGTTGGTATGCCGACCAACTCTCCTCGGGTGCCGACTAACTCTCCTCGGGTGCCGACCAACTCTCCTCGGGTGCCGAATATTACCACGTAGGATGACATGTGTCCTTTTCTGATTGGTCCTCGTAGATGGTGAATTTTTGCGTTAACAGAGTCCCTTTTCTCATTTTATCTATATCTTTACAAATAATGAAAAATCTTAGCATCCAATTATAGTGCATGTAGAATACACCATTAAACCAAGATAACGCAAAAAATGCATTTATTATATTTAACATGTTTAGAATTATTACATCCTCTTACAAGTACAATCAAAAAAAGAAAAGAAATAAGATATATCAAGACGCGACTCAAATCCCTCTAAAATCTCTCTCGAAACCCCCACATCCAATCACATTGGTGGATGATCTTTCTCTAGAGATAAGTAGTGGGGCCCTTACTCCCAGAGCCGTAGCTTTCCTTAGATATGGCCGACAACACCAAGTAGGCATTGGTCGACTTCCTCATGTAGTCCAACAATGCCATCCAATCCATGATATCCCCTAGCCAAGTTGTCGACATACAGATGGAATGTAAAAATGAGAACAAAACGAGGAAAATCTAAGCAAGTTAGTAAAGAAGAAAATAAAACAGAAAATGAAAAAAAGAAGGAGATAATCATGCTTCTCCTCGTAGAGCCTCCCTGGGAAGAGCCGGTAACCCATCTATTTTCTCATGAGGGCGATTAGGCTCTGATACCACATTATCCTTGTGCATCCGAATATGATAAGATGGGGTGTAAATATGAAGAAACAAAGCCTCCTCGCTGCCGTCGTCGCCCCCTCTTGAACTATAGGCTGACGCCACCGATATGCAGGTACCTATCCCCGATCCCATCATAGGTGGAGGCATGTTATCCACATCATATATGAATAACACCATTAACCAATTAATCGTAAATTCTAGATGGTCGCAGCTTGTAATAATATCGATGTAAGGCATATAAGGCTCACCCATCATCATCGTTGCCCTAGCCTTGTTAGTTATCTTCGTCACCCACCTCATGTACTTAAGGAGCGCCAATGGTGGGATATTCATCTCTCCCTCTATAATATGTCATACCACCCTCTCCCTAAGTTACCACACGTACCCAAACTCATGTGTTGATAACCACCTCATCTACGTATGCATACCCGTAACTCTTACAGACCCTAAAGATAGACGTCAAGGGTAGATAGTCACTTGTTTCTCTTGTAAAGAGTCAGTAGTCTACCTAGAGGCAATGTTTTAAAAACTCAAGAAAGGGATAAAGATCAAATGCTTAACCTGTTTGCTCGTATGGGCATGCAGTGCCGCCCTCGCATCCTTCATAGAAAGGGATTGGTTCGAACGCCTATTCAACTTCCTCCATCTATACATCCTGGAGAAGTCTCCTAGCTCGCTCGCCTTCAAGAACATCAACCCTAAATTGTACCCTATCACCTCATTAAACCATGTCTGCAAAAGGAGACACCAAAAGCTAAAACAAAGAAACTAAAAACGACAGTAAGAAAATAAAAGGGAAATTTAACTTAAAGATTACCTCCAAGAGATACGTGAGTCCTGTAAATGTTTGTTAGCAGCACAGACTGAAAGAATCTAAAGAATAATAAAAGGGAAGCTAGTGTAAAGATCCCCCAGTCATACAAATGGATGTCTGAAATAATCCTCAAAAGAGAAAAAGGGAAAAAAATCACAGATGTACGATTTCTCCGCTCATCACCACTATGAATCCACCCAATAAAAGAAAAATGGATAAATGGGTTGGTTGCCTCACCTGCTACTCATCATTCTCATCAGTCCACTTGGATAACAAGGTCTTCTTTAAAATGTATATCCAAATAGAATCCCCCGATAAGATTCTTCCTATATCACCAAGTCAATCCTTACTTCCACTTGTGTAACCCCCAAAGTCTGATCCACCACAATTTGCTGACCTGCACACTCCAACTCCCAAGTGAAATGTGTGGGTCGTGTCCCACCATCTCTCGCCTAGTGCATATAACACCATCGTAGAGAGCGACGACTTATTCAGTGCCCCCAATAATAAGCCATACCTTGTAGACCCCACCATCCATCGTGCTTCCCTAGGAAGACTGTCGCAAACCTCCTTCATCATGTTCGTACCCTCGGATCGAATACCCAAAGAGGAAATGTCGACTTACGCAGCAATCTTCATTATCCAAAATATCAGGAAAAAAAAGGACGGAAAACCAAAATAAAAACATTTACATAGTCGTTAGGGTTCTTCACCCTAGTAGAACGGTGATGTCCAGGCTCCCACAACATAACCCTCTCATCCATCACCAACTCGAAGTTTTCATACTTATTCTCGTTGCCCAATGACAGTGGCACCACAACCCACCATTTAAAGAACCACCAATCATCAATACCACCCAATAGTTGTTATCGTTGATAGAAGTACACTTCATTTCATGTGAAGAAAATAGACTCAAAATTGACTTCTAAGAGAGAAAGCAATACATTCAATCACTTAAAGTTGTGAAAAAATGAAAAGGGTGATGCTGAGGGGCATGTCAATCGGGAGTCCCCTGGTCTTACCTGTTAACAATTACCTTTCCCCTTCCCCAAAAAGCTTATGATTCCATGACCTATGACGATAGGCACCTCCCCAACCCTTCCCAAATTTTCCTAAGAAAAATGCAAGAAAAATCCAAAAAAGGCTCAAAAAAATAATAAAAATTCAGGACCCCATATAAAGTCAAGAATGTCATTACTTCGAGAAATACTCATTGTAGAGCACCAAACTAATCTTAACCCTTCATTAGTCCTAAGTAGGATTATCGACACCCACTCTTGTCACCAATGTACTCCCCAGCGGAACCAAGACCTAAGGTGTTCCTACACCCACATTTATCTAAACCTTCCTCAATGGAGCCCCAATTAGAAAACTGAACCCCCCAAAAAGCTTTAGTTCTACTAAACTGACTTGGCCCACTTAATCGATCATTTCAAACTTGAGGTTCGCAGAATCGATCTCGACCCACTGAATCGATCCATCAAATCTTTAAGTCCATAGAACTGACCTCGACCCTCTGAATCGGTCATTTTAACTCCTTAGGGCCACAAAATCGACCTTGATCCATTGAATTGGTCCTTTTAAATATTTAAGTCCACAGAACTGGCCTTGACCCTCTATATTGGTCCCATCAAACCTTAGGTCCACATAATTGGCCTCCATACGCTGACTCGGTCCTTTTAAATCCGTGATTCCACAGAATCGATCTCAACCTACTAAATCTTCCTTTCAAATATTTAGCTCCACATAATCGACCTCGACCCACTGAATCGGTCATTTTAACCCTAAGGTCCACAAAATTGGCCTCGACCCTCTAAATCGGTCCTTTCACTTTTTAGGTCAACATAATCGACCTTGACCTACAGGTTGTCCATTTCAAACCTTAGGTTTGTAAAATCGACCTTAACCCTCTGAATAATTCATTTTACTCTCGACCCGCTAAATTCAATCTCTAGGTTTGCAGAATCAACCTCGACCCGCTGAATCAGTTATTTCAAATCTTATATTCGCATAATTGACCTCGACCCGATGAATTTGGCATTTTAATCCTTAGGTTCACACAATGGACCTTGACCTACCAAATTGGTCATTTAAATCCTTAGGTTTGCAGAATCGACCTCGACCCGCTAAATTGGACCTTCCAAACATTAGGTCCGCAGAATTGGCCTCGACCCGTTGAATCAGTCCTTTCAATCTTAGTCCGTAGAATCAACCTCGACCCACTGAATCGGTCATTTTAAATCATAGGTTCACAAAATCAACCTCAACCCATTGAATGGGTCATTTTAATCCTTAGGTCTGAGAAATCGACCTCGACCCATTGAATCGGTCCTTTCAATCCTTCTGCCAAAAAAATTGACTTCGACCCGCATAATCGATTCTTTCGAACCTTAGTTCTGCAGAATCGACCTTAAACCGCTTAATCATTGCTTTCAATTATTAGGTCCATAAAATTGACCTCGACCTTGTGAGTTGGTCCTTTCAATCCTTAGGTATGAAGAACTGACCTCGACCCGCTAAATTTGTCCTTTCAACTCCTTAGGTCCATAGAATCAACCTCAACATGCTAAAATGGTCATTTAAAACTCTATTATTTATTTAACTACATGGATTTGGATGCCCATTGGGCTATGTAGGCATCTGGGGCAAGTCCTGGGATTCGACTCCTATCTTTCATATTTTATGCTTTTATACTATATTCTATTTATTTTGTGACTCACAAACTCCTATATGTTTGTATCTCGTTCGACATGCACATCCGCTTTTCTATAGAGATTCATTATTTGACAAACACTCACACTATATATTTAGGTTGTTTTTAGTAAACTCCTTAGGATGATTCCCATGACGTGAGTTAGATGATTACCATCTCCTATTATTTACATTACATACATATACGCGCGCATCACATTTAGAGAAAAAAAGAATATCAACATAGCCCATGAAGAACCGAAAGGGTGGAATGGGTTCCTATCACCTTCCCATTTCGTAACTAGTCTGGGACTATTGATTCATTTGGTTTCACGTGCATCATTATGACCTTGATGTAGTCCTCTCGAGATGTCTACATTTCTTTTGCCTCTTTTGAGAAAAATAGGTTGATGACTCCATTCCTTTATGTTATCCCCTTTTGACAATGACTGATTTATATCCGAGGCAACCCATAAAGATGCTAATGCGAGGGAAAAAAGAGGACCCACATATCCTCGAATCACCGGCACGCACATAATAAAAAAGAAAGGGAGGTTTCTCCAGGTTGTTCCCCTCCCGTCCCGATTTTAGGGTCGGCCCGCTCCGTAGTAATTTGGCCGAGATGGCCACACACTCATGCATCACATTGTATAATACAAAATTAAATGAAACAAGTGTACATAAAAAAAATTCAAAAATACATATGTGTCATATCAAAAGAACTTGAATAATTATTATCCCCGGCGAGTGTTCACCTCAACCATAATAGCCTTTTTACAATCGTTAGGGTTTATGTTAAACTCATCGTCACTCTCATGAGATTACAAGTAATGTTTGTCTAGTTGAAAAGGAAAAACATCAAGGGAGATCTAAACCAAGACCAAAGTTGGTAATCATTTAGGACCTTCATGAATCCCAAAATGATGAACCAACCATGCATATATCCTAACTTTTTGACTTCATCTTTCCAAAATGGGCTACCATCCACCCCTCATCATAACCAGCAGCCCACGCCTCATAAGGACGTCTCCAAAAGAGATATATGAGATTAATGATATCTCAAATTAGCCCCATCTTAATCACCCTATCCCTCTATAGGTCTTCCTTGGCTTCGACGAGCTATTTTCTCAAGGAGTTATTCTCACCTTTCAAGAGTGCACCAACATCATCAATGTCCTTGACATAATCTTTCAACTCGGTAACCAATATGGATTGTTATTCATAAGCCATGGTCACTCTCTTGTGAGCTTTTCGAGCAAAAGTGAAAGAATAATTAGCTTGATTACTAGATCCCCGACCAGGGATGGTATCTAGGTCACCAGCAAAGGAAGGAATCCTTGTAGATACATTGCCATGCTACAGGAATTAAAAGAAATTAATCAGTAACGAGAAGATATAAAGTTAAACATTGGGGAAATCTTTCATTAAATCAAAATGGTGCAAGGCCCATATAAATAAACAAGAATAAAATAAAATACAAAGATTATCAAGCTAACTATTCCTAACTAGAATTAGTCTCCCTTTTTCTCACTTGCTCTTACGTTTCTACGACTTTCCCCTCATCAGCCCCAGAGATTCCTTGATCAGCAGCCGTCTCTGCCTAACTATCCTTGTCTTCTCTTGGTGGGCAACCTGGATCGTGTTCACCAAAGAGTTCAGATTCAGATGGGGCATTAGTTTTTGCCAAAGAAATATCCAAACCCTTTTTTAAATTAGACTTCCCAATGAAAGCTATATGTTCTTTGGCTTTGACAAAAGTCTCTACATATCTAGTATCATACCCTATCACCTTGGACACAGCAAGAACATGGAACAAATCACCTTGGGATTTCTTTAATTAGCCACGCTCAACCAACAGTTGATTGTGCTCAACCTTGAATTGGTTGCACGTGACATTCACCTTTTCATGATCACTTTTCAACTTGTCCATCACCAAGATGATTGACTTCTTCTCTGGATCATATGCCTTTTGGGCGGCATCAAGAGACTCATTTGACTTGTCTGATAACTTTGTTAAGTCGTTGGTGACCTTAGACTTATTAGACTTAGACTTATCAGAGCATTTTTTTAGGATAGCGATAAAGTCCTCCATAAATTGTAAAAGAATAAAGAGGATTATGCTAAATTTATCAATCTAGGCAAAGAAAAAGAATGAAAAAATGAGATAAGGTTATGTTTACCAAGAGATAAGTCCTAAGTGTCTAGTGAATAAATTTGAGCATGGGTTAGCTTGTCAACTTACTCGCGCTGAAGTGAGGGGACTGCCCCCTCAATAGGCCAAGATCCAAAGATGCATTCTTGGACACCGACATTACATGGTGGCCCTTCCTAAGGTTTAGGGATATCTCTTTTAGTTAGGATTAACATCGATAAAATAAGTGGTCTAATCCTTTTTATTCTTATCTCAATCCATCACAGGAACTGACATTGAATGGCTTCCGAACTCCTTCTTAGGAACATTGGACTTGGGGGAGGTTGTCATATAATTGTCATCAACTAAAAGAATCCTATTTTTAGTGAAATCACATTTTACTCGATGGATATGATAGTATCTATCTTTAGGCACTCGAAAGAGGAGGGAGTAAAAGATCTCTCACACATCGAAGGAATGGGAATGTCGAGGATTGAGTCTACTGTAGGAGTAGTGAGGTTGTTTGTAGAGTTCTTATATTCAAGAAGTAAGAATTATGAGCTTGGGTGTTCACCACCTATAACTAATGGTCATCTCAAATTTCAGACTTTAATAAGTTCCTCCCTATTGAAATGAGTGAAAGAGGCCTCTTTCTTCTTTGATCGAGATGGAGAAAAATACGAGAAAATTATTCTCACTCAGGAAGAGGAATATATTGCTAAATTTTGGCAATAAAGCCTTCATTCCAGCATCCTTTATCGGAGTCAAGTAGGTTAACAACTAAGACCCTATAGCCTTTCTCACCTTTAAATAGAAAGTCCCATTAGTAGTACGGGACCATGAGTAGTAGTGCCTAATTTATGGGATCTATAAATGGGTCCCATAAAGTTTGTTGTTCCAATGAACACCGTTGACAATTTAATAAGTGTTTGGGGCACACTGGGAAGTAACCAGTTTGAAAAATTCACGTAACACACTACAAGAAAATTACCCTTTTATGACACTTAAAAATGAATTTATGACAGTTTAAGAAAATTGTCCTTACAAGTTGTAACACCCCGCGCACTCTGGTAAGTGAGGTGCCCACTCTCAATCGCAAACTATGCCTATCGTCAATAAATAAGTTATCATTCTCAGCATGTGAGAGAAATAAGAGACATTTAAAAACTTTATCCATAAGATATATTTATATTTATCCAATGAATATAAACATATATGAAAATTAAAATCCATCGCCATGCTATCTCAAAAATAAATCCAACTCCAACTTATTAAACTCAAATGGAATAATTCATCTATAAATATCTGACTGAAACCATAAACCACTGTGGAACCGATTGGCCCACCAAATCCATAATTAAAAGTCTCATAATAAAAATAACAGAATTAAAATAAATCAAACTACTACTAAAGTGATAAAAATAAATATCCAGATTCACTCCAACAATCTCCAATCCATCCTATGAAGCTAGTTGAGCAACTATACTTGAAATTTCAGTCAAAGGAATTGGTTAGAGGCCACCGCATGAATGCTAGCTATTCCTCCCAATTAGGGCTTGTAAACCCAGACATAAGCATTAAACATAATAAATTTCATAATAGAGTATTTTAAATTACGCAATATATATATAAATATATATATATATATTGCGAGTAAAAATAAACAACCATTATCTAGCAACATAACTAAGCCACCCCAATGTTCAGGTCCAATTATGATGTTTCGATCATTTTAAATGTTAAATCTATTCGATTTAATTTGATTAACCAAATTATTATTGTAGCAATACCACTACAGCCATCCGACCTTTTTATTGATCCTGCACGTATTCGGACCCGCTTAAAATTTTACACCACACGCATTTCCTTTGTTATAGCCAGCTGACACAATTTCATTTTCACTGCACTTATTGACAAGGTTCCACGCACGACATGTCACAATAGCCATCCAACCCAATTTTCAGTAACTTTGCACTTATTAGTGACGCCAACACACACCCACATCGTTATAGCCAGCTAGCCCATTTCATCAGCGCCACACTTATTAGCGAAGCAAATTCATTTTAGTACTTATTTATTATCTTAGGCATTAATTATAAATTTATTGTCAAATTATCATTTTCCTCTAATAGACCCACCCTTTATTCTGGTAATCCAGCCTAAATCATCCCAAGTCCCATACTTAGAGATCAGCAAAACCACAAACACTTCATACCCTATCACTTAGGAAAGATACCTACCACAAATCACCACCTAATCTCGCACCTAGACTAATGAAAAATACATGATGGCACACTACCTAGCCCTGCCCAGGAAATACCAAACATATGATCCTACACTTGGTATCCCATACCTAGAAAGTGTTACCAACCACAGGCCTGCCTACTAGTCCCATACCATGTAAGCAACCAAAAACTAAGGGTAAAAGCATAACTACCCAAAAATCCCAACGTCCTCTCTATGTTGAAATATGAACACAATCAATATTCAAGTAAAACATATTTTCAATTTATCACTACGATTCTTCCAATTAACTTTCCAATTGAAATATCATCCAAATTAAGTCAGTTTAATTTATATAATTAAGAAAGTCAATTAAAGTCACACAATTTACCAAATTTTCAAAATTTCAGTACAAGTGATAACTTTACCGAATAACGCAAGATTCCACTTTAACATGCCTATTCACAATATTTCATAATAACAATAATTCCATTCTATAATCTACCATTAATATCGTCATTATACGAGTCAAAACATTATTTAATTTCATTTTTTAAATTCCAACATGCAAAACGCCCCATAATTCTTTCGTAATCCTACCCTCTTATCTAAGCATGCGATTATTTCAAGTCTTAAATATATTTTCAGATTTGTATAGAAATAGCCCCAGATTTATTTTCACTTTCCCTAATTAGTCTTTCTAATTTATTTTAAGAAAATAGCAGTCATTAAAGTTTAGGCGATATTTAAATTGCATAATACTTAAGGAAAACAATAGAAGTACTCATGCTTGTAAAAAGTCATTTGAAGAATTTGATTGCACGTTCCTCTACGAAAAATAGCAAAGACGCATTCTTGGATGTTCTTGAGAAAACTTGATTTAGGTCTTCAAATCTTCGGTTGAAACTTGATTTAAATGCGGTTTAGGTTCTGTAGAGGAGATGAGAGAATAATTTTGGAAGCAACTGCTTTTTGAGATGAGTTAAAAGTGTCTGAAAAAGTCTAAACCCGAGACTTTTTAATATAGGAAATTAAAAGAGTTTGAAACCGACTCAAGCACCTAAAATAAGCAACCCAAATCTGCCCCGGGGACAATCGATTCCCCCCTTAGCGAATCCGTTCCCCCCTAGGGGCAAATTTGTTCCCCCTATTACATCGACGGAGAAGAAAAGTTGAAAAAATATGATTTTTTCCCTGATTTCAAATTCGATTAAAACCTTAATTCTTATATATCAAAACCAAAATTTTTAAATACTAAAAATAATTAAATCCAATAAAAAAAATTCAATTTTTGAATTATAAAGAGTTATTTGCGGTCCAAAAACCAAAGGGTGTTACATTCTCCTCCACCAGTACAAGAATTTCGTCCTCGAAATTCGGCGAAGCGTAAACTTCAAATGGAAAGTTGCGCAAATAAAATAACGCTCACATATGCCTAACCATAGAATGCCACGATTGGGCGCCCATGCACCCAAGACTTCAACTACTTACACCCCAAGAAAAATACAATATATATCTTAATTGTATATAAAGTTAAAATACAATACATACTATGCTCTCCCATGAATCACCACTCGATTCAATCTTTAAAAGTCATTGCAACATTTAAATCCACAAATCAAATCACATCACCACGTCTATTTTACAGATGCCTAACATTTATACTAATGATCTTCAAAATATTTCTCATCTTCAAAATCAAGTCTAAAGATCCTCACATCAATATTACAACTTCTAACCTCAATGCTTACAACGGCCTTAACATAAAACTCCTTATCTGCAAGAAATACAACTAACACGTATGCTAGACCCAATACCTTAGAGAGTATGAATCAATAAAAGGAATCAAAGATTGATGACTTAGAAACTAAATGGACACACAACCTATGAGACCTAAGATCATGCTTTGATACCATCTGTAACACCACCATGCACTCTGGAAAACGAGGGGGCTAGCTGTCGCTGCTAAACTGCATCGGGCATCACTAAGTAAGTTATCATTGTCAGCATGTGATAGAAATATGAGACATT
Organism: Sambucus nigra; assembly: GCA_949130495.1. NCBI lineage: Eukaryota > Viridiplantae > Streptophyta > Magnoliopsida > Dipsacales > Adoxaceae > Sambucus > Sambucus nigra. Next base: position 35,615,941 of record OX422212.1, read on the forward strand.
TAAAAACTTTATCCACAAGATATATTCAAATGTATCCAACCAATATACACATTTATGCAAATTAAAATCCGTCGCCATGCTATCTCCAAAATAAATCCAACTCCAAATTATTAAACTCAAATGAAATAATCCAACTATAAATATCTTACTGAAAAAATAAACAACTGTGCAAACAATTGGTCCACTAAATTCGTAAATGAATGTATCATAATAAAAATGACGAGATGGAAATAAATCTATCTATAACTAAAGTGATAAAAATAAATACCCATATGCACTCCAAAAATCTCTAATCCATCCTTTGCACCTGCTCCACTTACTATACCTAAAATGTTAGTCAACACAATGGGTCAGAGCCTAGTGCATGAACACTATCTACTCCTCGTAATTAGGGTCGGTAAAGTCAGACATAAGCATCATACATGATAAATATCATAATATATTATTTTAAATTAAACAAGATATATATACTAACATGCGAGTAAAAATGAATAAGCACTATCTACCCACATAACTAAGCCACCCAGTGTTCAGGTCCAATTATGATATGCTGATCATCTAATTACGTTAAATCTATCCATTCGATTAACCAAAGTATTATTATAGCGACACCACTATAGCCATCCGACATTTCTATTGATCCTACACAAATTCGGGTCTGCCTAAAGTTTTATACCGCACACATTTCCCTCGCTATAGCTAGCCGACACAATTTTGTTAGCCCTATAATTATTGGCGAGGTTCCATGCACTACCTGTCGCAATAGCAAGCCAACTCAAGTTTTATTAGCCCTACATTTAATGGAGACACTAACACACACCCATGTTACTATATCCATCCGATCAAACTTGGTTAGTCATGCACTTATTGGCGATGCAAATTCATTTTTGTACTAATTTATTATTTTAGGCATTAATTATCAATTTATAGTCAACTTATCATTTTTCTGAATTAGCCCTACCCTTTATTTGGGTTGTCCATCTTAAAACATCCCAAGTACTATACCTAGAGATCACCAAAACCATAAGTACATCCTAGACAATCACTTAAAAGAAATACGTACCATAACTCACTATGTAGTCTCGCACCTAGACTAACCGAAAATACGTGACGGTGTACTACCTAACCCCACCCATGAAATACCCAACGTACAATTCTAAGCTCGCTAGTCCCATACTTAAAAAGGGTTATCAACCACAAGGCCTCCCTAATAGTCTCATACCTAGCAAGAAACCTAAAAATAAGGGTAAAAGCATAACTACAAAACCATCCCAATCTCCCCACCATGTCGAAATATTAACCCAAGCAACATTCAAATAAAACATATTTTCAATTTATCACTACGATTCTTCCAATTAACTTTTCGAGTACAGCATCTTCCAAATTACGTCCGTTTAATTTATATAATTACATAAGTCCATTAAAAGTCACATAATTAACCAAATTTCCAAAATTTCCATACAAGTGACAATTTTACCGGTTAAAACAGGATTCCACTTTAACATGAGTATTCACAATATTTCATAATAATAATTCCATTCTAGAATCTATACATCAATGTCGTCATTATACGAATCGAAACATTATTTAATTTAATTTTTTCAATTCTAACATGTGAAACACCCCACAATTCTATCGTAATCCAACCTTTTTATCTAATCATGCGATTGTTTCAGGTCTGAAATATATTTTTAAATTTGAATAAATATAGCCCAGGATTTATTTTCACTTTCCCTAATTAGTCTTTCTAATTTATTTTAAGAAAATATCAGTTATTAAAGTTTAGGCAATATTTAAAACGCATAATACTTAAGGGGAACAATAGAAGTATTCATGCCTATAAAAATCCATTTGAAAAATCTAATTTCACAGTTGCGTTCCTGTCGGGAATATAGAAAAGACTTGTTCTTGGATGTTCTTGAGAAAACTTGATTTAGATATTCATACCTTGCATTGAAATTTGATTTAAAGGGTTTACGTTTTGTAAAGGAGAAGAGACAATAATTTGGTAGACTACTATTTTTTGTGACGAGTTAAAAGTGTTTGAAAAAGTCTAAACCCGAGCCTATATAATATAGGAAATTAAAAGAGTTTGAAACCTCTTCAAACATCTAAAATAATCAAATTCGTTAAATTTGCCCCGGGGAAAATCGAATCCCCCTAGGTGAATCTGTTCCCCCACTCCAGGGGCGATCCCCCCCCCCCCCCCCGGTTATATCGACGGAGAAGAAAAGTTGAAATTTTTTATTTTGTTCCCGATTTCAAATTCGATTAAAACCTTATTTCTTATATATCAAAACCAAAATTTTTAAATAATAAAATAATTAAATCCAATAAAAATATTTTTTTGGATTTTCAATTTATAACTTTATTTACGGTCCAAAAATCACAGGATGTAACATTCTCCCCCACTAGTATAGGAATTTCATCCTCAAAATTCGGAAAAATGTAACCTCTATACATAAAGTCGCGCAAATAAAATAAGTCTAACATATGCCTACCCATAGAATGCCATGATTGGGCACCTATACACCCAATCCTTCACCCACCTGCCGCACAAGCAAAATACAAGATATATCTTAACTATATGTATAAACATATCTATAAAAATAACGGAGTACCATGCTCTCCCATGAATCACAACTCGATTATATCTTTTAGAGTCATCGTAACACTAAAATCCTCAAATTATATCACATCACCGCATCTATTTTACAGATACCTAACATTTATACTAATGATTTTTAAAATAATTTTCGTCTCCAAAATAAACTCTAAAATTATCACATCAAGATTACTACTTCTAACCTCAATGCCTACAACGGCCTTAACATTAAAATCCATATATCCAAGAAATACAACTGACACGTATGCTAGACCTAATACCTTTGAGAGTACAAATCAATAAAGGGAATCAAATATTGATGGTGCGGAAGCTTAATGGGCTCACAACTTATGAGACCTAAGATCATGCTTTGATACCATCTGTAACACCCCACGCACTCTGGCAAGCGAGGTGGCCAACCGCCACTACCAAACTATGTCGGGCGTCACTAAGTAAGTTATCATTCTCAGCATACGATAAAAATATGAGACATTTAAAAACTTTATCCACAAGATATATTCAAATTTATCCAACCAATATACACATTTATGCAAATTAAAATTCATCGCCATGTTACCTCCAAAATAAATCCAACTCCAAATTATTAAACTCAAATGAAAGTATCCAACTATAAATATCTGACTGAAACTATAAGCAACTGTGCAACCAATTGGCCCACTTACAAAAATGTACGTTTCATAGTAAAAATGACGACATGGAAATAAATCAAACTACAACTAAAGTGATAAAAATATATATCCAGATGCACTCCAAATATCTCAAATCCATCCTATGCAGGTGCTCCAATGACTATACCTGAAATGTTAGTCAACGCAATGGGTCAGAGCCCACAGCATGAACACAACCTACTCCTCACAATTAGGGTCCGTAAACCCAAACATAAGCATTATACATGATAAATATAATAATAGATTATTTTAAATTAAATGATATATATACTAACATACGTGTAAAAATGAACAATCACTATCTACCCATATAACTAAACCACGCCAATGACACCACTATAACCAGCCAACCCTTCAATTGATCCTGCACATATTCGGGTCCACTTAAAGTTTTATACCACACACATTCCCCTCACTATAGCCAGCCGGCATAATTTCGCTAGCCCTGCACTTATTGGCGAGCTTCCACACACTACCCATCACAATAGTAAGCCATCCCAATTCTCTTTAGCCCTGCACTTATTCGTGACGCTAACACACACCCACGTTGCTATAGTTAGCCAACCAAATTTCATTAGCCCTGCACTTATTGGCGACGCAAATTCATTTTAGAACTTGCATATTATTTTAGGAATTAATTATCAATTTATTGTCAATTTATCATTTTTCTCGATTAGCCCTACCATTTATTCGGGTTATCCATCTTAAAACATCTCAAGTCTACTATCTAGTGACACCAAAACCACAAGTACTTCCTAGCCTATCACTTAGGAGAGATACGTACCATAAATCACCACCTAGTCTTGCACCTAGACTAACACAAAACACGTGACAACGTACTACCTAGCCCCACCAATGAAATACCCAGTGCATGCTCCTACACTCGCTAGTACATACCTAGAAAGTGTTACCAGGCACAAGGCCTACCTACTAGTCTCATACCTTGCAAGGAACCTAAAAATAAGGGTAATAGCATAACTAGCCAAAAATTCCAATGTCCCCATTAAGTCGAAATATCAACACAAACAACATTCAAATAAAACATATTTTCAATTTATCACTATGATTCTTCCAATTAACTTTCCGATTGCAATATCATCCGAATTGTGTATGTTTAATTTATACAATTAAAAAAGTCTATTAGAAGTCACACAATTAACCAAATTTTCAAAATTTCTGTACAAGTGATAATTTTACCGATCAAAATAGGATTCCATTTTAACATGAATATTCACAATATTTCATAATAATAATTCCATTATACATTCTATACCTCAATATCATCATTATACGAGTCGAAGCATTATTTAATATTATTTTTTGAATTCTAACATGTGAAACACCCCAGAATTCTTTCGTACTCCTACCCTCTAATCTAAGCATTCGATTGTTTCAGGTCTTTAATATTTTTTTTAGATTTGAATAAAAATAGCCTGAATTTATTTTCACTTTCCCTAATTAGTCTTTCTAATTTATTTTAAGAAAAAACCAGCTATTAAAGTTTAGGAAATATATAAAACGCATAATACTTAAGGGGGCAATAGAAGTATTCATACCTATATAAAGTGATTTGAAGGATCTGATTGCACGGTTACGTTCCTCTTGCAAAAAAAGAAAATACACGTTCTTGGATGTTCTTGAGAAAACTATATTTAGGTTTTAAAATCCTGGGTTGAAGCTTGATTTAAATGGGGTTTAGGTTTTGAATAGGAGAGGAGAGAATAATTTGGGAGGCTGTTACTTTTTTAAATGAGTTAAAAGTGTTTAAAACAGTCTAAACTCGAGCCTCTTTAATACAGGAGGTTAAAAGAGTTTGAAACCGACTCAAACACCTAAAATACGAAAGTTCGCCAAATTTACCCTGGGGCGAATCTGTTCTCCCCCTATTATGCCGACGAAGAAGAAAAGTTGAAAAAATCTTACGGATTTATCGATTTCAAATCCGATTAAAACCTTATTTCTTATATATCAAACCTAAATTTTTAAACGCTAAAAATAACTAAATCCAATATAAATATTTTTTCGATTTTTGATTTATAAAAAGTTATTTATGGTCCAAAAATTACGGGGTGTTACATTATCCACTAGTAGTACATGAATTTTGTCCTCGAAATTCGACGAGGCCTAAACATCAAAGGTAAAGTCGTGCAAATAAAATAAGGCTCGCATATGCCTACCCATAGAATGCCATGATTGGGTTCCCATACACCCAATCCTACATGCACCCACCCTACAAATAAATACAATATATATCTTAACTATATATACAAACATATGTTTGAAAATAATGGTGTACCATTCTCTCCCATGAATCACCACTCGATTCTATCTCGCAACACTTATATCCTCAAATCAAATCACATCACCACGTCTATATTACAGATACCTAACATTTATACTAATGATCTTTAACATAATTTTTGTGTCCAAAATCAACTCTAAAGATCCTCACATCAAGATTGCTACTTCTAAGCCCAATGCCTATAATGGCCTTAACATATAACTCCATCTCTCCAACAAATAAAATTAACACGTATGCTAGACTCAATACCTTAGAGAGTATGAATTAATAAAGGGAATCAAAGATTGATGAAATGGAAGCTAAACGGACTCACAACCTACGAGACCTAAGATCATGATTAGATACTATCTGTAACACCCCGCGCACTCTGGTAAGCGAGGTGGACAACCTCCATTGCCAAACTACGTCGGGAGTCACTAAATAAGTTATCATTCTCAGCATGTGATAGAAATATGAAAAGTTTAAAAACTTTATCCACAAGATATATTCAAATTTATCTAACCAACATAAACATGTATACAAATTAAAATCTATCGCGATGCTATCTCCAAAATAAATCCAACTCCAAATTATTAAACTCAAATGAAAACAACCAACTATGAATATCTGACTGAAACCATAAACAATTATGGAACCGATTGGCTCCCTAAATCCATAAATGAAAGACTCATAATAAAAACAATGGAATGAAAATAAATCAAACTACAACTAAAGTGATAAAAATAAATATTGAAATGCACTCCAAGACGTCTCCAATCCATCCTATGTAGCTTCTCCAGCGACGATACTTGAAATGTCAGTCAACACAATGGGTCAGAGCCCACCGCATGAATACTAGTTACTACTCCCAATTAGGGTTCGTAAACCCAAACATAAGCATTATACATGATAAATATCCCAATAGAGTATTTTAAATTAAACGATATATATATATATATATATACTAACATGCGAGTAAAAATGAACAACCACTATCTACACGCATAACCAAGCCACCCAATGTTCAGGTACAATTATGATATTTTGATCATTTAATTTTGTTAAACCTATCCATTCGATTAGCCAAATTATTATTATTATAGCGGCACCACTATTCCAGCCGACCTTTCTATTGATCATGCACATATTTTTTCCCGCCTAAATTTTTACACCACACACATTTTCCTCGCTATATTCAGCCGACACAATTTTATTAGCCCTGCACTTATTGCGAGATTCCATGCATTACACGTAATGATAGCTAGACAACCCAATTTTCGATAGCCTTGTACTTATTGGTGACGCCAATACACAACCACGACGCTATATCCATCCAGCCCAATTTCGTTAGCCCTGCACTTATTGGCGATGCAAATTCATTTTACTACTCATTTATTATCTTAGGAATTAATCATCAATTTATTGTCAATTTATCATTTTCTCTATTATCCCCATTATTTATTCGGTTAATATAGCCTAAAGCATCCTTATTCTCATACCTAGAGATCATCCAAACTATAAGTACTTCCTAGCCTAGACAAATTACAACTTAGTCTCGCACCTAGACTAATGAAAAGCACGTGACGGCGTACTACCTAGGCCCACCCATGAAATACCCAGCCGTACGATCCTACACTCGCTAGTCTCATACTTAGAAAGTGTTACCAACCACAAGGCCTACCTACTAGTCGCATACCTAGCAAGCAACCTAAAAATAAGGGTAAAAGCACAACTACCCATAAATTCCAACGTCCCCGCCATGTCAAAATTTTAACGCAGGCAACATTCAAATAAAACATGTTTTTAATTTATCACTATGATTCGTCCAATTAACTTTTCAATGACAATATCATCCAAATTATGTCCGTCTAATTTATATAATTAAACAAGTCTATTAAGAGTCATACAATTTATCAAATTTCCATACAAGTGATAATTTTATTGGTTAATACAAGATTCCACTTTAACTTACATATTCACAATATTTCATAATAATAAAAGTTCCATTATACATTCGACACATCAATAGCGTCATTATACAAGTCAAAACATTATTTAACTTCATTATTTGAATTCTAACATGCGAAACACCCCACAATTCTATCGTAATCCTACCCTCTAATCTAAGCATGCAATTGTTTCAAGTCTTAAATATATTTTTAAATTTGAATAAAAACAGCCTTGGATTTATTTTCACTTTCCCAAATTAATCTTTCTAATTTGTTTTAAAAAAACACCGTTTATTAAAGTTTAGGCAATATTTAAAACGTATAATATTTAAGGGGAACAATAGAAGTATTCATGCCTGTAAAAATTCATTTGAAATATGATTGCACGGTTGTGTTACTCTCGTGAAAATAGGAAAGACGCATTCTTGGATGTTCTTGATAAAACTTTATATATGTCTTCAAATCTTGGGTTGAACCTTGATTTAAATGGGGTTTAGGTTTTGTAGAGGAGAAATATAATTTAGGAGACTACTACTTTTTGAGATGAGTTAAAAGTGTTTGAAAAAGTTTAAACACGAGCCTTTGTAATATAGGAAATTAAAAGAGTTTGAAACCGACACAAACATCTAAAATAAGAAAATTCGCCAAATCTGCTCCGGGCCGAATTGATTCCCCCTGGAAGAATCTGTTCTCCCCCAGAGGCAAATATGTTCCCTCCCTTTTACGCCGACGGAGAAGAAAAGTTGAAAAAATCCGATATCGATCCCAATTTCAAATCCTACTAAAACCTTATTTATTATATATCAAAACCAAAAATTTAAATATGAAAAATAATTAAATCCAAAAAAAATATTTTTTTCGATTTTTAATTTATAATTTACAGTTCAAAAATCATGCGGTGTTACAAAAGTATAAAACCCTTATTTACAAGACATATTAATTATAGAAAAATACTCTTAGGTCCCTCACAAACAAATTTTAAACGCTAAAATAATTTAGATAAATTTTAAACACTTAGGTCTACTAATTCTCTTCTTGTAGAAGTTCGTGCTAGTAGCATAACAAGTGGACCTAATCGTAAATTGTCCTTAAATGTTTAAAAATTGTCAACAAGGGACCTAATTATAAATTGTCCTGTTAATTATAAACTGTCATTATAAGAAGTGTTGATGTAAATCACATTTTTAATATAATAGTCATATTGGAAGATACATACTAGCTTGGAGGTCGCGCAATTTATCAAAACTTATTTTTTATTGTTTAGTCTTTTTTCACATAATATATACCATAAATGAAAGATGAATTACGATCTTCAATAAACAACACCTATATGGAAAATGCACCAATAGATTATAATTGGAAAAGCAATCTTAAACTCATCACTTTTTTAATTCATCTCATAAACTTGCATTTCGTGCTTTTTTTTTATCCATTAATAGAGATTACAACGAATTCAAAGTTTTAACGGTCAACTTTTATGTTGGTATCCAAATTTTTGTGTGTCTGATTGCGTAAATAACAATTCAATAATCCACATATTTGTTAAGATTTATTTTCAAAGGGGTGAGAATTTTCTTTCAAAAGTTAATTAAAAATAATTTGCACCCAGTCCAACCATACACCCTAATAGCTTATCTTCATCAACTCACAATAACAGCATACACATAATCCCCACATATTCCAATTAAAAATGAAATGATAATTTAATATACCCAGAAAAATCAAATGACATTTATGACTTCTTCAAAGAACTAAAAGGAAAACCATGTCATAATCCCCATAAGTATGTTTCTCTAGAGGGCGGGTCTAGTGGAAAGCGAGGAGCTCACAACAACTAAATAACGATCTCTGAGCGAGCTCATATTGACATGAGGCTGCCTCTTTTCAATGCTGGGAGTGAAGCGAGCATTGCAGAAGGTATCTATTCCATCAGGGTGATGGCAAGAAGAACGCACCCAAACTCATAGGCAATGACCATACATTTCGCATACTAGTGAAAACTAAAAGCTTGAAGTCCTTACTCAACTACAAGTACAGTAAGGATACAATCATATGATCTTATAAAAAAGGCAGATAATTATAAAGAAATAGTTTTTATTCAAAAGGAATCAGATTATTCTCCAACAAATTAAGTATCCAAAGTTCAATTATAGAATATAAAAAAAAATAGGTAATTTGAGAGGGGGAGATAGAATTCAAAGACACAAACCTTATGTAATAACCCTCGCTTATGAGAACGTATTTTATATTAATTACTAGGTATGGTAATTAGATATAAGCGTTGGGTTATGATTTGAATGCTGATTTAATGAAGAAAAGTTAATATTCACTATGAGTTTGCATATATACCATAACTGTGGGTGAATATTGCTATGATATGCTTATTAATATCATCTGAATTTAAAATGATATTTGGCTTAATAAAGAGACCGGAACTTAAATTGAATTATAAAATGTCCAAATGATAATTTGGAGGCTGCAGTTGATTCCGGAACGTGCGAGATAGTCAAATAATGTGCCATATTGTATTTTGAGGTTTTGGGCACTTTTGACTGATTATACCTCAATTATGCTGTTGTGTATTATTTTATCGCACTATTGGTTAATTAAGTGGAATTTTGTCTTAAGCCACGACTTAGTCTCACTAAGTCTTCTAATTGACCTAATTTCACTTCTAAAGCTAGAGAGAACTAGAGAGAGGAAGAGAAAGAGTAGAGAAAGAAAAGAGATTGAAGATTTGAGGGGGGATTCTTGCTTCCACAAAGAGAAAATCTGCAATTTCTGAATTGAGGCAAGTTTCTTACTTGCTATTTATGGTTTAAGATAAATGATTTGTTATGATAATGATGTGTTGATCAAAGTTTAACTAGTTTAGGGTTTTTGGTGTGTATTTGTTGGTTTTGAATCATTAAAGAATGATTTGGATGATTATTGAGGGTTGTAGTAGTAGTTGGCAGTATTTTTGTTGTATTGAGTGAAATAAATGAGTTTGGTTTGAGGAGATTTGAGTTGGGGTAGAGATTGGAGTCCAAGACTCCATAGCCATTCTTGGCAAAATCGCAGGCCCGAATCGATTCGGCCCTGTGGGCGAATCGATTCGCTTAGGTCCAGTGCCCAGGTCCAGTGAACCGAACCGATTCGGCTTGGTCCGAATCGATTCGGCAGTTATGCAGAAACCCAAACTTTCCTACCGAATTGATTCGGTTTTCATCCGAATCGATTCGGAAACTATGCAGAATCTCAGGTCTTCTGACCGAATCGATTCGGCCAGGCCGAATCGATTCGGAAACCCTGCACTTTTAAAAATTTTATTTTTAATTTTAAACCCTTTTTGTAGGAGTAATGTTTAGGGATCTTCTTAAATGAAGTAAACATAGGATTTTAGAGTAGTAGTTGAGTTTGGTCGATACCCTAGACTCGAAGGGGTTCATCTATGGTTTATTTCAAAGGGAGAATTTAAAGTAATGTTCAAGCATTTCTTTTTCATATCGTTCTATATGAAGCTAGGAAATCTTAAAGCCAATTTTGGAGACTTTAGGAGTCAATGAGAACTAGATCTTGATTGATGGTTTGTGATAAAGTCCAAAAAGGGACATTTGGGAGAAATAACTTGGGCGTTAAACATTCCTCGAGGTTATTAGGACGATGTGAATTCCATAACCATAATGCATTTGATAAAATGTGAAATGGATAAAGTAAATGATAATTTACCAAATCCTGTAATGGAAATTAATAAAATGGATGATACACACCTCTCTAAATACCATCTTAAGGGAAGTCCGTGCGAGAGGTGAAGCCCCCTGGCTAATGAATGCAGGGTGGATATAGTCCTAGGCCATATGAGCGATGGGTAGGAGATTCCGGGTGTGGTCTTGACTACCCCGCAAACATATGGCCGCTTCCCGATGTTTGCGATAGGATCCCAGGTTGTCTTATGTTAGGCCCTGGAAGATGATGGTTATTTAGGGGCGCGCACAGTGGGGAAACCCGGACGGGCGGTCTTAGAATCGTTATATTTATATTTATAACTATTCTATTATCGAGTTGGACTCGATGGAACATTAATGCCATAAAGAGCAAAGGATATGCCACAAAGAGCATACTATTGAGATAAGTGACCTAAAGAGCACATGGTAATAAATGCATTCTTGGTAAGGAATGGAAAGAAGATGGAATGGAAAATGATGAAAGATGAAAAAAGCTTATAAGTACTTTTAATTTTTGTATAATTGGATTTCATTTTAAGGATCATTTATCTGTTTTAGTTCTTTATATGATGTTACCATGCTAGAATATCATCCATGCTTACTTGTACATTATTGTCATACCTGTCATTTATCTAGTGATCATATCAAATCGGCCTCTGACCGGTTCTTCGTTTTTTTGTGGTGTATGTATATTCTTTATTTCGTCCAGGTGTTCCACCGCAAGGTCGCCCGTAATGACCTTCTTTTCTCTGAGTCTTTTGAGGAGCCGTGACATTTTGCGGGTATCACGGGATATCTTGTGTAGACGCCTCTATTATTGTTTTCTAGCTAAGATCAGTATTTAATCGGGCGTGTGGCCCAAATGGTTGTAATTGTATAATGATATATTATGTAACATGAAACTTATTGTTTGTTGTATGGGGTGTATCGACCGACTCTTTAATCGGTCCTTTCTTATCTATTGGATTTCATATATATGTTTGTGGGAGTTTCCACCCTCTTTTCCATTATGGGTTGTTGAAAGTGTCTTTCTTTAAATTATAAACTAAAATTTTTGATAACCCGTTTTCTGGAATATTGTGTGGTTATTCCGTATACTCTGTATGTTTACTGTGATGCTGAGAATGATATCTATCCTTGTTTCCTGTTTCATCGGGGTATAGGGCTGGCCACCCTTTATTTCGGATAGTGGGTTGTCACACCTTATAAACTTGAATCGCTCTTCGTAATCAATGACTTTTTTTATCGTCTAGGAGCGTTAAATAGGAAGTGGGGAAAAAAGGTAAAAATGACATACCAAATCATTTTATATCATTATTCTTAAATATCTTTTCTACAAATTATAAAGACAATTTAAAAAGAGATAGAATTAATAAAAGAAAATAAAAATAAAGAACTAAATAAAAAAACCTTTTCTTGTCTAATAAACTATCATAACATAATGGTTTATAAATCTTCGAAATCCTTCCTTAGGGATAAGTCTTAAAAAAAATTCACAAATCATAATCTATTAAAATATTATATCCCAAATAATTGTAGAACCTCATGAAAAAATACACTAAACTTTCAACGCTACCCCGCCCTCCACCAAAATCCAAATTGAAAGGAAAGTTAAATCATCCTAATTGAAGATAAACATCTGAAAGATATTTTCCCCCCAAATTATACAACTATATAAACCCCTTTTAACCCCCCCCCCCCCCCCCCCCCCCCAAAAAAAAAAAAAAGACCGAAATATACCCATATCTCTTTGTCTTCCTTATCTTTGTAACTCATTTGCAATTGAATAGTACAACACGTAGTACCACAATGTAACACCCCGCATAAAACACGAGGCACTACTACGATCAAAACGAAACTAAATCCTCAACAATTAGTATCGAGCATCTATATTCTAGAAAATAAATATAATGAATCTAAATTTTACACTACCAAACAAATTACAATTAAATTTCACTCAAAAATAATACTAAGCTCTCCAAATAAACTACACTGCCAAGCTATACAAAAATAAAATCCTCCAAACGTCGTGCTCTAAAATGCTCCAAAAATCCATAGCGTCCAAATACATACTAACCTTCCACTAAAAGAAAAAATATGGGAAAGTACACAACATGACAAGAATAGATGCTCAAAATAATAACGATGAATTAATGCAACAATGCAAATATGAATTCAAGTCGAATATGACATCTGATCATTATACCAATTAAATTTCTCAATAACACATTAATAAGTCACTAGGTCTCACCTCACCTCACCTAAGCTTCGTAAAGCATGATCCTGACTATTGGACTATTGGTGGGTGACCATTCTTCGTGCTCTAAAAAAATTTCTTGACACCATGCCCATCAACAAATACAATATCTCAATCGAATTAATATTTTAGATTCCAACAAACGTCATGATATCAACAATATGGGTACAAGTAAATGGGTAACAAATGAGTACTCCCGATGAATTTAAGGAGCATATAGCATAAACCCCATACCTTAAAATTATCTCAAGAAACTCATAAGATTCTTCCTCAAAATTGTGATCACACCACTACGTTCCTCTTGCGAAAACAAGCAAAACTCGTTCTAGCCCAAACTCGAGAAAACACCAAATAAACCTTTAAATCATGGGTTGAAACTTAGTTTAAATGGGGCTAGGATTTTGTAGACGGGAGAAGATGAAAATAGAGGAGTTTACTAATTTTTGAGAAGGCTAAAATGTGTTTTAAAAGTCCTAAGGTTGTCGCTTTATGTTTATATACCAAAAAGAGTTTGAGTGCTAATCAAACACAAACACTCAAAAATGTATTACGAATGATTGAACCATTGGATTGAGTTGAAATTTTAGTATGTTGTAGATGAAGGCGAGACGGAGCTTTTGTAAAAAATTCAACCAAATCGAACGGTTCAATTTTTATTTTTTTATTTTTTATCCTCCTTAGGTCGGATCCTTCCCCGATTTTTATACAAAAACTTATAATTTTCAAATTTTAATCCAAATTTAAATTCCACTTAAAACCTTATTTTTATATGCAATAACCAACATTTTTACACACTGAAATTAAATGGATTCCAGTTTTTTAAAATTGTTTTTTTACGGCTAAAAAATTATGGGGTGTTACATACTTCCCCACCATTACAGAAATTTCATCCTCGAAATTCGACGAAGCGTAAACGTTAAACGTAAAGTCGTGCAAATAAAACAAGAGTTACATATCCCTACCCACAGAATGGCAAGATTAGGCGCCCATACACCCAATCATACCCGCATGTTTCTCGACGCACTATCTCCCAAATCACTACTCGATTCTACGTCTCAAAAATCATCACAACATTAAAGTCCTCATATCAATTCTAAACATCCTCACATCAAGATTACTAATCCTAACCTCGATGCCTACCACGTCCTCAACAAAAACTCCCTATCTCCAACGAAACACATCCAACCCGCATGTTAGAGCCAAACTTGAAGACCCGAGGGTTGTCGTATACCTAAGTTCTGATATCATTAGTAACACCCTGCGTAAAACGCAAGGCGCTACTACGTTTAAAACTAAACTAAATCCTCAACAATTAGTATAGAGCATCAATATTCCACAAAATAAATATAATGAATCCAAAATTTACACTTTCAAAATAATGACAATAAAATTTCACTCAAAAATAATACGAAGCTCTCCAAATAAATTACACTGCCAAGCTATACAAAAATAAAATCCTCTAAACGTCATGCTCTAAAATTATCCAAAAATCCAAAGAGTTCAAATCCACGCTAACCTTCAACTAAAAGAAAAAATACGAGAAAGTATACAATATGACAATAATAGATGATTAAAACAATAACGGTGAATAAATGCAACAATATGAATCTGAATTCAAGTCTTATGGGACATCCGAGCATTATACTCATGTAATTTCTCAATAACATATCAATAGGTCACCAGGATTCACCTCACCTCACCTTACCTAAGCTTCGTAAAGTTTCATCCTGGCTATTGGACAATTAGAGTATTGGTGGGTGACCATTCTCCGTGTCATATAAAAATTTCATGACACCATAACCATTAATAAATACAATATCTCAATCGAATCAATATTTTAGATTCCAATAAACGTCATGATATCAATAATATGAGTATAAATAAATGAGGGACAAACGAGTACTCTCAAAAGATTTAAGGAGCATGTTGCGTGAACCCGGTACCTTAAAATCATCACAAGAAAGTCATAAGATTCTGCCTCAAAATTCTGATCACGCCACTATGTTCCTATCGTGAAAATAATCAAGACTCGTTCTAGCCCAAACTCGAAAAAATATCAAATAAGCCTTTAAATCACGTGTTGAATCTTAGTTTAAATAGGGCTAGGGTTTTGTTGATGGAAGAAGATGAAAATAAAGGACACTATTTATTTTTGAGAACGCTAAAATGTGTTTTAAAAGTCCTAAGCTCATCACTTTATGTTTATATACCAAAAAGAGTTTGAGTCCTAATTAAACACAAACACTCGAAAATTTATTACGGATGATCGAACCATCGAAATTGGTTGAAATTTTTATTTCGTAGTTGATGGTGAGACGGAGCTGCTGTAAAAAATTCAGCTCGATCGAACTATTGAATTTTTATTTTTTATTTTTTATCCTCCTTAGGTTGGATCCTCCCTCGATTTTTATACAAAATGTTATAATTTTTAAATTTTAATCACGATTTAAATTCTACTTAAAACCTTATTTTGATATATAATAACCAACATTTTTACGTACCAAAATTAAATAGATTCTCAATTTTTTTTATTAAAATTGTTTACGTATCAAAGATATTTACAACAAAAAAATTACGGAGTGTTACACAGATCAGCTTTTATACCGATTTTTCCCTTCTAAAGTTAATGTGGTGCTTGACGAATTCGGCACACCATTAAAAAAGTCGAAAGACACATTGGAGGTGTGTTTCTTTGGCAGAAGTTGATATTCTCATGCCTGACATTTTCTTTTATTTTAATGTTTTGCTTGGGGAATTCAACATAATCGAGGTACGCTTGGAAGAAAGGAAATGGGATTTTGAGATTTTGGGTTATAAGGTATATGGGCATGGCTTTATGGCAGGTGTTTCAGGATTTTGAGTTCGAGGTAAATGGATTTGACGAAAATGGGTATTGGGTTAGGTCGTCGGTTTATGGGTGGAGCAGATCGAGTTCTGAGTTGAACAAGTGTGTCGGGGTATAATGGTTCGTCCGAATTTTGGTGGGTTTGCTTTGTCAAGAGATGGGGGATGAGCGGATTGGATATTATGGAGGTTTAAGGTTCGTTGGTTTTTGGATCCATGGGTATAATGGTTCGGGTTGCTCCGGTGAAGTGGGTCAGTGGTTTTGAAAGATTTCGGGTTAGAGGTGAATGGGTATGGTGGGTTTATGATTGGGTTAAATATTTGGTTATAGAGGTTGGAGACAGAGAATGGGTGAAAGGTGTGAAAAAGAAGATGGTGAGAGGCCACTTGATCTTATACAGAAGGATGGAAGAAGATGAATAGTTGTAGAGTTAATGGACATATGTGAAAGGATGTAGTGAGAGAGGTTAAAGGACGATAAAATAGGATTAGGTTCTTTGAATGTGTGGTAATAGCAAAAAGCAAGAAATAAACAAATACATTTATTAAACTATGTTGACACGTGGCGCTAGTACGATGTTCTAAGACTACAGTTTTATATATATACATAGACTATGACTTTTTTTTTTAAATAAAATATAACATATTATGACACTTTCAATCCAAATTGTGGTCCAAACGTTTTAGAGGTGCGATTCTTTCCCTCCATCTCACTTTTGAAGACTTTTCTCCAAACCCAAATTCGTCTTCTCCATGAATTTTACCCAAACCCAAATTCAGATCAACTTTGAAGCCCAAATTCGTTTTCTCCTTCCCTAAGTTACTGAAGTATTCTCTCTTTCTCTCTCTCTCCCACACAGATGCACATATAGACGTGCGCACACACATAGATGCACAAATATAAAAACACACATATACACACACATAAATATGGAACCCTACCTATTTCGTACACACTCGTTTGAGCCTGCAAAATTTTTAATTTTAATTTTTTATGAAATCTCGTAGGTTCGTTCACACCAACATTCTTTTTTTTTTTAATTTCGATTCTTCTTTTTGAGATTTACTTTATTTTTAGCTTAGGATTGATTGTTGAGTTTGTCTGGAATAATGTTGAAATTAGGGCTTTTAGGAGCATATTAGTATGTAAAAAATGATGGTCTTTAATTTTTAGTGGCTAGTTGGATTAATTTTGTTGAGATAGGTGTAATTAATTTAGGTATGTTGTGACTGGTTGTAGTGAAGTATCATGTAAATGTGCTACAATATGATAGTGAACAATCGTGGTTAGTCTATTAATTTTATTCTATTACATTATATTATTCACATAAATCTAGGTCATTCTTTAAAACAAGAATGCTTATTAATTAATTTTAAACATTCATACGTTAAATGAATCATCCCATCTTACTTTGTTGGACATTATTGTTGGAAAATTCTATACAATTGAGTCGTCAATGTTAGTTTTAATGATCTGGGTTATAAACATCCTTCATCTATCAAATTAATTGAATTTATTTTAGTGAACTAATTATTATAGATTGTGTGATTCGATGATTGTGAGTTGTGTTATTCTACATAGTAATCACATTTGTACTACTAATAATTATAGTGTTAATAGGTAGACTTTAAGAAATGGGAATAAATAAGCCGTGGATGTCTATGCATAAATTACCTCACGAGCACTTACAAGGCGTACATAATTTCTCCCCATGTTTTTAATGTATGCAAATAGCATGATAAAAGTCCAAATTTCGAAATGAAATATTTTTTCTTAAGAGGATGATGAACTTGATTTTTGTTATTTTATTACCTCTTTTTGGCCCTGCCCTGATGCACATATTCTTCATTGATGGATATTTGACAGGTAGATATTGTTTTCACAATAATTTTTCATTTTTTGGATGTTCAAGTTACAACAACACTGAATTGGTACGAATAAGAGGTAGTTTAATTAATTATTGGTCTTTATTATTATTATTGTTTTTTCCATTTTATTTACAGTGGTGATAGGAGTTTAAGGGGAGCCAATTGAAAATTCGGATTTTCAGAAGTGATCGTGCCCTCATCGGACAATCAGTTGCCTAAATTGACCTATACATGTATGTTTTGGGGGTGAAAATGAGATTATGGGGAAAATAATATAATATTTAAACCAAGAGACTTAGATGAAATCACAAACACCTTATAAGATACAAACGTTATTTGTGTGAAGTGATCCTTTTTCATTTGGACACCCGTTTTAGTAAATTAAATACTATATGCTCCTGTTAGGGTTAAAATGATCTTAACGGGGCAATGATTGAAAACAACAATGGAGCATCCTATACAGAGAAACATAGATAACCCAAAAGATATAAAACAAACTTCTGGGAGGTGATCGTGTCCTCATCGGACACTTGATTTTATATATTTGCTAATATGCTCTTCCTTTGGGGTTGAAATGGTTTAATGAGATGAAAGACTGAAAACAAAGATAAAAAATATTGGAAAGTAGGAAAAGTATACTAGTGATGTTAGTGATTGTAAAGTATACTAGCGATGTTGATGATTTTAAAGTGCCACGACTATACTAGTGATCTTGGAAAACTGAATTAATGTCGGTGATTGTAAAGTCCATTAATTTATCACGGTGTTTCCCACACTTGACCACACATTTCACTAGAGATGATATCACCTGCACTTCCTTGTGGGTTAAAGTGATATTTGTTCCGTAAAGAGAAACATTAGATTTAGTTATCCGATCATGAAATGATTATCTTATGAGTTTTTACTAAATATTTCAAATAAAGTAGTGTTTAAAATCCTATGGAACCGTGGGCTTATAACACAATAAGAAACGATGCGATCTAGAGAGAACCAAATAGATTCTAAGTCAGGTATACCCGATGTACGAGATGATGGATTGTTGTGTGGAATTGGTGCCCTATATTGATTTTAGTATTGAAGTCTAACACTTAATCATTTCGGGTATTATTCTCACACAGTTGTCTATAGAAGCATTAGGCCCTTAATCCATGCTCATACAATTATCAACAACAACATTAAGCCCTCAGACTAGGGTTGGAAATTTTTGACACGATAACCTGTTTATGGTAATAACTCGAAATGACCCGAATATGATAAGATTAGCATGTATAGACTTAAGAGTACCCAAAACTTATTCTCAAATCAAAATTAATGTGACTCAAAAATGACTTGACTAACCCAAATTGCCATCTCTACCTCAGACAATTGCAATCCAACGGTATATTTGCTTTGCTTTTCCTATAGATGCATGCTCAATGTCTAGGTAGGTAGCTTTGAATTCATATATTCCAAAAAAAAATTAGTGTAGGTAGGTTGCTTCATTGTTCTTGGTCTCGGTGATCTATTTCATTCGATTTTTATAAAGGGAAATTATATTTTGGATTAGAAATATTCATGTCCATGAATTTTGCATAATCTCTCTAATACTATTGCTACTTTTTACGTAAGCTTTCCAATTTGCAGTGCAACAATTTTCACCATTTTGAAAACTATAACTTATTATCTTTATTTATCTCTATAAAGCAAGTATGCCATCATGGCTTGAAATTGTAGAACTTATTATTAGATGGTATCCCAGCTCCTCGGCTGAAGATTTGTGATTGTGGGTATTCGAAAGTCCCCTGTGATTTCATTCTTTTGCTTATGTATGATAATGCATATCTTTTGTGCAGTTTTGAGATCTGATCGAGTGGAAAACCGAGCGTCTGTGTAATACGCTAGTCGTTGTTATCGTCTTCCAACCACAATACAAAAACCTAAACTATAACTACACTCTTGCAGAGTATAGTGGCTAGTCTGGGTATCGAATCCTCAGGGAACTAGGACAAGTGAACGTGACGATAAAGGTAAGACTACTAATCCTAACTTGACTCTAAAAGGAAATAAAAAGATGATGATTGAGTGAGAAAGGAAAAAGGGAGAAATAAATAAGTTAACTAAAACTAATTGGAAAATTAAGGTAAGGACACAATCCCTCAACCCTAGTGTATTGATGGTATAAAACTAATCCTAAATTTAAGTGATTAATTAGACCCAGAATTTAGTACTCCCAAGCATTACGTATATGAGGTTCAAGCCCGCACCATACTTAATCAGAGGTCGAGTAAATCGGTATTGCGATAGTGACACTCGAATTACATTCTGAAGCATCCCGGTTTACATGAAGCAAACGAGATCCAACGATCTACAATTATCGTGTTTATACGTAATACAGTCGTAATAAACCATTAAATTTAGAGGATTAATTTTATACACATGCAACTATCACATCAGGTTGAGTTTATGCATCCCGACCTTAGAAAATCTAGCCTAATATGCTGAAATTAATGAAAGCGATTTTTGAATTGAAGGAAATCATGATTAAACTAAGGGAGAATTGAAGAATGATGTAAACAAAAGATTAGACAGAGGAAATTGATCAACTAACTCGCCAAAACACTGAAATCATGAACTAAAATTACTTGTAACCACAGAAATCTGAACAATCTTCAATCTTGGAATTAAAATTATAATCAATCTTCAAACTAGGGTTTTATTGAAAAGAATGGAAAATTGGATAAATTCTTCGTTCTTGAAATGATAATAAATCGGGTTTAAGTACCCTACAAGACTCCAAGAGTTTTAGCTTAACCAGGACTCTCCATTGGAGGAAGAGTAAGAAAATAAAACTTCGACATTCGGACCGATCCGGGCCTCCTTCGGTTCGGTCTGTCTAGAATCTGGATTAGTTCATTTATTTCTCAGTCGGATCAATCCGGTACGGATCGGTTCATTTATTTTCTCTCAGCTTTCGATCCGTCTTCGGTCTGGGGTTCACTGGAAGTTTGCATTTCGGATCGGTCCGGACCGGATCGGATCGATTTTCCTTTGAGTTTTTCTTCTATCTTTGACTGCTCATAACTTTCACATCGGGACTCCGATTGAGGTGCCGTTTTTTCCATTATTCTTGTAATTGAAAGATCTTCAACTTTCCAGTTGGCCCTACCTCTGGACTAAGGCTACAAAATTATGAAAATGCTCTCTAACTCCTCATTTCTTAGTTTTCTTTCACTATTTTGAGTTCTCTTTGGCACTAACTTGCATGAAATAACCTGTAAAACACATAAAAGGTAAACAAAATATGAAATACTTGCCAAAAAGGGTTAGTAGCATAAATATGAGACAAATCCAAGCTATTTACATCGCAAAGGATCATAAAAATACCGAAATTAAGGGGATAAATGTGAAGAATTTATGCCTAATCAAACCCCCCTAACTTAGAACTTTGCGCGTCCCGAGCAATGTAAAAGAATGAGAGTATGATTTAAGGATCCTTCAAAAACTTTATTGGGATAGAATACCTTTTTCGCGGGCAAGAGATTGCATTTAGCGTATGCAATAAGCCTTTAAACCCCTAGGTTACCCTAGTAGGACGAGTGGTGTCTCGTGAGGGTTTGCAGCGAATATACCCACAAAATTCGACTCAAAGAAACTCAAAATACGCAAAAATTGTATAATTCAAACTTTCCTAGAAATTAATCATCATCAAGTCATGTTCAAGAGTCTCAAATCATAGTGCATGTGTGCGAAGCCGTAAAATTTAATCGCGAATTTCCACCGATTGACCATTACGTTACTCATCCAAAGATTCATTTTGATTTCAAAATCTGACGGGATGCTCTCACAAACGAATCCCTCAAAATGTGGCTATTCTCTCGGTGTGCGTGATATAAAGAGTAAATATATTGGAACCAAGTTCACGCACATAAGAAGAAAGACGGAACTTTTTGCGTGAAAAGATCTCATCAATGGAATATAGTTTGAAAAACATGAACATTGCCTCTTACACATATGTTTAATCTCTTTTTTTTTTTTATCTTTTTTGTGTTTTAGCTCTCCACGCGGTAACCAATTTCTCAATTTGGACTCGGTTAGGACTTTTTCGAGTTTTAAGGTATATTGGGTAAAATAAAAATGGTAGGAAATGTTGGAATTGGAAAAATCATTTATAATGTCCATTTGTGCTTTTTCCGGGCTATTGCTCATTTTCTCTCCTTTTTCTCTATTTTTGTTTCTATTTTTCACTTATTTTCTTTTCTTGCTATTTTTGTTGAGCATATCTATTTTTTTCTTGCCCCTTTTTATGCACTTTTCGGACTTTATTTGATAAATATTCGATTTTCACAATTCCGAGCTTTTTGAGTTTTTCGGGTTGTCAAACGAAAGGAAAAATCTATTCAGCTCAATTTGGGTTACAAAAGGGATAATTTTTCGCTACTTTTTCTGGCCAATATTTTTGGGTGACAAACGAGGGCCTACTTCATTGTCCAACATACTAATTGCGTTACCATATGCGTTTTGAGATGAATTAAGTTTAGAGATCAATTTTGGCACATTTTTCAAAGCAATATCACATACATTTTTCATAACCGATCAAAATGAAAGGATTGAGATCCTCGACGACCTTTTAGACGCTGAAAATAACTTTGAGTAACTCGGATTGATTTATAAATTTCACAAAGATGAAAGGCTCGAATCTCACCGGGGTTGTTAATCTCCACATTTATTCGTTAAGTCGCCTACGTTCGCTCAATTTCCATCTTTGGTCCATTTCGGTTTTGTGTATTTTGAATTTTACAACTTGAGACTTTAAACCGACTTTTAATGATATTTTCAAAAAATTTGAATTCCAATTTTTATTTATTTTGAACAAAAAAATATTTTTGGGTTTTTCAAAAATTTTCAATTTTTTTGGAAATTTTCTAAAAAAAACACACTTGGAAAGAAAATGTGATCGAATCAATGAAACTAAATAATAAATGGGAAGAATATCCCACACCCCCTAACTTAAATGTTGCATTGTCCTCAATGCGAATCAAGAACACAATATAAAGAGAATAAAAGAAAGATATTACCCAAAATTGAGCGATCCTCGAAAAGTATGAGTCCATTGAATCTACAAAACATGTGTAGAAGCAAGCATAACAAAAAGAATAACAAAAACTCTAAACTAAAGAAAACAAAAAGAAATAAGCTAACTATTGTACAACCTACGATTTGAAATTCTAATAAGTTATAGATTAAAAGTCGAAAAATTTGAGGGTCCACCCAAAATACAATTTGACTTTGAGGGATTAATGGTGTACCCTCAATAGAAAGAGTGCCTCCCAAAAAATAAGAATTCTGCTTGAACAACGGAAGGCATGTGTAAAGCGGAAGAAATGAACCATCACCAATTAAAATTTTTAGGGGGATAATGACGGATTTGAGTGCACAGGGGGACAAGTACCATTGGGATCCAAGAAAAATAGAATCACGTCCCAAAGATTTTTCAAGTAAAACGGGAAGAGAAGCACACAAAAAGAAAGAGTCCATCTTGGAAAACAATTCAAGCATAGAGTGTCCTTAAAATCTTCTCCCACAAAATTTTCAACTGGATCTGAGGGAGTGACACGTCCAAGTGTATGGCCCGTAAGATGAAGCATCTCAAAAAAACATTCCCATACAAGACTCAGATCAACATCCTCAAGACATTCATCCAGTTCTTGTGATGGATTTAATGGTTCAATAATAGTGGGTACACAAGGAGACAAATGATCTTCAACCTCAGTAGGTTTTGCAATATTTATAAGAGGTTGATATTCAAAAGAACTTAAATCACTCCCAATGATTTTATCCTCAAAAGTGTTAGGTGAAGCGCAAGTCTCGACCTTCTCTAAGCTGTCCAAATAATCATTAAACTCCTTGTAAGTTGCTCTAATTTTCAACTCTATAACAGCAAGGTCGTCGAATTGCTTTTTGTTAATAAGCATGAGTTCTTCCAAAGTAGGCTTCCTTGGTTCTAGCACCTCGGATTCCTCATTTGGTTGAAAACATTCTTCAACTTCAAAAATATCGGAAGGAAAATCCTCACTGGGTTCAAATAATGCATCTAACTCTTACTCCCAAGAACGATTTTTTTCCCGATATTTCAAGTCTTTTTTCTTCAAGCAATTCATTTTGATAAATTTGAATGGCCTTAGCACTGGGCTTGTATTTATGATACTCATCTTTAGTGATATTGATCCAATGTTCATAAATCTTGAGCGCCTCCTCCTCCTCACTATTATCATAACAATTAAACCCACCAAAGGAGTTAAAGTAAGACATTTCAAATTGGGCAATTCAAAAATGTGACACCCATATTTTTGATTTTTTTTTAAGATCAAATTCAGGATTAACCAACCTAACCTAAAGTCTACCTAATTCCCCGGCAACGACGCCATTTTGATCGAGTGGAAAACCGAGCGTCCGTGTAATACGCTAGTCGTTGTTATCGTCTTCCAACCACAATACAAAAACCTAAATTATAACTACACTCTTACGGAGTATAGTGGCTAGTCTGGGTATCGAATCCTCAAGGAACTAGGACGAGTGAACGTGACGACAAAGGTAAGACTGTTAACCCTAACTTGACTCCAAAAATAAATAAAAATATGATGATTGAGTGAGAAAGGAAAAAGGGAAAAATAAAGAAGTTAACTAAAACTAATTGAAAAATTAAGGTAGGGACACAATCCCTCAAACCCTAGTGTATTGATGGTATAAAACTAATCGTAAATTTAAGTGATTAATTAGACCCATAATTTATTACTCCCAAGCATTACGTATATGAGGTTCAAGCTCGCACCATACTTAATCAGAGGATGAGTAAATCGGTATTGCGATAGTGACACTCGAATTGCATTCTGAAGCATCCCGGTTTACCTGAAGCAAACGAGATCCAAAGATCTACAATTGTCGTGTTTCTACGTAATACGGTCGTAATAAACCATTAAATTTAGAGGATTAATTTTATACACATGCAACTATCACATCAGGTTGAGTTCATGCATCCCGACCTTAGAAAATCTAGCCTAACATGCTGAAATTAATGAAAACGATTTTTGAATTGCAGGAAATCATGATTAAACTAAGGGAGAATTGAAGAATGATGTAGACGAAAGATTAGACAGAGAAAATTAATCAACTAACTCACTAAAACACTGAAATCATCAACTAAAATTACTTGTAATCACAGAAATCTGAACAATCTTCAATCTTGAAATTAAAATTATAATCAATCTGCAAACTAGGATTTTACTGAAAAGAATGGAAAATTAGATAAATTCTCCATGCTTAAAATGATAATAAATCGGGTTTAAATACCCTACAAGACTCCAAAAGTTTTAGCTTAACTAGGACTCTCCATTAGAGGAAGAGTAAGAAAATAAAACTTCGACATTCGGACCGGTCCGGCCTCCTTCGGTTCGGTCTGTCTTGAATTCGGATCGGTTCGTTTATTTTTCGGTCGGATCGATCCGACACGGATCGATTCATTTATTTTCTCTCAGTTTCGATCCGTCTTCGGTCCGGGGTTCACTAGAAGTTTGCATTTCGGATCGGTCCGAACCGGATCGGTCCGATTTTCCTTTGACTTTTTTTTTCTATTTTTGACTGCTCATAACTTTCACATCGGGACTCTGATTGAGGT
The DNA here is from genome assembly GCA_949130495.1 of Sambucus nigra. Taxonomy (NCBI): domain Eukaryota; kingdom Viridiplantae; phylum Streptophyta; class Magnoliopsida; order Dipsacales; family Adoxaceae; genus Sambucus; species Sambucus nigra. Next base: position 35,641,793 of record OX422212.1, read on the forward strand.
GTCGTTTTTTCCAGTGTTCTTGTAATTGAAAGCACTTCAACTTTCTAGTTGGCCCCACCTCCGTAATAAGGTTGTAAAATTACGAAAATTCCCTTTAACTCCCCATTTCTTTGTTTTCTTTCACTTTGGCACTAACTTGCATGAAATACCTGTAAAACACATAAGAGATGCACAAAATACGAAATACTTGCCATAAAGGGTTAGTAGCATAAATATGAGACAAATCCAAGCTATTTACATCATACGGGATCATAAAAATACCTAAATTAAGGGGATAAATGTGAAGAATTTATGCCTAATCAAGATCCCCATAGGTGATCTGTGTGAAATTAATGTACACATTCAATAGCAATTTTCTCGGATCCCTACCTAGCGAGCGAGATGTGATTCTTTTAGAATATTTTTTTATATTTTGTTAGAAGAATTTTATGTTTTAATTTGTGCTAATAATGAAATGATTCAGTTGAACTTAATGCTCATAGTTGCCTACTTTTCTCTGACAATTCTGCCACCCTTTGTTATCATGTCCTTGATTTTGATCTCTAAATCCTTGGAAAAAAGATTCATAGTTTATCTTGGAATTTCATTCCTCTTAAATGTGGAGGTGCCCATTTCTAAATTATCAAGTGAGTTGTTCTAGAATCTTCTAATTTCAACACTTTTTCTCTCCTAACAGGTTATCCCATTGATGGTGTTGGTAAAGATAATCTTAATGCTAGGTACTATATATATATATATATATATATATATATATATATATATATATATATATATATAATAGTCCTGCTCTTGTGCGAACTAATCCGCATTTTAAGAGTGCGGACCGGACATGTGTCACCTGGCGGTGAGCCTAGAAAAGAGAGAGAGTGCATATAATTTAGGCGATAATTTCTAGGCACACCGTTAGGTGACACATGTCCGATCTGCATTTTTTAAATGCGGACTAGTCCGCACAAGAGCACTATATATATATATATATATATATGGTGTAGTAGAATATGTTAGTCCTATTTCAGTTGTGCCATATAAAATAGGGATTAGATTAGGGATCCCCATTTTAATTATAGTTTATTTTAAGTTATTTCATTTATTCCTCTTTATAATATGTTGTAGCAACTTCTGATATGGTATAACTCTGTAACAACCATAGGTTTAGGTTTTAGTTATATTTTTTATTTATAGTTTCTTTTAAGAAATTTCATAATTAGGAAATATTGGCCAGATGAGTTACTACATCTAATTGTCGTAAAGATGGGAAAGGACAAAAAGGAATAAAATATCTCAAGAGGGGCATGCCCATATTTAATATACAAAACTATACTTGGAAAATTTTATGGAAACTAGAGGGGCATGCCCATATTCTCAGCTCTAGATATGGCTATTTTAATTGTTTTACTTTCAAAGTTTCGTAGATACTCTATTAGTTTCAATTTGTTAAAATATATTTTTATTCGTGTGAACCTATTCACGTTTGAGCATTTGCTCAATTTGGATGGTATTTGATTTTTATGTAATGACCGTAAATGTTATTCACTCAGTTTTATTTCTTTCGCATTTTTGTAACTCATTTACTTTTATTAAATTCTATATGCTTGAAAAGCCGACATCTTCGGTCTTTGAAGCTTATATGTTGCTTTTTGATAAGATGTTTTCACCTTTATAAACATGGGATATTCAGGAATTTTCATATTATTTTGGTTGTAAGTAGCGTATATATCATAAATTGATTAAAGTTGTTTTCATTCTGACATTCACACATTTTGATTTTTCAGGTAAATGAGAAAAAGGTCCCCGCTATGTACAATGGCCCTGCTGAAAATTCTCATGTTGCTGAGAATTCTTATGTTCCTATAATTTTCTTAATATTTTGGTTCTTTCATTTTCTATTTCTACTACACCATATCTTGTATTTCTTTTTATGCCTCTTGTGTTTGACAATTGTAAATTCGTCATTGTTTGATAGGTTAGAAAATTTCTTATTTAAAGTTTCTGAGAACGTTGCCCACTCCAAGTGATATTCCGTTCGAAGACAACCTGCTTCCTCATTATCTGAGGCCCATGCTTGTTTCCAATCATATTTAACTGACTGATCCACGTTATGAATTTTAGGCCTTGGGGGATATATTGAGATCATTCAGCAAATCTAAATTAAGTGTCACCTTACGCAGCTTTGAAATATCATGTCTATTTGTGACTAACCCACCGTTATCATGTCTATTTGTGACTAACCCACCGTTATCATGCCTATTGTGAAAATCAAAATTCTTATCTTATTATATTCAAACAACTATATAATTTGTTTGAAGATAATAGATTGTATATTGTGATTTTATTGAAATGAAATATGATAATTGTTACAAATTAGAAAACGAGAAATAGTTCCCAATTTTACCATATTAACTCTTCTATTGATGATGGAAAATGTTATGCTTTGTAATAGGGAAATTTTATATGCTGCTTATTTATTTTTTATAGCTCTATAAGAAGTCCTAACATATGTTATCCTATTTGACTATTGTTGCACTTGTATCTACTGTTTTGGCTATCTTGGGATATATTTATGTCAACATAACTATCCGTTTGACATGTTTTTTTGGGATTCTTTTCATCTCACACCTTTCTTTTTGGAAATAAGCTTTCAAAGGCACTCACACAACTATCTTGTATTTAGCACTCAAATATTATTATAAAGAAGAAAACACTCTTACAACTTAACTTCTCTCTATTACAACTAATAAGCTTTGCTTATTATCTTCCTTGTTGTTTGATGATTCTAAGAACTCAAGGATGATGGCTATTTATACTATAAGAAAATCAAATGCACTCAGTGTGGTTCAAATTAAATTAATCCACATATTCATAAGCCACACAATTTGCTTCCACTAATTCAACCACTATGAAGCACTAAGAATAAATAAACACACCTTACCTAACTTAGGATGCTTCTTAGAAATTAAATATAAAATAAGTTTATAGTTCAACACCCCCTCTTAAACTTGTTTTGTTATGTCGAGAGAATTTCTTAATCTGACAAAGTCCTCATACTTCAGTGGCTTGATGAAGATATCGACAATTTGGTCTCGAGATTTTATGTACCTCAGTTTCACATCTTTTCTTGTAATACATTCTATTATGTAATGGAAACGAGTACCGATATGCTTGCTTCGATCATGAAAAATTGGATTCTTTGCCAGGGTTATCGCTGACTTGTTATCAACACAAATCTCTATTGACTCCTCTTGTGACAAACCCAGTTCCTTCAGCAGATTTTTGAGCCAAATTGCATGACAAACACATGATGTAGCAGCTACATATTCAGCTTCACATGTAGAGAGTGTGACAATTGGTTGCTTCTTTGACATCCATGTGAAAACGGTATCTCCCATGAAGAACACAAACCCTGTGGTGCTCTTTCTATCATCTGTATCTCTACCCCAATCACTATCGCTATAACCAACAAGATTGTAATCATTTGAAAAGGATTATAACAGACCAAAGTCAATTGTACCTCTGAGATAGCGAAGAATTCTTTTTGCAGCCTTAAAATGCGAGTTTGTTCGGGTTTCCATGTATCGACTTACAAGTCCAACTGCATAGAGGATGTCAGGTCTTGTACAAGTTAGATAGCGCAAACTTCCAACTAAACTCTTGAAGAAAGTTGGATCTACGCTTTCGCCTTCGTCATTCTTTGATAGCTTAGCTTCACACTCCACTGGAGTGTTAATTGGCTTGCAGTCATTCATCTTGAACTTCTTGAGGATCTCCCTTGTGTAGCCTTCCTGTGAGATGAAAATTCCATCTTCTTGTTGTTTAACTTCAATGCTAAGATAGTACGCCATTAGCCCAATATATGTCATCTCGAACTCTTTCACCATTGCTTTCCTGAAGTCATTGAACATGTTTGGGTTGCTTCCGAAAAAAATCAAATCATCCACATATAAGCACACGATCAAAATATCTCCATCTTTGATGTTGATATATAAAGTGTGCTCGTATGGACATTTGCTGAAACCATTCTCTTGAAAGTACTTGTCAATACGACTATTCCACTCCCTTGGTGCTTGCTTTAACCCGTAGAGATCTTTCTTCAGCTTCAAGACTTTGTCTTCATGTCCCTTCACTACATATCCCAAAGGTTGCTCGATGTAGACTTCTTCTTCAAGTATTCCATTTAGAAATGCAGACTTCACATCTAGCTGATGAATCTTCCACCTGTTTTGAGATGCTAGGGAGATAATTAATCTCACAGTTTCTAAGCGGGTAACAGGAGCAAATACCTCATCATAGTCAATGCCAGCTCTTTGACTATATCCTTTTGCGACTAGCCTCGCCTTATGTCTTTTTATTTCTCCCATAGCAGTCCTCATCATTTTGTACACCCATTTGACACCGATAGCCTTCTGACCTTTTGGAAGTGAAGCGAGTTCCCAAGTGTCATTCTTCTCAATGGACCTGATTTCTTCATTCATCGCGTCTCTCCACTTCTTGTCTTGTGAAGCTTCTTGGAAATTTACTGGTTCACAATCGGTAAGGAGGCAGAAGAGAGTAAGATTATCATGTCTTTCGGTTACCTCATAGAGATCCCATAGACTTCTTGTGCAGGGAACAACTCTTTCATTAAAACTTTCACTTGACGATGGTGATGAGTCTCTATGAGTGGTTGATGTTGGTGAGGTAGGTGGAGTAGTGGTCTCTTGTTGAACTTCTCCTTCTTGTTCTATCATGGTTTCTTCATTCTCTTCTTCAAAGTCGGGAAAGAAGTTGAAATCATCTATACTTGAGTCGAAATCAAATTCTCCTTCTTCATCAAATATCACATCTCGGCTAATTACAATCTTTCCATTGTTAGTATTGTATAATTTATAACCTTTAGAGTTGTTGTCATAGCCAATGAAGATGAACTTCACGCTTGTGTCATCAAGTTTGGTTCTTCTCTCGTCTGGTACATGTACATGGGCTATGCTCCCAAACACTCTCAGGTGGGAGATACCCGGTTTTTTTCCACTCCATGCTTCTTGCGGTGTCTTTCCCCAAACACTTCTTGTTGGAGATCGGTTGGACAAGTAGACGACACACGCCACTTCTTTCTCCCAAAATTCCTTAGGCAGTTTCTTTCTTTTGAACATACTCCGAGCTATGTTGAGGACGGTTCGATTCTTTCTTTCGGTTACTCCGTTTTGTTGAGGGGATCGAGGAACTATCATTGATTGACGAATTCCATTTGCTTCACAAAATTCTTGAAATTCACTCGAAGTAAATTGTCCTCCTCGGTCAAATCTCATTGCCTTGATCTTACGATCACTCTCCTTTTCCACGGTAGCTTTGAACTTCTTGAATATTTCAAAAACTTCTGATTTCTGCTTTAAGAAATATACCCAAGTTTTTCTTGAAAAATTATCAATAAAGAGAAGGAAATAATTACTTTTACCAAGAGAGCTTGGCCTAATCGGACTGCATACATCGGTATGTATTAGCTCGAGTGGATTCTTAGCTCTTGAGTTTGACTCCTTTGGAAAGCTTTTTTTGAATTGCTTCCCAAGTAAACATACTTCACACAGTTGGTCAGAGTGATTAATGCAAGGTAAGCCTCTCACCATTTCCTTCTTGGATAATAACTCCAATCCTCCAAAGTTGAGATGCCCAAATCGAAGATGCCATAGCCACGATGCATCTTTGTAACATACCTTTAGACACTTTGCAACGTCGTTTTGAATATTCAAATGGAACATTCTATTCTTTGTTATTTGTACCTTGGTAATTAAATCTCCTTTGTCATCTCTTATAAAAAGATTACAATTTTTCATATGGAAATCATAGCCTTTTTCTAAGAGTTGACCCAAACTCGAGATGTTGCTTTTCATATTAGGCACATAGTAGACACTTGAAATTAATTGGTGACTACCATCTTTTGCACAAATAGGGATGTTACCTTTTCCTTTCACTGATATTTTGGAATCATCTCCAAATGAGACATTTTCGCTTACTGACCCGTCCAACTCCACGAACATGTCTTTCCTTCCGCACATGTGATTGCTTGCACCGCTGTCAAGAAACCAGATCGTCACATGTAACGATGTACTCGAATTTTGGATCTAATGCGCGGAGTATCTTCTCCATGATTGTCACATCTTCTAACTTCTCGCCATTTCTTTTTAATTGATTTGAAACAGCTAAGACTCTTGAAAAGTAATCGGAGATAGACTCGAACACTTTCATATGTAGAGATTCGAAATCACCTCTTAAAGTTTGAAGATGAACTTTCTTCACTTGTTCGGCTCTTTTGTAAGAGGTTTGCAGTTTCTCCTATGCTTGCTTAGAGGAGATTGCACTTGAAATCTTCTCGAAACCATCATCATCTAATGCTTTATAGATGAAATAAAGAGTTTTCTTGTCTCTCTTTCTTGAGTCTTTCAAACTCTCTTTATGAGTTTTGTTTAAGATAGCTTCATTTTCTAGCTCACTATAACCTTTCTCCACGACTTCCAAAACATCGTGTGCACCCAAAAGTGCCTTCATCTTAATACTCCAATTATTATAGTTGTTGTTGTTGAGTATCGAGACTTGAAAGGATGACATACCACCATTTACCATAATTCTAGTGAGAATTTGGAAATTTTGATTACGCGGATGGATCCGGAACACCCAAAAACCTTAGAAAGAACGTGGACCCAAAAATGAAAATGTGGTCAAAGTCAACAGTCAAAGTCAATGGTCAAAGTCAATATTTGGTCAACGGTCAGCCTTTGGTCAAGGCTCGACAGCTCGGTCAAGCAGCTCAAATAGGCTGCACGGCACGGTCAACTCGGCTCTAACTCGGATGATTTGGCTTACTCGGTGAGTTAACTAACTTTCTGGCAGCAACGTTCTTGTGACACGTGGCAGCGCGTCAGACCTCCGATTGGGATGAGTCTGGCGGCGTTGGATTCATCTCGTCGAGAGCTTCGATTTGATATGCTATAGCTTATACTTTGAAATAAATTTCCAATTGCTCTGATACCACTTTGTTGGAAATAAGCTTTCAAAGACACTCACACAACTATCTTGTATTTAGCACTCAAATATTAGTACAAAGAAGAAAACACTCTTACAACTTAACTTCTCTCTATTACAACTAATAAGCTTTGCATATTATCTTCCTTGTTGTTTGATGATTCTAAGAACTCAAGGATGATGGCTATTTATACTAGAAGAAAATCAAATGCACTCAATGTGGTTCGAATTAAATTAATCCACATATTCATAAGCCACACAATTTGCTTCCACTAATTCAACCACTATGAAGCACTAAGAATAAATAAACACGCCTTAGCTAACACCTTACTAACTTAGGATGCTTCTTAGAAATTAAATATAAAATAAGTTTATATTTTAACATTTCTGACTTTCGCAAATGCAGATGATTACTGGTCTTCCATTCAACGGAGTTCAAAGGTCAAATTGGATTTCACTAGTTAAATAATACATTCTTTCCATAAAAAAATATCTTTGTTCCTTTAGTTTTTTGGTATACATTTCTTCGTTGAATATCCACTTTAATTATTGAGCAGATTTTGAAGTTGTAACTGTGATTGCAATGGAATAAACACACTAGATCAAATCAACAAGACGAGATTAATTGCAAGCTAAACAATACTGATATTTAGAAGTACTAAGTTTCCCTTACATTAAATGCTTATGGTGCCATGATTAGCCTTGCAGGGCCAATTAGTCTCTGATCCGAAAACCTTTCCATCTGGAATCAAAGTTCTTGTTGATTGTGTGAACAAAAAGAGCCTCAAAATTAGTGTCTACTCAGGTGCTCGGTAGGGCTATTATACAATCAGAAATTTAGAAATTATATCATAATAAAAAGATTATTTCTTATAATTTACGCATGCTACCCTGATCTTATAATCCGATATATGTTTTTTTATTTACAGAATTGAATTTTGTAGGGATTTTACATGTCAAGTTCGACCTGGATCAATTTCCCATGAAAAGGATGCTGGAGAGCTCTTTGCTTCCAGGGTGAGTTCATGATTTATTTCTCCTATAAAATCCTGTTGTTAGAAGTTATTGTATCATTTTGTTCAGTATTGTTTAAGACGGTTGTTGGATTTTTCCCAGTTTCCAATTCATTTTTCATTTTTGTTCCATATGAAGTTTTCTCGAGTCATGACAAGATATTTGGGTTGTTATGAATGTTTGAAGATAGTTTATAACATCATTCATAAAGTCCCCAAAGTAATTTGTTTTCGACATATTATGATATTGACCCATGGTGAGATCAATATAGCAAATTGGGGTCTGGGATTTTTCTTTTAAGAGGGAACGGAAGAGCGGAAGGGGGTACTTCTTATTGGAACAAATTAGTTTTTTAAGTATCCATTCGAAACTAAATAAATATTTGAGTTATGAATTGTTGAATGACTTCAGATGAGAAATTCTGCTATCGGTTGACCACTATTTTCTCCTTTTATTCTGCTTAGAATAGTTGTTTTATTCAGGGAGTGGATTACTTGAAATATGATAATTGTTTCCATCTGGGCATCATTCCAAAGGATAGATTCTACCCCATTCTATTATCATTAAGTTTTTCTTCGCATATTGGTTTTGTGCAAACTTATTTATCGTGGTTTCATATGAATAGATATAATTATCTGGGTATCATGGTTTCTCATATTGATGTGTGATGCCCTAAATGCGACTGGACACAATTTTCTATTCACTTTCCAAATGGAAAAATCAATTGCTTACACCTGCTATTTAGATAGTTGAGTTATTTTTCCTAGTGCATTTTAGAGCATTGCTTTACTTTTCCCTTTAGTTATGGCGGGGGTGTTGGTGACCCTGCTCTATGGGCAGGAAAGGTTGGAAACAGATGGAGAACAATAGATGACATCAATGCTGACGAATTAGATGAGAATCAAAACAACATGTTGAAAAATTAGAGTATAGGCTTCATCAATAAGAGGAGAAGGAGAAAGAAAAACATCGACAACTTCAGGAAGGAATGGTAAAATTGAGGATATATATGTGTGAAATTTGGATGCACATTTTTTTTCAATGATGTGCATAGTGGGTATATATAGATATGGTTGATATAGTAGGTCATTATTTTTTTTGAATTATGTACATTGTGGGTATATCTAGTTATATCCCACTATTTTTTTGATATGGTCAAATGACTTGATTTGGTTTATTTTAGATGTGCGTGTTTCAACTACAAATAATTACAAGGATGTTTTTATGTTACTATGAATTTTGGTTCGTGTTTAGATGTATTTGTCAATTATGGCATTAATATTCATTATTTTTTTATTATATGTTTAATTTATGACAATTATATTAAACCCTCATGTGACGAAATATTTTACATGAACTTTTTAAACATTTGAAAATTATCAGTCATGACGCTTTTTATACCAAATATGATAGCTTGCAGAGTATATTATGACTGTTTTTGTAACAGATATAACTATTTAAAAAAAATAGTCATTGTTGATGTAAAAAATTAGATCGCTCTAATTATTCAATCACAAATAAATAAAATGAGACAAAAGTTTTTAAAGTGGTTCGGCCTTATAAGAATGGCCTACGTCCACTGTTATGTTATTGCTGAGTGTTTAAAGAATTCTCGATTACAAGTTCTATCAAGAAATTCCGGTCCCCTTTGAATGAGGGTGATACAATGTATTTATAGCCTTGAGACTATAATCTGAATGGGTGATACATTAAATGATATACATATGAAAGGGTAATACATTTAATGCCTTTAGGCGTGTGCGTCAAGGATAAACATTTAATGAACTAGTTGAACTGTTGGTTATCTGGCAATCAATACTGTGACCGAGGTGCAGCTCGAATCGCCTTTACTGCTCGTCGTTCAGGAGTTCCTAGGAGTATTAGAGTTCCTCGGAGAGCTGGAGTTCCTCGGAGCGTTGTAGTTCCTCGGAGTATCCTTGTTGCTCGGAGCGAACATGACTTGGTCGGGGAAATGAACTTCCTCGTTGTTATTGTGCCACGTAGATTGACACGTGTCTTCTTATTATTCGTCCATATCAGCATACTAATTTTGGTATCAACAGAAGCCCCCAATGTTTTATATTTCGAACTTTGAGGAGTATGGAACATTCTTTCTCGGTATATGGCAATATTAAATGACCTTCCTGGGTTTTAGGAGCATTTTCTTTGTATTTGAATTTCCTTCCAAATTCGTAGAATCCGCCTTTTTGCCTTTTCATAAGCGCTTCGATCTTCGTGCACTTTTTGTCCTTTTAGCCGCCGGTAGCGTAATAGTTTCCTTTTTGTAATCATTTCTTTCGCCGTTTCTCAAGGCAAAGTATTTAAGCTTCTTAGGTAATCATACCGTCTTCTACCTTTTCCAATTTTCTGCTATCGAGTTTTCCATAGCCTTTATTTCTCTTGTGCGTTCATCCTTGTTTTCGTTCGTTGTCAACAGATCTCCTGTAAGCTCTTCTTTCTTCTTCTTTTATTCATCATGGTTTATATTATTGAATCTCTTGAGAAATTCCGTTCTGATTTCTCTATTCCTTCTTGGGTATCTTTGGAGGATCTTCTTGAGCCCTTTGATTATTTTCGTTTGGATGAGGGACATTGGTTCCCCAGCCTCTTTATTGCTGAATGTGGATTTTCTTTTCCACCCAACCCTTTATGCTTAGAGTTCTGTCAACATTTCGATGTTGTTCCTGCAAAAGTAGCCCCCAATACATGGAGAATAGTTAATGGGGTGCATAGGTTAAATCAAACTCATGGAACTCGTATAGGAATTCCTGAGATTATGTATTGTTATAGATGGGCTATTCTAGACAACGTTTATTATTTAAAAACTAGATTTTTGAATAGAGCTTTAGTGGTAAACCTCCCTGATGCCAATAGGGATTATTTTGAACATGGGGTAGTTATAAAAAATTGGCAACATGCCCCTTTAGTTGGAGACAAAGTGTATGAAGGTCCCAAATGCCCTCCATATGGCAATGGGATAGGTTATTTTCGTTTTATTTTATTTCTGAAATTGTGATTTCATTATGTTTGAATAAATGCATGATTGACATTTCAATATGTTTTTGTTTGCAGTTGACAGCAAGAGAAAAACTCCCAAAGAATCAGAAATTAATATAAAGCATTTGAAACATATCTGGAGTTTGCATCAGAAGGTTGCAGACGAGCACGTCAGGTCTGCCTCATACTTGCTGCAGTATAGGAGCTATACATCCTCCTTTACTGCTCGTCCTGTGGTTAGCATTAGTGAACCATTGCCAGCTTCTGAAGATTCTTCACCAGACTCTCACATTCCTCTGAGTCAGAAGATGGGCAAGAGAAGAGTTCCTGCTATTTTTTAGGAGACTTCCTCTGCTGGAGATGGAAAGAGAAACAAGAATGATGTTCCAAAGGGAACAAAGAAAGTAGATGCTGCCCCTTCTATTGCTCCTCAGAAGGCTGCCGAGAAGCCCCCAGTGGCTCCTGTGCAGAAGGATGCACCTGTTGAAGTAATCACCATCTCTCCAACTAAAAGTTCTTCTTTGGTTGAGGTTGTTGAAAAGACACTGAGGAGACTGAAGAAATCCTCCTCGGTCAGTTTTTCTGAAGCTATTCCCCATCTCCAAGCTAGTGGAGCTGGTGTTCCAACAATCATTCCCCCGAGTTCTGCAATGAGCTCGGTGAAGACTTGGACCATTCCTGAAGTCCAAGGAATTGAAGAAAACATGTCTAGGGATATGCTGACATCCCTAGCTACTCGTCATATTGCTTCAGTAAGTTTCTCTTATCCTGAATTTTTCTTTCTTTCAGTCAATATATATATCTCGCTACTGACTTATCATTACCTTCTTTTTCAGCTGGTGAGTTGTTTTAACACCATAGTGAAGAAAGATGAAGTGATTAAGGCTTCCAGCTCCTCGTCCGGGGTAGAGGATGCTTTATAGGGCTTGGCCCAATCTCTGAAGGAATCCCGTCAAAAATACGACGTGGATAAGGGTGAATGGGAGAAGAAGTTGACTGCGTCTGAGGCAGAGAAAATGCAGTTGGGAAACAAAGTGAAGGACTTGGAGAAAGAGAATAAAAAATATGCCGAGAAGCTCACAAGTTTTGGGGAGCTTGAGAATAAGTTGAAATCCGCTGAGGAAGAGCTGACCCTTCTGCGAGAAGTAAATCGCCAGAAGGAGGAGGTGGAGGCCAAGTTGAAAGCCACCAAGGATATTCTATCCGAGAAGCCCTCCTCGGAGAAAATGAAGAGAAAAATGGCTGTGAAAAAATCCTTTCGAACTGGTTGGGATAAAGGATGGGATAGGGGGTAGCAGCAATAATGACCCAGGTGAAGTATGGTAGTTTGAAATACTTTCGAGATGGTTGGGTTGCTGCCTTGCAAGAATTGAAGGTGAGCGAGGACTCTGAGCTATTTCAGCAACATCTTCCTGGCCCTCCTCCTGTAATTGAAGATGAGGATGAAGACGAAGCTGCATCTGAAGAATCTTCAATGACCGTGGGTGATCAAGTCCTTGATCCACAACCCAACCAGACAACCATCGAGGAGATTTCGTCCTTGCCTGCTCCTCCAGAACAAGTCCCAGCTCCTGCCAATCAAATCATTGTTCCCATCGAGCAACTAAGCTCCTCGTCCCAGCCTCCCGAGAAAGTCTTGGGAGACAAGGAAAAGGTGTGAAGTTGTTCGGTATTCTCTTTCTATTTTTATTTTACTTGTACTTTGTATTCTGAGCGATGTACTCTTTTTTATATAATAAAATCACATCTTTTCGTTCCTCTACATTGTTGATGCTCTGTCTGTTTTTTTTTTTTAACTCTTGCCTTCTCTTCTTTACTAGTTTATGGGTAGAATGGAATTGCTGTCTGCCAATGATACAAAACTGATGCAGCAATGCCATGATTATTTTAACGCTGGTCATACAGAACTAAGTGCATCAGAAGTTGTCGACATCCTTGGCCATGGTGCTTCAGAGCAGGCAAGTGAGGCTTATCAGTACTTGAAATGTTTACTTGACCGAGCTGTGGCCAATAATGCGGCGTACTACGAACTGATCGAGGAGCTTCATTGTACCCTAGAAGATCTTCAGAATCAGCACAATGAATCAACTGCCCTGTTCCATGAGGGGTATGAGAAGAGATATCAACAGCTTTCTGCCAAGACGGGCCACAAAAAGATCATTGATGGGTACGATGTCAGGGAGAGAACCCTAAAGGGTGAAGTTGAAGCTTGTAGACAGATTGCCGAGCTGCTGGAGCAAGAGAATAACCATTTGCAGAAAGAGCTAGCACAGTATAAGTCTGCAGCTTCTTCTTCAACAGCTGTAATCCCAGTGACTGACGAGGGATTTTCATTTCTAGAGGTTGAGAATGCCAAATTAAGGCAAGAGTTGGACACCTTGAGAAGGTCTGGTACTTCCATTATTACTCGGGGATGAGGAAGAGGTTCTCGTGGGCGAGGAAGATTTACACAGGATATTGTCGAGGAACAAAACACTCCTCCTGCTCGGGGACGACCAAGAGCTATTCGACGCAGTATTGAAGAAGCTCGTACTCTATCAACATTGGAAACTCAAGCGTTCCAATTGAATGCAAAAGATCGGGCTTTGTCTGAAATGTCTAAGAAAACCCACACTTTGGAGGATCAACTTACTGTAACGAAGTCTGCTTTAGATAATAAGGACATTTTTGCCAAAAACCTTCACGAGCAGTTGGAGAGACTAACTTTCCAATTTCATAAACAGCCCAGGGAATTTTGGATGGATGGGTACAACGAGGCACTATTCCATTTAGATGCTCGTATCCAGAATGCCAATAATGAGGGCTATAAACAAGGATGGCTGAATGCCTTATGTGTGTTGAAACTCGAACAGGGACATTATTTGTGGGACTATTATGATCCTGGGGTACTTGACTTGCCTGTGCCACCGTTCAATTTGGAAATGGAATGGATCCCAGCTCGTGCCATTCCTCGGAGCTTAATTGTACAATACCTCGGTGACTACAGTCTTCATTCTCAGATCGAGGTATCTCGTCCCGAGCATCTATTGGACACACCTTCAATAATGAATGTCAGAATGCTGAAGGATTTGAATTTCATTAACTCTCCTCAGACTTTAAATGATCCGCCTGCTGGCGAGGAACCTATATCAAAGGCTGAAGGGAAAAAACCAATAGAATAGGAATTTTTGATATAACAGTTAGTATACATATCCATGTAACCATCAATGTAACTTGTAATTTATTTTGAATTAAATGAAAGAGTTTCATTTTTGCTTGCAAATTTGTATTGCTTTTGTCTTTTTGCTTGTCAAACACTTTATTTTTGTGCTTGCATAACAATATTGTGTGGTTCATCGACCAACTTAGTAATAAAAAGTACCAAGTATCAATAATGTTGCTCGATCACTTAATAATAAAGTAATGAGTATAAAAATGTTTAAAAATTTTGCAACCAATCAAGGTTGTTAAATTGTGCTCGTCGACCAATTATAGTTAGTGAGAGTTCATCCTCGACTAGCCATACTTGGTAAATTTTCGTTTTTAAAATGTGTCCGACCAATCAAGGTCGATAAATTCTCCTCGTCGACCAACTATGGTTTGTGGGTTTTTATCCCCGATCAACCATACTTGGTTCAGTTTGGAATATTTTGTTCTTCGAGGAACGTATTGTACCACTTGCCCTTTTACCAAAATTGGTCTGAGTCAGTGTCAGCCTCCTAATCAAAGGAGTATGGTTTGTTCTCGCTCTTTTACCAACCAGAGTTGGTCACGCTCGAACTATCATGTCCACTAGCTCGTTCACCAACCGGAGTTGGTCACGCTAGTGTATGCCTCCTAACCAAAGGAGTATGGTTTGTTCTCGCTCTTTTACCAACCGGAGTTGGTCACGCTCGAACTATCGTGTCCACTCGTTCTTTTACCAACCGGAGTTGGTCACGCGAGTGTACGACTCCTAACCAAAGGAGTATGGTGTTCTTTCTCTTTTACCAACCGGAGTTGGTCTGAGTTCGAACTATCGTGTCCACTCGTTCTTTTACCAACCGGAGTTGGTCACGCGAGTGTACGCCTCCTAACCAAAGGAGTATGGTGTTCTCGCCCTTTTACCAGCCAGAGTTGGTCGTGGGTTTGAACTATCAGTGTTACTTTTATTGTTGAACAGCGTAGTGTTGTACACTAGTATTCCCCAAAAAACTTTCGATAAAAAGAAAGAAAATGGAGAAAAAATCATCGTTTTATTCATATTGATGGAACTGCGTTACATTTTATATCACTGATAATACTTGCGAAGGTGTTCAGCATTCCATGCATTCTTAAATTCCTCTCCTTCTAGAGTTTCTATGCGGTAAGTTCCTGGTCGAACAACTTCTGTAACTCGATAAGGTCCATGCCAGTTTGCTTCCAATTTATTGTGCTTCTGAATGACCTTCTTTAGCACGTAATCTCCTTCTTTTAAGTCGCATTTCTTCACCCTCTTATTGTAGAACAGAGCTGTTCGTTGTTGGTAAGCAGCATTCCTAATGGCTGCCTCTTATCTAAACTCCTCGAGCATATCCAAATCCAATATTCTCATTAAGTCGCTGACTGGGGAATTGAAATTCAGCACTCTGTGTGTTGGAAGACCCAACTCGGCAGGTATTACAGCCTCACTACCAAATGCCAGCATATATGGTGATTCTCCAGTTGCTGCTCGGGGAGTTGTTCGGTAAGCCCACAATACTGACTATATCTCATTAATCCAATTAGCTTTAGCCTCACTTAGCCTCTTCTTCAAACCATTTAGTAACGTTCTGTTCGTCACTTCAGTCTGTCCATTGCTTTGAGGATGGCCTGGTGCTGAATGAGTCTTCAAAATGTTTGATTATCGACAATAGGCAGCAAACTCCTCGTTATCAAATTGTGTTCCATGGTCTGTGATGAAGGCATGAGGGAGACCATATCGGCAGATGATGTTCTTCCAAACGAACTGGTATACCTTCTCGTATATCATATCAATAAGTGGCTCAACTTCTACCCACTTAGTAAAATAATCTACTGCAACGACGAGGTACCTGAATCTTCCTCGAGTTGTTAGAAGTGGTCCAACCAAATCAATTCCCCATATGGCAAAGGTCCAAGGGGAAGTTATGGGTGTCAACAATGCTTGTGGAGTTCGTCGGATGGAGGAAAAACGTTGGCACTTGTCACACTTCTTGTCATATGCTATACAATCAGCCCTTATCGTCGGCCAGTAATACCCCTGTGTCATCACTCTTTGCAAAAGTGTCCGACCTGCTACATGGGCTCCGCAGGACCCTTCATGTATCTCTTCAATCAATTCTTTCACCTAAGAGGGATGTACACATCTCTGTAAACCCACCATAATTCCTCATCAATATAAAACACGATTAGTTAGTACATATCGAGCAACTTTAAACTTCAGTTTCTTGGCGACGATCTTATCCTCTGGCAATTCTCCATCCTCAATGTATACCCTGATGGGATCCATCCAAGACGGTCCTAAATCAAGGGTAATAACATTCATCGTCAGGTCTTCATCTATGCTTCGACTTTCCAATACTTCAATTGGTATCGTTCTTCGTAGCTCGGTACGAGTAGCTGATGCTAGTCGGGCCAGTGCGTCTGCTTGTGCATTTTCCATTCTCGGTATTCTGATCAACTGAATGGCATCAAATTTTGCCAACAACTCTATCACCTTTGCATGATACTTGACCATCAATTCTCCTTTAACTGCATAGTATCCCATCATTTGATTCACAATTAATTGAGAATCACTGAAGACTATCACTTGTTGTGCTGCAATAATCTTTGCTAAATTAAGACCTGCTATCATGGCCTCATACTCACCCTCATTATTGGAGGCTTTGAATTGGAATCGCAGGGCATATTCCATGTCAATCTCGTCTGGGGTTTTCAAAATAATCCCTGCCCCACAACCTGTTGCGCAAGATGACCCATCTACATATAATCTCCATATAGGTAACTCGTCTTCAAATTTCCTATCTGATAGAGTTCCTCGATGAAATATCTGCTGTTTTCTTTCATCCTCCCTGGTAATTTTCGCTCCTCGTCGACCATCTCTTCTCGCCCTTTTACCAACCGGAGTTGGTCTGGGTTTGAATTTGACGATTTTCTACATCCACAAGCCCTTTTACCAACCGGAGTTGGTCTGGAATTATGTCTGTTGATCCTGTAACATCCACAAGTTGATCAGCGAGCAATTCTTGTTCCTCGGGGGCATCAGGATATATAAATTCTGCTATAAAGTCTGCTACAGCTTGCCCTTTTAATGATGATCTGGGTTCATACACAATATCATATTCACCGAGCTCTATTGCCCAGTACATCAATCTCCCTGATTTTTCTGGCTTATGAAGGGCTTGTCTTAATGGCATGTCGGTATACACGACGATGGTATGGGCCTGGAAATATGGCCTCATTCTTCTACTTGCTTCAATTAATGCCAATGCCAATTTTTTCAGCTTTGGGTATCTGATCTCTGCACCTCGAAAAGCCTTACTTGTGTAATAAATTGGTTTCTGGACTCCATTCTCCAATCTGATCAATGCCGAGTTGACTGCATTCTCTGATACTGCCAGGTACAAGTATAACTTTTCTCCCATTACTGGTCTGGACAATAGTGGAGGTGCTCCCAAATATTTCTTCAAGTCTTGAAAGGCTTTCTCACATTCATCATTCCACTCGAAAGTTTTTCGAAGTGTTTTGAAGAATGGAAGGCATCTGTCAGTTGCTCGGGATACAAATCTGTTGAGCGCTGCAACTCGTCCTGTAAGACTCTGCACTTCTTTCTTCGTTGTTGGAGATCGCAACCCTAAAAGAGCTTTGATCTTTTCTGGATTCGCCTCAATGCCTCGTTGGTTGACGATGTACCCGAGGAACATTCCTTCTCGTACCCCAAATGTGCACTTCGTAGGGTTGAGCTTCATTTGATATTTATCCAGTTGATCAAAGGTTTGAGCTAAGTCAACTAGATGATCAGCAGCTTTTTTGCTTTTTGTCAGCATATCATCGACATAGACCTCCATATTGCAACTGATTTGTTCGGTAAAAACCTTATTCATCAGCCGCTGGTATGTCGCTCCTGCATTTTTCAAACCAAAAGGCATAACATTATAACAATAAGTTCCCCTAGGGGTGATAAAAGAAGTACTTTCCCTGTCTTCAGGTTTCATTTTGATCTGGTTGTAGCCGGAGTAAGCATCCATGAAGCTGAGCAGCTCATGTCCCGAGGTGGCATCCACTAGTTGATCAATTCTGGGCAATGGAAAGTGATCCTTTGGGCAGGCCTTGTTGAGATCGGTGAAATCAACACACATTCTCCATTTATTGTTTTTCTTCTTTACCATCACCACGTTTGCTAACTAGTCTGGATATTTCACATCTTCAATGAATTGGGCTTTCTGGAGTTTCTCGACCTCCTCTTGTATAGCTTGATTCTTCTCGGGACTAAATACCCTTCTTCTCTGCTTTACAGGCTTGATCTCCTTATTCACATTGAGCTCATAACATAAGAAGTTTGGATCTATCCATGGCATGTCTTCATGACTCCACGCAAAAGTTTTCTTCCTGTTTTTCAAGAAAGTTATCAACTCCTGTTTTATTGAAGCATCCAACGACGAACCTATCTGGGTTACTCGTTCAGGGTGCTCGTCGTCCAGAATAACATTTTCTGTAGATTCCACCACCTGTCCTTTTACAAGTTGGGATTCATCTCTGGGATCAAGTGTTTCAATTTATGTACCTTCCTCCACCTGGTAGGTAGTGGTCTTTTTCCTTGACTCTTCAAACTCCTCTTGCTCGGCAGATGAATAATAGCATTCCCGAGCTACTTTTTGATCACCTTTCACAACTCCCACTCCGAAATTTGTTGGGAATTTTAAGCACTGATGTACTGTAGATGGAACTGCTTCGAACTTCTTCAAACCAACTCTTCCCATGATGATGTTGTAAGCTTACTGCACGTTCTTATCCATCACGAAGAAGCGTATTCTCTCTGTTCGACAAGCAGGCCAAGTTCCAATAAATAGATCCAACTTGATCGTCCCAAGTGGAAAAACTTTCTCGCCAGCAAAACCCAGGAGAGGTCTGTGATAAGGCTCCAATTGAGATAATTTTAAATTTAAACTGTCAAAACATGAATAGTACATGATGTCTGCCGAACTACCATTATCTACCAAAACCCTTGAAATCACTACATCTTTCATTCTCATTTTGATCACCAAAGGGTCATCGTGAGGGTAAAGAACACCTGCAAGATCATTTTTTGAAAAACCAATGACTAGCTTCTCTTTGTTGACCTTCCTCGGGTGATCCTCTTCAGCCAAATTTATTCGCTGACTGTACGAGCAAGCCTGAGCCTCACCGAGATAAGCTTTTCTTTCTGCAGTAAGATCTCTTCCTCCTGCATCTCCTCCTGTAATAACATTACAATCAAATGACCCAAAACGTATGGAAAATACCTCTCGTTCTGGATGCCTTGGTTTCTTGGGAAGATCGGGGTCATCATCTGGATCATCTTCATAATTTCTCTTCTTTTTCTCCTCTGTTCGACGAGGAGATCTAGACCTCTCTCTAGTTCGATCATTATTTCTTCTTTCACCTCCCCGATCAACATACTTTGCTAGCTTTCCTCTTCGGATGAGTGTTTCAATCTCGTTCTGAAGAGCTATGCAATTTTTGGTCATATGACCATGATCCTTATGGAACTCGCAATATTTTTCCCTATTCCTCGAGTCAGGGTCTGATCTCAGTTTCTTGGGCCACTTTACTTCCTCGTTATTCTTGATTTCTTCCAATACATGATTAATACCCATTTTCAAAGGAGTATAATTATCGTATTTCTTCAGGACTTCCCACGACGACCTATTATTCTTGGAATGCTTGTCACCACCATTGCCCTTATGCTCTTTCTTCTTAGATTTGTCGACTTCCACTTTGGTTTCTTTATCCATATTCTTTTTCGCAGCCATAGCCTCCTCGGCATTCATGATTTTGGTCACTTTTGCCATCAACTCTGACATAGTTGTAGGTGGATCTTTGGCCAAAGTGTAATACAACTTGTTAGGCAACAACCCACTCATCAAGGCGGTGATTGCTGTCTTTTCTTCATAATCTATGACTTCCAGCTTTTCATTATTGAAACGAGTTATGTAATCTCTAGTACTCTCACCAGGTTTTTGTCTAACACTTAACAAGTGTGCTAATCGTTTTACAGGCTTTGCTCCAAAACAGAGCCAACTGAAAGAAAGTTAAAATCTTACCCCGAGGAAGATTGTTGTACCATATCTGGGCAGATCTAGTAAGAGTTCCAGAGAATGCTCTACATCTCATCTCATCAGGGACAACATAGATGTCGGCAGCAGATTGATATTGCTCTATGTGAAGAACAGGATCTGTCTTTCCATCATATTTGGGGGTCACCACGGGTGCTTTAAATTTCGACGGTGTAGGAAAATCCACAATGGCCTGTACAAAAGGTGTCCCTCGAACAAAAGCTCGTTGTAGGGGGTTCTTTGCCTTAGCCATTTCTCCCAATCTATCCTCCAACCGTTGAATGGAACCTTTCCATGCATCATTTCCCTCCTCGGGCCTATTAGTTCGAGCAATTGATTGTTCTGAAGTGGCCTCCTGGGATTTGTCTCGACGAGTAGCTGGTCGGTCCTCGGATCTATCTCGACGAGTAGCTGGTCGCGACTGAGCAGATCCTTCCCTTACATCTGATGGTCGTCGAAAACTCCTCGACGGTGCATTAAGAGGACTTGTGTTCCTCTTAGGGCCCAATCGATCGAAAGGAGAGGTCCTACTTAATCTTTCTAACGCGCTGGCCCTTTCTGGGGAGAGGGTGACGCGTTGTTCAGTATCTGTAGCTCGTATTGATGAAGTTTGTCCAGGTTGATAAGAGAAATCATCAGATTCTTCATTACGATGCGTCTCTGTACGCCTGGATCGTGAAGAAGGTAAATAGGTTTGCCTCTGACCACTTCGTTGTCCCGAATGTGCAGGTGCACCGCCATGAAGAGTTTGTATGAGTTGCCGCATTGTTTCTTGCATGGAGTTTTGTCCTTGAGCCAGATTCGTCATAATTCCAGCCAGATCTGGTGGTGCAGAAGGATTTGGAGGATTTCCAGTATTTCCAGCGTTTCGATTGCTGGATTCCAGATTATCTGCCATTGATGATGAATGAATTTTTGTGAAAAAAGATAACAACAGTCGTTCCCACAGACGGCACCAATCTGTTGATATAAAAAATTAGATCACTCTAATTATTCAATCACAGATAAATAAAATGAGACAAAAGTTTTTAAAGTGGTTCAGCCTTATAAGAATGGCCTGCGTCCACTGTTATGTTATTGCTGAGCGTTTGAAGAATTCTCGATTACAAGTTCTATCAAGAAATTCCGGTCCCCCTTGAATGAGGGTGATACAATGTATTTATAGCCTTGAGACTATAATCTGAATGGGTGATACATTAAATGATATACATATGAAAGGGTAATACATTTAATGCCTTTAGGCGTGTGCGTCAAGGATAAACATTTAATGAACCAGTTGAACTGTTGGTTATCTGGCAATCAATGCTGCGACCGAGGTGCAGCTCGAACCGCCTTTACTGCTCGTCGTTCAGGAGTTCCTCGGAGTATTAGAGTTCCTTGGAGCGCTGGAGTTCCTCGGAGCGTTATAGTTCCTCGGAGTATCCTTGTTGCTCGGAGCGAACATGACTTGGTCGGGGAAATGAACTTCCTCGTTGTTATTGTGCCACGTAGATTGACACGTGTCTTCTTATTATTCGTCCATATCAGCATACTAATTTTGGTATCAACAGTCATATACAACTGTTAACCTAATATGTCAGCTTTTTATGGGTACCAAATATGACACCCAAACTTATGACGGTTTTGACTAAAGATAAACGATCATAAAAGTCATTTTATGACACTAAAAAACTCATAAAAAAGTGCTTTCCTTGTACTGACCCCATAAATAATAAGTTTGGGGGAAAATTTATCCTCTGAGAGAGTAGCTACAGCGGAAATATTGCAACTTCTCAAATAAAAACCAATTTTAATTAATCCCAAATTTTAGTTAAACCCTAAGACATGCATCTAGATGATTTATCAAATAAAATATAGCATGCAGGATAAAAACAAACAATTTCAGGAAAAATCCCCCTCAGGGGCAAAACCTTTTATTTTAACTATAATTTGTAAGAAAACAGCTTACAATCGGATTACAATGAAAATACAAGTTGACTAAGAATTACCCTCAGGTATCGGATTCTGTAGTCGGCGGCTGGAAATATCCCTTTTCAGGAGGGCAGCAATGAATCCACATGCAGCGAACCCACATGAACCTCAGTCCAATCAACAAAGGAAGAACCGCAGCACTCCTCAATTACACGCAGCCATGAAACTTTGTAGAGACTCCCTCAGCAAAGACACGCAGCCCTCGGTTGCAAAGATCTCTCCATAAAGGTTTGAACAAACACAAGGTTGTGTTCTTGGGTTACCAAAAAGATTCACAAAGGTTTGGCAATTGTGTGAATCAAAACATGAGTCTTGGGACTCAAAAATATGAAGACTAGATGTATTTGGACTCTCAAAAACGTCTTCTAAAGTCTTGCAAAACAACTCCCCCGAAGTTGGTTTTTATAGGAAAAAATATGAAGAGTTCCGCTTTTTTAAAACTCTAAAAATCTTATCAGCGTACAGGTACACCGAACCCCATCTGGGGTACACCGAACCGGTTTGGTGGTACCATTCTGGTATGGGGTTAAAAAACAACATTCTTCAAGGAATTTTCTCCAACTTCAAAAGGTCATAACTTCTTCACCGTAGCTCGGATTGAGGTGACGTTTCTTCCAGTATCTTCGTTGCGGCGAGCTTTTCAACTTTCCAGTTGACCAAACCTCCGAACTATGGATGTGAAATTACGAAAGTGCCCTTGAACTTCCCTATTAAGCCTTGTTTCACTGTTTTGACTTCCCTTGCGTACCACTTGCATTAAGTCCCTAAAATCGTGGAATGTGAAGTCGTTGAGGCATATGTAGGACACATTAATGGAGATGTTGAATGCTTGATTCCCGGAATTCAGATAGAGGCCGTCATGTGCGATCTTGAGGTGACGTGCCAAATGTAGCGGCGTACGACATACATAAATGAAACATATTGGACATGAGAAAAATGTCCTTACAAATCTCCCCCTATGTCTATGCCGGTACATACATAAAAAATCCGAATTATCAAATATGAAATTGCCTATACAAATCTACCCTCCCATGAACCCAAAACTGGAAAAGGTACAAATGAATAGTCTTCATCGTTTGTTATTCAAATCTTCAGGAATCTCAAATCTTTTCTCATCAGGGTGTGCAACATATCGATCTTCAATCTTCATACCTACACACATGAGAAAAAGCAAATACCACGTGACATATCGAGTTTGAAATGAGATAACATGGATATCAATATATGATAAAAACATAAGCAACATCTCAAAAACTCCCCCAAAATTCAAACTCCCCCATAATATGATAATTCTTTCTCCCCCTTTTTATGATGTCCCCAAATAGACAAATGAGAAGAATGAATCAAATAAGCAAAATCGGGGTGTCACGGTATTCAAAACGTGCTCATGCAAGGAGATGCAAAAAAAACTTCGCAAACTATTTTTGATTTTTCAAATTTTTCGAACAAAAAAAATTGATACCATTTGAAAAAAAAATGATACAAAAATCACACCATGGATTTAGACTCAAACTACCAAGTCATGGAAACGGAATGAATGGGTGTGAACACATTCGATAGGTAAATCAACTCAATCAATCATATGTGCACGATGCATATGTGTACCCCTAACGAATGAGCATCAAAAGTATCCTTAGGTGTAAAAATTTGTTGAATTTAAATGACATCGTCTTATACAAATCAACAAATCAAAGTCAAATGATTTCCACACCAATAACGTCCAAAACTATGTAGCGCATTTTCAATAATTCAAGGACGTGCAAACCCGTTTTAAATTCTCCAACCAAACTCCCTCATATATATATTCTTTTACAGGTAATCTAAATTCTCAAACTTTGGAGAATTGGTGCAAAAACCTAAGTGGCCCATAATTTGGCATGAATTTCTTTTTATTGCCTTTCAATTTTTTCGGGCTCTTTTAACCTCTTTGGACCCCGGATAATAAAATTCCTCAATTTTTTAGGTCTTTTTTAACGGTGGCTTTTGCGCAAAGGATAGATGATTACCTTTCGCAGCCCCTCCCCGTTATCAAACAAATCACACAAACTCACAAAACGGTTTTTATATGCACAATTTCCTTATAAAAATTATCGCGCTTGGTTCGTTTTAAAGACAGGATTGAAGTGAAAACACCCAACCAACATGTGATAAGACAAGCGTAATAATCAAACAAATCCGTGCATGTGTGAAATAAAGGAAATATGAGTCAAACATGTAGGAAGTAACACTTAATTACATCTTAATGACTCCAAACATTATAAAGCACATGGATGAATTGACCTATTGTCTCAAAACACTATCAAATAGTCACATGAAAATAATGGAATGATGTTGTGACTCAGGCATCCTAAGTGTTCATCCATAAATGGTGCAATACAAAAATCTTTTTGGATTTTCTCAAAATTTTATCAAAATAAAATCTTTTTGTATTTTTTCAAAAAAAAATTCAAAAACAAGAATTTATACAAAAAGTACAAGTCATCACACTAGTAAAAATATATCATGAAACCACAACTAGTGTATGACAAACATGCAACCACAATCAACCAAAAGATTTCACATGGGGTGAATCACGTGCAAGCAAACGGGAATCGTGGACAAATAAACCATAAGCCTTTAAATCCGATTTTCTAACCCAAATAGATGTGTAACGGAGTGTGGGGGTTTTGGGAATCGAATTTATTCTTCTATTAACCTTCCTAGGTTCATTTAACAGCTTGTAACAGAATCGCCTAATATGACCTTGCCTACCGCAATGTGTGCAAGTGTAAATCGGGCGGTGTGTGTTACCTAAAGGTGGCCCTCTCCTCAAATTTCTCGGTTGCTCTCTCCGAATTTGCCTAGGTGGGTCTCTCCTAATGATCCTAGGAGGCACTCTCACGATGTTCCTAGGGGGCTCTTTCCTAACAACCTTAGGTGTCTCTTTCTTAACAATCCTAGGGGGCTCTCTCACACGTGTGGGAATGGGTGCAACATATTTTTCAAGACCAATCCCACCCCTGTCCATTTTGATCTCGACTGTGCCTAAAATCTTATCAAGTTTTTCAGACCTAGACTCCAAATCAAATTTCACCTTACTTGAATCTTTCAATTTCATCTCAAGTTCACCTATCCTAGATTCAAGTACTCGTCTAGAATCCTCACACTCTAAAAGCTGCTTTTTCATAGTCTCCATCAACCCTCTAAGACTATCTCTCTCACCCTCGACGTACTCAAGCTTCTCTTTCAAAATTTTCACATGAGCCCTAAGTTCTTCAACTAAAAAATCATTATTTTTTATGGCACACTCTTTCAACTGAGCTTTCAATTTCAAATTTTCTTTCTTTGTTTTCAAAGTTTCAGCATAAAGTTCATTGAAAGCAGTTTGCAAGTCATGCCCATCTACATTTTCCTCCTCACTTTCATCCACACTCCCATCACCTTCACTATCATCACTAATCACACGGATGGGAAACTCTCGCCTAGAAGCATAAAAAACTTCTTCTTTTGAATCACAATCACTAAGGGTAGAAACATGAGAAATCGATTTATTCAATTTCTTCTTTAAATTTATGGTACACTCATGTAACGTGTGACCAACACCCTCACAACAAGGGCACCTCTCAGATTCGTTTTCAACAGAAGATTTAAAACAAGAGTTCGTGTGAATTTTCCAATTAATTTTTTCAAAAATTTGACATCGAAGATCATCAAAACCATCAAAAGCCAGTTTTGTGCAAAATCAGGATCAAAACACAATAACTTAGTGCAACAGGCTGTTATACCAATTTGACGACGTGAGAAGTCAAATTGTATCACAAAAACATAAATCCTTGAAAAATCAGGATCACGCGATTAATTAGCGTAACCCGCTCTGATACCAATTTGAGAGAGTAGCTACAGCGGAAATATTGCAACTTCTCAAATAAAAACCAATTTTAATTAATCCCAAATTTTAGTTAAACCCTAAGACATGCATCTAGATGATTTATCAAATAAAATATAGCATGCAGGATAAAAACAAACAATTTCAGGAAAAATCCCCCTCAGGGGCAAAACCTTTTATTTTCACTATAATTTGTAAGAAAACGGCTTACAATCGGATTACAATGAAAATACAAGTTGACTAAGAATTACCCTCAGGTATCGGATTCTGTAGTCGGCGACTGGAAATATCCCTTTCCAGGAGGGCAGCAATGAATCCACACGCAGCGAACCCACATGAACCTCAGTCCAATCAACAAAGGAAGAACCGCATCACTCCTCAATGACACGCAGCCATGAAACTTTGTAGAGACTCCCTCGGCAAAGACACGCAGCCCTCGGTTGCAAAGATCTCTCCACAAAGGTTTGAACAAACACAAGGTTGTGTTCTTGGGTTACCAAAAAGATTCACAAAGGTTTGGCAATTGTGTGAATCAAAACATGAGTCTTGGGACTCAAAAATATGAAGACTAGATGTATTTGGACTCTCAAAAACGTCTTCTAAAGTCTTGCAAAACAACTCCCCCGAAGTTGGTTTTTATAGGAAAAAATATGAAGAGTTCCGCTTTTTTAAAACTCTAAAAATCTTATTAGCGTACAGGTACACCGAACCCCATCTGGGGTGCACCGAACCGGTTATGTGGTACCATTCTGGTATGGGGTTAAAAAACAGCATTCTTCAAGGAATTTTCTCCAACTTCAAAAGGTCATAACTTCTTCACCGTAGCTCGGATTGAGGTGCCGTTTCTTCCAGTATCTTCGTTGCGGCGAGCTTTTCAACTTTCCAGTTGACCAGACCTCCGAACTATGGATGTGAAATTACGAAAGTGCCCTTGAACTTCCCTATTAAGCCTTGTTTCACTGTTTTGACTTCCCTTGCGTACCACTTGCATTAAGTCCCTAAAATCGTGGAACGTGAAGTCATTGAGGCATATGTAGGACACATTAATGGAGATGTTGAATGCTTGATTCCCGGAATTCGGATAGAGGCCATCATGTGCGATCTTGAGGTGACGTGCCAAATGTAGCGGCGTACGACATACACAAATGAAACATATTGGACATGAGAAAAATGTCCTTACATCCTCCCCTCAGTTAGTGAGAGGGTGTGAATCCAGTGCCCATCCTCAACATAGTTGCAATCTTTTGGAATCTCAGTGCACTCAACAGTCACCCATGGGGGAATTAAAAATGCTTTCTTAAATTTTCCCATAGTCGTCTCGTTGACATAATACACTATTTTTTTAAAAATGATACTAATAACGAAGAAGATACGCATAAAGAGTAAAAATGTTCATAGGAGTGAAGAACAACATAGCTCAGAAAAATGATACTGATATATAAAGCTATGATATATAAAGCTAAGGGTGAAGAGGACTTATAAATGAAGTGAGTAAGGGTTGGAGATCCAAGAATTTATTTTGAATAAAGTAAACCGTAAATATAATGGCATAGAACTTTTAATTAAACTTATAGTGAACACCCAAACATCTAGTCATTTGGGAATGAAGCTCGAAGCTCATTAAATGCAACCGGTGGTTCATTTTGAAAACATTACCAGCATACCCTTGATCAAATGAAGTAATTACGAGCATGTCTTTTCAAGAGACATTGGTAAGAATTGAGAAACGTGTGTGCTCGCGTTCAAATGATCAAACCATATATAAAACCCTTTTAACACAAACAAACCCTAAACATGCAGCAGTATGTGATTGAATAAATAGATAATCTACGCAAGAACATTCAAACACATGCAATTAAGGAAAAATCCCCCTCAGGGGCAAAACCATTTATTTTCACTATAATTTGTAAGAAAACGGCTTACAATCGGATTACAATGAAAATACAAGTTGACTAAGAATTACCCTCGGGTATCGGATTCTGTAGTCGCGGCTGGAATTATCCCTTTCCAGTAGGGCTGCAATGAAGAAGAAGAACGGTCTCCTCCACAAGGGTTGAACAAACCAAAGTTGTGTTCTTGGGTTGCAAAAGGATTCACAAAGGTTTGGCAATGATGCGTGAATCAAAACATGAGTCTTGGGACTCAAGAATATGAAGACTAGGTGTATTTGGACTCTCAAATTCGTCTCCTAAAGTCTTGCAAAACAACTCCCCCGAAGTTGGTATTTATAGGAAAAAATATGAAGAGTCCCACGTTCTTAAAACTCTAAAATTCTATCCAGCGTACAAAAAAAACAGCATTCTTTAAGGAATTTTTTCTATCTTCAAAAGGTCATAACTCCTTCACCGTAGCTCGGATTGAGGTGCCGTTTTTTCCAGTATCTTCGTTGCGGCGAGCTATTCAACGTTCTAGTTGACCAGACCTCTGAACTATGGATGTGAAATTACGAAAATGCCCTTGAACTCTCCTATTGTGCCTTTTTTTCACTGTTTTGACTTCCCTTGCGTACCACTTGCATTAAGTCCCTAAAATCTTGGAACGTGAAGTCATTGAGGCAGATGTGGGACATATTAGTGGAGATAATGCATGCTTGATTCCCAGAATTCAGATAGAGGCCGTCATGTGAGATCGTGAGGAGACGTGCCAAATGTAGCGGCGTACGACATAAATAAATGAAACATTTCGGACATGTGAAAAATGTCCTTACAAATCTCCCCCTATGTCTATGCCGGTACATACATAAAAAATCCGAATTATCAAATATGAAATTGCCTATACAAATCTACCCTCCCATGAACCCAAAACTGGAAAAGGTACAAATGAATAGTCTTCATCGTTTGTTCTTTAATTCTTCAGGAATCTCAAAACTTTTCTCATCAGGGTGTGCAACATATAGATCTGCAATCTTCATACCTACACACATGAGACAAAGCAAATACCACGTGACATATCGAATTTGAAATGAGATAACATGGATATCAATATATGATAAAAATATAAGCAACATCTCAAAAACTCCCCCAGAATTCAAACTCCCCCATAATATGATAATTCTTTCTCCCCCTTTTTATGATGTCCCCAAATGGACAAATTAGAGAAATAAATCAAATAAGCAAGTGCGGGGTGTCACTAGGATAAAAAACACCATGAATAAACAGCAAGTAACCAAGTCAATGATAGCGTAAATGAAGTGGTGTGATCAAATTCGATAGGAAAATCAATGCATACAAACATGACATATGTGCACGATGAATATTGGATATTCCTAGCGAATGAACTCAAATGCTTCCTTTGGTGTAAAAGAGTGACAGTATAAGATATTGACTCAATCAAATCAACAAATCAAAGCTCAAAATGATTTTCACACCAATAACGTCCAAAATGATTTTATGCTTTTTTAGGACTTTCAAGGAAGTGCAAACCCGTTTAGATTCTCCAACCAAACTCCCTCAGATATTGTATTGAATAGAGGCATTCTAAATTCTCAAACTTTGGACAATTGATGGTGAAACCTAAGTGGCCCATATTTGGCACGAATTGCTTTTTATTACCTTTAAATTTTTTCGGGCTCTTTTAACCTCTTTGGACCTCGGATATTAAAATTCCTCCATTTTTTAGGTCCTTTTTAACGGTGGCTTTTGCGCAAAGGATAGATGATTACCTTTCGCAGCCCCTCCCCGTTATACAAAAACACACAGTCTCACCAAAACGGTTTTTACATGCATTCCAATCTTATCAAGTTTTATCGCATATTGTACATTGTATAGACAGGATTGAGATGAAAACACGCAAGCGAACATGAGATAGATAAGTGCAATAATCAAATATAGTCGTGCATGTGTGCAATAAAGGATATAGGAGTCAAACATGTAGGAAGATATCACTAATTACATCTCAAAGACTCCAATCAATGTAAAGCACATGGATGAAATGATGTAGCCTCTCAAATCTCTATCAAACAGTCACATGGATAAATGGAATGAAGTTGTGACTTGGCTATCTTACATGCTCATCCATAAAAGAAGAAAAATACAAAAATCTTTTTGGATTTTTTCAAAAATTTGGAGAAATAAAATCTTTTTGTGCTTTTCTCAAAATTTTTCTTAAAGGAAAATCTTTTTGTATTTTTTTTCAAAAGAAATATAAAAAGCAAAAGGAATAAAACAAAGTTGTACAACAAAGTAATGGTACATATAAAACAGACTAGCAATAGGAAGCATATGATATGAACATGAAGAAGCATCATATTCTAGACATAGACCAACCCCTCAGTCAACTGTGCAAATCCCTAAAGATTTCCTAAGACTCTAAAATCTAAGGGCATCTAAAGGTTTCGTGAAAATATCGGCTAACTGACGGTCGGTAGGAACAAAACTCAGGGATACGACTTTCTCTTCAACTAACTGACGAATAAAGTGCTCATGTATCCTGATGTGTTTTGTGCGCGAATGCTGAACTGGATTGCGGGATATGTGTATCGCGCTCGTGTTATCACAGGAAATGGTCATGGTGTCCTGTGATATCCCATAATCCTCCAGCATTTGCTTCATCCACAAGAGTTGTGTGCAACAACTCCCGGCGGCTATGTACTCAGCCTCCGCAGTGGACAAAGAGATGGAATTTTGCTTCTTGCTCATCCAGGAGACAAGAGCAGAACCAAAATAGAAACACCCACCAGAAGTGCTCCTACATCCATCTACATCCCCAGCCCAATCGGCATCCGAGTAGGCGGACAGACGGTCATCGGTATCAAAGGAATACCCAATCCCGTATGAGAGAGTCCCACTTACGTATTTAATAATACGTTTTAGAGCAAGTAAATGTGACTCTTTTGGGGATGCCTGATAACGCTCACAGACTCCAACACTAAAGGCGATGTCGGGACGACTGGCAGTCAAGTAGAGGAGACTACCTATCATACTCCGATATAAGGTTTGCTCTACGTCCTTGCCTGAAGTGTCCTTACTAAGCTTGGTAGTGGTACTCATAGGTGTACGTGCATGCTTAGCGGAGTCTAAACCAAATTTCTTCACTAGGTCTCTACCATACTTGGATTGGGAGATGAACATCCCATCCTCTAGCTGACGAACCTGGAGACCAAGGAAGAATGTAAGCTCACCAACCATGCTCATCTCAAACTCACTTTTCATCTCCTCCTCAAAGTGGTGAGCATGCTGGGAGCATGTGGATCCAAAGACTATGTCGTCCACATAGACCTGGGCAACCAAAATAGCACCGTCATCTCTCCTGACAAACAACGTCATATCTACTCCCCCTCTCTTGAAGCCACGAGCTAAGAGATAAGAAGTAAGCCTCTCGTACCAAGCACGGGGTGCTTGCTTCAAACCATACAAGGCTTTCCTCAGATAGTAGACGTGCTCAGGGTGCTGAGGGTCTTCAAACCCTTTTGGTTGTTCCACATAAACCTCCTCATGTAGAATGCCATTCAAAAAGGCACTCTTGACATCCATCTGATACACCTTGAAGCGCAGATGACATACGATGGCGAGCAGAAGACGGACGGACTCAAGCCTCGCAACAGGAGCAAATGTCTCCCCAAAGTCTACACCCTCTATCTGTGTGTAGCCTTGAGCGACCAACCTAGCCTTATTTCGGATTATGGTACCATTTTCATCCATTTTGTTCTTAAAAATCCACCGGGTACCTATCACATTAATCTCACTAGGTCGGGGGACAAGTTCCCAGACATCATTCTTTTTAAACTGAAGCAACTCATCCTGCATAGCAGATATCCAGTGTTCATCCTTGAGTGCTTCTTTATGGTTCCTGGGCTCGACTTTGGACGTGTAGCAAAGATGGCTAACAACGTTCTCTAGCTGAGCACGAGTCTTGACCCCTAGAGTGGGATCACCAACAATGGCAGAAAGTTCATGACTCTTGCGAACCCAAGCAGGTGTGTCCCCTAACACAGGAGTAGGGTCCACAGAGTGTGAGAGAGGAACAGGTAAATCACTGTCAGAACAATCCTCATCCTCACACTGAAGGTTAGGATCAATAACCGTCGGAGGTTCGTCATCTTGCACGGTGACGTTTATTGATTCCATAATCTTAGAGATCTTCGGGTTAAAAACCCGGTACGCTCTGCTATTCGATGAATATCCTAGAAATATTCCCTCGTCGCTTCGGGAGTCAAACTTTCCTAATTTCTCTTTATCCCGTAGGATGTAGCATTTACTCCCAAAGACACGGAAATATGCCAGGTTGGGCTTCTTGCCAGTCCACAACTCATAAGGAGTGTGAAGTGTGTGTGGACGCAGATACACCCTATTCACCGTGTGGCATGCAGTAGACACTGCCTCTGCCCAAAATCTCCTAGAAACTTTACGACCTAGAAGCATAGATCTAGCCATCTCTTGGATCGTTCTATTCTTTCTCTCAATAATCCCATTTTGCTGAGGAGTTCTCACAGCAGAAAACTCATGTTTGATCCCAAGGCTATCACAGTACAAATCAACCTTTGCTTCCTTGAATTCAGTGCCGTTGTCACTACGTATTCTGTTAATAGTGACACCGTGTTGATTTTGCAGGACACGGCACTTGGTCGTTAAGAAATCTACAGCATCGGATTTCTCTCTCAGAAAACCTACAATGGAGTATCTGGAGAAATCATCTACCATCACGAGGATGTACCTCTTACCACCTAGACTCTCAGTACGAGTGGGACCCATAAGATCCATGTGAATCAACTCCAGAACACGAGAGGTGGTAATGGAATGTAACTTCCTATGAGGACTACGAATTTGTTTTCCCAACTGATAGGGTCCACAAACGGTCGAAGTTGACTTTCCAAGAGATGGTAAGCCACGTACTAGGTCCTTTTTAGATAAACGATTGAGATCTCTAACGTTCACGTGACCTAGACGTTGGTGCCACAGATCCATATGAGTGATCGTGGCGCTGTTGCAGACAAGTGAGGATGTGGGCTCAGTCCCATAGCAATTATCCTCGGTCCTCACCCCTTGCATCAAAAGTTTACCGGCTTGATTGTAGACTTTACACGCATCCCGGTCAAACTTTACTGCAAAGTTAGTGTCGCACAGCTGGCTAATGCTGAGAAGGTTTGCTTTCAAACCTTTGACGTACAAAACATTTTCTAGCTTCGGAAAACCCGGTAACTCGATAGTACCTCGTCCTATGATGCTAGACTTACTCCCATCTCCAAAGGTGACTCTGCCATCTTGATAATCCTCAAGAGTAGTAAAAATGAGGCATCACCTGTCATGTGTCTGGAGCACCCACTATCAAAATACCATTGAGAGGTATTATGTGCTTTGAGAGCAACATGAACAACAAAAGCCTTTTTATCTTTCTTAGGTACCCAAGTCGAGGTGACCTTTTGTTTGCCTTTGTTGTTGTTGATTTTAGCTGGAATGTGAGAAGCATTCACTAACGGCAAAGACATCCGTCGGAATTCTTCCATTAAACTCTGAGTCGTGGCAGCTAAGAACTCAACTCGCTCTCTCAGACTAGAAAACTCATCAGTATGACGTGGTGGAGCAGTAGTACGTCGTGTCCGGCCCATGCTATAGCAAGTTTCCCTAAGGTGGCCTTTTCTTTTGCAATAAGTACAAAAGAGCACTGTCAAAGGCGGACCTCGGGTTTCTTTTCTAGGTCGAACTCTCCTTCGAGGTTTTTTACGGTGACCATAAGGAGTTGTAGTAAACTCAGGAACTGGTCCAGGTGCAATTTGGGACGTGGAGGCACCATCATATCCAATTCCTTGACGATCACCAAAACCTAAAGCGGGGCCGAGGAGCATCTTTCCCATCTTCCCAGATCTGTCCTCGATTTGTACCTTGACTTCCCATGCTTTCTCAAGATCATGAGTCAGCTGGGAAACAAGGGCTTCAAATTTCTTCCGAGTCTCCACGAAGGAATGGAGCTGACTCATAAGACTAGCCACTTGCTTGATCAAGTCCCCTCTCTCCTTCTCTAGAGTACTCTCTCTCTCTCTAAACAAATTCTCATTCTCGACACAACAGGTGATTTTAAGTCTCAAAACTATACTTTCTTTCATGAAACAAGTTCTATACAACCCTAGACTAACATGATTGAGACATTAACTAAAAATAAAGCAAGATAGATACTTGCCTGGAATTTGAGTTTCTAATTTTTGGAAGAAAGTGGTATGGTTGCGTTCTCCGTAGCGTGATCTACGATTTGGTGATGGTGGCGGTGCAAACGGGTGAGTCTTTGGCCTTGAGTTTCTTAGGAAGGTCTCTTACTACTTTTCTAATGGTTATTATTTGATTTTTCTCTTGTTAACCCTAGAGGACAACTCTTAAAGGCTGATATAACCTTGGAAAATTCGTGAGTTTAATTGCCCAAAAATACAAAATGTCCATAATGTCGTCCCTAGATGCCAATTAGGCTTAAAAACTCCCCGAGACCCAAACTAAACCCCCAGGTACATTATTTTGACTATCTCGACCCTTCCGGACACATTGGCGCACTCGAAATGACCATACGGGCGACTTATAATTTATTCACTTTTAATAATAATGATTTAATCTCTATATGACACAAGTGCGTCCTGATTTAATTTCCACAATTATCAAATTATACACTCGTGATAATTTTAATAAATTCGATCATACATATTATTTTATCCATTAAGTGATATTCAACAAAATCCCAATAGTTATAAACTCTCATCACGCTAGTAAATATTTAAAGTAATTTCTGAATTAATATTAAATTAATAACTCAATTTAAATTTAATAAATCCCCAAATTTAAAAGTCATAAAAATACGGAGTATTACATACTTCCCCCCTAATGACGGAATTTCATCCCAAAATTCAGAAAATAAGGCATATCTGGTAAAAACAATTTTGGATACCTTACTAGTATGCAAACTAACTTCAATGTAAGGCGCTCAATTACTATAGCCCCCATTTCACATCAAGCTTGTTTAACACTCTCATTAACGACACTTAACAATGTGATCCTATTCGATAACATTCTTATAAGATGGGCATATACATCATTGACTACCATTATTTCAATATCATTGGGAGACCGCACCTCACTACATGACAACTACTCGTATTTATCTAAACACAAAAATCCCATTCTGAGAGAAACTATACGAACATCTGACCACTCTTGTTCGCCTAAAACAACCATGGTAAATCCACCATAGTCATCAGACTCTAACTCAACCAATCCAAAATTCTGATTATCCGCCCATCTCTTAACATTCAGAGTGAGAAAAGTTAAGGCTTTTCCACACTAAAACCTCTCTAAGCACCATGTTCACAATAAGCAGGTACGAGTGATTCCACAGAACTCTACCATACTATACTTCACTTGCTATCTATATCCGTTGTGGAAATAAAATGATCACCAAGATTCCAAAATTACTTTCATGCGGCTCCACTAATCGTTAATCACCATGCGCCTACTCCCCGACTATGGGCGATACATCCTACTCAAAATGAAACGTTATCCCCGCTGCTTTCTGAAATCCCATATTGAAGGTGGGATTCAAAAATTTCATCCCGATTCAGAAAATAATACCGTGTAGGACCACGTACCGGCGCGATCCTTCCTTTAAATCACCCCAAAGGAATATCAATCACTTCCTTTTTGGGTGACTTGTTCCACCTGTTCGAATGAACCCTTGATCTTTCCTGTAGGATGGCAACCCATCCACAAAACTTTACCGACTTTACCGGCCTCTTCCATTACATGAATTTTTGATAGCCATAAAATTCTCTGGTTGACCCTCTTATTCCAACCGATTTCTATCTA
This sequence comes from Sambucus nigra, assembly GCA_949130495.1. Lineage (NCBI taxonomy): Eukaryota > Viridiplantae > Streptophyta > Magnoliopsida > Dipsacales > Adoxaceae > Sambucus > Sambucus nigra. The sequence goes on from OX422212.1 coordinate 35,677,678, forward strand.
TGAGTGATGCATGCAGAGACTACTCACTATGTCCCGCTCAACATTGAATTCTACTTGAAATGTCTCACATTAAGTGACACTTAATACTCCCCTTCTTTCCTTAGCGTATATCGAAAGTTCCAACCCATTCATTTTTCTCCACGATGTGCACTTCTGGACCTTTTATACCATATTAACATCTTCACTCTTTGTACGCGTCAGTCGCTCTCAACATTTGACTAATTATAACTCTGCCCCGAGTGTTTTCCATAATAATTAAATTCTACCCTTCTCCAGGAATAACCCCTTTTTAAATGGCTTCCCAAAGCCTTCTAACTAAATTCAGGTGTGCTCCTCTAATCGCACACGTATATATGGATCAACGTTCTTCACGCGACGGTTAATGCACTCTACCACTTCCACCTCGTTATGTTAGTCCCACAAACATATATTCCACACGTCTATTCCCACATCCCTACTACTCGGATGATTCTAACATCAGCTAACTAGGATGCCCACATTTTGTAGCACCCCGCCCGCTCGATAAGAGAGAACGGCGCGCTACTCATCGATAAAACTAACCAAATCCATCAAAATACTAGGCATAGAGCATCTACATCCCACAACAACAAAAGAGAAACCACTAATCTCAAATCTCCTCAAATAAGTACAACAATTCTCTCGAATAAACACAACAACTAAAATAAATCACCAATGCTCTATACATCAAAATAAATACAAGTCTTCTCCCTTATAATAAAAAATTCTTTCCAAATAATCCATGCTAAAAATCATCCCAACTCTTTATTTCCCTTGTGCTCAGAATGCGGTTACAACACTTGGGTATTCTCCATCACCCCTAGAAATCGAAATTTTAAATTCTCCTTATTATCGTTCCACCCTTCAACTCGTGGTGATAAAACAAAACTTTCAATTATTTCTTACGACACCACTGGCTCCACTGGCCTTAAATCGTAGTTCAACTTCCAACTTATAGATATAATTGTGTGCTCCTAGTACGACCGAGGTACCGAGCTCTTGGACTAATGACCAAACATCTCCCTATTTCCAACTTTACGCTAATTTTCATGTGTGGTATGTCTCGCAAAGTGAAATCCAAACAAGGAACCCCCTCGATACACTACTACCTAGCTTTGTCGGTTATCGAAATTCGTTAGGCCCTCCGTCCATAGCATGTACCCCTTTATTCGGTCTCTTGACAGAAAAGTTACATCTCCTCCGGTAATTACACTTAATAAACAACATTTCTCCAATTGCACTATCGTTTAGTATTGGTGGTAATCACATTACATAAACCTTGAATACGTACAATCGGGATTCTTGAATTCCCATTCCTAATCATATGGGTGTAACAAGTCCTCAGCGTTAAACATAATAATGAGTTAAATTTTTTCGCTTAATAAATATTGAATCATAATAACAAACTCCCTTCACACACCGGGATCGAATATCTAGAGTCCACTATCCCCTCTGAACTCTCTAAAATAGATAATATAAGTGCGAGCCCGACCCTCTCGCATGTGAGGCCTCGCCAGAACAAAACATGTTGCACTAAGGCAACCACTCTGATAGCCTTGCAATAATTGCCTACTATCGTACTAACCATTTCTATAAAGTTGTAACCAAGACAATATCATACTCGTATATCACATCACCAAAATGAGTAATCTCAATCAAATATATAACACCATTCATACACCCATTCATACTCGCAGGTAGCACGAAAGATAATCCCACTACACTAGGGAACTATTCACATAATGATAATGTTAATAGTTACGCATTAAACTCGTCTCACATGCTACCCTTGAAATAAACAAAATATAGTGACTTTCTCGTGTCACATAAAACACGCCTCATCCTCGGAGGATAAAAGTCATACTTCTACTTTTCCAATCGCCTTGGCTAATCCTCCTTCGGGGTGAGGCATCGCAATCAAACACATCTCCTGTCCCGAAATGGCAAAGACAATACTCCAATCGAAAAATCTATCATGCCAATAATGACCTTGTGCTCATACATATCTAACACTAGCATGTCCGCAGGTAAAAGGAAGCTACCAATCTCTATATCTACACCCCGTCAAATAAAGAAAATAAACGACTCATTCCCCAATAATGAGTCTACGCACGACACTATACTCTTCGCCACGTCTAATAGCCCTAAGGATCGTTCAAAATGAGTAGCTATAAAATAGTGCGACGCCCCAGTACTAAATAAAACTCGACCTATAGCACCATGTATAGGAAACGTACCTTCTATCGCAGTTGGTGCCTGAGGTGCTACTGCCTGGTGGACGTTATAGACACGTCTATACTGTAATTTCCCCTATTGAACTGAGGCTGTTGGGATGGCTGGTAGAGCTAGCCTCTTCGGTTTATTACGGGCACCCTGCTGTCATAGGGCCCTATTCCCCTCTGGGAAATCCTGATATCTATGGCCATTCTTGCCACATTTGAAGCACCTTCCTCGAAACTGTCTCATTTTACTACACGGTTGTATAGATTCGCCTTTTCCTTGGCCTTATTGGCCTTGCTGAGCAACTTGAGGAAAAATGATGTCAGGTTGAGGACAATCACTCCACTTGTGACTCGGTTGCCTGCATTTATCGTAGAGTCCTAAAATCTCTCGTCGGTCGAGTTGGAGTTTCTCTCTAGTCTGATTAGAACAAAATTGACTTTCATGGCCATCCATTCCACATTTGAAACATCTTTTTGTGACTTCATCCTGACCCCGACGCTTTTGGCTCTCCACGTAAATTTTGTTACCTTTGTGGCCTTTTTGGTCTTGAGGAGCTTGTTGCTACGATTTTGGCGTCTTTGCACAATTGTCAACTCTAGTCATATCAAATTGACTAATCTCTCTAGGTCTTTTACCTCCTCTAAGCTGTATACTGCGATCCTAGTACTGTAAGACTACAGTGGTAACTGCCTATGCCATAATTCCTACTAATTCGACGATTAATACCCTCTTGGGAGACACCTGAGATGTGAGTTGTTCTTGCTCATTAACTTCCCCGACGACATTAGCTTGTTCGTCTTAACAGACCATCTGAAAGATTAAAATAATTTGGATAAGTTCAACATTCACATCGACAAATCGCAGAAGCACGAATTTCCAACGCATAAAGCTGAATACAACATTCCTAATATTAAGGCCCTAAATCAACGACGCTAATCTGAAATGAGATAAGTCGTACAGATCCTAAAGGACACTAGAACCTAATGCTCTGATACCACCTGTGACACCCCGCCTAATTAAATACTGGGTGATCAGTCCCTTAATAAATTAAAAATCAAGGTGAATGGTTGGTTCATTCTTAGCATCACTGTCGTAAAAAAAATTCCAGTTTAAACACCCTAAATAATTAAGCTAAGTGTCAAAACAATTTAAGCCTTATTCTATTTCCTTAAATTCCATTTTGAAAACCTTTTTAATAATTAACAGTTTAAGAATCGTATAAATGTTAAAGATGGAAATTAACAAACAAGAATTTAACCATTCAAATAAAACAATACCAAGCAGAAAAAATACAAATAAGATCATCCTGACACGAATTACATTCCACAGAGTAACAAATACTGAAAATAAATGAACATAAATCTCTGCAAATTTAACTGAAGAGGTAAACGGGCGACACATTCCCTAACTAATAAGAACTAAGAATAAGAGTAGAGTCAACAACGAGGTCGTCTAAGCTATGGCCTACAACTCCCACATAAGCTGCAGCGCGTCCGTTCCAAGGAATCTAAGCATGACGCCCTTGTGGTTGGGCACCTGTAATATATACATATATATACAAGAGAAAAGAAGTAACAGGAAATGGGTCAGAGCCCGAGTGTAAAACAGTTTAAAAGTAGTTTACCAAGTATTTGAAATGCTTACCGGCTAATGAAACAACCATGTTAGTATGCGACATTCTCTTGAGAAATTCTCACCTCTCAACTAGTGTGCACGCCTACCGTACCATTAATCTCAAAAGTTTATTTTAACTTAACTTTCCCACAAGGTTTCATTCCGATAAATACTATGGCTAAGATAATTAATTTCTGAAAATTAAGCTCTCTCATATATCTTATGTTATTTAAAATAACCCAGTGATGTCAAAAATTCCCAAACACTTATAATAAATTTGCAGTATTTATTCATTACTTAACTACTTTTATGCACGGTAGAAAGTTCCCATACTTAAGTATATACATATATTAGTCACTCGTACAATATATATACTATCGTCACCCCACATAAAATCTATGGTGCTGGCATACTCAGCTATTAAGTCCCCGTATTACACATATTAAGGGAAATACTAGTTCGGAATCACTCTTGAACTGTATTAACATAAAACACATACAAATGGAGGCGAGGCATAGTTCCAAGTCACTAAGAGGTCAACACATACCCTCACGTCTCTTAGGACCATTTGACTATCAATCAAATAGCCTGTACTAAGGAATCCTATGTTCTAGGGTAAGAGTTAATATCCCCTATAAAGGCCCAATTGAGATAATACCGTCCCGGCGTGGAAACCCCCGTGATAGCAAGTAGCCCAAGTATTATTTTTATACAGATATATAATTTATGCACAATTACAGAGTAATATATATATATATATATATATATATATATATATATATATATATATATATATATATATATATATATATATATATATATATATATATATATATCCACATTTCTAAATTAGGTGCGCTCACGACCCATAATTATAATTATTCGTTCTTAGTACATTTTTACTTGATTATCTCGCATAACGGATTTGTCACTTTTATTCTCATATATATAAGTTACTCCATACCTACTTCTCGACTCTCGAAGTATTCTATCTCCCTAAGTATAATTCCAGTAGGCACTCTTACTTACCTTCTAGTCTAACTTCCTTACAAGTCTCGATCTTTTACTAAACGTATGCTTAACTTCATATGTGTGAATAACTCCCCGTTAACCATCAATTTCATCTTACGTTAAATTCTCATTCAACGGAGTTTACCTAGACCCTACTGGTCCTACTTATATCCCATTATGATCTAACAATAAAAATCAAGGGTTACTACGCATTTTGATCAGATTAAACCAACATAAGGGGAATATGAAGTTTTCCAGGAGGGGTCGATCGATCGAGGAAATGGGTTTGATCGATCGATGTTCTCGAGTCGATCGATCGATCAAGAAGTTATGATGAAAACTGCATTAACCCAGTTACAGGTTTGCCTCTCCAACCTCAACCAAATCTCCATATATCATTCCCAAACTCCCAACCAACTTTACTACAAGTACTATATACCTAAACACATGATTTTTTACGTAAAATATGTCCCAATTCATCAATTATAACAATTTAATGGGTAAAATTTACCTAAACTTCAAGAACCCTAATTTTTCTTTTTCTTTTAATTTCTCCAATTCTTTTCCAGATATCCTACTTCTAAATCCATACAAATTCATGGTTTATCCTCTACATGCGATTTAGATGTCCAGAATATGATTACTTCTTCTACAACAAGTGATTTTAACTCTCAAAACTATACTTTCTTTTATGAAACAAGTTCTAAACAACCCTAGACTAACATGATTGAGACATTAACTAAACATAAAGCAAGATAGATACTTGCCTGGAATTTGAGTTTTTAATTTGTGGAAGAAAGTGGTATGGTTGCGTTCTCCGTCGCGTAATCTATGATTTGGTGATGGTGGCGGTGCAAACGGGTGAGTCTTTGGCCTTGAGTTGCTTAGGAAGCTCTCTTACTACTTCTCAAATGGCCGTTCTTTGATTTTGCTCATGTTAAGCCTAGAGGAAAACTCCTAAAGGCTGATATAACCTTGGGAAATTCGTGGGTTTAGTTGCCCAAAAATACAAAATGTCCATAATTTCCTCCCGGGATGTCAATTAGGCTTAAAAATGCCCCGAGACCCAAACAAAATCCCTGGGTACATTTTTTTACTATCTCGACCCTTCCGGACACATTGGCTAATTCAAAATGACCATACGGGTGACTTATAATTTATTCACTTTTAATAATAATGATTTAATCCCGACACGACACAATCGCCAACCGATTTAATTTTCACAATTATCAAATTATACATTCTTGATAATTTTAATAAATTCAATCATACATATTACTTTATCCATTAAGTGATATTCAACAAAATCCCAATAGATACTAACTCTCATCATGCTTGTAAATATTTAAAGTAATTTCCAGATTAAAATTAAATTAATAACTCAATTTAAATTTAATAAATCCCCAAATTTAGAAGTCATAAAAATACGGAGTATTACAATTTATTAGTAGATATGTTATGTTAACACTTGTACCAATGTGTTCAACTGACATTTTTTGCTTCTAAACTTCTTTGGTCACATATGGGTATTATATCCTAATGCGTTTAGGTTCTTTAAAATACCTATCATTTTTTTCATAATGACTTAGTAATAGTGTTAATAACTCCAAGTTCTTGAAATAAATTTTCGCTGTCATAATCCATAAATTGTAGCCTCAAAGAATGCTAATAAAATATTTAATTGGTTATCACTCTTTCATAATATTGTCCACAAGGACAAAAAAACTACTTAATTAAGAGAAAACAATTATCATAAGCGTGAACATATAATATTTTAGGCATCTCATTATGTTATACTCTTAAGATATTTTATTTCTCTAATCTATCAATCATTACTAAGAGAAATCCAAAAAATATATAAGTTTACTCCCATTTACTTCAAGGTATATATACTAATAAAAAAATACATAAAGTATTATTAAAAATACCATTGGTGGGAAGCTGGCATAAGTTCATATAGTGATTTCTCAACATATATAATTTTTTTCTTAAACTCTCATAAGTTTTCACAATAAATGTAACTCTTAATCAAAATGAGCTATTAAATCCATAAGCATTTCACATTTTAAGATTTCTTTATTCATAATGAAAACTTTGACCAAATGTCTAACTTTTTGTCATTGATTATCATTAGGATTGTGTTTTAGTCTTAAGACACATTTACACTCGACTCTAGTATGTCAATTAGGTAATTCAACGTGATCCTAAACTTAATTTCAGTAAATTAATGTCATTATAATTTTTCAAACTTGGGAAAACAAAATTGAATATTTTGTTACTCCTCTATTAAATTTACATTCTTGTCATAAATCTCACAATCATTCAGAAAACCAAACTCATTTATGAGCTTCTTAAAACTATTCATATCCGCTAACCAAAATAATAATTACCTTGGATGTTAAGAGAATGACAAGAGTATCTTGACTTCTTTTTATGACTACATTAGGTGATTTTATACTCCCATTAATTTCACCATTCTTTAAAGGTTTTGACATTGGATATTTATGATTTCAAAAGTAATTAGTGTACCCTCTTGAAACTGTAAACATAACTCTAAATTTCGTTTCTTTTATTGGATTCTAAATCCATTTATGTACTAAAAATTTCCAATCACGAGGATTCAAGTTGCTAATCAGGATGAGAGGGTGCGGCATAGGCCCATGTGGTGGACCCGGCTACCTAGATGCTTACCCAAAAAACCCTACTTGCCCTGGGAAGTCTAATTATAGGGTTTTATTATGACTTTAAGCAATCTTCATGTATAATAAATATATTAACAAATAACACAAGTTTATGAGGACTCCAAATATGAATGAAAATAATAATAAAATATTGGACAAGTCAATCAATATTATTATGCCTTGTCTCCTATTTTTTTATATTTTTTAGATACTAAACATGTGTTATTAATACCTGTTTAAATAAAGGTTTTGATGTCCCTAACAAAATGGATTGGTATAATCTCTTATAAGTGTAATACCCCGTATTTCTATTATAAATTAATGTTCAGGTGCTTTTTGGGAAAATTAAATTAGAAGTAAATATTAATTAGCGGCTTAAAGGATTAATATTTATTATAAATATTATTTACTTCTGTGTGATAAGTAAATATTTGTATGATTTATTATATGTCGTGTATGAGTGATAGAGATGGTTTATTATTACATGTCGATACAGTGTTATATCGGCGAATCAATATAAATTATTAGCGACGCATAGGGTACGCAGATGTCGGATGTCGTTAATGAAATGCTAACATATTTGGAGTTGGCTGACTCAGATGACCTTTTCAAGTGCACTGATTATCCGAAGATGGTTGAAATAATTCATAATAGGTACTCGAGTGCTATGTTTGGGTTCCGAGGACTTTTTAGACAAAACATAACCCTTATAAGGGTTGGAGGGTCATTTTACACTTAGAGCTCAGAAGAAAAAAGCAATTAAATTTAATTAAGGGGATATTTAAGAGATTGGGAAGGTGGATGATAGCCCACCTTTTATATTTTACATAAGAGATTGAGAGATATAGCCTAAAAAAAATAAAAAGAAGAAGAAATAAGAGAAATTCGAGAGAGTAGAAGCGAGAGGACTCAATCGGTCATCAAATTCATAGAAAATTTTGGATTTCAATCAAAACAAGGCAAGTAGTTACTTGATTTATGTTGCAAATTTAGTGTAGTTAATTACATTCATGACTAGAAATAGAAATTTGAGATTTAAAGCATAAAAGATTAAAACTTGGCTAATTGATGATGAATAAATAATAAGTTGTCTTAAATATGGGTTACGTTACAAAGTTTGAATATTTAAGTTTTAATCTTTGATTTGATGTTCTTAGACCCATAATATGGTATAAAACGGTTTAAAAGCATGTTCCTATACTTATATTAGGTTAGGTTATCGATCGGGTACTATTTTTTAGCTTGGTTTTGGCATTAATGGAGGTTTAGAGGCCTCATCTTATTCCCTAGGACGTTTTAGTTTCTGTCCAGAACTGAATCGCTTGGTGTGGCTACCCATTCCGTATATTTTTTTTATTTTTTTAATTAGTTATGAATTTTCTACAAAAGAGTGTGTGGGGCCGAAATCCTTATTTGGTGCTTTTTGGGATGGACTTTATTTCAGGCACGATTATGTTTAAAATGACTATAAAACCTTGTGGATCTATTCTCTTCATTAATATGAATTCATAGTTGATGAAACTGAGGATTATAGAGCTTGGAAGTCGTGAATGGATGTTAGGAAAATAGATTGTGGAATTTTGGGGAAGAACTCTATATTGAAAACAAAAAACGTTGCGCTTTTCGTATTTTGAATCGATTCAACCTACAAGGTGAATCGATTAAGCTCTAAAAGGAAAATTGATTTGGCTCTTGGGCTAGATCAAGGTTGGCTCATGAAAACGTTTAGGGTATTTTTATGAACCCAAGAGAGTATGTGAAAAGTTATAAACGTGAGCGAATATTTAACTAAAAATGTGTATGTGTCGTTATTCATTATTTGGGGAATTTAATGATTAACAAGGGTGTTAATTCTTGGGTTCAAGTGAGGAGAATCGATGATATAGGTAAGTGACTATATGATTAAATAATTGGGAATATCAGTTGAACATCGGGATTGGGTGGACAATGTCCTGTGAGATATGCGTACAAGTTCAATACGTATTATTTACACATATTAGAGTAACGTGTATATATATGTGTATGTGTGCATGCTACATGTTTCATTTAAATATACCTACTCAGTAGTGCTATCACGGGAGGTCCATCCTGGCAATGACCAACTGGTATTAGATTGTTTCCCTAAGTCATAAGACTATTGCATGATCACTATCCTTGTATGAGGATTGGTGTTGGTTTCGAGCCCGATTGGTCGCTATGTGGTATGGTTACGACCCCAGAGTGACAGCATCCATTGTATATGTTTTTATTTTGGATCGGTGGTGAGATTTCGAACCGCTGGCTCGATGTGAGGCATGATACTTGGATTAGGATAGTGCACGAGAGATGCATCTGTGAGGTCTGAGCTATGGGGATGGGTTTAAACGTATGTAGCGAGTGATATACATGTATATTTATAGTATATAGTGTATGTATCTATTTATAGTATTAGAGTAACTATGATACATTCATTACATTATTATTTATTTATAGGAAGTGAGTCTCTACAATATTATTTTTGAACATATACCAAAAAGGCTTGTTATACATAGCTGATAGAGGGTATTAGAGGGATTGAGCCTAGATGTTGGTTATATGTCGTAGTTAGACCAGCTAGTTTAATTAAGATAATAAATGAACTCGTTAGGTGCGCACTGTAGTTGAGAGGTGAGGTTTATCTCAAGTGAGTGCAACCGGTTAATTGTGAAAGTAATACACTATTGTTTTAATCAATATAAAACAATTATGTACTTGCAAAATATTTACTACTTTATGGCCTTTAACCCGAAGGCTTTTCTTTTTCCTTATTTTTCTTTTATTATCCTAAGTGTTCAACAGTACCAGTCGGGAATGTAGGGCTAGATTCATTCTTGTTGTGAAATAGATGTGGACACTACATCTTAAATTAGACAGCTCAACTTATTTTATCTAAATAGGATCTGTTATTTTAGCACTCATTAGGTGCACACTGTAGTTGAGAGGTGAGGTTTATCTCAAGTGAGTGAAACTGATTAATTATGAAAGTATACACTACTATTTTAATCGATTTAAAACCATTATCTACTTATAAAATATTTCTACTTTACGGCCTTTGACCCGAAGGCTTTTGTTTTTACTTGTTTTTCTTTTATTATCCCAGGTGTGCAGCAGTAGCAGTCGGGAATGTAGGGATATATCCATTCTTGTTGTGCAGTTGTTGTGGACGCTACATCCTGAATTATATGCCTTGGCTTATTTTATCTTATTAGGATCAATCATTCCAGACCCTAGATGGATTTGTTTTTATTTTACTCTCGGGCATTTATTTTTCAGTATTTGGTATATTTATTCAATTTACTCAGTGGATGTTATTTTTTGGTGACCGATTGTTTATTTATTTCACACTATTATTTATTTATGCATGGTGATTATTTCATTCATTTTAATTATATGCTTGTTCGTATTATTTATATTATATTGTTATTGCAACAATGATGCTGAGAATGAACCATACTGATATTTTAATTTTATTTTAGTAGAGGATTGGTCACCCGATATTAAAATAGATGGGTTGTCATAGTTGGTATCAAAGAATCAAGTTCTACTATCCTTAGGATCTTTGCGGACTTGGTATGTTATCAGCGTTGCATTTTGTTTGATATGGAGCCCTATGATTAGGACTGTTGGTTCATATTATGCGTTTACGTTCTTATGCTATAGTTTATATTTGAAATGAATGTCATATAGCTTCAGTTTGGTTTTAAATGCTAAACAATAGGAGAGGTTGACCAACACATGCCAATAGGAGGGTTGTAGAGTAAGTGGCTCGAACAAAAGTACATGCCACCCAGGGGATGTGATCGCAGCAGAGGTCACCACTAATATTAGATAACGGCCAGTTGTAGCACCAGTTCAGGCTCACCCAGTGTCGTCGGTTTGGGATAAATTCAGAGAGGCCTTCTAGAATGGCCATTCGCTAGAGTTCTAGGGGAGTGAAAATGTGGTTGTAGCTAGCCAATAGAAGAAAGACATTTGGAGGCATTTACGCATGGTTGAGTGCAACATAACTTAAAAGAAGAAATATTCTACATCATAGTTAGTAGGGGAAACGTTTCAATGGTGGGATTCGGTCATCACAATAGAGGAGAGAGACATTATGACAATATAGGAGTTTTGAGTGAGGTTTAATCGAAAGTTCTTTCTGTCAGCGATTCAAATGGAAATGAGTAAGAGGTTCTTACACCTTTCATAGGAGGGTCGAACTATGGTCGAGTACGAGGAAGAGTTAACGCACCGGGCAAACTTTATGCTAGACAAGGTGAACACGGAGGAGGATAAGGTCTTCAAGTTTACTAATGGAATCACTTGGAGGATTCTCCATCACTTATTAAGGAACTCGGCTTTGCGGACCTACACTGAGGTTGTTAACATCCAGTTACTCCATTGTTATGATCACCGCTTCCATCTGAGTCAAGCGAAGAGGATAAAAGAGCCTAGTAAGTAGGGAAAGATTGGGAGTAGCGGTGTGCCATAACAACAGAGTAGGCAGCGGGAGAAGTATTACCAACAGGATAACTCTCCTCAAAGGTTTAGTCCGGGTAATGGTAGTTACAAGCAGGGCCAATATCACACTCATCAGGGCTAGCAATCCATGGACAGGAACAAAGGAAGCCTCATTAGGGTCAACACGGCCAGAGGCTGACAAATTTTATAGGGTGATGTTTCTTGTGTGGGGAGCAGGGCCATATACGGTGTGCATGACCTAGTAGGGCTAGGGGTCAACACCAGGATGCTCAATCGAGGCAGTAGTTACAGCATCTTCCATCTGTAATACCCCATATTTTTATGGCTTTATTTAGGGATTTATTAAATTTAATTGAGATAAATTAATTTAATTTTAATCCGAAAAGTTGGTTTAAATATTTACTAGCGTGACGAGAGTTAGTAATTATTGGAAATTTTTTGAATGTTACTGGATGAGTATAGTAATATATGAGATTTATTTTATAAAAAAAATTGTCACGTGTGAATAAAATGACAATTTTGGAAATTTAAGTCAGGACGCGTCCGTGTAGTGTTGGGACTAAATGCTGATTAATAAAAGTATATAAATTATAAGTTGCTCATATGGTTGTTTTGAGTGAGCCAAAGTGTCCGGAAGGGTCGAGATAGTCAGAAAAGTGTACCCGGCGGTTTAGTTTGGGTCTCGGGACGTTTTTAGGCCTATTTAGTACCCCGGGAGGGCGTTTTGGACATTTTGTAATTATGGGTAATTAAACCCACGAATTTGCTAGGGTTATATCATATGGTAAGTGTTGTCTTCTAGGGTTATAATAACCAAAAACTAATGACGGCCATTAGAGAGGAAGAGGAGAAGCTTTCCAAGGAGTTCTAGGCCAAGAACTCCTCTGTTTGCGCCACCGTCGCCGCCAAATGGTAGATCACGCAATGAGGATCTTAACCACACCAAATTCTTCCGCAAAACCAGAACTTGGAATTTCAGGCAAGTATCTATCTTGCTTTTATCAAGTTAATGCTCTTTTATATTAGTCTAGGGTTGATTAGAATTAGTGTTCTTGAAAGAAAACGTTAATTGGAGACAAAAATTGCATGTTGTAGAGGTAAAGATCATATTTCTGGAAATCCATTTCACATATAGAGGTTGAATCACGAATTTCCATGGTACTAGTGATAGAAAATCTGGAAAATAATGGAAGAAACTAAGTTAAAGAAATATTAGGGTTCTTGAGACTTATAAAGATTTTTACCCTTTTATCTTGTTATAGATGATGAAAATTCGCATGTGTTACGTAGGATATTGTTTATATGGGTATATAACACTTGTATTATAATTGGTTGGGAGTTTGGGACTGAAACATGATGATTAGGAGGAGTTTGGGGTAACAATTCCGTAGCTGAGTTTTCTGTAGTTTCGCCATAACTGCTTGATCGATCGATCGAGTCCAGAGCATCGATCAATCGATAGATCGATCGATCGACCCCCTTTCATCGATCGATCGATCGATCTATCGAGAACTGCATTTTTGCTCGTGTTAGCTTAATCCAATTTTATGCGTAGTAAACCTTGATTAGGGTTGCTAGAACATAATGGAATATGAAAAGGACTAGTAGGGTCAAGATAAACCCTGTTAAGTGGGACTTTAATGTGAAGGGATATAAAGGGTAAACGGGGAGATATTCATACATAGAAAATCATACGTGTGTTGACTTTGATAATCGAAATGTCTAGGAAGTTGGAGTAGAAGGTAAGTAAGTGCCTACTAAAATTGTACTTAAGTAAAGATGATACTTCGAGAGACGAGAAGTGAGTTTAGATTGACTTAATTACGAGAATAAAATGAATGAGTCTGTTATATGAAATAATTAAGTATAATGTGTAATAACGGATAATTATAATTATGGGTTGAGAGCACGCCTGATTTAATAATGTGGATGTGAATACATATATTATATATATGACAGTGTGATTGTGTATATATTACTTCTGTGTAAAAATCATACTCGGGCTACTGGCTATCACGGGGGGTTTTCGCGCCGAGACGGTCTTATCTCGATGGGACCTTTATGGGGGATATTGACTTGTACCCTAGAACATAGTATTTCCCTGGTACAGACTATTTGATTGATAGTCAGACGGGCCTAAGAGACGTGTGGGTATGTGCTGACCTCTTAGGACCGGGAACTATGCTTCGCCTCCATTTGTATGTGTTTGTGTTAATGCAATTCGAGAGTGATTCCGAACTAGCATTTCCCTAAATATGTGTAATATAGGGACATGATAGCAGAGTATGCCAGCACCATAGTTTTTATGTGGGGTGCCGTTAGTATATATATATTATATGAGTGATTGGTATATATATACTTATTTATGGAAACGTTGCACCATAGATTTTATGTGGGGTATCGTTTGTATATATATTATATGTGTAATTAATATATATATGTATATCTATATGAGAACTCTCTACTGAGCGAAATAGTAGTTAAGTAAAGTATGAAACTCTTCAACTTCACTATAAGTATTCAGAAACATTATAACGATACGGAATTATTCTAAATAACGTAAGAAATCTTGAAGAGATAGATTTTACTAAAGTGAATATCATAACCTTAAATTTCACGTGTTAAGACTTATGGGAAATAAGTTAGAGAGATATATGGGATTCATTAGTACGGTAGACGTGCACACTAGATGAGAGGTGAGAATTCTCAAGAGAGTGTCGCATACTAATATGACTGTTGCATTAGCCGGTAAGCATTTTAAATACTTGCTAAACTATTTTTAAAACTGTTTTACATTCGGGCTCTGACCCTTTTGCTATTACCTCTGCTCTCTTGTGTGTATATATATATGTATTACAGGTGCCCAGCCACAGGGGCGTCATGCTTAGGATTATTTGGATGGAACGCGCTGTAACTTTTGTGGGAGTTGCATGCCATTTCTTAGACGATCTCATTGTTGACTCTACTTCTAGTTCAGTTTTATCCAGTGGGGCATGTGTCGCCCTTTTCCATTGTCAGAGATTGTAATTCTTTTACTTTCAGCATCTTTATTTCGGGATTTATTACTATCAGGATGTTTTCCTTTAGTGTTTTAAAGTTGGGATTTGTTATTGATGGTTAAACTCTTGAATGTTCATTTTTATTCATATACTTAATGTGTGACTCTTAAAATGTTAATGGTTAAAGGTTTTATAATTGGATTTAATAAAATGTAAATAAGCTTTAAATGGTCTTGACACTTAGCTTAATTAATCAGGGTGTTTAAATTTGAAAATTTTCATTTGCGACAGTGATGCTAAGAATGAACCAACTGTTCACCTGGATTTTTAATTTAATAAAGGAGTGATCGCCCGGTATTTAATTAGGCGGGGTGTCACACCATCCCCACCAGATGTTCCAGCACTACGACCTCAACAGGTGCAGTTGAAATTTGGGCGTGTGTATAGCATCTGTGGATTAGCTTTACAGAATGCCACATTAGTGATTGTAGGTATGTTTTTGATTCGGCGAGTATCATTTTGACACAAGTGCATCATATTTTTTATTTTCACTAAATTCGCTCATGAGACGAGTTTAGTGTATACAACGCTAGATATTATTATGATCATAGATTTATCATTGAGTTATGGGACTCTCATTAATTTCATCTATAAGGGGCGAGCATCGACATTGGGAGGTTATGTTTTTAGCGGATCTACACGTTTTAGTGATGTACGAGTACGATGTTATCTTGGGCATAGACTGATTAGTGATGGTTAGAGTGTTGATGGACTATTATAATAGGACTATGGTGGTTACTACATTAGGGTGGGATAGGTTTATTGTGGTGGTGCCTCATCTTGAGGGAGGGTCGAGCATGCGCTTATATTTCGTATCGAGGATAAGACTTCAGAGACTATAGTTTTCTAGTTAGATTTGATCCTTGTGTTTAGGGACATTACTGATATGATTTAGGGAATACCTTGGTGACAGCTGAGTCGAGAGGTTGAGTGTGCCAAGGGCTATGCGATAGTGCGAGCACCATATTGCATGACTCCTTTAGAGATGCGAGAGTCAAGGTTTCAGATTTAGTAGCTTTGTGGGCAGGATTTTTAAGTACTCTAGTATTGTGTCTTGGGATAATGGATCTTGATAATCGACTGAGCTAGGTGATAGTGTATTGGGAGGGATCTTTTTTTGGATTTCTCTTACGAGATATCCTAGGCATGAAGCTTAGTAAGTATCGGAAGTTAAGGGACATTTGGGCTCTAGGAATTGGTTTGGTACGTTAAACATTACATGTGTGAAGATATAATGCTGTGAGCAAAGAGCTATTATATTATTTAAGGTCAGTGGAGCCAAGTAGTGCTATGTAGAGAACACTGGGGCATGTTTGCACCACTAGTTGAATAAGTAGGGAAATCTCAAGAATAAGTAATCCATGATTAGTAGGTTAATTGAATAAACCTTTATTGTATGGTCATACATCGTATGTATGAATGGCTTTTGGATGTATGTGAATTATACTAGTAATAATTGTGTATGTGTACATGTAGTATAGGGTCTATGGACGCCATAGTCAGTTTGATATTTGGTATCATTCGATAAAGACTAATATGGTGGTAGATGCATTGAGTCATATTCTTGTGGGGCAGTTGGCAGAAGTATTTGAAGGCAAAGTGGATTGAGCTTTATCATGAGGAGGAGATAGTCTAAGAATTTATAGCAATGATAACAATTACACTCGAGATAGTTTGAGTGTTGTGAAGTCATTGGCAAGGGATTCGTCTTGTCAAGAAAGGGTTCAACAGTTATTGGCAGGTGGAGAGAATTCATACACAGTCAGCTTTGAAGGCGTCTTGCGCATCAACATGAGGTTGATTGTCCTAGAAAATGAGGACCTATGGCACACGGTTATGGAAAAAGCGCACAGGTCAAGATTTTTGGTGCATCCCGGGGCGAATAAGAGTTCCAGGATATGAAAAGGCACTATTGGCAGGCCGGTATGGACCAGTTCAGGTGAATTACACAATCAAAAAGTGTGACCAATTTTTCATTATAGAATGAGAGTGATCCTGAATGAAGTTTCGCTCAATATTATTTAGGATTGACATAAGATCTTTGTGTCCCACTTATGGTAGAGTTTTTATAAGGCAATGGGGATGGTTTGCATTTGGGCATGTCGTATCACCCGTAGACCGATGGGTAAATGGATATGGAGCAGTTGTGGAGGATGCACTGAGGATATATGCATTCTGGATAATAAAGGGTATGTAGGAGAAGTATTTAGAGTTTACGTGTTATAAATCGTGCTAGTATGCCATAGGCATGGCACCTTTTGAAGCATTATAAGGGAGACCTTGTCGTCTACCCTCTTGTTTGGTAGAGGTGGGGGATAACAAAATGCTTAGGCCAGACGTGAATTCAGGATATGTTAGAAAGGATTTATTCATCCAGGGTTATATTCGGGTAGTTTAATATGGTAGATGAGTGACGCCGATGTGAATCGAAGATTTTGGAGATTGACATGCATGATAAGGTGTTGCTATGGGTATTTCCAATAAAGGGAGTGATTCTCTTTGGGAAGAATAGGAAGATTGGCACCTAGATATGTAAGGACTTTTCCCTTCATCAAGAGGGTAAGGTCGATTGCATATAGGCTTGCCTTATCAGAGCATTTGAAGTGTATTCATGATGTGTTTCACATGTAGTCATTGAGGGAGTATCTCAGGGATAACATGGTATCTTGTCATATAACGTTGGAGGACACTAACTTATATTCGGATAATCCTATAAGGAGAGACTTGTTGTAATTTTTGGGTCGTAAAGAGTTGATGTTTTGATCAAAGGTGGTGTATTTAATGTGTACAGTAGGGCACCACAACATCGTTGAGTCCTCTAGAGCTTTTTTTTGGCAACTACGTTCGAATTTCAAGGATGAAATTATGTTATTAGGGGGAAGAATGAAATACCCTGTCTTTTATTATTAATTAACTTTAATTTTCTTTATATTATTAATTTAATTGGGGATATTAAATTGGATCTTTAATAAATATTAGTTAGCGAGATAAAGGATTAATATTTATTATAATTATTATTTACTTGTGTATGATAAGTAAATAGTTATGTGATTTATTATATATCACGTATGAGTAATAACGACGATTTATTATTATATGTTGATAGAGTGTTACATCGGTGGATTGATATAATTTATAGGCGACACGTAGGGTACGCACATGTCGAGTCCGGTTAATAAAATTTTAGCATATTTAGAGTTGGGTGACTCGGATGACTTTTTTGAGTGCATAAGTAATCCAGGAATTGTCGAAATAATCCAGAATAGGTACCCAATTGTTATGTTTGGGTTCCGGAGACTTTTTGGACAAAACATGACCCGAGATTAGGTCAATTAATGGGATATTTAAGAGGTTTGGTTAATTTACACTTAGGGATATGAAGAAATACGGGATTAGGTTAGTTAATGGAATATTTAAGAGGTTGGAAAGGTGGATGGTAGCCCACCTTTCATATTTTACTAAAGAGATTAAGAGAGATATCCCTATAGAAGAGAAAAATAAGAAGAAAGAAAATCAAGCTTACAGAGGAGAAGAGATAGGACTCAACCCATCATCAAATTTATAGAAGGCTTCGAATTTTAATCCAGACGAGGTAAGTAGTTACTTGATTTATGCCAAATATTTAGTGTAGTTAATTACTTCATGATTAGAAATAGAAATATGATATATAATTCATAAAAGATTAAAACTTGATTAATTGATGATGAATAAACAATAAGTTGTTTTAAATATGAGTTATGTTACAATGTTTGAATCTTTAAGATTTAATATTGGATTTAATGTTCTTAGACCCCTAGTATGGTCTAAAAAGGTTTGAAAACATGTTCTTATACTTATATTGGGTTAGGGTATCAATTGGGTACTATTTTTGAGCTTGGTTTGAGCGTCAATGGAGGTTTTATAAGCCTAACGTTCTTCCTTAGGATGTTTTAGTTTCTGTCCAGAACCGAATTGTTTCGTTGTAGTGGCAAAATATTTGGGGCATGAAATCTATTATTTACGGACGTGTGGCCGCCAGTTGTGTATATTTCTAATTTTTTAATTAGTTATGAATTTTCTACAAAAGAGTGTGCGAGACCAAAATCCTTGGTTGGTAATTATGGGATGGACTTTATTTTAGGCGCGATTATGTTTAGAATGATTATAAAACCTATGAATTCATAGTTGACTAAATTGAGGTTTAAAGAGCTTAGAAGTCATTAATGGAGATTAGGAAAATTAATTATGGAATTTTGGGAAAGAACTCTGTATTGAAAATAGAGAATGTTTTTATTTGGTTACGCTTATTGCCAAGGAAAATAGAGAATGTTTCCTTTTTTTTTTATTTTGACACGTTTGATTGCCACTATTTTTCTTTGAAATTTACTTTCCAACTTTGTTTTTTGATATGTTATTTTATTAGTAAATGTTTCATAAAAAACTCACCTAAGGGGATGGAATATCCTATACAGGAATTGTACCGTAAAAAATGGACAAGTTAAACCAAATAATCCCACACTAAACAAAAAAAAAACTACTCTCCCCCTTGTAGTTCCTCCACGAACTCCGTGAATAATGAAAGAGACAAGATATGATTATTCTTATGCCAAAGAAGGAGAATGCTAAAAAATATGTAACGAAGCCTCGGTGGTGTTACTTCCTAGCCTTCGAAGCACTTCTTATTTCTCTTTTGCCAAAGTGTCCCAAAAAATACAATATGGAACCAACCTACATACTTTCCTATCTCCCTTCAAACCCCTAGGTCTCCTCCATGTATCCACCCCCTCACGCATCGTTTGAGGTCTTACCCAATGTACCTGACAAAATGATAGAAACATCCCACAGTCCCCTCATAACCCAACAATGCAGAAGAAATGGTTAGTCGTATCCTCCGTCTCATTGCACAACTTTTTTGGAAATGTAAAAGCACCATAGTTTCATCATTTTTGTGTTTGATTGTTAAAGATGAAAAATATGGTGTAATGTGAGGTTAAACAGATAAGAGCTACCTTTAAAAACTCTCGGCCCCAACGAAAGTTTTTGAAAAGGCAAATATCTTTAAGCCCCAAGTTGATAACCACCATTTGTCAAGCCTAATAAGGACGCTTTGATCATGAATACTATTTGCCTCAAAATCAATTCGAGAAGTACACATCTCAAAAGTTAGGGGGGGAGTAGTGATGCACTTGCAAAAATAGTTGATAAAAAGTTATTTACAAACATTGCTAAAAAAAAATAGGTCTCACTTGAGAATAATCAAACTTAACAATCAAATACAAATAAAAGTGTTTATAAATAACTTTTTGTCAAATATTTTTTTTAAGCATAGCAATATTAATAAATAATGATGAGGTTACTTAATCATACACTGAACTATTGAGAAAAATAAACATTAATTTATTTACATTGAGTTCAAGTATTGTCGCAGAAGATCAGGAAATATTGCAACCTACAAATATGATGAACCATTAAAGCTGTTGTTAATACAAGAATTTGTAAAATAAATAAACTCTAGTAAAAAAAAAAATCGGGCCCCGTTTGGTTTTTCCCAAATTGTAAATTGATTCATTAATAAATTGATCCATTAATTGTGTTTGGTTTAATTAATGAAATGATTCATTATTGTTCCATTTTAGTTCATGTATAAATTTTGAAATGGGATCAATTCACAAAAAATGTGAAATGCATCCATTTGAGATAGGAGTCACATAAAGTGCATGCTTCTCACTCTCTTTTCCCTCCTTCCATCCCTTCCCACCTCCCCCTTCCTACTAATTTGTTTTTATCTTTTTTTTTCTCATAGAACCTTAACATCAATTTAAGATTACCAAACATTGCTTAAAATTGAACTTAAACTCATTTCAAATCCACTCATTTACAATTCAATAATTCACAATGAACCCATTACATAATCAAACAATTTGTTCCACCAAACAGAGTCTAATGATTTGAAAAAATTTAAATATAGGAGTGAAACTATAGAATTTTTTTGTCCACCAAACTACAAAATAAAAAATTATAAAGGGCAAGTGATAACCCTTTTCTTTCTTTCCTCGTCTTACAACCACCACCAGAGTCCGATGGAATACTCACCCGTTGAATTTTTTAGCTCTTTCTCCTCCCTATATCTCCCATTTCCATCTCCATCGGAACCACAGACAATTTAAACGCAATCACATGCCACCTGAACTTCGTCAACGATATCAAAAATTTAGATATCTAAAGATCTTTATAAGTCCCAACAATAATCTTATTTACTTAAATTTATGTGTCTTGATGGGTTTTATTTGTTATTAACCGATGAAATGGGTCACACTACTCTATCTCTTGACTGTCATATTTTATCAGGTTGATAATGCTATGATCCAAAACTATTAATGATTCACCCATTACTTTATAACTTGGTGTTGATTCATATCGTATTATTGTGTTGTGGTCAATTTTGACAGATGTATAGAGGTATATATATTAAGATGAGGATATAATGTGAGAAAGAGGGGTCAGGACTTAGAAAGGAATAGTAGTAAAGTAAAGAGTGGACACTCTATCTCGACATTCTAAAAGAGCATATGCAGCTCACTTAAAATGACAAATTGCTGATATAGTTTTCCAACCCTTCTCATACGTAAAGGAAAATATAGTCCAGGTTATATATAAAAGTAAGAAAAATTATATTATTCGTTGATTTCCCTTTTTTTTAGATCATTGAAATTGACGAGTGTTTCCCAAAAAAGTAATGTTACACTCACAAAAACAGTTAAAAAAGTTATTTACAAACAATGGTAAAAAATTGGTCACACGTATGAATAATCAATCATCACAATTAAATACATACAAAATTTTTATAAGTACCTTTTTTCGACAAATATTTTTGTATGCACAGAAATATTGAAAACATAATGATGACATTACTTCATAATGCACTGTAATGGTTAAAATATTTTTGGAGAGGTGAGAAACTAGAGAGAGAAGCTCTAATTTCTATCTAGAAAGACTTTTCATGTTCTTCATCCCATATTATTATACAATGGCTGCATCCCCTATCCCCATAAATTCTTACGATAGTGCCCTTAGAAATAACCATTATAGGGTTGAAGCTAGTAAGGAAAAGGTAAATCCAAAATTATCTTCCTTCCTCTCTAATCTGCAAGAACCTAACTAACAAGAAGATACCCCATTTGTCAAGTTTTATGAAGATATCTACAAGGAATCACTTCGGTCTTGCGAGTCCAGATTGCTAGGACGTTTTTTATTGTCGAAAGATAAAAATATTTATCACTATCGAGGATCTGAAGAATAAACCTTATTTTGTATGGAATCCCACACTACCATGAAAAGTTACACCCAAAGGTAAGGTTTTATATAGCTTATTTTTGCATTTAGTGAATGAGATGCAAAAAGCATGGAAGTTTGGTCCCATTCATTTCTCTTTAGGCTCTTACAAACCATTTATTTAGTCTTTTAATTTGTTGTTCTTAAATTTCGTCTCTTCTCATGCACATGTTTGCGTTCGGTTCCGGACTTACCTCATAAATTTTGGCACCCCATATTATTGTTAGAAATTGCTAAAGGAATAGGCGTTGGAAATTTATGAAGGAATTACAATAATAATGAATTCAATTTACTATAAGGCGCGTTCTGAGCACGCAGTCTTTTAGGCAATATTTCTCCTCATTTGGATGAAAATCGCAAGTACACAATGGAATTGAAGTAGAAATTGGCCTTCAGGATACAATGTAGTGATATTTCTTATTTGATTCAAACTATGTACAATTTGATCAGGCCAAGAACACTTTGAAATGTTAACTTGATAAAGACAGAAGGTAGAGGACGAAAATAAAAGAACAGAGCAATTTTTGGTATCCAAAATAGAGGCCTGGAACTTTTTTTTACCATTTTAGTGCTTGTTCATGAACAGTCACTTCCTTTTAGGTGCCCGATTCAGCGATTGTTGTATCAAATATTTTTGAAATTCCTTTGATCGCACGGTTTAGATTTGTTATCTCATCATAAGTGAATGGGCACACCTTTGTACGAATCGCTGCGAGTCAATCTAATGGTTTAGATCATCCTTCTTGGGTTATAACATCCTTGCATCAGATCGATTAACTACAGCCGTCGATCTGGTTGACTTTGACAAAACTTTTGGATCCCATGCTCTGAGCGATGATGCGCACGTGCGAAGTATCAAGTACCCCATCAAATCTCCCTAAGTCGCCCAATCTACCGATCACAAATTGATCGATCGCGTGAACACGCGTCGCATGTCGTGATTGGTGGTGCTTTGAACCACCACAAAGCACCATAACATAGCCTCTTTGATTGGAAGACTAATTCTTTTTTTCCTTTTAGTTATATATCCTTTCACTTTTTATAAAGTTTCTATGTGGGAGACTAAAACTATACCCACCTCATTTACACCCATTTTTCTTTAGGGCACTCTCTCTCGACTAGAAGACCCAATATAAAAACTGTACCCATCCCAAAATATGATTTATTAATACTAAATTATATTAAAAAAATAAAACTCAATAATACAATTTAATTAATGAATCATATTTTCAAATTCCAACAATCTCCTAATGTAATACCCCGTATTTCTATGTATTTAGAATTTAATTAATTAAGAAATTAAATAGAAAATATGTTTTAATTTAAATTACGTGAGTAGAGTAATATAATATGATTTAATAATAATTATGATTATTATCGAGAGAGATATATACAGATTAATATTATGATTCAAATTTACTAAGTGTGAATAGTTAATGTTGATTGTTGATTTGTACGACGTAGCGAGAGATATGGACGTACTTGATTTTAACTCAACCGAGTGTCGCGTGTAGACTAAATTGAGGATGAGATGGGAAAAATATTTTTGGTGACTTAAATGATAATTTCGAGGTCACAGATGATTCCGAATGTGTCGAATTAGTCAAAATAGCATACTCGAGGGTACTAGACGCGTACCGGGGTATTTTTGGGTTAAACCTAGACTGTACGGGGCCGTTTTAGTCTTTTGGCATATGGTGGTGAGGAGACCTACGAATTTTGGAGTGTTTTATCAGCTGATTAAAAGTGGGTTTAGGGTTAGAAACCTCATAACATAGAGGAAAGAAGATACATAAGAGAGATTATTCTCAAAGCTTAAGGAAGAATCGGTGAAGAATTCAAAGGGTTCTTGCACCACAAACTAGTTAGTAAGGAAGATTGGAGGAGAAAGATAATCAATCACCAACAACAATTGTGAAATTAGATCATCTCTGAATAAGGCAAGTGGTTATTTGCAAATTATTTTGAGTTATAATATACATGCGTAGGATTTATGAATAATTAATTTTGATTAATATTCTTGGAGAAAAATAATTGATTAATTGCATATTTGGGTAGATATAACATGTAGTTATATTTATATTTGTAGAGGATTGGCAATAAAAGGAATAATGATTGTTATTAGGAATTAAAAATCTTGGTTTATGATTTAAAATATAGAAATAACATATTTTCAGGTTTCTTGAATAATTAGAGAATTTATATTATTCTGGGCTAAATTCGTGAAGATTTATGATGTTTAAATAGTTGGAAATCATCCCAGAGTATGTAGGAATGGTTAGAAATCATTGGTTTCAAGTTTTTTGTGTTATCATGTAAGTTTTAGAATTGAGGATAGTGAGAAAATACATGAAGAAGATGAATTGCACCCGCACCTAGTCGATCGATCGACCCTTGAATGTCGATCGATCAAGGCTGATTTTGGGTTCTTTTGGTTGGTTGAGTTCTAATCATTTACCAATGATTGGGGAAAACCTTAGGAATGATATTGTACCTACATAGGGACTTAGAGAGTACCAGTAGGTGTATAGTGGAGGTCCGTTATAATCATAGAGTGCAAGATTGGAAGTGATGGATCGACAAGGATAAACCGATCGAGTAGTATATTGGAAATTCAGGATTTGAGTTACGGAGAAAGTAAATGTAATCCCCAGGGGTATATCAATAGGTTAAAGATAGCTTAACTACTGAACTAAATAGAGGGGTAACTAGGTCCCTTAGAGTTGTGTGGACACTCAATTAAAATACGATAGCGAGATAAAGCGTAAGTAAATAAGTACGATGAATATTAAAGAAAAAATATTACGTACGAACATTATTATTAGGTTGTGTGTATACCTACTGAATTATATAGATACTTTGGTGGTGAGAATACCTAAAGTATAATTGCCTCTATTAGGCTCGAGGTAGGATTCTGAACTAATATATGGAAATAGTAAGTTGGGGTCATGACGAAAGAGTTTCGAACCAATCTATGTATACATTTCATTAGTGGGGTCGAGGTGATTATTCCGAACCACTTCCTGAAATGAATTTTGGGTCAAGGTGACATTCCGAACCAAACTCTTAATTGGTGTCGATGGACCATTCTGAACTAAGAGTCGTTGATGTGTGTTACGAGGACATATTAGTAATAAATGACTTTATAAGTATATGTTATGTGTGAAATATATACTGTATTAATAATCTAATTGTGCGAGTTAGTAGATAATTAGATGATGCGATTACATCTAAAAGTAAATTAAGTAGGAAGACTTAATTATAAAATGGTGAAAGATAACAAGGCATGAATAGTTATCTAAGTATAAAAATCATGAGATATAGTTGTTATTACATACTAAGTGGGTGAAATGGGAACTTAGTGCATAGATGAGCTCAGTTGGATACCATAGTTCAGTTATCTTGAGTAGTATAGCTAGGTGGGTTGGGTACGAGACGTTAGGCGTTCACGATAGATAAGGAGTGAGGTAACTCAAGAGAGTGTACGTCAAATCTTAGCATGTGTAATCAATAACTCGCTGCTTGTGATAATCACTTGCAAAATATTTTCAAAAAGTTTTGAATACTAACTCTTTCTACTAAAAATATTTTCAAATTCTTTTAGGTGTCCAGCCACAGGGATGCCAGGCTTGAAGATTTTATTCAAGGACTCGTAGTTGTAGCTTTGTGGAGGCTGGCAGGACTTTGCATAGATGCTTCATCTATTTAGATCTAGTTTAGGATGTCACTATAGTATTATCTATTGGGACATGTTGTACACAGTCTTTATTTGAGATTTAATTTTGGATTATGTGGATTTTATTTAGCAGTTTTGGATTTTTAGTCGAATGTTGACATGGTAAGATTTTATCCTTTATATATTTCTACATGGTTTGATTCAGAGTTTATTGTGAATTGTTACGTATTACTTTCGCATGAGTATTTTGTCTTGGGTCAATGAAAGATAAAATTTGGCACCAGTCTACACTTAGGTGATTAGTAATTAAAAAGTTTTTCAACAGTGACGCTAAGAATGAACCAACTGATAAACATGTTTTAATTTAATTTAGGGCTGATCACCCGAAATTTAATTAGGCAGGGTGTCACAGATGGTATCAGAGCATCAGGTTCTAGTGTCCATAGAATCTGAGCAGGTTACTACGATTTCAGCGTTTCGTTCTTTGATGTAGAGTCCTATTTTAGGTCTGTTGTTTTTGTCCTTACGTGTTTAAAATATTGTACTTATGCTATTAGATTTTGTATAAAGTGTATACTTATACAATTCGATCTGTTTTCAGATTCCACCGAAGAGACAGCGAGCAGAGAGGGCAGAGGCCAGATATGAGGTAAGGGAGTATCATCAGGATCCACAGGCACCGCCACCTCCACCCCCAACCGAGATGATTTCTACTACTCGGGTATAAGTGATAGTGGCGCAGGCATATGTGATAGCCATGAGAGCCATGGAAGCCCATTTTCCTCAGCCCTAGGTACAACCTCCAGTGGCACTAGCACTTCAGGCCCGGACAGGTCCACCTTCCTGGCAGTGAGTCAGGGAGACCTTTCAGAAGGACCATCCGCCCGAGTTTCAGGGCAGTACTGATGTGGCAGAGGCTTGAAACTGGATGAAGAACATACAACACCATCTACACATGATTGAGTGTACTGAGGTGTAGAAGAAGAGGCTTGATACTTTTCCTCTATCAAGAGCAACTTTACAGTGGTGGGAGTCAGTTACCACCGCAGACGAGAGAGACTTGCTGACGATTTTTGAGTTTTGAGTGAGGTTTGATCCCAAATACTTCCCACATGCAGCACAGTCAGAAATGAGGAAGAAATTTAGTGAGGTGGTTCAGGGTGATCAATCAGTGGCTGACTATGGGGAGGAGTTCAAGGGCCTGGCTAATTTTGTGCCAGACGAGGTGAGCATTGAGGAGCGGAAAAAGTCCAAGTTTATGGATGGTTTGACCTGGAAGATCAGGCAACATTTGATCGGTAACCCAACACTATTGACTTATACAAACGTCGTCAATGTCGCACTAGTTCACTGTCAGGATCATCGCTTCTATGTGAAGGGAAGAAAGATGGGTGAGCCCAGCCAGTCGAGCAGGGCAAATGGAGGTAGTGACAACAACACACTGCAACAGCAGACAACGGGTTAGTAGGAGCAGGATTCCCGACAGGGGAACTCTGCCTAGAGATTTAGGTATGGGTGACATCGATCTGACAGGCAGGGACAGTAAGGTTCCTAGAAGCAGGTTCCTCATGGCCGTTAGGGCCAAGGTAACTAAGGGGGAGGCCAGCAGGGCCAAGGCTGTTAGGGCTAAGGCAACTAAGGGGGAGGCCAACAGGGCCAACGTTAGGGCCAGCTGGTCCAAGGGCAGAGACAGTTCTAGGGGCTGTGTTTCATATGTGGCCAGCAGGGTCATAAGAGTAAGACTTGTCCACAGGGAGATAGGGCACAACATCAGGGTTCCTAACAGGCGAAGTAGGCTCCATTAGCCCTAGCACCAGCACAGGCCCCACAGCAGCAGCCGGTCCAGATGTACTACGGGTGTGTGTTTAACTTTTGAGATGTGCCTTTTCATCCAACACCTCCGACACTGTAGGCATTCGCAGGTACGATTCCTATCCATGGGCATGAGGGTCGTATTCTATTTCACAAGGGTGCGACACACTCTTTTTTGCCACTAGATTTGCATGAGCAGCCGACCTTTTAGAGACAGTCGACAATCATCTTATGTGTGTTGAGTCATCGATGGGTAGTGGGTCCCTTATACACTCGATCTGTAAGGGTGTGGACATTATGATCCGGAGATTGAGTCTAGCGGCAGACCTTCTAGTGTTAGATATAGAGGGTTATGATGTCATCCTAGGCATGGATTGGTTGGAAAGTTATAGGGAAATGGTAGATTGCTATGAGAGGACTATAGTGTTTGCCATTCCGGGACAGCAGATGTTCCTAGTGGTGATGCCTCTTCCCAAGGGAGGATCGCGCACTCATTTGTATTACATTGAGGAGGAGACCTCACAGGAGCTGGTTGTTTCTCTAGACTCAATCCCAGTCGTGAGGGATTTTGAGGATGTCTTTCAGGAGATACCAGGGTTACCACCCTGCAGGGAGATTGAGTTCATTATTGACTTAGCACCAGGGACGAGACCGATTGTCAGGGCACTGTATCGCATGGACCCTTCGAAAATGCGAGAGTTGAGAGATTAGATTCAACAGCTCTTGGGACTGGGTTTCATTCGGTGGATTACATCGTTGTGGGGTGCGCCGGTGTTATTTGTGAAGAAAAGGAATGGTTCACTTTGTTTGTGTATTGACTACAAGGAGCTGAACAAGGTGACGATACGTAATAAGTATCCGTTACCTATGCTTGACGGCTTGTTTGATCAGTTGAGAGGGACTGTGTACTTCCGAAAAATCTATTTGAGGTTAGGTTACCATCAGTTGCGGATTCGAGAAGTGAATGTACCTAAGACCACCTTCTTGTCGTGGTACAGGTCATACGGTTATGCTATTTGGGCTCACTAATGCGCATGCAGTGGTTTATGGACCTCACGAGCAGGGTATTCAAGGAGTTTTTGGACCATTTTATGATCGTATTCAGTGATGATATTCTGGTTTACTCTCTCACGAAGGAGGAGAACACCGAGCATTTACGCATGGTTCTTGAGACATTACGGGACCATCAGTTGTATGATAAATTTGGGAAGTGTGGATTTTGGCTTCGAGAGGTTCACTTTCTTGTCCACATTGTGTCCTAAAAAGTCATTGCCATTGATCCGAGTAAGGTATCAGCGGTGAGGTAGTGGGGACAGCCCACGACACTATGACACCCCGCCTAATTAAATACCGGGCGATCACTCCTTTATTAAATTAAAAATCAAGGTGAACAGTTGGTTCATTCTTAGCATCACTGTCGTAAAAATAAACTTTTCCAAATTAACACCCTAATTAATTAAGCTAAGTGTCAAAACCATTTTCATACATACTTTCCAAATTTTATTTAAAGAAAAATTATTTATTTTATTAACAACATTCAATAAGTAAGAATCACACCACATTAAATTCTGCAACATAATCCAATTAATTTAATACATTCGTCAATCGAATGTCAACATACGAAATCTAAAGTCACACATCCAAACTGAATAAATCCCATAGTAACAATACTGGAAATAACTGAAATACAAATATCCAATAACAATGGAGTAATGGAAAGAGCTACACATGCCCAACTAGATGAAAGTACTAAGAGTGGATCCGAATGAATGAAGTCGTCTAATCAAGAGACCTGCAACTCCCACCTAAGCTGTAGCGCGTTCCTTCCAAGAGATCCTAAGCAAGACGCCCCTGTGGATGGGCACCTGTAATACATACATATATATACAAGAGAGAGAGAGAAAAAGAAACGGGTCAGAGCCCGATAGTGTGTTTGATTTAAAAATTCATTTAGCAAGTATTTAAATTGATACAGGCCAATGCAACAACATATTAGTTCGACACTCTCTTGAGAAATTCTCACCTCTCTTCTAATGTGCACGCCTATCGTACTAACCTTCCCAACAGATTATCTCGTCATATAACACCCTATCTCTCCCCAATGATTTAACTTATCTTAAGTTATTCGAAAGATTTAAAACTGAACAACATAATTATTTAAAACGTAAGATTTCAATTTGTAACCAAAGTTCTCATTTTAACTTTATCAATAAAGTTTTCCAGCGTCATATTATACTTTCTCAAAACAAGTATTTAGAATTTGAGTCTCCAACCATATCCTACTTAACAAATCACGGTAGGTAGTTCCAAATTTCAGAATTTCATATATATATATTAACTACTCGTATAATATATATATCATAACAGCACCCCAAATAAAACTATGGTGCGGGCATACTCTACTATCCAAACCCCATATCACACATTAAGGGAAATACAAATTCGGAATCACTCTCGAATTGTATTAACACATACTCAAACAATATTGAGGCGAAGTATAGATTCCAAGTCTCGTAGGACCGTCTGAACTATCACTGCGATAGCCTGTACCAAGGATACCTATACACAAACAATATGAGGAGAACCATAGATTCCAAGTCTCTAAGAGGAAAGCACATACCCACATCTCTTAGGACCATCTGAACTATCATTCCGATAGCCTGTACCAAGGATATCTATCTTCTAGGGTACAAGTTAATATCCCCCATAAAGGTCCCATCGAGATAAGACTGTCCCAGCGCGGAAACCTCAGGGATAGCAAGTAGCGTGGGCATAATTTTCACACATAGATAGTATATGCATACACAATCATATAACTATACTAATATTACCATATCAATAATGGGTAAATTCTCAATTCCCATAATTACGTCATTCGCATTTATTTCACATTATATAGTTATCACATATAACCATTCACATCATACTTTAATTTGAGGAACTTTTCCACTTACTACATAACGCTTCATGGATTCAATCCTCCCAATTATAAAATTCAGTAGGTATACACATTTGTCCCAAAGTAACTCTCTTACGTGTCTCTCTCTTTAAACCATAATTTCACCGACCCTTATGTAATTATCCCAAAATACAATCTTTGACCGACATCAAGGGTCCCAAAATCTATTCACATGTCCTACTGGTCTTCCCTATCTCCCAAAACATTTTATTAAGGATGCCCAAGAAATATCTCAAAATAATTTGAATTTAACTCATTTAAAAAAGAAATAGGAGTCTGCCAGGAGGGGTCGATCGATCGAGGTTTGGGGCTCGATCGATCGAACCTTCGATCGATCGAAGCTCTAGGCTTGATCGATTGATCAAGCAGGTCTGCAAAAACTGAAATTCTGCAGTTACGGGTTTCATCTCCAAACTTCAACAATTTCCATA
Organism: Sambucus nigra; assembly: GCA_949130495.1. Lineage (NCBI taxonomy): Eukaryota > Viridiplantae > Streptophyta > Magnoliopsida > Dipsacales > Adoxaceae > Sambucus > Sambucus nigra. Next base: position 35,708,955 of record OX422212.1, read on the forward strand.
TTTTCTAATCCCAATCATCCCAGAATTGATACTACTAACCTTATATCATCATATTAGGTATTTTCAACGTAAAGCATGTCAATTTACGTCACTAAACAAGGATTAATCGTGCCATAATTCATTTAAACATACAAGAACCCTAGAAATCTCTAAATCATGGTTCCAATCTGTTTTTCTAGAAATTCCTTCTTATACTACATTAAAATTTTGTGGATTATTCTCCTACATCACCAACAATTTCCATAATAAGGTTTAAGTCATCACTACATGCAAATTCCTATCACAATTTAGGTTTTCTTCAATGAAATTCATCCCTAATCATCCCTAAACTAATATGAAGGATGCACCAACGAAATAAGCAAGATAAACACTTGCCTGGGATTTTTGACGTTCTGATTTGCAGATGTTTTTGGTGTGATTGCGTAGCCCGTTGGGCGATCTACGCGTTGGTGGTGGTTGCGGTGCAAACGGGTGGATTTCGGGTCTTGAATTTGCCTTGAGAGCTCTCTCCTTCCTCTCCTATGGCCGTCACTTGTGTTTAAAGTTTCTAACCCTAGATGACAATCCAGATATCTGATATAACCTTTGAATTTTCGTGGGTTTAATTACCCAAAAAGGTGAAATGTCCAAAACGCCCTCCCGGGGTACCAATTAGGCCTAAAAACGCCCCGAGACCCAAACTAAACCCCCGGGTACACTTTTCTGACTATATCGACCCTTCCGGACGTGTTGGTGCACTCAAAACGACCATACGAATGACTTATAAGATATTCACTTTTATTTATCAATATTTAGTCCCGACGCGATACGGGCGCGTCCCGACTCAAATTTCCAAAATTGTCATTTTATTCTCTCGTGACATTCAATATAATCAATATCATATATTACTTTGCTCAACAGTAATATTCAACAAATTTCCCATAATTACTAACTCTCGTCACGTTAATAATTATAACATAATTAATTTCCGGATTTTTATTAAATAATTAACTCACATTAAATTTAATAAATCCCCAAATTAATATAGCATAAAAATACGGGGTATTATAGACACCAACCAAGGTTCGAAGATTTTTAGGATTGGCTAGTTACTATCGTCGCTTCATCAATGGGTTGTCAAAGATTACTAGTACTTTGACGAACTTTACTAGTAAGGGAGTATCATTCGTGTGGAGTGACTACTGTCAGTTAGCGTTTGATGAGGTAAAGGACATGTTAACATCAACACCCGTACTGGTCTTGCCTAGGAGTGGATTGGAGTACCGATTCTATACTGATGCATCCTTGCAGGGACTTGAGAGTGTGTTAAAGTATGAGGAGAGGGATATAGCTTACGCATAACAAAAAGTTAAAGCCACATGATAAAATTTACCCCACCCACGACCTCGAGTTGGCAGCGGTCGTCCTTGCTTTGAGGATATGGAGACATTATCTTCTGGGAGAGAAATTTTCCCTATTCATGGATCATAAGTCACTTAAATATCTCTTCACCCAGAAGGAACTTAATATGAGGCAAAGGAGGTGGCTCACATTCATGAAGGACTCCAGTTTGAGATATAGTATCATCCTGGAAAGGATAACGTGGTGGAAGACGCGTTGAGCCAAAGACCTACAGTAGAGTTGGCAGAGGTTTGGAAAGTGAAGTGGAGTGAACTTCGACATGAGTATAAGGTAGCCCAAGCATACATGGCAGTTTTAGATATCACTCTCGAGAGTGTTATGCGAGTGGTGAGAGATCAGGCAGAGGACCTATTTTGTCAGGACAGAGTATGACAGTTACTATCCGAGGGGGTAGAGTCCTACTTCATCAGCTCAAAGGGAGGACTTCAATTTAATGGGAGACTAGTAGTACCCTGGGATGAAGATTTAAGACATGCAGTCGTGACAAAGTTTCACAGGTCAAAGTTTACGGTACATACCAACGAGGATAATATGTACCAGGATATGTGACGACAATATTGGTGGTCAGGTATGAAGAGAGACATAGCAGATTCTGTCTTGAAGTGTGCTACATATCAGCTTGTGAAAGTTGACCATCAAAGAACTACAGAGATGATACAACCACTGGAGATTCCCATATGGAAGTGGCAGAGCATTTCTATGGACTTTATTACCGAACTACCAACATTGCAGAGAGGTCACGATTTTATATGGGTGATAGTGGATCGGCTGACCAAGGTAGCCCATTTCCTGTCGGTTCGTACTGATTTTGATACGATGCATTACACGCAACTTTTCATTCGGAGATTGTTAATCTTCCCGGGGTTCCTATTAATATTTTGTCAGACAAAGATAAAATATTTGTGTCGCACTTCTGGTAGAGTTTTCAGGAGGCCATGGGTACATATTTGCGATTGAGTACGGCGTATCACGCTCAGACAGACGGGCAGACTAATAGGGTGAATCAGATGTTTGAGGATATGTTGAGGCTTTGTATCTTAGATTTTGGGGGAGAATGGGAGTGATACCTCCGATTGGTAGAGTTTACGTATAACAGCTCTTACTAATTCACTATTGGTATGGCTCCTTTTGAGGTTCTTTATGGGAGGCTTTGTCATTCGCCTGCCTGCTGGTTAGAGGTGGGGTAAAGCAAGCTATTGGGGATGGAGATGATACTGGAGACTTATGCTAAGATAGAGTTGATTTTAGAACGTATTCGAATATCCCAGGATAGGGAGAAGAGTTATGCTGACGCCGGTAGGAGACACGTGGAGCTAGAGGTGGGCGATTAGGTGTTGATTCGGGTATCTCCTATGAAGGGGATTATGAGGTTCGATCAGAAGGGGAAGTTAGTGCAGAGGTATATGGGACCGTTCCCTATTATTGAGAGGGTTGGATCGGTAGCATACATATTGGGACTCCCAGAGCATCTTCAGCTGATACATGACGTATTCCATGTAGAGTCGCAGAAGAAATACAGGACGTGCGAGAGAGCCTTCTGGCACGTCCCACTTGAGGAGATTGATTTGCATCCAAATGTCTCATATGAGGAGAGACCCGTGGCTATCCTGGATCATATCGAGCGTAAGCTTCGATCCAAGGTGGTACCAATGGTGCGAGTACAATGGGGACACCATAACGTTGATGAGTCGACATGGGAGGAGGAGGAGGATAAGTAAGAGCAGTATCCAGAGTTATTCACCGCAGGTATATCCAAAGTTTGAGGACAAAATTCCTTTGTAATGGGGGGAGTATGTAATACCCCATATTTTTACGTATTTATAATTTAATTAATTGGGAAATTAAATAGAAAATACATTTTAATTTAAATTACGTGAGTAGAGTAATTTAATATGATTTAATAATAATTATGATTATTATCGAGAGATAGATATTGATTAATATTATGATTCATATTTACGAAGTGTGAATAGTAAATGTTGATAGTTGATTTGTTATAGCAAGAGATATGGACGTACTTTGATTATACCTTAATCGAGTGTCACGTGTAGACTAAATTGAGGATGAGATAGGAAAAATATTTTTGGTGACTAAAATGATAATTTATAGGTCACATATGATTTTGAATGGGTCGAATTAGTTAAAATAGTATACCCGGGGGTACTAGCCGGGTACCGGGGCATTTTTGGGCTAAACCGAGACTGTACGGGGGCATTTTAGTCTTTTGGCAAATAGGGGTGAGGAAATCTACGAATTTTGGAGTGTTTTATCGACTGATTAAAAGTGGGGTTAGGGTTAGAAACCTCATATCACAAAGGAAAGACATTAGAGAGAGAAGAAATATTATTCTCAAAGCTTCAAATTTACTATGTGTGAATAGTAAATGTTGATAGTTAATATGTACGACATAGCGAGAGATATGGACGTACTTGATTATACCTCAACCGAGTGTCGCGTGTAGACTAAATTGAGGATGAGATAGGAAAAATATTTTTAGTGACTCGGATGATAATTTAAAGGTCACATATGGTTCCGAATGGGTCGAATTAGTTAAAATAGTATACTCAGGGGATACTAGTCGGGTACCGAGGCATTTTTGGGCTAAACCGAGACTGTACAGGGGCGTTTTAGTCTTTTGGCCTATGGGGGTGATGAGACCTAAGAATTTTGGAGTGTTTTATCAGCTAATTAAAAGTGGGGCTAGGGTTAGAAACCTCATAACACAAAGGAAATACATTAGAGAGAGAAAAGAGATAAGAATTGGTGAAGAATTCAAAGGGTTCTTGCAACAAAAACTAGTTGGGAAGGAAGATTGGAGGAGAAAGACAATCAATCAAGAAATCCGATCATCTCTGAATAAGGCAAGTGGTAATTCGAAAATTATTTTGAGTTATAATATCCATGCATAGGATTTATGAATAATCGATTTTGATTAATATTCTTGGAGAAAAAGAATTGATTAATTGCATGTTTGGGTAGAAATATCATGTACTTAGATTTATATCTCAATAGGATTGAAAATCAGAGGAATCATGATTGTTAATACGAATTAAAAATCTTGGTTTATGATTTAAAATATGGGAAGAACATATTTTTAGGTTTCTTGAATAATTAGAGGATTTGTATTATTCTGGACTAAATTTGTGAAGATTTATGATGTTTAAATCGTTGGAAATCATCTTAGAGTATGTAGGAATGGTTAGAAACCATTGGTTTCAAGTTTGGTGTGTTATCATGTAAGTTGGAAAATTTTGGACGGTGAGAAAATGCATGAAGAAGACGAACTGCACCTGCTCGATCGATCGATCGACCCTTGAATGTCGATTGATCAATGGAGTCGATCGATCGATGGTCCTGGTCGATCGATCGACCCAAGATGATTATGGGTTCGTTTGGTTGGTTGAGTTCTAATCATTTGCCAATGATTGGGGAAAACCTTAGGAATGATGTTGTACATATGTTGGGACTTAGAGAGTACCAGTAGGTGCATAGTGGAGGTCCGTTATAATCATAGAGTGCAAGATTGGAAGTGATGGACTGATAAGGATAAACAGATCGAGTAGTATATCGAAAATTCAGGATTTGAGTTACGGAAAGAGTAAATGTAATCAACAGGAGTATATCAGTAGGTTATAGATAGTTTAACTACTGAAATAAATAGAGGGGTAACTAGGGCCCTTAGAGTTATGTGGATACTCAATTAAAATACGATAGTGAGAGAAAGCGTAAGTAAATAAGTACGGTGAATATTAAAGAGAAAATATTATGTACGAACATTATTATTAGGTTGTGTGTATACCTACTGAATTATATAGATACTTAGGTGGTGAGAATACCTAAAGTATAATTGCCTCTATTAGGCTCGAGGTAGGATTCTGAACTAATATATGGAAATAGTAAGTTGGGGTCATGACGAAAGAGTTTCGAACCAATATATTTATAAATTTCATTAGTGGGGTGGATGTGATTATTCCGAGCCAGTCCATGAAATGAATTTGGGGTCGAGGTTACATTCCAAACCAAACTCTTACTTGGTGTCGATGGACCATTCGGAACCAAGAGTCCTTGATGTGTGTTAAGAGGACATATTAGTAATAAATGAGTTTATAAGTATATGTTGTGTGTGAAATATATACTGTATTAATAATCTACTTGTGCGAGTTTGTAGATAATGAGATGCTGCGATTACATCTAAAAGCAAATTAAGTAGGAATACTTAATTATAAAATGGTGAAAGATAACAAGGCGTGAACAGTTATCTAAGTATATAAATCATGAGATATAGTTACTATTACATACTAAGTGGGTGAAATGGGAACTTAATAGCATAGATGAGTTCAGTTGGATACCTTAAACCTTGTATATTGTAGCCTGGTTATCACAATTACTTATAATAGTATGAGATGACGTTTTCCATAACAGAATATTAAATATTAAATTTTTAAGCCACTTTGATTCTTTACTTGCATCTGCTAAGACTATGATTTCTAATTGGATTATTGAATCACACACACTTGTTTGTTTCCTGGATCCCCAAGAAATGGCCGCTCCTCCTAGCGTAAATATCGAACCAGTTATGTACTTAAATTTTGATTCGAGGTTATTCCAACTGAAATCACTATAACCTTCTAATACATATGGATACCCTACATAATTAAGTCGTAATCCATAATCCTCTTTAGGTATCTAAGTAATCTAGAAATTCCATTCCTATGTTCTTATCATATATGACTTATAAATCTACATAACATTCATATCGCATAGGCAATTTCTGGTCTTGTGCAATGTATTTCATACATGAGACTTTCAATCACACAGCATAGTTCAATTAATCCATAGTATAACCAGTAGTTTTCAATAATTGTATACTAGGATTAATAGGCGTGGTTACTGTCTTAAGTTCAAAATGATTATATTTCTTAAGAACCTTTTCCATATAGTGAGACTGATATAATTCTAATGCATTATCTTTTCTTACTATATTTATTCCTAGAATCATATCAGTTTCCTCTAAATCTTTCATATCAAAGTTTGATGATAAAAACCTCTTAGTTTCTTCCACATATTTGAGACTGGACCCAAATATAAGCATGTCATACATATACAAGCAAATAATGACTCAAATACCATTATTAAAATTATTAAAAATGCATTTGTCAACATTATTTACTTTAAAACCATGGGATCCTATTATGTTATAAAACTTTTCAAGCCATTACATAAGATCTTGTTTAAAGCCATAAAGAGATTTAACTGGTTTCCCACTTTATTTTCTTGGTCAGGCAAGACAAACCCTTTAGATTGTTCCATACAAATTTCTTCTTCTAAATCACCATTTAGAAAGGCTATTTTTACATCCAGTTGATGAATCACTAAATTATGAATATACGTAAGAGATATTGATAGTCAAATTGAAGTTATGCATACAACGGGTACATATGTGTCAAAATAATCAATTCAATGTTTTTTTATATCCTTTAGCAACTAATCTCGCTATAAATTTATTAATTGAACCATCCAGATTTAATTTCTTCTTAAAAATCCATTTTCATCCAATTGGTTTTGCTCCAGGGGGAAGATCTGTAATAACCCAAGTTTGATTTGAAAAAATTGAGTTCATTTCATCATGGATTGCTTCTTTCCAAAAGATAGCATCCCTAGATGTTTCCGCTTCATAAAATGTAGTCGGTTCATCTTGTACATTAACAATAAATTTAGTTTTGTTCTTAGTTTCATTCAAATCTCTCTCTATATGATAAATTACAAAATCATGTCCAAATATCTTCTCAGTTCTTTATCTAATACTTCTCCTTGGTTCAATGCCATCGGTTGATTCTAAGGGTGATATTGGTCGTCATGAAGCATTAGAAGATGAGGCATCAATAGTCGAATTATTATTTTTCAATCCTTGATTCAAGCTACTTGACTTTATTAGATGTTCAAAAAATTGCACATCCACGGACTCAATTAATTCTTGAGTTTCAAGATTCAGAAATCTATAAGTCGTACTATTGTTAGAGTATCCAATAAAAACACACTTGTAAGTCATATTTCCTAACTTGGGTCTTTTAGGTTCGGATTTTCTTATATAATCAAGACACCCCAAAATTTGGAGACAGTTAAGATTAGGTTTAAAATTAAACCATAATTGATGTGGTGTAATATCCTTGTTTTTAATGCAACTCTATTTAGAATATAACATGCAGATAAAATTGCTTCACCGCACATAGACAAAGGCAATCTAGAACAGATTAACACTGCATTTATCATTTCAACCAAAGTCCTATTTTTTGTCTCCGATGTTCCATTTTGTTGTAGTAACTTGATGAATTATTCCATGAGTATTAGAAAATTAAATAAATTCATTTGGCTAATATTTACCACCTCCATCAGATCATAGGACTTTGATTTTTTGATTTTGTTGAGTTTCAAATTCTGCTTTAAGAAATGAAATTTATCAAATATTTCATCTTTACTTTTAAGTGTGTGTGTGTGTGTGTATGTATGTGTGTGTGTGTATGGAACTAATATAATTTATTACATTAAATTTAATCATGCCGTAACAAGAGTACCCTTTACCAATAAACTGACCATTCTTGGATAAGACAAGCTTATCCGACTCATACAGAAGTTTGAAACCTCTATTATTGAGATTGTCTCGAGACACTAGATTTTTACACATTTTCGGCACATTAAGTACATCAATCAAAGTAAGAACCATACCAGATGGTAATTTTAATTCCATTGTTCCCTTTACAATTACTTGGGTGCAGAGGTTATTGGCCATTTTTACTTCCATTCCATCGTTCTTTTGATATATTTTGAAAATAGAACAATCTTTGCAGGTATGAACGATTGTGCCGGTATCTTTTCACCATTCACCTTAATTATCCACATAATTTGCTTCACATACTAATGCATTAACATCTTCAACTTTATTGGTTTCCTTTGCCACATATTTTCCCTAAAATTTCTTATTTTTAACTTGACATTCTCGGGCAAAGTGACCCAGTTTGTCACATAAGTATCATTTACCTATCTTTTTTTATTTGCACCTTGATGCTTGAAATTTGAATCATTAGTTTCTTTGAGTTTGGAATCTTTGGCACTTTTGGATATTTGATACTCAACCATATTTTCCTTGGAATTATTATCACTTTGATCTTCCTTCTTTTCTCGAATACGAGAATCTTCTTCAATACGAAGATGGAAAATAAGGGACTCAATTGTGTATATCTTTTTGTCATGGTAAATTTTCTTCTTAAATCTATTCCAAGAGGAAGGAAGTTTAGAAAAACCACTCCCACTTGAAATTCATCTTGAAGGTTTATTCTGGCAGCTTTAAGATCACCGACTATTTGCTGGAGTTCATGGGCTTGTGCAAGGACAAATTAATAATTAGTCATTTTATAATTCATATAGTTAGAAATATTAACTTATGGTTACTCTCTTAGTCATTTTGATATTATTCTCCAATGCCTTCCATGATTCTTTTTTCGTAGGAATCAATCCAATGTGAACTATAGACAATTTGAGATAATACATTCGGAATGTACCCTCGACACATGAATTCATATTGTTTCCTCTTCATACATTTTTTCTTGATATCTTCAGTGTATTTGGGTGTGGGTTCAAGAATAGGTTCAAGCCCATCATCAAGAATATATGTCAGTTTAAGAGATGTGAGAAAGAACATGATTTCCTCTTGCTAATGGATGAACTTTTTGCCATAAAAATAATCTAGTTGAACCAAATCTTGCTATCATTCCTTCCATTTTTCAGAAGTAATATTGCTTAAAATTTTTAGAAATTTCTGAAGGAATTATAATAATTATGAATCCAAGTTACTACAAAGCACATTCTATGAACGTTGCCTTTTAGGCAATATTTCTCCACTTCTGGATGAAAATCGTGTGTACCTAATGGAGTTGAAGTAGAAATTTGCCTTCAGGATACAATGTAATGATGTTTCTTGTTTGATTCCAACGTTGTGTGATTTTATCAAACCAAGAAGGCTCTGAATGTTAACCTGATGGAGAGAGGAGAACATAGCCATTTTTGGTATCCAAAACAGAGGTCTGGAACTCTTTTTATAGCCATTTTGGTGATTATTCATGAACATTCACCTCCTTTAGGTGCGCGATTCAGCAACCGTTGGATCAAGTATTTTCGAGATTCCTTTAATCACACGACCTATATTTGGTCTCTCATCGTAAGCGAATGGACACAACCCTGTATGAATCATTGCGAGTTAATTTAACGGTTTAGATCATCGCGCTTGGGTTATAACATCCTTTCATCATATCGATTCACTACAGCCGTCGATCAACCGATTTCCATTGATCGCCTGGTCTAGGTTTTGAGTCTCATCGTAAGCAAATGGAAACACCCCTGTAGGAATTGCCATGACTCAATATCACAATTTAGATCATCCCTCTAGGTTTATAACATTATTCGATCATATCGATTAACTACAGTCGTCGATCTAGTTGACTTTGACAAACGTTTAAGGTCCCACGCTCTGAGAAACGATGCGCATGTGCGAAGTGCCAAGTGATCCATGAAAGTTCCCAATGATCCATAAGTCTCCCAATCTCCCTTTTTCATGTCACATGATAGTGCAAATGTGCACCGCGTGCCGTGATTAGTGGTGTTTTGCACCACCGAAAAGCACAATAGCATAGCCTCTTCGACTAGAAGACTATTAGTCATCTATTGCCTTTTAGTTATATACGCTTTCACTTTCTGATAAAGTTTCTATGTGCGACACTAAAATCATACCCACCTCATTTACACCCAATTTTCTTTAGCTCTCTCTCTCTACTAGAAGACCCAATACACAAATTCAATAAATAAAAACTCACTTACACAATATTAATACTAAATTATATTCCAAAAACAAAACTGAATAGTAAAATTTAATTAATAAATCATATTTTGAACTTCCAATAATATAAAATACTCATAAATAAGAAATCAATGATACAAGAATATATAGACGACAACAAAGTTTCGGGTATTATTGTTGAAATCTAGTACATAAATGAGAAGTGTATTTAAGACTTGAACTTCCACTTAGTGAAAATAATTCAAAGCTTCATCAAGGTACAGTGGTGAACATATCTTGAACCAAGGACCCTTTGAGATTAGTTGGAACCATTACACATACTGATACCTATGTTAAAGAGTGTTCTATTAGAACACACTTTTACGACCTTGTGATTATCCTGATTTCATGAGCGTCTTAGGATCGGTCATAGTTCCATAGAAAACAACCACACTTTCATCACTCAAATAGATAAATCAACTTTAGTGATTCTATGAGTCACATTTATATGATTTATTAAGAAGTAAACTTCATCTTCTATCATGCAGAAGCCAACACTAGGCACATAGGAATGTACAACTCGTATAAGTTTCTACTGTTCCATAACTATCATTTAACTTGTTAGTACCATATTGAACGTTGTCTATATTTTCAAGACATAAGTCGGGTTCCCATTAAATATAGTTGATTTATTTTATAGACCTTAGTCCCATTCCTTTTGAGGTTATATATATCATTTCTCTAATAAGACGTTTAGTCAGAGCATCTACTAAATTCTTGTTCGTTTCAACATTGTCAACTGTAATTACTCCTTCTTTGAGTATTTGCCTCAAAATTTGATGTCTTAGACTAATGTATCCAGATTTTCCATTATAGGTTTAGCTTGAGACCTTGTATAATGTATTCTGGTTATCACAATTAATAATAAAAGCAGGAGATGGATTTTTCCATAACAAAATATCAAATAATAAATTTTTATGCCATTCTACTTCTTTACTTGCATTTGCTAGTGCTATGAATTCTGATTGAATTGTTGAATCTGACACATATGTTTGTTTCTTGGATACCCAAGAAATGGCCGCTCCTCCTAGCGTAAATATCCAACCAGTTGTGGACTTGGATTTTGATTCGAGGTTATTCTGACTGGAATCACTATATCCTTCAAATACAGATGGATAACCTACATAATGTAAGACGTAATCCATAATCCTCTTTATGTATCTATGTAATCTTAAAATTGCATTCCAATTTTCTTTTCCTGGATTACTTGAAAATCGACATAACATTCCTGTCGCATAGGCAATGTCTGGTCTAGTATAATGCCTTGCATACATGGAACTTATAATGACACCGGAATATTTAGGTTGATTCACAGTACGTCCAGTATTTTTAATAATGCCGTACTAGGATCAACAGGCATGGTTACTAGCATAAGTTCAAAATGATTATTTTTCTTAACAACCTTTTCAATATAGTGAGATTGAGATAATGGTAATGCATTATATTTTCCTACTATTTTGATTCCTAGAATCACATCAGCTTCCCCTAAATCTTTCATATAAAAGTTTGATGATAGAAACCTCTTATTTTCTTCAACATATTTGAAATCGGATCCAAATATAAGCATGTCATCCATATACAAGCAAATAATGACTCCAATACCATTATTAAAATTTCTATAAATTCATTTATTGACATCATTTACTTTAAAAACTATGGTATCTTATTATCTTATTGAACTGTTCATGCCATTGCATTGGAGATTCTTTAAGGCCACATAGAGATTTAACTAGTTTACACACTTTGTTTTCTTGTCCAGGCAAAACAAACCCTTCAGGTTGTTCCATATATATCTCTTTTTCAAAATCACCATCTAGAAAGGCTGTTTTTACATCCATTTGATAAATCACTAAATCTGTATTATACCTCTAATATAATAGTATTAAAGGTATTAATGCTAAACCCTCATAATAAATACTATCATATTCTCTCTCCTTTCTTAGGTACTTGAACTAGATCTTCTGAATACATGTGTTCTTAAAAAAATAGTGTCTTTTGGTTTTTCAAAGTTGAGTATTATTTACAACCTTTCCCAATATATTCATTCCTCCAGTAACTCCCACGTTGCAATGTTTCTTCTCCCACTCTCAACATTTATCTAAGTGTCTTTATCTCTTCTTCTAGCTCTTTTTTATGACCTTTTGTTTAACTCATTATATATAAGATATTGTTATAATAGTTGATGTTCTTATTTTTTTACTTTCTCTCCCTCTCTCACTAGACAATTATTGTTCTTATTCTTTTTTACTTTCTCTCCCTCTCTTGCTAAATAATTACGTGGTCAGCTATAACCCCAAAAGTTGTTACATATAACGTCGACATCAATACCGACAAATGATTGAGACGAGATTTGTCGTTTGCTAGGAGGTAAGAGTTTTTTAGGGTTGTTTGGCATCAAGAAACATGGGTGATCGGGGTTGGCCAGACATGGATTAAAGATTGTTGTCAGTGGTTGATGGTGACAACAAGACACCTTTAAGGGTTCAGATGGGTGAAATAGTTGGGGGGGGTTGCGTTGTGTAATTTTTTTATATGTTTTTCCTCTTTATTTTTATGGGTTTGATTAACTCTCTCATTGTTTATATCTCAAGAAAAATTATAATCATGCATATTATTGGTATCGCAAGTCATTTTTGAGCTTGAGTAGTAGATTTTGAGTTTAAAGTATTGGTTTGTCTCTTACTAGGTATGAGAATTTGTGTGTTGTATATAAATATGGATCTGATAGGTCACTCATGTGTGTTATTTTCCTATTTGACTTTGAATTTGAAAAAAAAGTTTTGTAAACTATATATTATGAAAATTTCTTAATAATTCTGATATAATACATTTATTTATCCAAAAAAAAAATTCTTAATAATATTATATATGCTAAAGGCATGTAAATGTCTTAAACGATATACTTTCATTTATTGTTTGTATTGATTTATTTATATTTATTTTTATAAATGCATAGCATATTAAACATATTTTCTTGAAAAAGTGGTAATCTACCCATTTTTCTTTGCCCCAAAAAAAAGTCCATCTCCCCATTTTTGTACATTTTCTTTGTTTCTCCAACCAAAGAAAACATATTCTCTACACCAAAAAAATAAATAAACACGCTTTTTCCCACAAAAGTAAACAGAATGACAGCAACCAAACAGTTTAATGCATCCACCTAAGCAAACAGAAATACCCCAAAGCAAACAGTTCAATGCATCTTTTCTACGGATTTATCTTCATCTTCAATAGGTTTAACTATTCGTTATTTCATTTGTTTGCCCGAAAAAATAAATAAAAATGTTTTTGAAAAAAAAAGTCATTATTCCCCTTTCCTCAATATATTTCATGTAGAATGCATTATGTTGGATCATCTATATACATTGTTTTGAAGCTCCTACAAATGTATTGCATTAGGAAAACATCAACTCAAAAAAGGTAGAACTTAAGTCGTTTGACAATGCATATGAGGTGTTTGTGGATAAGCCACTTACAATAGAAAAATATTTGATTTTCATATAAATGAGTTTATTTGTGTGAGTCGTATAAATTAAACTGTTTATAACATAAAAAATTTATATCGACAGTTGATATCCTTGCCATGCATATGTAGTGTTTGTTACTAAGCCACTTAGAATATGAAAATATTTATTTTTTCATGTAAATGAGTACATTTGTTTTAGGTTTGTAACATAAATTGTTTACGTATGTAGACAGTTGATATTATGACAATGCATATGCAATGTTTGTCGATAATATACTTAAGACTAGGAAAATATTTAATTTTTCATATAAACGAGTATATTTGTTTTACACATTAAATTATATATTTCATTATACTTTTGTCATAAATATACTTTCAATAAAGGGATTATTATATTTGTTATCAGAATTTAGTGTCTTCTATATTTAGATTTGCGCATCGTGCGGGCTCCATGCTAGTTATGAATAGAAGCAAGAGATATTAATAGTCTAATAGAAGTTATCCATGAAACGAGTGCATATGTGTCAAAATAATGGATTCCATATTTTTGTTTATCTCCTTGGGCAACTAATGTCGCTTTAAATTTATTAATTGAACCATCCAGATTTCATTTCCTTTTAAATATCCATTTGCACCCAATTGTCTTTGCTCCAGGGGGATGATCTGTAATAACCCAAGTTCGATTTGACAAAATTGAGTTCATTTCGTCATTGATTGATTCCTTCCAAAAGATAGCATACCTAGATGTTTCTACTTCATAAAGTGTAGTCGGTTCATCTTCCACATTAAGAACAAATTTGGTTTTGTTTTTAGTTTCATTCATATCTCCCTTTATAAGATAAATTACAAAGTCAAGTCCAAATGTCTTCTCAATTCTTTGTCTCTTACTTCTCATTGGTTCAACGTCATTCGTTGATTCCAAATGTGATATTGGTAGTGATGAAACATTATAATGTGACAACCCGATCTCCGAAATAAGGGGTGGCCAGCCCGATACCTCGACATAACGGAATCATGAATGGATATCATCCTCAATAACATAATAATATATGGGTATATGGGCAAGTCACACCCTAATTCAGAAAGCAGGTTGTCAAAAATGTTGATTTAAAAACAAGATTTAATGATTAAATTAAACAACCCAAATTTGACAAAGGTGGAAGGTCCATGGAACATATATATAGCTAACCAATATAATACAGTAAAAGAACCGAATAGACTGTCGGTCCACAGTTACATCACAAATGTATCCAAACTAACATACGATACATATAACATCCATTAACAATTACAAAATATGGGCCACTAGCCCGAATGTACGACCCGATCATAACTAGATTTCAAAAATGAAGGCGTCTAACAACATCCTGTATTAATCTGCAAGGTCATACAGCTCGTCACAAGCACAAGAATGGAAAATCACAACGGGCGCCCTTGCGGAGGAGCACCTGAGCGGATAACACAATATGCACAACATAGAAAGATGAACGGGTCAGAACCCGATTTATATATGATTCCCAGAAGAGTAAGAAACATGATAGGTATGGACAATGAATTAATAAAGTCATGTGAATGGAAATCTAACAACCTAAACAGGAAAGGTAATAATGTGATCATACAAGTTTCTAACAACCTAGAATAGGCAAGAGGTTAAATAATTTCTCATTTCTTCCCATAGCTTATCAATTTCCATTCCTTAGCAGGAACATAATTACCATCACATAATTTATGGCAATATACATACCTCAAGTCCCACTTGAGTTAGAAAGGTTATATTCTTATACATATGACGTTTCTAAGACCGCCCCTCCGAGTTTCCCCACTGGGCGCGCCCCTAAATGACTATCATCTTCCAGGGCCTATCTATACAAGACAACCTGGGTACCTAACACTCATCGGGAAGTGGCCATATGCCTATGAGTGAGTCATAACCACACCCGGAATTACCTCACTAGCGCAGAAAACATATACAAAACCCGCATATGGCCGAGGACTATAGTCAGCCTGCATTTAATAGCCAGGGGACATCACCTCATGCGCGAGCTTCCCTTATGATAGCATTTAGAGAGGTGTGTTTAAGTAATTTAACAATTACCAAATTATTCCATTTTCATTATAATGGACCTCATGTATTTCAACTTACTCGAAACATTTATCTTTGAATATTTCTTATTCAATTTCCTCATATAATTAAGTCCCGAAGTATTGTCCAAAAAGTCCCCCAAAGTCTAACAAACTCCCGAGGTTTCATATACCTCAAAAAGGGTTTCTAGCATCTCCAAATATGGGCTTAGAACTCTAACTTTAACTATTTTCCTAAAAGTAAAGTGATACCTAAGTATCACTTTAAATACCCCTGAATTAACCCCAAGTGTTCCCATCCAACTATGGGGTAACGACCAAACTCGACTAAAACTCTAGGGTCCTATGTTTACTTCATTTAAGAAGGGTCCTAGGTCATAGTCCTAAGGGGAAGGGTCAAAATAAAAGAAGAAAAACAAAAATAAAAATGCAGGATTTCCGAATCGATTCAGACTAGGCCGAATCGATTCGGCCAGACAAGCGAATCGATTCGGACTCAGTCGAATCGATTCGGTCAAGAAAACCAACCTTCTGCATAACAGCCAAATCGATTCGGGGAATAACCGAATCGATTCGGTTCACTGGACCTGAACACTGCATCTATGCGAATCGATTCGGTCAGGAGCCGAATCGATTCGCCCCTGCGATTTTTGCCAATTTTGGCTATGGAGTCTTGGACTCCTAATCTCTTCCAAACACAACTAACCCAAACCCTTGACAGTTATAGCTACCCATTTAGTATAAATGCAGCCAATAAACATAATCCCCAACATTTCCAAGCCCATAAACCAATTAAAAGCCCTAAGTTCATAAACCAAGTATAATTACAACTATCAATGCAAATTACTCTACATGAATCATGAAATAGCAAGTAGAAAACTTGCCTCAAGGTTGTAACTTCAGATTTTGGTGAAGATTGTATGCAAGATCAAACACCCAAGCTTCAATCTCTCACTTTCTCTCAAGATTTCTTCTTCTCTCTCTTTTTTCTAGGTTTACCAATGTAATTAGGGGAATAGTGACTTAGGGGAAGACATAAATCGTGGCTTATGTTTAAAACTCCAACTTAAGTGATTTGTGCGATAAAACAATACGCATCTACTCACATAAACTACAACCAGTCAAAAGTGCCCGGAAGCTAAAAATACAATATGGCACACAATTTGACTATCTCAAACCTCCCGAAACAAATGGCACCCTCCAAACTATCATCTGGAGATTTTATAATACAGTTTAGGTTCCAGTCCCATTTAAGCCCAATTGTCATTTTAAAACATAACAACATTTATTTCTACAACCGGTAAAAATGTAACATCATAGAAGACATTACTTAAATTCCTCAAATTAATACCTACTCCAAAATCAACATCTTTTAATTAATCACTATAATTAGCAGATTAATTATAAAATAGAATCTCGAAAGCGAGGGTTGTTACATATAAGGTGAGGCATCAATAGTCGAATTATTATTTTTCAATTCCTGATTCAAAGTACTTTACTTTGTTAGATATTGAAAAAATTACACATCCACCAACTCAATTAATTATTATGTTACACGATTCAGAAATTTATAAGTCGTATGAAAATACACTTTTAAGTCCTATTTCCTAACTTGGGTCTTTTAGGTTTGGGTTTTCTTTCATAAGCAAGGCATTCCCAAACTTTGGTACGGTTAAGATTAGGTTTAATTAATATGGTATAATATCCTTGTTTTCAATGGAACTCTATTTAGAATATAATATATAGATAAAATTGATTCACCCCACATAGACAATGGCAACCCATAACTGATTAACATTGCATTTATCATTTCAAACAACGTTATAATTTTTCATTTCCACTGTTCCATTTGTTGCGGTGTGTATGGTTTCGTAACTTGACGACTTATTCCATGAGTGTTACAAAATTGAATAAATTAATTTTGGTAGTATTCACCACCTCTATCGTATCGTAGGACTTTGATTTTTCGATTTTGTTGAGTTTTAACTTCTGCTTTAACATTAAAAAAATTATCCAATACTTTATCCTTTCGTGTGTGTGTGTGTGTGTATATTGAAAAAAGTGTGTGATACCGTGTGATACCGATTCAAACAAATTCTCAAATTCCCAATTTAAACTTATTTAACTAGAGCCAATTTTAAACCAAATTAAATCAGCCCCTAAACGTGCAACTATGTGATAAAACAGATAAATCAAACCACACAAATAAAATTGCTAACTCGCAGAATTCATGAAAAAAAAACTTTCGGGTAAAACCTTTATTTCACTATAATACTTACAATGAAATCCGCAATGAGTTAATCGCAGAAAACTCACATAGACCGCAACCTAGAGTCATCCAGAACCGCAGCTCCAATTCAACCCGGAACACCCTCGAGTACTCCCTATCGACACGCAGTCCTCTTCCCTCAAATACACCTCGATAAGCAGTAGAGATCTTCTCTAGAAGAGAAACTTGACACAAAGATGTGTTCTTGGGTTCCAAAACAACTCGCATAAACTATTGGGATCTTTTAAATTGAAAACAAAAAGGGATTAAAGCCCTAAAAGAGAAGACAAACGTTTCTAGAGTAGCGATTTTCGTAAAACAGAAATCTTAGGTTTTCTGAACAAAAGCGAAGTTGGAAAAATCAATTTATAGAAATTCTAAGCCGGCTCATCGCTGGAACGAGATATTAGTGTCGCTCGAACGATGACACGTGTCGTTCAAACGACTTCGCGTGACATAAGGATGTCGCTCGAATGAAAAAATAAAAAATTAAAATTTTTGTTTCGTCAAAAAATTGTCCGCCTCAATACTTAGAAAAAATATTTTGACAAAAAACTCCATTCCTACACTTAGAAATTTTTTCATAAAAGTTATCCCAATTTTCTAAGTGAAATGCTAAGGTACATTAAACACAACCTTACCAAATTTAATATTGCGGAGGCTTGAATGTTGAAGAATACTTGAAATTCGAATCCGTCTTGACGCTTGAATGATCTTGAATTAATCTTCGGCGGTTGTAGCGGTATATGACATACTCTAAAGATAATGGACAATAAAATAATGTCGTTCCAAATCTCCCTCTATGACCATGCCGGTACAAAATTAAGAAAATCTGGAGTATCAAAACAAAATACCTATACAAATCTAATACCCTCCCATGAACCCAAAACTAAAAAGGTACTAAAGATACAAGTATCAAACTTTTCTTCAAAATCTTCAACATCAAATCTAGATTTTTTCATCAGGGTGTGCAAAATAATGATCTTCATTTTTGTACCTACACACATGAGATACAAGTATCCTCATCATCATGGGACAAAATGGGTGTGCTCTCGTGACTAGCTAAAAAGGCGACAAGTTTCCCGTGTGACAACACATCCCCGAAATCTTTCAACTCTTCCTCATTACCGCTAAGAGTGGCTTGCATGACAATATTTTTTACCTTGCTCTTTATCCTAGTGGGACAATCAAAAGCTCTATGGTCTTTCCCCTCACACTCAAAGCACTTCTCCTCTTCCACTATCTCACTTTCTTTCTCACCTCTCTTTTTGGCCTCATTTTTATTTTTCTGAAAAAATCTTTTATTGGAAGAATTTAGTTTTGAAAACTTGAGAAACTTTTTAAATTTTTTTGCAAGCATGGCCATATCAAAATCAGACTCGTCCTGAGACTCGAACTCACAAAAACTCACTTTCTTTTTCTTCATAGACTGGGCTTTAAGTGCTATCCCTTAATCCTTAGGCTTGACAGTGTGAGGAAACATGTCAATCTCATATGCCTGGAGGTCTCCTACTAGCTCTTCTAATTTCAAGCGACTAAAATTACCTAATGTATTCAAAACAGTCACTTTAGGGATAAAACATATTGGCAGCGATCTTAAAATATTTATAACCACTCGTGCATCAGGTATATGATCACCAAGATTGAAACAAGTGTTGATAATGCCGAACAAACGTACATAAAAGTCATCAAAACACTAAGTCTCAAGCATGGTTATCGTTTCCAATCGAGTAGTTATATTTTGAAGTTTAGACTATTTGACCGTGTTAGTGCCTTCGTGGGTGAGTTATAAAACATCCCACGCTTCTTTGGACGTGGTGCACGTCATAATACGACGGAACTCATCGGGGGTGACATGTTCGATAATTGCACTAAGCCCTTGTGAATTAAAGTGTTCCACCTAAACTCATCCTCAGTCCAGTCTGGCAGCCTCTTTCAGAAATTACCCGAACACGGTCATCGATTGCTTTTTAATGCGATTTCATGCGGGCTTTCTAGTAAGCATGATTAGACCCATCAAAAATTGGCAACCAATTATATAAATTTTCATTCGGAATCATTGAAACAATTTTTTAAAAAATCAGATTTTTCAAAAAAATCAATATCGCACAATTTTTTACCGAAAAATAGGAATTCACAATAAATTAGTGAAACCTGCTCTGATACCGATTTGTAAAAATTATAAGGCATCGCGTCGCTCGAACGAGATACTAGTGTCGCTCGAATGATGACATGTGTCGTTCAAACGACTTTGCGCGAGATAAGGATGTCACTCGAATGAGAGCTTCTATCGCTCGAACGAAAAAATAAAAAAATAATATTTTTTGTTTCGTCAGAAAATAGTCCACCTCAACACTTTGAAAAAATATTTTGACAAAAAACTTTGCTCCAACACTTGAATTTTTTTTCATAAAAGTTGTCCCAATATTCTAAGTGAAATGCTAAGGTACTTAAAACACAACCTTATCAAAGTTAATCTTGGGGAGGCTTGAATGTTAAAAAATACTTAAAATTCGGATCCCTCTTCATGCTTGAATGATCTTGAATTATTCTCTGACGGTTGTAGCGGTATATGACAAACTTTAAAGGTAACGGACAATAAAATAGTGTCCTTATATATATACACACACACACATACACACTTATAATAAATTCTATCGATTAAAGCAAGTGGTTTACTTCCTTCTAACATTTCATATCCAAATGTTTTAATATTTAGTGTCATGGTTTTTAATATGTGAGGGTCGGTTAAACTTAACGTAAAATCTGAAAAACAATTAAAATGTATTGGACCATTAAAAAGGCTTGATTCCATCATTCCTAAAATACTAGTGTTGTAATTAGTATGTATAGTATCTCTAAGACATAAGAGGATAGAGGCATGTATTCCTTTACTACTTAATAGCTTGACTTCTACTTGTATTATGTGTATGGAATTAAATCTGTTTTTTCTTTGTTTTGTATTAGCTTCACTAGTTAATAGTTGAATACTATCATGTTCTTTATTTAAAGCACAAACATGCTCAACAGTTTTAACATTGTAATTAGTACTAAAGGATGACTTTAGGAAACCAGTTTTGTAAATTTTGTTTGTTGGGACTCTGGGAATATTTCAAATTTAAATGATTGGAATATTTCCAAAGTCCCAACAAAAGAAATTTACAAATCTAGTTTCCTAAAATCATCCTTCAGTACTAATTACAATGTTACAACTGTTGAGCATGTTTATGCTTTAAATAAAGAACACGATAGGATTCAACTATTAACTAGTTAAGCTATTACAAAATAAAGAAAAAACGAATTCAATTTCCTACACAAAGGATTAATACAAGTAGCAGTCAAACCCTTAACTAGTAAAGGAATAAATTCCTCAATCCTATTATGTCTTAGAGATGCTAGACATACTAATTACAACACTAGTATTTTAGGAATGATGGAATCATTCCTTTTTAACGGTCCAATACATTTTAATTATTTTCCAGATTTTACATTAAGTTTAACCGACCCTCACATATTAAAAACGATGACACAAAATATTAAAACATCTAGATATGAAATTTTAGAAGGAAGTAAACCACTTGCTTTAATCTATAGAATTTATTATAAGTGTTTAAGGACAAACCTAAATGTACATGCTTTAGTAAAAACTCCAAAAGACAAAACTCTACTAATACAAAGCAGTACCAATGATGCTAGTGTCCAAGTCCCTAGGTCAATAAATTGGAAAGATATTAATTTATCAAACAATTGGTTATTAGAAAATGAAAATCATCCTCGAAAATTATAAAATAATGCTATTAATCTTGTACAAATCCAAGAATACCTTGACGGATCAGTTAGAATAAGTTTTGATCAAACAGGATTCAAAGTTCTACATATTAGAGATGATAGTAAATCCCAAACGATTTATTCAGTAAGAAAAGACAACGATTTAAAACCTAGATGTAATCTTAAGTTAAAAGAAATTGATACAACTTCTCAAGTAAGAAAACCTTGTTATATAACGACCTCAAATTTTAATGATCATGAAGATCAACATTCCCCCACTCAAACAGATTTTGAAACAGGTTCAGTAAATCACCAATTATTAACAATCAACAAAGATTATAAAATTGACATGATTAAATTAGGAGAAGATTTTGAGTCAAAATAACACCATACTAAACTACGACCATATCGAGAAAAGTACTCCCCAAGAGAAAAGGATAGAATAATAAGAAAGTGGAAAACTTTAATGAATGAGATAAGAACAAAAATAAAGTTCTTTGACTATTTAGATAACTATTATCATAAAATAAATGTCCTAACAAAAGTAACGTGGATAAAACAAGACAAACCTATAGTCTCATCTGGTCACCCTCCACTAGAAACCATTTTAGTAAATCACATGGGAACAGAAGTAGTTGCTACACCCTTTAAAATCACTTCTACTAATGATGAAATCAAAAAGGTTATTGAACAAAATAATTACACTAAGTAGTACCTGAATACTTTAGGAAAACAACTAGAATCCATAGAAAATAAGTTAGACAAACCAAACCTACCATATAAAAGAGAAATACCTTTAATTAAACTTCCGGAGATCAGAAAAGGAATAAATTTACGAACAAGGTCTGAGAAAACTCTAGATAAAATAGAAAAAATGCTTAAAGATATCAAAACAGAGTCACGAAACACTATTACAACTATCAACAAAAATAATAACTATGTTAACCAAACAGACTCATCCCAAGAATCTACTACAGATGAAGATATCCAGACTATTGAAAAATAATTTACTAATGTTGAATTAAATATAATAAAAAACACCCAAGTAACTCCAACCACTATAACAAAAAATTGGTATAAAATACCAACACCCCTAGATATGCAATATGAAGAAAGAAATATACACAATCAATTCTCGATTTCATCGGATAAACTTTATGAATGGAACATAGATGGATTATCTGAACAAGAAATTTTAAATAAAGTGCAACACATATCTATTGTTGCCAACAATTACCTAAACAATTAAAACATTCCCCAGACAGAAATAGTTGACCTTTTAACAAAATGATTCACCGGAACATTATAATCTTGGTGGGATAAACATTTTATCGAATAATCAAACGAACAAATTAGATTTGCTATCAAACAATAGCTAATGGCCTCCCAATTTTTGATGAAAGCATTGGAATGGGAATTCCAGATGGAGTTAACACTCTAGTTTTCACAATAATAAAATATTTTTTAGGAACACCAAGTGATATAACCTCAAGAATTCATGATCAACTAAGTAAACTTAAATGCCCTACTTTAAGCGATTTTAGATGGTAGAAATATATTTTCACATCACGAGTAATGCTTAGAGACGATAGTAATGAACTATTTTGGAAAGAAAAATTTATTAATGGTTTACCAAATTTATTTGCTCATAAAATAAGAGAAGTACTAAGTAATAGAACTGGACACATTGATTATAATAATCTTACATATGAAGACATAATAAGTACAATCCAGAAAGAGGGATTAAAAATGTGTATAGACATGAAAATAAGCAATCAAGCTAATAAAGAAAAATTAAAGGCAAAATACAAGATGGGAAATTTTTGTGAGCATTATGGTTTGAACCCTATTGTACCATAAAGAAATAAAAATTACAAATCATACCCAAAGCAATACAAAAGACATAGAAAAAATTGTTTCAAAAATAACAAATTTTACAATAAATAAAATAAGGAATTTTATAAAAAAAACATAAAAAACCACAAACGAATCCAAAATATAAGAAAATTGACAAAAGTAATGTAAAGTGTTATAAATGTCGAAAAACGGGTCATTACAAATCAGAATGTAAAGTAAAATCCAAAATTAACTAGTTACAACTGTCATCAGAAGTAACACAAGAAACTTACAAAATTTTTGAATTAAAAAATTCTTCTAGAGAAAGTGAACAAAACACTGATTACGAATCATCAAGTTTCTATGAATAGGGTACAAACTCTAGTTCTCCAGATATAAAATTATGTAAAGACAACTGCTATAAAACTATCAATGTTAACTAAACAAGAAGAATAGGAAGAATTATTAATTGATTTAATTGAAAAAATATAAAATGTAGAATTAAAATCACAATACCTTTCAAAATTTAGAAAATTATTATCCAAAGAAGAAAGCAGTATAAATACAGAAAACAAGATAAGTCTTCATAATACTTTAAAAAGATTTAAAACTCACAAGGAAGTTACATTACAAGATCTCCAATGAGAAGTCAACATGATTAGATCGGATATCAAAGACATCAAAATAGAAAGTAGACCAAACTTTCCAAAAGCAATAAGTCATCAAGAAAGTGAACTAGAAGCTTAACAGAACCTAAAATAGTAACAAAAGAAGAAATTGATCAGTAATTAAACATCATAAACCAAATTAATTTAAAAAATGGCATGTACAAGTAAGTTTAATTATTAACAAAGAATTTGAGATAAAATTCATAGCATTAATTGATTCAGGTGCAGATCTCAATTGTCTACAAGAAGGATTAATTTCAATAAGGTATTATCATAAAACATCTGAACAATTAAACTCAGCTAATGGAAGTAAAATGAAAATCAAATACAAATTACCTAAAGTACATATTCGTCAAAATAATGTATGTTACAAAACTCCTTTTGTTTTAGTAAAAGATATGACTAACAAGGTAATCTTAGGAACCCTTTTTCTTTGCTTTCTATATCCATTCACAACTAGTGATACTGGAATAACCTTCCTAGCCTTCGGTCAATAAGTAAAATTTGAATTTATTTCAAAACTAGAAGTTAGAGATTTAAAAACACTCAAAGATTTTTCAATATCAGTAAATCGCCTTCAATACAAGAGAAAACAATTAAATTTTTTAAATGAAGAAGTAAGATACAAGAGGATTAAAGACCAACTTGCCAACAAGGTTCTCCAGAATAAAATAGAAAACTAAAAATTAAAAATCACTAATGAAATTTGTTCCGATTTACCAAATGCCTTTTTACATAGAAAGAAACATATAGTAACCTTGCCATACGCCAAAGATTTTAGTGAAAATTTTATCCCTACCAAAGCAAGACCAATCCAAATGAATCAAGAAGATATGAAACTATGTAAAGATGAAATTAATGGTTTATTTCAAACAGGAAGTATAAGAAAAAGTAAATCTCCTTGGTCATGCCCTACATTCTATGTCAGAAAAAATGCCGAATTAGAACGCGGAGCACCCAAACTAATCATCAATTACAAACCACTTAATAAAGTTTTAGAATGGATAAGGTATCCAATCCCAAATAAATGTGACCTCACGAACCGATTAAATCAAGCAACTATTTTTTCCAAATTTGGTATGAAGAGTGGATTTTGGCAAATACAAATCCATGAAAAAGACGGATACAAAACTGTATTCACAACTCCCTTTGGTCACTATGAATGGGGTGTCATGCCAATTGGGCTAAAAAATGCACCTAGGGAATTACAGAATATCATGAATGAAATATTTAACCCTTCATCCTATTTTACGATTGTCTACATTGATGATGTCCTCATCTATTCCCACACAATTGACGAACATTGAAAACACTTAAATTTATTTTTTGAACTAATAAAAATTAATGGTTTAGTGGTTTCACCTCAAAAGTCAATCTATTAAAAACAAAAATTATATTTTTAGGTCATAATATCCACCAAGAAAAAATTAGTCCCATAAATAGGGCCATAATATTCGGTGATAAATTTCGTGATGAAATCCTCGAGAGAACGCAACTTCAAAGATTTGTAGGATCATTGAACTACATTGCTGAATTTTATCCAAATCTTCCAAACAATGCAAGCCATTATTTGAACGACTATAAAGTAACCCTCCTCCTTGGACTATAGAGCATATCTAGATAGTTCAAAATGTCAAAAAAATGTTAAAACCCTACTTTGTCTGGTCTTTCTACACCAAATTCATTCAAAATCATTGAAACATATGCCTCTGACATTGGCTACAGAGGTATTCTTAAACAAAAAATTAACTCTCATTCCCTTGAACAAATTGTTCGATTATTTTATGGAGTCTGGAATAAAGAGCAAAGTAATTATAGCACTATTAAAAAATAAATATTATCTATTGATTTATGTGTTTCAAAATTTCAAAGTGACATTTTAAACAAAAAAATTTCAGCCTGTGTGGATTGTAAAAGTGCAAAATATGTTTTAGAAAAAGATGTCCACAATATTGCTTCTAAACAATTTTTTGCTAGAGGGAAATCTATACTGAGCATTTTTTATTTTGATATTGAGTATATTAAAGGAAGTGAGAATTGCATTCCTGATTTTCTAACACGTGAATTTCTACATAATAACAATGGTAGAGAATACCCAGAAGATAACTAGAGCTCTTGCTCTACCCACAAGCCAACCTTCTACTAAAATTGCTTCCTCTCTCCATGTAACAAATATATACTAGGTCCTTAGAATCATTCCAAGACCAAATTTTAGTTACAGTTCCACTCTAGCAACTACTCCAGAGTTTGGACCTTCTTCTAGTCAATACCTAGTCAATGACCCATTTGCTACAGAGCCCATTAAGCAAATTACTAAAACCAAATTTTATAATCACTCTGCTAAAACTTATTATGTGCTCAAACCAAAATTTTCAAATTTATTTTCTATTGAGCCAAATCACAGCCATATTAAAAATCCCACTGATTTAGTAAAAAAATATTTTTTCCCTCTTGGTATTTCACTCCCCACCATCCTTCCAAGGCTTTAAAATTTTACATGGATATTCTTTATTCCTCGAAATCAGTTCGTATTAAAGCAATCACCGATTGTAATGATTCCTCAAGGATTCGTTACCATTCCTTGCACATTAATAATATAATCTCTCTTCAATATTATCCCATCCCTCCATTATAAAAATCCTCCCATGTCATCAAATTCAGTTTAGTTGTTCTGATTATATTGAATCATGGTTTAAAGTTCTCTTTTACCAAAATGCGTTATTCACTCATTCTTAATTACTTTGCATTGATTAAAAATTTAAATGTCAAATTCCTTCTTGGTTTTCCCTGTGGTGAACACAACATGGTTCTATCCCAGAAATTGTCCTTGCAGACCTCCTATAACAAGTTAAATATTTCTCCACCATTTTAAAAGTAAAGGAACATAATTCCTAGTTCCCAGTTTTACTTTTGTTCCATGGATATTTGAATGGTAATATGCAATACAGTCATCAACAATTGTCCGACAATTTTATGTTAAATGGTGAGACTCTTTCAATCAATAAAGGATTATCAATGTTGTCCAAATGGAGTTTCCTTACCAACCTGTCATGACTCCAATTCTGATCCAAGCAGTCTAAGAAGTTAAGAAATCTAGTCAAAGTTCTATGGATACAACATTAGCCAAGTCAAAAAAAGTCCCAGGAGCTTAAAGATTTAGCAAAACAGCTTCTTCTTCAAGCTGAAGCCGAAGAGGAAAATTATTGTTCTCCCACCTCTTTTGTCCAGTCAAAAAATAGTCATTAAGTTCAGACATCGGATCCATATTCGATTTCATTGTTCCAAGATGCCCAAGACCCTTATAGTTTGTAATAAAATTTATCATATTTCTGCAAGATAATATTTGTTCAAGATTTAATCATGAGTTACTATTCATAAACTGTGCCAAATGATTAAAATATTCCCCGACAAGTTACTATTTATGAAATGTGCCGTCGCGGGGTTTACAGTCTATCAGCTAGAAGTTTACCCAAAGTTAAAATCAGTTACCTAAGGTTAAAGAAGTTTACCTGAAGTTAAAGTTAGTTACCCTAGGTTAAAGAAGTTCACCCGAAGTAAAATGAAATGACTTTTGAACTATAAATAGAGCATTCAGTCACCCATTCAGGGGAGATTCTAATTTCCTATCTCACTTATGTAAACTCTCTCTTTCCATATCTCTATTATTCTCTCAATATTGTTAGTTTAGTTATTATATTAAACATTATTCTTTCAAGTTCATCCAGTTCAACCACTTGTATTAATCATTAATCTTTGTAAGTTTACTTTCAGTTATTATAATTTCACTTTTCAGTTTTCAGTATTAATTAGTTTCCAGTATTAATTTCTATTTTATTTCTGTTTCATTACATATATATATAAAATAAGGAGTAGAATGTTTTTACTATTCAATAAGTGGGATAGGCTAAGTAGAGGCTATGATTGATTCTTAAAAATTGGGATCTAATGGTTAAAATAAAAAGAACCCTCCTTTCCTTTTTTGTCCCTTCGTTATTTGATTCCCCCCTCTTTTTTCACTTACTTTCTTTTTCCATCCTTGCCCAAAATTCAAACAAGGGATAAAATAGTAAAATCCCCATAACCAGTTCACTACACTTATCTATCTAGCAACCCCTACCCATCTTAATCTATTCTCGTTGCTCATCGTCATCCAGTATATCATTTCTTTTAGTTAACCTAACCCATCTCCGACCTCTCTCGATTTTCCTGCCCTCCCAATGTTGCCGCCCTCAAGGTCTCTACTTTCCCCCTCTCTCTCTTATGCCCCTTTATTTTCTCCATATCTCTTACACGCTACTTCCCCCCTCTCTCTCACCCCCCCCCCTCTTATTTTCTCCCTATCTTACACGCGCATATGCACACACTCACACATGTATTTTTTTTCTAGATCTGATGCGATTTCTTATGAAGATCCAATGGGATCATGTTATTTTTCTTAGGGTTTTAAGTAAATGTATTTGAGGTATTTTGTTTATTTGGAGTTTTCATCTCGAGTGGGTTCAAAATTTGGGGTTTTAGTTCCATTTGAGTTCGCTTGTGGGTTTAGGGCTGATGATTTGAAACCCAGGTATGATCTCACTCAAATTTAAACCTTATGTTTTTGTTTTACTTTTCTAATAGTTCATTTATATTTTTGCAGTGCTAATTTGTATATTTTTTTTCTTAATAACATTTATGAGTATTATTGTAATTTTTGAATTTTAAAGTTGCCAATTGTTTTGGTGTTTAGGGTATATTTATTTTAGGTTTTAGGTTATATTGAATTTATGGTGTTTTATTGTTATGAACATGAGTTGACTTGAGTTATGCATTTAATTATTTTTTCCTAAATTCCTTTTTTGCAGAATATGACCCTTGCACAGGTATATGTTGTATCTATAATTTCAGTTTGTAAGTATTCTTTAAATAGTTCTTCTTTTTTCTCCATTGTGTAATTCACTGGTATCAAGCCTTTTCCCCCATATTTCACTCCCCGTAATGGTTATATATGAATCATATTTGTTTTTTTAATCAATTTTGTTATTTTCGGGTTCAAAATTTTTAACGTATGAAATTGTAACTTTGGAATATGGCTGGTTCTAATTTTTATGTTTTCATGCTTAAAACATATTTGCATCTGATTTTTTAACACATTGTGGTTTGCAATAGCATATTACAAAGCAATTGAATATAAAAAAATAGAACTCGCTTACTATTTTTCAAAATATGCTTAAGTTTGCTATGACTGTTAAAATGTTTATATATATATATATATTCATTTTTTTGTTCTTCACCTTTCTTCGTACATTTCCCTCCTTAACTCTCTCATTCCTCTCAATATATAAATCCATACAAGTCTTCTTTGAAATCCAAATCCCCTTATCGCCATTACAATTCTCTTGGACTATTATTCATAATCTCTATAATCATGGAATATTTTCGTGTTTTGAAGAGTAGTTGTATGAACTTTGTATTGATAATATGATAATATGGTACTATTTCTTTTCTCTAATGTATGTATATTTCTTGTTTTAGTCCACAACATCATGTATTGTCACGACAAATTATTGGAAAATCTAAAATTTTAAAAAAACACTCCCAATGACTATGATATGTATGCCGCACAGGTCTCGGATTATTGGAATTCTATTTGACCACCCTTATGTTCTGAAATTGATGTTTCACGTGTGCGGGTGTGAATGTGTTCATAGCTACGTGCACATGGGGGTGAGTTATGTGGTGGTCTTCGCACATGAGGGTGTCTTTACATAGTGTGCATTGTTTATGTATTTATTGATTCTAATTATAAACTTTGTGGATGGAGACATTTGTGTTATAGATATTTGGGTGGCCTTGAGTGTACTTTAATTCAATTTACACACTCCTGTATCAGAAACAAATACATGCCTTTTCTCACACGCCTCAACTTGGTAAGGGACTTTTTCTATATAATGAGGAGTAGAAGTTTGGTTACTATTCCATAAGTTGACAACTTAATCAGAGGGTAGGATTGAACCAACAAGGCAATGATCTAATGGTTGAGATTAATGATTCATGCACTACCTAATTTACCCCTCAAAAATTTGAGTTCCCCCTCTTTTTAACACTCCAATTTATTTGTCCATCCTCTTTAAAATTCAAAACCAAGGGTAAAATAGTATTATACCATTTTGTTCACACTTTTCTTACTCTCTCTCCCCCTCCCACTATTTCCCCCAGATATTCTCCCTTCTCTCTCTTCGTGACCCTTCTCTATGTGATGCCTTTCTCTGGTGACCTCTCTCTTTCTCTGCTATGCTACACTTTAATATGCTAACTATTTTTTATCTGTAGTTCTGATACAGCTCAATAGATCAAACCATTGCACACACAAAGATCTGAACACTTTAAACCATCTTTTTTTTTGTCCATCTGTTTCTTTAGGTACGAATTATTGGGCAGAAATTGGTAAGTTAATGTTTCTTAGTTTGGGGTTTTGGTTTTATGTTTAACATAAGTTTATCAATCGAATGCTTTTTTATTTTGTTTTTTTTGAGTTTTTTATACACAAATGTTTAGGGTTTAGGGAAGCAATCTTTTGATTTATAAACTTTAAGTTAAAAACTAATGAAATTTGCATCTTATTATTTGATTATGGGTGGGAATTGGCAGGTTGGTAGGTCAAAGAAGAGAAACTGTATGATATTAGGGTTTGTAGAGGTTTCCATTTTATATTAGAAAGCATACAAATGATTCGAAATTTGTTTCTTTGATGAATATATGATATTAGGGTTTTTTTTATTATTAAGATAACATTGAATAATCTGACCATCTCATTTGGAATCCTAGATGCTTGACAAAATGCTAAAGTGAACAATTTTAGTTATTTTTTTGTTCAAAAGTGTCAAGGGAGCAACATTTCTTTTTTCTTCTTGCAAGTACAGTAAGCCTGTATGTATTTTCGTATATTGTAAATAGAGTTTATATCTATAAGGAGAACATATTTTGTATGGGATTGAATCATGTTTTTTTACAGTTGATATTTGGACCCTACTATAGATATGTAATATTGATATTAGAAAAATGGTTTTATCTTATCAATGCTTATTTTTGTGTTGCTTTTATATTTTCATCAAGTATAATGAACTATTATTTGAATTTATGCATGTGTTTCAAGTTTCTCATCTTTTCATTAGTTGTTTTGAGGGTGCTATAGTCACAATGTAACTACCTCGATGTTGGTTGGAGATGCTACCCCTCTAACAATGTCTTTTGGAGGTTTTATAATTTATGTGAGTCATTAAAGCATAAAATTAACTTTAGTTTTTGTTTTAATAATAATTAGCCTTAGTGTTTGTAATGCTCAGCTTTATGTTTGATGGATGGATATGTATTGTCTGTTAGATCTACAATGTTTGTGTGTTGGATCTGTAATGTTTGTTTTCAATAGAGGTAAGGAATATTTCTCTGTATGGTTGATAATTTTTAGTTGGACAATCCCATGACTAATTTCAATGGCATGGTTCATGTGGATCGTTGGATACCTAACAACAAATGTGGAATCATTATTATCTATTCTTAAATTAAATAATTCTTGAATATAATGAATGTGTTTTTGTTGCTCCATATTGCATGTGCTTGAGGTGATGCTACATTCAAGTTTATGTTGAACATTGTATTCCTTATATGATTTCGGTTCATTATTGGATTGGTTCAAATGCAGGTTTGGATTGGGGGATTAATTACAAACAACGTGGTGTATTTTCTTGGTTGAAGGTATTTTTGAGTATTTATTTGGGGTTTAGTTTCAAATTTTTCCTAGATTTAGAATATCATTTTTTATGTGTACGAAAACGAGTACAATCTTTTATCATCTGATCATGTTTAGTCTCTTAATTAGTTAATACAATAATGAGAACTAATTATAAACACTAAACTAATTATTATAGTTAATGAATAAGATTAACTTTTTAAATGATATGGATTGTACAGATAATGTGAGCATTTGAGTGGGTAAACAATGACAGTGAGAAAGATTGATTTGAAGTGGTAAAAAAGTCTCAGAAGAAACAAGTAGATGGGGTCCCTAAATTGGAAGAAAGAATAAATAATGTAGGTAATCTTATAGAGGAAGAGGAAGATGATATTGAAGTGATTGAACAAGCTGCAATGGCTGACCATAATCTTAAGGCGTTGTCCCGTGATCATCAATCGAAAGGAATGAACACAAATGGTGGGCAACAAAAAGAGGTAGAGAAACATGAAATTGAAGTGTTAGAATAAGATGTTATGGAGGATTTCAATATTAAAATCTTGATCCCTGTTCCTAAAGCCAAAACAGTTAACCCAAATTTTATTCGGAGTTTATTGACAAAATCAAATCAGTAAATGTTGAAAAGGAGGAAGTAAAGGTCATAGACAATTCTAATTTATCGCCTAGAGGGACTGATTTGCCTGTAACATATGCAATGTCTCTTTATGATAGAATGTGCCCATCAGATTCAGAAAACCAGTTGAGATACAAGACCCCTTATATTGAAGATCTATTGCTTTTTTCCAAATTGGAGAAACAAAAGAAGAAAAAGTTTGCGATACTTAATAATCAGAAGATTACTCAAGAAACAATCACCAATCCCGTGTCTAAAAAGAAAGGTGGTAATATGGGTATTAGGGTCAATGACCCAATACTTTCCTGTTGTAATATCATTATTCTTACGTTCTTTACTACCTTTAATAGAATACTACTTTAGTAATAGCTAAAAGCTGAGATTTTTTTTTATTATGAATCAACTGTTGGGGCATTATTTTTGTTTTAATATAGATTATGTTGGGGTATCAACTGTTGGGACATTATTTTGATTTCAATACTACTATAGAATTCTACTTTGGTAACTTTGTTATTTCAGTATTCCTTTGGTCATAATTTAGATTTTGGATTGTGTATTGGCAATTTCATTTCTGATCAGATATGCTCAATTTTGTTTCTGATTAGATATCTTTAATTGTGGATTATGTGTGGCTAGAAGAGCATTGGGCAAGAAGCCGGTCAACATTATATGCATTGGGCAAGTTTGCCTCATATCCCTTCCACGGTCCACCCCTTAATAGGTATATTATTCGTTCATTATAAATATCTCTAACCTTTGTTCTTTAAAATTAGGATCAATGTTCTGTCAAATTTTATTAGTAGATTTTGATATGTTATCTTTCTTATAGTTCATAACCAATCTTTTGTTGGCAATGTATATCTATCAATGCTCTAACAGTTGAATGACTGTTTTTTACTTTTTTTGGTTTCACAAACTCATGTATCACCTGTGTACATTTGGTTTTGAAACATCAGATATTACATACTCTTAATTTTATTTAAAACTATATTGTATTATATAAAATTGTGAATTTTATGTTTGGTCATGTCTATGGTTAAAAGTTACCCCAAAATTGTGACACATAGTTCAGATCTGTATGATATGTTCTTTTGCAGCCATTTAAGGCATATGATTCTTTGTTTGTTCAAATGGTTCGTTTCCCATCAAAACTCCCATAATCTCAAATCCAACTCCTCAATTTCCCAGATCTTCTCTACTCCCTCAAAATTATCCGACACCACTATTCTAAACAGATCCGTAAGTTTTTATGTCTATGATAATAAAACTCATTGATCTTTGATAATTCATTGATTGCTTAGATATCTAGAATGGTCGGGCCGAATATGGATCAATTCGAAGCCTTTTTTTGGAGAGTCGATTTGGATTAGGACGGTCAGATCAGTGGATCCCAGGCCGTCAATTTCCTCCAAGGCTCCAATATGCCTAAAAAAGTCCTCGCTCTGGTAATTTTACTCTACTCACTCTTTTAATCCCTAATTATAATTATGCTCACGTAATTAGGTTTTTTTAATTTTTCAAATTGATTTCCACTTTTACTTAGATAATTTAATGTATTGGTATGCGCACAGGTCCTGGTGAGATTTGGAATTGTTGCTTTTATGCTGATGCGTCCTAAACAGTGTCAGTAATATGTTTGTGCTTTATGTCAATTCATTCTTGAGTTCAAGTATGTGTCATACATTTTCTGGACCATTTTTCTTCCTTTGTAGTAACTATTTTTGAGATACAAATGATATATTTACTCATGGATCTAATATTTTTTGCTTAGAATAGTTTAATATTTTCCTTTCTTACTTGATCCCCAAATTAAAGGTTTCAATTTTGGGACATTTGAGTTTATTGGGTGCGAAATATGTTGTAGCGATGTGAGAGTTACTAAGACCGTGCCACGAGGTGGTATTTCTTTATTCTAGCAATTTATTTTTATAACACTATCTATTGAAAATTCTTCCGCTATAAACAAATTTGCTCCATTGTTTTTTCTCATGCTTTGTTTGTAGAACTTTATGATAATAACTATCTACTATGGTGATAACAACTGAATGCTGCAATTTGAGGTAACAAACTCCAGAAATTCATCGTAGAGAAAATTACTCCTACAGTAAAATTTCTTTCTAAAGAAGATGCTGCTTAAGATCAGATAAATCAATATTTTTTTGTTGATGGGGATCAATAGAATCAACTGTTGTTCTCTTGGCTTATTTTATCAATGACTGAGTCAATTCTTATGAGGATAGTCGATTGTGAGACTTTGGCTCAAGTATGGAGACTCTCGAGACCTACTTTGCCTCTCAAACAAATGTCAGGATTTCTCAGTTTAAGACTCGATTGCTGAATACTAAGAAAGGTTATTCCTCTATCAATGAATTTCTACGCAAGATCAATTGGTCAATTAACTTCTGTTGGATATGTTTTCACTGTGAAAGATGATATCGATGCTATTTTTGATGGATTTCCCTCTCAGTATGATACTTTCGTTGTGTCTGTAAGTTCAAGATCTGAGTCCATTTCTGTAGCAGAGAACGAATCTCTCTTACTTTCCCATGAAAGTAGGATTGAGAAACATCTCAAGGAACTTGATTAATCTAATTCGAATATTGTAAATCTTGCTACTCAGAGTCAAAATCAATTTCATAAGTAGAGATTCAATGGTTTTTCTAGGCAAGGTTTCTTTCAACCTAATTTCAGAGGACAAAATGTTGGAAGTTTTAATAGTAATCCAAGTGATGTTAGAGGTTTTAATGGTGGTAGAGGTTTTATTAGTTGAGAAGGCATGTCTAATTGGTCTCAGAACAGGCCACAATGTCAGTTGTGTGGCAAACTAGGACATGTTGATTATTGTAATATTTGACTTTCAAATGGTGTTATTTTGATATTTTTCAATCTCCTTTATTTGTAACAAAACTAACTGAATTCACTTTGTTCATAGGCGCTACACTCGAGTTGATTTAAGGTTTTCAGGATTGGCATAGACATTATGTAGAACCGACTTCGGATAAGGAATTTTATCTAGTTTTTGGGGAGACAGACCATACCCTTACAAAAGAAGACTACAAAGATGATTGTAAGAAGATAAATGACTTGACTGAGAATATGAATGAACGTGATATAATAATATACAAAATTAAATGAATTCAAAAGAATAGGTACCAAGTGTTCGTTATTTGTCTACTTAACTTATATTATTTGTTGATGTTTGTGCCTTTTAAGAAAATTGTCGTACCAGATTTTAAATCAGTTTTGAAAGAAATTGAAGATGAAAATTATCTTAGTTCTAAGATATGTTATTTGTCTTAATCAAGTTTATGTTTTGTACTAATTGTCAATTATAAGCCTGAGTTTTGGTATGGATGGTTTAGACATCAAGTTAATTTTTGTACTGATTGTCGATTAAGTTAATTTTTGGTACTGGTTGTTAATTTTTGGTACTGATTGTGTATGTTCGGTACTAATTGTCAATTATGTTATTTGATATGTGTATGGACTATTTTATATACAATTTTAATGCTAATGTGTTTTATTTGGGTAAATTTTTGCAGGTTTTATTTATAACTATCCACACCGGTGCAAGCTACTCATACTATACTCACGTACTGGGGTTCTCCAGCTTATACTTTGCCTACTTTCATTGAGGGCCCTAATCATCAGTGCTATATGGTTTGTTCTTAGAAAATGTGTGTGGTTTTTCCCCAACATCCTTGCGGAGGAAGAAGCACTAAGGAAATTAGTCTGTTTTTTTGCCTAAGAAAGATGATGAGGAATAGCCAAAGTGGACAGCAAGGCTTTTCTATGCAGTAGTTGCTGCGTTGGTGATAGAACTTGTGACACCCTGCCTAATTAAATATCAGGTGATCAGTCCTTTATTAAATTATAATCAAGGTGACGGTTGGTTCATTCTTAGCATCACTGTCGTAAAAATAACTTTACCAATTTAAACACCCTAAATAATTAAGCTAAGTGTCAAAACCATTTTTAGACATTACTTCCCAAATTTTATTTATATAAACCAACATTTTATAACTTTACATAATTCATAATTTAAGAATCATCCAACCAAATATATTGGAACAAACAATCCAATTAGTTTAAACATCCAACTAAGTAATTCCAACATTAAAACTTAAAGGAAAAACATCCTGACAATAATAAATCCCAAAGTGTAAATACTGGAAGTAAACAAATCACAATATCCTACAAACAACTGAATAGTGGAAAAGGGCGACACAGACCCAACTGAATAAATAGAGCTAGAAGTGGAATCAACAAATGAGGTCGTCTAAGCAAGATGCCTGCAACTCCCACCTAAGCTGCATCGCGTTCCTTCCAAAGGATCCTATGCAAGATGCCCCTGTGGCTGGGCACCTGTAATATATACATATATATACAAGAGAGAAAAGAAAATGGAAACAGGTCAGAGCCCGATTGTAAAAACGATTTAAAATTTGTTTACTGGCCAATGCAACAATATATTAGTGCGGCACTCCCTTGAAAAATTCTCACCTCTCTCCTAATGTGCACGCCTATCGCACTAACCTTCCCAACGGTTTAACTTATCTTGTCTTAGGTTGCTCGTAAGATTTAAATTGACAAATTCAATTGTTCAAGAGGTAAATTCCTTTTAATAACAAAGTTCTCATTTAAGCTTTATTTGTAATGAAGTCTCTCAGCAATATATTATACTTCTCAAACACTCATTTCCATGTTGAAATAATTATTCATTTCTTACTTACCATAAACACAGTAGGTAGTTTCCAAATTCCAGAATTAAATATATATATTAAATACTCATATAATATATATATTCTAACAGCACCCCACATAATAATTATGGTGCGGGCATACTCTGTTATCCAGTCCCCGTATCACTCGTACTAAGGGAAATACAAGTTCAAAATCACTCTCGAACTGTATTAACACAAACACAAACAATATTGAGGCGAAGCATAGATTCCAGGTCTCTAAGAGGTTAGCACATGCCCCCACGTCTCTTAGGACCGTCTGAACTATCGATTCGATAGCCTGTACCAAAGGATTTCTATCTTCTAGGGTACGAGTCAATATCCCCCATAAAGGCTCATCGAGATAAGACTGTCCCAGCCCGGTAACCTCAGGGATAGCAAGTAGCGCGAGCATGATTTTCAAACGTGTATAGTATATTCATAAACACAGTCATATAAATATACTACTATTACTATATAAAATTTAGGTACATCTCATAACCCATAATTATGATATTTATCCTTATTTGTCATTATTTAGTTATCACGTATAACGGTTCGTCTCTTACTTTAATTTGAGGGATTATTCCAACTTACTACGTAACACTCATGGATTCTATCCTCCCAAGTGTAGAATTCAGTAGGTACTCATCTATTTTCCAACGTAACTACCTTACGCGTCTCTCCCTTTTAATACATAATTCCATCGTCCCTTATATGTAAACATCCCCGTAAAAATGTAAATCTCGTCTTACATTAAAGGTTTCATATTTTAATAAGTCCTACTGGTCTTCTTTATCTCCCAAAATATTCTAATAAGGATGTCCAAATATTATTACTCATTTAAATTAAATTCAACTATTTAGAAGGGGAACTATGAGTCTGCCAGGAGGGGTCGATCGATCGATGGCAGGGGCTCGATCGATCGATGCTCCTAGTTCGATCGATCGATCAAACAGGTATGGCGAATCTGCAGAATACCAGTTACGGGTTCTATCATCCAACATCATCCAATTCCAGATTTTTAACATCCAAACTCCCAGAATTTTATACTACAAACATCCTAAACCCAAATGGACAATATTTAACGTAAAGCATGCGAGTTTTCATCAAGATTCATGGATTAAAAATGCCCAAATTTATACAATTCTCATGAACCCTAAAAATTTCTTTAACTTATTTCAAATCATTATTTCTCCAGAAATTATACGTCTAATTCATCAAAAATCCATGGTTAAACCTCTACATATGAAGGGGATTTCCAGATTATCATTTATATCACTACCACATGCAATTTTCTAATCTCTAACATGGGTTTTCTTCCATAGAACTCATCCTAATCAACCCTAGACTAACATGAATGAAGCATTAACGAAATTAAGCAAGATAAATACTTGCCTGGGAATTTTTGGTCTCTGATTTATGCTAAAGTCTGTGTGGTTGCGATCCTTGCGACGTGATCTATCGTTTGGCGACGGCGGCGGCGCAAACGGAGGGGTTTTCGGCCTACAATTCCTTGGCAACCTCTCTCCTTCCTTCTCCAATGGTCATCACTTGTTTTTGGTTGTGTTAACCCTAGAAGGAAGCCCTAAGCATCTGATATAACCTCTTAATTTTCGTGGGTTTAATTACCCAAAATTACGAAATGTCCAAAACGCCCTCCCGGGGTGCTAAATAGGCCTAAAAATGCCCCGAGACCCAAACTAAACCCCCGGGTACACTTTTCTGACTATCTCGACCCTTCCGAATACTTTGGCACACTCAAAATGACCATACGATCAACTTATAATTTATTTACTTTTATTAATCAACATTTGGTCCCGACGCGACACGGGCGCGTCCCGACTCAAATTTCCTTAATTGTCATTTTATTCACTCGTGACATTTAATAGTACCAATATTACATTACTTTACTCATTAGTAATATTCAACAAGTTTTCAATGATTACTAACTCTCATCACGTTAGTAATTATAAAAATAATTAATTTCTGAATTTATATTAAATTAATAACTCACATTAAATTTAATAAATCCCCAAATTTAGAAAGCATAAAAATACGGGGTATTAATGAACTTTTGAGGCATTATGCCCCTGATGGGGCTGCTAGAGCCTGGTATCAAAAGCGGGTTTCCAATATTATCGATAAGGGATTAGTATATCTATTTTGTGGGGTTAATGCATTCGCATTAGCTGCATTAGGAAAAGTGAGAACATCTAAACTGGACTGGAATAAATGCATTAGATCTACAGAACCAAGCGAGAAAGATGGTGGGCAACGAAGCATTCACGGCATACATAATCTTATTAATAGCCACTCGGTGAAGCCATTGATGTGTATACAATGTACTTATGTACATAGCCCATTGTACTTCAATTGTGTAACATCATTAATCAAAATAGAATTTGATGTGTAAACATAAAAAAAATTCAGGGTTGTACTGTTCAGGAATCACTATACGCATCTATTTAGGGCAATGAGCAGGTAAACATTTAAATTGCATTAATAGCGCCAAAGCTTCACCGTTGGAGTTTGTATTATTATTATTATTATTATTATTATTATTATTATTATTATTATTATTATTATTATTATTATTATTATTATTATTATTATTATTATTATTATTATTATTATTTTTATTTTTATTTTTATTTTTATTTTTATTATTTTTATTTTTATTATTATTATTATTTTATTATTATTATTATTATTATTATTATTATTATTATTATTATTATTATTTTCTTTTTGTATAAAGTTATATTTTTTTCCATTACTTTTCATTTTAGTTGGATTTTTTTGTCTAATCAAACATTAACTTCATTGGCTGCAGAAAATTTAAAGGGATTTTTGCCTATCACGGACAACAAAGATGGATACTCTTTGCTTTATCCATTACGGTGGAAGGAAGTAACCATCGAAGGACAAGACAAGGTATTCAAATATGTTATTGAACCATTAGAAAATGTCAGAGTAAATGTTTTCCCTACTAGAAAACAAGACATACGAGACCTTAGGTCCCCAAAGGAGGTGGCTTAAGCTTTAATTGAAAAGGTTTTCGCTCCCCTAACCAAAAGACAAAGCTAATTGATGCATCGGAGCATGACGTTAATGGGACAGCTTATTACACTTACCCGCCATGCTCTCAGTGCAATATGTATTGGAAATGGCTATTTTACAGTGTGACAACGGGAGCCAATGAGAGGAGGTGGGAAAATATGAAAGACAAATTAAACACTTTGATCAATTCCTTTAAAATCTTCAATGTCTAAGGAGAAGTTATGCCCTCAAGTACTTCAGATTCTTTATGGTGGAATTGGCTTCACTTCTTAGAAAGCAGCACATTACAAAAGGAAAATAAAATATTTTAGTTTTTTGATTATCTGATTACAAAAGTAAGACTTGCAACTATTTATATCCTCTTTGGGCCTGGTATTTACTTTCTTTGAAGAACTTCAATTATTCACCAAGGATTTGAGTATTATTCTAGAGCAAAGAAAGTTGAAAAAAGAGGCCGCTAAGAGAAACAACAAACATTCTGACACTTCTTCTATAAAGACAGAAAAACTTTGTAAGTTTCATAATCTTCCCTTTATTGTGTTGCTAGAATCGAAGTTGGATATTGAAAAATTAGAAGACCTTAGAAGAATCCTTCAATTTGATGGTTATGGGGAAAATAGTAACTGTAAATAGTAACTTCAATTTGGTCCATAGACTAACATTTATATTCTAAGAACATATACTGACTGTTAGTCTATGCAAATAGTGTATATTTGCATGGTGACCGCAATGTTCTTAGAATAGAAATGTTCTTAGAAATAACTACAACACTTTTAATAACTGTTTGTTCATATGATTTTGTGTTAGTTGTGATTCCTATATGAACTGTTGAGTCCACAAATGTGGACATTCATGAATATATTAAAGTTGTGTGACATGAAGTTGTCAATAATTTAGCACCCATAGGGGTTAATTGATTCTATGATTTGTTCTTCTTTGAAACTAACTTAAATTTTAATGACATTTTATAGGTGCT
Source organism: Sambucus nigra (assembly GCA_949130495.1). Taxonomy (NCBI): domain Eukaryota; kingdom Viridiplantae; phylum Streptophyta; class Magnoliopsida; order Dipsacales; family Adoxaceae; genus Sambucus; species Sambucus nigra. Next base: position 35,750,437 of record OX422212.1, read on the forward strand.
ACACTATTGTAACACTGGATCTTTCTCAATTGTTAAGCGAATAAGGGCTAGGGTGAGAGATGAAGATACATCCAAGGACTTTGTGAGAATGGGCATTATTTGAATGTTGCGAAAATGCACCAAACTATGGTTTCATTTATGTATCTTTTTAGTTTGGTATATGCCATTGATGATTTATAAATTTACGTTATACAGATAACTCATATCATGTTGTTGAATCTTATTTAAGTCATGTTGAAGGTTTAAATAAAAACACCATTTTCTTTAGTATACTGCCTAGTTTACTCATATGTTCTTTATACCCGTTTGTTGCAGATAATATGTTTGTACTTTGATTTCAAGAGGAAACTACGCTTAATTTTTTTAATGTTGGATTGGTTATCCCTTAAGAGGGCGGATAGTCCAATAAATAAAGGACATTATGTCCATTTTTTTGAAAAAATTGACACTTAGTTTATTTTGAGGCACAATGTGAATTCGATTGATGAATATTGTAAATTTCATGTTATATGTAAATTTGTGTAATGAATTTAGACTACTTGAAAGAATGTTGTTGGACTATTTATTATTTGTTTATCAGGGTGGATATTCCAATAAATAAAGTGTTTATGGTCAATTTTTTCAAAATTACACTTTGTTTTATTAGGGAACAAATTTTTTGTCTTTTTATAGTTACGTACTTTAGAAAATTTTGTCGTTTTGAAATTATGTATTTTCGAAATTTTCGCCGTGCCTTCAGGCACGGGCATTCCGCTAGTGTGTGTGTGTGTGTGTGTTTGGAGTAATCATCAATAAAAGTTAAAAAAATATTTATTTCCTCCACGAGTGACATTACTCTTCATATCACATATATCACTATGTATAAGATCAAGCATTTTGTATACCCTCACAATAGATTTACATTACTTTCTAGTAATCTTATATTGAGCACAAATTTCACATTTATCGTAATATGGTCAATTTTACAATCAGAAATTAATCTTAGATGAGTCGAGTTTTTTATACTTCTATAATTAACATGACCTAATCTATTATGTCATAAAGAAATAGAATCAACCATACAAATTGAACCAATATCATTTATTATATTAAATTTGATCATGTCGTTATAAGAGTATCCTTGTGACACCCCGCTTAAAATAATAACGGGTGGCCAACCCTATACTAAATTAAATCAGGATTCTCAAGGGGATCATTCTTAGCATCTACTGCCGATACTAAAATAAAAGCTGCTAACTACTCGATACCATAATAAGTGGATGCCAAAAATTTAAAAACATATAATGAACATCATGCCAATAATAAAATAACTACTGAGCAAGATAAGAATGTACTCACGTACAATAATAAAAAGATGTATTCAAATAAAATATAACAAGTACAATAAAAGAAGTATACCCGAATATGTTGTCGGGTAACAGATAATACAACAAACCAGAGGAACGAAATATAAAAGTGCTATTATACTAAACCTTGGGTATAAACCCGATGCATAAAATGAATCCTATCTAGATTTTACAACCGGTAGGAAGCGACTATAACAAAATCTCGCAACAACTCGTATCTTCTACGGCTCCCAAGACACTGGATAGAAAAGCATCGTCATTATCCTTACCGTGGGACACCTGTAGTAAACAATCTATATAATAAAGTTTAAAACTTATGTATGTCACAAGTTTCAATAATGATGTCATGGGGATTGAATGTGTGGGGCTTAAAACTAATGGTTGAGATTGAATATGTGGGGTTTAAATCTAATGGTTGAGAATCATTTAAACATCAATGATTCGGACTATGAGTTATGGCCACATTAACATGGGGACTCACAATGTTAGAGTGGTTGATCGTACATCCTATGATATGGCCTTTCTCCATATCTTGCCAACAACCATGTACTTCACACATCTGCTCCACAACCAACAAGACAGCACCAGTGGAAAAAATATGCACCGACAGTAAAGCTCAAGCTGGGTGCATTTCTAATCCTCATGGTGAGTTTATGCCCTTCATTATTAGTTCAAAACTCTTGAGTTTATGAGTTTATGAGTTTTCAGTTTCTACTCTGTACATAATACCAACACAGATTGGGTTTATGGGTTTACATGACTGTATCAAAACTCTTTTTTTCTATTTTGTATGAGTACTCATGCAGTCATCTACACCACAAAGTGGGTTTTTTTTTTGGTTTTGTATGAGTACTCATACAGTCGTCAGTTTCTACTTTGTATGAGTTTATACTAAACTGGCTTTATGGGTTTTGTAACAGCATTGGCCTTGCACGGACTGCCTGCATTTCTGCTCCGATAGTAAAGCTGAAGTTGCCTACATTTCTGCTCCTCACGGTGAGTTTTGTTAAAAATCTTCTTTTTTTCTTCTTCTTTTTTTAACTAGGTGTATGAGTTTTCAGTTTCTAATACAGTCGTGTACGAAGTAGAAACTGGGTTCATGGTACTAATACATTCGTGTACAAAGTAAAAACTGGGTTCATGGGTTTATGGATACAGTTTATGGATATAGGCCATACAGTTTTCTTTTCCGATACAGTTTTTTTTCGATTTTGTATGAGCCATCATACAGTCGTGTACAACGCATTTTCATAAACCCAGTTGTGTACAACGTGTTTTTTTCGATTTTCTGGATACAGTTTATGGATATAGAAACTGGGTTTATGGATACAGCTTCTACCATGGTTTGGGCCGTCACACAATTTTTTTTTCGATTTTGTGTGAGCCGTCTTTGTACAACACTTCTCCTCACGGTTTCGTATATCTGCGTTTTCATTTTTCTATATAACTGCTGCTCACAGTTAGTTGCGTTTTCATAAACCAAGTCGTGTACAACGCGTTTTTTCCGATTTTCTGGATACAGTTTATGGATATAGAAACTGGGTTTATGGATACAGTTTATATTATGGTTTGGGCCGTGATACATTTTTTTTGTTCGATTTTGTGTGAGCCGTCTGTGTACAACACTTCTCCTCATGGTTTCGTATATCTGTGTTTTCCTTTTTCTGTAGAACTGCTCCTCACGGTTTCGTATATCTGCATTTTCATTTTTCTGTAGAACTGCTCCTCACGGTGAGTTTTGTTCATAACTGCATTTTCATAACTGTGTTTTTCATAGCTGCATTTTCATAAGTGCGTTTTTTGTATAACTAGTTTAGTTTCTACTTTGTATAACTGATGAATGGGTTTATGACTAGGTTTCTTTGTATGAATTTTGGGTCTTGCTTTTGTTTCCTATATCAACACACTCGATTGCATGAGTTTGTATATATAACTCATAAAATGTATGAAAACTCTATATAAAAAATATAGGACTTTGTATGAGTTTTGGGTGTTTCTTTTTTTTCTGCATCAACACACGACTGTATGAGTTTGTATACATAACTCATAAATGTATCAAAACTCTTTTTTTTCTATTTTGTATGAGAATTCATTTTCAAAACTCATAGAGCGTTTACTCATACATAATATGAGTAGCGTTTACATCGTTTCCTCTTACAAACTCATACCGACTGCATTTACTCTACTCATACAAGGTTTACTCTACCTCAAAACTGATATAATATGGCAAACTCATACTTACCGACAGTGTTTACATGGCTGCGATATATACATACATATGATATACGAACTTAGATATATGCACGTGTGATATATTAATTTTAAATCAATTTTATATCTTTTTTTTTAATAACATCAGTATTATTTGTTTTTTATTTTTTTATTATTTAAAAACCTGTTTTGTTTTATAAAAAATCTGTATTTTTTATATAAAAAAGTGTTTTTATATATATAAAAAAAATCATACTTACCGACAGTGTTTACACGGCGAGATATATACATACATCTGATATACGAACTGAGATATATGCACGTGAGATATAACAATTTTAAATCAATTTTATACCTTTTTTTTTAATAACATCAGTCTTATTTGTTTTTTATTAATTAAAAACTTGTTTTGTTTTATAAAAAATCTGACTAAATTAAAATAAAGAAACATAATTTTTTTTGTTGAAATCAGTTTTTCGTTTTTTTTGTTGATAAAATCAGTTTTATGTCATATCTAATGTCAATTAAATTATGTTAGGTAAGACACGATATGAGTTTTTGTATGTCCTATCTAATGTCAATTGAATCAGTTTTATGTCCTATCTAATGTCAATTAAATTAAAACAAATTTTTTATGTATAAATAAGAAAACTATGTTTACTTTTAAAAAGGCTCTCGTCACATAAAAACACTCAATGTGTGCCGCTGACGCGAACTTTTAAAAATAAGAGAATATAGGTTAAATTAGTGTTTGAGAACTTTTTGGAACAAAATCAATAGGATTGGACTAAATGTGTATTAAAAAATGTTTGAGGCACTTTTTGGTAATTGATCCATTAAATATTAGTTTAATGAAAAATTTATTTAATTTTATAAATCATAACTCTAGCTATTTATTGATCTTTTGCTAAATTTAAAAAATTAAACAAATTGTAGAGATATAATGTATTACTTTTTAAAAATAAAGGTGAGGATTGTTTTGGCATGAAATTAAGGGTGATAATCAAATTGGGTAGGGAATCGATAGATTCCCTTTCGGGAAGTTTATCATTATTCATTTTTTTTGTGGTGTATGTCGATGGTGATTTATCATTAAGTCAAACAGGTATATAAATAGCAAACATGTATAAAAATGGGTATTAAAAACAGTTTGCTTTTGAAATGAGATTGGTATTTATACCCTCATTCTCATAATTCTCAACAGAAAAGAGAAATATATGTAACGTTCTATGTATATATATAATACACCATATAAATAATACTTTTTCTGCCAACTATACTTTCCATCTTTCGCCAATCATTGATTGTTCATATTCAGAAGGAAACAAATAAATATTGGAAACAAATATAAGCCACAAATGAAATGAAATGGGTTAAGAATTATAGGTGATTCAGTTTTAACATATTCAGTTTTGTAGAGTTTTAGTTGCTGTAAAACAGATTCAGTTTTATTATTTATTAGTGCGTTTGTTTGTGTTTTAGTTTTTGATTTTATGGTCTTTTTCATTTATTTTTTGCAGGTTTATACTGATCTGTTTTCGTTTCTGATCGATCTTCTTTCACATGGAGAACATTACTATATACGGCATTGTATGTTATTTTTCATTCTTATGTCCTTCGGTGTTCCTTATAACCTTTTAAACTTATTTATGATTTTTGTTACATTCATTTCTGATTAGTGGATGACGATGCATCATATGCTATACCAACCACTTCTCTATATTCTAATTATATATATTATAATAATACCTTTTGCTTTTAACTTATATGATTGTGTTTACAATCACAGATTGAGAGGTTGCGAAACAATAATATCAATGTTCTTATCCAGGATGAAAATCAATTAAATACTGTTCAATCTATGGTAATCACGTTCATCAAATTTACGTGTAAAATTCTTATCAACATCCTCATTTTTTTATATAGATTTCATTTTTCATATTTTTAGGGTCGACCAACTAATAGCGACAAACATAACAACCAACGGTCAAAGGGACAGGAAAACATACCACCGACTCACGTACTAAGTTCTTCCGATATTCATGTCATGTCTTGAATCATTTATATTTTTTGGATTTTATATGTTTGCTTTTATTTTTCAGGATAAAGGGAAATGGAAGGAGAATGTCTCCTCACAGTCGGTAAGTTTTGCCATATTAATATTGGAGAGCTATTATAAAGTTTACATATTAACATGTTATAGGTTGGATATGCTCTCTATTTTCTTCCTCGCTTTTTTTTTAAAATTTTTGTATAGAATCATATCCCGCGTCGAAAATTCAACGGTATTGTTATTCGTGATGTTGTCCAACCTAATGCTACAACTAATGAGGTACCTATTCGCCACTACATGATTTTTACTTTAGAATTTCTTCTCTATTTTTTTGTCATTGATTTAACACTATATATGTGATTATATTCCTAAGCCTCACACTAAATTGAGCAACACAAATGACAAAGGCAAAGAAAAAATGCTCGAAAAAGGATCTGGCACGCGTAAATGGGTTAGAGATATTTTCAACTACTTTTCATAGTTCATGTTGAAATATATTGTAGATTAATATTCGTCATCTTATTATATATTATCATATTATTTTTGTAGGCAATCTGGATGGGGGAGGAGCCAGCTTATTGCGAACACGTATTTTTCCGATTTCGTATTTTTCACTTTTCAACTCAGACTTTATATATATCTTCAATCCAATGCACCAGTCTTATAACTAATATACTTTAATATACACGTGAGGATAATATTGAATCGAGTCTTATAACTAATATACTTTAATATATAACTCAGACTTTAATATCTTCAATCCAGTGCACCAGTCTTATAACCAGACTTTATATTTATCTTGAATTAATATTCCTAATTAATAATCTTTATCCTCCACACAGAGAACGCGACAGGAACCTCATGCTGATAATTTCATCTCAAAGCGTGTTTTGGCTCAACAAAAATGCCGTGAACGAGAAAATTTAATCTCAACGCATGTTTTGCCTCAAGAACCTCCCACCCTACGTGCTCTTGCCCAACGACAAAGACGTGATCGAGAAATGGAATTCTCATTGAACTTAACCTCAGAAGAACTTCTTGATCAACCATCTACTCCCACTCTCCAATGCAATTCAATTGAGGAACTTAACCTCAGAAGCACTGAACATCATCCTAATCGTTCATGGCTTACAAATGTTTTGTCCCAGCAACCTACCCCCCTTTTACCGTCCTCTAAACAATCGATAGCCCAAAGACAACGGCGTGATAGAGAAAAAGCATTTTTATTTCCAAATCCACTTCATAATCAACCACCTACTACTACCCATGTACATTCTCGCGTGTCACAATTAATGGAAGATGCATTTATTGAAATCCCGTCACCAACATCTGGCCAATTTACACATTTGGGAACCCCTAATCCTTTTGACTTTCCTCTTCGAAATCGTAGTCCTCTTACCAATAGTTTACCAACTCCACAATCACCTAATTATATTCCCCACACTATTTTCCCCAGAAACCTTTTCGATGATTTCAATGCTATTGAACAGAATGATATTCAAGTAACACACACATCTACTGAGGTCCTACAAGTATCAACTGCAGTGGTTTCTACACCTGCCCCTAATATTTAAACTACTGATACATCGTGTGTAAGCAACATTGCAAGTAGGAGTTCAATTCATGCACCACATGTCGAATTAGGTAGGCATTTTCTTGGTCCCATGGATGTTCCTTGCCCTTATTGTTTAGCTTTACATTGGATGGATGAAAGATTATCGACCTCATCAAAGATTCTCCCTCTATTTGGTAAGTGTTGTAGACAAGGACAAGTTCGATTACCACATCTACTTGAACCCCCACCTGAAATTAAACATTTGTTCGATGGTAATGATGTTCAATGCAAGCCTTTCCAGAGTCATATTAGAGAGTATAATGCTGCAAATGCCTTTACAAGTCTTGATGTTCAAATGGATGATAGGGTCCTCAAAGGTAGGGGTCCATCATCTTTCACCATTCATGGTGAACTACGTCATCGTACTGGATCCTTATTACCGGAATCGGGACACGAGGAAGAAGCTTCATATGCCCAGTTATACATTTATGATCCCAGTGTGGCTCTGAGTGTTAGGGAACGTAGGAATCCACAATTACAAAGTGATGTACTTCAAATAATTCAAGGTTGCTTGGAGGTGAACAATCCCTTTATCCACAAATATCGCCAGGCGTTTTCTATTTTGAATGAATCCTCTCGATCCGGACAGAACTTGCCACCATACCTGCATTACAATTCTACAGCAGATTGTAGAAGGTACAATTTGCCTTCGACCGATGAGATTGCAGTTATTTTGCCCGACGATGGTCATAATTCATCTGCAATGAGAGACATTATTGTTCGCCTTCGAGGGGGGGATCAATTGATGCGAGTTAATGAATGTCACCCAGTTTACCTACCTCTACACTACGTTCTTTTATACCCTTACGATCAACTTGGTTGGGACCCCGACATGAAGCTATGGGATGTGGCAAACAGTGTTGATCAGGATCATCGACTAACTCAACTCGATTATTATAGTTATCGTTTTTTCAACATAGCACTGAGTACTCTACAATTTTGAGAGGAGGTAAACTTATGCAGGAGTTCATTGTGGATGCATGGGATTCAACAGAACAAAATCGTTTGACTTATTTTATACTTAATCAAAGAAAACTTCGGGTAGAATTATACAAAGATCTTACCAATTATATGTCTGAGGGTGTTGAACCATTGCAAATTGGTAGGCGAATGATTTTGCCGTCTTCTTTTACTGGTAGTGCACGAAATATGTTTGAGATTTACCAAGATTCAATGGCTATCACTCGGTATAATCAACATCCTGATATTTTTCTCACAATGACTGCCAATCCTAAATGGCCTGAAATCAGTAAGGAACTTTTATCGAGTCAAAATGCTCTTGATCGTCCAGATTTGATTGCACGTGTTTTTGAAGTAAAGAGAAAAGAACTAATGAAGGAGATTAAGGATAAAAAAAATTTGGCAAGAAAGTGGCCCATGTGTTTACAATCGAATTTCAAAAACGGGGGTTGCCCCACATGCACGCTCTTCTTTTCCTTGATAGTCAAAGCAAGATTAAAACATGCACCCAAGTAGATAATGTTGTCTCTGCTGAGTTTCCAGATCCCACTAATGATCCTACACTCTGCCAAACTATATTGAGTTGCATGGTACCTGGCCCATGTGGCTCCCAGAATCCGAATTCCCCTTGCATGGAGAACGGTATATGCACGAAGAAATACCCTCGAGCATTTGCAGAAGCCACAACAATGGATAATAATGGATATCCAATTTATCGTCGTCGTGATGATGGTAAGGAATATACTACTGCCAGTGGAAAAAAGGTATCAAATAAAGATATTGTCCCCTATAATCCATATTTGTCTAAACTTTTCAATTTTCACATTAATGTCGAGGTTTGTGCTGGGTTGCGATGCGTTAAATATATAAATAAGTACATATATAAGGGTCATGATCGTACAACTATGGTCTTGGGAGGTGTTGATGAAATACAAAAATATTTGGATGCAAGGTACATTGGACCTCCTGAGGCAGCTTGGCGAATTTATGGTAATCACATGCATCACGAAAAACCTCATGTTATACGATTAGATTTACATTTACCTGGCATGCATCATGTTGTGTTTGATCCTTCAAATTCATCAGCTACAATTGCTCAAAGAGCCAGGGGTCAAATGAGTTCGTTAATCGGGTTTTTTGCTTTTTATGCATTGAATCCTTCTGCACGAGAATATACCTACCAGGAGTTTCCCCAACATTATTCCTGGAGCTCTAAAACAAAACTTTGGACTGCATGGAAATCATCTGAGTCTGCTATTGGGAGAATGTACTATGCTAGCCCTAATTCTGGAGAAAGATTTTATTTGCGATTGCTTTTGACCATTGTTAAAGGGCCCACATCATTCGAGTGCTTACGCACGGTGAACTGTGTAGTACACGAGACTTTCAAATCAGCGTGTATAGCGAGGGGATTGCTTGAAGACGATAATGAGTGGGTTCAATATTTACAGGAAGCATCCATCATGCGCACCGGATATCAACTTCGACGGTTGTTTGGTGTTATACTTACATAATGTTTTCCTTTGCATCCGGAGTTATTATGGAATCAATTTTCCATTCACATATGTGATGATCTCATTCATAAGTTACGCACATTATTTTCCATCCCAAATCCAACTGACATCCAAATTGAGGATTATGGTTTGTATCTGTTAAATGAGGTGCTTCAAGAGTCTGGAAAGACATTAAATGACTTCCCTCCAATCCCTTTGCCAAATTTTAATTGGACGACTACGGGTGGGAACAGATTACTCTCAGAACATCATCAGTTACAATCATTAGCAGAGCAAGGTGACGTACAGTCAGATGTTGATCGCCTTAATGAGGGACAACATATAGCTTACTCAGCGATAACATCATCTGTTTTCGAGAATAAGGGGACTACATATTTTTTAAATGGAGGTACTGGCACCGGAAAGACATTTTTGTACAATACAATTGCAACCTTATGTCGTAGTTTGGGTCATATAGTTATTACAGTCGCTTCGTCTGGCATTGCTTCTTTGTTGTTGGTTGGTGGTCGGACTGCACATTCAACATTTTGCATACCTTTGGACATTCTTGAAAACTCAAACTGTGGATTTACAAAGCAATCGATACATGTAGAGTTATTTAAATCAGCTAAGCTTATAATATGGGATGAAGTTCCTATGCAACATAAGCATTGTGTTGAGGCTGTAGATAGGACACTACAAGATATTTATGATGTTAAAAATCCATTTGGAGGAATTAGAATAGTTATTGGTGGTGATTTCCGACAAATCTTACCAGTTATCCCTAGAGGAGTTAGAGAAGAAATTGTTTCCTCTTCATTAAGGAGGTATGTGCTCTGGAGGCACATCCATGTTTTGACCTTACATCTAAACATGATACTAAACCCATTGGAGCCCGAGACAATTCAATTCTCTATATTCTTGGATCAGGTATTGCTATTTACTCTTTTCTATTTTTTAATAATTTTCGATCCACCTACTACATGCATTTGATTTTTATTTTTATTTTTGTAGATTGGGTCCAATCCTCTTGAAATTATATCATTGCCTTCCTCAATTCAAAAGTGTAATGATGTCCATGATTTAATTACGAAGGTCTATCCATTGTTGAATGTGGTCGGTACTGTTACACCGACCTTCCTCACTGAACGAAAAATTCTTTCAGCGCGAAATGACGATGTGACTGCTACAAATAATTTGGCATTGAATATCTTCCCGGGTGATACGAAAACTTATTTTGGTGCCAACACAATGTGTGACGACGAGTCCGGTAGAGACGTACACAGCCAATACCCAAATGAAATTTTGAATTCTCTCAGTCCATCTGGTTTACCCCTTTTTAAGTTGGAATTAAAGGTGGGTTCTCCAATTATGCTTTTGAGAAACATTGCTCCGAAGGATGGTCTTTGCAATGGCACCCGATTAGTCATTACAAAATGTGGAGAGCATGTTATTGAGGCCCGAGTATTAACTGGTGATAATTGTGGAAATTTAGTATTCATTTCCAGAGTCTCACTATCTCTTTCATCGGTAGAGATCCCTATAAAAATGACGAGATGCCAATTCCCAATTCGACTGGCATATGCAATGACCATTAACAAATCACAGGGTCAATCTGTAAAATTTGTGGGAATCGACTTGCGTACGCCGATTTTTAGTCATGGCCAGTTATATGTAGCATTATCTCGATGCACAAGTGCAAATCACATTACCCTTCTTTCTAATGATTATTCGCTTTCGACAACAAACATTGTGTATCCGGAAGTCCTCCTGTAAAGTAAGTAGTGTTATTTTTCATATAAACTACACATATGACCCCTTTATATCATCTTTTGATAAATTTTTTTTATTATTCTTAGGATTGGGAGCCAATGGTAAGACATCAAGAGAGGATAAATACACGTAGGCTGCTTACATGGGGTTCTCACAACAAGGTACTTCGTCTTTAAAATATTTCCTCTTTTCATTCATTTTTAAAAATTAGTCTTAACTATAAATATTTCTTATAGGTGGTTGTAAATTGTGCCAATCTTCATATGAAGTATGTCGAGATAGATACACGGACATTTCGTAGAGTTATTACGAGGATGTTTACTACGAATTTATGATTGACTATAAAAAGGATAATTTTTTGGGATGTCGACCTTTTCGACTTTTTGTAAAGCTTAGGCTTAGAGTTACTACACGCTTTTGGATGATTGCTAAGGTTTTTTTGTATAGTCTGCCTAGGCTTTTATTATATAGTCTGGTAAGACTATTTTTATTGTTAAAGTGTTTTTTATACCTTAAATCAGGTAGACCGCTATTTTGTTGTTATTATGTTAGTTTTCCCCGAATATTATCGTGATTTTTTTAAAGAAGTTTGTTTCGTTCCAGCATTTGTATAATGAATTTGGAGATTTTGAATATTGTACGATTGGTTGTTATCCCTTAACAAAGGTGGATAGTCCAATACAAAGGAGACTGCATATTTTTTTAGAATTCACACTTTGTTAATTCCAGTGATGAATTTAAACTATCTGAACGTTTTTAAACTAATTGATATTTGTTAAGCAGGGTGGTTAGTCATATAAACAAATTAAATTATGACCAATATTTTTGAAATTGCATTTTAATTTCTTAGCAAACGATTTTTTTTGCCTTTTTACGATTATCAACGTGCCTTCAGGCACGGGCATACCCTAGTATATATATAGCAAGTGTATTAAACTGCGTAATAATTATAAATGCACAATTTCATAAATAAAATGGAGTCGCACTCTCGCGGAACTCAAACTCACCCCTCGACTAAAGCGCGCACTTAAACGTATACATTTGAGCCTTACCACCTTCTAAGGTTAACCCAATATTAATCTAAACATAGACTACACACGCGTAACCCACTAGCTTTAGTAGAACCCAAAAATCTTCTTATTCTATCATACCCTAAGGTTACGCTTAAGCTTATATTTTAACATAATAACGTATACATACACACTTATACCTTACTAGATTCCATATGATTCTAATTATTAACTTAAACAAGTCCATAATACAGACTAGGCATACATTAACTTCCTCTTCTAATAAAACATTCTTTTACCCTTCAACATATACCCGAGTAGCAAGGACTAAACTTCTCGCCACTCCCAACATTGCTCTACATTTCGTGCGTGGGACGTCTCACAAAGCAAAATCCAAACAAGGAACCCCCTGATACACTAATCCTTGATAATATTGATCGTCGGGATGCATTATGCCCTCAACACACATCCTATAATCTCAGCTACTTATTTTGAGTACCATATCTAAGTACACAAGTAGGATCTCTCCTAAAATCTTTGGGGTCTATATAACAACCTTAGTCACTAATTACGATCGTTTAACCCTAACAAGCTAGTACAACTAATCACACAAAATGTACATCTTTGAATACTCATAGCACATTCACCTATAAGATATGTATCATTACCCTAGATATATAATACAATCATTCAATCCTATAACCATGTACACATACCACACGTAATGCGCACTTTGAAATACTCATAACATATACAGTTATAGGACATGAAAATACTTCACAATGCTATCATCTTCCAGGAATTACTCACTTTATCCCGAATTACCATATATCGGATCATTATCACACTGCATTGGTAAAAATATAAATCACAACGTATGGGAAGCGGTCATAGTTCCTAACCGGAAAGTGAGAATGAATCATACCCAAGACTTCTCACCCCCAAATAAAATTGTACAAATAATAAGGGATGACTATGACCTGGGGAATATACGCACCCTGCTCCTCAAGCTTGGGGCCTCAACCACATCGTGCAACCTCCCATGATAGCATGTGTTAGGTATGCTCACACAATAAGTATATACATTATTCACACTATAAATATATATATACGCAATCACATCATATGTATAAATCATCACACAAGGAATATACATTCGCGCCATATAACCATGCATTTATATATATATATATATATATATATATATATATATGTGTGTGTGTGTGTGTGTGTGTGTGTGTGTGGTATCTCAAATCCTTATGTATAAAGAAAAAGAATTTGGTGATTTGTATACAACTCTCATTACACTAACCGTCGTAATAACGCATACCTACCCAATGCGTTTCCTTACACGATCCCTAACCTGAAACATATACATCCAGTTCACCTATGATATGAATAGTCTCCCATTATATCCAACATTAACGTTACCATCTCCAAATTGAACATATGTATCAATCCCTATACACACACCATCTATATCCAGATGCACACCGATATACGATAACTACCCCGACTATAGGTATGAACACAACTATTAGTCGGTAATACCTTAAATCCCTCTAAATTTAGATTACGGGTCGATTACTCATGTGAACCTTAAACATTATAGCATTTAAAATTGAATACTTAAATTTAACTCCATTAAGGGCATACGACCTCTCTCTCATAAATCTCCAATCGTATCTCAATAAGAATCCCATCGCTAGAAGGATTCAACACAAAAGTCTACATACCAATTTCACGTCATACCTTCCTAACTCCCTCGAAAGGTCCTCAACCTTACATTATAAACTAATTCACGTCTAATCCCAAAATATGACTCCTATCCTTAATGAGATTCCCAATATCATCGATTCAATAGTTCCAATGCATATGTGTATATATGCTCCTAAAATAGCTCGATACGTCCCCACGATCTCATCATGTGAGAAACCCCCAATAAATCTTCAAAATGTATCTCTAACCTCATATAAGAATGTTCCAAATCGAGAAACCCAATCGAAATGGAGTAAAACTCTCCCTAGAAAAACATAGTCAAAACTACCCTCTTTCCGAATCGATTCGGCCCCTTCGAATCGATTCGGTCCTAATCAGGGAATTGATTCGGCCCCAGTGAATCGATTCGGCCCATAAAAACCTATACGTTTGCTACATACCGAATTGATTCGCAAGGGGGGAATCGATTTGGCCCTAAAGACCTGTAGTTTCTGCAACATGGCGAATCAATTCACAAGGGGCGAATCGATTCGGCCTATTCAGCAAGTTGTGAAAATGGTTATTTTTCTTCGAACCCAAAATTTCCAAAATCCCCATATATGATTCCCTAACCATCAATCTTCATTCCAAACATATTTCTAACCTTAAAACTCATCATATAACTACCTAACATTTTTATAACCTCAAATGCAAGATTAAACCCAAGAATCTAGGTTTTGACATATAACCCAAAATCCAATTCTTTTATCCACAATTCATGAAATCAAATACACATATGAATCTTACCTCGAAATTTTAGAGGTTGAATCTTCCTCGAAGTCGCTGATTGGTCGGAATTCCCAAGCTTCAAGCTTTTCTCCTCTTTTCTCTCTTCCTTTCCTCTTCTCTCTCCCTCTTTCTCTATGGATTTTACAATCTCTCAAATGAGATTGTTAACTCACGTAGGCCTTATAATCCTTATTCTTCAAGATACTCGATTTTGAAATATAATACACACTTTAAACGACTCGTTTACTCCAATTCAAGTCAAACTAACTTAAAATATTTCGGAACCGAAAAAAAACCCAAGGACAGTCATTTTGACTATCTCGACCCATCCGAAATCAGACGCACACTCAAAATCAATATCCGAAATACTTTATAACATCTTAATTTTGAATCCATTTGCCAAAATTAAAATCCTCTAATTTGTATAAATTAAATTCTCAGTCCCAAAAATCTCGGTGTATTACAACCCTTTACTAATAAATTGATCATTCTTGGATAAGACAAGCTTATCCGACTCATACACAAGCTTGAAACCTCTCTTATTTTGATGGTCTCGAGACACGAGATTTTTAAACATTTTCGGTATATGAAGTACATCAATCAAAGTGACAACCTTCACAGATGGTAATTTTAATTCCACTATGCCTTTTCAAATTACTTTGGTGCAGAGGTTATTAACCACTTTTGCTTCCTTTCCATCGATCTCTTGATATGTTTTGAAAAGTGAACGATCTTTGCAGATATGAACGGTTGCATCGATATCTAACCACCATAGATCTTCATTATCCATAGACATTTCTTCAAACACTATTGCAATAAGTTATTCAACTCTATTGGTTTCCTTTTACACTTTTCCCCTTATATGTCTTCTTTTTAAGTCGACATTCTCGAGCAAAGCGAACCGATTTGTGGCAGAAGTAACATTTACCCTTTTTTTTATTTGAACTTTGTTTCTTGAAATTTGAATCATTCTTTACTTTGAGTTTGGAATCTTTGTCACTTTTGGATATTTAACCCTCAACCATATTTGCCTTGGAATGATTATCACTTTGATCTTCCTTATTTTCCCTAATACGAAAATCTTCTTCAATACGAAGATGTCGAAGAAGGGATTCAACTGTGTATATCTTTTCATCATGGTTAATTTTCTTCTTAAAGCTATTCCAAGCGGAAGGAAGTTTAGAAACAACCACCCCCACCTGAAATTCATCTTGAAGGTCTATTCTGACTACATTAAAATCATCAACTATTTGTTGGAGTTATTGGGCTTGTGCAACGAGAGTTTTGTCATTAGTCATTTTATAATTTATATAGTTAGAAATAAGAACTTATGGTTACTCTCTTCCTCATTTTGATATTTATTATGCAATGTCTTCCCTAATTTCTTTATCGCGGGAATCATCTGATGTGCACTATAGATAGTTTGAGATAATGCATTAAGAATGTGTCATCGACACATGAATTCATCTTCTTTCCTCTTCACATGTTTTTGTTATATCTTAAATGTCTTTGGGTGTGGGTTCGGGCATAGGTTCAAGCCCATCATCAAGAATATATGCCTGTTTAAGAGATTTGAGAAAGAATATGATTTTCTCTTGCCAACGGGTGGAAGTTTCTCCATAAAAATGATATAATCGAACAAAATCTTGACTCTTAACTTGGATGGATTGTTCTACCATTCCTTCAATTTTTTCAAAAGTAATATTGCCTAAAACTTTTGGAATTTTATGAAGGAAATATAATAATAATGAATCCAAGTTACTCCAAGGTACGTTCTAGGAACACTGTCTTTTAGGCAATATTTCTCCCCTTCCGAATGAAAACTGCGAGTACGCAATAGAGGGGAAGTAGAAATTTTCCTTCAGGATACAATGGAGTTATGTTTCTTGTTTGATTAAAACTATGTACGATTTGATCAAACCAATAACACTCTGAAATGTTAATCTGACAATGCCAGAAGGTAGAGGACAAGGGAGGAGAACAGAGTAATTTTTGGTAAACAATACGAAGACTTGAAACTCTTTTTATAGCCATTTTGGTGGTTGTTCATAACAGTCACCTCCTTTCAGGTGTGCGATTCTGCAACTGTTAGATCAAGTCTTTTCAAAATTCCTTTGATCGCATGGTCTAGATTTGACGCCTCATCGTAAGCAAATGGACACACCCCTATAAGAATCACCGCGAGTCATCTAACGGTTTATATCATCCTGCTTAGGTTATAACATTCTTTAATTAGATCGATTAACTACAATCATCTTTTGTCGTTTAGTTATGTACCCTTTCAGTTTCTTGTAAAGTTTCTATGTGAGACATTAAAACCATACCCACCTCATTTACACCCATTTTCTTTAGGGCTCTCTCTCGACTAGAAGACCTAATATAAAAACCCCATAAATAAAAACTCAGTTACACAATGTTAATTCTAAATTATATTTCAAAAATTAAACTCAAGAATAGAATTTAATTATTAAATCATATTTTGAAGTTCTAACAATAAGCACACCCATTCATATTGATCAAACCACTATCGATCAAAAATATGGAATATATGTTAGAGTTCTTTTTTTTTGGTAGCATACCATGAGGTGTCCGGGCCAGCTCTACGTGCACCTCGACTAATCCCCATTCATGATTCATGGCTTTCGCTAGCCAATCATTATTTTGACAGCACCGGGAGTCGAACTGGGACGCCAACCCAGTCGACCCCTAGCCAGTACTAAACACAGTCTTATATCGGTGGGACAAAAAACTTGATTATATGCTAGAGTTCTTATAGATATTGATTTTTCATATAATCTTCGAAGTATAGTTATCATTGAACATAAAGACATTAAAACTCCAATCAAGATTGAGGTTCAACATCAATCATCTTACTCTGAATATTGTAATTGCATGGGTCACTCAATTGTTAGCTTCAAATTCATTAAGCAAATAATTCGTCGAGCCAAACGCAAAGCTGAAATTGCTCGAAATAATCAGGCTTTGGGAATGAAAAATCGGGTCGAAAGGATGAAAAATTTGTTCTTCACAGATTCTACAAAGAAAAATGACTAAGTTAGACCAACGAAATCCAATAAGGAAGATGTTCCGATTATCCACTCTACTGATGGGATGCACACTTGAGTTAATGGAAATGATCCCTACCCAGCCAGTTAAAGAGTCAAATAGAGAACTAGTTTTTTCCAACAAACTCTGAAATAGTGGGATCTCAATGGATCATGCCTGATAGTAGGTCTTCACGTAAACCTACTGAAAAGCAACCACATTTCCCCCTTTTTTGGAGTCCATTGTCACGTGCAGGGGATTTGCTATAATTTTCTAGCATAAAGGCTCCATCCCTACACAATTTTTCTCCAAAACATTCTAAAGTTCCCTAGTATTTTCTAGTGTTGTATTGTATGTTATGGAATAATGTAGGATTTGATAGAGTAATCTAGAGCATACTTGTATTGTATGGAATATTCTAGAATTATAAGGAGGTGCGTAGCTTTTTGGAATATTCCCATAAGGAAGTGGGAACATTCTGGATAATTAATATAGACCATTTATGTATTTTGATCTCAACCATCCATTAAAGAGGTGGGATGTCTATAAATAGGTGGGGAGGTCATTTGGCCAAAGCATCCAAGCAAAGCATTATAATCTATTCTCAAGTAATACAAATACTTGTTCTTTGTGCTTTACTTGTGCCATTCTTCTCCCTTCTTTAGCATTTTTATTATAACTTTGCTAGATTGCTAGGCTTACTTAGTAACTCATCAGTCATTGGAGTGCTAAGTGACGCATGTAGGAGTAGCTAAAGTCTAACCCCGTGACAAGTGGTATCAGAATAGGTCGTGAATTGGGTGTATCACGATTGAGGGTTGAGGGTGAGCACCAAGGACGTGAGAAGGATCGCACGGATGCTACCGAAAAGCACCGAGGCAAGTCTAAGGATGCAAGAACGAACCATGAGTCAATGATCCACGAATTTGAGGGATCTCTATCAAAAGTGACCCAAGGTATCGGGTTAATCTATGGAAGTCTCGATGAGCTAGAGGGGAAGATACAGCCGTGCATGAAGCGGTTAAAGACTTGGTAAACTAGATAGGTAGAGACCTTCGACAAGCACTACGTGAACTATGTGATTAGATGCTTATGAAAATAGTATGGATAATGCACAATTTGAGTAAGCAATTAACGATCTTAAGCAACATGTTGATGAGGTACGTACTGACATCTCTCTTTGCAAGAAGGCTTCCTTAAATACTATGCGAGTTGCATGCCCAACCCCAATAGTGGACGTTCCTAGGCAAAAATCATATAATGGTAATAGGAATGCTAGATATTTGAAAATTTTTCTTTGGGGTATGAAGCAATACTTTGAATCCACATGTGTTGCCGATAATGCTAAGATTCGCACGGCTGCAGTTTATCTTACTGACACGTTTGCCTTATGGTACGAAAGTTTGGTGACATTGGTAAAGGCTCATGTGCCATGGATACTTGGGGTGATTTCAAGAGGGAGATCAAATGATAATTTTATCCTGAAAATGATTAGGACGAGGCTCGTGGAAGGTTATATCAACTCAAATAAAAGGGGACGATAAGAGAGTACATTAACGAGTTCATCACCCTCACCCTAGAGATCCCTGAATTCAGTGGTGGATCTAGAAATGTGAGTAAGAGGGGGACAAATAATAAATATCTATTTTTGTACAGGCTAAAACTATAAAAATATATTTTTTTTCCAAGGCCACCCCTTGCCCCCTGCATCCGCCTCTGCCTGAATTATCGGAGAAATATTCCTAGTTCTACTTTGTTGATGGCCTACAGGATTGGGCCAAGACAGAGTTGAAGAGGCAGGGAGTGTGTGACCTCACCACAGCAATAGCCGAAGCAGAATCATTTATCAATCATAGAATAGGGAAGGAGAAGCCTAACCGAGATGCTTCGCCACTAAAGATCAGGACGGATGATGATGGCAAAGGTGGGGGAGATAGACCTCCCAATGCCAATGTGGGAACATGAGGCCCACCTGCGAGCAAGGATGGGAAATACTATAACAATCAAGACAAGAGGCAACCCAAACCTAAGTCTTATATGATATGTGATGAAGCACATTGGACAAGATTTTGTCCAAAGAAAAAGGCTATTAACTGTATCATGGATAGATACGAATATGACCAAGAGTTGCAAAAGAAACACGATTCTGAGGAAACATAAGTACTCCGGGCTCTGAATGCTATAAATGCCAATAATGGGATCGGGGTACCGAAAAGGCGAGGCAGTGGACTTATGTACGTGGATGATACCATCAATGGGTTCCATACGCGAGCACTGGTCGACACAGGTGCATCACATAACATTGTCTCCATTGAAGAAGCTAAGAGGTTAGGCCTTAGGACAACCAAAGAAGGAGGAAAAGTTAAATCAGTGAACACTGCAACCAAACCTATAATTGGAGAAGCGCATGGCGTGCGCATAAGTTTGGCAAGATGGCATAGAACGATCAACTACATAGTAGTTCCCATAGAGGATTTTAAGGCCATCCTAGGTATGGAGTTACTAAGGAGGGAAAATGCCTTAGTGTTGCCAAGTTCTACCTCATTATGCCTCATGGGAAATGGGACTCCATAAATGGTTCCAACATCAGCCGAGAGCACAAGTGGGATGAAGACTATGTCAGCCATAAAGGTTTTGGAGGATACGTCTAGCGGCAAGGTAAAAAGGAGACATAGGAGACATCGAAGGCCAAGGCGCAAGACTTTGGTGCAACGAGGGCGTTGCACAAATTTTATAGGGGAGGATGTCACGTACCGAGAATTTACTGCAATTTTCTAGCATAAAGGCTTCATCCCTACACCATTTTTCTCCGGAACATTCTAGAGGTCCCTAGTATTTTCTAGTGTTGTCTTGTATGTTATGGAATAATGTAGGATTTGATAGAGTAATCTAGAGCATACTTGTATTGTATGGAATATTCTGGAATTATAAGGAGGTGTGTAGCTTTTTGGAATATTCCCATAAGGAGGTGGGAACATTCTGGATAATTAATATAGACCATTAATGTATTTTGATCTCCACCATCCATTAAGGAGGTGGGATGCCTATAAATAAGTGGGGAAGTCATTTGGACGAACCATCTAAGCAAAGAATTGTAATCCACTCTCAAGTACAAATACTTCTTGTGTATGTTCTACTTGTTCCATTCTTCTCCCTTCTCTAGAACTTTTGTTATAACTTTGTTAGACTGCTAGGCTTACTTAGTAACTCGTCGGTCATTGGAGTGCTAAGTGCCGCACGGAGGAGTAGCTAAAGTCTAACCCCGTGACACCATGGTCATTTTTAATAGCACAAGAGTTAGTTGTAATACCCCGTATTTTTATGGCCTTTAATTATGAGATTAATTAAATGAAATTGCTTTTAATTACGAGATTAATTAAATTAATTTGGGATAATTAATTAGAAATTAATTCGGATTTAAATAACTAGCGAGACAAGAGTTAGTATTTGATTATGATGACAATGTCGAATATTACTAAGTGAATATGGTAATATATTATTATTATTAAACTTATTAAACATGTTGCGAGTTGAAAATATGGCAGTTTCGGTAATTAAGTTGGGACGCGCGTCAGTCGTGTCAAAAATCAATTTAATGGATTTAAAAGTAATTTATTTTTATATCATCCGTATGGTCATTTTTAGGGCGCCAATGTGTCCGTAAGGGTCGAGATAGTCAGAAATGTTTATTCGGGGGTTTAGTTTGTGTTCCGGGGTATTTTAGGCCAAACCGGTAACCCGAGAGGGTACACTAGTCATTTTTATTTTTTGTGAATAGTAACCTACGAAAATTAGGTTTTGTATATCAGCAAACCCTTCGGGTTATTAGGTCCATTAACTGTTAAACACAAGAGAGAATGGCGTGAGAATAAAGGAAGGGCTTCAAGAGAGTTCCAAGGCCAAATAAACCACCATACACCACCACCATCGCCGGATTTGTGACCGGAAAGAGAGGGAAGACCAACCAATATCATCATCAAAGGATCAGAAACTTCTAATCGGAGTCAATTGATTTATCTTGCAAAGATTCAAGGCATATATTTTACATGATAGTTTAGATTTGATGATTTATCATAAATAAGTGAAATAATTGTGAAACTGGAAAATTAAACATTGAATATGGGTAGTTTTCATGTAGATAAACTTTTGAGCATATACTAGTTATGAAATCATGATCCATGCATAGGGAATTATGAAATTATGTTGAGTTATATAAATATCTTGAAGGAAATAGAAGAAATAGTTTTTTTATGAAAATTGAGTGATTTAACCTAAGAAACTGATGATCCATGGTGATTTAATGATTCTAATACATTAAAGATTATGCTAATATGCTAATATGATGATTAGAATACTTTTTTGGGAGTTTGGGATGTTATAATGGTGAATTGGAGGTGTAAAAATGGAAGAACCCATAACTGTTAAAGGAATTATGGGCAGATAACTGCTTGATCGATCGAGCGACCCAAGAATGTCGATCGGTCGACCCCTCTTAAAAAAAGTGAAATATTTTCCCTTTAAATAATTGAGTAACTTCCAACCTTTAGAACTCTTTAGTGATGATTGTTTGAACATATTGGTACTTAGGGAAGACCAGTAGGTTGGTATTTGAAGCCCGGAAAACTTTATTAGATTAAATTGAGGTTGGGTGGTAAACTTACGAATATCCGACTAGTGAGATATGATTAGAATTTGTGAGAACCTAAATATATGTTGCTCTAATTATAATTTGAGGTTAAAGATTGAAAAGGGGAAACTTTAATTACTGAAATAACCTTAGAGACTAGTGGGAGACTTAGTAACCTGTTGGGTTAGGGTTAAGTACTCAGAATAATACGACGAGAGTTATCGCACTAAACATATTACGTGGAATAATCGGGATGATATTATGATGTGTATGAGACTTAAGATATGGGGATGGTGTATACCTATATTAATGTGATGATGACCTGAGTTGTGTAATTACTTAGTATCTGGATTATTGTGTGTATGACATAGCTACCATACTTGCTATCACGGGAGGTTGATTCTCGAAAAAGGACCATCTTATCTTTGTGTGCCTTCTGGGGGATTTAGATTGGTACCTTAAGAACATAGGACTGTGAATGACTTATTTTTTAATCTATAAGTCAGCTGACCATGGGAGCGTAGGTATGTGCGTGACCCATGGGTATGTGTACTATGTTCACCTCCAATATATGTGATTTTTATTGAAATGGTTCCTGAGCAATTCGGAACGTGTGATCCTTACGTACGTGATGTACATGGATTTGATAGCCGAGTATGCGTGCACCTCATCTTAGCCTAGTGGTGCCATATATGTATATAGAGTAATTTATCTATGTACTTTTGACTGGTTTACTGTTGCTTAGTTGATGTGAATAACTAATATATTTAAATGAGTTAAAAATATGAGAATTTAAATAGCACTTGAGATAAGTAATCTTTAATGGCTATGAATGTGGGATATAACTATGACATATTTGGGGAATACAAGTAGACACCCTATATTAGAATGTGAAAGGAAGAGTTAGTACAGACTAGTTAGATAGTGGCATAATTAGGATGGGTTAAGGGTATACGTTAGGCGTGCACATTAGTTGAGGGGTGTGAAACTCATGTGAGAGTACGCAACTAACATGTATATAATATGTACTATTTAATGCAATTAAACACTTGCTATTTTTTTTAAATTGTTTTCACCTCGGGCTCTGACCCATTTTCCTCCAAATCTATTTTGTTTGTAAAAATCTTTTAGGTGCCCGGCCACAGGGACGCCAAGCATAGAAGTTTCATTCTGATGACGTGTTGTAGCTGCTGTGGAAGCTACATGATCTCGGTATTAGACCCCTCCGCATTTATCTTTGATTCCTTCATAGTCATTCATATCAGTTAAGGCATGTTGCCCATTCTTATTTTGGGATTGTATATACAGACTTTCATTATTTCAGATGTTGGATATTTATTCAAACTCTTGTATTGGGATTTTATTTACTCGGGTATTATTATTATTGGAGTGTTTACTGCAGATTCAGATTATTTTATTACGTTGGTTATTCATATGAGATTATTTATGCGAATGATCGATGGTGATTTAATTACTTGGTTAATTGTTAACTTAATTAATAAAATTTGGCATCTCTTTATTTTAAATATTGGGTGGCTAGTAAGTAACTAAATATTTTTGACAGTAATGCTAATACTGAAGCAACTTGATATTATATATTAATTTAATAAAAGAGTAGCTACCCGATATTTAATTAATCGGGGTGTCACATTAGAGTGGTGGATGATGCGTGCAAGACATTATGTCCCCGAAATCATGTTGGGGCCATCTCAGTGTCTACTCATGATGTATCAGACCATTTGGCCCCTTCAATATCCTTATATTGATATATGCAAAGATTTAAATACTGCACAAACCTATGTTAACGGTGATAATACCCTGATTTTAAGAATATTCCAGGTAGTGGGAGTGTTGACGCACTTGCTCCCTCTTTGAACCATATCAAACCAACTCTTCTAGAGATATTTTTGAAAATAAAATACTGGGATAAATATATCAATGTCAATGACCCCTTTACCAAACCCCAAAATGCCATTTTTTCTATTTCTTCACATTCCCAATTGTACGAACATGAGTTGGATAATTTAGTGGAATATTCCACTACATTTAATTTTTGTGACTCAAAATTGTCTAAATCCCAACAAAAAGCCATTGGAAAGAAAAAGCGACAAATTCAACTTGATAAAGATGAAGTCAATGAAAAATTACCATATGTGAAAAAATTTAAACTTATGAAAGATGCATGAAGTACAATTGAGGAATATTTACAAAAAAATCGCGATGAATACAAATATTCTTGAGATACAAATTCGGGTATGACACATTTTTTGGTGGAAGCTTAAAAATTTCGAGACGCTTGCATTGATAAAATTAAAAAAGAATTTCAACCTTCTTAAAGTTCGTATGAAGACCCGCAAGGGTAAACGATGTATTCTTTTAATTTATTTTTTGTTCGGCTTATTGATCTTTCGTTTTAAGTCTTTTCTTTTTGGCTTTCTATCTGTATGCCATGATGGTGACCTCACTAATCCACTATTTTATTTAATTAATAAACTCTCTTGTTTCGAATTTTTTTTAAAAAACCCATGCACCATACTTTTTTTAGGCAAATAAATTTTAATTAATTTACTTTGAGTTCAAGTATTGCCACTGGAGATCAAGAGATTTTCCAACCCGAAAATATGATGAACCATTAAAGATGATATTAATACAAGAATTTGTAGAATGAATAAATTCTATTAAAAACATTAATATGTAAAAAAATGTAAATATAGGAATGAAACTACGTAATTGTTTTTGGTCGACTAAACTAAAGAATAAAAATGACAAAGGGATGCTGATCATCCTCTTGATACAATTTGTATATTGTTTTTAAGCGGAGCATATATGCCATTGCATGTGAAATCCCTGATTAGTCCCCTAAGCCCCTTTCCCTCTCTCCTCCTCTTACAACCACCACCAGAGTCCAATGGAATACTTATCGACGGAATTTTTTCGGCTTTGTCTCCTCCGTATATCTTCCATCTCCACGAAAACCATAGCCAATCTACAAAGTAATATATCTTATCACTACTACTTAAAAAGAGGCAAAAACGATGAATGCCAATAAATATCCACAATACCCTTACTTATTGAGTTTATTCCAATTCTACCCTGTATAATGATATCTCACTCATATTCTCTCTCTCTCTCTCTCTCTCTCTCTCTCTCTCTCTCTCTCTGTATCCCATCAACCGATTATGTCTCGACCGTCCCTCCATTTCCTCCATCACCCCAACTTAAATGACAGAAAATTAAATGCCTCTCTCTTTCTAGACTCAATTTACCCCTTCCAACTTTGCTCTTGCTCTCTCTTTGCAAAAGAAATTCAGCAGAAACCTAACAAATTTAAAAAAAAACGATGGAAAAATACAAATCACCCTCCCTTACAATTGCATCATTGCCTACCACAACCTCCCTTAATATTCACCATCACACACCGTCTTATACCCGTCATCAGAGGTTCTCTAGGCGTCGGCGCCTATGTACACTCATCGCCCCACCGGGATGTTTCTCCCTCAAATATGAAAAGCTGAACAAGTTAGGTACGAATCCGGTATATTGTTTTTCTACTTTTATATTCTCTATTGTTTTCTTTCTAATTTCCAATTCGATGAAATAATATTCGTTGTTTAGTATCTATTTTTTTATTTTAAATATTAAAGTAAAATACATGTAAATAGAAATAAGATTTGTTAATTTATTTTTCAATCATTTCGTTTATTGTGAATTTTATTTTTTATATAATTTGTGATTTGTACTAATTCATTTAACAATTTAATTTTTTATATAGTGGTGTGATATATAATTACTAATATATATATATATATATATATATATATATATATATATATATATATATATAATTATTTTTTAGATATATTCATAATTTATACATATGGAGTTTTCTTAATTTGAATTCATATAATAAATCATCTCTTTGTGGTACTCACTTGTCCAATAGTTTGTGAGAAAAGTTGATGAGCTTATTAATTGGTATTTTCCTTTGGGAGTCTTAAAGTATAGCTTAAAGTTATCTTAGAGAAGCATGTCAAAGCAATATCACCCAAACTTCTCGTGAAGTAAATCGATGTGTTAATGAATTTCCTAGGATTGGAGCCGGTCAAAACAATAGGTTGATTAGTTTGGAAGACCCCCACCCCCCAAGTGGAAATTTTGAACAAACTTGAATTGAATATGGCTAGGATTGCTTCTCCCATATATTACACATATTTTTTTTTTCTCTTCTATTATGTGGTTGTTGCCTTTCCTTTCCTTTCCTATTTCACTAAAAACAAGAACAAACTAATGTTAATCATACTGATTCATGTTACTTATGGTCTACACAAATTGTGATTGGTGGTTTCTTTTCTTCTTCAAAATGGCACCACTAAGGCTTCACCGATTGATGATTTCTTCTCTTACATTCCTTATATCGACATTTTGAGGTTAAAGAGAACCTATTTTTGACATTGGTTTACGTAAGAATTTGAAGCAAAAAAACTAGAGCGAAAATTTAGTACTTATATTTGACGTGAGACTTGCTTATGTATTTATAAAAATCCTTCTATGGAAACCATCATGTCGATGTTACACCCTCAATAGATAGTGTAGTGAACAAATCAAAAAACGCATTGTAAGGTTATGATTTTTTCTTAGTTTGATTCAAATACTTGAATTTCCAAAGTTCGTGTTATGATATGGAAACTCGGTTAAGGCAAATACATATTGTTAATGCTTAATTAAATGAAGCAATCAATTGTGTCTTTAAACTAATAACTATTGTTTTATGCCAATGTCACTATCCAAGAGGGTAGTATTGCGTAGTAAATAAACACGTAATGTGAAGTAAGAAGGGATATAATCAAAGACATGTAATGTAAAATAGAAAAGTGTATAATTAGGGACATTCAATATTATTAATTGCCCACGAATAAATGTGTGACATTTCATGAAGGTATGTATTAAAATTTAGTTTAAGTTCAATATTCTTTTAAGGAGAACCATTGTGTTAGCTGATTGATAATCTTTTTCTCTTTTCAAGTCATTTGTTTACTTGGCATATATGTAAACTATATTTGGGCACTTAATATTTGCAAAGTGGCAAATGATTTTTCTTTCCATATTGGATTTTTTAACAATTAACTTTGAGGATTTGATAAAGTTGTTTCCCCTATTGAGTGGTTCAACATTTTCAGGAGTGTCTATTAGCTTAGTTGTACCTTAGGATTATAATGATCTATTATGTCATTATCTTTCAAGTTAGAGAAATTTGGACTCATAACGTTGTGACATTCATGGATGAATTTAAAGTTATTGCTCGAACTTGGCGTGTTTTCAGTTAGTTTGCATTACTTTGCGACCTTCACCCATTTAAACTTTAGCGCGATTTGAAATTAGACATTTGGTTAATCTTTTGCATTCTTGGTTTTTTTAATAATTTATCCTTGCTTAAGAGTTTTGGACTTAAATCGTGTTCAAAACTTATTTTTATTCAGCTTGACATTAATTTATTCTGATCATAATATTTTGAACGTATTTACCAATACAACATAACCTTTATACAGACTTGTTAGGTGATAATGAATGTTAGTACTTGAAATGCATTTTGTTCCCTACTTTATGTACTTAAATTGACTAATTGAATTCAGTCGCACTTGCAACGGACGTGTGCACACCTAGTTTATTTAAATTAATGAGTGTTAATGGATACTAATAGGTGAATAAGGTTAAACACCAACTTAGACTCGTTAATTACCGTGTCTTATTGGGCTGACACTAATATAATCCAAAACTATTAAGGATTCACCATTAACTTATAAATTCATGTCGAGTTGTCACATCGTGACTCATTTTGCTATATATATATATATATATATATATATATATATATATATATATATATATATATATATATATATATGTAAGAGAGTAGTCTAATTTGGGGAAATATCAGATTTTAGCACGTGTTTGACTTGAGCAACTTCGATTGCGCCTACGTATCCATCTTAGTCGGAATCAAAGTCAGCGTAGTTCGTGGGTTCGTACTATTCGCCGAAAAACTCATTATGGTGGAACTCGAGAGGTGAAAGGTGGAGAAACTCATTTCAAAAGTCTTCTCCAAAACTCTATTCTAAAACCCTTTTCTAAAACTCTCTCTAAAAACTTATGAGACAATAAAATCCCTCTTCTCTCCCAAGAAGATCTCCCTTAAATGTATGGGGGGGCTTATTTATAGCAAAACCAACCCAAGTGGGTCGCCACATGTCAAATAACCCGTGGTGACACATGTCCTATTTTAAGTGGCATGTGTCCCATAACATATGTCAAAACTCTCAATACTAGAATATTGTCTAGTTAATACGTAAATAATACACAAATACTCGTGATATGTCCGACGCGCATAATAATACTCCAGTCGCATAAACACATGGACTTTTATCAATATTAATCATCTCCAACCTCATTTAATAATTAAATGAGAGGTTTATCATTAAGCCCCTCCTACATTTGCCCCCTCGTACATATAGTTGATATATTGATGCATGTTTGAAATATATCGACTGTATGTACGAAACACCTTTAATCGATTTTGATATGTTCGATCAACCTGTGAATCGTGGGTAATAATCTCGTACTTCATTTTAATCTTGATGATGTACTTTTACCTCATATCTCACATTTTATGATATAATGCAATCTCATATTTCATATCTCAGTTATATGATATACATCAATTTCATATCTCATATCTTAAATCTCATTTTAAGGCTTTGATCTCATAGGTTATCCCGAAGGACCTCGTTATCATTTGTTTTTTTCATACGAATGATATACAATGAGTGTTTCCCCCATTCCTACTTAAATGAACATGCATTCACGTTTTTATTGTGATTGTTCGTAACTCTACTTTAGTAAAAAGTATTATCATGGACACATAATAACTACCTCAGCATTCTCTTTCATCATTCTCAACCAAGCTTGGTGTAAGTATTATTATGGTTTACATAATAACTACTTCGTCATTCACGTTTTTATTGTGATTGTTCGTAACTCTACTTTAGTAAAAAGTATTATCATGGACACATAATAACTACCTCAGCATTCTCTTTCATCATTCTCAACCAAGCTTGGTGTAAGTATTATTATGGTTTACATAATAACTTCTTCGTCGTTCTCAAGTTTGGTGGAAGCATTATTATGGTTTACATAATAACTACTTCATCGTTCTCTTTTATCACTCTCAACCACACTTGGTGAAAGTATTATTATGGTTTGCATAATAACTACTTCATTGTCCTCGATTAATCTTTTAGTGCATGCAAACATTTTTTTTACTTGTTTTAATCACGATGAGGTTTCTTGTGCATGTACGTATTATTGACTCGCTCAAATTACCACTTTTTAATGTTTTTTTCTCAAACTCACACCTACGAGGTGACATAATGATGAACACACTTTTTAAGATTTTTCGCAAACTCCACCGTTAGAGGTGACTTAACAATGAAAAACACATTTATTTAGATTTTTTTCTTCCACCGTTGGAGGTGGCTTAACAATGAAAACACACTTGTTAAGGTTTTTTTCGTAAACTCCACCGTTTAGAGGTGACTTAACAATGAAAACACACTTTTTAAGGTTTTTCGTAAACTCCACCGTTAAAGGTGACTTAACAATGAAAACACCCTTGTTAAGGTTTTTCGCAAACTCCACCATTTAGAGGTGACTTAACAATGAAAATACACTTTTTAAAGTTTTTCGCAAACTCCACCGTTAAAAGTGACTTAACAATGAAAACACCCTTGTTAAGGTTTTTCGCAAACTCCACCGTTTAGAGGTGACTTAACAATGAAAATACACTTTTTAAGGTTTTTCGCAAACTCCGCCGTTAAAGGTGACTTAACAATGAAAACACCCTTGTTAAGGTTTTTCGCAAACTCCACCGTTTAGAGGTGACTTAACAATGAAAATACACTTATTAAGATTTTTCTTCCACCGTTAGAGGTGACTTAACAATGAAAACACACTTGTTAAGATTTTTCGTAAAATCCACCGTTAGAGATGACTTAACAATGAAAACACACTTGTTAAGAAGTAAGCGCCAACAATTTTTTGTGGATTTTTTAAAAATAGCTACAAAATGTATTTTGATCTAATTTTTTGCATATGGGTTAATTGGAAGGTTAATTTCAAGGAAAAAATATAAAATTTGAAAACAAGTTTTCTAGGGCCTAGAATTAGGTGTGATGTACGGTGTGATGTATAGTGCATGATGTAGGTGAGCCCGAGAGAGACATGATCAAGTGTGGTGCCAATTTGAGGTCCCTGAATTAGGTCTATTTTTTTAAAATGGTAAAAAAAATATTTTGGGTAGGATTTTTTTTTATGATTTTTAAACATTTCAATTGGACCATAAAAAAATAATCAACTTAAAATGATTTTTTTTGCTATTTTAAAAAAATTGGTCAAACTGTGTCAGTTTTAAGTTGTTAATATATATATATATATATAGAGAGAGAGAAAGAGAGAGAGAGAGAGAAAGAGAGAGAGAGAAACGATCTCATGAGGATTCAGTTTGAGAACCCTGAATGCGGATCATTTTTTTAAAATAGTAAAAAAAAAAATTGGGATGATATTTTTATGGTTTTTAAACATTTCGGTATGAATATAAAAAAAATCAACTCAAATTGATTTTTTTTTTGCTATTTTATAAAAATTGGTCGAACTTTGTCAATTTTTAAGTTGTTAAAAACTGACAAAATTTGACCGATTTTTTTTTTAAATTGCAACAAATATTTATTTTGATTTGATTTTTTTTATGATCCTACTGAAATGTTTAAAAATCATTTAAAAAATGATTAAAAAATATTTTTTTACTATTTTATCAAAACTGATCCGCGCCAGCGGTATGCAAACAAATGTTCTCATGATAACCACCCTCTGTGTGTGTGTGTGTGAGTGTGTCTATATATATATATATAATAAGGAGAAAGGGTCATTTTACTGTTCCATAGGAGATAAGATCTTTAACAGTTTAGAAGTAAGCCATCAAGGCAAGAAGCAACGGTTGGATCATTGGGACAAAGAGGTCATTTACATTTCATCAGATCACATGACTCTTAGAACAACCCTTATGCATAGGGAATAAATGAACTAAACTAGTGTAAATTTAGCGGTGCCAAAGTGAAGAAATTACTAAGGGTTAAACCATATATACCATACAATGAACAAAACGTCGTCGGTTTGGTTGGGTAAAGACCCCCTTGGGCGGAACATCATGTTCCGCTTAAGGGGTT
Organism: Sambucus nigra; assembly: GCA_949130495.1. Taxonomy (NCBI): domain Eukaryota; kingdom Viridiplantae; phylum Streptophyta; class Magnoliopsida; order Dipsacales; family Adoxaceae; genus Sambucus; species Sambucus nigra. The sequence continues at coordinate 35,782,332 of OX422212.1, forward strand.
GTCCGAATTTCGATTTCCTCCCCCAACATTCTTATGTTATTCTTTTTAACCCAAAATTTAATATCCAACCACCATATTAATTATACTTTGCCCTATATATATCCCCCACACCGTAAATCTATTTTTCACTTCAAAATCTCTTCAAGCCACAATAGCCATTATATCAGGTAATTGTTTTCCTTAAATAATTTCTAATAATTATTTGTTAATTAGTAAATGTTTAATTAGCTTTAGTTAATGTTAATTAGTAAATGATAAATAGTTATAAATTTATGACATATTAAGTAATGTTAATGTAAATTTAGTAATAAAAAATCTATATTCTGTTAACGTTAATGTTTTATTATATATTATTTAAAAATTATCTATGTTCGTGTTGAGACATATTTTGACCTCGAACCGTTGTAAAAGAATCGCAAAATATATTTAAGCATATATAAAATTTTTGAAATTATTTTTGGTTAAATAAATAATATATATTGCAGCTAAAAAGAAAATATTTGGTAATAATTAAAATGAAGAAATGAGAAAATGTTTTGAATAAAAATATTAAGGGTATGATTTGTGGTGGATAGAACCTGCTATTTATAAATAGAAAAAAGAGTCGTTGGATAAATCAAATATAGTCATTGTATAAATTATATATTATATAACCTGCTATTTATAAAATATATAACCGTTGCAAACTTTCTGGGGTCAAAAGAGAAATAGGGGAACATATTAGAAAGCTTAGGCGGAACATCTTGTTTCGCTTTAGGCTTTATATATATATATATATATATATATATATATATATATAGAGAGAGAGAGAGAGAGAGAGAGGCAGGCTCCTGTGCACACTAAGTTTGCACATTACCTTTTTAAAGTAGTAAAAAAAATATTTTTGAGTTGATTTTTTTTGTGTGATATTTAAACATTTCAAAGAACCCATATAAAAAAATCAGCTCAAAAAAACTTTTTTTGCTAGTTTTAAAAAATCGGTCAAACTTTCTATGCTTTTAAGCCCTTTAAAAACTGCGAAAGTTTGACCGATTTTTTAAAAATAGCAAAAAAAGTTTTTTTGAGCTAATTTTTTTTATATGAGTCCGTTGAAATGTTAAAATATCACATAAAAAAATTGGTGTGCGCCAGCACTCAAAAATATTTTTTTTACTCACACTAAGTTTGCACATTAAGTTTGCACATTACCTTTTTAAAGTAGTAAAAAAAATATTTTTGAGTTGATTTTTTTTTGTGTGATATTTAAACATTTCAAATAACCCATATAAAAAAAATCAGCTAAAAAAAACTTTTTTAGCTAGTTTTAAAAAATCGGTCAAACTTGCTATGCTTTTAAGCCCTTTAAAAACTACGAAAATTTGACTGATTTTTTAAAAATAGCAAAAAAAAAATTTTTGAGCTAATTTTTTTTATGTGAGTCCGTTGAAATGTTAAAATATCACATAAAAAAATTGGTGTGCGCCAGCACTCAAAAATATTTTTTTTACTACTTTAAAAACTTAATGTGCAAACTTAGTGTGCACAGGACCCTACCTCTCTCTCTATATATATACACACACACACACACACACACATATATATATATATATATATATATATATATATATATATATATATATATATATATATAATTTTCTTATGCGCACGGGTCCCACGAAAAACCAACAAGGCCAAGTGTATATTTGTTATTTTTTAACCTACCATTGTCCAAATATAAACTTTTACACTGCTCGTAACATACACGAATACAACAAATTTGGATTTTTAAACTACCCACAAGGGTTGTTCTAAACATAGCAGAAGGCTCGAGATTTTATTTATTCATGTATTAGTCATTTTACATGCTATCAGAGTACATCACTTTGAAACCAAAAGCAAAAGGCAGAAGTCGGTTCACGAAATCTCCCCTCTCTCCTCATCCATTTGAAACCAAAACTTTCACTCCCAAGTACATCACTTTCTCTCTATTTGATTTGGGATTTGGGTATATTGATTTAACTAGGTTTCAACCTGAAACTGGGTAGGGTGTGACTTTTAAGATGGCTGAGGGGGGAGGGAGTATTGTCGGATATGGATCCGGCGATGATGAGACGACCGTCGCAACGGTAGGAGGTGGTTGTGCCGATTTTTCCATTCAATTCTCTCTCTCTTTCCTCTCTCTGCTCACCCTTTTCAAATAATTTTCTCTCAAGGTAGGTTTTATCTTCCTCATTCAAATCATTATATACATCTTAATATTTTGTTGTTATAATTTCGTTTGAGGTATCTTTTTCCATTCTAACGTTGTCTTATTTGATTTCTTTCTTATTTTTGCAATTTTTTTGGTTTGTTCTGCAAACGCTTTTGTTCTTTTTTTTTTAATTTTTTGGTTTGTTAACTTTTAATGTTTACATCTCGAAGAAAAAGCTTATGTGAGATTCCAAACTATCAGGTATTTCAACATTGTTAACTTTTAATGTTTGTTCATTTTAATGTTTGTGGTGAGAAAGACAGGTAGGGGAAAGAGAGAAGCAAAAATGAAGAATCGGGTATTGAGTTCTTTGAAGTGGAAAGTGGGTACGGTGGTTTGAGAGGTTTCAGTTTCAATTGGTCGGGTTCGATTTTTGGGTTCGGGTTGAGCAGGACTGGGGAAGCTTAAGGCAGGTCCGGTTATGGGGTTGTGTTGGTTCGGTGGGGTTTGATCAGAGCAGATATATGGTTCGGGTTTGATGAGGTCTAGGTTTCGGATTTACGGGTAGCAACTGTTGGAGGAGTATCAGGTCTGAAATTTTTTTTTTATTTACGGGTAGCAGTTGTAAGATCTCTATCTCTCTACATTTTTTTGGATTTTTTAGTTATAAATTTGATTTGTAACTCTAATATGGTTCTTTATTTGATTTTGGAGATCTTAACTTTTTTTATTCAGTTTCAAAGTTTGACTTTTTTTGCAGATGTTAATATTAACTTTTGTAGCTCTGTTTCTTTTTGTTTTTTCTTTGTGTTCAATGTGTTTGGGAAAACGTTGGTACGTCTCCCTCTTTTTCCCCTTCTGTGTTTTGCTATTACGGATCCGAGTGAGATCAAATCAATTACTGCAAATGGGTTTTTTCTTTGTGTTCAATGTGTTTGATCTTCTTTTAGATACCAAAAACTGTCAATAAAATCAATTATTGCATATGGGTTCTTCTATGGTTACTTTTTTTGTTGAATAAATATTATATGTGGGTTTTCCTATGATTACTTTTTAGGTGTCGAGTAAAATGGTTTCTGCAAGTTATTTGAAGGTTATATGTGGATTTTCCTATTTATGATTACTTAAAATGGTTTCTGCAGGTTATTTGAAGGATGGATGTGGATCCTATGTATGATTACTTAAATTAATCTACTAATGGAAAATTCAATACGCGTGTTTGTTTGTCTCACAAAATTGGAGAATAACATATACATCATTGGATTAAACAATCAACTACTATTTAACCTATTGAAGTGAGTGGTGAAAGAACTAAATTTTTGGACACAAATACGGTTTTTTTGGACAAAAACACAACATTACATGACTTTGTGTTATTTTTTATTTCACAAAAACATTATCCATTAGAATGTTAAATTTTTTTCTCCAATATGTCTTATTTATACATCATTATATGTTTACAAACATGATCAAAGATTTGAGACAATAATTCTGTGCATTTTTAGTAGGTAAGCAAGCCTACATGCAATATATCAGTTATGCATTTAATAACTTTATTGACTTGATTAGAAATTAATATGCACATAAATATTTAATAACTTTCTAGGGTAGGAATTGGCCCAGTAACATTTCTAGAATGATTAGAAATTTTTTGATGGAACCACACATCAAAATTGATATGCACATAAATATTTATTATATTGTATTTTGATACTTTATTGACTTGATGAGACCGGGCATTTATTTTAAAGGGTGAAAAAATCTTGTGTGTATACAATACTTTGAGATTGCTTCTCTAAAACGAGCTTCTTGAACAGTAAATGTGACTTGACCAGAAGACAGTGCAAGCTACTTAAAATAATTAAGATAATATATTAGTTGTCCAAGACAACTAGAATGTCAACGTATGTAATTATACAAATATTATATATTTATACAAATATTAAGACACTTAAAAAGGACAAATAAGACAACATCTATATAATTTCATATTCCCAAGGTTTAAAAGAGCTTTTGTCAGCGCGGGGCCCAATGCCAAGCCAGAGGCCTAGAGCTGCGAGACTAATGAAATTTTCTAATCATGATTTTGAAAGGGAAAGTCTTAAAGAAATAAAATGAACTTTATTTATTGCTGGCTAAAGTTTTTTTTTATCAGCTTGAGCCTCACAAAGCGTAAAAGCAATCAAATATGAGCACATGACTCGAGGTAACTTGCAGTAGGCGTCATTGACACATATGGTGCAAGGCTCCATGTAAGACTTTGGCGAAATAGTAATTTCTTTTAATTAAAGTATCAATTTCTGTTATTTCACAACAATTCAAAAGTAATCAAAATGATAATTTTTTACAACATGCTGTTAAAATAGTTTCTTTAATAATTGTACCGATCCAAGTAAAAAGCGTGAGAATAAAAAATAAATTTGAATAAAAAATAAATTCGACTAAAAATGAACCTAATGAAAAAAATAATAACACGATAAGACATTTTTTTTTTATCAATAAAAAAAATATCCAAATAAAATCATCAGAAGACAATGTGTTAAAAAAAATGATTCCGTCCAAAATAAAATGACATGACACGATATAACATTTATCCAAGTAATAGTGGCACAATACAAAATATTCGTTAAACTCAAAAACGAATCAACAAAATGTATAAAAAAACGTTTTGTTAAAACGAATATGTATAAAAAATAATTTTTTTAATGAAAAATAGTTGAAACAGGTTTTTGTATATCTAAAAACAGTTAAAAAGTATTTTTAATTAAAAAATAAATTTTTAAATAGTCTTTTACCGCCTATTATATTTTGGATGAAAATATCCCCATTTTTTTAATACAAATATTAGTTTTATTGGTGTATTTTTTTTATTTCACCGTTTTGAAAGTACGTACTTTGGAAGATTTCGTCGTGCCCTCATGCACGGACAAATCCTAATGTGCGTGTGTATATATATATATATATATATATACGTGCGCGCGTGGAGATTATGATATAATATGAGAAAGATAGGTTAGGGCTTCATGTGGACTTTCTAGAAGAGAAGATGGAGCTCACATAAAATAACAAATGGCTGCCGTAGTTTTCCAACCCTTCACATACGTAGAGGGAGATATAGTTAAAGTTATATATCAAAGTAAACAGGCTAATCATATTCGTTGATTTCCCTTTTTTGTCTTCATCATTGAAATTGACGAATGGACCTTCATGATTTTTTATTTTTATATGTATGATAAAATGATCATCTTCGATTTGAACAAAGTTAATTGTAAGAGGTAAGAAACCCCAACTTAATAAGGAAAAAAAAGGTAAATTTTTGAAATAACATTTTTGGATCCAACTATTAAATGTTGTGCTTCTTTTATTGAAAATACTGTTAGGAAACATCAACAATTTCATAAAAAGTTCGTGAATGCATGGAAATGGAAGATGATATTGAGAACATATCAAAGATCTACAATCAATGGAAAAGGAAAAAAATGAGCTAGGGTTTCATATTAACGTAAAACTTGAATACAATACAATGAAAATAACGAAAGAAAATATACGTCCTACTACAATCACCTAAAAATAAAAAGAAAAATACTAAAGTATCCTTAATGCTAAATAAAACTTTAATATAAAACTCTAATAGATATAGGATAATTATATTATATCCCTTCGTTCCAAATTAACTTATTTGGAATTCGCAGTGATATATAGAATGAATGACTAAGATTAAAGCTTGTTCAACATTATGAAATTTGGCCCATTGATTATGTCATTAAAAGAAAAAAAGAAACTCTTAATTTCAGACAACCTTAAAAGGAAAGTGAAACTCTTAATTTGGGACATAATATATTGTTACTTGGGATATAATTTTAAATGGAACAATTCATCTCAAGTCAACTTATATCGTCATTAAAAAACTTACCCTCGTGGGGAAATATTTCATCTTGTTGAGAAGGAAAAAGCGCCGTGAAATTTCAAATGTAGCAAGAACTTCAAATGCACTTCCAATTTGGCCCTTTCTTACGCGCCATTGTTTCTTTAAAATGAGTTTTGTTTCACACCCAACCTTATTTTGGTCAATGGCTTGACTCTATTTTTTGCACTCAAATGGATGTCAACCCATTATGTACGAGGCCCTATTTGATAGAAAAGTGAGAAAATGTAAATGCTTCCGGAGCAATTGATTATAAGGCAAATAATTTCAAGAAAAATGAATATTTTTCAATAAGTTTCTCTTTGATACAAGTTGACAAATTATCAATTTATCACATTTTCTATCAAACACAAAAGTTGAAAAATAGAAATAAATGTGAAAATTTTGTTTACAGAATATATATTTTACAGAATATATATATACCTAACAACATACCTATGAACATATCCATTTTTTAAAATAGTAAAAAAAAAATTGAGATGATATTTTTTATATGGGTTCATGATATTTCAATGCGCTCATGTAAAAAAATCAACAGAAAATAATATTTGTGTTATTTTAAAAAAATAGGTCAAAAGATTGAGAGTTTTTACCTTTTAAAATTGTTACTTTTTTTACCTAATTTTTTAAAATAACAAAACACATTATTTTGAGTTGAATATTTTTACAGGGGTAAATTGAAATTTCATGAACCCATATAATAAAATCAACTCAGAATTACATTTTTTACTATTTTGAAAAAATAGGTATGTTAATGAGGTATATTGGAGAGCCTCTCTCTCTCTCTCTCTCTATATATATATATATATATATGTGTGTGTGCGTGTGTGTGTGTGTGTGTGGTGGGGACCTAAATACAAATTAAGCCAATTCACGACCGGTCGACCGCTGTGGTTTTACATAATTATAAATACACACTCCAGGGCCAAGGGGGATGTAATTTCAAAAACCTTGACAAAACTAATGGAAAATACAGTGACCACACATAAGCAATTTGACGAACCATATATATGTGTGTTGTGTAATTGACATATTTACATTCATTCTTTAATTGCTTTATGGGATATCCTAATTATGATTAATTTGAACTCACAATTGGCGCCATTTGTTGAAATCGATTAACCTTCCATGAAAGGAATTTGTTCAAAGAGTTGCTACAATGTCTCACCAACCAAATAGTGCACCCCAACCTGGAGATGTGCGAGGTAATTTGGCTCCACTAAGAGTCAAGTCTGAGGTTCATTAAGACAGGAAACCAAGATTATGACCAGAACAATAGCATTCAGAGAAAATCAATGGGTATCTTAGATTTACCCAGATCTCACGTCTGGTTGATGCCTACGAAGCAATGCTTTAGCAGTAAGAGGAGGCACACCACCTCCTAATTGAAGAAAATTATCGCTTCCAATGATGACTAGAAGAAATGGAGAGAAAGTTCCTCTAGAACCATAAACACCGTGATAAGACTCCCAACCCTCAGGCAAGAAAGACTCACAATTGAGGAATGAGCACCAGGCGCAAATAAGAACGTTCAAGACATAAAAGTCATCAATGCAGGCGCCACAGATACAACGAGCACTACAAAGATGAGATAAGTAGTTGGTTAGAAGGGAAATGGACCAATACCCCGCTCAGCGAAGGGCCAGGTCAACCAAAGAACTAGCGAGGGGAACTCTTATCACCGAGATAAAGTCTCCTTTTTCGAAAACCATCGAGGAGGAGGAACCACTAAAGAAGTTTGTAACCCTCATGTTCAAGGTCTACGTTGGCAAGAATGATCCCATCGAATATGTTCAGTAGTACAGACAGTCCATGACTTTGTGAGGTCATTACGACATGCAAATGTGTCATATTTTCCCTTCCAGCCTGGGAAACGTTGCCTAAAAGTGGTTTGAAAAACTGCTTCACGGGTCTATCAAGAGATTTAGAGTGCTCGTTGAATCCTTTACTGCTTCCTTCATCACCAACAACTCTCATCCTAAGAGAATGGATTTGTTTCTCACGATAAAAATAAGCCACAGGAGTCTGTATAAATATGCCAAAAAAAATTGGGAAGTGTTCAATGAGATAGAAGATTGCTTAGAGTAAGTTTTTGGGGCATCCTTTAAGATAGGTCTACCCCCCCCCCCCCCCCCACGTCAATGCTTTACCAATCCCTTACCAAGAAGGAAGCTAATATTATTGATGATCATGTCACATATTGAGAAATATGCTAAGGTGGAGGACGTGATCTGCACCAGTCAAGTTGCGACTGGTAGCATAAAGGAAAACACATGGGCAATAAGGAGATCAATCCCAACAAGGGGAAAAAGAAGAGGAATGGTGTCAAAAATGGGAGAGGAACAAATTCCTATAAAGCTTTTCTAGGTGTCAACACAGTTTTCAAGGAACCAATCCATAAGATTCTGGCGAAGATTAAAGATTAACAGTTCCTCAAGTGGCTAAAAAAGATGGGAGGGGATCCTACCAAGTGGAACAACATGCTTTGATGTGCGTTTTATGAAAAAAAAAGTCCACTAAATTGAGAACTGTAAGGCACTAAAAGCTCATCTAGAGGAGTTGGTCCAAGCCTGTTATTTGAATAAATAAGTTGATAAGAGGTCTTATCATATCGTCACTAATGGTGAACCGAAAGAAGACAACGTTCTGGATGATGAGATGGGACACGAGTTCACGGTCATACATGGGTCATCAAACCTCATGCAAATTCAGGGGATGGATATTCGGATGGAGTTAAAGAAGGTCATAATCGTGTTGGAGGCCTTCCAAATAGATATCGCAAAAATCCAGGCTGGCAAGCATAGGCGACTAGAGGATGTCGACTACAATAAGCATATCATTTTCACAAAGGAGGATTTGATTAGGGTAAGAACCCCACACAACGATATACTGGTAATTACTCTCAGAATCACAAATTAGGATATGAACAAGTTACTAGTAGAACAAAGGAGCTCTTCAGAGGTGATCTACCCGGAGCTCTTCCATAAGCTCAAGCTCAAGATGTGAGATCTTAAAGAGGCAACCATCCCACTGGTAGGCTTTACGGGAAATATGACTATGCCAATGGAAAAAGAAATCCTTCCTGTGAGGGAAGGGAATATTTCAAAACTATAATGTTTTTGGTGGTGGATATTGATTCTCCCTACCACACCATTCTAGACCGAGCGTGTCTTTATGATGTAAGAGTTTCCCCTTCTACCTACCACCAGAAGTTCAAGTGTATCATAAATCGGGTTATAATGGAGATTATGGGTGATCAAGTTGTTGCTTGAAAATGCTATATTTCTGCCATTCGGCCCAAGAAGGAAAATAAAAAAGAGAAATAGGTTGTTGCTAAGATAACCCAGGATGGGGATACTCCATCAAAATAGCAACTACGATCGACCAGTGGAGGAAACTAGGGTCTACCATGTTAATAGGGTTATTGAAAAACTAGAGGAGGTTATCTTCGATTAAAGCCATCCGAAGAGGAAGTTTTTTATTGGAACAACACTGATCGACCTTGATAGGGGGGAATTGATTACCTTCCTGAAACGAAGCTTTGACGTATTTTCATGGGAACCATACGACATGTCGAGAATCGATATCATAGTCACCTGTTACTATCTCCACGTGGATTTTACTTTCTAGCTGATCATATAAAAGTCCCACCGAACTGCCCCAGAAAAAGCAAAGGCGGTATAAAAGGAGCGAAACTGCTGGAGACAAGGTCGATCAGATAAGTTCCATTCCCGAAGTGGCTCTCAAATCCGATCATATTTAGCAAGAGCAACGGAAGCTAGAGAATATGTATAGACTTTACCGACCTTAACATGGCCTGCCCCAAGAATAGTTTCCTTGACCAAAGATAAACTAGTTAATCCATGCCACAACATCCCATGAGCGGATGATTTTCTTAGATGCTTACTCAAGCCATTTAGCCTCAAGAATACGAGATCTACATACCATAGGCTATACGAAGGTGTTTCAACACCATATGGGAGAGACTATGAAGGTTTATATTGATGATATGCTTGTTAAAAAAGATAAGAGTGACCATCTCTTAGACCTGACCAACACCTTTGAAATCCTCAGACGATAACGAATGAAACTCAACACCAATAAGTGTTCATTAAGGGTCCAGTCAGGAAAGTTCTGGGTTATCGGGTCAGCAAAAGAAGAATTGAGGTAAATTCAGATCAGATAGAGGCTATCAACAAGCTTCAGTCACCAAAAACTTTTCCTGAGCTCCAAAAGCTCATTGGGATTCTCACAGCTCTCAACCTCTTTATTTCAAAGTCATCTGAATGTTATCAACTGTTCTTCCAGTTACTCTAAAAGGAAAAATGTCGCACCTAGAATGATGATTGATCCGAGGCCCTTAACGAAATTGAGTATTACTTAAGCAAACCTTCGTTGCTGGCATTACCCGATCAGGGGATCCCTTTTACCTTTACCTCGCAGTATCAAGTCAGGTAGTCAGCTCAACTTTGGTTTGCGAGAGACAAGCAAATCAGTTTATTATTTACTACACCATAAAATGATCTTAGATACCAAGAAACGATACTTACCTTTGGAGAAACTAGTTTAAGTATTGGTGAATACTTCACGTTAGCTGAAGCATTATTTTGACGCCCATTCCATTACTCTCCTTACTTCTTTCCCCCTAAAGTTGTCCTTCGCAAAGAAGACATTTCAAGACAAATTTCTTAATATTCGATTGAGTTTGGGAGGTTTAACATTCACTTTCACTTTAGGAAAACTATCAAAGGGTAGGTTCTAGTTGATTTTATTTCATAACTCACTAAAGATGGACCCACCGACCAGCAGTTGGTCAATCAATCAGAGATGTAAGAGAAGGTCCTGAATGAAAGTTGGACGTTGTATGTTGACGGTGCCTTTAATTACAAGGGACAAGCATGTGAATTTTCCTTGTAACTCTAGAGGATGCGATGTCGAGCAAGGGATCAGATTGGAATTTAAGGCCTCAAAAAATGAGGCCGAATACAAAGTGCTTATAACTGGTTTGCACAAGGCCCACTTTCTTAAGGAAAGATGGATCAACATTTGTTACAATTCCAAACTGGTGTCTAATTAGGTTAGTGGGGATTTTAATTCAAAGAATTATAAGATGATAGTCTACCTCGCAATCGTGTGCAAGATGGTTACGAAATTTGAGGAATTCTACATTCAATAATTCCCCCGGGGGCACAATAGTCACGCTAAAAACTTAGCAGCCCTAAGATCAACGGTGGACTAAGATCTCGGGAGAACAATTAAAGTGGAGTTCCTCTCCAGGACCAGTATCAATAAAATAGTGAGAACCGAGCATGTCTCTCCATCGACAAGGGTCCAAGTTGGATTGACCAAATCATAGAATAGTTACACAACGAAACACTACCGATTGACCAGAAATTGGCCTATCAAGTCAAAGTGAAAGCCGATAATTTTTACTTGGACCCTGGGGGTAAGCTTTATAGGAGATCCTTCACATGCCCCTAGCTCCAATGTGTTCACCCAAAGGACGTCGAGCAAGTTCTTTACAAACTCTATGACAGAATATGCGGAAGTCACGCAGGAGGAAGGTCCTTGGAATTTCTTGAAATCAAAGACGACTACTAGTGTTCATGTATGAACAAAGTTGTAAGTGTTTATGTTCAGAAATGCGAAAAGTTCCCAAAATTCTCTCCCTGACCCATCAACCGAACAATGACCTGAGATCATTGATCAACCCATGGTCATTTGCAGAGGGGGATTAGACATTGTAGGGACACTACATACTTCACCAGGTGATCATAAGTACTTTTTGGTTGTCATAAACTATTTCACTAAGTGGAATGAGGCAGAACCACTTGGCAACATTAGAGATGTGAATAGGATAAGGTTCATTGGGAAAAATATCATAACACGCGTTGGGGGCACCAAGGGCCATCAAAACTGATAATGGCACATAATTTGAAAGTGGTATTTTCCAAAATTTCTATGGCAAGCATGGAATCAAGCACGATTTTAGTTTAGTAGCCTACCCCCAAAGCAATGTCCAGGCAGATGCCTTCAATAAAATAATGCTCGGTTGCCTTAAAAAGAGGCTAGAAAAAATCTAAAGGCACTTAGGTGGATGAGATTCCTCATATTCTCTGGGAATATCGTACCATGTCCAAGAGACCAAATGGGGAAATGCCCTTTGTGCTCACATATGGAATAAAAGTTGTCATACCACTTGAAGCACGCCTCTCGACCATGAGAACAAAGGTGATCGACAAATGACTGAATGATGATACCCTTCGTGTTTAACTTGACCTAGCTAACGAAAGAAATGAGTTAGACATGATCAAGTTGGCCTCATACTAGCAGTGGTTGGCAAAGCAGTACAATAAGGGGGTAAATTTATGGAAATTCCAAGTAGGGGATTACATCCTTAGAAAATTTCTCGGCAGCACCATAAGGCCTTTTGATGGCAAGCTAGGTCCCAACTGGGAGGGACCATTAAAAAGTAATCAGATACAATCTACAGGGATCCTATCACTTAGAAACAATGGAGGCAAGAGAGATACCAAGAGCATGGAATGCGGCCCACCTCAAGAAGTTCTACTTTTAGTCTTACTTTTTTGCACTTAGTTTCTATAAATTTTCATTTCAAAACTTATGTTGCTCGCATTTGATTATTTCGGTTATGAATAAAGTCTCTTCTTTCCTTACTTCCCTCAATCTCGTAATTATCCAGTTAATTTACATTATTTCCAAAGCAACAGGCTCATAATTAGCATTAATCTTTGAAAGTTTCGATCTGGCTTTAAATTAATTATAATAGAAACTTGGCTTATTACAATTAAAATTAAAGCCCTCAGATCCTTGTTAAAGTCAAGACATGCAACGTCAAGACTTGCCCAAGAAATATGAAAGCCCTATGGGGGATCCCTAGGCAGGACACTAACTTTTTTTAGTCAAATAAAATCCTGAATGGGTGGATAGCCCTTAGATCAGGCGCATTTTTGCCATTGTCTCTTTCAGGCCTAAGGGAGTGTGACGACACAACCTAAAAGGTAAGAAACATAAACATAACACATGAAAGTCATAATGGAATGAAAAAATGAAAAAATATTGGTATTAACTTAATTTTTCAGGGATGTCCGATTATAAAAAGTACCAATTACAAAATAATTACAAAGATTACAAAAATTGTTATAATAGTTTTTGGTTGGCTCGACAAAAAACTTCTCGATCAGTTTCTTCGACTATCATTAGGATCGGTTCAATACTTGTTGTCGTTATCAAGGCCTTCCAAATAGAACTCAACAAGTTAAAGAGAAATGGTGTCCAAGGGGACCCACATCTCATCTCGCCCAAAAGGTGGTCGTCAATACGGTGGACACTCAAGTGGTATATATACCAGAGCAAGGAATCCTTAGGTACTTTGACAACCTTAAGAACATTTATCTAGTCGTGATTATAGGCCATTTCTTGAAATTCCTGTTGTCTCACAGGGGCATTTAGCCACCCCTCATCATAACTAGCCGCACAGGCTACTCGGGAACACACCATGAATAAGTACCAAAGCTTTTTTACATCGTGATTTGGGCCCATTATCATGGCATTGATACTTTGGACGTTTTACTCGGCCTCAATAAGTTTTATTTTCAGAGCATCATTTTTTTACTAGAGTAGGGCCTCGACCTCCCCCATATCCTTAGTTTAAGCCAGCTGGTCCTTCAAGTCATTTACTTATTTCTTCATGGGGCCCACGTCCTCCAAGTCTTTGAGGTTGTCCTTTAACTTGGTGACCAAGGTTGACTGGTCCTTGTAGTCCTTATTCCTTTTCTTTAAATCCTTAAAGACAGTCAAAAACTCTCAGTGAGCTTACGTACTGGCATCCCGCCCGAGCACATTGTCTATGTTGCTGAAAGATTAAATTTCCTTGACAATCGGCAATAATATCAAAGCAAAACATGTAATAATTTATCATAAATACTAAAATTGGCTCATTTAAAGTGATAAAATTACTGTTTTCATTAATAAAAATGTAGGCTGAGCCATTTACATTCCAACACCAAAGGGAAACAACAAGAGTACAAAGAAAAAAGAAAAAATAAAAACTCTAGAGACTGCGGACTTCACTTATTCACATTCTCTTCTGTATTAGACCCTTTCTCCTTGATCGCCACTTTCTTAGCCTGGTCGTCTAAATTATTTCTGGAAGGCCCTTCGTCAGCTTGGGGGGAGGGGAACTTGGATGGTGTTCACTAAATATCTCAAACTGGATAGGAACTCCAACTTTTGCTAAGGCTTGACCCCATACCTTTTTGAATGTAGCCTTGCGAGCATAGTCTATCTGGATCTTGGTGTGAGCATAGGGCCTAATCCCAACCTTTTTCAAAACTGGCATCCTTGGAAATATGAATTTGGGAAACTTTAGTAGGCAATCAAGAATTTTTTATTTTTAGGCGAGTATTCTCCACCTTCAAAAGACTATTCTATCTTTAGCGAGGCCATAGTCTCTATGGTGGACTTCTTGTATTTCTTACGAGCCTCCAGGGCCTTGGACATGGCCTCTTAGGATTTTTAGAGGGCCTCATTCAACTCATTATTTAACTTGGACTGGTCAACACAACCATCCAAGAGGCTACTAAACACTCACTACACCAAAATGGGCAAATTGTCACCTTTCAGCCGGCCAGCCTTGTCAAGGTCATTGACCGTGACAAAAAAACACGCGTTTTATGTCACGGTCATTGACCTTGACACGACCGTGACAACGAATTGTCACGGTCATTGACCGTGACAAGCCCGTGACAAATTGAATCGTCACGGGCTTGTCACGGTCAATGACCGTGACAATTCGTGTCACGGTCAATGACCTTGACACGACCGTGACAACTTTTCCAGCAAAAACCCTTTCCCCCTTCTTTTTTTCCGCCCACCGTTCCCTCCCTCCCTCTCTCTCTCTCTCTCTCGACGCTGCTCTCTCTCTCTCTCTCTCTCAGGTCCAATTTCTCTCTCTCTCTCTCTCTCTCTCTCTCTCTCTCTTCCATTTATATATATATTTGTCTGTATATTTATGTGTGTGTGTGTGTGTATATATATCTGTGTGTATGTGTGTGTGTGTGTGGGGGGTGGGGCAGGGTGGGGCGGGGTGGGGTGGGGCGGGGTGGGGGAGGGGGTGGTGGAGGGGGGCAGGGGGTGGGGCGGGGTAGGGCAGGGTGGGGGAGGGGGTGGTGGAGGGGGCAGGGGGTGGGGTGGGGCAGGGTGGGGGAGGGGGTGGTGAAGGGGTGGCAGGGGGTGGGGCAGGGTGGTGGAGGGGGTGGTGGAGGGGTGGGGTGCGGTGTGTGTGTGTGTGTGGTGGTGTGTTTTGGGGGAGGGGGGAGGGGGTGGTGGAGGGGGGCAGGGGGTGGGGCGGGGTGGGGCAGGGTGGGGGAGGGGGTGGTGTCATTTTTCATAATTTTAGCATTAGTAAACATAGGATAAAAATATCTGATTAATTCCTAGGTTAAATTAAATTAAATTAATTTTAGTGCTTAAATATTATTAAATGGTTTTGAATTTTTTAAATATTATTAAATGGTTTTGTAGTGTAGTGGATTCCACCATATTCTGTTATGTCTTCTTTACTAACTAGAATCTTGTTGCAGATAGGATTCCCTTTAGGGTCTTATGTCTTGAATTAATCTGAGGGGGTGGGGGTGGGGGTGGGGGTGGGTGGGGTTTTGAATATTATTTACATTCAAAATAAATAATTGATAATAGTTGGATAATAATTGGATAATAATTGTTTTTATACCTATAGAACAGCTTAGATAGTGTGTGTGTGTGTGTGTGTGTATGTGATCAATACATGAATTTATTTTTGTATTTGAATTATCCCATGAATTTATTTTTGTATTTGAATTATCCCATGAATTTATTTTTGTATTTGAATTATCCCATTATATGAAACATACTTGAAATTAAATATAGTGCGCATAGATACTAGCATTCTAGTTCTTATGCGTACGCATTCAATAACCCTTAGACCCGTTCGAGAGTCATTACCCCTGTAATGAGATCTCTCGAATTGTCCCGTTTGGACAGTTTGAGACTGTATAATTTTTGTATAATATTCTTATTGGCTTAAAGTTGTTACTTTTGGAGGAAGTTCTGCAGTCGTATCTTAATGTTCTCTGGGTACATACTAGATTGACAAGTGTGACTGTTATTTTAATTGACCAATTGAAATAACACTCACACCTGCCAATCTACGTCGTGTACTTGGAGAACTAAGGGGATATGCTGTCGAATTTTTTTCAAATCGTAACAATGTGCATGAGCTGTTAAGTATATTACAGAAAAATGCATTCTTGAATGGGATAGGACCAGATACCCTTTAATAGGATAATTAAATGATGGGATAATTAAAAAAAAACATACTATAAATCTAAGTTTTGTTTACCTTTAATAGGTGTTTAGTTGTGGTAGCTGTGATGGGATATCTGAAATACAAAGAGTGGATGGGTGAGACTAATAGAATGGGGGATGTGTTTCGTAGAGGTGCTAACGAATTTGTGAAATATGCAAAGAGATGTCGTAATGATCAAGAGTTTCCATGTCCGTGTGCTAGGTGTAATAATGGTAAGGTGTTTGAGTGGAAAACAGTTGAACTACATTTGTTAAGATCGGGTATGCAAGATAGTTATCGATTTTAGAGTTTTCACGGTGAATTGAAAGTTCCTTTTGTCCCTGACCAACCTTCACAACATCCTTCAACAAGTAGAATAGATGAAGAAGGGGACGACGTAGATCATAATATGTTAGAGGATTTAGTTGATGATGCGTACGGAGTTTATGAAGCTGAGGAGAATGAGGTTACTGATGATGTAGAAGATTCAAGTGCTCGTGAAGATAACACGATAAAACTTGACGATGACTACCAAAGTTTAAAATTTAAGGCGACCCAACCGTTATACTCTGGCTGTGAGAAAGATCAAACAACTTTACATGCCATGGTTGGTTTGCACAGTTTGAAGACGCAGTACGGTTTGTCTGGCAATAGCGTGATGGGAATTCTGAAATGGGTGAAGGGCTTATTAACCAAGGTGAATACACTTCCAAATAGCTATCCTATTATGAAGAACAGTTTGAAAGGTTTGGGAATGAAGTATAAATCGATTCATGCTTGTGTGTATGACTGCATACTATACCGAAAGGAGTATAAAAATCTCGATCGTTGTCCGGTATGCGATGAACCTAGATATGTCCAATCTACTAGTAAGGAAGGCACAAGCTCAAAAGTGCCTCAAAAAGTATTGAAATATTTTCCCGTTGGGCCTAGATTAAAGCGATTTTTCACAGTACCATGGATTGCAGAGGCAATGACTTGGCATGCTAGGCCAAAAGTAGGGGGTAATATCATGCGTCATCCTATTGATTCTACTGCCTGGCGGAGGATGAATTATGAGTATCCCGATTTTGCTCGAGAACAACGCAACATTCGTTTGGCTATATCAACAGATGGTTTAAATCCATTTGGAAATCTAAGCACCAATCAGAGTGTATGGCCAGTGATCCTAGCCCCACTCAACCTCCCTCCTTCATAGTGTATGAGACCTGAATTTTCGATGATGGCTTTATTGATACCTGGGCCAAAGGCACCAAGTGAAGACATTGATATCTACCTGGCTCCTTTGGTAGAAGAATTAAATGAGTTGTGGGAAGTGGGTGTGCAATCATTTGACTCTTTTAGAAAAGAAGAGTTTACGCTGAAAGCTATGTTGATGTGGGAAATTCATGATTTCCCAGCTTATGGGACATTATCCGGATGTGTAGTACATGGTTATTTAGGGTGTCCTATTTGTGGAGAGGAGACTGAATCTCTTCATCTATCCTCCAGCTTAAAAAATATATACCATTGCCATAGGAGGTTTTTACCCCCAGCTCATAGTTTCAGATTTGAGAAAGCTTCCAATTTTTTATTGGGCGGAGTTGAACATAGGCTACCGCCGAGATAACTTTCGGGTTCAGAAATTGAAAGTAAATCTTCTGAATGTGGCCTAAATATTCCAGGTAAGAATCCCAAATTTAAGAATATCAAGCATAAGAAGACCCCAACTGGGAATGAAACTGAGATAAGAAAGGCATGGTATCGGAGGTCAATTTTATTTGACTTGCCTTATTGGAAGAAAAACCCGGTGCGCCATGTATTGGATGTGATGCATGCAGAGAAGAACTTCGCTGAACATATTATGTGTACTTGCCTTGGGGGGAGTCATTCGAAGGATGGAGAAAATGCACGAAAAGACCTTAAAACGTTAATACTTAAACCACAACTATAGTTGAAAGAAGATAGTAGGGGAAGGACAATAATTCCACCTGGTGCGTTAACTTTGACGAGTGAGGAAAGGAAGGTGCTTCTAGACACAATATATAATTTGAAGGGCCCATCTACTTTTTCGTCCAACTTGCAAAGGATTGTGAATTATGCTACTCATGATTTACATAAGTGTAAGTCCCACGATTGGCATGTGATCATGCAATTGGCTCCTCTATTGTTTAAGAACTGTTTCTCCAAGCACAAGGATTTGCGTAGGGCTATTATGCAAATTAGTATTACCTTCTCCCTCTTGTGTGAGAAGGTAGTGAATCGAGAACACATAGTGGCCGCAAAATTGGCTGTGAACGAAGCGATTTGTGTATTGGAGAAGTACTTTCCCCCAGCATTCTTTGACATAAGTGTTCACTTGTTGGTACACCTATGCGACGAGGCACTTCTTTGTGGTCCAGTTAGATATCGGTGGATGTATCCGTTTGAAAGATTGATGAAAGTTTTTAAAGATTACGTCAAGAATACGCGATATATTGCAGGATCAATTGCAGAGGAATACATCACCGTGGAGTCATCAATATATACTCGGGAATATATGACTGACTCTACCAGCGTTGATGACACTGATGAATTCCTCGATGATGGTGGTAATGTGATGGCAAAACGAGTGAAATTAACGAGTTTGCAACATGAACAAGTAGCTCGTTATCTATTTGACACACATGAAGATGTCGAAGAATGGAAAAAGTAAGTTTCGAATATTATAATGTTTAACATTATTTTAGATTATTTTATACATGATTAATTTTGTAATATGCAGTAAATATGAAGCCTGTGAGAACAATAAAATACGAAAAACAGTGGTACAATCAGACAGCGAATTTAGGCTATGGTTGACACAAGAGGTAATTACAATGAAAACAGTCGTTATATAACGTTACATTACACTCAAATTTTACCACTAATATAATTAATTTATCTATATTCTCAGCTCCTAAAGATGGGTGATGCGACATCAAGGCTTGCTCGTCTAGCCACTGGACCCTTGTTCGTGGCACAAGAGTACAAAAAATATCGATTGAACGGTTACATTTTCGGCGCGAAAGTGTACGAGGAAAGTACAAATGTAAAGAACTCGGGAATTTCATACAAGGCTCTTACTTTCTTTCGAGCGAGCGCAAAAGATAAAAACCTCGTTGAAGCTGAAATGACTTACTATGGTGTAATCCAAAATATATTTGAATTGGATTATATAAGCTTCAAAGAGGTTGTATTTAACTGTGAATGGGTAAGAGTTGAGGATAAAAATGCTTCTAAAGTTGATCCTGTCACCAATTTGATCATGGTTGACTTGTCCAAGTTGAAGAGCAACGACCACGTGAGCGATGAGCCGTTTGTTTGTGCATTTCAAAAGGTTAAGCAAGTGTTTTACTCGGAGTATATCAACAACGAGCCGTGGTCAATTGTCCAACACGCGCCAAGGCGTCTAAATAGTAGTGTGGATGACTTGGCTGCTCCTACCGAATATCAATCCATTTTTTATGATAACCCGAATTTGAAACAATTTTTCAATTTGTAATAATTATTTCAATTTGTACCGAAACATCCATTTTTAATGCTTTTACTTGATCTGCACTTTATCATTTTCACTCTTGTGTAGTGTGCGTGTGTGGAGAGGAGATTAATACATAAATATTCCAACTACATCTAAGTTTTGTTTATACTAATCCATGAATATACGCTTCTTACCTTTAATAGGTGATTAGTACATAGTTAGTTGGGGTGTCCTATTTGTGGAGAGGAGACTGAATCTCTTCGTCTATCCGAACACTAAGAAATGCCATAATCCTATGGATCGATGCTCTGAAAATTCCTCCCAACCGTTATGTAGCCAAACATCACCGATTGAAGTTGTCAATTCCACTTTCCTTACCCCACCACTTTCCATACCCCATTCAAAGGTGGAGTTGACAACTTCAACTGCTGATTTTTGGCTACACAACGGTTGGAAGGAATTTGCAACGCATACCTCCATAGGATTATGGTATTTCTTAGTGTTTAGATATGAAGAGAATTATAATTGACACAATTTCCCGGGGTACATTAGTTGGAAGGAGGTGTCATATGAGCTCAAGTTAGCTGTTTGAGTGACACTACAGATAATGTATTTATATTTATATGTCAATGTCGATTTCGATTTCAATTACGATTTATATTTATCTATATTTGAGGGGCGGATACTAATTTTACTTTATTTCAATTCAGGGAACAGGGAGTGGCCCTAAGGGTAGGCCACATATGCTCTATACTTATGTCGCTATTCGGACGAGAAGGGAAGGATAAGGAGGTGTTCCCGAGCGTCGCGGTACAAAATCTCTTTTGCATGCAAATAGTTTGTAGATTTGAGATAAAATGATGGTGATGTTGTTTCTTTTTAAATAGTTTCTTATTTGAATATATATTTGCATTATCTTTAGTTTGTTCGGATATATGATGTTTGGAACAGGTACAACGTTGCTATAACAGGTACAAATATACTGCTGGGCAGTGGCAGTGGCCATACTGCCCAGCAGTTTTTTTTTAATTCTGCCCAGAATTGTCACGGTCATTGACCGTGACACGTCCGTGACAAAATTGACACGGGCGTGTCACGGTCAATGACCGTGACAATTTTTTTAAACAGGGTCACAGCTTTGTCACGGTTATAAACCGTGACAAACGTGTCACGGTCATTGACCGCGACACGACCGTGACACAAAACGCGAGTTTTGTGTCAAGGTCAATGACCGTGACACGACCGTGACAAAAAAAATTGTCTCGCCTCGAAATGTCACGGTCATTGACCTTGACAAGGTGAATTTGTCAAGGTCAATGACCTTGACAAATGGGCAGATTTGGTGTAGTGACTGCCACAAACTCTAGGACAGAGAAAAAGAAAAGTGTTAGAAAATTTGACAAGTTGCAACCGAGCAGACAGAAAAGCATAAATAAAAGAAAAGGAATAATATTCTCACTAATGATAGAGTTTGAAAAAAATAGAGGAAAAGATGATCAGGTCCCGTCATCCTCAGCTACTCACGATCACCAGTGAGCACTACCCCCCTCAGCAGGCCTGAGGCAAAGGATGGATTATGGGCCAAATATTGGGCCTGAGGAATATTGGACAAGGGTGGAGGAATTTCATTCTTCTTAGAGGTAGGGGACATGATGAACTTCTTCTCTTACTCCTCTTTCTCCTCCTTTTTTTCTCCTTGGAGACTAAATTTTGGTAACCGACCTTGGAGGACTCGGCCTCAACCTTCTTATGGTACTTGGCTCTGGAAAAAATAATGACACAATACTCATCATCTTAGATTAAGAGGACCCTATTCTTAGTAGGAGCCATTGAATGCTCTTCCTCTTTATGGATGGAACCAACGTCGAGCGACTCAAAGATTAAGAAGTTTCCTCATCAAGAAGAGGATAATCAGAGATATCGTCTATCGGTCTAGAATTAAATCTTTTGATAGTGTTATTTTACTCCAAAAGAAGGGATGTCGATCTTAATTTCTCGCCATCAGGAAGATAGTCTTTTACCCTCCAAGCCTTCAACAACTCAGCACATTTGATGTTTTTTAGGGAAGGCTCCTTGTTCTCCCTACGAGATGCTCAAAGGTACAAATAAAAGGCATTGTTAGCAATAGTAAAATAAAATGATGAACAAATATAAGAAAATAAAGGTTCAAGGCTTAACCTATATCAGCCCTAGTCTGGGAACAGAAACCCTGTATATTTTTCACCTTTAGGGAGTGGTGGATGTTGCCAATTTTTGGCAATGAACCTCTAATCCCAACATCCTTTTATAGAATCAAGGAGGTTTACGAACAACACTCTGTGGGGATTCCTCGCCTTCAGGTAAAGAAGGCCATATGTAGTATGAGACCAGGTGTAATGATACCTAATCTCTAAGACTCCTAGGTTGGTCCTATAAAGCTCATTTATTCGATTTATCCCATTGAATACACACCAAGTATTACGCACACATTGAACTGGGACTACACTGAAGAATTCAAAAAATTCCAAAAATAGAGGATTTAGGAAATAGGTCAATCCCCCATGGACCACAATGAGGGTGTGAATCTAGTGTCCCCCGTTGATGTTGTTAGAAAAGTATAGTAGAACCATGATTTATGTAATAGTTTTAGTTATGGATTTATCATTAAAACAAAATCAGTTTTTCTTATTTTAGTGAGAATCATGTATGCACATAATGTTTGCAATATTTTATATGTTACTGATGTCTTTTATTCTGCTCAGTAGGTGTTATGGTGTGTAGAGTTCTTCTTACACACAAATGATCAAATCACCAGTTCTTGTAGAATATATGTTTTATTATTTACAGTCTTATATGGATTTGGACACCATCAGTAGGCTTTAGAACAATATTTTAATAGATCTATCTTGATTACGGAAAACAACATAGTTTCAACATATTGTTCTAGTACACTTTATGTGTATTGAATGGGACCACCTTGAGTTCATTCTTTGTATACTGATTTTATAAGTAAATGTAAACCTTGTCATTATTAGGTTTACATAAGGATCTTAATCAAGATATGATTGATGGATGCATGCACTAGTTATTTATTTCTTTGACCTACTAGGTGACACTTATTATTGGATCAATACTATTGATAATTTGGGTAATGATGATTAATGTATGGTGAAAGTCTTTTATGGATGGAATCCACGTCTTAGCATAGAGACTGGTGATACCCCCTAGAGATGATTATAATTTTTGTATATGTCAAACCCTGCAGGTTGATTATGTTAATTAGATATTACAAATAAGTTAAGTTGGTTCGCTCAAGGACCTAAAGAAGTTAGTCAAATAAATTATCAGTAATTTATTTCATTAACAGGTATCTGTAACCTTAACGGGGAGAGAATTAGATAATTAATAATGAGAAGATCAAAATATAATTTATAGTTAAGTAGTGGAGTTGCAATTATAATTATTTAAGGGTATTAATTATAATTAAGGTACTGAGATTAGGATTCGGGAAGGATTAGGTTTTATCAAGCCCATTAAGAGCCACATCTGTATCTCTCCATAGGGTCCCTACAGTAGCCTATATATATGCACCTAAGGATCATTTTTCTTAAGATAGACGTCACTCTTTGATACTCAAAAGACCCAAATTCGGATATCTGAGAAAGAGAGACAACAGAGAAGAAAAGTTAGAAGAGTAGGTGGTCACAGAGATAGAGCCTATACTCTGCTCATGACTGTTCATATCAGGAACAAAGTAGAAGACTGTGAGGTGCATCCAACCTGCATTTTGGATCAACTGTCATCACGTACGGTTTGTGATAACATGAGAACAAATTGAAGAGATTGTAATTCCCTGTATTTTTATGGATATTTAAATTGGGTTAATTGAATTTAAATTGGAAAATTTATTTAAAATAATATAAATATTAAATCATTTGACTTGAGTTAATATATAATATTATAAATTAAAATGCATATTACTGAGAGAATAAGTAATATAAACTATGGAATATGTTACAGTGTGTCATAGGTGAGAAAAATGACAATTATTAATTATTTAGTTGGAATTCACAGTTGAGATATGTGGGACTTAATATGAGCAATGTGAATTAAGTATAATATGTTGAACTCGTGTACTTATTTCGACTGTGTAGAAGTGTCTGGAAGGGTCAAAATTGTGCGAAAACTATATTTGGGCATATGTCTAGGTCTCAGGTCATTTCGGGGTCGATCCAGCAAGCGAAAAGTCAATTTTTGACCTTTAGATTTCCAACCCATGAAGAGATATAGGATTAGCTACTTTAAAAGCAGCTCTTTAGCTAATCAAATAGGGAATTGAAAAATTAAAGTGAGAGAAAACAAAAGGAGGGAAAGTGTGAGATCTTTTATAAGGAAGTGAAGACTTTCTCAAGGAGGTGAAGGGTCTTATAAGAAGATAAACGCCTATATCCACCTTGCACCACCACTATACATCGCTAAAATTCAGAAAGAATGGGGAGGAGGAACTCATATCATCTTCTTCAAAGGAAATTCAGAATCATCATAAGAGGCAAATTGTTTAAACTTTCTTAATTATGAGTTTGTGGAAACACATGCAAGAATATAGAAGTTTTGGATAAAAACCCATGGTTAGGAAGTTTGATTTGAGATAATATCAATTGGTATCATAGAACTCAAGATTAGGATTATGTATTTTATTGATGATTTAGAAATTTGAGAAAAGCATGTGATTTAACTGGAAATTAAACTATCGAACTAAAAACGAAGTGAACTCATATGAATCTGAAAGTCAAACGCATGTCAAATCGTTTTAGAAAATGATGAAAATTGTATGTTTATTTTAGGTTTCTTTAAAGTGGAAATTGGTAGTGTGTTCGAGGGTTCCTGTATAAAATCATATTCTGAACAACTTTGTAGTTTTATGTTTTTTCAAAATCTAATCAGAAAAGCCTCAAATCGACATTTTATATTTTCGGGCAGGATGTAACTTTATCGATAAAAAAGATTATTGGGAATTGAATTATAATTCGGGCTTATTATAATGATATCGGTTTTGGATAAGTAGACCGGTTGAAGGTCGCTACTGAAATAATTAATTAAATTATTTAAATCCCTTCGGTTAACATGAGATGTTAGGAATAAAATGTAAATTATTAGTTTACTGGATAAACTTGAAATATACTCTATGTATGTATAGGTTGAGTTCTTGTCCATATTACGTTGATTGTGATACTATGTGTAATGTCATACCTAGATACTTTTTATATAGCACATACACTTGTGATAGCCTACTATTTTGTGTGTTGTAGAAGTGATTATTGTGAATGTTTAAAATGTACTTTAAGTATGTCAACCTAAGCGGTTAAAATAATGAGAATAAAATGAATAAGAAAGTAAGATAATATTAATGTATCGTCTGGGAGATACGAATGGGTTAATAGATGTATATAAATTAATAAGGATTAATCGAGTGGTCTATAGTTAAGTGAGAGGTTATGACTTACATGAGAGTATGCACATTTAACATAGATATTTACATTACTCATAATAAAACATTTTAAACACTTGTTAAATATTTTTAAAACATTTTTCGGGATCTGACCCAAATCAAATCTATTTTTGTAAATCATTTTAGGTGTCTAGCCACAGGTACACTAGGGCAAGGAGATTTATTCCAGAGTTGCAGTGTTGTGGATGTTGTAGGACCTCGAGCCTAGACATATCTGTCATTATTTTCATCTAGCTTATGATTTAGTATTTTCATTCGAGCATGTGTGCTCATTGTCTAGACTTTACATTTGGTTTTTAGTATTACTTTTATAACAGTGATTTGTTTCGGTATTGTACTTGGCTTGCATGGAGATTTGGATTTGGGTGTGTCATCCAATTATTATTCTATTCAAATTATTGTGGTCATTATTACTATGGTGGTTATGTAATTCATTACAACATTATTTAATTATTATTATTATTTTTTTTAATTAGAAGTGATATGAGGCTTATCAAGATATTTAGTGATGAAAACAAATATTTTTCGACACTGATGCTAGGAATGGACCATTTATGAATCATGTTTAATTGAATAGTAGATTTATCACCTAATATTTTAATTAGCGAGGTGTGATGGATGGTATTAGAGCATTAGGTTTTAGTGTCTTTAGAAATCTATGCTGACTTACCTTTGATATAAAACCTTACATTAGGATTGTTGTTTTCATAATGAGGAATTTACGTCTTCAACTTTAGTGTTAAAACAAGATAATAAAATGATGAAATTCTATATTTTTTCATATGCCTCCCAGACGTGCACCAAGGGCTGGGGCAGCACAACCAGGGCCGCAATAGGATCAATCACATGGAAACCTTACAACTGCAAACATTTCCGCCATTGTTGCCCAAGCCGTAAATGCAGGAATGAATGCTCATGCTTAGCAGGAACCTTATGCGCCACTTCAATAATAGGCGGTGGCATTTGGCCATGGATTATAATTTCTAACTACATGGGAGAGAGTTCATGATACCTTTATGAAAGTCCACCCTCTTGAGTTTCAAGTGAGTTTTGATGTGGTAACAACTTGCCAATAGAAGAAAGATATCAAAAGGTATTTACGTATGTTTGAATGTACTGATACACAGAAGCAGATACTGATTACCTTCAAGCTAGTAAGGGCAGCACTGCAATGGTGGGAATTAGTCATCACTATACAGGAGCAAGATGTTATAACTATCCAACAGTTATGGCCGCAGTTTCACCGCAAGTACTTTCCTCCTGCCGTTCAAACTAAAATGAGGCAGAAATTTCTTGACATTTCCTTGAGGAGAAAACTGTGGCAGAATATGAAGAGGAATTCACGTTGTTGGTGGACTTTGTAACTGATGATTTTAATATAGAGGCCAATAAAGCAGAGCATTTTGTAGGGCGGCTAACTTGGAGAATCCAACAACATTTATTGGGTAATCCACCCTTAGTGACTTACTCAAATATGGTCAATGAATCCCTATTGCATTGTGTCAATCATCGTCCGCACGTGAAGGGGAACAAAGTGAATGGTAAATCTTTCCAGTCGATTAAGACTGGGAGTAGTAACACGAATGGGAGTTCTCAGAATCTGCAAAAGTAGGATGACCAGAATTCTCAGCCAGCGAATTACGCTAAGCGACTTCATTCTGGAGTATTCAGACCTTGATAGTATGGCTTTAGAAATGTCCATCAGGGCCAAGAGAATGGTAGTAAGGGCCAACAGGTCCGAGGTCAGCAGGGACAAAAAGGAGGCCATTTCTATGGTAAGTGCTTTATTTGTGGCAAGTATGGCCACAAGCCACAGGATTATCCTGACAAGGATAAGTTTCCTCTGCAACAGGATGTTCATCTAGAATAGAAGAGGCCTATTTTCCTCGCCTCCATCCTAGTGCCATCGATAGTTCCAATTTTAACTACCATTCCAGCAGCTCCACGATATCAGGAACAACTTCAATATGGGCGCGTGTATAATATTCATCATGCCTCATTCCCATTGGCACCACCCATAGTTGAAGGTATGTTTCTTATTCATGGGACTATGGGACGTATTTTATTTGACACTGGGGGTTCACATTCATTTATTGTTACTAGATTTTTTTTGGTCGCAGCGCTCTTAAATACAACCGGTAGTACCATTACTTTGTAGACTCGCCTTTGGGTAGTGGGTAACTTATTTACTTTATCTGTCGGAATGTGAGTATAGAAATCGGGCAATTAATCTTACCTATCGATATTCTTATATTAGACATGTCAGAGTACGAAACTATTATTGTCATTAACTAGATAGTATCATATAGTGCCAGGATTGATTATTTTAATAGAAGTATTGTTTTTACTATTCCAAGCCAGGAGATGTTGTTAGTGGTGATGCCTCACCCCGAGGGAGGATATTCCACTCATTTATATTAGATAGAGGAGGAAATCTCAATGGGAGTTGTAATATCCCTTGATTCAAACTGGTAGTTTGTGAGTTCACTAATGTATTTTAGGCAATTCCAGCATTATCGGCTTGTTGAGAGATTGATTTTGTTATTAACTTAGCACCGAAACTTTATCGATTACTAGTGCGCCATATCATATAGCTCCAACTGAGATGAGAGAACTTAAATATTAGATTAAGAAGCTTTTGGGGTAGGATTTCATCTGTTTGAGTACCTCTCCTTAGGTTGCTCCCGTTCTGTTTGTAAAGAAGAAGGATAGTTTTTTTCGGTTGTGCATTGATTACAGGGAGTTGAATAAGGTTGTGATACAGAATAAATATCCATTTCCACGCATCGAAGATTTGTTCAATCAACTTTGGGGAGTAGCCTACTTCTCTAAGATCTATTTTAGATCTGAATATCATTAGTTACGCATTAGGAAGCAAGATGTTCCTAAAACTGCATTTCCCTTGCGATATGGGTCTTATGAGTTTAGGGTTATGCCTTTTGGGTTAACCAATGCTCTAGTAGTCTTTATGGACTTAATGAACCAGGTATTCAGGGAATTTCTAGATCAATTTTTCATTGTCTTCATTGATGATATTTTGGTTTATTATTGGACTGAGGAGGATCAACATAGCATTTTCATATGGTTTTACAGACATTGCATGAACACCAGTTGTATGTTAAGTTTGAGAAATGTGGGTCCTGGATTCGAGAGGTTCAATTCTTGGGTCAAACTATTACTGATAAGGGAATAGCAATGGATTTAAGTAAGGTATCTATGGTGAGGGGGTGTGGACAGCACATGACACCGACCAAGGTTCGCAGTTTCTTAGGGTTAGTCGGTTATTATCGTCAATTTATTCAAGGAGTTTTGAAGATTACAGGTCCATTGAAAAATCTGACATGCAAAGGGGTATTATTTATATGGAATAACTCTTGTCAATTATCTTTTGACGAGCTAAATGATAAATTGACTTCGGCACCCGTACTTGCATTACCCAAGCCTGGAGTAGAATATCTTGTATATACCGATGTGTCCTTATAAGGACTTGGGAGTGTACTTCAGCAAGAGGAAATTACTGTAGTGTATGCTTCCCGCAAGCTTAAGACTCAATGAAATAATTATACTACCCATGACTTGGAGTTTGCAGCTGTTGTATTTGCATTGTGGATATGGAGACATTATCTCCCAGGGGAGAAATTTCATCTTTTCACAGATTATAAATCATTACAGTATTTGTTCACATAGAAAGATCTGAATATGTGATAGTAGCGATGGCCTGAATTTGTGGAAGACTATTAGTTTGAGATACAGTACTATCTGGGGAAGGCTGATGTAGTGGCAGACGCGTTGAGTAGGAGGTCAGTTGAAGATGTAGCTGAGGTGTGGAAGGAAAAATGGAAAGAGCTAGGAAAATAAGATTCAATTGCTAGATCTTGCATGTATACTATGACCATCATGCCCGAAAATTGTTACTAGAGTTGTAAAGGCTCGAGAAGCTCACTCATTCTAACATTAGCTTTTGGCCAAAAGAGCTGAATCTTATTTTTTAGAATCATATGGAGGTTTTCACTTCAATGGTAGACTCATTGTTCCTTAAAGTGAAGAGGTTCATCTTGCATTAATGAGAGAATCACATAGTTCATGCTTTATAGTGCATCCTGGAGGCGATAAGATATACGAGGATATTCGTCAACAATATTGATGGAGAGGGATAAAAATGGACATTGTTGAATTTGTCTCAAAATGCGTCACATGTCAGTTGGTGAAGGTGGACCACCAGAGGCTAACTAGACTTTTATAGCTACTAGAGATTGCTGTTTGGAAATGGGAGAGCATTCCTATGGATTTTATCATTGGGTTACCTAATTCTCAGCGAGGTCATGATTCCATATAGGTCATCATGGATCATTTGATTAAAGTATCCCATTTTTTCCCCTAAGGATAAATTATATGACATCGCAGTATGCTCAATTGTTTATTACCGAGATAGTGAGACTACATGGAGTTTCGATCGATATCATGTCCGATAGGGATAAGATTTTCGTGTCTCACTCTTGGTAAAGTTTTTTGGAGGCTATGGGTACGAAATTGCATTTGAGTACAACCTATCATCTGCAGATGGACAAGCAAATCGAGCGGAACAATCATATGCTAGAAGACATATTGAGGATGTCTATCTTAGATTTTATAGGAAGATAGGAATAATATCTTCCGCTCGTGAAGTTTGTATATAACAACTCCTATCAGTTCACTATAGGCATGAAACCTTTCGAAGCATTGTATGGGAGACCTTGTCGTTCACATTCTTATGGGCTAGAGGTGGGGGGCAACATACTCCTCAGGCAAAAGGTCGTTAAAGAGATTTCTTCTTAGATTAAGTTGATCCAAAGTTGTATACGGATAGCTCATAGAGGATAGAAAAGTTATGCCGATTCTAATAAGACGTTTAAGGATATCAGCATGGGAGATCATGTATTGATTCGAGTATCTCCTATGAAACAGGTTATGAGGTTCGGTAAGAAGGGAAAATTAGCGCCATGATATGTTAGGCTATTTCTAATAGTTGAGAGGATTGAACCAGCGGCTTATAAACTTGGTTTTTTTGATCATTTACGTCATATTCTTGATGTATTTCATGTTTCCTCATTGCGGCGATATAATAGGGATGAATTATCATACAACCATATTGCACTTGGGGAGATTGATCTACAGTCGGATAGTTCGTATGAGGGGAGACCAGTTGCTATCTTAGATCGTAGTGAGAGACATTTGAGGTCAAAAGTAGTACCCTTATTCCACGTTCAGTGGGGTCATCATAATATTGATGAGTCGACGTGGGAACGAGATAATGATATGCGTGAGAAGTATCTAGAATTATTTTTGGCAGATATTTTTCTTTTCTCAAAATTCGGGATGAAATCCCGTTATTAGGGGGAAGTATGTAATACCCCATATTTTTATGGATATTTAAATTGGGTTAATTGATTTAATTTGGAAAATTAATTTGGAATAAATTAAACATTAATTTGTGTGACTTGAGTTATTATTTAATATTATAAATTAAAATTTATATTACTAAGAGAATAAGCAATATAGATTATGGAATATGTTATAGTGTGTCGTAAGATAGAAAAACGACAATTTTTAATTATGTAGTCGGGACGCAAATTTGAGATATGCCGGGACATAATATGAGCATTATAAAGTAAGTATAATATGTTGAACCCATAGAGTCATCTTGACTATGTAGAAGTTTCTGGAAGCGTCAAAATAGTCATAAAATTATATTCGGGCATATATATAGGGTCTCGGATCATTTCTGGGTCGACACGACAAATGAAAAGTCAATTTTTGACCTATAGATTTCAAACTCATGAAGAGATATGAGATCAGCAACTTTAAAACCAACTCTTCGGCTAATCAAATGCGAAATTAAAAAATTAAAGTGAGAGGAAATCAAGGGAGAGAAAGTGTGATATCTTTTACAAGAAAGTGAAGAGTTTCTCAAGGAGGTGAAGGGT
Organism: Sambucus nigra; assembly: GCA_949130495.1. NCBI lineage: Eukaryota > Viridiplantae > Streptophyta > Magnoliopsida > Dipsacales > Adoxaceae > Sambucus > Sambucus nigra. Next base: position 35,813,704 of record OX422212.1, read on the forward strand.
CATAGAGGATGAGCAACACCTAGAGACACCTTGCACCACCACCATATAGCACCAGAATTTAGGAAGAACGAGGAAGAGGAACTCACATCATCTTATTCAAAGGAAATTCGAAATCATCCTAAGAGTCAAGTTGTTTAAACTTTCTTAATTATGAGTTTATAGAAACACATGCTAGGTTATAGTATTTTTGGATAAAAACCCATGTTTAGGAAGTTTTGATTGGCAATAATATCAATTCTAATTATAGAACTCGAGATTAGGATTTTATATTTTATTGATAATTTCAAAATTTGATAAAATCTTGTGATTCAATTAGTGATTAAACTATCTAACAAGAAACAAAGTAAACTCATAGGAATCAGAATGTTAAAAGGATGTGAAATCATTTTAGAAAATGAAGAACATTATATGTTGATTTTAGCTCCATTTTAAGTGGAATTCATGTTCTGAACAACTTTGTAGTTTTAAGTTTTTTTAAAATCGGATCAGAAAAGCCTCAAATCGACATTTTATATTTCTGGGTAGAATGTACATTTATTGAGAAAAAGGATTATTAGGAATTAAATTCTAATTCGGGCTTATTATAATGATTTCGGGTTTTGGACCAGTAGGTACGAGTTGAGCATACCTAATGAAATAATTAATTAAATTATTTAAATCCCTTTGATTAACAAAAGATGTTAGGAATAATGGAAAATGAGAATAAAATGTGAATTATTAGTTTACGGGATAAGCTTGAAATATACTATATATATGTATCGGATGAGTGAATGCCTATATTATGTTCATTATGATATTATGTGTAATGTCGTACCTAGATACTTTCTATCGCGAGAGGTTACGCGTAGTGCATAATCCTATCTTTGTATGCCAATTAGGGATGATTTGAATTCGTACCCTAGAACATAGTTAATTAGGCAAAAATTCTTTGTATTTATCCCCTTAATTTAAAGGCCTTTATCATCTTGTGAGGTGTAAATTGAGTTAGTTTATCTCATATTATTAATAATGACCTTATCTATCTAGTGCATCGAGTTTTGTGTATTTCTCGTGCATTTTGCACGGATTTTACACAATTGTACAAAAGAGAAAACTCAAACTCAAGGAAGTTACAAGTGAAGAAAACTCAAGGGAAAAATAGTAATTCTACACCAGGAATTCGGAAACGAAACCTAAGGAATGTTGAAGACCTCAAGTCCATGAGAATGTAGGAAGAAACGACATCCAAATCCAAGTCCCGGGTAAAAATCTACGAAGAGTCAAAGTTGAGAAGAAATCAAGGAGAAAAAGGAAGAAAAAATAAAAAAGGACCAAACCGAACCGATGGATATATGACCGGACTCATCCACTGAATTGGATTCACTAAATCGAATCGATGGAAGAGCATCCGAACCAGTCCACTGTTCTATTTTATCCCAGATCAATTTGCCCATTAAAGAAACAGACACCAGACCGGTTCGACTGATGGAATTTTGATTTTGATTTTCTCTTAAAAAGAGTTTTGCATGATTCAAACACTCCAAATAACATGATATACTTATTTCTTTATCACACCAGACATTAGGGATCTTCTTTTTTGTTAGTTTTGAGAGGCTTTGAAGCTAAGAAGTGTAGGATTCATATTGTTCAAGTATTTGTGCATGTTTTTGCATTAATTCAAGGCTTCTATTCATTCCAAGTAATTTCTTCTTTATTGCTTTCAATTTCTTTCATAATTGTTGTAGGTAATTCATTCTTGTTAGATAGAATCCTTCCTTGTATGTTTAATTTTACTTTTCATGCATTATAGAATCCTTGGTTAATTGTAGTTTCATCATGTCTAGTTAAATTTATAAGGGTTGGGATGCATGAACCTAACCCGATGTGGTTTGCAAGGAAATAAAAGTAATTATCTAAATTAAATAAATGGTTGAATCGTGTTTATTAGTTGTTACAACCATCGTAGGGCTTTTAACCCCATTTGCCCTAAGTAAACGAGGTACTTAAGAGTGCGACGCGCATGTCAGCTATGTCGACACCACTTTATTTTTATTCTTGATTATGTATGATGCGGGTTTGTACCCTCATATATGTAATGCTTGAAATTAATAAAGTCTGGGTTTGATTCATTATTTAATGTATAATTGCTTTTATATCCGGTAAACATATTAGGGTTCGGGGATCGTAGTCCAACCTATTTGTCTCATTCATTTTTATTCAGTCATAGCAGTTTACTCCTGCATACGTAGTTTACTTATCAGTTTAATTAATTTGCATTTAGTTAGTAGATATGAAATTCCTAAAATCTATCACCTTTTCCTTCCCTTTTTCTGAATCAGCTTAGGATTAGTCATCTTAGTTGTCGTCGTCACGTTTTGCTTCCTATTCCCCTGAGGATTCGACCTTGTCTTACCGGGTTTATTACTTACTCGACCGGTTTGCACTTGAACCGTAATTAGCACGCACAAGAGACACATTTTTTAGTCGCATCAAGTTTTTAACGCCGTTGCTAGGGATTTAGGTAGACTTTTAGGTTAGGTCGATTTAATCCAAAATTGATTCCAAATCTTAAAAAACAAAAAAAAATTATAAAATCAAAACTCCAAAAAAAATTCAGAAAGGAGGAAAACAATTTTTTTTTAACATTGCTCAAAGTCCTTTCACGCAAAATCCACAACAAACCCGTCAATCTACTCCTACACGCATTCACGAGAATCCAATAGTTGAGTACAATCCTGATAGCCCACACACTCCTAACGCACCTCAGTTCTGGGTTCCACCTCCTACACCTCCAAACTCCATTATGAGTCTCATTTCTAGGACACCGAGTGAGGATACTGACTCAACTGGAGAGAGAGTCATGTCTGAGCACGCTATTTTTGGTAGGGGTGAGGGTGAGATGCCATATCATCCCATCAGAGAACTCCTTTATCCCGAGAGAACTGTCACGCCAGGATGCATTCTACTTCTGTACAATAAGGGACAGTTCCATTTTTATAATGGGATGATATGCCCTAGACGCCCCCTCTCTCTCTCGATGCCCCAACCCAAAACTAGGGTTTGCATGGAAACCCAAACCCACCCACCCCACGTTGATCCTAAGACACCTGACATCAAATCCATTTGGAATCGTTCCTTTGGATCAGTGGTGGCAGAAACTTCCTCTTAAAATCATGATCTCTGCCTAAAATCACCAACAACTTACAAAGGAGAGCCAATAGTTCTTTTTTCCAATGAAGACATTGAGATCCTCTCAAAACCTTTCAAGCATGCTCTAGTGGGAAAGTTCTCTTATGGTAGGCCGACTTTGGAAGTCATAAGACAGGTTTTTCAGACCTTCTCCCTCAAAACTTCTTTCAACATTGGCCTTATTGATAACAAACATGTCCTCATTAGATTAAACTCTAATGAATATTATTCTCGTATGTGGTTACGTGATACTTGGTATGTTGGTCACTATCCAATGAGGATTTTCAAATGGACTCCTGAATTTTGATCTGATAAAGAGAGAAGTATATCACTAATTTGGATTTCCTTTACCCAACTTCCCATTAATTTTTTCTCAAAATCATCTCTTTTTTCAATTGCTCAATTTATAGGTAAACGCTTAAACCTTGACTCATTAACTCTGGAGATCAACAGACCTAGCCTTGCTCGTGTATGTGTTGAAGTAGACCTTAAAAAAATCCAAATAAAGTTTGGATTGGATGTGGTGATAAGGGGTTCTGGCAGGAGGTAATTGAAGAAAATAAACCAAAATATTATAAGCATTGCTCTAAGAAAGGACATGATGAGAAAACTTGCATTTTTATGATTCAGAAGGTTGATAATAATCCAAAGAATGGAGATTATGTGAGGCCAAAGAAAGTTATTCAGAGTTATGAAAAGAAAATCATAGAACCTGCTCCAAATACTGCAATAGTTATCAGAGAGAAGAACATGGAAGAAGCAAGACATGAGGATTGTTTAGAAAAGGAGATGACAAAGGGAATATTGAGGAAGTATGCAACCTAAAATCTTCACTTTCCAGTGAGAAGGAGTTTGCAGAGAACAATAATGGAGAGGACCTTGAAGAAGACAAGATTGAGGACAAAATTGAGGAAGAAACCATCATTGCCAAGGCTCTGTGTAACAAGGTCAGTTCAGAAGAGAACCCTAACAGCCTTCCTTGAGAGGAATGGCAGAACACTAAATGGCCGAAGACATTCTCCAAGATACAACTTCACCTAAATAAAATTCAAGATGAAGCCCTAAATAGAGAAGATGTGCAAGTTGTTGAAGAATTTTCTTTATCCCCTAAAGGAACAGTTATTCCAAAATTTAAAAAGAACCAAGCAACTGAGTCATTGCATCTCACAGATGTAGAAGATGAATGTGCTCACCACCTGCCTTTCATCGAGGAAATCCAACTTTTTTCAAGATTGATTAATAAGAAACTCTCCTTGAAGCAGTAGTTGACTATGGAAATAGTCATGGAAAAACACTCAGCAGATCCTATGAAAGTCAATGGTAAGCAAAGAAAAATGCAAGATCCTCTATTTAAAAGGCTTACTCAATCAACAGCTAAAGGTACCACAAAATTTCTTCCCTCAATTTATCAATGATCAACTTTCTTATTTGAAATATTAGAGGTGCATCTAAGAAATCTTCTTCTAGAAAACTTAAACTCCTCAAAAGATTCACCAGATGCCAATCCTTTCTCTTATTGAACCAAAGTTTGACTCCAAGAAAATTGATAAATACAGGATTAAATGGGGCTTTGAAGGCTGCTGTAGAAATTCTAATGGTAAATTTTTTTTTTAGAGATACAATATGTCCACTCAATGCCTCATAGATCACCCTCAACACTTAACCTTGAAAGTTAGTCATCATTCAGTCCAGGCATATATTATTCTAACAATGGTTTATGCAAAATGTACAAAAGAAGAAATGAAGGAGCTATGGGATCAGTTAAGATTTCTTGCAGATAGGTATCATGCTTGTCCTCTCGTAACTATTGGGGATTTCAATGTGGTTGTTTCTCAAAATGAAAAACTTAGTGGGAATGACATTGATCAACCAGCTGTAGAGGATTTTATACAGGCAATTGAAGATAGTGGGCTTACGTACTTGGGGTATTCTCGCACTAATTTTACTTGGTGTAATCATCGAAAAGATGAAGATTTAATCATGGCTAGGTTAGACAGATGCTTGGTCAACCAACAATTCATATCTAAGTTCTTAATTCCTTGATCAAACACCTTAATTGAGCTGCATTTGATCATGCTCCCCTTCTTTTAACTCTCAAATCTTCTGAAGAAATCCATTCTAAAACCTTTAAGTTTCAAAAAATGTGGTGTAACCACCCTGAATTCCTTGATCTTATTCACAAATGTTGGAGTGAGGACACCACAGGTTTTGGCCTAAAAAAGTTTGCTGCTAAGCTGAAAAGATTAAAAGGGGATCTTAGATAGTGGAATATGGTCATCTTTAAGGATGTTTTTTAGTCTGTGAAGGATCTAGAGGATTTGAATTTGTAGCTTGAGCTTTGCTATGAGTTGGACAACAGTGAAGTAAATAGAAAAGCTATGAACAAGGGTAAAGTTAACTTGCTGACTGCCTACAAAAATGAAGAAGACTACTGGAGACAAAAATTAGCTCTTAAATGGATCGAATAAGGGGATTCCAATTCCAAGTTTTTCCATTAGTATGTGAAGGTCAAACACCATAAATTGAGGATTAATTCTATTCAGGATGAAGATGGAGCAATTATTGAAGACCACGCAGAAGTGAATTCCCACATTCTTAAATTCTTTCAAGCCCATCTCCAATCAGATCAGGATGTCCCATATGTAGATATGTCAAATACCATCCCATCTATCATTTATCTTGAAGATAATGAAATTTTAAAAGCATACACTGATGAAGAGGATATTCTAACTGCCATGAAGAGCCTTAGTGAAGATTCATCTCCAGGACCTAATGGTTTTGGGGGTGTTTTCTACCAAAAATGTTGGAACATAATTAAAGCTGACCTTATTTTGGCAATTAATTCTTTTTTTGCAGGTGTAACTCTCCCCTCAAAGCTGGACAAGCACATCTGTAGTTTTGATCCCTAAAGTGAAAGTTCCCAAGACATGTGGTGATCTAAGACCTATCAGCCTGCGTAACTTCTCTTTTAAGATCATCACAAAAATTCTTTCCCAAAGACTAACAAATTTTCTTCCAAAATTAATATCTGCTAATTTTAGTGGTTTAATCTAAGGCAGGTCAATTCAAGAAAATGTCCTACTTTCTAAGGAAATGATCCAAAATTTGGGGAAGAAAGCTCATGGTGGTAACGTGTTAATAAAACTTGACATGGAGAAGGCTTATGTCAGGGTCCATTGGGGCTTTTTAATTAGAGTTATGAGGGATTTTGGCTTTGGAGAGCGATGGATTGATTTGGTATGGAGGAGCATATCTAAAAATTGGGTCTCAGTGGTAATTAATGGTCAAGAACAAGGATTCTTCAAGTCAACAACTGGTTTAAAATAACGGGACCCTTTGTCCCCAAGTTTATTCATTCTGGCTGCTATTTTTCTTAGTCGAAGGCTTAATAATTTGATGGTTTCTGGTTTTGTCAAACCTTTCTATCTTCCAAGTGGCAACCCCCTTATATCCTACTTGGCATTTGCATATGACTTGATTATTTTTTATAAAGGAGACAAAAGAAGCCTTTTGAAAATCAAAGAATTCCTTTTTTAATTATTGCAGGTAGTCAGGCCAAAAAGATAAATGTCAATAAGAGCAGCTTCACCATCGATGTCAAATGCAAGCCCCACTTTAAATCCAAAGTTGCTGAAGTCACTGGCCTAAATCATAAAGCTTTGTCATTAAAATACATAGGTTGCCCTATGTACAAGGGAAGAAATAAGGTCAGATATTACAATGGTCTTATCTCTGCATTTAGATCAAAGATAGCAGGTTGTGAATCTAATTTTCTTTCATCAGGTGGAAAGATTATCCTTCTGAAACATGTCCTCACCACTATCCCTTATTTCCTTTTAGCCTCTATTTCCCTTCCAAAATTAGTAATAACTCAAGCTCACAGAATCTTCAACAAATTCTTCTGGGGAGGTAATGATGACCAGGGCTTGAAACACCAATGGAAGAGATGGGAATATTTGAGTAAAGACATCAGAGAAAGGGGTCTTGGCTTGGTGAATCTACATAACTTATCAACTACTTCTTTTATGAAACTATTTTGGAAAATGACTTCTGAGAAATCTCTGTGGTTTGAATTCATGTCAAATAGATACAAGAATTGTGATCAGAGGTCTTATGGAGTATCTCATACATGGAGGAACTTGATGAAAGTTAAAGACAACAACCTTGTTAATATGATTTGCAAAGATAATAAATGGTATTGGACATTAGAAGACTCGGGGACCTTTTCTTTTCTGTCTGCATATAACAGTTGCGAAATGCATATTGCCTCTTCATCTTCCAATAGCATTATTTGGGATTCAAATATCCCAAAGAAATGCTCTATTAACCTCTGGAAGATCCTTAATAACTGTCTCCCTATAGATCCTAATATTTAAGGAGTTGGAATAAGGTTATGCTCTAGATGCTATGCCTGTCAAGCCTAATCAAAATCTCTAGAATATATTTTCATCCATTGACCAAAAGTTACTCCTGTGTGGAATTTCTTGTCTTATTTAATGGGCCTTGAATTGAACTTAACCAACATTCCATCGATGCTTCTCAGTTGGTGGATCAAATCTAGACCTCAGTATTACTCAAATTTTCTTGATCAATTCATTCCAATTATTGTTTGTTGGGAAATCTGGAAAAGTAAAAATCATACTTTATTTGATAATATGAAGGTTGATGATAAAGCTATTGTCAATCAATCCATTTCTCTTATCTCTAAAATTTGCCAAGAATCCAAGTTTGTCAATACGATTGCAAAGTTTGACCATGGCATACAAGAAGTTTTCAAGATTAAAATCAGAAATCCTCTTCATTTGATTAAATTAATCAAATGGAGATATCCTTCTTCTTCTTGGTTCAAATTAAACACAGATGGAGCATCCAAAGGAAATCCAGGGCAAAGCGGTATAGGGGCATTCTCAGAAATGACAAGGGTGATCTTATTTTTGCTTATGCAATACCTGAAGGAGTAGCATCTAACACTGTTGTGGAGCTTAAAATTATATGTTTGAGAATTCAGCTATGTTAAGATCGCAATCTCAAAAACTTGGAGATTGAATCTGATTCTTTATTTATGGTGAACTTGATTAATAAAGATTGGCAACTGCTAGAGTTTGTGGCTGATATTAAGGAGATGATGCAGAAAAATGGTTTCAGTTTATCTCATTGCTACAGGGAATCAAATATGGTTGCTGATGCTCTTGCTAATCACATCCTCTCCATACACTCAACTATAATTTTCAATCACTTATTGGACCTGCCATCCTTGGTTAGAGGTGCTTTAAGGTTAGATAATTTGGGAAAACGATCATATTCTCTTCTTTGTAATGGGGCTACTTTAAAGAACCATATTTATTACTTTTCTTTTATAAGTTCTCTTTTTTTTAGAGAGGTTCTTCCTTCTCTCTTTAATAAAATCTCTATGGGGGTGTTATCCCTCTTCCTCTAAAAAAATGGGATGATACAAATTATTCCAACATTTCTTGGGTTGAATTCAAAAAAGCCTTATCTGTACATTTGTGAGTTCGAAGAGGCATGCGATACATTTAGTGATCAAGCTTGCACACAAGATGTCGTTCGCCTAAAAAAAATTCCTTTTTCTTTAAAGGATAAACATAAGACCTGGTTTTGGTCATTATCACTGAACTCAATTGGATCATAGAGGGAAATGCAATCAAGATTTAACTTAAAATTCTTTCCCCAACATCGAATAAATTCCATCCAAGCTTAAATTCGAACATTCCGACAACAAGAAAATGAGTCATTTGATCGATGTTACGAATGTTTTAATGAGCTAGTGAGAACATGCCCCCATCATGGTTTTGAGAATTACTATATCAAATATTTATTTCACTAGGGGTTAAGCATATCTTCTAAATAACTCGTTGAGACAATGTTCAAGATACCATTTTGGGAATTAGATGAACACGATGCAGATGCCCACCTTAAGTTTATCGTGGAGACAACTCAATTGTGGGACACATCTGATCCTAATATCCAAAATTGAGTTAGGGAAACTCCCACCGCTCCTTCAGTGCCATACATTTATCATGTGGGAGATGTAGTCGGGTGAAGGATAAGATAACTAACCCGAGCCATGAAATAGAATATGTTTGCTATTTATGAGGCAGGCCATTCAACGAAGGAATGCCCGACGATACCCACCTACAAAGTAATGCTACATGAAAATGTGGATGCAATAGGAGTATTTAAGGGAAATTAAAATACCCGGCATGGGAATTATTACAATGCTTCATGGAGGAACCATCCTGGTTTTAGCTATGGTCATAACATCCTACGTTGAATCCTAATTCACACGTTGCCCTTCCTCCACCACTGCCTCCACATTTTCAACAAGCTCCACATATGCAAGCTCCACCTCCCGCACCATATATCACTCCACCGTAGAGAAATCTCGCGGATACTATACACCAATTCATCCAATCTAAAAATTCAACCAATGCTAAGTATGACCACATGTTTACTGAAATAAATGCGAATATCTCTAGGTTGAAATCATCTTTAAGTATCCAAGAGAGGGGTAAGTTTTCGGCCCCAGGTCAAACTAGTGATAGCTCTACTTCCAATGAACATAAAGAGCAATTTCAAGCCTTTACCACTCTACGTAGTGGACGAGTTGTTGATTTATCACCTCCCCTACATAAAACACCCAAAGATAAGCAAGTTTCTCCCGAAACGAAAGAGGCCGAAGATGCCCCCTTGAAGGAGAGCGATAATGATGGAATTAGTGAGCCTGAAGTTGTTGTGAAACCACTCACTGCCACGCCATTCCCTCAATGGTTGGTTCCTCCCCAAAAAGGTATCCCCCATAGTGATGTGCTAGATGTCTTTAAGCAAGTCAAGATGAATTTACCCTTTCTCGATGCTATACAATAAATTCATGCCTATGTTAAAGTCTTTAAGGACTTATTAACGATGAAAAGAAGGCTAAAGGTGAAAAAGAACGCCTTCTTAGCACAAAATGTGAGCTCTATTCTACTTAATGACCTCCCACCAAAATTTAAAGATCCGGGTGCACTTATAATTTTGTGCATCATTAGGGAGAATTGAGTATAAAGGCCTTACTTGATTTAGGGGTGAGTGTCAACATTCTTCCCCACTCCATATATAGGAAACTCAATTTGGGGGACCTCAAGCCCATAAAAATAACTCTCTAACTCACGAATCGTACCGTGAAGATACCATGAGCATTGTTGAAGACGTGATAGTCTAAGTTGAAACCTTATACTTCCTGGTAGATTTTTTCATTTGGGACATGGAACCCTCCATCACCCCAAGTAATAATGTTCTCGTCATTCTTGACCGCCCATTCTTAGCTACAGTTAACGCCCTGATTAACACTCGTAATGGGAAAATGCATCTCAATTTTGGGAAGATGACCATAGAAACAAATATCTTCAATATCACGAGTCAAGTGGGTGATGAGGATGATTTTCACTCAGTGGATCTTATTGAGAAGATAGTAGAGGAGCATGTAAAGGGAAATTTCAGTGGGGATGGCTTAGGAGCATGACTTATTTCGAGTAGTGAGATCAACGGGATGTACACCAATTTTGAGAGAGAGTTAGGAGAGTGGAGAGCGGGATTAGATGAGAGAGCATCAGATGATGATGTGAGAGATGTAAGTTGGGTTTTTAGATTCGAGGAATTACCACTGAGGGAGTCACGCATGGTTTCCTCCGATGAAAAAGTTCCCACCCTTGAATTAAAGAAACTACCCTCCAACGTTAAATATGCTTATTTAGGATAGGATGAGACATTTCCTGTTGTTGTCTCCTCTAGCCTAGATAAAGTGCAAGAGGATAAACTGTTAGCGATTTTGAGGAAGCACCGAAGTGCTTTTGGTTGGTGCATAGCGTATTTAAAAGGTATAAGTCCTTTGGTTTTTACCCATAAAATTCACCTTGAGGAGGACATGAAGCCCTCGAGGGAAATGCAAAGGTGATTGAACCCCACCATGAAAGAGGTAGTACGAGTGAAAATCATTAAGTTATTGGACACCGACATCATTTAACCAATAGCATATAGTAAATGGGTGAGTCCTATCGAAGTCGTCCTGAAGAAGTCAGTAATGACTGGGTTCGAGAATGCCAAGGGTGAGTTAATTCCCGAACGTACCACTACCGGGTGGCGCGTTTGCATTGCTTATCAAAAAATTAATACGGGTGCTAGGAAAGATCATTTCCCCTTACCATTCATTGACCAAATGCTATAGAGAGTATCAAGACACCCATATTATTGCTTCCTTGACGGTTATTTTGTATATAACCCAATAGAGGTAGATGTTCTTGATCAAGAGAAGATGACTTTCACATGTCCCTTTGGCACGTTTGCCTACAAACGTATGCCATTTGGATTGTATAATGAGCCTGTGACCTTTCAAAGTTGCATGCTTATTCTCTTTAACGACATGGTTGAAAGAGGCCTTGAGGTATTTATGGATGACATCGTAGTCCAATCTTTTGACCTTTGTCTTATAAATCTTGAAAACGTACTTACACGGTGTGTGGAAAATAACTTGGTTTTAAATTGGGAAAAATTCCATTTCATGGTAACTGAAGGAATAGTTATTGGACACATTGTATCGTCCAAAGAAATTGAAGTCGATAGGGAAAAAATAGATGTCACAGACGAGCTTCCCCACCTAAATCATTAAAGGATGTGCACTCCTTTTTGGGACATGCGGGGTTTTATAGATGGTTTATCAAGGATTTTAGTGTCATTGCTAGGCCATTGAGTAACTTTTTTATGAAGGATGCTCCTTTCAGTGGAAGGAAACATGCCAAAGTTCTTTTGACAAATTGAAAAGAATTCTTGTTTACCCCCATCATTCAAGCTCTGGATTGGTCCCTTCCATTCGAGCTTATGTGTGATGTGAGTGATTACGCTATAGGGGATGTTATGGGTTAAATAAAGGATAAGGAAGCTCATGTCATCTATTACGCTAGTCGGGCATTGACCGAACCTCCACTCAATTACTCCACCATGGAGAAAGAATTGCTGGGGGTAGTTTTTGTCCTAGACAAATTTTGCTCCAACCTCATCGGTTCGCCCATCACATGCATTAATGACCATGAGGCCCTAAACTATCTCCTTGCTAATAAAGATGTTAATTCGTGCCTCATAAGGTGGATCCTACTCCTATAAGAGTTTAATCTCTCCATCAAAGACAAGAAAGGGTTAGAAAACGTCATTACTGATCATTTGTCCTGTATTTCGTGCAACGTACCTAGTGATGCCATACCCATAGACGAATACTTCTTGGATGAACAATTATTTGACACTTTTTCTCTCATATGGTTTGTGGATATAGTTAACTACTTGGTCACGGGATCTGACCCTCCCAATTGGACATCGCAAGAGAAGAAGAAGTTCATTACTTGGTCACACATGTTTTTCTATGACGATCCATTCCTATTTAAATATTGTGCACACCAAATCATCTGACGTTGTGTACTAGATGACGAGACCCATAGCATCATCCATTTTTTTCATACGAAAGTGTGTGGAGGCCAATTTTCCGCGAATAAGATGGCATCTAAGATTCTTCAAAGCAGTCTTTATTGGCCTATGATCTTCAGGGTTTTGAATGCTTATTATAAATCTTGCAATATATATTAGAGGATGGGAGATATCACCCACCGATAAATGATTCCATTGACCCTATACTCGTCATCGAGATATTTGATTGTTGGGTATTGACTTCATGGGAACTTTCCCTCCTTCCTTTGGATTCTTAGCTCGTTGCGGTAGATTACGTGTCTAAATGGGTAGTTGCCATAGCTACCAAAATGAATGACAAGAAAGTGGTGATTAAGTTCTTGCAAGAACATATACTCTCGTACTTCGGTGCTCCAAAGGTAATTATTAGTGATAATAATAAGCATTTATGCAATAGGCCATTTAAAAAGATTATGATAAAGTATGGAGTAGTTCGTAAGGTTGGTACGACTTATCACCCTCAAACGAGTGGACAAGCCGAGCTAGCAAATCGTGAAATCAAAAACATTCTCAAAAAACTCATCGATCCTAATCAGAAAGATTAGTCCCTTTGATTGAACGATGTGATATGGGATTATAGAATCTCATACAAGAACCCCCTTGGGATGTCCCTATTTAGCTTTGTCTATGGAAGCCCATGCCATCTCCCCGTGGAGCTAGAGCACAAAGTCTATTGGTCAATCAAGAGGTTGAATTATATATTCGATAAAGCTGGTGAAGCTCGCAAGCTTCAATTCAACCAGTTGGAAAAGATGTGAAATGATGTGTACGATAACGCTAAGATATCCTAAAAAAGGATGAAACTTGCACATGATAAAATTATCCAATGCAAGGAGTTTCATTCAGGGAAAAAAGTGCTTCTCTACAACTCATGTCTATACTCATTTCCTAGTAAATTGCGTTCACAGTGATCTGGCCCATTCATCATTAAAGAAGTGTTCCCCCACGGTGCCATTGAATTCGAAGACCCCAAAGGGGGAGAAAAATTCAAAGTTAACGGACAACGCCTAAAGCCATACATAGAGGCGTGCATCGAAGAAGCCAACACCATTTGGTTGTCGGACCCCGTTTATGGGGATTGAGCGAGAAATAATTGAGAGGTCATCGCCCCTTGACGCGTATGGGGTGACTCTTATGTATATTAGTTATTTTAGGTTAGGGTCATAAGAATCTAGTTCGTTAAAGAGATAAATGCAAAGGAATTGATGAGAGAGCGTAGCGGTTTTCGAGGAGAGTTGTCACATATTTCATAGTTAAATTTTGGGTAGGAACATCTTTTGGAGAGTCCAAAAAAAATTGAGCAAGGATAAGCCTAAGTTTTGAGAGTAAAAGATAAGCTATGAATACCTTTAACAGTGTCCCGAACTGGTTCAGTACCAAGACCACCGGTTAAAAGGACCGAACCGGTTCGCCCCAGGCACCGGACCGATTTGGACATTTGTATCAGTTCACAGATTTCCCATGGTTCATCTCCCATTTCCTAAAACCCTTCCTTCTGATTCCCAAAACCTTTCCCTCCAACTCTTCCCTCCAAATCCATTCATCTTTCCCTCCAACCTTTCCCTCCAAATTCATCCCCCACCCCTCCACACTCCACCTATAAATACTCACCATATTCCCCCTATTTCACCTCACACCACCTTTTCCCTTTCTTACTCTCTATCTATAATATTTCTAAAAATTCATATTCTTGTCAACATGGCAGTTAAAGAAGCACGACAACTCCCCACATAATACGCCTCCTCCAAAATCCTCCCTGACAGTAATAATGAATACCTCTCCCACCAAGAGAAGAGGTGGTGCGACACCATCTTCTCCCTATCCCTCTCAATGCATATTGAGCGCGAAGTCAAGTGGGTGCAGCTTCCGTAATCAAGTAATAATTTATTTCGCCTGAGGGGATGGTGTAGATTTTTTGGGGAACCTCATCCCGAGGTTTGGGAGGATGAGGAGCGAGTCTTCTATGGAACTCTCATCCGAATGGGTGAATTTCAAGCGGAAGCCTATGTTGACAAGCGATGCATCCCATTTTCGCTCGATATCATCATTCAAAAATTTAGCGCCATGGACGTCCCGATCCCCAACCATTATGACTACCGAACAAATGCCGAACTCGTACGAAAGGTGCATGCATCACCCTCCTTGCCCCCGGACACTCGTGGAATCAAGAAACTTTTTTAGTGGGGAGCCTTCCCAAAAAATCCTGAATCACATTCCATATTGCGTGCGCTAACATCCTTCAAACCTCCAACGATTCGGAAATGCATCCTAGAAAGACAATTTCCTCTTCCACCTTTTTTATCCCTGCCCCCAATCCATATCGCACGCTTTTTTATGTGGATATAATGAATACTGAATATATGTATATATTGGTTGGGTGAATATTTATGATGTGATTTGTTATGTGAGTGAACATACCTACGCTGCCTGCTATCTTGGGAGGTTCCGCACAGAGCGCGATCCCACCTTGACAATTCGAGTGAGGTCTAGATGTGTTCCCCAGAACATAAAACTTAGGGGGGCTCACTATGTGCTGTGTAATAGTGGGACCGTCGTGTCATTTGGGTACATCAGGTATGTGAGTATCCCAAAGTCTTAGAACTATGTTCGCCTCTATTGCGTGTTGTTTGATTGAGGGTTCGAGGAGACATTCTGAACCGATAGTCATTGATTTGTTACGAGAGGTAGATGGATAGGATAACATAGTATGCTAGCATCACGGTGGTCAATCCGGGGGATGCTATAGTTATATATATATATTATGTGTGTTAAATATATCCAAGTGTGATAAATATGTTTAGGTGTGATGGTAAAATTAATAGATTGTGTAGATTTAAAAGTAATTTTAGTAGAGAAACTTACATAATGATTCAATGATAATATGTGAGTAATATTAATTATTGGTAGTATAGTAGTATATTGTATGTGTAATAAGGGGGCTAAAACTTTTGTGGCTAGTTAGATACATTACTTAGTTAGGCTGGGTAGCATAGCTAGGTAGGATGCGTTAGGTGTGCACTTAGATGATGGGTGAGGAACTCAAGGGAGTGTATGTGGGACTAACATGTGTATCTAATAACTGTTTTAAATTGTGATTTAAATACTTGGAAAAAGATTTTCAAAAGGTTTTGGGCTCTGACCCTTACCAAATTTATTTTTCCATAACATTTTAGGTTTCCATCCACAGGGACGCCTAACTTAATAATTCTTTCCAGGCATGCGTAGCTGCAGCACTTGTGTAGGCTTGCAGGATTGATGTAGATGCTTCAATTGTTCATTCCTAGATTAGGAGTTTCATTTCTGTATTTTTATTTGGTTATGTTGCCTCTTTAGATGATTTAGTATTTCAAATATTCATTTATTTATCAGACTTTATTTGGATTCAGTTTATTATTTTAGACTTGTAGGTGTATTTCATCTTGGGAACTAATGGTTTATTCAGTATTGTTTATTTAGTTATTTATTATGTGATTTGTTCATACTATTATATTGTGTGGATTGTTGGTGAATGCATTTAATTTTCGCATATTGTTATATTAATGCATGATAAAATTTGGCATTGGCTTAATTTAATATAGGTGCTTAGT
Source organism: Sambucus nigra (assembly GCA_949130495.1). Taxonomy (NCBI): domain Eukaryota; kingdom Viridiplantae; phylum Streptophyta; class Magnoliopsida; order Dipsacales; family Adoxaceae; genus Sambucus; species Sambucus nigra. Next base: position 35,829,969 of record OX422212.1, read on the forward strand.
AAATAAAAAAAGTTTTTGACAGTGATGCGAAGAATGAACCAACTGAGATTCCTATTGTTTTAATTAGGGACTGATCCCCCGTGGTATAAAACATATATGCAATTCTTTGTAGGGGTTCCAAGAAACTAGACGTCTAAGTGATGGAGAGAATTATCTGACTATTGGATATGCTATGAGTGTAATGCTAGTTGATGTGGGAGATGCTCATTTAAACTTTAATAATGATAGCAGTTTAATTTTAAAAGATTGTCTTTATAAACCTTCCATTTGAAGGAATTTTCTTTCACTTTCTTATTTAGCCATTTATGGATATTCATTTTCTTTTAATAAGCTCGTGGTTATTAAAAAAAACAAATCTTTTATTTGTTCTGGTACATTAGTTGATAATCTTTATATTGTTAATCATATCTCTCCCACACAACAAATTAATATTTTTCATAATTCAATTGGGCTAAATTTAAAGAGAAAGGAACCCTCCTTAGTGAACAAAATGTATCTTTGGCACTTAAGCCTAGGTCATATTAATCTAAAAAGGATTCATAGAATAGTAGTAAGTGGGCAATTGATCTCACTAGAAATGGAGGCACTTCCAGTTTATGAATCCTATATAGAAGGTAAAATGACCAAGGTTCCATTCTCGGCTAGGGCTATAAAGCCATATAACTATTGGAATTAGTTCATTCTAAGCTATGTGTATTGAGGACAATCCGAGAAAGAGGGGGATTTAAGTATTTTATGACTTTCATAGATGATTACTCAAGGTATGGGTATGTCACTACACCAAATCTGCCATATTATCACGGTCATTGACCTTGACAAGTTGTACTTGTCAAGGTCAATGACCGTGACAATTCGGGGCGAGACAATCTTTTTTGTCACAGACATGTCACGGTCATTGACCTTGATAAGTTCGTTCACGGTCATGTCACGGGCCATGACCGTGACACGTTTTGTCACGATTATTAACCGTGACAAAGTCTTGTCACCTTTTAAAAAAATTGCCACAGTCAATGACCGTGATAATTCTGGGTAGAATTTAAAAAAAATCTGATGGGCAGTATGGCCACTGCCACTGCCCAACAGTATATTTGTACCTGTTATAGCAACGTTATACTTGTTCAAACATCATATATCCAAACAAACTAAAGATAATGCAAGTATATATTCAAAATAGAAACTATTTAAGAAGAAACAACATCACCATCAATTATCTCAAACTATTTAGCTAAAAAAGAGATTTTGTACTGCGACGCTTGGGGACACCTCCTTATCCTTCCCTTCTCGTCCGAATAGCCACATAACTATCGAGCATATGTGGCCTACCCTCAGGGCCACTCCCTGTCCTCTGAATTGAAATAAAGTAAAATTAGTATCCGTCCCGCAAATATAGATAAATATAAATCGAAATTGAAATCGAAATCAAAATTGACATATAAATATAAATACATTACCTGTAGTGTCACCCAAAAAGCTAACTTGAGCTCATATGGCACCTCCTTCCAACTAATGTACCCCGGGAAATCGTGTCAAATATAATTCTCTTCATATCTAAACACTAAGAAATGCCATAATCCTCTGGAGTTATGCGCTCCAAATTCCTTCCAACCGTTGTGTAGCCAAAAATCAGCAGTTGAAGTTTCAATTCCACCTTTCAATGGTCTCCCATGTTTTGCTATAGGCTCCAAGTGGTGGGGTATGTAATGTGGAATTGACAACTTCAACCGGTGATGCATGGCTACATAACGGTTGGGAGGAATTTGCAGAACATAATCCATAGGATTATGGCATTTCTTAGTGTTTGGATAAACGAAGAGATTCAGTCTCCTCTCCACAAATAAGACACCCCAAATAACTATGTACTAATCACCTATTAAAGGTAAGAAGCGTATATCAATGGATTAGTATAAAGAAAACTTATATGTAGTTGGAATATTTATGTATTAATATCCTCTCCACACACGCACACCACACAAGAGTGAAGACGATAAAGTGCAAATCAATTAAAAGCATTAAAAATGGATGTTTCAGTACAAATTGAAATATTTATTACAAATTGAAAAATTATTTCAAATTCGGGTTATCATAAAAAATGGATTGATATTCGGTAGGAGTAGCCAAGTCATCCACACTACTATTTAGACGCCTTGGAGCGTGTTGGACAATTGACCACGGCTCGTTGTTGATATACTCCGAATAAAACACTTGCTTACCTTTTGAAATGCACAAACAAACAGCTCATCGCTCACGTGGTCGTTGCTCTTCAACTTGGACAAGTCAACCATGATCAAATTGGTGGCAGGATCAACTTTACAAGCTTTTTTATCCTCAACTCTTACCCAGTCATAGTAAAATACAACCTCTTTGAAGCTTATATAATCCAATTCAAATATATTTTGGATTACACCATAGTAAGTCATTTCAGCTTCAACGAGGTTTTTATCTTTTGCGCTCGCTCGAAAGATAGTAAGAGCTTTGTATGAAATTCCCGAGTTCTGTACATTTGTACTTTCCTTGTACACTTTAGCCTCGAAAATGTAACCGTTGAATCGATACTTTTTGTACTCTTGTACCACGAACAAGGGTCCAGTGGCTAGACGAGCAAGCCTTGATGTCGCATCACCCGTCTTTAGGATCTGAGAATATAGATAAATTAATTATATTAGTGGTAAAATTTGAGTGTAATGTAACGTTATATAACGACTGTTTTCATTATAATTACCTCTTGTGTCAACCACAGCCTAAATTCTCTGTCTAATTGTACCATTGTTTTTCGTCTTTTATTGTTCTCACAGGCTTCATATTTTCTGCATATTACAAAATTAATCATGTATAAAATAATCTAAAATAATGTTAAACATTATAATAATCGAAACATACTTTTTCCATTCTTCGACATCTTCATGTGTGTCAAATAGTTAACGAGCTACTTGTTCATGTTGCAAACTCGTTAATTTCACTCGTTTTCCCATCACATGACCACCATCATCGATGAATTCATCAGTGTCATCAACGCTGGTCGAGTCAGGCATATATTCCCGAGTATATATTGATGACTCCACGGTGATGTATTCCTTTGCAATTGATCCTGCAATGTATCGCGTATTCTTGACGTAATCTTTAAAAACTTTCATCAATCTTTCAAACGGATACATCCAACGATATCTAACTGGACCACAAAAAAGTGCCTCGTCACATAGGTGTACCAATAAGTGAACACTTATGTCAAAGAATGCTGGGGGAAAGTACTTCTCTAATACACAAATCGCTTCGATCACAGCCAATTTTGCGGCCACTATGTGTTCTCGATTCACTACCATCTCACACAAGAGGAAGAAGGTAATACTAATTTTCGTAATATCCCTACGCAAATCCTTGTGCTTGGAGAAACAGTTCTTAAACAATAGAGGAAACAATTGCATGATCACATGCCAATCATGGGACTTACACTTATGTAAATCATGAGTAGCATAATTCACAATCCTTTGCAAGTTGGACGAAAAAGTAGATGGGCCCTTCACATTATATAATGTGTCTAGAAGCACCTTCCTTTCCCCACTCGTCAAAGTAAACGCACCAGGGGGGATTATTGTCCTTCCCCTACTATCTTCTTTCAACCATAGTTGTGGCTTAAGTTTTAATATTTTAAGGTCTTTTCGTGCATTTTCTCCATCCTTCGAATGACTCCCCCCAAGGCAAGTACCCACAATATGTTCAACGAAGTTCTTCTCTGCATGCATCACATCCAATACATGGCGCACCGGGTTATTCTTCCAATAAGGAAAGTCAAATACAATTGACCTACGATACCATGCCTTTTTTTTCTCAGTTTCATTCCCAATTGACCTACGAGACCAAGTCAAATAAGGCAATACTTTTTGAGGCACTTTTGATCTTGTGCCTTCCTTACTAGTAGATTGGACATATCTAGGTTCATCGCATACCGGACAACGATCGAGATTTTCATACTCCTTTCGGTATAGTATGCAGTCATACACACAAGCATGAATCGATATATACTTCATTCCCAAACCTTTCAAACTGTTCTTCAAAACAGGATAGCTATTTGGAAGTGTATTCACCTTGGGTAATAAGCCCTTCACCCATTTCAGAATTCCCGTCATGCTATTACCAGACAAACCGTACTGCGTCTTCAAACTGTGCAAACCAACCATGGCATGTAAATTTGTTTGATCTTTCTCACAGCCAGAGTATAACGGTTGGGTCGCCTTAAATTTTAAACTTTAGTAGTCGTCGTCAAGTTTTATCGTGTTATCTTCACGAGCACTTGAATATTCTACATCATCAGTAACCTCATTCTCCTCTGCTTCATAAACTCTGTACGCATCATAAACTAAATACTCTAACATATTATGATCTACGTCGTCCCCTTCTACATCTATTCTACTTGTTGAAGGTTGGTGTGAAGGTTGGTCGGGGACAAAAGGAACTTTCAACCGTGAAAACTCCAAAATCGATAACTATCTTGCATACCTGATCTTAACAAATGTAGTTCAACTGTTTTCCACTCAAACACCTTACCATTCATACACCTAGCACACGGACACGAAAACTCTTCATCATTATGACATCTCTTTGCATATTTCACAAATTCGTTAGCACCTCTGCGAAACACATCTCCCATTCTATTAGTCTCACCCATCCACTCTTTGTATTTCGGATATCCCATCACAGCTACCACAACTAAACACCTATTAAAGGTAAACAAAACTTAGATTTATAGTATGTTTTATTTAATTATCCCATCATTTAATTATCCTATTAAAGGGTGAGTGGTCCTATCCCATTCAAGACTGCATTTTTCTGTAATATACTTAACAGTTCATGCACATTGTTACGATTTGAAAAAAAAATCGACAGCATATCCACAAAGTTCTCCAAGTACACGACGTAGATTGGCAGGTGTGAGTGTTATTTCAATTGATCAATTGAAATAACAGTCACACTTGTCAATCTAGTACGTACCCAGAGAACATTAAGATACGACTGCAGAACTTCCTCCAAAAGTAACAACTGTAAGCCAATAAGAATATTATACAGAAATTATACAGTCTCAAACTTTCCAAATGGGACAATTCGAGAGATCTCATTACAGGGGTAATGACTCTCGAACGGGTCTAAGGGTTATTCAATGCGTACGCAGAAGAACTAGAAGGCTAGTATATATGCACACTGTATTTAATTTCAAGTATGTTTCATTTAATTATCATACTATATATATATTGTTCGATATAGAGAGTAATTTTCAAAAAAAGTTGAAAATTCCCACCCCCATATGTACAATACTCCAGTGGTCATGCCACTTTTAAAACTAACCAACCAAACATTTACTAAACAAAATAATCCAACAGCAATGTCAACAACAAATGTGTATCCCGTACTCCTTCTAATTCATCTACTCAATTAATTCATTTCATCAATTAAACTAACAATTAATGTATAGAATTATTAATTTACTAATTTACACTGAGGGGCAATCCTACTTTCATATGGTACTTGCACGATATTAAGAGAATTACAATGGTACCTTGACTTACCCCGTCTCCCCACCCCCACCCCCACCCCCCCACAAACAAATTGACAAATTCATGGGTTAATTCAAATACAAAAATAAATTTATGGGTTAATTAAAATACAAAAATAAATTCATGCGTTAATTCATGGGTTAATTCAAATACAAAAATACAAATTCATGGGTTAATTCAAATACACACACACACACACCCACACCCACCTCCCTCCACACCCCCCCCCCCCCCCCCCACTCACCACATACACCCCCACCCCCCAAATGCAGCCCCTTACCCCCACCCCCCACACACGCGCACACACACACACACACGCACATATATACACAAACACACATATATATACACACGCACATATATACGCAAACACACATATATATACACACAAACAATGATATATACACACATACACACACACACACACACACCCTGCCCCACCCCCCAAATACAGCCCCCTGCCCCACCCCCTACCCCCACTCCCACCCGGCCCCACCCCCACACACGCACACACACACGCATATATATACACACACACGCATATATATACATATAAACATATATATAAATGGAAGAGAGAGAGAGAAATAAACCTGAAAGTATAGAGAGAGAGAGAGAGAGAGAGAGAGAGAGAGAGAGCGTAGAGAGAGAGGGAGGGAACGACGCGAGGGAAAAAAAGAAGGGGTAAGGGTTTTTGCTAAGGAATTTGTCACTGTCGTGTCAAGGTCATTGATCGTGACAATTATTTAAAGAATTGTCACGGTCATTGACTGTGACACGACCGTGACAAGTCAATTTGTCACGGACATGTCACGGTCATTGACCGTGACACAAAACGCGAGATTTGTGTCACGGTCAATGACCTTGACAAAGGTGGCCGGTTGAAAGGTGACAATTTTGTCATTTTGGTGTAGTGTGTTTTCCTAATGCACCATAAGTCTGAAGCCTTTGAGAAATTCAAAGTTTATAAGGAAGAAGTGGAGAAGCAACAAGGTAAAAGTAGTAAGACACTACGATCTAATCATGGTGGCGAGTACCATTTAGGGGAGTTTAAGAAATATTTAGAAGATTAAGGGATCACATCCCAATTATCTGCACCTGGTATGCCTATGGAAAATGGTGTGTCATAAAGGAGGAATAAAACTCTTTTGGATATGATGAGGTCCATGTTGAGTTATACAAATCTCCCAGATTCCTTTTTGGAAAATTCTTTTAAAACGGCCACTTATTTACTGAACTTAATACCTTCAAAGGCGATCTCTACAACACCCAAGAAGCCTAGTATGAAACATACTCGGATCTGGGGTAGTCTAACACATGTGTTGAAGAGATATACTAATGAGTTAGAATCAAGATCAGAATTTTGTTTCTTTATAGGATATCCTTAGGAAACTAAGGGTTATTTATTATATGATCCTAAGGATCAAAAGGCCATTGTTAGCATGAATGCCCGATTCTTGGAAGAGGATTATATAATGGATCATCAACCCACAAGCAAAGTTTTTCTTGAAGAGTTATAAGGGAACCAACAAGATTCTTTAACACTACCAATACAGGATAAAATAACGCAACGTGTTAACTCCAGTACACTAGCACAGGGACTATCTCATCATAGTAGGAGGGTTGTACATCAACCTGAACGGTTTATGTTTTTGGGAGAGACTTATGACAAGGTACTTAATTAACTCGAAGCATATCCCTCTAACTACAATGAGGCGATTCAAGATAAAGATGTAGAACTTTGTCTTAAATCTATGAATTCTGAGATGGAATCTATATATTCCAATCAGGTCTGGAATCTTGTAGGTCTACCTGACGAGATAAAACCCATAGGATGCAATTGTGTCTATAAGATAAAAAGAGGGGTGGACGGGAAGATTGATATATTTAAGTCACATCTTGTTGCAAAAGGATTTACTCAGAAAGAGTGCATCGATTATGAGGAAACCTTCTCCCCGGTAGCTATGATTAAGTCCATATGAATTCTTCCATTACAGCTCATTTTGATTATGAAATTTGGAAAATGGACTTCAAGACTTTTTATCTTAATGGGAATCTTGACGAGTGTATCTATATGGTGCATTCAGATAATTTATTACCCAATGCCAAGATCGTAAAGTATGTAAGATTAAGAAGACTATTTATAAACTTAAGCAAACATCTAGAACATAGAAAAAGCAAACATCATAGAAAATTTGTTTTTTGAATTACTGGAAAATGATTTTTCAGACAAAATCTTCAGCACTATCAGGAGAATTTGCCTATTTGAAAAAGCAAAGGTACTTCTCCCACATCCTCTCTTTCAAATCAAAATTTTACCAAAAATTGAGGACCACGAGAAAAAGATAAAAAGTCTTTTACTCCAACATTTTTACCTCAGTTTAAATTACAGTGATGACATGCCAAAATAGCATTTCGTTACTGAAGAAGGATACCCACCTTGGGATATTGAAATAATTGAATGGGGGTTGGTAAACAAACTAATCTTCTCAAGTGTATCTTGTTTCAATCACTTTGAATTTCTACCCATGATGATCAAAACCATGATCTATCATGTTTTGACAAAAAGCAAGTACAAATATGCTCGCTATTTGTCCTTCCATATCACTAGGACAATTGGTTGGCGGTCTCGAGAAATTTTATATCAACCAAATCTGGTACCTCAGAGCCACTAAGGATTATGAATGGGACGAAATTGAACAGAATTGGGAGATTGCACTTACTGTACCATTGGACCAGTTGGATACAATGAGATATTGGTCACAAAACCTGATCAATATTTCCAATTTAGCAGATTATTATTATCGGGAAACAGTATTAAAATTCATGGTAACTGATAATTGCGGGGAATGTGTTCTCAAAGCAATTCCTGCAGAATATTGGAAGGATTTCATTCATTCCAATATTCTGTAGGAATTTCTTTGAGAACACATCCCTAGCAATTATCCGAAGCATCAGTTTCCAATATTAATTTATCTCCTATTTTAGGAAAATAAACTTTTGGAAAATTATTAGTAATCTCTTGTTTAATTGTTTTAACAACAAGAGTATCATTATCACTCTAGGTAAAAACTTCATTCTTTTTCAGCTTTTCCAGAAGTGGTAATTCTTTTTTAGATAATCCTTTTATGAAATTTCTTCCATAATTAAGGATTCCTAGGAAACTTTGTAATTGCTTTTTATTCAAAATTTCCTCATTAAAATCTCTTATTTTAGAGATGATGTGATCTTGTAATTGTAGGCCATTCTGGTTTAGGATTATGCCAAGAAAATTAATTTCTATTTTTTCAACATCAATTTTCTTAGGTGATAAAATGATTCAATGTTTTTGGAATTTTTCACAAATAATTTTTAGATGATATCTATGTTCTTCTATGGTTTTGGAAAAAACAAGGATATCATCTATATAGACAACACAAAAGTCTTTAAGGTCTTTAAAGATTTTGTCCATCCATCTTTGGTATACCTGAGGAGCTGTGTTTAGTCCAAAAGGCATAATATTCCATTGATAGTGTCAACTAGCGGTACTAATGCTGTCAATGGTTTGAATTCTTTAGTTAGTTTTAATTGCCAAAATCCTGATTTACAATTGAATTTGCTAAAGAACTTTTTTCCTTTAGTTTGGTTAATTAATACATCCTTTCTTGGAATAAAAAAACCATCAAATTATAATTGTTCATTTAGTCTTTTATAATTTATAACAATTCTAGCCTTTCCTCTTATAACTTCACTGTGTTTTCTTACCATGAAGGCAGGGCTAGAGTGTGGATTTATTGTTTCTTATGTAAGGTTTATTTCCAATAATTCTTTGATTTGTTTATCAAATTCATCTATATCATTTCTGGTATACATCATTGGTTTTACTCTTATAATGACATTGGGATCTTTTAGTTTGAGATTACAATATCTTGGACTTTTGTCCCATAATTTTAATGGGGTTTCACTAAAATTATCATTTAATATGGTATAAAGCCAATGCGTTTCTTCAAGGGCTTTAATAAAAGGAGTTATATCCCCTTTTTTAGTTGGGCAAAAATCTCTTTCGCTCTTATATTTATGTAGTTGTAGTAAAGGGATTTTTACTACATCTTTATTGAGGGTTAAATTTATTGTCCCCTCATCAATTCTTATAGGCAAATATTCTGAGATAAAATTGTTGCCTAATATAAAATCTCCATGCATTTCTGGAAAGCATAGGATTTTTGGAATAATGAATTTCTTTTCATTAAACCAAATAGCCACTTTTTTGGCTTTTAAATCAATGAAATTTTGTGTCCTATTGATGCATGTTACAGCAATAGGTTTTTTCATTTTTATCCATTTTTCAAGAGGTAAAGTATTAGGTCTACAAGAACATATGGTTTCTCCTGTACCAATTAATGTGCAAAGACTATATGGTTTATAGCCTGCAAAATTGAAGTAACCTAATACATAGTTATATGTTCTCTTTCCATGGCTTGGTGAGAAGATTATATCTTATTATCCTAATTGGAAATGATAAATTTGACTGAATTTTGTATTATCTTCTTTTAGATAATTTGTTCCAGGTAATATTGGTACTTGTATATTTTTCATAGCAATACGAGGTTTACTATTACTACTACTCTCGCCGTTTAAAAGGTTTTTTCCTTTTAATTTTTCCCAATCATTGTCAGGAAAATTCTTTTGCCAATTTTCGGAATGTTTATTCTTGAAATAAACATTATTACCAGAGACCTGTAATTCAACGCTGTTTCATTGTTTTTCAGGAGGTGGTTCTGTTAGTTGGGGTAGTATCCATTGTTTTGGTACTTCCAAATCTCTCCAGCTGATTAATCTGGGCAGTATTGCCAAATCAAATGGTCGAGGTTCAATATTTCTATCCACATTTTGTGTATTTGTATGTGGTAGAGTTGTCAATTCATGGATTGTTTTCCAATATATTGACATATTTCGAGTGGTATCTTTAATTCCTATTCCTTTGGTTTGGATTTTTATAATGAAAGATTCCTCAATATTTGGATCATCAATAGATATGAAGAAATTTGATTTTATGTTAAACCAAATAACTCCATTTACCAAATGGGATTGGACTCCTCCAATTATGGCATTCATAGGATTATTAAATCTTTTGTCTAAGACCAGTATAGCTACGGGTGTATCCATACCTTATTGTAACACCCCGCCCGTTCGGGGAGAGCGAACGGAGCGCTAATGCGATAAAATAACTCCAAATACACAATATAACAAGGTATAGAGCATCTAAATCCCACAACAACAAAAGAGAAACTACAAATCTCAATTTCTTCAATTACAACAAGTCTCTCGAATTAAAATTACAACTATCTAACTTGAATAAACATACAAATCTCTAAAGCTCTATACATCAAAATAATACAAATCTTTCCCAAACAATCCTCGCTAAAATCAATCTCCATAGGGCCCCCAAAATCCGCGCCAACCTGCCACTCAAAGAAAATTGGGGGAAGTACACAATACGACAAGAAAGATGCTCAACAAATATATGTTAGCGATGAATAAAACGTAACAACACGAGTACGAATATTCAAATCAAAATGAAAATCTCAAAGCATTTATCAATATAATTTCTCAACAACACATCAATGGGTCACCAGGCCTCACCCCATTCACATATGCTTTATCAAGCCATAGGCCGGGAATAGGTATTTTGGCGGGTACTCAACATCCATGTCATATTAAAATCTCATGACAACGTGCTCAATAACAATATAATGATACCACACGAATCAAAATAATTTCAACAATTATTTTCCAGATTTCAATGAATTTATCAATTCAAATATGAGTTCAATTAAACAAGAATTCAAAGAGAATGACACTCGCGAGATTTAAGGAGCATATTGTGTAAAACTCCATACCGCAAACCATGATGAGAAACCAACGATCACATCCTCAAGATCAACACAAAAGATCTACAAAAGCTCCTCCAAGAACCTCCAACAAAATAGCCCCAAGAACACCTCTAATATAAGGTTGGAACTCACAAATCTCAAGGGACAATGTGTATATAAAAAGAAGAGGAATATAAAATATATTTACTGCCAAAATTTGTGCCAAAAGTAGGTTAAAAAGGGTTCCCCACGACTTCCTTTTATAATTCAAAGAAATGAAGAGTTGGAATCCAAAAGACTCCTTTAAATAAGGCAAAGAAATGAAGAGTTGGAAGTTAAAACAACTCTTGAAAATTACTTAATGTTCGCCGGCTTAGAATTCCAAGAGTTAAAAACATTAAAAATCCTTCTAAAATCCGTTTTAACTCTGATTTCGAAACCGTTTGAAATTCTCGCCTTTAAAAATAATAACCAACATATTTGAGCAATAAAAATAATTTTATCTAAAACTTTATTTTCCTACATTTTCAAGAAATTAATTAAAATAGCCTAAAATTACGCGGGTTGTTACACTTATCTAAACAGGGCAATAATACATATTTGAATAAAATCGATATGTATATATTTAATATTTGGGTGTTTTTTCTTCCATCTTTTGATCTTTTTTAAATCAAAAAGTTTAATATCTGCTGTTTCATCGTCTGTTGAGCCAGTAATAGTATTGCCATTAAATTGTTCAAATATTCTTGTTGAGAATAATTTGAATTTTGATAATTTATAGACATCTTCCTTTTTTATAAGTTGTCTTTGATTATCAATTTCTTGTAACTATTCGTTGGTAGAAGCGATTTCTTCTCCAACTATTTCACGAAGGTCTATTGTTTGTAGCTCATCTTCGCTACTACCTCGTACTTCTGCAGTATTATACATAAATACGAGTTCTTCATCGGATGTTTTCGAATCAGATTTGAGCTCATATAAAATTTTATTAGAATTATTAGAAATATCAGAATCAGATAAATCTTCTCCATAAAATATTTCTAATTCTTGTTCTTCAAGAAATTTTATCATTTTATTTGCACTTTTTCCCTTTTTAGGACAGTCAGGTGCATAATGGCCTTCTTCGTTACAAATGTAACAACGACACTTCTTTTTTAGTGGTGATTTTTTAGAAGGTTTTTTTTTCCTAATATATTTTTTATTCTTTGAAAAAGATGTTTTCTTTTTCTAAGGTTTCTATTTAAATTTTCTCTTTCGAGAATATTTGGAATTTCTAGGAGGTGGATTACATCCTATCTTCCAATTTTCTTTTAAAATCTTCTCACAACATTTATAACCAGCTTTAGAACTTGTGATTTTATTTTTAACTTGATTCTTGGCTTTTATTTCAATACATTTTTCAGATATTTCTCTTAATACCCAATTAATGCGAAAACCAAGATTGTCATCCTTCTCGATAGTTTTTAACCAAGCAGGATAAGATTTTAAAGATATTTAATCTCATGGGTTTGGGAGTTTGTGGAAGAATTGATCCGTCCAATGTTTAGTTTCTGAATGTTTTAGTTTGAAATAATACTTTTTATATATTTCAACAAATTCTTCAAATTGAAAAATGGTACATAATTCTAGTTTAGATAATATGTAACATGCATCCTCTTGGAGTTTGGGTTCTCCAGTATATCCAATCATATGTTCTTTAATTATTTCAACAAATCCTTTTAATATTTCATCAAAAGATTTGAAGGTTTGTAGGAGCTCAGTTTTTTGCTGAATTCCTTTGTCTGAGCTTTCCCATTGTTGCAACCACTGTAAAACATCTCCTTGAAGTGTTGCAGCAAGGTAGTCTAAAAAATTTTCTTTAGACCATGTATTCTTATAGTTAGTAATGAGTATGGACATGGATTGTGACCACTCATTAATTGTTTGTTCTTGATCATTAAAAGGTACATGCCTTAAATCAAGATAAATACCATGTTGAGATATATTTTGTTTGTTCAAATTATCTCTTCTTAAAAAAAAGGATGTGGTTCGTCCTCATTTTTAGTGTTACTTGTAGAAGCTGTAGAAGTATTGCATGTTTTAACAAAATCTTCTTTTTCATTTTTATATATAGGGGTTTGCATATAATCTTCAAAAGCTTTCCAATTTTGGAATTACTGAAGTGGTTCTTCAGCCTTCCATTTTCCATCAATTGTATTTACTACATGTGGTGGAAAATCTTCTTCATCAAATGAATATTGGTTTAATTCATACTGATAATGTTGTAATAGTTTTTCATTTTCCAAATACGTGGTTTGTATTTGTTCAATGAGTTTATTACGTTCTGAGACAGTTAATATTGGATCTTTGTATAGATATATTTCACGAATGTATATATATTCGGTGTAATTAAATTCTTCTATTTAAAGAGCTTAATTTCTTTCGAACCATAATATAACCTAGGAATTTTGTTATCTCATGGGTTACTCATACCAGTTTATTATGGGTTTTGATTATCTATTTTGTTTAATAGACTTTTAATTTTTTTTTAGTCTCTTCTTTTAGATCTAGATTTGAAACCGTTTCGAGTTGACTAATTCTTTTATCAACTTTGTTTAAGTTGAATTCAATACAATCTAATTTCTCTACATAATTTTGATTTATTACCTGTCGTCTTTCAGTTCGTTTTACCGAACTAAAGACTATATCAGTTCAGCTATTTAAAGTAGTACTAATTTTATTAATATCATTTTCAGATTTTTTATCTATATGCAAACTATGATAATACATAGACTCATCTTTTTGTAACCATGGTGCTAAACATTGTAAATTAATATTATTATCATTTAGTTCATCTTTATCATCTTCCATTGTTACCTAAGACCTCCTGTAATATGTTGTTTCAGGTGCCTAAAATCGGTTTTCCTAACGCCGATTGCTAACTACAGTAGCTTTTTGGCAAATGGAAATATGGGCTTTGAAACAATAATAGGTATATGGGTTTTATGAAAACTTTAAAAGATTTTCAAAATAATATAATATTGTTACTTTTTTTAACTCACCTTAATTACAAAATAGATAAACACACTTATTTATATAGAACTAAGATTAAACGATATTTCATACAACAATTATTACGGCACTTAGTTCCAATAACTCTATATTTTACTTTAAAATTTTCTCCAGAAACATAAGTTCTATGATGGAGTATAATAGTTTCTACTTTAACATTCATATTAACATAACAACATAAACATAATTAGAATACTAACCTTTGATAACAAGGCTCTGATACCAATTACACAAGTGTGGAAATGATCGGAATATTATTGATAAAACTTACAATTATTACAAGAGAGAATATTACAAGAGACAAGAGAATGAGGAAGATTCAGAAGATGATTTACAAGTGAGGAGGATTGATCCTTTTATAACCTTTGTAAAGGTTATTTAATTATAAAAGGTTTTATATTCCTGACAACGAAACAACGTTGAATTACAGGTCTCTGGTAATAATGTTTATTTCAAGAATAAACTTTCAGAAAATTGGCAAAAGAATTTTCCTGACAATGATTGGGAAAAATTAAAAGGAAAAAATCTTTTAAAAGGCGAGAGTAGTAGTAATAGTAAACCTCATATTGCTATGAAAAATATACAAGTACCAATATTACCTGGAACAAATTATCTAAAAGAAGATAATATAAAATCCAGTCAAATTTATCATTTCCAATTAGGAAAAGAAGAAATAATCTTCTCACCAAGCCATGGAAAGAGAAGATATACCTATGTATTAGGTTGCTTCAATTTTGCAAGCTATAAACCATATAGTCTTTGCACATTAATTGATACATGAGCAACCATATGTTCTTATAGACCTAATGCTTTACCTCCTGAAAAATGAATAAAAATGAAAAATCCTATTGCTGTAACAGGCATCAATGGGACACAAAATTTCATTGATTTCAAAGCATATTTACAAATTTATGAACAATATATATTTATATATTTATGAAATATATAGAGTTTTAATTATAAAAAAATAGTTTTGAGTGATTTATCTCCCAAAGAAGGCAAATAACCCCCCCCCCCCCCCCCCCCTCTCTCCCCCACACACACACAAAAAAAAGAAAAAAAGAATTGATTTTCACCCAAAGGTGACAAATTTTGATTAAGGGCTGTTCTACATGAAAAACAAATTCTAAAGAAAATTAAGGCAATTAAATAGTCGAAAAGTTGAAAACATTAAAAAAATTCCAACTTTGGGGAATTTGCCTTAGAATTTAGTGTTATCAAACATGTGTAAGAAAGTTGGGATGGTAAAGTAAAGGGAAAATTTAGTCAAAGTTATATGTCGATGTAAGCAAGTTAATATTATTCGTTGATTTTCCTCTTTGTCCTTGCTAATACTTATTCATTTTTGTAGATAAGAGGACTAGCCCCTAAATTTATTGATAAAAGAAACATCTCAAACTTACAACAAATCAGATGACTTTATAAACTCTCTACCTTTATAAATGAATTAAGAGAAACTACTTAGAAAATCTAAAATTTGGAAATACCCAAGCATCCATGTTGAGAAGGCCCTTTAACTCTCTTGGAAAATCCTTTATTGAGCTTGACTGGAATTGAATTTGAGATGTAACCCCATAGTTGGCAAGGAGATCTGCACATTTATTTCATTCTCTAAGAATATGACAAAACTTGACATTATATCCTTTGATCTTGTCTTTAATCTTGGAGATGATAGGCTTGATGCACCCAGGACATTTTGATTGAATTAAAAGAACTTTGATTATCAATAAAGAGTATGATTCCACTTTAAGGCCTTCTAAATATTTAAGATCACACATATCAGTACCTCTCAGAATTGCCATAGCTTATACTTGAATATTAGTACCATTTCCTAGGAAAGAAGCAAAAGCTTTTATGAATTTACCTTCTGAATTCCTCAAAACACCTCCTCCTCCCATACACCCTAGATTACCTCTGCAACTCCCATCAGTATTGAGCTTTATTAATATTCCTTTTGGAGGTCTCCCTTTAATCAGTCTAACAGAATTCGATTGATTAGCTTTAGAACGTATGTGTTTTTCAAGGCACAATATGTCAATTTCCATAAGTTGATTTACCAAAGAATAAGTATCATTCATAATTCTTGAGGAATTCATCTTGATATTATCAAATCTCCATGAGTTTATAGCCTTCCAAATCCCCCATAAGATTTATTAATTGAACACACGTAGTTGTAAGAAGTAAATATACCGAACTTCATTTTATTATTTGCTTGAAATTATGAAAGATGTAACTGCATGTTAACGTTGTTTATCTACAGGGCAAGTTTTACATATTTTTATTTATTTATTTTTAGTTTCATTCGGGAAAAAAATACAAATGCAAGAACCAAAGGGATTTACCGTAACATATAAAAAAAATTTAATGGGTTCCTTTGGCACCGTTTGTTTGTCAGAAAAATCATGTTGGAAAATAATTCCCCAAAAAAGTGAAGGAATGTTTCCAAAAGATATAATTAATGAAGGAAGATAATATTTTCAAAAAAAGTGAAGGAATGTTTCCAAAAAAAGTGAGAAATAATTTCCGTAACATATAATTAATATTTTCAAAAGATATAATTAATGAAGGAAGATAAATTCTTTAACTAATTAGATAATATTATTTTATTTTATAATATGCCGGTAGTGTAAGGCTTGATATTCGTACTCTATCTTCACATGATAATTTATATAAAATTCATGGAATTAAATCTATATTATACATCTAATACGATAGTATTAGAGGTAATAGCAATTAATACATCTTTTATTTATATGTATACTAATTATATAAAACGAAAGACACTAACCAATTATCAAACCATGATCTCTCTCTCTCTCTCTCTCTCTCTCTCTCAATGCAACCTCATCAATTCTAGATGGCCTTTTTTTTCTCTTTTTTCCTTTTCATCTTATCTTTTATTTTCCTTTTCATTTCTCTCTTAAAAACCCATTTTGGATAATAGAAACTACTTTTTGTTTTTCTCTTTCACTCACACAAAAGTACCCTCCCCTTTAGGACACCTTTGACATTCATTTATGGGTGGTTAGGACTGAGTTGCTTTGGTTTGAGAATCTTGAGATCAAGCTAAACCCTAATCCCAGATAGCAACTATGGCGTCCATGAAAGGTGGAAAAGAAAAGCCTTTGAAGCAACCTAAGGATGATAAGAAACAATACGACGAGGATGATGTGTCTAAACTGTAGAAGAAGAAGGAAGAGGGAGAGGCTCTCAAGGAGCTTAGAGCCAAACTTTAACAAAAGGGATCCTTTAGAGGTGTTGGTCTGAAGAAAAGTGGTAAGAAATGAATGCTCCCGATTTCACCAGATATTATTATTATTATTATTATTATTATTATTATTATTATTATTATTATTATTATTATTATTATTATTATTATTATTATGTTTTGATTATGGAGTGCCCTTCTGATGTCTTTGATTTAGTTTAATGGGTCTCTCTAAGCGTGTGCTAGATGCTAAAAAATGGATGATTTCAAATAAAATTTTGCCTAACTCTTCCCTTTTGCTATTAAAAAAAAAGTACCATCCCCCTTCCTTTTCGCCTTCAATTTATAAACCCTTTGTCCAACTTTTCTCTCTTTTTTCCTCCATGGACTGTACACACTGATTCACACAAAAGTGAATGCAATTTGTATTTCTTAGACTCATGAACGATACTTTTCCCTCATTAATATGACAACTTTAATTTTGAACATACAGTTTATTACCTCGATGAGATTTAACATGGTTCGTTTTTACTATTTTTATGCGATTCTACAATATATTTGAACTAATATGATATATATTTTTTCCTTTACTTTTATTTATTTTCAGGCGATTCTACAAGATATATAACTGATATGATATACGTTTTTCCTTTCCTTTTATTTTTCAGGCGGACATAAAACATCCAATGAAATGTCCAAAATAATATATCCTCTTTGCAACATAACTAACTTAGTTAATTTTTAACCTTCTGTATGTTTAATACTGATGATGCTGGAAACATCACCACCCTTCAAGGTGTTTGTAAGCTCAATTCAATGTCAACAATGGTATTATAAGGGTATATAGTAGAAGTAGGTGAGGAGAAAAGGAAAATCACCGAAATATAAGTGGTTCAGCCAATCAGGCCGACGTCCACTGTGCAAGTGTGTGATTAATATCACTGTATGAGGGTTCTAATGGCCATAGATACAAACTCTCAAGCTTTCACTCTCTAATGTATATTTAGACAGAGTTTCAGCTAGGGTTGCTAATTTCGGATCCTTTATAAGGTAGAGGATGACCTCTATATATAGTGCCTGGGGGTGTAATGTACCTCCCATGCATGCAATGAACATGTGCATGAGGATCGAACCAGTATGAGAATGACACCTGGTTGATCTTATAAAGATAATGATGACCTTAATATTCCCTCACGTGAGGAGAATGATTCGGTTATAAATGATTGTGTACACGTGTTCCCAACAAAACATATGCTGATAAGGACTCGACCATTTTTGAATGGACCCAACCTCGTCCTGGAAGAGGACGAGGTGGTGACCTTGGCTCAGTGGGAGAGCTGAGGTTAGTCATGTTGAATTGTGACGTCGGCCATCTGTGAGTGGTCCCAACCTCAGCCTGGAAGAGGACGAGGTTATGGCCTTGGCTCAGTGGGAGAGTTGAGGTAAGGCATGTTGAAATATGACGTCGACCATATGATTTTGGTCCCAACATCGGCCTGGAAGAGGATGAGGTGGTGACCTTGGCTCAGTGGGAGAGATGAGGTAAGGTAATTATAACATAGCGGGAACGTCGGCTGATCCCCAGCCGAGATTGGTTACGATGTTGGGTGGAAACCTCGGCCTGAACCAAGCCGAGGTTACAAGCCTTGGATGACCATATGGATAACCACCCATGTGGATTACAGAGACCTCACTTGCCGAGGTATCTAGTAATGTTGGCCATGGCCGACCTTGCTTAGGACGAGACTGTTGGTGGTGATCTAAGGCCCTTCTAACATCGGCCATCTCCATGGCCGAGGTTGATGTCTCTGAGCCGAGGGGGTACATATAGGTCATATCAATCACCCCTAGACCTTAGTTACATGTGGGAATAGGTGACTAATGGGGTATACACCTCTGAGGTCTCTCTTTGTGCCAATGACACTTGTCAATTGCTGAAGTAGATAGCATGCCAGGTAAGCTCAATAATGTCAGTTATCCTTTGGGCTCCCAAGGCAATGATGGGCCTTGGGATGCGTGTAGGGCTATTTGAATGTTAAACCCTTTTTCCCTCTCTTCCCCACTTCTTCATTCTCTCGCCTGCGATTTATCTGCCTCTCTCTCTCTTTACAAGAGCTTTGGTTAGAAGTGCATTGGGTGGATTTTTCCTTGCCAATTCGTCCTCTCTTCTCATCATTCTCTGTCAGGTATCATCTATCGTCCCTTTTTCTTCACTTTTTCCTACCTTATTCTTGCTTTTTGCATTTTCGGTGAGCTTCAAGAGGTTTTCGGTTAGTTTATTAGTTTTCTGACGAGTTCATGTATTTTCTGGTGAACTGTTCTTGATCATTTTTCACTCAAAACCCTAGTTTGATCTTTGGCCAAGCCAAGTCAAGTTGTTTGTTTAGAAGGGTCACAAGTGTAGGGTCGGCCTCATATGCTCAGACCCCTATAAAAAACTCTTAGAGGAATTCCCCTCTCTTAGGGAGAAGACCTTAGATAAAATTAGGCAGATAGAAAGAGCCCAAGAGGAGGCTCGTAGGGAAAAGGCATTCCCCCTCAGACCTATCTTTCCACCCCCTCTAAAGGTCATATACCCTAAGCCAGCTGAACCAGTTAAATCAGCAGAGGTCCCAATTGAGACTTCCCCCATGTATGAGTCTGAGTCCTCTACCTCAGACCCTATGTCTGTGGAATCTTTTCAAGAGGCCATGGACTTTTCCACTCAGCAGGATCAGGTCCCTGACCAAGTCGAGGTTTCTAATCGCGCCTCGTCTCACAATAGTTCAAGCACATCGCATTCTTCCTCCGATGTTGAGGTTGTAGGACCTAACATTGTTGTTTCACCAATTCTTAAAGCCATTCCCCTATCGGCTGTCACAGGGGCTAAGTTCGCTCAGGGGTTCTCAAGTCATGCCCCATCGTATGCTCAGGCCGACGTTGAACCGGATGATAATGGGGATGAGAGCGATGTTGACACCTCAGAGGCAGCCGAGATAAAGAGCACTGTCACCGACGTCGACCTTCTTGCCTTCAGGCATCTATATTCCATTAGCCCCTCCATAAAACTCAGGAGACCTCTGAGGGAAGAGAGGGCTTTCGGCGACTGAGATAGTGAGATCTGTGTGTATGAG
Source organism: Sambucus nigra (assembly GCA_949130495.1). NCBI lineage: Eukaryota > Viridiplantae > Streptophyta > Magnoliopsida > Dipsacales > Adoxaceae > Sambucus > Sambucus nigra. The sequence continues at coordinate 35,850,736 of OX422212.1, forward strand.
CAGATGTTCAAGTTGGGATTTCGTCTTCCCATTCATCCCATTATTAGGGCCATATTGTCCTATATTAACTTAGCCCCTTCCCACTTATCCCCCAATGCCTGGAGAGTGATAATTGGAGCAATAGTTTTGTGGAGGGCAGTCCACCATTCAGACCTTCCTGTCCAGGTCTTCACCAGGTGCTACATCCCATCCTCTGCCAGGAATGATCCAAGTTATTACCATTTCTTAGCTTGAAAGTCAACTAAGAAGATGTTATAGGTTACCCAAACTAGCAACTATAATTGGAAGCCGCGGTATTTCTTTGCCTCAGGGGCATGGAAATTTGGCCCTTATGTCCCCTCTTCGAACTTAGAGCCGAGGATACCCCTGAGATGGGGCAAGGTGTCAATGGCTGCCAGGGCCGACCCTGGGTTAAGCTAGAATAATCTTCAAAAAGTGAAAGACCTCCAAGATCAGGGGGAGCACGGTCTGTTGGTCAGGTTCGAGCACCTGATGACCCCCTATTATCTCTCAGAGACTGGGCTTGGGAGTAATCCTCTGATAGAGCTCCGTAAGTGCTTATTTTATTATTTCAGCAAGTTAAACCTATGAGTTTTTTATGCCTATGATATTCTAACTCAGACCTTTCCATTTGTAGAGCGCCTTGAAATCATTTCGGATGAAGTTTGGGAGATGTCTACCCCAAGTCTTACGATGCTGGTGAAGAAGGCAGGCCTGAATGCACCCCCTCCTCCTCCACCGAAGAAGAGTGTCGGCACATCCAATTCCGATCCTATAAAAAAGAGAAAAACTACAACCACCTCCCCTGAGGATCAGAGAAAAAGTAAGGCCCAAAAGGCCATCCCTATATCCTCTGAGGATGCCTTGGCTGCTCGATTGGAGCAGCTAAAAATTAATGATAGCATAATAGGCCACAATTTGCAAGCGTTGGATGCCATCGTCTCTGCTATGACCGATGCTGACAAATGATTTTTTCGCTCCATAAACACTCCTCTGCTGGTTGAGTTTGGCCTTTACAGGTCCATTCAGTTATAACTTTAGATTTAGGTTTAATTCTGAAGTGTAACCTCTCTTTTGAATTTGAACTCATACATTTGATTTATTAATTTACAGGGCCTCATTGCTATGCACCATCTTGCCAACTAGACTCTGAGGAAGTTGCCCCTCATCGAGATAGGCCAAGAGGCCAAGAAGGTGTAGAGCTCGCTGAATGCAGGGGTAGATCGTCTGAAGTCTTCCTTTGAGGGATTTGATAAGAAGGTTAAGGAGTTAGAGAAAGAGATCTCCAAGCTTAAGAAGGACCACACCATTGCTCTGAAGGCCAAGGATGGCGTTCTCCAGTAGAAAGTTGATGCTGCAGTGAAGGCAACCCTTAGGGATGCTTCTGAGGGGATCCTGGCTGATTACAAAGTCTCTGATGAATTCATCAGCTTTGGCTTTGAATACCTCGAAAGAGGTATTAAGGCCACTGGTAAATGGGCTGCTGCAAAGGAGAATGAGTCAGGGAACTTGAAATCCTCTGACTTTGTTGGTCTGGGTTTTGGCAATCCTCAATTTGCCCAGGCCCTTCAGGAGGTTGAAGAGGAAGATGATGCCCTTGTAGAGACAGCACCTTTGGATGTTACTGAGATTGGAGGTGCCAACCTCCAAGATGATGGGGTCGAGGTGACCAACATCGGTCAGGGGAATGAGGTCGAGGATGCCAATATTGTAGCTGCAAACCCTTAGGCCTTTTTTGTGAAGATTTATGTAATTCTTTAATTTTGATTTCAGGATGTAACTTCTGATTGTAGACTTAGTTACCTTGTAAATCTTAGTTTATATTAACTTCTGATACGTGCTTCACTTCCTTATTTGCTGAGTGTTCTTTGAATGATTTTCTTTGCCATGAAATGTCTATTTAGGTCTGAGGTCATCCAAGTATGATGTCTGACCTCAGACCTTGTCATCAAACCATGATGTTATAAGGGTCTGAGGTCATCCAAGTATGATGTTTGACCTCAGACCTTGTCACCAAATCATGATGTTATAAGGTCTGAGGTCATCAACTAAGACATTATCCTCATAAAATATTCTCACCAAATTAATTATGTTAAGGGTCTGAGGTCATCTAAGTATGATGTCTAACCTCAGACCTTGTCACCAAATCATGATGTTATAAGGTCTGAGGTCATCAACTAAGATGTTGTCCTCATAAAATATTCACACCAAATTAATGATATTAAGGGTTTGAGGTCATCCAAGTATGATGTCTAACCTCAGACCTTGTCAATAAATCATGATGTTATAAGGTCTGAGGTCATCAACTAAGACGTTATCCTTATAAAATATTCTCACCAAATTAATGATGTTAAGGGTCTGAGGTCATCCAAGTATGATGTCTGACCTCAGACCTTGTCACCAAATCATGATCTTATAAGGTTTGAGGTCATCAACTAAGATGTTATCCTCATAAAATATTCTCACCAAATTAATGATGTTAATGGTCTGAGGTCATCTAAGTATGATGTCTGACCTCAGACCTTGTCACCAAATCATGATGTTATAAGGTCCGAGGTCATCAACTAAGATGTTGTCCTCATAAAATATTCACACAAAATTAATGATGTTAAGGGTCTGAGGTCATCCAAGTATGATGTCTGACCTCAGACCTTGTCACCAAATCATGATGTTATAAGGTCTGAGGTCATCAACTAAGAAGTTATCCTCATAAAATATTCTCACCAAATTAATGATGCTAAGGGTCTGAGGTCATCTAAGTATGATGTCTGACCTCAGACCTTGTCACCAAATCATGATGTTATAAGGTCTGAGGTCATCAACTAAGATGTTATCCTCATAAAATATTTTTCATTCAAGCAAAATGAACCAAGTATTGACACGGGAACTGATCTTCTCATTAATAATCTCTTTATAAGATGATATATTTTCATGAAAGCCCTGGTAACATCATATGTAATACTTTTTTTAGATGATCAGCATTCCAAGGATTGGAAAAGGGTTCCCCTTCGTGGTTCTTTAGCCTATAAGTCCCGGGTACAACCTCCTCAATCACTTTGTAAGGACCATGCCAATTTGGTTGAAGCTTGTTTGCCTTCTACAATGTCTTCTTCAACACTAGGTCTCTTACAGCTATGGGTCTTGATTTTACCCTTTGATTGTAGAATTTCACTGTTCTCTGCTAGTAAGCTGCTTTCCTAACTTCTGCGTCTTCCCTTCTCTCTTCAATCAAATTTAGGTCGAGTCTTCTCTCCTCCCCATTCTTCTCACGATCATAGGTCTGAACCCTATGAGTAGGGAGTCCTACCTTTATTGGTATGACGGCCTTTGAGCTATGTGACTACATAAATGGGGTATCCCCTGTTGGCGTCCTAGCCATTGTTTTATAGGCCCATAGCACAGCATAAACCTCTTCGGTCCATCTACCTTTAACTTCTTCTAACCTCTTCTTTATCCCATCAAGGATCGTTCTATTTGTGACTTCAGTTTGACCGTTTACTTGAGGTCGGCCAGGAGAAGAGAAAAATTACTTTATCCTAACTCTTTCGCAATATTTTTCCAGGGAATAATTCCTGAACTGGGTTCCATTGTCCGAAATGAGGGTGTTTGTAAGGCCATGTCTGCATATGATGTTCTTCCAAATAAATTGGAAGGTCTTCTGCTCTGTAATCGTGATCATCGGCTCAGCCTCTACCCATTTGGAGAAGTAATCAATGGCGACTATCAGAAATTGGTAATTATATGCAGCTCTTGGCAGGGGTCCCACTAAGTCAATTCCCCACACTATAAATGGCCAAGGGGAACTGATAAACGTCATAGGTTGATGAGGTTGATGGGGGATAGTGGAGAATCTCTAACATTTATCGCACCTCTTTACGTAAGCTGCAGCATCTTTGGCCAAGGTCAGCCACCAATATCCTTGCGTGATAATACTCTTTGCCAAAGGCCTCCCCCTATGTGACTGGAGCAAGAACCATCGTGTACCTCCTGTAGGATGTGGGGAACTTCGATGGGATGAACGCATCAAGGAGAGGTAATAGGCATCCATTCCTATATAGGACATCTCCTACTATTAAGAACTTTGCAGCTCTGTACCTCAATTTCCTCCTCTCTAATTTTGACTCCGGTAGCACCCCCTCTCTGATGTATCTGATAAGGGAATCCATCCATGAGTCCCCTAGGTTCAAATTGAGGCAAAGGTTACTGACCTCTTCTTCTTTAGTGGTTGCTCTGGGTAAGATCTCAACAAGGACTGTCCTTCTAATATATGTCCTCGTTGCCTAAGTTAGCCTTGCTAATGCGTCTGCATGACTGTTGTTTTGCTGAGGTATTCTCCTCATATTTACCTCTTCGAAGCCTTCGAGTATCGTTCTCACCCTCTTCAGATATTTGGCCATCCTTTCGTGTTTGGCCTCACAAACCCCCAATACTTGATTAATAACCAACCTTGAGTCACTGTGAAGGCGGAGTCATCTTATACCAATGGTCCTTTCCAAGGAGAGTCCTTCTATCATGGCCTCATATTCTGACTCATTGTTTGACACCTTGAAGTTAAACCTTATGGCATATTTGATATTGGTATCATCCGGGGCTGAGAGTATCAACCCCACATCGCTCCCACTTTCGCAAGAGGACCCATCAACAAATAGGTTCCAGATGTCTCTATCTGATGAGAAGCCACCTTCTAACATGATTCCCTACCTGAAGAGGTACCGATCTTCCTTATTTTCAACTATTCCATCTCTGGATCCCTTGGTCATAACCTCTTTTGGCTGTCGGAAGACGTTGCTATTTGACCCTTCTACAGTCTCTAGATTATTCTCAACTTCGACCTCTTCCCATGTGAACTCTATGATAAAATATGCCAGTGCCTGCCCTTTGATGGTCGTCCTAGGCTGATAAGTGAGGTTGTATTCCCCTAACTCAATGGCCCGTGTCATTAACCTACTCGACTTCTCAGGCTTATGGAGGACCTGTCTTAGTGGGGAGTCGGTGAGGATGACCATGGAATGGGCTTGAAAGTAAGGTTTCGTCTTCCTAGAAGCATGTATCAGTGAGTAGGCCAACTTTTCTATCCGAGGATAAATCTGCTCAGACCCCTGAAGGGCCTTACTGTTGAAGTACACAGGCCTTTGTACCCCAACGTCCTCCCGTACAATGGCCACACTTATAGCCGATTCAGAGACCGCTAGATAAACAAAGAGCCTATCTCCCGCTATTGGCCAAGATAAGATCAAGGGAGACCCAAGGTAGGACTTGAGTTGATCAAAAGCCTCATCACACTCTTTGTCCCACTCGAAGGCCTTTCTAAGCACTTTGAAGAACGGAAGACACTTGTCGGTCACCCTGGAAACAAATTTGTTGAGCGCAGCCACTCTTTCAATGAGCCTCTGAACGTCCTTGATACTCCTTGGTGTCTTCATGTCGAGCAAAACCTTGATTTTCTCAGGGTCCGCCTCTATTCCTCTTTGATTGACGATGAATCCAAGAAACTTCCAGCTCCGACCCCAAAGACACACTTTCCCGGGTTGAGTTTCATTCTGTACAGGTCCATGGTATTGAATGTCTTTTCCAGGTCTACCACATGAGTGTAGGCCTTTAAGCTCTTCATCAACATATCGTCTACATACACCTCCATAGTCTTGCCTATTTGGTCTTTGAACATCTTATTCATAAGACGTTGATACATTTCCCCCGCATTTTTCAAACTGAAGGGCATCACCTTGTAGAAATATGTCCCTTTGTCAGTAATGAAGCCTGTCTTTTTTGAGTCTTCAGCATCCATGAAGATCTGATTGTATCCTGAATACGCATCCATGAAGCTCATGAGCTCATGCCCGGCAGTAGCATCTACCGTCTGATCTATTCGAGGTAAGGGATAGTTGTCTTTTGGGCAAGATTTGCTCAGGTCAGTAAAATATACGCACATTCTCCATTTTCCATTGGCTTTGGGCACAATGACTGCATTCGATAGACACTCCGGATATATGACTTCCATGATAAACTCAGCCTCTTCCAACTTCCTGACTTCTTCCTAGATGACGTCATACTTCTCCCTAGAGTAAATTCTTCGTCTTTGTTTGATTGGCCTAGCATCCTTAGTCACGTTGAGTTTGTGGCACATAACTTCAGGGTTGATGCCAGGCATGTACGCGTGACTCCAAGCGAAGACACTCTGTCTCTTTCTCAGGAAGTTTATCAATTCTTCCTTGATTTCTGATTTTAAGGCTTTGTCGACTTGGATGGTTTTTTCGGCTCGTCCTCTTTGAGGACGATGGATTCTACCTCTTCCGCAACCTCTCCTTTCTTCAACTTCGTTTCATATATGGGGTCAAGTGTATCAATGTTTATGTGGTAGTTTCTCTCTTATGAGCCTCTCTATCTTTAACCGAGTTAAAGTAGCATTATCGTGCTATGGTCTGGTCACCCTGCACTTCCCCTACCCCATAGGGGGTCTGGAATTTTAGCATCTGGTGGACTATCGATGGCACGGCTTCAAACTCTTTAAGGGCTACTCTTCTTATGATGAGGTTATAGGCCGAGAAGACATTTTCATCCATAACGAAAAAATTGATCTTTCGGGTTAACCTCTTAGGCCACTCATCGCCCATTCGCACGTCCATCTCATACATGCCCAGTGGATGGACCTTTTCATCGCTGAACCCCATTAACGGATGATGATAGGGTACCAACCTAGCTCTGCTAAGGCCTGGGCTTTTAAAGCAGGGCCAGAACATCACATCTTCTTAACTTCCTCCATCTACAAGAATTCTCTGCACCTCACATCCATAAACTCTTATTGTGATCACCAAAGGGTCATCATGTGGAGCTAGGATGCCTTTGAAGTCAAGTCGGGAGAAACTAACTACGAGAGTTTCCATGTCTACTTTCTTTCTCTTCTGCGTAGTCTCGGAAGACGTCAGGATTACCACTTCAAGTTTGGCCACTGATTTGGCCTCTACCACATGAGCTTTTCTATCAGCAACCTCATAACCACCCCACGCAAGTCCTCCGCATATGGTGCTAATGCCAAAGGAGATCATACCAACCCTGTTCACTAGGATGTTGTCATCTTTTAGCGGGAGGTCTGGATCGTCTTCGTCATCTCCGTCTGAGCCACCATCTCTTCTTGTTGGGGTATCATCACGACATCTGTCATTCCTCTTCTTTTGGGGGTCATCTCTTCCCCTTTGGGGAGCTTTCCCATCAATATATTTCCTCAACTTTCCTGACTTCAACATCTTCTCGATCTCATCCTTTAAGGAAAAACACTTGTCTGTTATATGGCCATGGTCTTGGTGGAATTCACACCATAAGTTATGGTTCCTCTTATGTGGAGGAGCCTTCAGCTTCTATAGCCATCTTAGGGATCGGTCATTCTTGATCTCATTGAGGATGTGTTCGCAGCTTATCGTAAGAGGGGTATAATGCGTAAACTTGTCATCAGCTGACCTCTTCTTTCCATCCTTCTTTCTTTGGAACTTTCTACTGCTACCGTCATTCTCGTCTTCATACTTAGCGGCCATGGCTTCTTCAATATTCATGACCTTCCCCACAGTTGCCAATAGCTCTGCCATGGACTTTGGGAGGTCTTTTGTAAGTTTCCACAACAACTTTGCCTTCTGAAGACCTCCTATGAGGGCGATCATGGAAATATTCTTTTCATAATCTTTAACCTCAAGTTTTTCTTTATTGAACCTGGCGATGTAGTCTCTTAGGCTCTCGTGCTTGACTTGCTTGACATACAACAGATGGGTGGTCTTCTTTTGGGGTCTTACCCCAAAGCATAAATTGTGAATGAAACGTTCAGCCAAGCCCTTAAAGTTCTCAATTTAATTATTTGGAAGAGAAGTAAACCATAAGTGCGCAGCTCCCGTTAAGGTCCCGGAGAAGGCCCGACACTTCATCTCATTTGGTATTGAGTAAATGTCTATCGCTGACTGGTTGATGTAAAGGATTGGTGCTACCGTCATACTTGGGAGTCACTGTGGATGGCTTGAACTTGGCTAGGGTAGGGAAGCTTACTATCTTAGCCACGAACGGAGAACCCTCTGAGAAACCTCTTTGTAGTGGATCCCAACTTTTGATGAGGTCTCCTATCTTATCCTCAAGACGTTGGATGGAGTCATTCCATGGTCTTGCAATGTCGGTCTGGCCGAGGTTATCCCCATCCACCTCCAAGGGGTGGACTGAGGGTTCCCCAGCCACAGCACAACGTCTGCTGTTGACCTCTTCTTGATCTCTTCCTTATCCCAGATGATGCCGACGTTATCTCTCTTCCCTTTGCGAGCCGGCTACACTTCTCGACGTTGAAAACCTTTATCTTAGGTTATTTACGGGGCTGAGCCTTTCAAAGGCTGGCCCTCTACTTAGTCGATCAAAGGATGATCCTCGTTGTTGGGCTTCTCCACCTCTTCTGCCCCCACAACCTTGGCTTCGTTGGATAGGACGAACTGTATTGTTTGAAACCTCATACGGCTCCCAACAATATTTCGGGACATCTTCCACCTCTAGATCATCATACCTGTCCTCAGGGAAAGGGTTTCCTTGCCTCCCTAGGCGTAAGCGCCTAGGGTTAGCAACGTCCCTCCTCCGCTTGGGTGTAGGTTGGTCTTTCTGCGGTGCCTGGGGTGGTCCCCTGGCGTTAGGATGAGGCTGAACATCCGCCGGAGTGATCATTTCAAGTGAGATTTCAGGTGGCCTCATCATATTTTGGCTGAGCTGTGAAAATTGCTCTTGTATTGCTTGTTGCGTTGCAGCCAAAGACCTCAAGGTTGCGGCCACCTCCGCCATTTCGAACTAGGGCGGTGCCTGGCTGGAGCTAGGTCCTCCCTCACCAGGCGGCCGAAGAGGTGGGGGTAATTCCGGTGCAATGTGTTAACACAAAAGAGCTGGTGTAGTAAATAAGCTTAATACCTTACAGGACCTCTTTCAATGGTGAAACAGCTCCACGCAAGGGGTGAGGCCTAGTTCACCACCAGAGTCTCCGGTGAGGTTAAGCGAATAATGAGGAAGAGACAGCTTCTCGATTCCCACAGACGGCGCCAAAATGATGATGCTGGAAACAACACCACCCTTCAAGGTGTTTGTAAGATCAATTCAATGTTAATAATGGCAGTATAAGGGTATATAGTAGAAGGAGGTGAGGAGAAGAGGAAAATCACCAGAATATAAGTGGTTCAACCAATCAGTCCTACGTCCACTGTGCAAGTGTGTGATTAATATCACTGTATGAGGGCTCTAATGGCCATAGATACAAACTCTCAAGCTTTCTCTCTCTACTGTATATTTCGACAGAGTTTCATCTAGGGTTGCTAATTTCGGATCCTTTACAAGGTAGAGGATGACATCTATATATAGAGACTGGGGGTGTAATGTACCCCCAATGCATGCAATGAACATGTGCATGAGGATCAAACTAGTATGAGAATGACACCTGGCTGATCTCATGAAGATAATGATGACCTCAATATTCCCTCACGTGGGGGGAATGATTTGGTTATAACTGATTGTGTACATGTGTTCCCAACAAAACATATGCTGATAAGGACTCGGCCATCTGTTAATGATCCCAACCTCGGCCTGGAACAGGATGAGGTGGTGTCCTTGGCCCAGTGGGAGAGCTGAGGTAAGGCATGTTGAATTGTGACGTCGGCCATCTGTGAGTGGTCCCAACCTCGGCTTGGAAGAGGACGAGGTGGTGACCTTGGCTCAGTGGGAGAGCTGAGGTAAGGTAATTATAATGTAGCAGGAACGTCGGCTGATCCCTAGCCGATATTGGTTATGATGTTGGGTGGAAACCTCGGCCTGAACTAAGACGAGGTTGCAAGCCTTGGATGACCAGATGGATAACCGCCCATGTGGATTACGGAGACCTCACTTGCCGAGGTTGCTAGTAACGTCAGCCATGGCCGACTTTGCTTAGAACGAGACCGCTGGTGGTGATCTAAGGCCCTTCTAACATCGGCCATCACCGTGGCCGAGGTTGATATCTCTGAGCTGAGGGGGTACATATAGGGCATATCAAATATGATCAATTTGATTTCTAGATGTCTATGTTAGGAAATAACAGTTTGCATCTTTTTCTATAATTTTTTTTCTAGGTATTTTTTTTGTTAATTGCCTGTGATATATGCATTTATATGTTATACAATTTCTCTTTGTATACACGCTTACTTTTTTTCGTCTTTGTTCACTGAAGAGTTGGTGGACAATATAAACGTGGGGATGACGTGATTATTCATATTATTTGAACTTTGGTATTTTCTTTTCTTTTTCTTTTATTTTTTATGAACTTTAATCCACTCGTGCTTTGTACCGGTTACATGCTAGTTTACTATTATATACAAATAGGTACGGATCCAAGTACAAGATATGGTGGACAATTGCTTCCCTTAAATTATGAGAGTTTTGAAACAACTACTATTAAATGTAAAAAAATTACACAAGGAAGAACAAATTTTGAAAATTACAAGAGCTTACTCACCTTAAAGTTTGAATAAAATGTTCTTATTTTGGATCAGCCCCTATAGACAAATCATTAACAATTTTTTTGTTTACACTTAAATAAATTTGTGGTACAAACTTAATCATATACAACAAAAACTCAAATATCGTGATTGGTGCGATTTGCACCGTGTTAGTTTCTTTAAAAATAAATTATATCGTGTCCAAATTAAATTAGTCTAGATTAAATTAAGTCCAATTATACTTTATATAATATATTTTTTTGTGATGTTAGATTTGTATCCGACATTATTCATTTTATGTAAAGTAAAACTGTCTATAATGAATTTTCTATCTCCATTTACGTAACATTGTTCCTTATTAAATTCAAGATTGTATTAATAAACCTGAATTCACAAAGAAACAAATGCGAAGATAGTCCTCTAAACTTTTAAGTTTTTGTAAATAATCTCATATGTATTTCGAGAGGCGAGTAAAACTCAAATTAGAAAAAAAAATATGCTCACGAGTTATTTTTATTGAAACTCTAGATCTTTTTTGTTTCCAATTAATCTGTGGTTCTTTTACCACATGGTGAGTGAGCCTCAACCACATATGATATAAATACTGCTATTCTCGTATTTTTGTTTCAATCTATTTTAACTAATATTTTTTAACAATATATAAGATTTTTTACATCAGAATGTACTCCTCTGTCAAATTTAAAGTCACAATTTTTTTTTTATTTTAGGATGTCTCAAATCTAGAATCGTGTTGTGCAAATCAATATGCCAAATTTTCGGAGGTCTAAATAAATATAATTTTAAGTCTTTGATCATACAGGTGTTAAATTTCCTTACAAAGTTTAAAATTCAAATAAAGACTCTTAATTTGAGATGGATAGGGACTATATTTTTTTTTAAATTGGGTTATTTACATAGGTAGGTAACAAACTTTCCAAGATATTCCACTCTAATCACATAACTTTTTTTTTTGGCATTTTAACCCCTATACTTTCTTTTTCATGTTGAGACCATTTTGGGTTATATAGACTTTGACCCCAAAAGTTTGTGCTCATTTGATTTATTTAGACTTTGACCTCGAACTTTATTTAGAAATCTAAAAAGATAAAAATACCCTCAAGTACGTTAAAATTAAATCAAAATTATATTTTCTCTCTACAAATCTCTCTCTAGTCATTTTTCTCTACGTTAAAATTAAATCAAAATTATATTTTCTCTGTGCAAATCTCTCTCTAGTCATTTTTCTCTCCCGATGATCTCATCGATGACCTTGCGAACTACTATCTATCTATCTATCTATCTATCTATCTATCTATCTATCTATCTATCTATCTATCTCTCTCACACATAAACAAACCCTATCGCTGTAATACCCCGTATTTTTATGACTTTTAAATTTGGGGATTTATTAAATTTAAATTAAGATATTAATTTAATATTCATCCGGAAATTATTTTAAATATTTACTAGTGTGATGAGAGTTAGCAATTATTGAGCATTTGTTGAACATTACTTAGTGGATAAAGTAATATTTATGATCGAATTTATTAAATTATCAGGCGTGTATAATTTGATAATTATGGAAGTTAAATCGGGACGCGCAAGTGTCGTGTCGGGATAAAATTATTAGTATTATAATTGAATGAATTATAAGTTGCCTGCATGGTCATTTCGAGTGCGCCAATGTGTCCGAAAGGGTCGAGATAGTCAAAATAATGTACCCAGGGGTTCAGTTTGGGTCTCGGGGCGTTTTTAAGCCTAATTGGCATCCCGGGAGGGTATTATGGACATTTTGTATTTTTGGGCAATTAAATCCACGAATTTCCCAAGGTTATATAAGACTTTAGGAGTTGTCCTCTAGGGTTAACAAGAGAAAAATCAACGAACGGCCATTAGAGAATAAGTGGGAAAGATTCCTGAGCAATTGAAGGCCAAAAACTCAACCGTTTGCACCGTCACCACCACCAAATCATAGATCGTGCGATGGGGAACGCAACCATACCACTTTCTTCCACAAATCAGAAGCTCAATTTCCAGGAAAGTATATATCTTGCTTTATTTTTAGTTGATGTCTCAATCATGTTAGTCAAGTGTTGTTTATAATTTAATTCATGAAAGAAACTATAGTTTTGAGACTTAAAATCACATATTGTAGAAGAAGTAATCATATTCTGGACATTTAAATCGCATGTAGAGGGTAAACCAAGAATTTTTATGGATTTAGAAGTAGGAAATCTAGAAAATAATTTGAAGAATTGAAAGAAAAAGAAAAATTAGGGTTCTTGAACTTCAGGTAAAATTTTACCCATTACATTGTTGTAATTGATGAATTAGGACATATTTTACGTAGAAAGTCATGTGTTTAGGTATATAGTACTTGTAGTAACGTTAGTTGGGAGTTTGGGAATGATACATGGAGATGTGGTTGAGGTTGGAGAGGCAAACCCGTAACTGGGCTAATACAGTTTTCGTCATGAATGCTTAATCGATCGATCGATCCAAGAACATCGAATCGATCGATGATTGATCGATCGACCCCTCCTGGAAAATTGCATATTCCCCTTATGTTGGTTCAATCCGATTATAATGAGTAGTAACCCTCGATTATTATTGTTAGAGCATAATGGGATATAAATAGGACCAGTAGGGTCTAGGTAAAACTCCGTTGGGTGAGGATTTAATGTAAGATGAAATTAAGGGTTAACGGGGAGTTATTCACACATATGTAATCATGTGTACGTCTAACAAAAGATCGAGACTTGTATTTGAAGTTAGACTAGAAGGTAAGTGAGAGTGCCTATTGAAATTATTCTTAGGGAGATCGAATACTTCGAGAGATGAGAAGTAGGTGTGGAGTAACTTATATATATGAGAATAGAAAGTAACGGGTCCGTTAAGCTGGATAATTAAGTAGAATGTGCTAAGAACAGTTAATTGTAATTATGGGTCGTGAGCGCACCTAATTTATAAATGTGGATATTTATATATCTATGACTGTGTGATTATACATATATTATATATCTGTATAAAAATCATACTCGGGCTACTTGCTATCACGGGGGTTTCTGCATCGGGACGGTCTTATCTCGATTGGACCTTTTTGGGGGATATTGACTCGTACCCTAGTACATAGGATTCCTTGGTACAGGCTATCTGGTTGATAGTCAGACGGTCCTAAGAGACGTGAGGGTATGTGCTGACCTCTTAGTGACTTGGAACTATGTTTCGCCTCCATTTGTGTGTGTTTTATCTTAATATAGTTCGAGAGTGATTCCGAACTAGTATTTCCCTTAATATGTGTAATAAGGGGACTTGATAGCAGAGTATACAACACCATAGATTTTATGCGGGGTGCCGATAGTATATATATATATATATATATATATATATATATATATATATATATATATATATGATATGAGTGGTTAATATATATATATATGTACTTAAATATAATAACTTCCTACTGTGCATAAAAGTAGTTAAGTAATTATTTTTTTTTATAATTTTTTATTTTATTTTTTTGAATAGGGATCCGATCCCCAAACAATTTATTAAATCATAGGAGAAAAAGCCTCTCCCAGGGTATGAAATCTTAGTAATGAATAATTACTCCAACTTTATTATAAGTGTTTGGAAATTTTGTGACATCACTGTGTTATTTCAAATAACGTAAGATATATGAGAGGGCTTAATTTTCAGAAACTAATTATATTAGCCATAGTATATGACGAAATAAAACCTTATGGGGGAAACTAAGTTAGAATAAACTTATGGGATTAATAGTTCGGTGGGCGTGCACACTAGGTGAGATGTGAGGATTTCTCAAGAGAGTGTCGCATAGTAACATGGTTCTTACATTAGCCGGTAAGCATTTTAAATACTTGTTAAACTAATTTTAAACTATTTTACACTCGGGATCTGACCCGTTTCCTGTTATTTCTTCTCTCTTGTATATATATGTATATATTACAGGTGCCCAGCCAGAGGGGCTTCATGCTTAGATTCTTTGGACCAGACGCGTTGCAGCTTATGTGGGAGTTAGAGACCATTGCTTAGACGACCTCATTATTGATTCTACTATTTTAGTTGTTATTAGCTAGGGCATGTGTCGCCCATTTCTCTATTCAGTTTGGATTTTTTCAGAGATTTATGTTCCTTTATATTTCCATTAGTTGGTACTCTTTGGGATTTAATTACTGTCAGGATGGTTTTATTTATAGTTTAAACTGGTTTGGTTTATCTGGATGAATCTAATTCTTGTGTGTTATTATCCATCTTTAGTATATCGGAGTTCTTAAATTGTTGGTGATTTAAAAAGGTTTTCATATTTGGATTTAATAAAATGGAAATAATGTTTTAAAATTATTTTGACACTTAGCTTAATTATTTAGGGTGTTTAAATTGGAAATTTTATTTTGCAACAGTGATGCTAAGAATGAACCAACCGTTCACCTTGATTTTAATTTAATAAAGGACTGATCACCCGGTATTTAATTAGGCGGGGTGTCACACGTGGCATCAGAGAATCATGTTCTAGTGTCCTTTAGGATCTGTACGGCTTATTTCGCTTCCAGCTTAACGTCTTTGATATAGAGCCATATTTTTAGGACTGTTGTATTCTTATGATTACCCTTACATCTTCAGTTATTTGAGATTTGTTAATAACTGCAGACTAATAAATTTCCTTCTCATTTTAGATGCCTTCGAGATGCGCACCCTGAGATAGGAATGCCTAGCCCGTGCAGCCAGCAGCTCGGACACAAGGGATGATGAACGCAACTGAGGTAGCCACTATTGTTGCTCAGGAGGTGAATGCCGCATTAGTGGTAGTGCAGCAGGCTCCACCCCAGGTTCAGGCAGTGGCGCATGTACCATCACAGCTGCCATCTGTATGGGAGAGGGTTAGGGATGCCTTTCAGAAGGCGCATCCCCCGGAGTTCTCGGGTAGTTCGGACATCGTAGTTGTCAGCCAATGGAAGAAAGATATCCAGAGGCATCTGCCCATGTATGAGTGCACTGACGTGCAGAGACAGCTATTGGATTCCTTCAAGTTAGTGGGGGCCGCTTTGCAGTGATGGGAGTCCACCACCACCTTGGAGGAGAGGGACAACATCACGATTCAGTCGTTATGGGCG
Source organism: Sambucus nigra (assembly GCA_949130495.1). Lineage (NCBI taxonomy): Eukaryota > Viridiplantae > Streptophyta > Magnoliopsida > Dipsacales > Adoxaceae > Sambucus > Sambucus nigra. Next base: position 35,866,343 of record OX422212.1, read on the forward strand.
CGGTTTGACTGCAAGTACTTTCTATCCGTCGTGTATACTGAAATGAGGTGGAAGTTACTGAATCTGAAGCAAGAGAATATGACTATTACTGAGTACGAGGAGTAGTTCACTATACTTCTCACTATAGTGCCAGATGAGGCACTCACCGAGGGGAAGAAGATACAGTTGTTTGTAAATGGATTAGTCTGGAGGATCCGTCAGCACCTCATAGGCAATCTATCATTGAGTACCTACACTGACGTACTCAACGCTGCTTTGTTACACTGCCAGGATCACCGCTTCCATCTACAGAGGAGCAAACGAGCAGGGGAGTCTAGCCGGCAGGGCAGGACAGGGGGCAGTAGTACTAGTGGGGCACTAGCAGCCCAGGGACAGACTCATCATAGTGAGTAGAGTTCCCATCAGGGGAACCCTGCCAAGCGGTTCTAATCAAGTGAATCCAGACAGGGATTTAGGGGATTCAGGGAGCGCCAACAGGGCCAGTCTAATCAGCATGGCCAACAAGGCCAACACCGTCAGCAGTAGGGACAGCAGCAGGGCCAACAACATTTCCAGCAGGGCCAGTGGCGGGGTGGTAATGGCCAACAGGGCTGTGGTCAGCAGGGACAGAGAGGATGTAACTTCAGGGGCCGATGTTTTAGATGTGCCAATAATGGCCATAGGCGCCAGGATTACCCAGAGGGAGATAGGGCCCCACAGTAGTAGGGTGCCCGTAATGAGTCGCAGAAGCCACTCTTTCCAGCCGCCCTCCAAATGCCAGCTCAGATGCCAGCCCTACCAGCCATCCTAGCAGCTCTAGTTCAGTAGGGGCAGTTGCAGTACAAACGTGTCTACAATGTCCACCAGGCAGCAGCACCACCCACGATTGAGGGTATGTTTCCTATCCATGGCAATATGGGTCGGCTTTTATTTAATACTAGGGTGTCGCACTATTTTATAGCTACTCATTTTGTGGAGGCTTAGGGTTATTAGACACAACAAAGAGCACTGTGACATGTTTAGACTCACCACTGGGGAATGGGTCTTTGACTTTCTTTATATGCTAGGGTGTAGGAGTAGAGATTGGTAGCTTGATTTTACCAGCAAACATGCTAATTTTAGATATGCATGAGCACGATGTTATTATTGGCATGGATTGGATCGTTGCATACAAAGCCATGATATATTGTTTCGATGGGAGTATCATCTTCGCTATTCCGGGGCAGGAGATGTTTTTGGTGGCAATGCCTCTCCCAGAGGGAGGCTCTTCCACCCATTTGTACTACATAGAGGAGGATACCTCTGAGGAGGTCGTGATTTCCTTAGATTTGATCTCAATCGTTCATGAGTATTTCGATGTATTTTGGGAGATACCGGGCCTACTCCCTAGTCGAGAGATAGATTTCTTCATAGACTTGATGATGGGTACTCAACCGATAGTACATGCGCTGTACCGTATAGCTCAAGAAGAAATGATGGAGTTACGAGATCAGATAGAGCAGTTGTTAGGTCAGGGCTTCATTCGTAGGAGCACCTCACCTTGGGGTGCTCCAGTGTTGTTTGTGAAGAAGAGAGATGGTTCACTGAGGTTATGCATGGAGTACCGAGAGTTGAACAAGGTCACGATACGGAACAAATATCAGTTGCATTGAATCGATGACCTGTTCGACCAACTGAGATGACCAACCTTATTTTCGAAGATAGATTTGAGATCAAGATACCATCAGCTACGGATTAGGGAGTATGATGTGTCAAAGACTGCTTTCTTGATGAGATATGGGTCCTGTGAGTTCAGGGGCATGCCATTTGGACTGAAAAATGCCCCAGTCGTATTTATGGACTTGATGAACCGGGTGTTCAGAGAGTTCTTGGATCAGTTTGTCATCGTCTTTATAAATGACATCCTGATATATTCACACACTAAGGAAGAGCATGTCGAGCACTTAAGATAGGTTCTTCAGACTCTACGAGAGCATCAACTGTATGCTAAGTATGAGAAGTGCGGATTCTGGTTACGGGAGGTACAATTTTTGGGGTATGTTATGTCAGAATTGGGAATATCTATTGACCTGAGCAAAGTGTTGGCAGTGAAGGAGTGGGGACAGCCCACGACATCGACGAAAGTTCATACTTTCTTATGGTTGGCCAGGCAATACAGGAGGTTTATCCGAGGTTTTTCGAAGATAGAAGGTCCATTGACGAATCTGGCTCGCAAGGGGGTACCGTATGTTTGGGACGATGCTTGTTAATTGGCTTTCGATGAGCTAAAAGATAAGTTGACTTCGGCACCAGTTCTTGCTTTGCCTAAGCCGGGAGTGTAGTATCTGGTTTACACTGACGCCTCTTTACGGGGACTCGGGGGAGTACTTCAGCAGGAGGATAAGGCTATAGCTTTTGCTTCCTGCAAGCTTAAGCCGCACGAAAAGAATTATGCCACCCATGACCTACAGCTAGCAGCGATCATTTTTGCTTTGAGGATTTGGAGACATTACTTGTTGGGGGAGAAGTTTTGCTTGTTTAGAGACCACAAGTCACTGCAGTACTTATTCACTCAGCGAGAGGTGAATATGTGTCAGCGCAGGTGGTTGGAGTTTGTGAAAGACTACCAATTTGAGATACAGTATCATCCGAGAAAGGCTAATGTGGTTGTTGATGCGTTAAGCCGTAGACCGATAGGCGATGTAGCATACATCTGGAAAGTGAAATGAAAAGAGTTGGGTCACCAAGACACGATAGCCCATTCCCTTATATCTGCCATGACAGTCACACTAGAGATTATTATGAGAGTGATACAGGCACAGTCAGCGAATATATTTTGTCATGAGCAGATTGTATGAATTTTAGCTGAGGGTGCTGAGTCCTACTCAGTAAGTTCTGATGGAGGTTTGATGTTTAATGGGAGATTGGTCGTCCCAAAAGGAGAAGACTTACGTCATGCAGTGATGACACGGTCTCACGAGTCCAGATTTGTGATACATCCCGGAGGAGATAAGATGTACCAGGATATGAGGAGGTAGTACTGGTGGAACGGGATGAAAAGGACATTGCTGAGTTCGTGCTCAAGTGATCTACTTGCCAGATGGTAAAGGTAGACCACCAGAGACCGTCGGGGTTACTTGAACCATTGGACATACCTACGTGGAAGTGGGAGAGTATTTCCATGGACTTCATTACTAGACTACCTACATCACAGCAAAAATGACCAAGGTAGCTCATTTTCTGCCACTACGGACAGACTATACCATGGGCCAGTATGCACAGTTGTCAATTGCCGAGATTGTTAGGCTACATGGGATGCCCTTGGATATCATCTCTGATAGAGAGAAGATTTTTGTGTTGCACTTCTGGGGGAGCTTTCAGGAGGCCATGGGTACAGAGTTGAGATTGAGTTCATCTTATCACCCACAAACAGATGGGTAAATAGAGACCAATCAGATGTTGGAGGATATTCTACACATGTGTGTCCTTAATTTTGGAGGAGGATGGGATCCGTATCTTCCACTGGTGGAGTTTGATTACAATAACTCCTATCAGTTCACGATCGGCATGGCTCCATTTGAGGCTTTGTATGACATGCCTTGTTGTTCTCCCGCTTGTTGGCTAGAGGTGGTGGAGAACAAATTTCTTGAACCTGAGGTGGTTCAGGAAACTTCAGCTAGGATTCAATATATCAGGAGTCGCATTCGGGTAGCATAGGACAGATAGAAGAGCCACGCTGATGCGAAGCGGTTCTTTCGAGAGTTTAGCGTTGGGGACCAAGTACTACTACGGGTATCTCCTATAAGAGGATTAATGAGGTTTGGAAAGAAAGGGAAGTTGGCTTTGAGGTACGTGGGACCATTTCCCATTATCGAGATGATTGGGTCAGTGGCATACATGTTAGGGTTGCCAGAGGATTTGTACCGCATTCACGATGTGTTCCACATCTCGTCGCTGAGACGATACCTTCGAGATGACATGACCCATACTCACATCGCGATACAGGAGATTGACTTACAGCCTGATATCTCTTACGAGGAGAGAACAGTGGCTATCCTAGACCATAGCGAGAGGAAATTGAGGTCGAAGGTAGTCACACTTTTACGGGTCCAGTGGGAGCATCATAAAGTGGAGGAATCCACTTGGGAGCGTGAGGCAGATATGCGCGAGAAATACCCAGACTTATTCTTACCAGGTATGCCCTATTTTCCGAATTTCGGGACAAAATTCCGTTATTAGGGGGAAGTATGTAATACCCCGTATTTTTATGACTTTTAAATTTGGGGATTTATTAAATTTAAATTAAGATATTAATTTAATATTAATCCAGAAATATTTTAAATATTTACTAGCGTGATGAGAGTTAGTAATTATTGAGCATTTGTTGAACATTACTTAGTGGATAAAGTAATATGTATGATCGAATTTAGTAAATTATCAGGAGTGTATAATTTGAAAATTATGGAAGTTAAATCGGGACGCGCCTGTGTCGTGTCGAGATTAAATTATTAGTATTGAAATTGAATCAATTATAAGTGGCCCGCATATGGTCATTTCGAGTGCGCCAATGTGTCCGGAAGGGTCCAGATAGTCAAAATAATGTACCCGGGGGTTCAGTTTCGGTCTCGGGGCTTTTTAAGCCTAATTGGCATCCCGGGAGGGTATTATGGACATTTCGTATTTTTGGACAATTAAACCCACGAATTTTCCAAGGTTATATAAGCCTTTAGGAGTTGTCCTCTAGGGTTAACAAGAGAAAAATCAAAGAACGGCCATTAGAGAAGAAGTGGGAAAGCTTCCCAAGCAACTGAAAGCCAAAAACTCAACCGTTTACACCGCCACCACCACCAAATCGTAGATCGTGCGATGGGGAACGCAACCATACCACTTTCTTCCCCAAATCAGAAGCTCAATTTCCAGGAAAGTTTATATCTTGCTTTATTTTTAGTTGACGTCTCAATCATGTTAGTCTAGGGTTGTTTATAATTTGTTTCATGAAAGAAACTATAGTTTTGAGACTTAAAATCACATATTGTAGAAGAAGTAATCATATTCTGGACATTTAAATCGCATGTAGAGAATAAACCACGAATTTGTATGGATTTAGAAGTAGGAAATCTAGAAAATAATTTGAAGAATTGAAAGAAAAAGAAAAATTAGGGCTCTTGAAGTTCAGGTAAAATTTTAGCCATTAAATTGTTGTAATACATGAATTGGGACATGTTTTACGTAGAAAATCATGTGTTTAGGTATATAGTACTTGTAGTAATGTTGGTTGGGAGTTTGGGAATGATACATGGAGATTTGGTTGAGGTTAGAGAGGCAAACCCGTAACTGGGCTAATGCAGTTTTCGTCATGACGCTTGATCGATCGATCGACCCCTCCTGGAAAATTGCATATTACCCTTATGTTGGTTCAATCCGATTAAAATGCGTAGTAACCCTCGATTATTATTGTTAGAGCATAATGGGATATAAATAGGACCAGTAGGGTCTAGGTAAAACTCCGTTGGGTGAGGATTTAATGTAAGATGAAATTAAGGGTTAACGGGGAGTTATTCACACATGAAATCATGCGTACGTCTAACAAAAGATCGAGACTTGTATTGGAAGTTAGACTAGAAGGTAAGTGAGAGTGCCTACTGAAATTATTCTTAGGGAGATCAAATACTTCGAGAGACGAGAAGTAGGTGTCGAGTAACTTATATATATGAGAATAAAAAGTAACGGTGCCGTTAAGAGGGATAATCAAGTAAATTTTGCTAAGAACGGATAATTATAATTATGGGTCGTGAGCGCACCTAATTTATAAATGTGGATATTTATATATACATGGTTGTGTGATTATGCATATATTATATATCTGTATAAAAATCATACTCGGGCTACTTGCTATCACAGGGGTTTCCGCATCGGGACGGTCTTATCTCGATTGGACCTTTATGGGGGATATTGACTTGTACCCTAGAACATATGATTCCTTGGTACAGTCTATCTGATTGATAGTCAGACGGTCCTAAGAGACGTGAGGGTATGTGATGACCTCTTAGTGACTTGTAACTATGTTTCGCCTCCATTTGTGTGTGTTTTATGTTAATACAGTTCGAGAGTGATTCTGAACTAGTATTTCCCATAATATGTGTAATACGGGGAATTGATAGCAGAGTATGCCAGCACCATAGATTTTATGCGGGGTGCCAATATATATATACTTAAATATAAGAACTTCCTATTGTGCATAAAAGTAGTTAAGTAATGAATAATTACTCCAACTTTATTATAAGTGTTTGGAATTTTTGTGACATCACTGAGTTATTTCAAATAACGTAAGATATATGAGAGAGATTAATTTTCAAAAATTAATTATATTAGACATAGTATATGACGAAATGAAACCTTACGGGGGAAACTAAGTTAGAATAAACTTATGGGATTAATAGTGCGGTAAGAGTGCACACTAGGTGAGAGGTGTGGATTTCTCAAGAGAGTGTCGCATAGTAACATGGTTGTTACATTAGCCGGTAAGCATTTTAAATACTTGATAAACTAATTTTAAACTATTTTACACTCGGGCTCTGACCTGTTTCCTGTTATTTCTTCTCTATTGTATATATATGTATATATTACAGGTGCCCAGCCACAGGGGAGTCATGCTTAGATTCTTTGGACCAGACGCGCTGCAGCTTATGTGGGAGTTGCAGACCATTGCTTAGACGACCTCATTATTGATTATACTCTTTTAGTTCTTACTAGCTAGGGCATGTCTGGCCTATTTCTCTATTCAGTTTGGATTTTTGTCTGAGATTTATGTTCCTTTATATTTCCATTAGTTGGTACTCTTTGGGATTTAATTACTGTCATGATGGTTTTATTTATAGTTTAAACTGGTTTGGTTTATCTGGATGAATCTAATTCTTGTGTGTTATTATCCATCTTTAGTATATCGGAGTTCTTAAATTGTTGGTGATTTAAAAAGGTTTTCATATTTGCATTCAATAAAATGGAAATAAGGTTTTAAAATTGTTTTGACACTTAGCTTAATTATTTAGGGTGTTTAAATTGGAAATTTTATTTTGCGACGGTGATGCTAAGAATGAACCAACCGTTCACCTTGATTTTAATTTAATAAAGGACTGATCACCCGATATTTAATTAGGCGGGGTATCACACTCGCCTGAAATATTGATCCTCTCCCAACCATCTGTCGTAAAATTCCCTAGCCCAAACCTCCATAACCCTTTTTTATATGGTGAGAATGAGTTTCTTCACTCATATTTTCTCCTGAAATAAAGGTGATTAATTATAATTAAAAGAAATTAAATCTGGAAATTATAAGTTTAAGAAAATTAATTAATTAATTAGGGATCATTTGGTGATAAATCATTCACTACATAACATCCAATTCCTTGGACATGTGAAATATAATTCATTCGACTCATAAATGTTGATAGAGTGTGGATCAGATTTAGTTATTTGGCGTCATAAAGCATCTTTCTATTTATATCTATATACGTATAGAAAAAATTAGCACGATGGAAATCAATTTGAAACAAAATAAAAAGGAAAACCCAAAGACGTATCCAAGATTGATTGGGTTTAAGGAAATCGAGAAATGGGGAATCAGATGAACGACTAAGTGAAGTTCTGAAAGATGGAATCATATATATACATTAATATCTAGGTTAAGATAGATAAATCCTAACTACTTAGACAACACAATGAACTAAACACCATCGTCCTCGTAAAAAATAACCACAATCTTTACATGCAAAAATAAACCACAAATATGCAAAGGATTTTTTTCTAAAAATGAAACCACCACACAAAAGTGAGGAATAATTATAATATTGCCCCCAAGTTATATTATAATTTTAAAGATAAAGTATTTTTAAATAAAAAATATTTATTATATTTATAATTTGATGTCGCAAAAATCACTTTCAGCGACAAGATATTATGTTGTGAAAACAATATCTTTTACTAACAGTATGATGTCACAAAAAGTATGCTTTTTAGTGACACCAATGTTTTATTGCAAAAATAATTTAAAAAAAATACATATTTTGAACCAAAGATAGTATATAATAACCTATACAAAATGTGCATTCATATAACAAGATAAACCCTGATTATCTTAAAATATTTTCATCCATACATCGTTATAAATATATAACACAAAATGACATCCATTCTCAATCTATAGTTAAACATACACAATATATGTTCCATTCATTGACAATCAAAATTCCAATACATTACTACATAATAATTATTGCAAAATACAACCAATACAAGTACAAAAAATACACATAACCATGACATGTTTCATATATGGATTTGTGTAAGATAAAAGGAAGCATTCATAGCTCCACATTATGCAGTGGCTTCACCAAGCAATATGCACAATCAATGCGTGGAATAAAAAAAAGAATCGAAAGTTATAGATATTACTATTCTACCTTGAGTCACTTGATGAGAGAACCATCAGACAAAATAATGGTGAAGGAACTCCTCTCTTTGGAAAACTTGTCAGATAAATCTATCATGGATGAACATTCCACAATATCTCTTTTTTAAGGAGATACTATTGTTCATTTACCCAACATCCAGGCTTGTAGCCCAAGCATATATGATTTTCCACAATAATGGTTGATGTCGAAAATTATTTTGGGATTTTTTAGGGTTGTATTAGGTGAGCACGTGGATTAAACTTTAACATCTTCCATGACATCAGTTGTATCAATGTCACAGAAAAGGTAAACATGTGGCCACAGAGTAGCAATTTGTCGCCAGATGTACACTATTAGCGGCAAAAATTACCAATGTCACCGAAAAGTATCGCTAATAATGCTATTTTTGTAGTGAGAGAAAAGTAAGATTGCCAAACATGATCATCGATGAGATTAAGATATATGTTGTAGCTATACATAAATATCAAAGTGAAATGATAATACAAATCCACATATTATACGTGAATTTTTTTCTAACTATAAATTTGATTTTAATCTTGATGATCTTGCCCTTTTAGTGAAAAAGTTTGGAAATTTTCTCAAACTAAGAAAAGGAAATTATTCAAAAGAAACTAAAGGCTATGAGAAAGATAAAAATTTCAAGTTGGGGAATATAGTTTTTGAGAGAACACGAGGTGAGTACCCTAAGAAAGATGAAGATAGATACTACGAGTGCGATGGTATGATCCACAAAGTTCACGAGTCTGCTACGAGGCTAAAGAGACTGGGCGAAGGTCAAGCCACCTATAATGTCCTTCTTAGCGATAATGATTCCAAGTCGGTAGATTTAGGGGATGAATCACCACATGGACATAACTTCACTGTGCTTATTTCCATTCATGTCAGTACATCGGGTATGTTCAGATGTTTTGAAACATGATGAGCTCGACAGTGAGTCTAGTCATTCTAGAGAGAGTGAGGGATATGACATTTTGAGTGAGGGAAAAAGTGACCTTTAACGTGCTTATGTTGAACTTATGTCGACCTTCAACATGGAAGAAACAAACATAACGATTAGAGACGACAAGCCGCATATGTTTATTGATCCTAAACTTGAGTGTGAAAATGATGCAACCCCTGATGACAATATCATTATTCCTCATACTACCCGAGTAGACCCGAGCTATTGATTTAAAGGATCCACCATCTTGGGTTCGAAAGGGACATGACCACTCTGCTATACTTGATGATCCCATACCAGGTGTCAAGACTCACTCTCAAGTTGAGAATATGGTTAGCTACTTTTACTACACCTCCATAGTAGAGCCCAAGAATGTGAAAGAATCACTCAAGGAGGAGCATTGGGAATTCGCTATGCAAGTGAGTTTATTTCATTTTTCAAGAACGATATGTGGGAGTTAGTCTCAAACTAGTGAGACTAATGTGATTGGTATCAAGTGGATTTATAAGAATAAGATGAATGATAATGGTACCACAGTTCGAAATAAGGCTAGGGTGGTTGCTTAAGGCTACACACATATTGAGGGTGTATACTTTAATGAGACAGTTGCTACTGCTTCTAGTCTTGAGTCCATCCACTTACTACTCACCATAGCATGTGATCTATGGTTCAAGTTATACCAAAGGGATGTCAAAAGTGCTTTACGTAATGGCATTCGATATGAAGAAGTGTACGTGGATTAACCAAAGGGGTTCGAAGACCCAAAGCAATCGTGATACGTCTTTTATCTTAAGAAGGCCTTGTATGGTTTGAAGTAAGCATCCCGTGATTTGTACGAGAGGCTCACTTCTTATCTCTTAGCTCTTGTCTTCAAGAGAGGGGGAGTGGATAAGATGTTATTTTTTAGGGGAGAGAGAGAGATAGGTTCTATATTGGTTGCCCAAGTCCATGTGGATGGCATAGTATTTGGATCCACATTTTCCTAATATGCTCACACATTTGAGGAGGATATGAAGAGTGAGTTTTAGATGAGCTTGGTTGGTGATCTTATGTTCGTCTTAGTTCTCCAAGTGCGTCAACTTGAGGATGGGATATTCATATCTCAATCCAAATATGCTAAGAACCTTGTGAAGGAGTTTGGTTTAAACCCCACTAAGCACTCATGCACCCTTATGAATGCATCAACTAATCTTAGCAAAGACACTTTAGGCAAGGATGTAGAGCAAGCCCTTTATAGTAGCATGATAGGAAGTTTTCTCTACTTGACTGCTAGTCGTCCTGACATTGCCTTTAGTGTTGGAGTTTGTGCGCATTACCAAGCTCCCGAAAGAGTCTTAGTTTCTCGCACTTAAAAGTATCTTCAAATACGCGAGTGGCATGATTTCTTATGGTATTTGGTATTCCTTTGATACCGATAACCATTTAGCCGCCTATTCTGATGCCTATTGGGCTGGGAATATTGATGGTTATAGGAGCACGTTGGGTGATTTCTTTTACTTTGGGAGTTCTCTCGTCTCTTGGTTGATCAAGAAGTAAAACTCCATATCTTTGTCCACGACGGTGGTCGAGTATATAGACACCGGTAGTTATTAGAAGCTACTCTTATGGATGAAATAAATTTTGGAATATTATAGGATCACCCAAGGCACAATGACTGTTTTATATGATAATATGAGTGCAATTCATATATCCAGTAATTCGGTCTAACATTCTCGCATGAGGCACATTAGGATATGAGAGCATTTCATTTGTGATTTCATTGAGGAGAAGGTTATGTCCTTAACATTGTGAGCACCGAACACCAATTAGTCTCTATTTTCACAAAACCTTTAGATACACTTAGATTTAATAATCTTAGAAAGTCTTTGGGTTTTTGTTCCATTGATTGAGTCTGGGCACTTTATCTAGTATATAGTGATTATCTTGTTCACATAATTTATCCATCTATGTATTTATTTATTTTTATTTTTGAAAACAAAATTGAAATATTCTGAAAACACATTATTGTTGTTAATATTTTTGAATAAGACAAAGAGATTTTTGTAGTGTCGATTTTCACATATATGGATGTGCATTTAAGATGTTCTAATCATCCCTTCATTCCATCCATTTATGTGATTTTTCATGATATTTTGAGACATGACGTCATTTCTTTACTATGGTTAATAATGCGTGGATAGTATTTTGTTGTTCATCGGTGATTACTTTATTCTTGCTAGAACTTTTATCACCTATATCGCATACATGCACAGACTTCATGAACATTATATTTACTTGTTATATGTCGAACATGGTGTTTTCATCTCAGTCGTGTTTAATAACGAAGAAAATGTATTAAAGATAAGTCGTGCTTGTAAGAACCATCACCCAGATTTCGTTTTCCAAATAAATTGGTCATGTTAAGTAATGGAAAGGGGCTATAAAAGAGAAATTTATCTTTGCGTTAAAAGTCATCTTTTGCATAATGGACTAAAAATTAATGACACAGAAAAACAATGGGTGAATTCTTAAATATGTGATATTTTGAGGGTGTTATAAAGTAGAAGATCAATGGTTTTGTACAATGGTCTCTCTTCAAGAGAATTAAATCGATTGACATTATTATTTTGAGAAGCATTTAAATTCATGAAATGTTGACTAAGTCTAGTCAATTTTATTTTATTCATCATTCTTACACCTAAGGTTGAAATTAGGTTCTTTCTTTAGAGCATCTCATGACCTCGTGCACCTATGTTATGAATGGCTATGTCGATTTTCTCATGGACTATGTTCACACAATTACATTCCACTTTCACAATTCGGATATTTTAGTGTTATTTCATGGTGATATGTATTTTTGTGCCTATATGTAACTCTTCTACATATACTTTCTATACTTGAGAAAAATTTTAAAAACGTAAAAAATTGTTGGTATACTTCTTCGGAATATCATCGCATGTGCTTAATTCATTCTAGTTGTGATTCGTTTTCTTTTGGATTCGTGTGATGCTTACATTATATGCTTAATGTTTTAACCTCTGTCTATTATGGACAAAAAGGGAGAGAACAAATTAAGGGATTTTTTCCTTTAAATTCATATGCGTCACGATATTTGTTTTGTCTCATATGTGTAGGTCAATCCTCTTTGATGATGATTTCACGGACAACGTGTCATACCCCGTACTTTTAAGAGAATTTTTATTCTACGTGCGAATTAAATTATTAATTTAATTGGAAAATTAAATTAGTTTCAATAAATATTAATTAGTGAGTTTTGGGATTAAGATTTGTGATTAAAATATTTACTTACATGTAATAAGTAAATAATTATGTGAAAATTATTATATTATGTCGTTTAGTGAGTAAAAGCGACGGGCTAATGGTTTAAGGGCGACACGTGAAGTGCGCACGTGTTGAGCCCCATTAATATAATGGTAGAGAATTTTAGTTCAGTAGCTGATGGAATTTTTAAGTGCACTGGTAATCTGAAAAATAGGTCAAAATAATTCAGAATGGGTACCGGGGGTTATAGTTGGGTACCAGTTGCTTTTTAGACATATAATGGCTCGTTAAGGGCATAATCGTCTTTTTACCCTTGGGTCTTAACCCTAATTCAAAAATTAGAGTTTTAAAATGGGGTATTAGTGGGTTAGTGGGGGAGGATATCATCTTCCATTATTAACCTCTAATTATTGGGACCAAGGGAGAGAACAAAAGATAAGAGGTATAGAAAGAGAGGAGAAAGAAGAAGAGAGAAAAGAAGAGGAAGAAGGCTTGGAGAAGAAGGATAAGTCATTTACGAAATCAAATCAACAAGAATAAGTAGAGCTTCGGGTAATCACAAATTGAGGCAAGTGTTTACTTTCTTTATGTTTTGCATATTACAGTTAGTCATGTTCATAGTAACAAAGATTAAATTTGAAATTGAGAATGAATCATGGGGACAAGAAGGAGTATTGATTTGTGATTTAACAATATTAATTTGATTTGGGGTTAAAATGAACGAATTTGGGGATTATGTAAGGACACAAATTTCCAATTGAGTCCTCTTATAGTTTTGGCTCAATTCCGGACAAAAACATTTATTCATAGGATTTTATTTAATTGTAATATTCAAGACCTATGAAGTGTTTGTTGAAGACGTAGCGGCAAAGAGTATAAAGCATCATCAACATGCCGTAGTTTATGTGCCTCGTTTGTACGTCATCAACTTAGTTCCATGCTCCCAAGGTATGAATGCAACTATATTTATATATGAGCTTGGAACAATTTGTATTGGGTGTTAGGAGAAATAAAAACTGCATTTTAATTTTAGGAAGAATCAATTAGAAACTTTAAAATCAGTATATAAAAGTTTATAAAAGTTTCTGGGCCAAAATCGAATTTCTCAATCTTTCTGGTCGTTCGTTAGAAATGTCGTTCGAACGAGTTTTTTCGTTCGAACCAGGTTTCATTCGAACGAGTTTTGTCGTTCGAACCAAGTTCGTTCGAACGAGTTTGCCAACGACCCTAAACTGGTCATTCGTTCGATATGTCGTTCGAACGAGTTCTTCGTTCTAACGAGGTATCTAACGAGATTCTAACGAGCCCAGGCTGGTCGCTCGTTAGAAGTCTCGTTCGAACGAGAGTCAAGTTCGTTCGAACGAGACGCCAGGGCGGGAACAGTTTTTGGCAGTTTTCTCCCACTTTCCCCACTTGGTTTTTAACCAACTTTTTCATACTTTATCAAGGACGGGAATCACTTTTGAAGGCTCATCTTTTTCATACCATACAAACTCCTAGAGAGTGTTTTGAGAGAAAATTTGTTTAAGGAAAAAGATCAAGTTTTGAGTGTTATTTTTTCAAGAAAAATTTCATACACACTCTAGTTTACACCCAATTGTTTATCCAAGTTTCTATATACATATTAATTGCTTGGAGATTGTTTTGGCACCGGTTTTTCTCTACACCGAATTGAAGAGAAGTTCGTTTCATTTCTACCCATTTGGAGAAAGGCTCCATGTTTGGGTGACGGTGTGCCTAATTGCCCGATCGGTGAAGTCCGAGACCGCGGTGGAGCTCCGTTGGTTATCCGCTAATTGGAGGTCGATACAAGAAGAAGCATCACGGCTTGAGAGGGTTCGAGTTTAGGAAGTAAGTCTTTTGTCTTGTATTTTGTAATACCGTTTTTAGTGGATTTGAGGCTAGGGCCGTCCCGAGGTTTTTTTCCCGTTAGTGGGTTTTTCCTCGTACATCGCGGTGTAGTGTGACATTGTTTATTTTATCTTGCTCAATAATTTAGAACGCATGCTTAGGATAATTTCAAGATAAAATTTGGTTTAATTATCACACTCATTTAATTTGGACTTAAATTAAATATTGGGTAAAATTGGTTTATTCAAGTCACTTGCATTAATTTGGTTTCGCCTAACTTTGGATATTATTTGGTAATTATGACTTAGGCAAATTCTAGGACTTGAATTATGTTTTAATTTGTTTTGAGAAATTAAAACTTGGTGTTATTTTTGAAAGTTGAACCATCACCTGTTTTACAACGCTTCCGCATCATCTCTATATTTAGTTGTTTTTATCAAAAAGGAAATTATTATTTTTAATTGAGATAATTGAAACCCGGGGTCTTACAAATTGGTATCAGAGCCAAAAACGATAAATTATTTCGTTAAGATCCTTTAATTTTTGGCTAAAATGGATTTTTCCCCATTTTCAAAATTTCCTATTTTTGATGGTTCAAACTACGCGTATTGGAAAGCGCGAATGAGATCGGCACTAAAATCTATCGGCGAGAGAGTTTGGATGTCTGTTGTTACCGGGTATTCCCCACCAACTTACTTAGTTGAAAATGAACGTGTTATCAAACCCGCCGATAGATGGACTGAAAATGAGTTTAAACTTGCTAACTTTAATTCCCGAGGTTTAAATGCCTTGTTTAGCGCTGTCACACCGGATGAATTCCGACGCATTATGACGTGTGAGACCGCTAAAGAAGCTTGGGATATTTTACAATTAACTCATGAAGGAACTAGTGTCGTTAAAGCTTCAAAACTCCAAAACCTCACCACTCAATTTGAAACTATCAAAATGGATGAAAAAGAAACTTTTGATAAATTTTATGCTAGACTTTCTGATATTGTCAATTCATCCTTTAACTTGGGAGAGAAAATACCTGACGATTGTGTTGTAAAGAAAATTTTAAGGTCCCTACCCGATAGATTTATTCCAAAGGTGACCGTTTTAAATTCTTTACCCACTTTAGCCTCTACAAAATTAGAAGAACTTGTAGGTGATTTACAAACCTATGAACTGGATATGTTTCCCTCTTAAAATTTAAAGAAAATTGAAAAGGGCGTTGCTTTAAAAGCCCGAAAAGAGGTTAAACAAGTAGTAGAGAGCGAGAGTGATAGTGACTCGGAAGATATGGCTTTATTTGCTCGTAAATTTAGAAAATTTCTTAAATTCAACAACGATAAATTTAAAAATGATTTTAAGAAATTTGAATCTTCTAAACATGATAAAAGCGAGAAGATTTCTAAAGCCGAAAAGATCCCTAAGTCTAGTAATGAAAATGTTGATAGGGACGAGTCTAATAAATGTTTTGGTTGTGAAGGTTATGGCCATAGGGCTTTTGAGTGCCCCACTAAACTAAGGAAAGAGGGTAAACGACCCATTTCATATAATGCGACCCTTAGTGATAGTTAGTACTGGTAAAATTATGGGTTGGGCCTAATTTGGGCGGGTCAAATATGGGTTGGGCTAAATGTGGGTTGGACCAAATATGGGTTGGGTTAAATGTGGGCCGGGCCAAATATGGACGGACCAAATATGGGTTAGGCCAACCCATTGTTTTTTTACTAAAGTAAGTATTACAATTCTAGGTATATATAAAAAAACTCATATTTTACTCACAACTTTTAAAAATGAGTAATATATTTAATTTTTATCTTTTAAAATTGGGCTCTATATTTGATTCTTCGCTTTGAAATATGGGCCCATATTTATCTCATAACTTTGAAATATGGGGCCCATATTTAACTCATAGCTTTTAAATATGGGCCCCATATTTAGATGAGTGGGTTAATATGGATTGTTTTATTATTTGGGCCACATTTTGCCACTATTAGTGATAGTGATAAGGAAGAAAAGCCCGATTCCCCCACAAAGAAAAATTTTGTGGCTTTTATGGCTAGACATGTGAGTGATAATGAGAACTCATCGAATGATGAAATTATAGCACATGCCACTTCCAAGGTCATTGTACATGATTCTCTTATTTTTTATGATAGTGAGAGTGAAGAAGAAAGAGAGAGTGAAAATGAAGAAGAGGTTGATGAGAGTGAACTTCAAAATGCTTTTCATGAATTATATAAAGAGTCTATTAAATTGAAAAGAGCTAATTTGAAGTTAGAAGCGAGTTTAAGAGAGAGTGTCAAGGTCATTGATCAAAGTGCCTTAATAGAAGACCTTAGGACACATGAAAGGACTCTTCAAGAGAAGCTTAACTATGTAGAAGGCGAGAGAAATAGCCTTAGGAATTTAATGGAATCCTTGAAAAAGGAGCTTCTTGCTTTTGAAGAGCGAAATTTTTTACTAGAATCTACCATTTTAGATTTGGAAAATAAATTAAAAGATTCTAGTAATGTCAAATTTGATTTGGAATGTCGTTCGCAAAAACTTGATAAAATGTTAGGAACGGTCCAAATTAAAAATGACACTTTTGGTTTAGGCTTCAATACTTGTAATGAATTTAACCCTAAAGTCAAAACCAACATTTTAGGAGAATCAACTAGGAATGCCTTTAATGATCACTCCTTAGGTAAATCTTTTCGACATGTTTTTACTTGCACTCATTGTGGTCGAAAAGGTCATCTTAGGAAATTTTGTTTTGATCTTAAACGAATTCCTAGAAAATCCCATTGTAAAGTAACCACGATAGCTAATGTTCCTACACCCCAAGATTGTTATCCTTCATTATTTTGGGTTAGGAAATCCGATTTGGTTGCCTTACAAAATAGGGATTTTGATTCTCATTTACTTTCACATGCTTCCTCCCACGCTAAATCTAAAGGATGAATGTGTTAGTATTTGCATACTTTAGCTTTTGTACTTCATGCTATATTCATATGCTAAATGTATGCTTGTTTAATCATTTTCTAGTCTTTAATACATTCTTATCCCATGCTAGAATTATGATTGTTGTTTATCTTTTTGTATTATATTGTGTGTTTGATTTAACTGAAAAATATAAAAAGATTTTTGTTTATCGTTTGTGTTTTTATTTATTTCATTTAAGCTTAATGAAAAATACAAATGATTTTTGTTTAGTCTTTTGAGTATATATCTTTATTTTTTATTAACAATGTTAACAACTCAAAAAGATTTTGTTTTGTGTGTATTTTAGTTTGACACACTTTATGTGGCATATACTTGTGTTTGAATCCCTCCTTTAACGCTCCCACGTGGCTAGAACTTTTGGTTTAGATTATCAATCCTTAAAATGTTCTTTACCATGTTTTATATGGAGTAGTTGGATTTTGTATTGTTCAAATGGATTCTATTTCTATATGCCTCTTTTCACACATGCACGAGCTCTTTTGAAATCTTAATGTCACATGTTATATTTGATCTTTTTGAGGTGTTCTCCTATCAATCTAGTCATCTACATATCTATGACCTAGGAGGACTAGTGCATGTCAAAATCCGTTGCATGTGAGATTTGTGCGAAAAATGAAAACATGATAATTTAATATATGCACGGGGAAGGGCTCCGAAAGGATGAATTAAATCCTTTGCGATAGTAAGCCACCGTTGTTTGGATCTAAAAGAAATACGTGATCTAAAGGCCTAAAAACAGAATATTTGGCATTAAAAAGAAAACTATTGTCAAGGCCTATGTTTGTTTGATATATTCATTCAACAACATAAGAATTTATATGCTCATTGAGGGAGAATTGGATGGTATATCAACGGTTTGCACAATGTCCGTTTATCCTAGTTGTCTTTAATGTCATGACTCTATTTGGTTTGTAGAATCATCATCATGCTAGGCTTGTATGCATTGTGTATGTTTGTTCATTGAGTTCAATCTTTATATTGTCACATGAGGTTATATTTAACTGTGATGAAGTTTGCAATCAAATGAGAACTCCGTGAACGTTTCTTAAGTGTTTGGGTCTAAATTTAATTGTTGCTAGTACACACCCCTACA
Organism: Sambucus nigra; assembly: GCA_949130495.1. Taxonomy (NCBI): domain Eukaryota; kingdom Viridiplantae; phylum Streptophyta; class Magnoliopsida; order Dipsacales; family Adoxaceae; genus Sambucus; species Sambucus nigra. The sequence continues at coordinate 35,884,893 of OX422212.1, forward strand.
CTTCCGTTTCCATATGACACATATTTGCCATACGAGTGTGCAAACTTATTGTATTTTTGTGTCATGTGTGTGTTTATATCTATATATATATATATGCAAGAGCTCTTTTGATATATTTTTGGTCCATATATATATATGATATTTGTTTATCTTTGCCTTGATTTCTAGTCCATCCATGCTTATACTTCATAATTGGTATCTATCTTGGATTAGTTATGCTTTTGTTGCCCGTATGCTTTCATGATTATCACTTTAAGCTTCAACATGCTTTCATGTTTTGATTCTTTAACCTTTGTCTATTCCTGAACAAAAAGGGGGAGAATGATGATAGGGGGAGAAATGGTATCTAAACCTATTATTATTGTATCTTAGTTTGGGGGAGATTTATCTTAGGGGGAGACGTCTTTCTAAGTAAATGTCATTGTTTTGATAAAGGGGAGAATTATTTTAAGGGGAGTATTTAATTAATTGCATTTAATATTTTGATATTCCCTATGCATTTGATGAGTTTGCTTAAGTGTGCAGGTATTATTCTAAAGCGGCATCTTTAAAAGGCAAAGTATTTAATCCTTGGGTTGAGTCAAGATTGGGCGGGTTATGTTTTGAGTCTAGTTGAGCTTGACGGCCCTTCAGGATTTTTTGTTTTTGGTTTTTGTCCCGGAATAGCCAAAGGGGGAGATTTGTAAGGACACAAATTTCCAATTGAGTCCTCTTATAGTTTTGGCTCAATTCCGGACAAAAACATTTATTCATAGGATTTTATTTAATTGTAATATTCAAGACCTATGAAGTGTTTGTTGAAGACGTAGCGGCAAAGAGTATAAAGCATCATCAACATGCCGTAGTTTATGTGCCTCGTTTGTACGTCATCAACTTAGTTCCATGCTCCCAAGGTATGAATGCAACTATATTTATATATGAGCTTGGAACAATTTGTATTGGGTGTTAGGAGAAATAAAAACTGCATTTTAATTTTAGAAAGAATCAATTAGAAACTTTAAAATCAGTATATAAAAGTTTATAAAAGTTTCTGGGCCAAAATCGAATTTTTCAATCTTTCTGGTCGTTCGTTAGAAATGTCGTTCGAACGAGTTTTTTCGTTCGAACCAGGTTTCGTTCGAACGAGTTTTGTCGTTCGAACCAAGTTCATTCGAACGAGTTTGCCAACGACCCTAAACTGGTCATTCGTTCGATATGTCGTTCGAACGAGTTATTCGTTCTAACGAGGTATCTAACGAGATTCTAACGAGCCCAGGCTGGTCGCTCGTTAGAAGTCTCATTCGAACGAGAGTCAAGTTCGTTCGAACGAGACGCCAGGGCGGGAACAGTTTTGAGCAGTTTTTGGCAGTTTTCTCCCACTTTCCCCACTTGGTTTTTAACCAACTTTTTCATACTTTATCAAGGACGGGAATCACTTTTGAAGGCTCATCTTTTTCATACCATACAAACTCCTAGAGAGTGTTTTGAGAGAAAATTTGTTTAAGGAAAAAGATCAAGTTTTGAGTGTTATTTTTTCAAGAAAAATTTCATACACACTCTGGTTTACACCCAATTGTTTATCCAAGTTTCTATATACATATTAATTGCTTGGAGATTGTTTTGGCACCGGTTTTTCTCTACACCGAATTGAAGAGAAGTTCGTTTCATTTCTACCCATTTGGAGAAAGGCTCCATGTTTGGGTGACGGTGTGCCTAATTGCCCGATCGGTGAAGTCCGAGACCGCGGTGGAGCTCCGTTGGTTATCCGCTAATTGGAGGTCGATACAAGAAGAAGCATCACGGCTTGAGAGGGTTCGAGTTTAGGAAGTAAGTCTTTTGTCTTGTATTTTGTAATACCGTTTTTAGTGGATTTGAGGCTAGGGCCGTCCCGAGGTTTTTTTCCCGTTAGTGGGTTTTTCCTCGTACATCGCGGTGTAGTGTGACATTGTTTATTTTATCTTGCTCAATAATTTAGAACGCATGCTTAGGATAATTTCAAGATAAAATTTGGTTTAATTATCACACTCATTTAATTTGGACTTAAATTAAATATTGGGTAAAATTGGTTTATTCAAGTCACTTGCATTAATTTGGTTTCGCCTAACTTTGGATATTATTTGGTAATTATGACTTAGGCAAATTCTAGGACTTGAATTATGTTTTAATTTGTTTTGAGAAATTAAAACTTGGCTTTGTTTATTTGTGAACCATCATTCATATACGCTTCCGCACTTATTTATTTTAAAAGGAAATTACATTTTAACTTTGATTTTAATTGAGAAAATCACCCTCCGGGATTATCCGCCTCTTACAGATTAAATCTGTAAGTATTCAACTAAAGGGATGGACTTTGATGGGTGTTTTGAATTATGGGTTGAAATTTTGATTGGTTTTAGAATGGGTGAATTGAATAAATAAATAAGAATCTTTGGTTGAATTTATATTGGATTTGGGTTTAGATCGTATTTACAATGAACCTGGGATAATAACAGATATTTTTGGGATTATAATTGGGTGTTTTGGGAGGCTTGGGACCTTCATTGATGGACCTTAAAGGTGTAAACCCGTAGTTAAAGATAAAGGTTACCCAAGAATCCGAATTGATTCACTGGGAGAGAAAATTGGTTCACTTGACTGAACTGATTTGGTCTTCCAAGCGAACCAGTTCGGTTTGGTGACCTGTCCCTTTTTTACTTTGCATTGTTTTTGAACCATTAGCATTGGAGAAATGGGTGTATAAATTTCTGGAATAGATTTAGGCTACCATGGAAATTTTTTAGAGTGTTAGTGCATATTTTAGGCTAACTATTACTTTCATCCACGTGAGATAAATTGATTATCAAGTGCATGAATACTGAATTTGAATTGAGAAGTTAGTTCGAACTTCAAGATTGGTAGGTTAGTAATATGTGGAATTTCTCGTACATAATCACTATATATATAGTGATTATGTACGAGATTGTTGTTTGTCTATTTAAAATATACATAACTTAGCAGTATTATCGTTAGGAGGTTACACATAATGGGAATCCGACCCTGGAATTAACCCACAGTTGTTAGGTTGTTTTCCCAGGTCGTTGTACTGCTGTATGGCCACTATCCATGAGTGAGGATATGTGTCGGTTTGGAGACCGATTGTGAAAGATGTGGTACGGTTCCCACCTCCTAACGTATGTTTATAACCGCCTTCGTTGTTTGTATTTATGTTTTTACGTTCTAAGGTGAGATTCCGACTCGATCGCCCAATTGTGATACGTGCTATGCTTGGAGCCAAATAGCACATGAGGTATGCATCTGCGAGGCCTTACTCTGGGGATGTTTTGTGTGTGTGTGTGTGTGTGTGTGTATATATAGTGATTGATATAGATGAAAAATATATATATGAGATAGTTATGGGAATATCTAATTATAGCATGTGTGTAGATATGCAATAATTATGAAGATAAAACTAGAGAAGGTAGTGCATATTAGCTAATAGTTAGTATTAGTGGTCATTGTCCTAGTTAGGATGGGTAGCGTGATTAAGGTAATAAAATAAACGTGTTAGGTGCGCACTGTAGACGAGAGGTGAGGAAAAGTCTGACGTGAATGCGATTGAGAGTTAAATATGAAGGTAATACAATGCACCTTTACATTTAAAGCATTTAAATACTTGCAAACATTTTAAAAATGTTTTGGGCTTTTATCCGTTGTTAAATATTTAAAAAACCCTAGGTGCTCATTGAAAAGGACCTGAGGTTAGTCATTCCATCATGTCGTTGCATGCAGTAGTTGTGGATGTTGCTAAATTTGATTATAGACCACTCAATTCCTTTATATGGATATGATTCAACATTTCAGTATTTTCCATTTAGGCGTGTTTTTCGTAGATTATTCGGACATTTCTTTTAAGACATACATTTCCTGCTACTTCTCCATTTCATGTTTATATCGGTATTATTTATAGTCACCGATGGTTTATTCAGTTTATGTTGTCAATGTTTATTCTTTTTTTCATTTTTGTTGTCCTTTTAGTTGGTTTGTATTATGATGGTTGTATTTAATTGAGAAAAGGTTTAATGGTTGACATGAAACTAGACTTAATAGGTTATTGATATAATTAAAATGTTACAACATTGATACTAAGAATGAAATAAAACTTGATTCCCATTTAATTTTAATAAAGGCTTGATCAACCGGTATTAGAATAGGCTGGTGTCATAGTTTGTATTAGAGCATCAGTGTCTAGTGTCCTTTAGGTATTGTGCGAACTCACTACATTTTTAACATTTCATACCTTCGATGTAGAGTCATATGTTTAGGATTTTTGTTACCATATTTCACATTTTTTCATTTTTTTTCTATTGTAATATATTTAAATGGAATCTCATACAATTTTCGTTTGTTTTCAGATGCTAAACACCAGGAGAGTGAGACTAGGAAAGGCAGCCAGAGGAGACGTAGAGAGGGAGGCCCAGTCGGAGCGACAGGTCGCCCAAGGGATTATGACTGGAAAAGAAGTCATATCCATCGCAACGTAGGTAGTTAACACTACCATGATATCCATAGACAGTAGTTACAGTACTAGTGCAGAATCACATGTTGTCTTTCGTGTGGGAACGAGTTAGGTAGGTCTTCCAAAAGGGCCACCCACTAGAGTTTCAAGGGAGTGCATATGTGGTTGCAAAAAGGCAATAAAAGAAATATATTCAAATGTATATTTTCATGGTTGAGTACACTGAAAATCAGAAGCATGTACTAGCTACTTTTATGCTAGTTGGGGAAGCTTTGTAGTAGTAGGAGTCAATCACCACGTACGAGGGGGAACGATGCCTATTCAGGATTTTTGGGTGAATTTTGGTCGCATTTTTTCTCATCAGCTATGCAAACTAAGATGAGAAGGCAATTTATGGACCTCACACGGGAGGTCCAAACAGTGTCCAATTATGAGGAGGAGTTCATTCATCTGGAAAATGTTGTGCCAGATGAGAAGAGAATCATGAAGTTCGTGGATGGGCTCAATGGAGGATCTGATAACATCTGCTGGGTAATTTGGTGTTAAAGAATCACACTTATATCGTTAACACTTTACTACTACACATCCAAGATCATCTCTTCACTCTAAGTGGAACGAAGAGGTTAGAAGATTTGAGCCAACAAGGTAAGATCGGGGATAGTAGTGCCTGTGGGGTTTTGCAACAGCAAGGCAGGTAGCAGATATGGGGTTCCCATCAGGGGAACCCGACTATGAGGTTCATAATGGGTGATAGTCGGTACAAACAAGGACCTTAGGGGCAACAGCAGGCTCCTTAGAGCCACCAGGGCTAGTGGAACTAGAGTGGAGGTCAGTAAGGTCGAGGATATCAAGGTCAGCGACAAGGGAAGCCTCATCAGGGCCATCAGGTCCAGAGGCTAACAGAATTCACCGGGAGGTGTTTTTATGCAGGGAGCAGGGCTATATGTGACGTTCTTGCTCGAATAGGGCCAGGGGTCAGTAGAAGGATGCCTAGTAAGAGCAGGAGCAACCACAGCTATCATCCCCACCAATAGTTCCATATCGACTCCTCAGTAAGGGCAGTTTCAATATAGGCGTGTCTACAACATCAGTGAGCTAGTTATGACATATGCACGGCCAACAGTTAGGGGTATATTTCCTATTCATGAGTACATATAATAAGAATTATTTGATACGGGAGCATTGCAGTCCTTTATTAACACTAGATTTGTGCGAGAGTGGGGTTTAATGGGCACGATATCTGGTATCGTGATGTGTATTGGTTCATCATTGGGTAGTGGTCCTCTCATCCGTTCCATTTGCAGGGAAATGGCTATGGACATTGGGAGGTTATAGTTGGTAGTGAACTTGCTCATTTTGGACATGTCCGAGTTTGACGTCATATTGGGCATGAACTGGTTACTGATATATTGAATGATGGTGGACTATTATACTAGGACTATCATGTTTACTATCCAGGCTAGGATATGTTTCTAGTAGCGATGCCTCATCTCGAGGGAGGGTCAAGCAATCATTTACTTTACATCGAGGAAGAGACTTTAGATGGTACTGTCGTCTAGTTAGATTTTATCCCTATGGTTAGGTACTTTGATGATGTATTTCAGGATTATTGATGAGTCAGGAGATTGAGTTTGCAATAAACTTAGTGTCGGGGACTAGGTCGATAGCACGTGCACCGTACCGTATGGCTCTACTAAAGATGCGAAAATTGAGAGATCAGATTAAGCATGAGGATGAGGATGATATGTAGGAAAAGTATCCGTATCTCTTCATGTCAAGTAAGTTCGAATTTATGGGACGAAATTCCATTATTAGGAAGAAGAATGTCATACCCCATACTTTTGAAAGCATTTTTACTCCACGTGTGCATTAAATTATTAATTTAAATAGGAAATTAAATCTGTTTCGATAAATATTAATTACTGAGTTTTGGGATTAATATTTATGATTAAAATATTTAATCATGTGTAATAAGTAAATAGCGATGTAAAAATTATTATATTATGTCATTTAGTGAGTGAAAGGGATGGATTAAAATGGTTTACGTGTGACATGTACAGTGTGCACGTGTCGAGCCACATTAATGTAATGGTTGCGCATTTTAGTTCAGTAGTTTGGATAGCCTTTTTAAGTGCACTCATGATCCGAAATGGGTTGAAATAGCCCAGAATAGATACCCAAGGTTTTAGTTAAGTGACAGGGGATTTTTAAAAATAGAATGGCTCATATAAGGCCATTATCGTATTTTAACCCTTAGGGCTTAACCCTAATCTAAAAATTAGAGTTTTAAAAGGGGCTATTAGTGGGTTAATGGGGTAGGCATAAGCTAACATTAACCTCTGATTTGTGGTATTAAGAAATATAACAAGATATAAGCGGTATAGAAAGAGAGGAGAGAAAAAAAGAGAGAGAGAATAAGAGGAAGAAGGCTCAGAGAACAAGGATGAGTAATTTCTGAAATCAAATCAACAAGAAAAAGTAGAGCTTCGGATAATCATCCATCAAGATATGTTTTTACTTGATTTACATTTTGCATATTACAGTTAATTATGTTCGTAGTTAACAAACATTAAATCTAAAATTGAGAATGAATCATGGAGATAACTAGGAGTTTTGATTTGTGATTTAAAAATATTACATTGATTAGGAGTTAATAAGAACGAATTTAGTGATTAAATATGCAAGTATTTAATGAAAGGGATGAACTTTGATGGGTGTTTTGAACGATGGATTAAAATATTGATTTCTTTTAGAATGGGTGAATTGAATCAATAAATAAGAAACTTTGATTGAATAGATGTCTGATTTGGGTTTAGATCATGATTACAATGAACCAGGGATAATTATATAAATGTTTGGGATTATAATTGGATGTTTTAGGAGGCTTGGGACCTCCATTGATGGACCTTGAAGGTATAAATTCGTTATTAAAGACGAAGGGTAGTGCAACAAATCAAACCGATTTGTTAGGGGAGTAAATCTATTTGCTTGATCGAATCAGTTCGGTTTGACAAGCAAACTGATTAGGTAATCTGGCCTTTTCCATTAGTAATTCGCATTGTTTTTAAACCCTTAGCGTTGGATAAATGGGCGTATAGGTCTCTGTAATACGTTTGGGTTACCTTGGAACATTTTAAAGGGTTAGTGTGTGTTTTAGGCTAAATATTAGTTTGATTCAAGTGAGATGACATTGTTACCAAATAAGTTAACACTTAATTTGAATATGGAAGTTAGTTTGGACATTGAAATTAGTAGGTTCGTACGATGTGGGGTTTCTCATACATAGTTAGTGCATTTATATGTATTGTGGTATTACATTTATATGTGTGTGTGTGTGTGTGGTTTATGTGTTTTAAACATACCTAACTAGTTATTGCTACTGTTAGGAGGTTTGGGGTAGTGGGCATCCCACCTTGGCATTGCTGAGCAGGTGTTGGGTTGTTTCCCCAGGTCATATTACTGTTGCATGTCCACTATCCATGTGTAAGAGGGTAGTTTATATTAAATGGATGCGTAACCCCTTTTGAGTGCAATAATGATAAGTTAACTAGCAGCACCATTGATTAACTACAAGGCACGAAATCATGACTTAGTGAAGATAAACTCAATTTGAACTGATAAATCACTCGTATATGACTCCGAAAATAATAACGAACTCAGAAGTAACTCATTTAGAGGGAGAGAGAAGAAAGCATCCTAGGTACACCTTGGAAGGCAGCCAAACACCCCAGCGACCCTCAAAAGATCTTTGTTAAATATTAAAAGCTTCGTAATAAATGACAATGGTGGGTGAGTGAACTCTGGTTTGTAATAAATCTCTCTTCTTGATGTATATATTTCTTTCTAGCAATAACTTCTGAACTCTCAAAAGAACATCATCTTCCTCATAGGTGGTTAGGGCCCTTAAATATCCCCCACCCCACTCCCGAGATAACTCAATCATTCATAAGTGTGAAAGACACCCCTCATACTTTATGTCACAAACATTAAATGCCCGATGCACTAATTATCTCCACGTCATAAACATTAAATGCCAAAACATGCCTTTTGCCTAACCATTGTGTGTCAGGGGCTGTCATCATAGAGGTGGTTCACCAAGTGTTTGATAGCCCCAAATACAACGGTGGTTTACTCAAGTGTAGATTTGACATTGCCTAGCTAGATAGTGACATCTGATAGAATGGATGTGATATTAAGTAGAGGGTTGTTTGGTTCATAACTCAACGTCGGATGGAACTCAAGTTACCATGCCCAAGGTTCAATGGTCAAGGTCCTTTGGTGTTTTATCAGGCGTATTTAAGATGGCCAGGACAAGCCCTAAAGGTGCCTCACTTCTCAATACTCCAAACCAAGTCCCTCTGAAGTTTCCACGGCGAGGTCATTCGATAGAGCATGAAAGCTCTCTCAGGCCCTGCCAAGCCTGGTCTCTCGCGAGTACCGTTCGACCTCCCACTAAAAATCATTATAATCATTACAACTCATAGTCAATATAAATAAAAGGATACAACGAGACTAAGTAAATCATATGACTAAAGGATGAGCTCTCTTTGTTAACTTCTTCGCCGGGAGATCCCTCTGGACTGCCACACTAAACTACCTTGCTTGAGCTGCCTTGCTGAGCTGCATTGCTCCCTCACTAGGTTGCATCACTTGCCTAATTGAGCTTCAACGCTTTGAGCTGCCTCGATCAGCTGCCTTAGTCCCTTGAGTCTGTTGTATTAGCTGGGGGGATTATCCCTAATCTCGAGATTATCTTCAAGCCCCCCTACATTTGCCCCTTCATGGAGAGATTTGTTGTGGGAACAGGAAATGTCTGCACAAAAACTTATCAATCCAATGATCATTGGTGTATTTGTCTTCATTACGTACTCTGCCATTATTACTGCCAGGAAAAAGTAAAAGTCTCCCCGATGTACCTGAACTAATGTACTGCGGGTTGTCAATGATTTGGCGAAGGGACATCGCCACTTTTTCCTGTTGCTAAGCTTCAAACCTTCTATCTTTAGTTCCTTGGCTAATTTGGACTTCTCCCGAAACACATGCTGACTTTCTCAAATACCCTTTTTTACTCTTGGGAAGTGAAATTCTCCCATTTGTGCTATTGTGGAGTATAGTTGTAGGCAGTGGTTTTTTTGTTGGCCATATCGTTGAGACTTGTGGAATTCTCCATTATAAACTTATACTTAGGAAATTCCCCCTATATGAAGGTTCTACTTCGTTTGGGCTCTGCCGTGTCATCATTTCTTCATGTTTGAAAAAGTAGAAAAAATTCTCCCCGATGTACCTGAGTCATAATTAAACAACGTTTGGACTTTTGGTGAGGGGATGTCGTAGATTTTTGAACTGTTGGGACAGTTTTGGCGTTAGGAGCGATTGGATGTATCTCACAAAAATTATGGCGCCAAAACTCAAACTTGCCTAGGAAGAAAACCATTTATATTCCCCATGCATCACTTCATTAATGACGCAGTGTTGTCTTTACAACTATCAGGACACTCCCTAAAGTGCCACGTGTCCATTTGAAATAATTATGGGCGACTTTGCACGTGTGTTAGTGGGAAAACTCAAAAGATGGGTTTAAAGGATTGTAAACGTCTATTTTTCAAAAACACTTGGCCATTTCTTCTTCGTCTTCTTCAAACTGCCAGAGACTTTTTTAGAGAGAGACAGATTCAACCCGCCATTGTTAATAAGGTTTTATGTAGTTCTCTCCCTTTCATAACTTCTTTCATCACCACTTGTGGTTGTATTCCTCCATTTTTGTTCCCCTCTTCGCTTTTTTAATCTTTTCTTATTCCACCATCTAGTGACATAGCCTCTTCTAGCGTTCCCAGCACGCCCACCACCAGTGCTCTGCCTGTAACCACCCTGGACGCCGCTGCCTTAGTGGGAGCATGGTAAGAACAACTGTGTTTTTATCGTCGGTATCCTATCTTTGGAAAAGAGGATGAGTTCTCTGAGGGGCGCAGGACTTTTTGTTTTTCATCCAAGTATGACAATTTTCTACTGCGTGATGAAGACTAAGATTCCACTTCTTGGGGCTATTTTCCTCCACAGGGGACTATGAGGTTCCATCTTAACAGAGGTGACTTCCCTTGGCCCCATATTAACTTCGAAGGACCTGGTGGTTCCCCTTCCCCCTTTGCTGCATGGAACTTGTTTATGCAGACCACTTACTCTGATGTTCTTTCCAAGGTTGGTCTCCATCGAGCTACCTAGTTTAGGGAGTTTACTCTTTCCAAACACAATGATTCCCTTCAAATCTGGGTCTCCTATTGGAACTTTACAACTCACACATTCGTTGCTTTGTGGGGAGAGTTCACCGTTACACTTGAGGATATTTGCGAGCTGCTTGGTCTTGAGACCATATGGATTTTGGCTTATCATAATGAGGTTTTGGACGCCTAAGAGACAAAGGACCGAGAAAACTTAGATCAATTTGCAGGAGGTGTATTGGTACTTCCAATAAGGAAACCTTCACTCCCCTCATAAACTACTTCTATCGTACCAATCCCACTGCTGAATTTGGCCCAGGAAAAGGTACATCTATTGAATTATCAAGCTACATGCTTATGATTCTGTATTGTTTTATCTTTCCCGATAAGCCCAATGATCAACCGCATAGGGACTTGATTAGTCTGTCTGTCCATTTGTCTAGGGAATATAATCTTCCTCTAGCAGCCATCGCCTTAGGGTCACTTTATACATGGTTGGACAGGACCCATCTGGATACGGAACGGTCCTTGGGCAGATATAACTTGGCCAATTTTGCCAATTCCATCATTTTGACTAGTTTTCTTTACTTCCGTTTTCTCGAGATATCTACCAACCGTACTCCCCTTCGTGCTGGGGAAATCATCAAGTCCCATCGCCTTTTTTGCTTCCACAAGAATAAGAGTAGGAAGGAGCTTCTAGGCATTTTTGAAAAAGAAAACTGCTTCGTGATGAGGCCCTATAGTGAGGATTCTTTTGCCCATACGTGGAATTTTTTTAGTGTCGTACCTAGGGTTGTGGGGCCTACTTCGGAGGATCTTATAACGGAGGACCCTTCTTGAACTACCTAGGGTGGTGAGAGACTCCTGGTGAACTTCCTCCCACTTGAACTTTGTGCATTTTCATAAAAGATGCATCAACGGGTATGTTATTTTGGCCAATCCAGGCACAAATCTCCTAAGGTAGGAGACTTTATCAAGGAAACTCTTGAGCTCCTTCGCCATTTTTGGACTTGGCATCTCCAAGATCGCGGACTATTTATCTTGATCCATCTGTACTCCCTTCTGATCTACCATAAAATCTAAAAACTTTCCACAAGTTACTCCAAAAATGAACTTCAGTGGGTTCATCTTCAGTTTGTACTTCCTACATCTGGGAAACACTTTCCTCAAATCGCTCAGACGGGACACCTCCTTCTTCTATTTGATGACCAAATCATCCACATAAAACTCCACAAATTTGTGAAAGAAGTCATGGAAAACGGTCATTATTATTCTCTGATAAGTAGCCCTATCATTTTTTAGTCCAAACGTCATTACCTTGTATATGAAGTTACCGAACAGGGTTCAAAATGTTATTTTCTTCGCATCTGTGGGGTCCATCTTGATCTGGTTATACCCTACATACCCATCCATGAAGCTATACATATTATGTCTATCCGTCGCATCTATCAAGCTATCGATGAAGGGTAGAGGGAAATAATCTTTGGGGCAAGCCCTATTCAAGTCTCTGAAATCCACGTATATCCTTATCTAATTCTTGTCTTTCTTACCCAGCGAGAAAATGCTAGATAGCGAGAGTGGGTGTTGTATCGGTTTGACGAATCATGCTGCCAAAAGGCGTTGGACATATTCTATGATCTTCAAGTCCAACTCAGGCTTATAGGTCCTCGTTGCTTGCTTGACTGGAATGGCTGAAGACATCACGTTTAATTTATGGCATCTTACTTCTTCATCTAGCCCCTTTATCTTCGTATACTTCCATAAAAAAACTTTTATAAACTCCCGAATTAGCTCGATCAAAGCCTCTCATTTCTCCATACAGATATCCTTCATGAGGAAGATGGTCCTTGGGTCCTCCCCTTCTCTTGCCAAGTAATTCAGCTATTCTAATTCTTGTGCTTGTGTATTTGGTTGGTCCGTCATGTAGTCTGGTTCTTTGACGACATCCTCCATGAAATCATGTATGTTAGAATTATCTATCATCATACATTGTCCCCGTTGATCCACTAAAAAACATTTATATATCGGCCAAGCCTCCTCATCGGTCTCTGCTATAGATCCTTCGGCTTCCCGTTCACACCATCATAGGCGATAAACCACATTATCTTCCTTAGTAACGATTTGCTTGCATTATCTATTGGCCGTTGCAACTACCTTTCTTTTCCTTTCCCTTGAAGCCTCAGCCCTTCTTCTTTCAGATAATTGAATCTGCACACTTTATCGTGTGACCTCATGTTCCATCGGGTTGATTCTGTGTTGCATACTATCTTTTAGCACCTTTGAGATTTTCTCAGGTCGAGGGACCACTTGGTGGTCTTCTTCTGTTACTCCTTTGTCGCTTGTAGTTTTGTCATTCTGGCCGTTCACACGTCCCATCCTTTTCCTAATCGAGGGAACCCAGGCTTCCTCCACTCTTCTCGTTAGGACTTTGACATCCTTTTCTAACTCTGTGTAAATTATGCATCCACTAGGTGAGCTTCTTCAACATCAAAGGGCCTCTTCATAGTCCGTATAGTGACCTTAGTTCCTTTAATATTTGCCTTGGCACATTGGTGATACGTCGAGGGAACTATTCCTTGGTTGTGCATCCACACTCTTCCTATTAACATATCATAGGAAGTTGCACTCTTTATCACGTGGAACTTGATGTGGGAACTCAGATTTCCCATTACAACCCCAACATTCACATAGCCAATGGACCCAGAAGACTGATTGTTATAACTTGAAATCACCAACGGCATGGGGACCAATCTTTCTTCTCGGATGTTAGCTGCGTGGAAAGAGATGATTGGTATGATGTTTATGGAGTCTCCCCCATCCATAAGATCCCTCGCAAAGCTTACCCCGTTGATGCTAGCAGTCACATATAACGATCAATTTTGAGGAAATCTCACGGCCTTATCTGCATCGCTGAACATTATTTCTGATAGAAATTTCTTCACCAACCTGGCCATAGGTCCTTTCCATCTCAGCGGTGGGACCGCATTCTTCCTCGCAATATTCAAGATTGCTTGGGTTATCTACAACCTACTTTTTTTATCATTACCACCTGGTCAAAGAACCAGGCAAACTTTGGGGACCATGAAATTGCGCAGTACTCCAAGCTTTGGTCCATTTCCTCACCTTCAACATTATATATGTCCTCCATATCCTTGGCACTTGCTTCATCATAAGCTAACACCAGATTAGACATTCCTCTGGTACACTCCTCTAATGCCTCCTCCTCTAATGCCTCCTCGAACTCCCCCTTCTCTGTCGTCAGGTCCTTCACTTCTCTTTCGACCTCATTGTCATAGGCCACCACCAGATTGGACCCATGAGCTGAGAGTGGGTTGTCATTAACATTTTGTGTAGGAATTTGCAGTGTCCCTGCCTTTACATGTAATCGATGATTCTCTTTAACATAAAACATCATCCTATTGGATGTTGAATCTTCAGATGGATCTGGAAATACTTAGGATTCGCTCTGGTCGTCGCATCTGGTTCCAGGGCGGGGATGCCCTTAGGTTCATACACTGTTCCTCCTTGAACCATGACATTGTAACAACTAACAACGTCCTCTACTATATAGGGTAACGGTGGTGAGTCTTACCTATCTCTCCCAAACTTTCTCTTATTGCCCTACTTTGCTGGTTTTCCCCCTTCTGCTCCTTCGATATATCCCACCTGTGGGGACTGCGACCGTCCTCCCAGAGGCTGTATCGGCTGCCTAAACATTATGGGCATCACCACCGAATTTGGTTGTACCACCAACGAGATATTCCTTACTGCTTTTAGGAATGCCTCAAAAGTCCCCTCACGTGTCTCGTTAATGAGATGGCTGATGTACTTAGGAAGCAATCCTTCCACACAGATCTGCAGTCGTTTGGACTCTTTGTCTTCCTCCCTTACATCGAAGGACCTTTCCTTAAACCTTCAGACGTATGCCACCACATCTTCCCCTTGTCATTGCTTTTCTCCCCCGAATTGGGTCAAGGTGAACTCATATTCTGCTAGAAAGAACTTCTGGATGAAAAAAACGTGCATCTCCTCCCACGTGGAAACTCTCTTAGGAGTTAGCTGAGAATACCAGGTATATGCCTTATCGGTTAAGGATTTGGAAAACGCCCTTAACCTGAGTTTTTTATTGTTACAGTGATCCCCCAAATGTTCAATGAGGCGTTTAATGTTCTCATTCGGGTTCTCACCCTTTCCTATGTACTTTTCAAAGATAGGAGGAATATAATCTTTTGGGTAAGGCTCATCATTATATTTCGGAGGGTAAGGCGTCCAAAAGTCATCATAAATCGAAACTACCCTCGCCAGCCAATTGTGAGGAAGCTTGCATGAAATTCAGTATCTCCTTCTGTATCTCTTTTCTCATCTCCTCCATAGCGGATACCATTGAAGGAACGACCAAAAGGACTATAGGTGGGATGCCCGTTGCACCTAGAATAACCACCACAGTTGGAACGCTCGTTACTCCATCGTCAAAAACTCAATAGGGGGTATTCTTGTAGGGGCAGTTCCTGTTGGAACTGTGCTTGGTGGGGCCATTGAGGCTACCCCAAGCGTAACGAAGGAGCTGGCCTCAAATCCCCCCAAAACCGTTGAAGCCACAGGAGCTTGTAAAAACTCATAAAATTTATTCATGAGGAGTTCCACTTGAGCTGGTCCCAACTCAACACTCATGGAAGCTTGCGTCACCCCTGTAACTCCTGTCACCGTTTGAACTGGAGGTACCTCCACCCAAGGGGATCCATCTCTAGAAGCCTCCATCTCCCTCGTCACTTGTTCTTCATTGTATTGAATATCATCAAATTTAAGTCTTCGATTAACATTATCCTGCGCCATACTCTTTTCTTAGAAGAATACCTCCCCAGTAGAGTCGCTAAATGTAAGAGGGTAGTTTAGATTAAAAGGAGGTGTAACCCCTTTGAGTACAGTAATGATAAGTTAACTATCAGCACTATTGATTAACTATAAGAAACGCAATCACGACTTAGTGAAGATAAACTTAGTTTGAACTCACAAATCACTCATGTATGACTCAGAAAATAATAACAAACTCATAAGTAACTCATTTTGAGGGAGAGAAAAGTAAGCATCCCTCAAAATATCTCTGTCAAGTATTAAAAGCTTCGTAATAAGTGGCAATGGTGGGTGAGTGAACTCTGGTTTGTAATAAATCTATCTTCCTGATGTATATTTTTCTTTCTAGCAATAACTTCTGAACTCTCAAAAGAACATCATCTTCCTTAGAGGTGGTTGGGGCCCTTAAATAGCCCTCATACCACTCCCAAGATAACTCAGTCATTCATAAATGTGAAAGATATCCCTCATACTTTATGTCATAAACATAAAATGCCCGATGCACGTCATAAACATTAAATACCAAGACATGCCTTTTGCCTAACCATTGTGTGTCAGGGGGCTGTCATCACAGAGGTGGTTCACCAATTGTCTGACAACCCCAAATATCATGGTGGTTTACTCAAGTTCATATTTGACATTGCCTAACTGGCTAGTGACATCTCATAGAGCGGATGTGACATTAAGTAGAGGGTTTTTTGGTTCATAACTCAATGCCCTATGGAACTCAAGGTTGCCCTGCCTAAGGTTCCACGGTCAAGGTCCTTTGGTGTTTTACTAGGTGTATCGAAGATGGTCAGGACAATCCCCAATGGTTCCTCACTTCTCATTCCTCGAAACCAAGTCCCTCTTAAGTTCCCACGCTGAGGTCGTTCGATAGAGCATGAAAGCTCTCCCAGACCCTGCCAAGCCTGGTCTCTCGCAAGTACTGTTTGACCTCCCACTAAAAATCATTATAACCGTTACAACTCTTAGTCAATACAAATAAAAGGATATAATGAGACTAAGTAAAGCAATAGGACTAAAGGATGAGCTCTCTCGGTTAGCTTCTTCACCGGGAGATCCCTCTGGACTGCCACGCTGATTGTTGAGTTACATCGCTTTGAACTACATCGCTACCTTACTGAGCTGCATCGCTTACCTAACTGAGTTGCATTGCTTTGAGCTGCCTCGCTAAGCGGCATCACTGCCTTAGTCCCTTGAGTCTGTTGTAATAGCCCTAATCTCGAGATTATCTTCGATCCCCCTACACCATGAGTGAGGATAAGTATTGGTTTTAAGACCCTCAAATGTATGTTTATGAACGCCTCGGTTGTTTATGCTTACATTTTTAAGTTTGATGGTGAGATTCAAACCTGGTGGCCTGGTTGTGGTATATGATGTGCCTAGAGCCTGTAGATCACAAGGTAAGCATCCGCGAGTCTCTATGTAATACCCTGTGTTGTAATGATAATTAAATTGGTAAAATATAAAATAAATTAATTTCATGAATAAATTTCTTGATTGTGATATGCATGATTATGTGATTCATTTATGCCAAATGTGTATATAAGTAGATAATTAAATTTCTTGTTACATGAATTAATATTATGTTATGAGTAAACATAATAAAATGTGTAAATTGTAGAAAACATTGTTTCGATGCATTCTAGAGTGAATTGGAAACTCGTTTAGGTCTTTTAAACATATTACATTGGGCCCTGGTGATAGGTATACCCTTAGGGGAGATTTTGGATCAATCCGGGAATTATTTCGAGCTTGTTTGGGGGCTCAAAATTGGGATTTAAAGGGAGATATAGGGTTCAGGTTTAAATTTGGTTAATAACCCAACATAAACACACATCCCATCCACATTAGATCTTCCCTAACAACCCCACACCCTCTGGAGGAAGTTACCAAGGTTGGAGAGAAAGGGAAGAACAAGATTCAAAAGAGGAAGCTCAGATCATTGGTTTAAGGCAAGAATTTTCTTGCTAAACTAAATATAATTTTTTTTCTTAATTCATATGTATACTTTCTCATAATAATTTTGGGTTAAAAGTTAATTTGGTTATTGAAAATAAATGGATTTGAATCTAGGACTGTTTAGAACAAATTTGAAAATAATTTTGTTTTGAGAACTAAACAATTTGGTGAAAACCCCAGAATTAATATAGTTTTTTGGGAAATTTACTACTACAATCATGAAGAACAATAATCAGTGTTACAGATGTGACTTTAGTGACATTTCAAGGTTGAATACATATATCTTTATAGTTATATTTATGTAACTATACTTCTAGATACTTATCAAATAATGAACTTACTTATTCTCAATGCTATTAATGTTACCAGTACATGCCTCTGAAGGTGTTATTTTTTTCATGGCCATTATTTGGGAATGTGAAGATTATATGTGAATAAGTATGCAAATAAAGCTAATATATTTGTGCCTATGTGTGTGTTACTAACCATTTGAATTGTTAAATCATGACGAACAATAATTAATGTTACAGATTTGAGTTTAGTGATAGTTTGAGGTTGAATACCTATATATTTATAGTTACATTTATGTAGAGAGGATTAATCCTCTTCTTTAGTGATGCATCTTTGCAGCCACTATCATTTAATTGTGCATACAAGATGGATCACTGCTTCTCATCTTCGGGAAAATACTCGCTGAGACCACATTGCGCAAGTCTATAGTACATAATGCTCATAGTTGCAATGCAGGCCATGACTGCAATGATGAAAAGGAATCTTCTGGAATCCATCTTTGAAGATCTACGATGGCCGCACAGAATGCTCATAGTTTTATCTTCCTTTCTCAAGTGATATGGCTCATTAAGCTTACTTCTCACCCCATCCCTTGGTATATATTTTTCAAATTATATTAAATGCTAACTTTTTATAGAACATCTCAATCTATAGGATAGTGCATTCACTATTTTTGGGCGTTACGGGTAATCCTTTTATTTTTTTAGGGAGATAGGATCACAGTAACACCACTGCTTAATTAAACATATTCAGCATCTATATTCGATTCTATAACTGAAATTGATGTTTGGATATGACTTGATTGCATAATTACATAATCGAAGTATGATTCTATGTGTACTATCTTTCGCATTTTAACGTTCGAGTTCACCTGCTCAGTTGCTTATTATTGTTCTTAAATGGAACCATGCCCAAACAAAACAAAGGAGATGTGCAAGAAGATGAAAACAAAAAAAGGAAATATGCAAGATGATGAATAAATGGTTGTCCATGGGAGGCAACAACTGCAGTTGAATTTCAACTTTTGAATGGTTACATGGGACCCACGAAATTCAACTTTTGAATGAATGTTGAATTCAGGTATCAACTGAACGTGTGTAAGTAAAAAATGCTTTTGAATGAGTGTTGAATTTCGTAGTTTCATAGGTGCTTTTAAGGGTTTTTTTGTTTTATTCATAGTTTGGTAGGTATTTTTGTTTGAAATGAGTGTTGAATTTCAAAGTATTATTTACAGTTTGGTAGGTATTTTCTGTTTGGAACTATTGCAACATGCTTTTGCATATAATTTTGTATATATGCAACATGCTTTTGTATATATATTACAAAATGCGAGATATTACAAGAGCGGTGAAGACTCTTCACCCTTAAGATTACTAATGTTTGTGGTAATTACTTTTGCATATAATTTGTCTCCTTTTTATTGTTATTATTGATTTATTGTATTATACTGATTGTTGTTGTTTTTTTGTTGCTTGGAATGTTATGAATTACTGATTTTTCTAAACAATGGCAGGGCTCGAGTAGGTTATCTCTTTGGCATTCTATTCAAGTCCCTTGGAATTCTATTCAGGTTCTATCTTCCAAATTCTAAACCCTTGGTATTATATCTTATTGTATTATTATCCCTGTTAAGTACCCATCTAACGTGTCCCCAAATATGATGTACTATATGAATTGTCTAATTGCTCTTTGATTTGATATATTACCCAATGAGATTTATTGGTCCATTTACTAAAATAACACACCCCTACCAACTCCAAAGAAAATCGAGAATGGTGGCTATAAAGCAGCCTAGAGGAGGAGTTGATGGATTTGTCAACACTATGAAGAAGCTAAAGAGGATAGAGATTTGCATTTGTTCGAAACATAATCGAACTTTTAGTATGACTGATGCTCAGGAAAGGTTTTGGAACATAATCGGGAATTGATTTCCACGTTGACACTCTTCAATGTATCAATATTATGTAGATTTAATTTGATGTTTAGGTTTATTATTTGATGTTTAGGTGTTTCATTCGTGTTGGTTTATTGTTTAATTTAATAAGGAATTTCACACTCTGCTATGGTTTTAGTATATGCATTTCAACTCATCGCACCATTTGACTGATTTTGTAAATGCAGATGTGATCGGTTTAAGGATTCACCTACTTTGTTAATGCAAGTGTGATCTATTGAGCATAATAGTAGTAGATATTATGCTATTGTTGTTTTTAGTACCAGCAGCAGCGCTGCAGCGATCGGGTAGTGGTACTACTGTAGTACCAGGCTGCCAGCAACAATGCATGAGGGGAGAGAGGCCGGGGGTGAGGCTGTGAGAGGAGGTGATGAACGGGTGAGGTATGTGCTTGGTTCTCTAAGACACAATTCATTATTCATCTTTACTCATGATCATTGTGGGCAGTTCAAATTTTAGTTTGGCTTCTATTGCGAATAAGATATCCCAGTAATTTTGCTTCCCAGAACGGGAAACTTCACTCTTCTAGATTTTATTATTTGTTCTTTCATCCACACCGGGTAGGACTTTTACCAAAAGAAATAATCACAGTTATCTATCGTTTGGTAAAAGTCCATTTTAATTTTTAACAAAATCATATGTTAATCATATGTTTTTAATTTTCCCATTTTTCTACATATAATACATAACACATATCAAGCACATGTGTTTAACTTTCGTGATGCATATAACACACATCACTTGGTCAAATTCATAAAGTGTATAATCAAGGGAATCCTTTCAGTTTGATTCTTTTTTCCTAAGCATCTAATTTTTTTAAATTCTTACTTTTGACTTTTGGTTCAAATGCAGAGATAAAGTACACAGTATTTGTTGACAGATGACTCATAAGGCCAAGATCCAGAACGACATATGTTTTAGGGTCTCGATATACAAACTCTTGTGGATGAAATGTATGGTCTTTTCTATTCTTTAGATATGTATTGGTTATTTTATTTTTCTCACATTTTTTAGAATTTTGACATAATTTTTCTATATTGCTTGCATATACAGTTTTTCTCGATCAAAATTCTCCACAAGTTGTCATCTAGAGAATCTCTAAAGCTTTGAAGGATGTGGCATACTCATTCAGCGAGGATGATGAAGAAGAAAAAGAACCGTCTAAAGCCCTTGAACCTAAGTTGATATATATGTTATTTTTGTTACGAAGTTTGTTTCGTTGAAGTATTTGTTAGATGAATTTGAGATCATTTAATATTGTTGGATTTATTGTTATCCCTTAAGAGGGTGGATAGTCTAATAAACAAACGAGACTATATCCAAATTTGTTTTTAAATGGACACTTCGTTTATTAGAGGCAATGCGAATTCAATTGATGAATATTATATATTTCATGTTATATGTGAGTTTATTTGATGAATTTAGATAATTTGAATGGTGTTGAAAAATTTGTTATTTGTTAACCAGGGTAGATAGTCCTATAAACAAGGGATATTATGGCCAATATTTTTTAAATTACACTTTATTTTGTTGGGGGACAATATTTTTGTCATTTTACAATTATGTATTTTGAAATTTTTTGTCGTTTCTCGATTATGTGCTTTCGAAATTTTCGTCGTTTCACATTTGTGTCGTAAAAAATTAACGTAAAATTTTTATATATTCAATACTTTAGACTGCACTATGTTTTGTTGGGGAACGAAATTTTTGTCGTTTTGTAATTGCATACTTTGGAAAAATTTTAGCGTTTTGCAATTAGATACTTTGAATTTTTTTGCCGTTTCGCGATTACGAATTTTGGAAAATTTCGCCGTACCTTTAGGCACCGGCATATACTAGTATATATATATATATATCACATCTCATAGACATACATATATATTACTTGCTTTATATGTATAACCAGATCCCCAGAGCTTTACCATGTGGATGTATTCCCTAGCAAACCATCAGGCACCAGGTACGTCACGTACCACTCCTAGTCCATCGGGTGGGAATCTCGCCACCGAACCCAAATCATAAACATATAACAGGAGGCGTTCATAGTCATACATTCGTGGGTCATAACCATACCACATTACCCCACTAGAATCTAAACTCACATATAGTGATCATGCAACAGACCTATGACCTGAGGAATCGATCCAACCCTGATGGTAAACACTAGGGTGGATTTCCCATTACGCGTAACCTCTAGCGAAAACATCCCTAGATTATGTATGTTTCACATATATCAATCACACGGATATATTCATACATATATATACTATCTCTAAATCTGTATATATATAAAATCGGCTTAACATGTCTATGCCACTCATAGCACTAGCCCATCGACGCCAAAAATTTTCCATAAGTCCTAACCCCGTCTATGGACCTCCCAAATCAACCCAGACCCCAACAGATTCGTGAAATAATTGAAATAAATAACCTAGGTCAAATAGGTGGTCTAAACCAATATGCCCCTGGCCCAAACTCGTTCGCCTCTAGTTCTGGACGAGGAGGGGCTGATGCATGCATGCCGAATTTGCCCCAGTCCTCCACACAATAAATGGACACCAATCTTCATCCAAACCCATCCTAACATCATCCCATCAATTTTAACCTAAAATATAGACACTTATTGATCCATGGGATTCAACATAAACAATAAGAAATCAATCACCTTCTTAATTAAATTTCAAGATTCTTTAAATTCTCCCAAGAAATATTCAAGATTATATCCTTCCTATGAATTAATCTCAGATTTCATTCAATATCACATCCTTTACATATAATTCAATCCCAGATTTCATATGATATTACAATTAAATCAACTTTTATAATATCATTTCCAAAATCAAATATTTATCATGTGATTTTAACCCCAAAATTCATATTTTTACACCAATCATAACATAAATTATTGACATAGCATAAAATATCAAAGCAAGTTTAAACATTTTAATTTAATCGTAGAGAATTCGAATCTTGCTCTTCATATCCTCTTTATAGTTGATTCTTTCTCGGAAATTGGTCTAATTCCCTCCCGAATTGATTTTCTTGACTTCCTCTAGATTTTTACCTTCTCCTTTCTCTTCTCTCGCAAGTTTAGATGCCTTGGGATGGTAAAATGGCTAGCCACTCCATCCACCTTTCCCACTTATAACTGAAATCCCGAAATTAGGTTATAGGCTAAGTGTAAAATGACACGAACGCCCCTAAATAGGTCCTAATTAGTCTAAAAAGCACCCAGAACCCAATTACCACCCCCGAGTACTTAAATTTTTACCTATCTTGACCCATCACGGATCATCTACTCACTCGAAAGAACCATCTGAGTCACCTAACATAAATTTATCATCTCATTCCCAATACAACCCCACACGCACATCTCAAATGAGATATCATCGAACTCGTCGATTTTTCTCACTTTTGATGAAATGTAAAATAATACGTGTCCATATCCCTATGGTTCCCCACTAGTATCATTACATTCCGTCTATCCTTACTAGCTAGACTCCCCACATCTCTTGGCTCTCTTCACATGGAAGTGATAACAGTGTAAGGGTGCAACATTAACAACATCAACATAAGTCATCAATGCCGAATTTTCCAATTAGTGTCGGAGAATCCTCCACATGAGTCCATCAACAAACTTAAGGAGCCTTTTATCCTCCATATCCACTTCGTTACGCATGAAGCTTGCTAAATGAATGAATTCCTCCTCATAATCGGCACTGTTCGTCCCTACTGTGATAAGCCTAAAAATATCCTTTGTACCTCTGTCTGAGCAGCGGATGGAAAGAACTTGCGATCAAATTGCACCCAAGATTCACTGATAGTCATGGCGTCCTTCTCCTCAGGCATGGAGACTGACTCCCACCACTGCAACGTCGCTCCTACAAGTTTAAAAGTCACCAAAAAAATTCAAAGTGTCACTGCACTCAACCATACATAAATACCTCAGGTTAACCTTCTTCCATTGACTAGCAACTATAACATCCACATTTCCCTGAATTTTTGGCGGATGGCCTTTCTGAAAGCCCCCCCCCCCCCCCCCCCCAACTCTATCACATACTTATTGCACTGGGTGAGCCAGAATTGGTGCCGATATCTACTGTGGAGGTGCTTGGTGAAATTGCACTGCCATGACGATCATTATGGCATTAACTGCCTAGCCAGCAATAGTGGTGACCTCTGCTATAGTCACCTCCCCCTGAATAGTCTATGTCTTCAATTGAGCATCTGCTCCGGTGGCCCTCCTGACAGCCCCAGTTGGTCATTCTCTTATGTTCCAATCGATCTTGCATAAAATTCTCTGCAATAATACATAATATAATAAGAAAAAAACACACAATATGAATCGATAGTCCTAATCATAGGGCTTTACATAAAAAAAATACAACGCTAAAAATGTAGTAAGTCCGTACAGATCCTAAGGACCCTAGAACCTGATTCTCTAATACCATTCGATACACCCCACTTATTCAAATAACTATAAGAAAAGAGACTTTTAGTTGCAAAACAAAATTATGACTAATAATTAAAAAAAATCCAATAAATCATTTAGTGGAAAAAAAAAATTGTCACCCTGTAGACACCACATTCTAAGACCCCCTAAGTTTCTTCTTAGATCCCTAACACCTCCCTATTTCACTACAAACCATAGGTCGTACTCTAAGTAGTGATCTAGAGGCCATCGGGTGCTCCAGGGCCCCAATTTGACCCCAATCAACTTCATCGTCAGAGAGTAAACTCTTTGAAACTTCGAAAGAGAGTGAACCCCCATTCCAACAGTCCGCCCCATGCGTGAAACGGCATAACCATTCGGATGAATGATCAGCTTTCCCTCAAAATTTGATTCGGAGGCCACCGAGCGCTCCCGAGCTCTGTTTGACCAAGGTCAACCCTTCATCCCAAATGATACTGAATGAATATCTGAAGGTCACTAAATACCCTATCTAACGGTCCACCCCGTGCGAGATTTTAACCTACGGTATGAACGAACGATCTGTTTTACTCCGAGAGGTCACCAAGCACTCCCGAGCCACGGTTGAACAAGGTCAACTTTCTAAACCAAGAATTTTTTTTGGTAATGTTGAAGAAAATCTCCTAACCTTTCCAACGGGCCACCCCGCACGCGATTCTTACTTACCATGCGGACGAACGATTTGTTTTCGTCCGACGATCTCCCATCCAAAAGACTGACGTGCGCTTTCGAGCTAGATTTTGTGACACCCCGCCTAATAAAATACCGGGCGATCAGTCCTATACCAAATTAAAACAGGAATCCCAGTTGGATCATCCTTAGCATCACTGTCGAAAACTTTTTAAAACTTACTAACCACCTAGTATTCCAAAAACTGGTGCCAATTTTAACTTTTTAATTAAACCAAAACAGTACATGCGGAATTAAAATATAAACCATTCACACAACTGAATGAAAGTAAATAGAATAGTAATTACACAACTTGCCAAAAATCACCGGCCACCAAATAAATAATCCAATACAAATAATCAACACCTGAATGAATTACACCTGAAAACTGTACCGAGAAGTCTGGGCTACAAGCCCTAAATAAAACTGAGACTGATACAAGATTCCTACTCTAGGAATGAATGAATGATGCGTCTAATCCAAACTCCTGCTAGCATCCACATATGCCGCAGCTCCGTGTCCCTGAAATAGAATATCAATCCTGGCGTCCCTGTGGCTGGACACCTAAAAGGTTTTGAAAATAGTTTTATAGAAAGGGTTAGAACCCAAAATATTTTGAAAATATTTAGCAAGTGAATTAATTGCAGTAATATAAAATGCATGAATGCGCTTCATATTTAAGTTAGTGTCGCACTCCCTTGTGGACATTCTCACCCCTCCACTATTGTGCACACCTACCGGTTATCTTAACCCCACCTAGTTGTACTTCCCCGTCCAACTAGTCCTAGTATAACATTCCCTTGCCATACTACTCTAACCCGAGTATAATGATTCTTGAATTATAAGTTATCTCACAATTAACTTAATTAATTCCTCTTAAATAATATCATATAACCGTGTCACAAGTTATAAAGTAAATACTTCACACACTGTATTATTCCCACAAATGATTAACTTAATTAATTTCTCATTAATTAACAGCATATAACTGTAACCCGAGTCATATAAAATAAATACATCACACACTATATTATTACCTACATATAGTATTCACTACCATATTATGTGTATCTTACTAAAACATCCACACATATATAATACGTGTACCCATCCTTCCGAGTATACCCTCACTGGATGATTTCCTCTCAAATGCCATCTCACTAGGTGTGCTCACATAACCTAGTTACCCAAGTTGGATTCGCTCACCAACCTGGTTCAAAACAAAACGAAGTGGAGGCGGTCATATTCCTTCCATGAAAGTGAGATAGGCCCCTCACCCATATAACGGACGCTATGACCTGGGGATATACTCACCCTACTCCTCAAGCTAGGGGATTCACCCACATCGCGCAACCTCCCTTGATAGCACTAGAGAATATAATTTAATAAATATCTAATCACTGATATTTAGTAGCACACACAATATATACACATATATATATACTATCACTACACCGTATATATATATAAAATAAACCCCGGCTTTACCGTATACTCACAACCCGTAACACTAGCCTGAAATCCCGAGTCTCTCGCCTGACTCGACCAAATAAGTTTTCTCACTTATTATATTATTATTATCCCGAGTTTATGGTCTGACTCTAATTTAATTAATTCCCACATTAATTAATGTAATACTTTCCCCGAGTCTATGGTCCGACTGTGTGTTAATTAATTTACACACTTAATTAATTAATACCAATCCAAGTCTATGGTCCGACTTTCATTTAATTAATTTCACCCAAATAAATTTCTATAATGATAGCCCGAGTCTATACCTCGACCCTTATTTAATTCAATATCACCTAAATTAACTTATTACCTCCCTGAGTCTACCATACGATTCTAATTAAATTAATTACCCACATATTAATTTAATATCTTCCCGAGTCTACAATCCGACTCTAATTATATAATTAGCACAATTATCAATTTAATACCAATCCGAGTCTGTGGTCCGACTCTATTTAAATTAATTTACACACTAATTAATTTATTTCCTTCCCGAGCCTACAGCCCAACTCTAGCTAATTAATTGCACATTAATTAATTTACCACTTTCCCGAGTCTATAGTCCGACTCTACTTTAATTAATTGCTCATTAATTAATTTAATACTTGGTGTCGCACAACCATTTTACCCGAACTCGCTCACTTGGCCCGTAACTTAATATGTTCCCGAGTCTATATTCCGACTCTAAATTAATTAGTTTATCTCCAACCTTAATTCACTACCTTGGCGTCGCTTAGCCAATATACCCGGACTCACTCACTTGATCCGTATCTCCCTATTTTGGAATAACATCCCTCAATTTCCTCCATGGAGTTTCCCCTCATAAATTGCTCCTAGTCCCAATTACTATTCCCCATAATTACTAGGAATATGTATTTCATAATTATATAACACTAATTTATGTATGAAAATTAATATATAATTAAATTTCCCCCTTATCTCACACACAGGCCGAACTGTCCAGAATTAACCATCGTCGATCGATCGATGCCCCCCGATCGATTGATCGATCCCTTCGTTCCAGTTCTCCTTCCTTGCTGAATTTCACCATTAACGAAAATTAAGGTTTTTAATCCAAAGTCTAAACCTCAAATCACATTATCCCACCACATAAACATAGTTATTCCACATCCTACACATCAAGGGACCTTAGGATAATCAATTTATCTACTTATCTCATGATTTTCGAAATGGGTCTTTCTCCACCAAAAATTCAATTATCTGTTTTACAATCAAATTTCCAGATTTAATTTCTACTCTTTTATGTTCTGGATTTCTCATTCAAATCATATATACATATTCAAATATCAATCACCTATCTAAATCTTACTTTGAATTTCATTCAAGTGTCCCATAAACAAAAACCCCATTTTTGTACCCAATTACACCCAAAACAAATTTTAGTATACACATCACTAAAATATGAATTGGATATCACAATTTAGAAGTAAAAACAGTTAACCACTTGCCTGAAATTGTTCGTAGGGTCTGATCCGTCGTCGACATCCCTTAATTTTGGCTCCAATAACCTCCAATTTGCCTTTTGATTGTTTTCCCCCAATCTCCCTCTCAAACCCTAAGTTAGAATAATGTTGGCTGCTCATTTTCCTTTTCTCAGGTTTAGGTTTAAAAACCCAAATCCCGTTTTTCACCTAATGGGCTTAATTAAAGTGGCCCAACTCACCCCGTGTTGGCCCGGCTAAGCCCAAAAATATCCTGAGACTCAATTATTACCCCCGGGTACTCTTTTCTGACTATCTCGACCCATCCGGACTCAACCGCGCACTCATAATTGGCATCCGAATTAATTTATAAAAATCCTTATCTCACACCCAATTTAGTCTATACCGACTCCCGGCTGGAATAAGTGCATACCCCGTCATTAATACCCGAAATGACGTTTTTAAATTATTACTATTCACTTAGTAAATAAATTTCCCTAAACATTAACCATTCACTTCCCGATAAATATTTAAATAAATATATTGTCATAATTAATTCAATTAAAATTACAACACACCAGTAATTTAAAATTCCCGAATTAATTAAATATTAACTATACAAAAATACGGGGTGTTACAGATTTGACCCAAACTCAACTCTCGGACCGAGGAGAAGTCCAAAGTGAAGGTACCTATATAGAGCACACCTAGGGTTTATTTTTCGTGCTTTAGCTATATAGACCTTCATCTAGTTGGACTTGAATTTTGATGAGGTATTTTTGTAATTAGGATTGTATCTTGCCTATCGACACCAAGCTCTCTACGATCGTCTACATCGAATGATCTCTCAACTCGGTCCGTCATCTCAGAAAAAGGTAATTTCTATACTCTTTGGCTCATAAGATTTACTTTGTCACGTAGGACACGACACCATGTTGCATGTGCATGTCGTTTATCATATCTTATAATAGTGTTGGGTTTTGTCATAATAATTTTTTTTTAGTTCAAAATTTTAATTTGAAGTTTTTATAAAAATAAATATTTTTGAAAATAAAATTGTCACTAAATCTTTTTTAAAGAATAAAAGTTACAAAATTGTTTTTTGAAGTTAAAAATATTTTATTGAATCTGTAGAAGGGTGTCTATCAATAAAAAAAAGCAAATAAAATAAAAAAATGCTTCTTTTAATGACATCCGAGAGGTGCCCGCGAGGGTCACACAGAAGTCCAAAAGCCACTGCAAGGTTCAGCGCCGCTGCAAGTGTCTGCGCCGCTGCAAGGGATAGTGCCTCTTCAAGTGTCTGCGCCGCTGCAAGGGATAGTGCCTCTTCAAGTGTCAGCGCCGCTGCAAGTGTCGGCGCCGCTACAAATGTCGGCGCCGCTGCAAGGGTCAGTGCCGCTGCGAGGGTCAGTGTCGCTTCAAGTGTCAGCGCCGCTGCAAGTGTCAATGCCGCTGGGTCAGCGCCGTTTCAAGTATCAACATCGCTTCAAGTGTCAGCGCCGCTGCAAGTATCAGCGCCGCTGGGTCAGCGTCGTTTCAAGTATCAGCGCAGCTTGAAGTGTCAGCGCCGCTGCAAGTGTCTGCGCCGCTGCAAGGGTTTGCGCCGTTGTAAGGGTCAGCGCTGTTTCAAGTATCAGTGTCGTTTCAAGTGTCAGCGCCGCTGCAAAGGCCAGCGCCGCTGCAAGTGTCAGTGTCGCTGCAAGTGTCAGCGCCGCTTCATGTGTCAGCGTCGCTGCAAGGGTCAGCGCCGCTTCAAGTGTCAGCGCCGCTGCAAGTGTCAGCGCCGCTGCAAGTGTCAGCGTTGCTGCAAGTGTCTGTGCCACTGCAAGGGTCAGCTCCGCTTCAAGTACCAGCGCCGCTGCAAGTGTCAGCGCCGGTGCAAGGGTCAGCGCCCTGCAAGTGTTAGCGCCGCTGCAAAGGCCAGCGCCGCTGCATGCTTCAGTGCCACTACAGCAAGGGTCACTACAACAATATCATTCGAGAGGTGCCCGCGAGGGTCACCACAAAAATCCAAAATTAAGAAGTACCACTGCAAGGGTCAGCGCCGCTGCAAGGGTCACTGCGGTAATAACAGTCGAGAGAGTCAGCGCCACTACAAGGATCAGCGCCACTGCAAGGGTTTCGGCTGAAACTCATATTAAGAAGGAACCCACCCAGAGTGGCCAGGATGAGGGAGTAGCTATCACGAGCAACTCCTCATCATGGAACATCAGTCTTTAAATGAACAACAGCATTAACACTTTACTTTCTTGTATAGGTTGCCTAGTCGAGCAAGCAGGGCTCGAATAGGCGCGTTGGGACCTCCTGGGAGTTTTGGCTTGGCGGCTGAGGGACAAGGTATGTTGAGCAAGCTCAACCACTTAGATCTATAGGATTGAGAGAATACTAGTAGGAAGACCCAGAAGTCACTCGAGACTACACACACTGCACACTTGGTCACAAGTGAAGTGAGCAGCCAAAGAGCTGGCTACTCACAAGAAATAAACTCTTTACAAGAAAATGACTTTTTCAGAAGAGGGGGTCCTCAAAGTCCCTCTCAAGAAAAACAACATTTTTAGAGGAAATGAGTCCTTAAGGTCTCCTCTCTCAAGATTTGCAAAATTGCACCACAAGTTACCATTTCAAAAGATAACTACCAAATCTGATATTTTGTCTCCATTAGGGGACATATGTGCTTTTTGAGTTTTGGTCGGCGCCAGGTGGCGCCTGTAGGGGGGATAGACAGGATGCCTATAGGTAGGGACAAATGGTACACTTCAGACATTGTTCCCCACCAACTCTCTCAGTTTTGGCGCCCAAAAAATGTCAACTCACCCCTAACGCCCTAGTATAAATAGACCTTTGGGCAAGGTAAAGAGGATAGACAATAGAAATTGCACTGTTACTCTGCCAAAATATCACCAGACCTACCTAGTATTCTCTCCCTGCTCATTCTCTTAGCGCTGAGTGCCTTGTTCCTTCACTCCCCACTGACAGCCATCACTCTCAGGTGTTTCCCTTGAGAAAACTACTATTTTTGCTGTGAAAGTTCATCCTCTTGCAGGGAGTGAGTTGAAGCTTGAGTTCCATTGTTACCAGAAGGAGAAGTTTTCTTCAGAAGTTGCACCAGGAGACCTTGAAGACCTTGCAGGCAGCGCCTATTGGAGTTGGTCACGCCTCACCCTTTCCAGTTATTCATAGACCCCAGTCTCACTACCCTCCTACATTTGGCGACTCCGCTGGGGAGGTATCCTCACTTCCATGGACAAAGAAGGTTTCAATGTCTCTAAGCAGTTGGTTTTTTATGACATTCCGTCTTGTAATGGAGCTCACAGTGACCAGACTACTCAGGAAGAAGTGGTGGTGATCGGAGCCAAGGCTCCCGCACCTCAGGGAGGGCAGACCAGTTCGCCGACAGTGGCTCCAATGGCAGGTATGAACCTTAGGGCAATGTTTTTTGACTTTTTAAAGCAAAACAACGTGGATCTATCAAGCTTGGGTCAAGGTTGTGTGACACCTGCAGCTGCCCCTTCTGGATGGGTAGCCACTCCTATTACGATTTCGGCAGAGACGATTCCGTCTCGGAAGGCGGCGCCGGAGCAGGTCCTGGCGCCAATAGGTTCTCCAGCTGCTAAAAGCACGTGTTGGGAGGAGTCACCCTTTAAGGAAGGCTGTTACTATGGAATAAGTGAGGAAGCTCCTCTCCTCCTCTCAAAGAGAGGGTTCCCACCTATACGAGGAGTTACAAGACCCCTATTCACAGGAAGTAAGTGAGAAGCCATACCCTGAGGGGTATATTCCACCAAAATTTATCAAGTTTGGTGGTAGAGGGGAGAACCCTAGAGAGCACGTGAAGAGGTTCGTCGAGTACCTGGGAGTACATGCTGGCGACAAGAACCTGAGGATGGGGGAGTTCTCTAAGACTCTCACTGGGAAGGCTTATAATGGTATTCCCACTTGGTGCCTAACAGCATCCCTACTTGGGAAGAGATGCACAGGCAGTTCCTCCAGAAGTTTTTTATAGCGGAGGACGAATTTACACTGAGGCACCTGGCGCAAGAGGTCCAGAAGCCAGGAGAAGAGTTTATGCACTATATCAAGCGATTTCGTGAGAGGGCCTTAGATGTCCACGAGGACGTGGCGGAGGCCAGGTTGCTACAGATGTGTGTGGAAGGACTCTTAGAAGAGTACAAGCTGTACTTGATCAACGAAACTAGATAGAGAACTTTCAGAGAATTCACCAGGGTCGCCAGCAACATAGCTATGATAATCAAACCAAGAGCCCCGGGTTAGAGGACGCAAGTTCCACTGACTCCTGAGAGGTTTCAAGTTTTGAGGAGGCAAGCGGTTAACTATGTAGACAGGAGTAACAAAGGGAAGAAGGGAGGCTCTGGGTCCAAGACTGACAGTCCCGGCAACAAGAGAAAATTTGGGGAAGTTGCCCCGCCGCCGCTACCATGCAGCGTAGCTGAGGCTATGGATTGTTACATCACCTTAGTGCGAGAAGGTGTAGCAGGACCTCTCCACCTAAAAGGAGAAACCCCCATTGCAGCTGACAAGGCCAATCCAAAGTACTGCGAGTTGCACCAACGAGTGCAGCACTCTACCAAAGATTGTTACTACTTGCGAAGGATCATTGGTGAGCAGATGGCCAACGGTACCTTGCAGATACCCCCTGTGGACGTTAAC
The DNA here is from genome assembly GCA_949130495.1 of Sambucus nigra. Classification (NCBI taxonomy): domain Eukaryota; kingdom Viridiplantae; phylum Streptophyta; class Magnoliopsida; order Dipsacales; family Adoxaceae; genus Sambucus; species Sambucus nigra. The sequence goes on from OX422212.1 coordinate 35,917,405, forward strand.
GAGAACCCACTTCCTGCACATCACCTTGGCACCGCCAACATGGTAGTTGCCTACGACGAAGAAGCTACAAGAAGGCTTATGAAGTGGGAGAGTGGCAAGCAGTTATGCGAGGAGTTAGAAAATGGAAGTGGGGAAGTTGAGGAAGTGGCTCTCTCAGAAGGTGAGGTAGACGTCATCCTCGCTCTAGATGAGGGAGGGACCTCTGAAGCGGAGTATGTTGGCAGTGCCCAGACATACGAGGTAGACTTAGATTCTGAATGTGAGGCCATAGCGAGGAGCCCCAAGTTCAAGTGATTTTTTGACCAGATAGGGGTGAAGTACGACACGAGGGTGTCCATCACGAGGAAAGTCTTGGAGGTAGTGCAGCAGCGGGGAGACCCTTCGCTAAATTGGCAGGGGCCAATCGGAAGGATGATTAAGAAGTATACCTCTGAAGTGGTGTTTTCAGAAGCAGATAGGGTGGTGCCCTACTTCCACAATCGCCCATTGTACGTCACAGCCATAATTAATGGAGTATCATTTCCCAGGGCGTTGATGGATGGAGGAGCATCCATTAACATCGTGACCATCAATACATTATATGAAACAGGAATTGACCAGGAGAAGGTGGTTCCGGTACCGCTAGTGATTTCCGGATTCGACAACGCCGAAATGCAGTCTATTGGATATGTGAATGTGGGAATTAAGTTGGGAAATTTCACCTCCCACATCAAATTTCATGTTATTAACGCTAACAACAGCTACCAATTACTCATTGGAAAGGTATGGATGCACACTCATGGCGTAGTGCCTTCCACATACCATCAATGCGCGAAGGCAAACATTAGAGGTACAGAGATAGTGATCAAGGCCACGCAGAGACCCTTCGGCATTGAGGATCCCACCTGGTAGATGCTGCCTTCTACACCGAGTTAGATGATGAAAGAAAGGTCTCTATAAGAAAACTAGTAGGAATCAAGGTAGCTGAGGGAAGGGTCCCATAGAAGAAATCTGTTCATGACCGTCTAGGGGAGAGGATAATCCCCCATATGGCAAAAGGCAAGAGGAAAGTAGAGGAGGTAGCTAGACCCCCTCGAACTTGCAAGAAAGTGGTCTTGCCTGATGGAAAGATCATCTACCATTTATAACGGTCTGCGCGGGCGGTGTTCTGGGATGAGAGCATCGACCCGACGCCCGAGTGTTGAGGATGTTGAGGAACCAGAATAAGCGCCAGAGTGCATGCAAGACGGACCCATAGAACAGCTGCAGGAATTAGAGGAAATTAAGTTGGGGTTAGAAGAGGGAGAGAGTAGACCCATTCTAATCTCCAAGTGCCTGGAACCGAAGCAGAAGGAAGATCTCATTGGGCTACTTAAGGAGTTCACTGATGTATTTTCTTGGAAGTACATGGAGATGCTAGGAATAAATGCAAAAGTGAGCTCTCATAGATTGAACATCCTTCCCAATGCCCTTCCGGTAAGGCAAGCCACACGCACATATAAAGCAGACCTTGATTTGAAAATAAAAGTTGAGGTGGAGAAGTTGTTAGCGGCAGGGTTCATCAAGCCTATTCAGCACCCCATATGGCTATCCAGCATAGTGCCAGTGGCAAAGAAAGACAAGACCCAAATCAGAATCTGTGTAGATTTTCGTGACTTGAACAGGGCGTGTCCTAAGGATGAATTCCCACTACCCAGCATAGACAGCTTAGTGGATTCCACCGCGGGACATGAGATGTATAGCTTCATAGACGGGTACGTTGGCTATAACCAGATTAAAATGGACCCCGCCGACGCAGAGAAGACTACCTTCCGCACACCGTTAGGGAACTTTCACTATACAATCATGCCCTTCGGATTGAAGAACGCTGGAGCCACATACCAGCAGACCATGATGGCAATTTTTCATGACTTATTTCATGATATATTAGAATTCTATGTGGATGATCTGGTGGTGAAGTCTAAGAAAGAAAACAAGCATATTCAGGATCTCAGGAGAGTATTCGAAAGGTGTCGTCGGTATAAGATGAGAATGAACCCCTCAAAGTGTGCCTTTGGGTTTACTGCAGGGAAATTCTTAGGTTTTGTGGTAAATAGACAAGGGGTGCAAGTGGATGCAGAGAAGATGAAAGCCATTGTGATGATGCCACCGCCCAAGAGTCAGAGATAATTTAAGAGCTTCCTGGGAAAGGTATCCTACCTGCGGAGGTTTATACCTGCATTGGCAGAAGTAACTCATACGTTCGCACCTCTACTAAAAGACAAAGCCAAGTGGGTTTGGGGAGAGAGGCAAGAGAGTGCGTTCGAGAAGATTAAAAAAATCCTAGCCTCTCCTTCCACGATGATTCCCCCCGAAGCCAGAGCGCCGCTGCTGCTCTACCTTACTTCTACAGAGAGGTCGATAGGGGACCTCTTGGCGCAAGAGAAAGAAGGAGTGGAAAAACCGGTCTACTACCTGTCAAGAGTAATATCCAGAACAGAATCGAGATACACCAGCGTTGAGAGGCACTGCCTGGAGCTGGTATTTGTAGCCCAGAAGTTGATACACTATCTTCTAGACTTCACCGTTCACATAGTCACCAAGTGTGATCCCATCAAGTACCTCCTCGCGCGGACTATACTCGTGGGACGAGCAGCAAGGTGGTTTTTGATCTTGTCAGAATACGATCTAAAATGCTTAGTGCCTAAAGCCATTAAAAGCCAGGCAGTAGCAGATCTGCTGGCCCACTTCCCGAGTGGGGTTTTCGAACCACCTAGTAAAGAGCTGCCCGAAGAAAGTTTCCAAGCATGCATGGCGGAGGAGGTGAAGAAGTGGTTTATGGAATTTAATGGTTCCAGTGCTCAAGGAACAGGTGGAGCCGGCATCATACTGTCAGATGGGAAGGAGAAGATTACCCTCTCTTTCAAGTTAGATTTTAAATGCTCAAATAATGAAACTGAGTACGAAGCCCTCATCTTAGGGATGTTGGAAGCACTCAGAAGAGGGATCAGGGTACTGTGTATACGAGGGGACTCCAATCTGGTAGTAAGGCAGGTCAATGGAGAGTTTTCCCTTAAACATGCCAACTTAGCGCCGTACAGACACATCATCCAAAGACTGCTGGGACAGGTCTTAGAAGTAACTGTGGAGAGCCAGGCGCGAACGATGAACAGGCACCCTGACGCGCTCGCCACCATAGCACAAAAGTTGGACATGGAGGAGTCAGAAGCAACCATCACAGTGAGGCGGCGAACGGTACCCACTACTGTAAAGTCCTTATTCCCAAGTAACGAGTCGGAAGATTGGAGGCGTCTGGTAGAGAAGCAACTTGAAAATAGGGAAGGGACAATGAAAATATTAGAGTTAGCCAACTATCATGTGCTGCAGGGAACTCTCTACTTCAAGAATCCTGGAGGGTTTCTGGCAAGGTGCGTAGGGGAGCAAGAAGCCAATGAGAGGTTAATATAAATGCACAAGAAAAACTGCGGAGATACAGATATCCCCCTTTACAGACGACTACAGCGAAGCGGGTATTATTGGCCCTCCATGAGCGTAGAAGCGGCCCGCTTACAACAAAGTTGTTTAAAGTGCCAAGTTCATTTTGACCAGCCAACGGAGGCTAACTTCATGGAAGCCTTCGAAGATTGGAGACAGCCGTACCTAGCATATCTAAAAGATGGGGAGCTGCCCGCCGAGAGAGCGGATGAAATTTACCTTAGAAAACGGATAGCCCGTTTCTACTTGGTCAAGGGAGAGTTATATAGGAAAGGGTACAATGAGAAGACGCTAAGGTGCGTAGCCAAAGAGGAGGTGGAAAGGGTGATGAAAGAAGCTCATGAGCCCTCCCACATGGGAGGCGCCAAGCTGTATGATCAACTGATGACGCTGGGATACTACTGGTCGACCATGGAGGCTGACTCCACTAGATATGTGAAAAAGTGTAGAGCATATCAAGTGCATGGAAACATGGTGCACGCTCCCTCCGTCAGTCTACAAAGCTTGGCAGACCCTTATCCCTTCCACACATGGGCGTTCGACCTGGTGGGAAAGATCACCCCAGCATCTCACGGCAAGGCTTTTATCATCGTGGCTACAAAATTGTACACCAAATGGGCGGAGGCCATTCCTTTAAGGAGAGTCACCGCCCAAGTGGTAACCCAGTTTATAAAGGAGTATATCATATGTAGGTTCGGTATACCCAAAGTGATCCTAACGGATAATGGGAAGCAATTTGTATGCAAAGAGATGGCCCTTCTCACAGACAAGTATAAGATTGTGCATAATAGCTCAACCATATCCTACCCTAAGGGAAATGGTCAAGCAGAGGCTACCAATAAGACCCTGATAAATATTTTGAAGAAAATACTAGAAGACATGCCGGGAGCATGGGATGAGAAGTTGCCTATGGTGTTATGGGCCTACCGTACTTCGAAAAGAAAGCCAATAGGGTTCACTCCCTTCTCTCTAGTATATGGGACCGAAGCTGTCCTACCAGTGGAACTGGCGGTACCTTCAGCCATAATTTCTCTTAGCAATGGGCTCATCCTAGACCCAAGTCATGTGCAACTGGAGGCACTGGACGAGCATAAAGACAAGGAGAAAAAGAATTTCAAAGTCTACACTCAGCAACTGTCTAGGGCCTATGAAAACTTGGTTAAGCCTAGAGAATTCCAGGTGGGAGATTTAGTCCTGCGAGCATCAACTCACCATCTCCGTAGCATGTCGACATCAAAATTTAAACCTAACTAGGAAGGCCCTTTTGTCGTCAGAGGAGTGGGGAAGTCGGGCTACTGCCAAATATCAAAACCAGAGAGTGATTGCCTCCAGTCCATCAACTGCAAATGACTGAAGAGGTACTATGCTTAGTAACAGCTAACAAGTTTTGTTTGTGTTTTGCATGTCTGTAATGGATTTCGAGGGTTGCTCCTATACCAGAAAAGTTTTTTTGTAAATTTTTTTTAAGAGCAATACTATATTGTAAACAGCACACAAAAGTAAAGAAATGAAATAGCAACACTTTTGATCATTGTTGACATTTGCTTTGCTTACTCATTTATACATATATATACACTCCCTATTAAGTTAGAAGAGAGTACAAAAAAATTAGGAACTTTGTTCACTACACTTGGGAGGTAAGTCCATCCTAAGAGAAAGTATACTGAGCAAAGTCCCCCAGACATAAATTAATAGAAAATATAGAGGGAAGATTAAATTCCTCCTCTTTAATATTACAAAGAACAGTGAAACTCTTAAAGAGAATATAGAGCAAGGATCCTAAAGACTAAGGCCTGGTTAATTCAAACAGTTTTTTTTAATAAAATCAGGCTTTCGGGAAAGGGGCAGGGATCACCCTCCTCTCCAACCTAGCCTCTATGACTATAAGCAGTAATATGCAGGAATACCCCCACAGACAGGAGGGGCAATCCAAAAAAGTCACATGCTAACACCTCACAGCTACAAGAGGTGCATTTTCAAAAATATATATATAAAATATGATAATACATAACTTTTCATATTAATGCAAATACCCCACAGTATATGGGGTAGCCACCAGTAGACTAAATGCTCACGGAAATTAGATCAAGTCATATAAAACAAACACCCACAGTATAAAGGGAGAACAAAGGAAAAAGAAAGTGCAAAAGAAACAAAGTGTCTCATTCAGGAATGATACGTGATGTACACATAGAATTCTGAGCACTACAAAGAAAGAAGTAGCCTATCTGCTAGAAACCACAAAAAATAAATCATCACGCGCGATGGCACCAGCATAAGACGGACCAGCCTCCCGCAGAAACTCTTCCTCCAACCTGATGAATTTAGCCTCATCCTCCTCATCGCCAGACTCGAGTCTGGCAAGCTTCACCTATAGTAGGGCGATCTGATTCCGGATCCTCGTAGCCTCAGCGTGCCGTTGCTCAACTCTAGACTGTCGAGAAGTGTGAAATCTCACTATCTTTCGAAAAGGAACACTCGGAAGGGGGCGAACCCCCGCGTCAAGCTAATCCAAATGAAAATGATAGAACTGCTGTAAGTCGCGGAGAGAATCCAAGAATAGAAAAATAGAAGAGCTAGTCAGCTTAGCAGGGGAGGTAGCCAAGAACTCATGAACATGGCTGGCAAGAGCCCTCAGGTTGAAGGCCGTAAGACTGTCAATCTGAAGTATACTCTGAGAAGTGAATGTCTCGGGATGGTGCTCCAAGATGAGATCCAAGAGCTGACGCTCATGTACCCTGAATCGGCCTGGTAACTCCTCACGCCATAGCCTACTAGAAATAGTCGCAGCATCCTCTACTTCATCATCGCCATCGGAGTGGCGAGACCCCGCCTCAGAAGGAAGGAAAGAAGACTCTACACCAAAATCAGCGTCACCGACCAAAGGAGTGAACTCAGAACTATGATCTCCCTCCACAGTCGCCCCACTACCAGTCTCCACAGCCATCGGAGCACCCTCATGAACCTGGAAACAATGAGACAAGGGTGAAATGAGAATGCTTGCACAGTATACGCAAGAAGAAAAAGAGGGGAATAGTAAAAAGAGGGGGTATGCCAGTTTAATACCTCTCTCGTAGTTGCCCCACTGCCAGACTCCACAGTCATCGGAGTACTCTCATGCACCTGGAAACAATGAGACAAGGGTGAAATGAGAATACTTGCACAGTATACGCAAGAAGAAAAGAGGGGAATAGTAAAAAGAGGGGGTATGCCAGTTTAATACCTCTCTCGCAGTTGCCCCACTGCCAGACTCCACAGTCATCGGAGTACTCTCATGCACCTGGAAACAATGAGACAAGGGTGAAATGAGAATGCTTGCACAGTATACGCAAGAAGAAAAGAGGGGAATAGTAAAAAGAGGGGGTATGCTAGTCTAATACCTCTCTCGCAGTTGCCCCACTGCCAGACTCCACAGTCATCGGAGTACTTTCATGCACCTGGAAATAATAAGACAAAGGTGAAATGAGAACGCTTACACAGTATACGCAAGAAGAAAAGAAGGGAAATAGTAAAAAGAGAGTATGCTAGTTTAATACCTCTCTCACAGCCATCCCATTCTCTAACTCCACAAGTATTGGAACAACTTCATCCGGCTCCTTAGTCATCAGAGCGACCTCGCTCACCTAGAGATAATGCAACAAAGGTGAAGATGGGAATGCTTACGCAATTTAAACAAAATAATAAAGACATAAGAATGACATGAGGGAAGTGGATACTCTTATACACTGTACCTGAATAACGCCCTTCGTAACGGTCATAAAAGGAGGAGCAGGGGCTCCCATAGGGGAAACAACATTGGTCGATGCTCCAGAAGGGGCTGTCTCAGCGACCAGTGCTTCTGAAGAAGCTACCTCAACCTCAGGCACTTCCGGAAGAACAACCTCAATGACGGAGGGCGCGAGGGGTAGGAGAGGCTGCGAGTGACAAGAAAGGGCGAGAGGTAACAAATAAGTTACTCCATGAATGATAAATACTTAGATTAAAAAAAAGAGGGAGAGGGAAACTCCTAAAAAAGCACCACAGAGACACCTACCTGAAGGGGCGCGATAACAGGACAAACTGGCCCATGTATAGGGGCTGCTGAAGAAACAGTAGCAGGAGCCACACTCGAAACAAAACCAAGGGATAACTGCGATAAAGTAAAAGAGGGCTACAATAAGTACAGGCTGGATAGATAAGAAATATAGAACTAAGAAAATAAGAGAGTACCTGAACCCCATCCAAAGGGGAAGCGCGGAAAAGGATGGTCGGCGCAGTAGGGGCTGTGCTGATAGCCTGCAAAGAATGAAAGTATGTTATTTATTGCATGATCGAGGAAAAAGAGATTCCATGCTTCAGCGGAAAGGCCAAACCTGAAGTGTAGGCTCACTGGTTGAAGCCACAGTAAATATTGGGTCACGATAGATCGCCTGAACCAAAGGTCTACCGCCCATAGATACACGGACCCTAGGGATAGAAATTCTCCCCGACGAGGATAAACCTGGGGTGATAACGCCAGGTAAGGGAGGAGCCCCTCCCTGAGAAGAAAGTCCAAGAGCCATTAGGACTCCTATTAAAAGGAAACAAATATTCAAAAGTAAAAATGCGTACCTCAGATAAAGAGGCGTCCAGGGGCTCAGCTGCAGAAGTGCACACCACCGAGACAAGAGAAGATGAGGTGACAACGCCAGAAGACACAACCCTCTACGCATGGTAAATGGGTAAATAAAAGGAAGAAGTAAAGAGAAAATGGCACAATGAAAGTTTTGAGAATAACGAGGTATACCTGAGGAGAAGGAGAAGCCACAAGGGTGGTCATGGTGACGGTAAAGTGCACAGATGAAAGCTGCGGGGAAATGACAGGGTACACAACCAAAATGTAGTTAGAAGACTAACAAATTACAACAGATGGTAAAAGAATTAAGGAGACAACAAACCTCTCTAAAAAGGCCTCGGGAAGAAATGAGCATGGAGTTCCTCTCCCGCTGAAAGGGCGTCAGTCGTAGTGGGGGAAGAGGAGAACTACTGGCCTCTATGGAAATGACATGCACAAATATGACCGAATGCTTTAATTAACAAATAAAAAAAATAATGAGGGGGAAGAAAGAAAATCATATGCAAAAAAAATATAGACAAGTAAAGGGGGAACGCTTACAGTAGCAGGGCGCGTAGTCTGGCTATAAGGGAGATGGGTGGGGCTAACCCCCCCCCCCCCCCAGGAGAATGGGATGCCTCATCATCACTAGAAGACTCTCTGGAGACTGATAACAAAGCATAAGTGTCAGTAGTGCTTTCGCTATGGAAACCCAGGCCGCCCATATCACCCGAAGAAGAACTATGGTCGTCATAGGAATGGTTGCTTCCATAATCAACTAGTTCCTCTTCCAATGAAGGGGAGGGAGATAAAGAAACTCCGAGAGAACTAGTTCCACTAAGTAAAGAATGTCGTGGTATAGTACCTTCCGCAATGGGAATAGACGCGACCCGCGCCTCCTGAGAAGCAAAGCTCGATGAGGAGTAGCCTTTCCTTTTCACTACTTAGGAAGTCTCCCCCACCCCAAGATTGCCAGTATCAGACTCTTGATCCACCGTAGAGGAAGCAGCCATGCCAGCGCCATCTCCTTTCTTTTTCTTCGCAGCCCGGGTCCTCACAAGAGAAGAAGGAGGAGAAGCTGTAGTAGCAGGGACAAAATTGGATACATCGGCGTCAGGGTGTTTTCTTTTGATCGTAGTAGAGGTGCTCGCTTTCCCTCTGCTTTTTGGTTGGCTTCTAGACTTCATAGGGGGAAGCTCAGTCGGCGGAGGCGGAAGTGACTCGTCAATGAGAGGTTTCACTAAAATGGGAATGGCCTGCTCCAAGGGTGGCGTGGAGGTGGTGCTGAGAAACCAAGGATCTTTCTGCGTCTGCCTGACCAAAAACTGAGCTCTGGTGTATTTAATGGGGTTAGTCTCATGAGGGGGGCCAACTACACATTCTTGGATAAGACGGACCTGCCGCTGCCAAAGAAGGAACCAAGATGAAGTGAATGAAGGATGATAATCACAGGAAGGCACATAGAGAACACCCAAACCACTGACCCTTCGGAATAATCCCTGAAGAGTAAAGCCAGCACACGCCTCTGAAAATGCCTCAGAATGACTGCTGTTGGTAGGAAGAGGAGGGGTGTGAACGCCCTGATCATAGCCGAACTGTCGTCTTGCCCTCTCGGAATGATAAGATTCAGCACGCGGACCTAACTTGGTCCAAGAAGGGAGGTGACATGGTAAGAGCATCGTCACCACATTAATATGAGGACACGTGGAAACCGACCCCACTGCTGAAGGGAAATAGAAGGTCCCGCCATCGCCAGGGAAATAAAGTCAGCTGAAAGTTCCCCCAGGGCGCTTGGTATAAGGCCGAAACTGAAACTCCTCGATATCATCGATCAACATTCCCAGAGATTGCTTGGGAATTTTCTTATGCCACCAGAGAAGTCTCGCAGCGTCGCTATGACAAGCGTGAGCCCCTACAGTAAAGTGGGGGAAATGCTCAAATAAAAAGGCCATTAAGAGAGGGGCGTTGGCATGATTAGAAACATCATAACGACCACAGGACCTCTCTATATCTATGTGTGCTCGGTCCATCCAGGTGTAAAGAGAACCTAAGGTCAGGGCTGCCACGGGTATCGACCTACCGCGAGATAATCGTACAGCCAATCTAAAAAGAAGTTCGCGAGGACAGTCTTCGGGCTTACCTGGTAGAAGGAACCGAGTCAGAAATGTAACGAGGAAAGCGGCTAAATGTGCAGGAGAGTGGAGCTTAGGACCATCCTGGTATCTGGGGGCTGCACATGAAGTCTCCCCCTTGTGCAGCTGCTCAAAAACCCTGAACCAGTATCTTTGCCATTTGGCAAAGGAATGCTTGGAATGACTAGTTATATTTATAGCCACATACCTCGAGCACTCTCCGAGAGCTGACCGTAACTCCCCCACCATCTCCTGCTCTAGAGAATCCTCGCAATCATCAGAAAAGACATGTTGCCCAAAGAAAGGAAGGGCGTACAATTCACATATATCTTCTAGGGTAAGGGTAAATTCGCCCCAGCCTGTGACAAAGGTGTGAGACTCCATACTCCACCGAGACAATAAAAGATTGAGCGAAGAACTATGCTTAAATATAGTACAGCACTTCAGGCTGCTGACGGCGGTAAAGAGTCCCACTTCCCTAAGAATAGCCACATAATCAGGAACGCTCAGAACATAATCAACCCAGCTAGCCCACTCCTATGTGGGTCCCCCAGGGGCTTTAACTTCAACATTGGAATAAGGAAAGTCATCGCAGTCAACTCGGACTCGGAGAACGGAATTCGGAGAAATAGTAGGGAGGTCAGCAGACTCACTTAACCCCACATGAGAACATTCGAGAACAGCACCCGAAATTTTTTCCCCAAACTCAGAAAGTGAAATCATGAAACTGTCAGCAGGACCAAAAAAAGGAGCGCGACGATAAATACGAAAGCCTCGCCCTTGGTGAATGTGCATATAGTCCTTCCATGCCTGAGAAGAGGATGGCGTAGCTGATGAACCACCAAGAGCCATTGACTCAAGAAAATAACTCGTCCTAGTGGGGACTCCGAACGAGGGACCCTCGGTGTCCCCTGTCGCAAAAAAAGAAGTGGAGGTGGAAACCCCAGCAAAAACACGTGAAGATCCCCCAGTCAGTGGCATGCTCTCCATAACACCAACAGTTGACGAGACACCCTGGGTCATGGAACCTTCGATGTGACAAAATGTCGAGACACCCCCTTGCACTAATGAGGGACCCGTAGATGCGAGGCCAAGTCGCGAGACCCCCGACTGCTGACGAGAGGTCACCATACTGCCATAGGTGGAGACCCCTATTTATGAAAAACTCAAAGGCATCGAGATACGGGTCGCCTCGCGGCAAACCATGGGCCAAGATCCCCCCTTCCTCAACAAAAATCATGGGTGTCTAGACACCCGAGGTCGAGATACCTCCGTCAGCACTGATACATGTCGAGACACCCCCTCGTAACGACGAGGGACCCGTAATGGCTAGGCCAGGTCGCGATACCCATGGCCGTTGACCGTCATAGACCGAAATCCCCATTTCTAGAAAACTAAAAGGCGTCGAGACACGCCCGCCCAAAGCAGGTAGGGCCTTTGACGACTCCAAGGTAACTGGCGAGGGATCCTCGGACGTAAGGTCGCCCCGCGAAAAACAACGGGTCGAGACCCCCTATGCTTCAGAAAAATTCACGAGAGTCGAGACCCACATCCCTCCAAGCCTGTTTTCAATGGACAAAGAACTCCACGCGCCAAGATCAACGCACGAGGAACCACCGTCAGGGCCAAAAAATTCCGAAATACCCTGACCCAAACCAACCGGATAAGCTTTGTGAACCGAGGTCGAGGTACCCCACCCAAAGAAACTAATTTTTTTATAAGATCCCAAGGTGACTGGCGAGAGACCATCGGATGAGGGGTCCACTTGCTTCGGGCCCTCGTCAATAGCCACATCAAGACCCAAGGTCACACACGGATTGGGCGAGACACTTCTCGTTGACAGCAGGGGGACGGGGGAGACACCGTCCATCTCTAACGGAATGCCACTAGTCGAGATACCCAGAAGGTATACCTCGTCCGCGGAATGAAATCGCGAGGAACCCATGGGGGTTCTCGAACCGCCACCCGAGGGAAAGGATGCAGGTAGCGCGGATGAGGCATTGACGATGGTAATAGGGGCGGTCGGAACAGTTGGGATGGACGATGAAGAAGGCATAGAGCCTAAAACCATGGGTGCTTTGGAGGTGTCTACATTTGAAGAAGCATTGTTTAGATTAGAATCCATGAATGAGAGGCTATGGTATTTGGAAAAAGCTAGAGAAAAAAAAAAGGAATGGGAGGCTATGGTGTTTTAAAAACCCCTTTCTCTCACTATTCTCTCACTTTCTCTCACTACAAATCCAAAGGTGTTATGTTTTTTTGAAAAAGATGAAAGAGCCCAAGAAAAGGGGCTTATGTTTTTTTGCATCAAAATGGGAAAACGTGCAGGAAGGCAAAAAAGGTGATGACCTTTTTTTCCCAAATGATGAGATGACAGTTCCCACACTGACACGTGGGTTCTCAAAAAATTAAAAACCTCGGATAAAGGGACACCGCAGTTAATGATCCTAGGGTCTCTCAGAATATATATATATATATATATATATATATATATATATATATATATATATATATATATATATATATATATATATATAATTGTTGAAATCAGATTTATGGCGTACAAAGTTTTTTTAGTCTACCCAACCAAAAAATCTTTACACGAGGGGCTAATGTAGAAGGGTGTCTATCAATAAAAAAAGCAAATAAAATAAAAAATGCTTCTTTTAATGACATTCGAGAGGTGCCCGCGAGGGTCACCCAGAAGTCCAAAAGCCATTGCAACGGTCAGCGCCGCTGCAAGTGTCGGCGCCGCTGCAAGGGTCAGCGCCGCTGCAACTGTCAGGGCCGCTTCAAGTGTCAGTGCCGCTGCAAGTGTCAGCGTCGCTGGGTCAGCGTCGTTTTAAGTATCAACACCGCTTCAAGTGTCAGCGCCGCTTCAAGTGTCAGCGCCGCTTCAAGTGTCAGCGCCGCTCGGTCAGCGCCGTTTCAAGTATCAGTGCCGCTTCAAGTGTCAGCGCCGCTGCAAGGCTCTGTGCCGTTTCAAGTATCAGCTCCGCTTCAAGTGTCAGCGCCGCTGCAAGTGTCAGCGCCGCTGCAAGGGTTAGCGTCGCTTCAAGTGTCAGCGTCGCTTCAAGTGTCAGCGTCGCTGCAAGGGTCAGCGCCGCTGCAAGTACCAGCGCCGCTTCAAGTGTCAGCGACGTTGCAAATGTCAGCGCCGCTGCAAGTGTTAGCGCTGCTGCAAGTGTCTGCGCCGCTGTAAGGGTCAGCGCCGCTTCAAGTGTCAGCGCCGGTGCAAGGGTCAGCGCCCTGCAAGTGTTAGCTCCGTTGTGAGGGCCAACGCCGCTGCAAACTTCAGCGCCACTACAGCAAGGGTCACTACAGCAATAACATTCGAGAGGTGCCCGCGAGGGTCAGCACAGAAATCCAAAATTAAGAAGTACCACTCCAAGGGTCAGCGTCGCTGCAAGGGTCACTGCGGTAATAACAGTCGAGAGAGTCAGCGCCACTGCAAGGGTTTCGGCAGAAACTCATATTGAGAAGGAACCCACCCAGAGTGGCCAGGATGAGGGAGTAGCTATCACGAGCAACTCCTCATCATGAAACATCAGTCTTTAAATGAACATCATTAACACTTTACTTTCTTGTACAGGTTGCCTAGTCGAGCAAGCAGGGCTCGAACAGGCGCGTTGGGACCTCCTGTGAGTTTTGGCTTGGCGGCTAAGGGACAAGGTATGTTGAGCAAACTCAACCACTTAGCACTATAGGATTGAGAGAATACTTGTAGGAAGACCCAGAAGTCACTCGAGACTACACACACTGCACACTTGGTCACAAGTGAAGTGAGCAGCCAAAGAGCTGGCTACTCACAAGAAATAAACTCTTTAGAAGAAAATGACTTTTCCAGAAGAGGGGGTCCTCAAGGTCCCTCTCAAGAAAAACAACACTTTTAGAGGAAATGAGTCATTAAGGTCTCCTCTCTCAAGATTTGCAAAATTGCACCACATGTTACCGTTTCAAAAGATAACTACCAAATCTGATATTTTGTCTCCATTAGGGGACATATGTGCTTTTTGAGTTTTGGTTGGCGCTAGGTGGCGCCTGCAGGGGGGATAGGCAGGCTGCCTACAGGTAGGGAAAAATGGTACACTTCAGACATTGTTCCCCACCAACTCTCTCAGTTTTGGCGCCCAAAAAATGCCAACTCACCCCTAACGCCCTAGTATAAATAGACCTCTGGGCAAAGTCAAAAGGATAGACAATAGAAATTGCACTGTTAGTCTGCCAAAATAACACCAGACCTACCTAGTATTCTCTCCCTACTCATTCTCTTAGCGCTGAGTGCCTTATTCCTTCACTCCCCACTGACAGCCATCACTCTCAGGTGTTTCCCTTGAGAAAATTACTATTTTTGCTGTGAAAGTTCATCCTCTTGCAGGGAGTGAGTTGAAGCTTGAGTTCCATTGTTACCAGAAGGAGAAGTTTTCTTCAGAAGTTGCACCAAGAGACCTTGAAGACCTTGCAGGCAGCGTTCATTGGAGTGGGTCACGCATCACCCTTTCCAGTTATTCATAGACCCCAGTCTCACTACCCTCCTACAAAATCTGTTTGCAAATTTATTTTGGAGTTTATCATTTAACTATTTTTTAAAAATAAAATTTCAGAATTAGTTTTTAAGAATAAATAATTTTTTTAAACTAAAATCGTATATATAAATATTTGTTTGAGTTCTATAAATATATGCCTACGGTTTTGTTTTTAAAACTTTAAATGTTTGTTTTTTTCTTCATGCCCATTTGCGTGAATATATGTGTACGGTAGGATATTTATTCTTGTTAATGTATGTATGTATGTATCCCTAGCAGGTCTTGTCCCTTTTAGCCAATAGATGTTAGCGTGTCTTGTTGGTCGAAATTGACCATTTAGTTGTTGGCCTACTCCTTTTTAGCTATTTGCCTATATATATACTAGGATTTACCCGTGCCGATGGCACGGTAATAAATTTTTTCCTATGATATTTTGTCCCCGTGCCGATGAGACGCAATAAATTTGTTCCCGTATTATTTTGTACCCATGTCGACAGCACAACAATAAATATGTTCCCGTTAGAAATTTGATCCAGTGATACTTTATGTTTTAAACATGTCGTCAATAGTGCAAAAATAACATTTTAGTTCAAATTTATTCAAATATATGTGAATTGGAATGACAAAATTAAGAAAAAAATTACTTTTTCGTTCAATGATATTAAAATGTTCACCATCTCCCCACATTAACAAAAGTCTTTTCTGTTATCAAAAACTCCGAAAACGTGTCAAGAAATAAGTCAATTGTTGACTTGTATGTATATTGTCATGTGAGGATGGGAGAATAGCTATATTTTTTGTATTGTAAGTTGTTTTTCATCAAAAATGCGGATTGAGGCAAGTATAATAGAGTAGTTGTCACTCAATTAATTGAAACATTATTTTTAAACCTTACAATAAATTTTAACTACCTCTCTATTTTAAATTTCTTCTAATTTATTAATTAGATAAATAACTAAAAATAGTTGCAGATAAATTAACTTATCACTAAACTTTAGATATCTAATGTACCGAGTAAATGATAAGATGCATTAAAATATTTCAAGGATGTAAATATAGCATGTATGGCGCTTAACCTCCAAGATTAGCTTTGTAACATTGTAATTATCGCATACTTAGAAGGTTTAGAAATGAAGAAATGAATTTTTCATAGTAGTGGCATTTCTCACTTGTGGATTGATAAAAGCATTATATAATGGATAAATACATAAAAATTGATTAAAAATAATCATTAAACATTTTTAAGAAACAAAGATAAAACACTTCATAGCCTATATCATAGAATATAAAATCTCAAAAGTGATTATAAACCTATGCCCAAACGAGTAAAGACTAACTCAATTTCAAATGAGAAAAAGGAATAATAAAACCTTTACATCTAAAACATTATTTTTTTATATTTCAACAAAATTTGTTAATTTCAATTTCACGTTATTTATATTGATAATTCCCACACATGAAGTCATGTAATTGATTGATAATTCATTTGACTAAACCTATCATTCAATTTCTCTACTTTGATCTGTGTGTAAAAATAAAGAATCTGATTAGACGTTTTGAATTAAACTTACGTTTCAAATACCACACCAATATTGTACTATTATAATCATTTGTGTTTTTTGTGCGCCTTCTTTGCTTTTTTTTGTTCAATACAAAGTCTACAAATGAACAACGATATAAAATAGTAAAAGTGACCCAAGCCTACCGCCAATTATAAAAAGTTGAAACTCATAATGTACAATCTCTGCAAATGGATGGGGCAACTCATGTGTACTCGCTCTTTTTTAGCTAGGACTTTGTCAAAGTTACTTGTGGCGGAAATATGTTCAAAAGCCTAAAAAATAACACATATCCAAGACCAAGGTACTATTCTCTTTTTTTTTTAGTTGAAAGCAAGCTACGACCATAAGAAGAAACAGTACATATAAGTTATTCTATAAATAAAGAGGAACCTTACTCAAGGAGCTCTCTCCGTAAATGAAACTTGAAAAGCAACAAATTTATGAGGGATCCATCATTAACATTAATGAGTTTTGAGAACTATTTAATAGAATATTTTAAAAACTATTTTATTAATATAAAATAAAAACACATTTTACTAAGAAAAATATTTAAAAACCCGTTTTCTTAACCAAAAAAAATCAAAAGCTGTCTTTTAAATATTAAAAACCTTTTAAAGTATTGTACGATTTTTAGTAAATAGTTTTCAATTTTTTTCACATAAAATACAAATTATTTTTAATACAGACTTTTAGTATCAAAACTGTTTTAAGAATGAGTACAACCCGTCATTAAAGTATAGAGAGAGATTTGTTACAGACATTACTATCATAATATACAAATTTCCATGTTGTATTTCCATGGTGACGCGGTGATGAAATCAACCTCTAGGACAGGAAAACCAACCACCTGAGTAATATAATGTGAAAAAACATACTTATTTCTACTCATACATGTCAAGAGAGTCCAAGCAAGAAACCCAGATCCCCTCCCTCTGCTCAGTACATGATAAAATAATATCCATTAAAACACAGATTTAAAACAATTTTTAAGTCTAAAGTCTAAACTCAATAGTGAGCAAGAAAGCTCACATCACCACAGTAAAACACAACTCAATATTAATGAAAAAAAATATACACATGCAGTTATATCTATAGAAACACAGTTAAATTTATATATACACTATGGTTAACTACAACCAATAGAAAAGTATGGTTAACCATGATAAAAATCCTGGAAAAAAAAAACTAAAACCAATCGAAAACTAACTATAACCAAAACGTATCGCACAAAACATTTTTCCCTCCATCCATTTGCTTTAACAGTTTCTTCTAAGATAAAAAATTACCAAATAGAATATTTGAAATCCAAAAATCTTTCCCAAAATCTAAAAAAAGGAAAGAGACGATGAGTTTAAACCTGCAAATCCCCCAAAAAAGCATTACATACCTTCTTCATTGGGCTCGGCACCAGCCACAGCCGGCTTGCCAACCACAAAATTTATGTTACATACCTTCTTCATTCCTCCGGGGTCAGTTTTCGTTGGTGAAACATCCCTGAGAGTGAGACCGTGACAGTTTCAACTCTTCCAAACTGTGTTGGCATCTAAACCTTTAGAAGTGAGATGGCGTCTAAATCTTGTGCCCAGTGAAGCGTAAATGAGAGACCTTGAGAGTTCTTGTTGAAAAGACAGATATTGTGAGAGGATGAAAAGTAGTCTGGAGTAGGAAAAGAGAGAATAGTACAAAAACTTTCAAATTAAAGTTATAATTTCTGTTCCTAGAGCCACTCGTTGTCCTTTTTCCAGGCCTGTAATCGGATGTGTTTGTGTTTTCAAGGTGATATAAATTATTTGAAATGTGGCTCTCAATTTCACCCTTCGATCTCAATCACCAATTGATAAAGACAATCAATCTCAGTCGCGAGTTGATAAACACCAAATTCGCCAGATTCAATCTCAGCTCTCAATATTTATTATTATATATAGATATACTAGGGTGTACCTGTGCCGATGGCACGACAATAAATTTATTCCCGTGATATTTTGTACCTATGATGATGGCACATCAATTAATTTGTTCCCGTGATATTTTGTACATGTGTCGATGACACGACGATAAATTTGTTCCCGTAATATTTTGTATTTTAAATGTGCTCATACCAATGGCACGATGACGCACTTCGCGTTGAAAACATCCTCAAATTTACATTCACCTTATGGTTATTCACTTACAACAGGCGAACCAAAAATATGAAGTGATAGTTTGACGTTTTTTTTTAAAAAGAAGTTACTTTCTTATTTTTTTCTTGTCACGTCGTTTTTTGATTTATTTTTTTACTTAACTGGAACACGACACTATTTATGTGAGTCAAAGTTTTTTTTAGGTAAAAAAAATAACATGTCATCGTGTTTCAATTGGATACTGCTCGTATTAGATATAAAAAAAATTGTGTCATTTCTATTTTGGTCATTTTAAGGTAAGGTAAAAAAATTGTGTTGTGCCGCATTTTATATGGGTTGTACTCACGTCAAGTAAAAAAAAAAATTGGTTCGTGTCATATTTTAATCTATTGTGTTTGTGTAAAAAAAATGCAACTACATGTAAAAACGTTCCGGATATTGCTTCTCATAATTACAAATTGGTGGATTCCAAATGGCGCATGCTACTCGTGAAGAAAATGGAGTTGGTCAAAAAATTTGACAGATTATAGAATAGCGACAAAAAATTGACGAAAAAAAATTAATAGATTGGAAAAGATTTTTTAGAGTTTACCCATGCCGATCGCATACGAAAAGCATTTGTGACAATTAGTTTTTTATAAAATTGAATACTTTTGTATTAATTATTTTTATAGAAATAAGAATCTTATTTAAAATTACTGTTTACTAATTTCCATTTACTAATTACTTTTTTTATTTTGTTTAAATAGTGTATTTATAGTTTAAGTTGTATTAAAAAACTAAGTACACCTTATTTTCCATTTAATAACTTATTTTTCATTTAAAATTCTCAGGTGAATAGTTTCATGTCTACAACATAGGATCTTCCTACCATATCTTTCGTGATATTACTTTTGGTTACATTAGTACGTTCTATTACCATGCGTAGGATTGGAAAGAGATAAGACACCATCTCCTTTGTCAACCCAGTTTCATCTAATTTTTCAAAGAATAACATTGCTTTATCATATCAATCTTATTTTGATGAACAATAAAAGAAAACTTAGATTATTGTCATACGCAACTAATTAATGGTTCAACAAATTATTTAGAACAGTAATTATTTGGATACATCATTATCTAAAGAAACTAAAACAGTAAAGCTTGTTAAAATTTGTTTAAATAGAGAAACATAAATAAAATCCTTTTCACTTTTTAAACTAAAGCAGTAAAGCCCCTCGAGTCTCACTAATACCATTCCTTGGCAGCATTCAACTTGCACACAAAATTGCTAATGCATTTAATTTTAAAGAAAGTTCCAATAAAATTAGCAAGATAAACAAAAGAAACATGATCAGATATGAAAATGCTCTCATTATCAACTTCTCCAAATGTAGTAATTAACAAAAACAACAAAAGTTAATGTCAACACCTGCAAACCAATACCCAATAAAAATAAATTATTAAAAAAAATAAAGGTTGAATGAGGCAATTAGTAGGGAGGGAAAGAGAAACTAACATCACATAGATTTAAAATTTATGACTGGATCTTCTAAGAGAGTACAATTATTCATGGAAAAAAACAAAACAACCAACTAAACTATTTGTTCTAACTAAACTAAACTAAACAACCAATTATACCCATATCTAAATAAAAATAAGACAAAAACAGTTCACAACAAACTAAAACCCGAAAATACTCACGTGTGAAAATGAAACCTGAAGTAATATATGGTCATTCAAATAAATCAATTAACAAAAACACTTGCAAATTCTGACCATAAGTCCCAAGAAAAAACGTCATAAACCAAAGATTTTTTCAAACACCTTCTAGGCATTTAAACATCTAAATTTTAAACACAGCATTGTTGTTAGATGAACCCTTCACAAAAAACATATGTTCATACACTCTTTAAACACACCGACCCGAGGCGCGTGGTGGAAGAAGATGATTTAGGCGGCGTGGTTGCAACCTCTGAGGCGGCGTGGTAGCTCCACCCATTTGATGCCTCGATGATGGTGAAATGTTGGTTTACAGGTCTGTAAATCAAGAAGGAAATGGCTCCCTTTTTAATAGCTGAGTTGGTATAGGCGACGTGGTTTCTCCCTTCCCCACCCACCTGAGGCGCGTGGTGGAAGAAGATGCTTGAGGCGGCGTGGTTGCAACCTCTGAGGCGGCGTGGTAGCTCCACCCATTTGATGCCTCGATGATGGTGAAATGTTGGGTTACAGGTCTGTAAGTCAAAAGGAAATCTCATCCACCTGTGTAGAAAAATATACGATTTAGAATTTAACCCACGGACAGAAAAGTAAATAAGGAATTGAAATGTTTCACCCATGGACACAAAGCCTCTACACCCAAAATCACAAAATAAAAGGAGGAAAAAGTTGATTTTACCATCATTCAAGTCAAATAAAAAATAAAAAATAAAAACATACATGGAAAGAGGCTTGAAGATGGTCGAGAGAGTACTAATCGGTGGAGAAAGTCTGAGGCTTGGCTTTGGAGGTTTTGAGATGGGATGATAGAGAGAGAACTCATAGAGAACTCATTTGAAATCTTAATATCTTTTCCAATGCTTCTCGAGTCCTGCGAACTCATAGGCTAGGCTTTGGAGGTTCCCAATGCTTCTCGAGTGCTGTGAGCCGTGTGCCAAATAGAGCGGCACAATTGGTTTTCGTTGGACAAACGAAGATGCAATCTTAGCCTCTAGTTGATAAAGATCAAATCTCTCGGGACAAAAAAAACCCTCCTCCTTTATTATATACATATATATAGTTTATATATTTGTTGCGATTTGACCCGGAGACGTGGTTATTTTTTTATTGTCCAATAATACTTGACCATAGGGAGTACCTCTTTGCCATACCATGTATATGTTGGCGTGTTCCTTTGGTAAAAACCCTAGTGCCCTAATTCGCTTGGGTACCCCAACGAATGCGCACTAAAATCGCGAATTCATGGATTCGGTGTGAATTTGCGATTAATTCGCGAATTGCAGAAACTGAGTTCGCGAACCCAAGAAATTAAATTCGTGGATGCCAAACTTTGAACTGATTTGGTAATAAATTCATACAAAGGCCTTCTATTACAATTAGTACTGTAAAGACTTTTGCTACTGACAAAAGTTGACAAAAGTTGCTGCCACTTTGCTGTCAAAAAGTGATTGAATAATTTCTCATATTTAAAGAATCCTAGTGGGTGGGTTTGTTTGCCTTAATCGATGTGGGATTGGGAAGAGCAAATCTTCCATACATCAACCATTAATAATTAAAAAGTGTTTAGTCATATATATCTGTGTTAAATAAAATACATTATATTTGTCTTAATTTGTGCTAAATAAAATACATTATATTTATGTTAAATAAAATACATTATATTGATAATATTTTTCCTACATATTTGTGTTAAAAATACATTATACTTATATACACACACACACACACACACACACACACATATATATATACTAAAAATTATAATTATACATTAAAAATATATTTTTATATGTTAAATATACAAACGCACTGGTGGCGCTCTCAAAATCCAGTCTTTTGAAAATTGACGCATTGGTGCACTCGCATCCGCTCCCGCACCCGAATTAGGGCACTAAGGTAAAAACGTTTTGACAGACCCTTTTTTGTCATAAATTGCTCACGGTTTGTTTGCTATGATCGAAATCCTGTAGACAACGTTGGCCTATTTTAAAACAGCCCACGGATTTTATCACAAAACCAAAGTTGATTCTTTTCCAAACGACATTGTTTTTCTTTTAGCAGACTTCGTTTTTGAAAAATATTCCAACAATGTTTATTCTTTTAATTGGTTCAACGGTAGTTGTTTAGATTCTTTTACAGCTCACCTTAGTTGTTATTAAAACGCAACATTTTATAAAACAGTGTTGATAGATTTCAGTTAGTGTGTACAACTGTGTATACACGTGTCTTATGTTTAACACACTCATTTGTGTTTTCTTTACAGCCCTCAGATCACATTTAATCAATGATTGTGTGGATATTTTTTTTAATCCATTTGGATCTATTTTATACCCATTAACACACACTCGTGCACTCTATAAATAGAACCCTTTGAGTCTTTTTTTAGAGGTTCGAGAAAATTATTTTTGTGACCAAACTCTGTCAAAATTTCTAGAGAGAGAGATAGAATAAACCAGAATAATTTTTGTCATCTTCAAGTGTAGATTTATGTTCGAAACTCAAATGAAGATTGGACATCTCTCATTCTAAATCTGCACTTACGATTTTTTAAGAGTACAAAATTTTTGTAAGTGATTTCTCTCATCTTTGTGTATTTTATTTAGATCAGACTTTAGATCTAATATTTTTACACAACACACACTTGATTCATGAAATTAATATTTGTGTGTAAATATTTTGTTTGTATCATGTTTGTAAGATCTTGTATATTTTTAAACATTTTTTTAAAACATATTTTTCAGAAAAATAATTTGTTAATATTGAGATATATGTATTGTTTGTGGTTTAGAAAGTTAAACCTAAGTTTTTTTCGAGATCTAATTTGTGAAGATTTAATATCTGGACAAAATATTATTTTCTTGAGTGTTTAAGATTGTTTTGCACTACTCTGAAATTTTTGTAAAAATAATCTTGATAGGTTATTAGATTAAAACTTGATTTAATCTACTATTAATTTTCTGAAAAATAAATTGAGAATATTTGACTTTGTGTTTTTATTGAATATATTTGAAGTCATATTATTTATGTGTATATGATTTCTTGGTCTTTGAATTGATTTCAGGATTTTTCATGTGCATATCACTTAGAAATCACTCACTACACAACACTTATTCACTTTGACACTTTTTGATGTGTATATATTATATCAACTCTAATTGTTCTAAATGTTTTAGAAAAGAGAAAAGTAAAGATTGCGAACATTGTGTTAAATCAAGAAAGATTCATTTAAACAAGAGAACAGAACATAAGAGTTGTTGTTGATATATAGGAGAAAGATAAATTGTTGCATTGCATTTGGTTGTACCATTAAGTGTGGGTGTGTCATCTAGGATAGAACACCGCTCACAAATACTTCACTAAGAACTACGACACAATAGGCACTGAGCCAACCTGTGCTAAGGTATCTAGAGGGGATGCTTAGACTTGAAGGAAGAAAAGTGAACAAGAGCTGCATTGTGAGAATAATTGCGGAAGAGCAACTTGAGCAGAGAGAAGCTTGGTCGAGATAGGTAGTAGCTTGTTCTGATTTATCTTTCTTTGAGTCTTGTTGCATGTTTGTATAATTTTTCCTATTTCGTTTGGTTTTAGTGGAAGTAGATTAGGTTGACTCTTAGGAGAGTTCGTCGTTTTTCCTGGGGAAGGTTTTTTGTGACGTTGAATAAATTCCGCATGCTTTACATTTTTCGCATATGACCTCACATGAAAAAGGAGGTTTAAATAAATAGAAACTCGCCTAAAAACTGAATAGGTTATTATTTTGTAAATCACCTAGATTTAACAAAGATAATAATTTGGGCTTTTAATTGACTTTGGGAACTAAAACTATTTTCATAAAGTTAACGATTCAAGAAAAGTTTGAATTGGTCCCTCCTAGAATAACCGATAAAACTCATAGGTAAATTGCGTTTAATCGATAATCGTTTACTTTCGCACATAGTCTTTTGTGCATCGTTGGGTGATTTCAAGTGGAATCAGAGCTATACTTTAAAAAAAATCAATTTCAAAACTTTTGTCAAACTCTTTTTTACCTTATTTCAATGGAAGATTCTAGTCAGTTTCTTAGGTTAGGAAATTTCAGTAGACCTCCTATTTTTGATGGCACAAATTTTCATTATTGAAAAATTAGAATGATAGCATTTATTCAAGGCACATTACGAGATGATGTTTGGGATTTAATTGAAAATGGTTATAGGCACCCCACTACTCCTATAGCAGAAGGTAACACTATTTTTAAAAAACTTAGAACATATGAATTAAGTGTTGATCAGGAAAAGATAAGCAATTTTAATAATAAGGTCAAAAATGCGATTTTCATGAGTGTGAGTGAAAATGAATTGAAACGTATATGTCATTGCACTACTTGTAAGGGTGCTTGGGATACTTTAGTAATTTCACACGAGGGTGACGATAAA
Organism: Sambucus nigra; assembly: GCA_949130495.1. NCBI lineage: Eukaryota > Viridiplantae > Streptophyta > Magnoliopsida > Dipsacales > Adoxaceae > Sambucus > Sambucus nigra. The sequence continues at coordinate 35,941,881 of OX422212.1, forward strand.
GTAAAGCAATGTAAAACAAAAATGTTGGCTCAACAATAAAATATGCTAGTTATGAACAATAATGAACCATTTGATGATTTTATATGTGTTTGACTGATATCATTACCCAATTGCATGCGAATTGTATTGAATATTCTGATAAAGATGTGTGTTCTAAAATTCTGAGGTCCTTTTCCCCTAGATTTGATCATAAACGTTATATTATATAAGAGATTAATTATCCATCTCTCACGCCTGAATTGATAAGCTCTAAATTGAGAACTATGGAACTTAAATAAACCTTTAGGGAGACTCTCACATCTTATGCTAAGAATGAGTTGACCAATACTTCTAAAGTTTCTTTTAAAACTACCTATCCTAATAAAAATTATCATAAGTTAATTAAACAACAATCTGAATCGGATGATGACTCTGATGTGGAATCAGATGAAATTGATAAGATTGACAATCAACTTACTGTTATGTCCCCTCAATTTAAGAAACTTTTAGAGCAAAGAAATGTTATTACTAAGAGACGTACGCAAGTGAATAATCATTTTAGTCAGTTCATTAGGCACCATAATAGAACATCAAAGGGAACTTCTGATTATAAGAGTAGAAGTAGTAAGGTTGATAAATCTGAATTTGCTTGTCACAATTATAGGAAACTCGGTCACTTTATTACAAAGTGTAGGTCTAAGCCACAGTCTAAGCATTCTAAGCAACACAAGGCGCGTATAACTAAAACTTGGGATGACTCTTCTGATTCTGAATCAGAAGATAATCAAGGAAATTTTGAATCAAATTCCCTTGCATTTTTAAGAGAAGTTTATGACTGTTACAGAAACGTGTACTTATCAGGATTGACTGATTTCGAAGATGATTTTGATTATGATGAAGTACTTGATTTGATTGATACTGCTAAATCTTTTTTATGTAGACAACCTTCTATGCTTGAAATAACTGTTATGTTAGATGCTAAGCGTGCCTTATATGATACTAAATCTGATGATATCAACACTACTCACACGGACACAAATGATCATGAAATTTTGTTGGCTATGATGATTACTCGAAATTGTATGTCAGGGCTTTGCAAAATAGACAAGAATTATCAAATTTAGTTAAAATGCTTAGTGAGACCTTAGAGAATCAATATAAAATCGTTCCACAAAATTCCATTTAAATGAGCAATGTCAAAAATGATTTTGAAAAATAGTCACTTGATTTTAAATTTCATATTACGAATTTAAGTGAAAATTTGCCTTTTTTTGAAGAAAAATATAATGCAGTTGTTTTGCAAGTTAAAAAATCGAAACAAGTTTGTGAAACAACTTTCAAATTGTGTCGTAGTCATGATATAAAATATTTTGACCTCGATAAATTGCTTGTTGAACAATGATATAATGGTGATACTAGAGGATTTGGATATGAGGGTCCTCTTGAAAAAGTTGATCCAAGTAGACCAATATTCTTTGTAAAAGGCCAAGAAGAAATGGACCTTCCATTGGATAGTAAGTTGTCTGAAAAGGCTAAAGGAGAACAAGTTTTAATTGAAAGTGACCTTGAAAATTTCATAGATAACTTTGTAGGACCGTCTACGTCAAAATATTGTCCCCCTGCCAAGAGACTCTATAGACCTCCTAAGCCAATTATTCGTAATGAATATGTTAAGCATGTAGAGGGAAAACACTACAATGCAGACCTACCTACTTCTAGTAAATTATGTACTAGGTGTGATGTTTTGGTCATCAAAACTGGGAATGCCTTAGTAATCGCAAGAACAATACTCATTTTAAAAGTCATAACCGAAATGTGAAGCGAATTACGAATTTTCATAGGCAGCGCACTAATAATAATTGGAATCATTTCTTCACTAAGTCTAGGCCTCATGTTAACAAGAAAATATTTTTGAAAGAAAAATTTTATCCTAAATTTTGAAAGGCACAAAAACCTTTGAAAACGTTGCCTATTTGGATTAGGAATTGTGACTTGAGACCTCAAATGGATTTTTTAAAGTCAAAGAAATGCCTAACTAATGTATGTGATGCTTGCGAGAGTGAGAAAATCATTAAGTCTCCTCACTACAAGGTTAAGGTCTTAAACACCGCCAAACCCTTAGATTTATCGAATGACGGGGGAGGTGAGTCTAATCAAAATGGAGTTACCAAGTATTGTGACGCTAATGGATATCCTTACCGATTTAATGCTCCAAAAACTCCTAAACAAATTAGGGTAGTTCCTTTTATTGCTTGTGATTTTTCTGCTTGCGGATGTGCTTTATATGCCTTATGATAACTCTTGTTTAGAAGTAACTTCAACATTTGATTGGAGAGATTGTACTTGAATATTAGTGTAACACCCCATATTTTGTGCATTTAATATTTAATTAATTCCAGAATTCTAAATTACTTGTGTGTGAAAATTTTAATTGAATTAATTATGGTAATATTTATTTAAATATTAATCGGGGAGTGAATGGTTAATATTTAGGGAAATTTAATTACTAAGTGAATAGTAATAATTTATTTACATCATTTCGGGTATTAGTGAAGGGGTATGTACTTATCTCAGTCGGGAGTCGATATAGACTAATTTGGGTGTGAGATAAGGATTTTTATAAATTAATTCGGATGTCAATTCTGAGTGTACGATTGAGTCCGAATGGGCCGAGATAGTCAAAAAAGTGTACCCGAGGGTAGTAAATGAGTCTTGGGACGTTTTTAGGCACAGCCTGGCCCACACGGGGGCATTTGGGTCATTTAGGCTTGACCCATTAGGCAAAAAAAGGGATTTAGACTAATTCATTAATTATAAGTAAAAGGGGAACGGCTGATTAGAGTTTAGAAAACACTTAGAAAGAAAGGAAACCCTAAGAGGCAGTTAAAGGCAATTTGGGGGACAAAGGAAAGAGCCAAAAAAGGGGATTTCATCTTCAACCTTGGAATTCACAACTTCTATTCAGACCTACGAAATCATAAGGCAAGTGGTTAACTTGCTGTAGCATTTAAATTGCATTTTGATTCTTATTTATGTGATGGAGAAATCAAAATTCGTTTTTGGGATTGAGAGAGTATAAACATGGGTTTTTTGTAAATTAATCTCCTGAATTCGAAATTGTGTAGAAATTTATGTATAATCTGAGAATTGTATATAGCTGGTAAGATGTGTAAACCTAGACTAGGTAAAAACGAAATTGAGATAAGAATTTGATGTTGAGATGGGTTAAAATATTAAAACGGGTTTTTCCCCAAAATAGGAAAATAGTGGAGAACGGAAATTAAACGAGGTTTGGGGGACTTTATGGGGGTTCCTTATGAGGTTCTTGATGTATTATGTTGATTAAAGGACTTGAGTTATACTGTAGAAGAAGTTAGGGTTTTGAGTTTTTCGTCCATGGCTGAAACAGAGACATGGAGAAGACGATGACCTGTACGATCGATCGATCGAGGGTTGGGGATCGATCGATCGAGGGTCTGGGATTTTTGGCAGTTCGGCCAGTTTATGTATATAAAGTGAATTTAAATGAAAATCTTCTTCCCTTGCCTTATTTAACGAGAGATAAATATAGGACATACAATATAATTATTTATGAGGGAAAAATAATTGGGATTGGAGGGAATTTATGTGTGGCACACTAGGGTTAAATTTTGGAAAGAATATTTCGAAATAATTAAATACGGATAAAGTGGGCGAGTCTGGGTATATTGGCTGAGCGATACCAAGGAGTTAAATAAATTTAGAGTGAAAGCTAAGTAAATTGGAGTCGGGGATTTAAACTCGGGTATTGTTTTATTTCGATCCACGAGAGCGAGTCCGAATATATTGGTTGGAGCGACACCAAAAGTAATCTAATTAATTAATGTGCAAATTAATTAATAATCAGAGTTGGGCCGTAAACTCAGGTCAAATCGTATAGGCTTGTGTTACGGAATTAGTACACGGTATAGCCGGGATATTTTTAAATATATATATATATATATAATAGAGTAAGAAACTTATGTATGTCATAAGCTTCAAGTATGATGTCATCTATCTTAATTTTTTTGCACTTCCTATTTTGCCCTCAATTCTTTGAATTCCCCCTCTTTTTTTCCTTACCAAATTTGCACTTCAATTCAAAATAGAGGGTACTTTAGTCAAAATCAATCCCTCAATTTGTTCACGTCCTCTCATTTCTCACACAAACTTCTCATTCTCCACTTCTCTCCCGTTCTCTCAACAGCAACTCCCAAAAAAGTCCTACCTCAAACATCACCCCATTATCTCCCTCTCTCCAATCCAGTGCCCCCTCCTCCTCCTCTACGCCACACCTCTACTCCTCCCTGCCGCCCCCTCCTCAACTCTCTTACGCACCCCTCCTCAACTCCACTTTCTTTGATTCTAATATCTAAACGTATTTATTTATAAACTTAGGGTTTCCAACCATCACATTTCTTCATTATTGTTATGGTATAGTTACTTGACTTTATTTGATTCTTTTGGATTGTGATGTTTTCAGGCTACTGTGTTGTTAGATTGTTGAAGAAGGGTATGTATAATACTCTATTTTTTCAAAACCCATCGTTCTATTTCTCATATTTCTCCCTTTTACATGTATTCTCTTTTTTTTTTCTCCCCATCTCTATCTCTACAATTGGGTTAATTCGGTTTTTATATCTTCTGTTGGGGTCGGTTGGGGGTTTGATTTTGGGGGTTGTACTTGGGGTCGATTGGGAGTTTGATTTGTGGGGTTTGATTTCGTAGTTGGGTTTGACTAAGATCATGGTTTTTTCATATTTAATCTCCATTTTGTCTGTTTGAAACATAGTTTTTTTCTATGCATATGAGAATTTTTATATGTCGGTTTTGTTAGATCATGCGTTCATAATTTATTTTTTATGATTATGTAGTTCATTTCTACTACTACTTATATTGGTTTTGTTATTATGTGCAGGGGAGATTGATTTCGTTTCCAAAGTCAGTTTATACATGTATTAAATGTGCCAATGTCCTTGCTATTAAGAATAATCCATATTACAATTAATATTACATGCATTCAAATAACACAATTCATGGTCTTAAAATCTGCTACAAGTGACTATGGTCTTAGAATTGTTAAATTTCAATATCAAAACAATTTTTGTACCATATTGACATTTTGCTTTGTTTATCTAAGTAGGAAGGATGATTTGGGGGTGTTCTTATCAGGTGTTCTCTGGTCCTGAGATCATACACTTGGTAGGTGGAATTTCCATCAAAATAGGTTCAAGCAATTGTATCCCACATTGTTTTTTCTGTTTGGAATCAAATGAAATTTCTTATCATTATCGAGTCCATGGAGTTAATCAACCATCCCTTTACAATCGCGTTTTCAGATCTCCACTTTCTAAATGTTGGGTTTGTTGGTTGGGGCTATGGAAAATCCCCATTGATATATCAAAAATTGTGTTTACTGGAGATATGCATCTCAACAACTTGGGAGCATAGGACAGAGTTGGCTTTGTCCAACTTTATGCCAAGTTGTGCTGCGAAAGAATCATATATCGGTGCCTGGATCTGACAATGAGTCTTAGTCAATACTTGCATCATTTTTCACGTAAGGTCTTTTAGTATTTCATTGGTGGAGTTTTTTCCATGTTATTGGACAATGATTTTAATTCTCCCATAGTCATCTATGAATTTTTGTGTGGGTTTTTTCTTTTTTTGTCGAGATTTTGTTAGGATATCCGGTCTAATACCATATTGAATAAAGGTATTTGTATTCATTACATTCTTGACAGTACGTAGATCCATATATATCATATACAATGAGCTATTCTAGGTAGCTATTTAAAGTTGTACACTTATTTTGGCTATGATTGAGATTGACACTCAATATGTGGAGTTGGTTACCACAAAAGAAATTGTAATGCCTATATTTAGTTAGTTATATCCTTAATTGATAACTCAGACCAACATGGTTGGGTGGGTGGGTGGGTGGGTGTGAGAGAGAGAGAGAGATAGAGAGAGAGAGGGAGGGAGGGAGAGAGAGAGAGAGAGAGAGAGAGAGAGAGATTTCTTATCATTTGAATATGAAATTTATTATGGGAGTATTCATTTTATAAATTCAATAGGTCAATAAGATCTATATCAAGGAGGCATACCCTTATTATGGGATTTCAAGTGAAGCGACGAACAACCTGAGTCTTCAATGAGAATTCCATTGAAGACCCCTTACTTGGTGAACATATATAAACATAGTCTACAGCTCATTCAACCACCAAAACCATGCGATGTGGAGTCAGTGAGCAGTATGCATCATATTGTATTATTTTCAAATTGTTCGAACAATCATTTTCTCTTAATAACACTACAAATATTCTTGACTTATTCTTTTTCTTTAGATTTCCCCCATTACCTTTGTTGGTACTCTTTATCAGGTGTTCTCTACTCTTTATTCAATTTGTATTTTGTTCCAACTTTGTTGTTTTTGGGTTTGATATTTATATGATGTTGTTGATGATGGATATAGAAGTTCATGGTATGCGAACCGAGCTGATTCATTAGTTATTTTCATGGTTGTTATTTATTATGAACTTGGTGAAAATGGTTGTTCTTTTACATTTTATTCGATTATAGGGCTTTAGTTGGTATATACCACATTCATATCTTCTATTGTGCATCTAATAAGGTGTGTGGGCATGTCTTAAGCACTATGCATGGCCTTTTTCTCTCCTCTCTCCCACATTCGGCCGCAGCCTAGATTTCACAACATTATATCATTCTTTTCGATTGTTTTGAATTTGAAGTTGCACGAACAGGGTAACATTGAATTTATTTGATTAATTATGTTTTGTTTTGCATATTTTGATTTGTCAATCTAGTTATAAACTAAGCATTGTTTCTTCAAATTTTTTGCATTTTAGTCTCTGATCTTTAAGGTATTATTTTCTCTCTCTCTCTCTCCCCCTATCTTTAAGGTATGATTAAACACTGTAGTTTGTGATTCTGCTTTCTTTTCTAATGCAATTCATATCTCAACTATTTAATGTAGATCTTTCTTTTGTAATGGGAAATGGAATAGTATAAATGCTCCTACATCGGTACGTTTTCCCCATTTTTGTGATTTATCATTATTAAAGTTCGATTCTTTTTTTTTACTTTGTAATTATTCTATTGCAACAGGAATTTCCTTTGATTTTTGCCCATGTTCTGGATGAAAGACTCAGACGTGAACGAGAACGTTGCACGTCCTAGCTCACAGGTTGGTGGGGCTGGTAATGATGATAATAGGTATTTGGTTTCTGCTCCAGATTTGACCCCTTTTATTATGGACATGATAAGATGAAGTGGCACAAGGCACGATCCCATTCACAGGGTCGAATTGCCCTCGATTATCTCCGTAGAAACCTTAATTGCTCCACCAAGAGAACCGTTGTCACCGATGCAATGAGAAGTTTGAACAAGAAGTTCTTGCACTTTCTAAGGGTCAAATTGTACTGATCTGCAACTGAAGTACCAGTGTAATTATTATTATTTCAACTTTCAACATCATTCCTGAAAATGTGTTTCGGGTTTTCTTTTGTTTTGTAACTAAAATGATATAGGAATAACTTAGGATATATACAATGTTTAAGCATACTTTGTAAGCAAATTGAATTAAATTTATGTTGCATAATTCATTTAAACCATGGCATCTCCAGTGCAGGCCAAAGATGGTAGCATCGTACTGAGTGCTAAAGTTGCAGCTCTACAGAAGATGAATTCGGAAGGAAACAAAAGAGAAAGAGAGGAGTACCCCATTGAAACACAACAAACTATTTCAGATGATGATGACAAATATCAATTATGGGTTCAAAAGAAATGAAAAGGCCAATATTTTGATGTTGTTCTAAGTTGCCCAGCCTGCTTTAATACCCTTCGCCTAGGATACCAAAGGCATGAGAAATACGTTACCCAATACAGGCCAATTTTTTTTGTCAACTACAAGATCAAGATCGATGAAGAGGAGCCGGTGACAGTGAATCAAGTTCACTTAGTGGTGAAACATTTAGGAAAGTTTGTTGCTCAGTTTGTTCAACAGATGTTGGAGTCATCGATGAAGATGAAGTTTATCATTTCTTCAACGTTCTTCCAAGTGAGTCTTGACTGCTGTCACTACTCTACTTAAATGGAAAAGAACTAATAACCCATCTATGTTTCTATGTTGACTGCTTCCACTACTCTATGTTCACTGCTGTCACTACTCTATGTTGACTGCTATCATGGCTATGCAAGCTGCATTTATCGGGGCCATCGCATTTGCAACTTCTTTAGGGATGTCCAAGGTTGTGCAAGGTGGATAAAGTCCCTCTTAGCTGATATCATTGTGATAAAAAGTGGTAAGGTTTGTTCATGTACCCTTTTTTTCTTGCAAAGCTTACCCTTTTTTCAAGTTAATTTCAAGTTAATTTTGCTAATTTCTAATTTCAAGTTAATCCTTCTAATTTTGCAAAACTAATTGATAATTTTAAGTTAACCTTGAAAATGCTAAGTTTAATAATTATTTTCTTATCCAATTCAAATAATATGCATGTGTATATTTCGGGCATTAACATTCCTTTGATTGTGAGAATTTTTATGCTGCTGTTGGTGCATGGCAATATTATACCTGTAAGTTACATCTTATACCAGGAGCATGACATGCCGTTAATTAATATCTTTTGGAGTTTTTTCATATATAAGTTGTTTACCATTGTCACCATCAAGATGGATGAGAATTTTTCTAATTTTCAATCCTTTGCAGCCTGCAGCAAATATGGTGGTTTGAAGTTAATGGGGTAGTGAAGTTTCCTTTTCCTGCTGATATCTAGACTCTGTCTTTCTGTATTAACATGGGTAGATTTTATTTCCTGCTGATGTCGTACACCGTTACACCGTTGAAGAAATTCAAGATCGCATCTACAATAACGGATCTGAATATCAAAGCATCTTCAACATCATATCCTCTGCGAGAATGAACATGGTAAAGTTTTGTTCTTAAGCTCCTTATGCTTCATACTTATATTGGGAAATTTTTATAAAATGTCTTTACAAAAAATAAGAAGTAAGTTTTTTCTAGCAAAATGGAGTTTTTAAAAGCATTTTAATTTTTCTGGAATACCGAATCGGTCCGCCTATTTTTTAAAAAAACCGATCCGCCCCCGGACCGGTCCGCCTCCCTACCGGACCGATCCTCTTTGCACCAGAATACCCCGGATCGAATGCAAACCGATGAAGCCATTTTGAAAAATGAACCGATCCGAGGTCGGACCGATCCGCCCCCATATCGGACCGGTCCGCCTGGAATAAATTCGAACAGATCCGTGAGTTTTTTATCCACCGACTCATATTTCCTATAAATACATCTATTTCGATGAAGTATTTTTTTAAGTATTTGAGAAAACGTTTCTAAGAGTACAAATACAACAAGACTTCATTTTTTGATGTGCCAAACATCTTTTTGATTCACACACAAAAATCCCAATTACTTTTGTGAATCTTTTGGAACCCTAGAACACAAGCTTTGCTACTATTCAACCTTTGTGGGGAGATCTTTACGACCGAGGGCTGCGTGTCATTGCTGAGGGATTCTCTACAAAGTGTTATGGCTGTGTGTCATTGAGGAGAGCTGCGATTCGTCCTTTGTTGTTTGGGTTGCGAGTCCTTGGAGGGTGCTGCGTGTATTCTCTTGCTGAGTTCAAGACTGCGAGTCTTTGTGGGTTGGTTGCGCGTTGATCCATTGTATATTTCTCTATGTAATTGTAAGTTGCGATTTATATATTCATAGTCAAATAAAGGTTTTACCCGAAAGGGTTTTTTTTCCTGAAATCTGTGTCTCAGCATATTTTTTTGTCACATGCTTTTATTTTTGTATGGGTTGACACACGCACCTTAGATGCATGTTTAGGGACTCTAATTAAATAAGGGGTACTTGGAAACTTGCGAATTTAATTTAAACAATTATCACGCAGTCGCAATTTTCAACGTCTGCCAAGATAGAGTTGATCTGAGGGCGGACTCGGATAGCTCAGGATAGGCAGAAGAGTTATGTTGATGCTTCACAGAGACATGTGGAGTTAGAGGTTGGGGATCAGGTATTAGTCTGGGTATCCCCTATAAAAGGGGTAATGAGGTTCGACAAGAAGGGTAAATTAGCACCGAGGTACGTGGGACCTTTCCCTATTATTGAGAGGGTGGGACCGGTAGCATATAGACTGGGATTGCCAGAGCATCTTTTGTGGATACACGACGTGTTCCATGTGGCATCGCTGAAGAAATATCGAAGGAGCGAGAGAGCCTTATAGCACATTCCACTCAAGGAAATTGATTTACAGCCAGGCATTTCATATGAGGAGAGACCGGTGGGTATTCTGGACCGTAGTGAGCGAAAGTTACGATCCAAAGTTGTTCCACTAGTTAGAGTACAATGGGGTCATCACAACATGGACGAGTCTACCTGGGAACGGGAGGAGGATATGCGGGAACAATATCCAGAGCTATTCACCACAGGTATGACCTAATTTCGGGGACGAAATTCCTTTGTAGGGAGGGGGGGGGGGAGTATGTAACAACCTGTATTTTGATCATATAATATTTAATTAATTCGAGAATTCTAAATTACTTGTGTGTCGTAATTTTAATTGAATTAATTATGGTAATATTTATTTAAATATTAATAGGGGAGTGAATGGTTAATATTTAGGGAAATTTAATTACTAAGTGAATAGTAATAATTTATTTACATCATTTCGGGTATTAGTGAAGGGGTATGTACTTATCTCAGTCGGGAGTCAGTATAGACTAATTTGGGTGTGAGATAAGGATTTTTCTAAATTAATTTGGATGCCAATTCTGAGTGTACGATTGAATTCGGATGGGCCGATATAGTTAAAAAAGTGTACATGGGGGTTGTAAACGAGTCCTAAGACATTTTTAGGCATAAACGAGCCCCCACGGTGGCATTTGGATCACTTGGACTTGGCCCATTAGGCAAAAAATGGGATTTATCCTAATTAATTAATTATAAGGAAAATGGGAACGACTGATTAGAGTTTAGAAAACACTAAGAGAGAAAGGAAACCTTAAGAGGCGGTTAAAGGAAATTTTGGGGACAAAGGAAAGAGCCAAAATAGGGGATTTCATCTTCGACCTTGGAATTCAAAACTTCGATTCAGACCCTACGAAATCATAAGGCAACTGGTAAACTTGCTGTAGCATTTAAATTGCATTTTGATTCATATTTATGTGATGTGAGAAATCAAAATTCGTTTTTGGGATTGAGAAGGTATAAACATGGGGTTTTTGTAAATTAATCTCCTAAATTCGAAATTGTGTAGAAATTTATGTATAATCTGAGAATTGTATATATCTGGTAAGATGTGTAAACCCAGACGAGTTAAAAACGAAATTGAGATAAGAATTTGATGTTGAGATAGGTTAAAGAATAAAATGGGGTTTTCCCCAATATAGGAAAACTGTAGAGAACGGAAATTAAACGAGGTTTGGGGGACTTTATGGGGGTCCCTTATAAGGTTCTTGATGTATTATGTTGATGAAAGGACTTGGACTATACTATAGAAGAAGTTAGGGTTTTGAGTTTTTCATCCATGGCTGAAACAGAGACCTGGAGAAGACGATGACCTATACGATCGATCGATCAAGGGTTGGGGATCGATCGATCGAGGGTCTGGGATTTGTGGCAGTTCGGCCAGTTTATTTATATAAAGTGAATTTAATTAAAAATCTTCTTACCTTGCCTTATTTAATTAGAGATAAATATAGGACATACAATCTAATTATTTATGAGGGAAAAATAATTGGGATTGGAGGGAATTTATGTGTGGCACACTAGGGTTAAATTTTGGAAAGAATATTCTGAAATAATTAAATACGGATAAAGTGGGCGTGCCCAGGTATATTGATTGAGCGATACCAAGGCGTTAAATAAATTTAGAGTGAAAGCTAAATAAATTGGAGTCGGGGATTTAGACTCGGGTATTATTTTATTTCGAGCCACGAGAGAGAGTTCGAATATATTTGTTGGAGCGACACCAAAAGTAATCTAATTAATTAATGTCAAATTAATTAATAATCAGAGTTGGGCCGTAAACTCACGTTAAATCGTATAGGCTTGTGTTACGCAATTAGTACACGGTATAGCCGGGATATATATATATATATATATATATATATATATATATATATATGGTGTGCGAATATATATATGGTGTGTACATTAATATCAGTGGCTAGATATTATTATTATATATGCTCTACTGCTATAGGGGGAGGTTGCACGTAGTGGATGAATCCCCTAGATTGAGGAGTAGGGCGAGTATATTCCTAGGTCATAGCGTCCATTATATGGGTGAGGGGCAATCTCACTTTCAGGGAAGCAAAAATGACCGCCTCCAAATATTTATGTATTAACCAAGTTAGTGAGCGATTCTGACTTGGGGTAACTAGGTTATGTGAATTTACCTAGTGGGATAGCACTTTAAAGAATATACATCCGGTGAATTATTACTCGGGAGGATGTTCATTATTAATTATTATTTCAGCATATTTGTGCATGTTGTAATATGACTATACGTATATAATTAGGTAATTAATTATATACGGGTTAATTGATACAAATCGTGAATTTGTATTATATGTATAATGGGTGTGAAAGTTATATGAATTTAAAAGGGGGAATGATTAATTAAGTTAGAGTTAGTAATAACTTAGAAATCATAATTAAGGCATACTCGGTTAGAGTGGGGTGGTTGCAAGGGGTTATATTAGTTATCTAGTCATGGAGTAAATAACTAGGTAAATTAATAAAGGCGTTAGTAGTGCACATTAAAGGAGGGGTGAGGATGTTCTCAAGGGAGTGCGGTACTAACTAAAATATGAAGAGCATGCATATATAATTATTACTCCAAGTTAATCATTTGCTAAATATTTTCCAAATGTTTTGGGTATTAACCCTTGCTATAAAAACTTTTGAAAACCTTTTTGGTGTCCAGCCACAGGGACTCCAGGCTTGACTCAATCCAGGGATCCGTTGATGCAGCATATGTGGATGTTGCGGGAGTTTGATAGGCGCCTCGTTCTTTTCATTTCTACTGTAGGGATTTCCTATCAGTTACTCGAGCATGTCTCTCATAGTTTATTCAATACTTATGTCATACTTGTTGAGATTTATTACTTGCCTTTACTTTTGTTGGATTTGAGCCGATGGTTTGTTCGGTCAGTTATTTGGATGTGAATGGTGGATTTATGTTAATTTTTATTGTTTAAATTATTTTGTTTCCGCATGAGTATTTCATTAAATTAGTGAAAGATAAAATTTGGCACTATTCTAATCTTCTCATTTAGGTGGTTAGTAATTAAATAGGCGACATTGATGCTAAGAATGAACCAACTGAGAAATTCATTCTAATTTAATTTAGGACTGATCACCCGGGGTTAATTAGACGGGGTGTCACAATTAGCTTGTGTTTATTCTGCATCTTGATTACTAGATCTCCAAGGTTTTAGGATAAAGATATCTACTAATAACCGATATCTCTTAAGGCCATGTTTAATGTCAGAGACGCTTAATTTGCAGTTTATAAACACTTACTTTTTTTCATCTTACTATTGTCTAATTCATCTAAAATAGGGGAGAGTTGAGTACATATTCTTATCTTGTGTTGTTGACATTTCTCAAACATATTATGTTTTGTTATGTCCTGCACATTTAATTCTATCATTTTAATATTTTGGTAGAGCAAGTGCTACTAACTTGATTTCTCGATAGAAAGTATATTTATGTTTTGCAGGTATTCTTGTCGGTCGTCTTGAGTTGAGTCTTTTATTTTCTAGAATGGGCGGGTAGTTAGATACTCTTTGGTATAAGACTTTTTAGGAATTATTTTACCTTAGAATATCATTTGATGTACTCAAGGGTTTTGTAAAAATTAGTCCAATAGGGGAGTTTGAAGGTACCTATATAAAGCACACCTAGGGTTTGCTTTCCGTGCTTTAGCTATATAAACCTTCATCTAGTTGGACTTGAATTTTGACAAACTATTTTTTTTAATTAGGATTGTGTGTTGCCTATCGATCTATGATCGTCTACATCAAATGAGCTCTCAACTTGGTCCGTCATCTCAGAAAAAGGCAATTTCTATACTCTTTGGCTCATAGGATTTATTCTGTCACGTAGGACACGACACCACGTTCCACGTGCATGTCGTTTATCATATCTTATGATAGTGTGGGGTTTTGTCATACTAATTTTTTTTTTAGTTCAAAATTTTAATTTGAAGTTTTTATAAAAATATATATTTTTTAAAATAAAGTTGTCACTAAATTTTTTTTAAAGAATAAAATTTGCAGAATTGTTTTTTGAAGTTATAAAAATAAAATTTCAAAATTAGTATTTAAGAATAAATAAAAAAAATTAAAACTAAAATCGTGTGTGTATATATATATATATATATATATATATATATATATATATATATTTGTTTGTGTTTTATAAATATGTGCCTACAGTTTTGTTTTTAAAACTTTAAATGTTTATTTTTTCTCCATGCCCATTTGTGTGAATATATGTGTACAGTAGGATATTTATTCTTGTTAATGTATGTATGTACGTATCCCTAGCAGGTTTTGTCCCAATTGGCCAATAGTTGTTAGCGTGTCTTGTTGGTCGAAATTGACCATTTACCTACTGGCCTTCTCCTTTTTAGTTATCCGCCTACATGACTTGACCTTAGCATGTCATGGTGCTTGCATAGGCTTTAATATATAAATAGTTTATATATTTGTTGTCGATTTGACCCCGTAGATGGTCGTATAGGCGTAGTTTTTTTTATGTCCAAGACTTGACCATACGTCGTACCTTTATGCCTTAGCATGTTTATGTTGGCATGTTCCTTTGGTAAAAACGTTTTGACAGCCCCTTATTTTGTCATAAACTTCTCACGGTTTGTTTGTTATGATCAAAATCCTGTAGACAACGTCGGCCTATTTTAAAATCAGCCCACAGATTTTATCACAAAACCAAAGCTGATTCTTTTCCAAACGACATCGTTTTTCTTTCAGCAAACTTCGTTTTTGAAATATATTCCAACAATTTTATTCTTTTAATTGGTTCAACGGTAGCTGTTCGGGTTCTTTTACACCTGACCTTAGTTGTTATTAAAACGTAACGTTTTATAAAACGGTGTTGATAGATTTCAGTTAGTGTGTAACAGTTGTGTATACACATGTCTTATGTTTAACACACTCATTTGTGTTTCTTTTACAGCCCTCGGATCACATTTAATCAATTATTGTGCGCATATTTTTTTTAATCCATGTGGATCTATTTTACACCAATCAACACAGATTCGCGCACTCTATAAATATAATGTAATACCCCGTGATTTTTGGACTAATAATTTAATTAATTTGGGAGAAATAAATAATTATTTATATTGGAGAATTTTAAGTTTGGACAATGAGGTCAAAATTTAAGGATGTTAAAAAGTATTTCGAATAAGGATTCTGAGTGTGTGGTTGATCCTGGATGGGTCAAGATAGTCAAAATGACTGTACTTGGGTGTTATTTGGGTTCCAAAATATTTTAAGTTCATTTGACTCGAATTGGAGTAACCGGGTCATTTAAAGTGTGAATTATCATTTAAAGTTGGGAATCTTGGATTTAAGGCTTAAAAAGCCTACGGGAGATAACAATCTCATTTGTGAGAAAGAGAAAGCCCTAGAGAGGGATAGAAGAGGAAAGGAAGAGGAGAGAGAGGAGAAAAGCTTGGGGATTCCAGACATTACCAAATTTCGAGGAAGATTCAAACTCTAGTACTTAGAGGCAAGTGATTAAACTTGCTAAATAATTCATACGTGTCATTTATTTCATGATTTGTGGAAAAATATATGGATTTTGGGTTTAAAATGTTAAAACCTAGATTTTGGGTTAAATCTTATATTTGAGGTTTGGGTATAGGGATTTAAGGATTTAAAATTGGTTGGGTAGATGAGTTTTGATGTTAGAAATATGTATGGGTTGAAGAATAATGGAGAGAAGATGATGAATATGATTTTGGGCAATGTGGGTTTTGGGTTTTGGAGATATATAACCCATTTCGTAGCATGCTGAACAGGCCGAATCGATTCGGCCCCTTTCCAAATCTATTCAAAATGTTACAGGCTTATAGGTCTGAGTGACCGAATTTATTCAGACCCAAAGACTAATCAATTCAGCCTAAGACAGATTCTTAGGTCCTTTTGGACCGAATCGATTCGTATTAGGGGCGAATCGATTCGCTTTGAGGATCAAATAGATTCGGACTGGACGAATCGACTCGAAAACAGGGCTGGTTTGCGAAGTTTTTCTAGAGTGAGTTTCGCCTCGTTCCATTTTGGTTTATCGATTAGGAACATTCATATATGTTATGAGAAGTACGTTTTGGATATTTTTAGGGAGTTTCACCTAAGATGAAATATTGGAAGGCATATCGAGTTATTTCGAGAGAGTACGAATTTAAGTTATCATGTCGACTTAGTGGGGAATCCTCCTAGCATCGAGATTTCTATTTGGGGATAATTATTGTTGATCGGTGTGCATTTGGATATTGATGGTATCCTTAATGTTGATTGAAATAGGAGACTATTCATATTTAATAGGTGTGATGGATGACTAAGTTTCAAGTGAGGGGTCGTAGTATGAAATAAAATTAGAAGGTATGCGAGTTAGCAACGGTTGGTTTAATGAGAGTTATATACTTTTAAATAAATTCACTTCTTTCATTCATATGGACTTAAGAGAGTCTGTATACTTATATGGCGTGATGTAAATACCTAATGTAATGGTTTGCACATATATGATGGGATTGCTTATATATCTAGTGTGAATGATATATATATATATATATATATATATATATATATATATATATATACTTATTGTGTGGGCATACCCTCCAATGCTACCATGGGAAGATGCGCGATGTGGATGAGGCCCCTGGCTTAAGGAGCAGGGTGCGTATAGTCCCCAGGTGATAGTCGTCCATTATTTATTGCGTGATTTTATTCCGAGTGAGAAGTCTTGGGTATGATTCCTTCTCATTTCCAGGTTCGGAACGATGATCGCTTCCTATACGTTATGATTTTTTTTATTACCAGGGCGGTGTGATAATAATCCGGTGACTGGTAACTATAACAACCCATGATTTTGAGCGGCTATTTTATATTATTTTGCCCGATGGGAAAATTCTATAAAATAGGGGAAGTTGGAGTAAATATTGTTTCCCGTGATATTAAGGGATAATATTTACTATGTTTTATCTATTTACCGTATGAGAAGGTTAATGGCATTATATTGTGATATGTTGCATCGTTATATGTAAAACGACGGTTAAGGTCCATATTTAAATTGTGGTATAATAAATGAAATAAAATAAAATTGGAACATAAAATTTGTTCACATTTTCCCGAATGCCAAAATAGGGGGTGCGGTTGTTTTTAGAATGGTCGAGATAGTCGAAATAAGTGCCAAGTTGTATTTTGGAGTTCGGGCACTTTTAACGCGTTATGACTCAATTAAGTGTATACGAGTCATTTTAATGGTGTATTAGCAATTAAAAGAGGGCATTTTTGTTTTATAACCCGTTTAAGCCCCCCACCCATTTTTCTTCCTTCATTTGTGAGAAAAGCCAAAGGAGAGAGAGAAGAGAGAGTTGGGAGAAAATGGGAGAAAATGGGAGAAAATGGGAGAAAATGGAGATTTGGGCCGGATTTCCGTTGCTACCGGAGGTGGATCAGAGACTACGAACCTCGAGGAAAGTTTCTTACTCGCTAGATATTGATTTAATGTGATAAATTGCATGTTTAGTTAAGTTTTGGGAGATTTAAACCATAAATTTGGTTTTGTTGATTTTGATGATTAAACCCCTTAATTCTAGGTTTTAAATTATTTTGAAGATAAATTATAAATTACTAATAGTGTAGAAATGATTTGGGTTGAATTGTTGATGTTGGTTTTGGGAAGGATCAAGGGTTTGAGGGTTTTGGAGTTTTAGGGTTCAAACAACCCGAAGCCCAAACTTGGAAATTCTGCAAGAACCGAATAGATTCGGCCCTAGCTAATCGATTTGGTAAGAGGGAAAGTGTCAGGTATGGGTTGACCGAATCGATTCGGACCATCCGAATCGATTCGGGGTTATGCAGAATGCCAGGGTCTTCTTGACCGAATCGATTCGGATCTACCGAATCGATTCGCTTTGGAGACCGAATCGATTCGACAAGGGTGAATCGATTTGGAATTCCTGCATTTTTGGGATGTTTTTATAGCTTAGTTTTTAGCCCCTTTCTTTTAGGTTCGAGGTTTAGGAACCTTCCTTTGGGAAGCAATTAAGAGTCCTAGAGGGTTGCTTTGGGTAGAATAATGTCCTAGGATAAGATGGGATGATTGGGCTTATCTCGAGGGCTAGTTTTCTTTAGGTTAATGTCCGCATAAAATAGGGGATTAACCGAAAGATAAAATTTGAGATATAATGCGAAAGTTGAGACTCTTGGGAGATACTCCTTGAAGGAGGCTTACTTTGAGGGTTTGTGAAATTTTATGAACTCTTGGAGACTAGTTTGAGGTTTATGGTACTTCGGGTCTTAACCATTAATAAAATATGACACTAAGAATAAGAAAACATATGATAATACGTGGTATTAAATGAATAAGTACAAATGATTTGAGAATGTAAAATTTGATGTTTTCAAAGGAAAAAGTAATGATTTTCATAAGTGTTAACTTATGGTTACACACCTCCCTAAATCGCTATCATAAGGGAAGTTGCGTTCGTGTGGTGAATCCCCCTGACTAATTAACGCAGGGTGGATATAGTCCCTACGCCATATGGGCATTTATTATACTGCGCTGGTTAGGAGATTCTGGTTGTGGTCTTGACTTTTCCACAGGCAATATGGTCGCTTCCCTACATTGGTAGGTTCCTAGGTTATCTTGTATAGATAGGCCCTGGAAGATGATAGCCATTTAGGGGAGCGTCCAGTGGGGATACTCGGAGGGACGGTCTTAGATTATTAAAGCAATTCATGATCATGAATTGGCTTTAATTACATTTCTTGGATGAAGAAGGGAAATGGGATATATGGTACAAAAGTATTTTTATGCTAATAAAAATGACTTTTGATTTACACTTCCCGGATGGAAGAAGGGAAGTGGGGTTGTATGATAAAGAATAAAGCATTTTTATGTTAATAAAACTTGCTTTAAAAATGTATTTCCCCTGGATGGAGGAAAGGAAATAAAATTGGTAAAGAGATTGTATAAATGAGATTAATTGGTAAACATTTGATAAAATGTTGTACCATTTATATATATTCCTAAGAAAGAAATAGGAATGGTGCATATAGAGTTATGAGATTGAAATGGTAAACATTTGATAAAATGTTGTACCATTTATATATATTCCTAAAGAAACAATTATGAATTATGTTTTCAGATGGTGAACGAAATAAATTAAGTTTTCTTGAGTAGCTGTAGATCATATGCACACACATACATATATATATTGTTTACGTGCTAAGGGTCTAATGGATCTCAACGATCAACCTTGCCTAAATAGTAGTGTATCGGGGGGTTCCTTGTTTGGATTTCGCTTTGCGAGACACCCCACGCAGGAATAGGGCATAGTGTTGAGACTGGGGATAAGTTAGCCCGTAGTACTTGGGTTAACTAGATCATCTCATGGATATTGCGCTAGGTTGCTTTTAGACTGAGAGGAGAGAAATGTATTGTTAATTGCGAGAGAATTACGCACTTAACTTTCATGCATTTTAGTCACATGGGAATCATATCAAACCGGGCCCTGACCCGTATATATTTCTTTATTTCTGCATATACTCTTTGCCGTACAGGTTCTCTTCCGCATGGACACCCGAGTTTTCATTTCCATTCCTATTGTCATGGAGCTACAGCATATTGCGGATGTTGTAGGTTAATTGTATTAGATGCCTCTATCTATTGCACTATAGTTATGTTCAGTTTAATTATTCGGGCGTGTTGCCCAAGTGTTGCACTCATTTATTATATTGTAAATATTGAAATGCAATTCTCGGTGTAATTATTTGTATTGGTCTGTTCACCGACAGCTTATTCGGTGATTATTTATTACATTGTCACTCTTTATTCATCGGTTTTTAATATCCACAGTTTTTACTAATGGGATTGTCTAAGTGTTTTTCTTTTACTTGCAAATTCTTTTACACATACAATCCGTCTTCTAAAATGATTGGTGGTTATCTCATACTATTATTTTAATCGACAGTGATGCTGAGAATGGACCATCTATGATTCCTGTGATTATTAGAGTATTGGGCTGGCCACCTATTATTTTAGTTGGCGGGTTGTCACAGATGGTATCAGAGCATTAGGTTCTAGTGTCCTTAGGAATCCGTACGAATGTATTGCGTCTTATGCGTTTCTTTTGATTTGATATAGAGCCCTAAGATTAAGATCGTTGATTTCTCTTGTGAGATTTCGTTCTTCTGCGAGGTTACGAGAACCCCAAAGATCTTCTGCGTGTTCGTGTGAGACTTGTAAGTCGTCAGATGAAGGGAGTTAAGGGAGGCTATTGTGAAGGCGTCATAAGATGGGATTACTATAAGCCATAGGCTGTGGTCTGGGATAAGGTCCACGTTGGAGGTCTCTTACTTTGTAGCATTATTTTATATTGCTGTCGTGACTACTAAGTACAGTGGAAATAGTTTTCCCAAGTACCGTTGTCGATAGAGAGTGGTACTATGCTTGGGATTCCAAGCAATGTCAATTCGGAGTTGAGAGGTCCTTGACAAGGACCACATGTTGAAGTTTGGTTGGATAGAGGAAGAGTAATCTCATTTGGTGAGAGAATAAGGCCCGAGAGTTTTGGCCTATAGATGGGTATAGAAGTACCCAAGTGTGAAGATTGGAGGAAATCTTTCACCCATTTGGAGTACGGTTAAGTGGCGGAAAATGTAGTCGCCTTATATTGGTGGAGCAAGAAGTTTTGCCCATAGAGGAACCCGGTAGATGTTTTTTTTTCCAGCAAGTTCTCTGGGATGACAGGAATGATGAGAAGGTAGGGTTCTCATGTATTCCCTCAAGGTTCAGTTATACGCCGACAGTGAATAAAGGGTGCTACAGTTAAGGAAACTGTGCACCAAAATGAGGGTGATACAAAGAGTACCTTTCAATGGAAATGATGGGCTCACAAGTAAGTGGTTTTAACACTTTAGGAGGAGTGGTGTTAGTGAGACCCCATCGGTGGACCTCCACCCGGGGAAGACTCACTGAACTAGACAAGGGAGGCTTGTAGAGTGTTCTCTTTACTTAAGGAGTTAAGGGAACTACCCGAGAAATCGTTGGGGTAGCTAGACATGGAAGTAGTTTAGTTCGAATGGGACTAGATTATGTGCCTAGGAACAATTAGTGGTGGCCAAGGGATTGACAAGTATGTGGCAGGAATTTCCCACCGTAGTTGAGGGTGGAGCATTTCCTTATGATAAGTTGGAGTAGAATATATTTACCCTAGATTCGGGTGTGCATCGAGCTTGTGGTATTATGGATGTTAATATAGTGAATGTATTTATATAACTTCTAGGATAAGGAAGTTTTGTGTTTTTCTTTCACTCATTATGGGGCGAGTGATGATATGGGTAGTATGTGCTACTTGTATTATATGTGATACGAGTAGAGATATTCTTGGTTTGGTGGGTGAGATAGCGAGCGAATAAATCGCGAGTCTATCCTATTCCTAGTTCTAGAGAAGGACTAGTTGCTCTATAATATCTCTCCAGGATACAGGTTGAGACTTTATAGAGGTGGTTTACGGGGTGTAGTTAGTTTTCATTTTCATTTTATTTTATTTGTCTCTCTTTATTTGTTTTTGATTGCTTTCTTACTTTGTTTGCCTTGCTTGTGTATGATGTTGCCTGATCTCCACAACCAACTAGTTAAGGGGATTGTGTGGAGGGGTTCCTTGTTTGGATTTCGCTTCGGCGAGACTCTCCACGCATGAACCTTAAAGATGTTGGGAGTGGAGAGATGCGAATTTTCTTTTCTTTTCTTTTCTTTCTTTACTTTTCTGTTGGTTAAGATTAGGTTGGAAAGGTTTAGCCAAGAATCACGTAAATGAGTGGTTAGAAGGCTAAGTTATAGTGCGTGATATGAGAACTGTGATAGTTTTCCTCTGATCGATATGGGGAAGACTATGATATGAAAGTCGAATTGAGACTTAGGGTTATGCCTTAATGAGAGGGCCATCTATAAAAGATGTATGTATGTATATTGGGATAAAGTGTTAGTGGCATTTTACAGAAAGTAAATTCCAGGTTGACAAAATTTTAAGTTGTTTGAGATGGTAGGACTTAGGAGTAGAAAAGAATTTGTGGAGTGACGAGTTAGGATTCTAGCGATCCCGATCATGTGTCTTAGACCGTTACTTCTCGACGATCGACGATGCAAGGTAGTAGTGTAACGGGAGGGTTCCTTGTTTGGATTTCGCTTCGGCGAGACGTCCCACGCACGAAACCGAGCGAATGTCGGGAGTTGGGAAAGGTCTTGGACACTAGGGATATAATTGGGATAATACTTATATGCCTAGATCTAGATAGATAGATTGACTTTAGGATTTTTTTTAGGACGCAATGCCCTTAAGACATGTAGTATTGTTTAGGAAGGTGGTAGGGAGTTGACCACAATAGGTTTGTGGGTTAACTCTAAGGGGGATTCGATCCCTAGGAAGAAGGAGTATAGGATCTTAAGTGATTCGAAACGATAGGCCTTAGAAGGTGGGGCCTTTTCTAGATAAAGCGTTACGTTGGTAACCTACCTTTCGAGGAGTTGAAGTATGGGTTGACTTTTACTCCTGCACTCGTGTTGTTATGATCGAAAGTGGATTTGACAAACGAGTCTTTGCCAGGAACGGGAAATATTAATACCGGAGCATGAACCTCTTCATTTATGCATCTCACAGACTTAAACTCCGTGAGAAGTATTATCCTCCGCTTTAGAGCTCGTAGCGGTAGTTTTCGCCTGAGCAGAGGCACTACTTCCTGGGCAGGAATTAGGTCTTTTCACAAACAAGAAGTTGGTATTCGTAAAGGATTATCAATTGGATATTCCCTTTTGCTAAAGAAATGCTGATGGGGAAGGTGATACACCGAGTAGAAAATTCGTCGGAGAGATTAGTTATGGCATGGAATACCAAGTAGAACGAGCTTCACCGAGGGGACGCTATAGTAAGGGCGTTCATGTCCGTGGTTAACCAACTCACCTACTAATGTGAAGAGACTAGTGGTGGGACGACGAAGGAGTGGAGTAGTAGCTTTTCGGAGTCAAATTTCCGTACGATGGATCGGATCGATTCTTACGAGGAGGGTACCGTGAGTGTGGCCTAGTGTAGTTATTCCCTAGCAAGGGTATAACGTGATTCGGGAAGAAAGTCAAGGTATGCCGAGATGTGTAGGTATCTCCTTCCGTAGTAGAAAGGTAGGATAGATAGTTCATGAGGAACGATTTGGTGCTATGATAGAGCACGGAGAATGTAGACTGAGATCAAATAGTGATGACCTTAGTCCAAGTCCAAATGGGGACGCCACGTTACCAAGGGGTTTGCTAAGAATGATAGAACGATAGTTTAGTATGGTATACCCTTTATATGATTAAGGTTATACTGTATGCCTGAATTTTGAGGGCAAAATTCCCTTCTAAGGGGGCGAGTATGTAACAACCCAGGCTTTTGAGCGGCTATTTTATATTATTTTGCCCGATGGGCAAAATCTATAAAATAGGGGAAGTTGGAGTAAATATTGTTTCTCGTGATATTAAGGGATAATATTTACTATGTTTTATCTATTTACCGTATGAGAAGGTAAATGGCATTATATTATGATATGTTGTGTCGTTATATGTAAAACGACGGTTAAGGTTCATATTTAAATTGTGGTATAATAAATGAAATAAAATAAAATTAGAACATAAAATTTGTTCACATTTTCCCGAATGCCAAAATAGGGGGTGCGGTTGTTTTTAGAATGGTCGAGATAGTCGAAATAAGTGCCAAGTTGTATTTTGGAGTTCGGGCACTTTTAACGCGTTATGACTCAATTAAGTGTATACGAGTCATTTTAATGGTGTATTAGCAATTAAAAGAGGGCATTTTTGTTTTATAACCCGTTTAAGCCCCCCACCCCTTTTTCTTCCTTCATTTGTGAGAAAAGCCAAAGGAGAGAGAGAAGAGAGAGTTGGGAGAAAATGGGAGAAAAGAGAGAAAATGGAGATTTGGGCCGGATTTCCGTTGCTACCGGAGGTGGATCAGGGACTACGAACCTCGAGGCAAGTTTCTTACTTGATAGATATTGATTTAATGTGATAAATTGCATGTTTAGTTAAGTTTTGGGAGATTTAAACCATAAATTTGATTTTGTTTATTTTGATGATTAAACCCCTTAATTCTAGGTTTTAATTTGTTTTGAGGATAAATTATAAATTACTAATAGTGTAGAAATGATTTGGGTTGAATTGTTGATGTTGGTGTTGGGAAGGATCAAGGGTTTGAGGGTTTTGGAGTTTTAGGGTTCAAACAACCCGAAGCCCAAACTTGGAAATTCTGCAAGAACCGAATAGATTCGGCCCTAGCGAATCGATTTGGTAAGAGGGAAAGTGTCAGGTATGGGTTGAACGAATCGATTCGGACCATCCGAATCGATTCGGGGTTATGTAGAATGCCAGGGTCTTCTTGACCGAATCGATTCGGATCTACCGAATCAATTCTCTTTGGAGACCGAATCGATTCGGCAAGGGCGAATCGATTCGGAATTCCTGCATTTTTGGGATATTTTTCTAGCTTAGTTTTTAGCCCTTTTCTTTTAGGTTCGAGGTTTAGGAACCTTCCTTTGGGAAGTAATTAAGAGTCCTAGAGGGTTGCTTTGGGTAGACTAATGTCCTAGGATAATATGGGATGATTGGGCTTACCTCGAGGGCTAGTTTTCTTTAGATTAATGTCCGCATAAAATAGGGGATTAACCGAAAGATAAAATTTGAGATATAATGCGAAAGTTGAGACTCTTGGGAGATACTCCTTGAAGGACGCTTAATTTGAGGGTTTGTGAAATTTTATGAACTCTTGGAGACTAGTTTGAGGTTTATGGTACTTCGGGTCTTAACCATTAATAAAATATGACACTAAGAATAAGAAAACATATGATAATACGTGGTATTAAATGAATAAGTACAAATGATTTGAGAATGTAAAATTTTATGTTTTCAAAGGAAAAAGTAATGATTTTCATAAGTGTTAACTTATGGTTACACACCTCCCTAAATCGCTATCATAAGGGAAGTTGCGTGCGTGTGGTGAAGCCCCCTGACTAATGAACGCAGGGTGGATATAGTCCCTAGGCCATATGGGCATTTATTATATTGCGCTGGTTAGGAGATTCTGGTTGTGGTCTTGACTTTCCCGCAGGCAATATGGTCGCTTCCCGACATTGGTAGGTTCCCAAGTTGTCTTGTATAGATAGGCCCTGGAAGATGATAGCCATTTAGGGGAGCGTCAGTGGGAAAACTCGGAGGGACGGTCTTAGATTATTAAAGCAATTCATGATAATGAATTGGCTTTAATTACATTTCCTGGATGAAGAAGGGAAATGGGATATATGGTACAAAAGTATTTTTATGCTAATAAAAATGACTTTTGATTTACACTTCCCGGATGGAAGAAGGGAAGTGGGGTTGTATGATAAAGAATAAAGCATTTTTATGTTAATAAAACTTGCTTTAAAAATGTATTTCCCCTGGATGGAGGAAAGGAAATAAAATTGGTAAAGAGATTGTATAAATGAGATTAATTGGTAAACATTTGATAAAATGTTGTACCATTTATATATATTCCTAAGAAAGAAATAGGAATGGTGCATATAGAGTTATGAGAAATGGTAAACATTTGATAAAATGTTGTACCATTTATATATATTCCTAAAGAAAGAATTAGGAATTCTGTTTTCAGATGGTGAACGGAATAAATTAAGTTTTCTTGAGTAGCTGTAGATCATATGCACACGCATACATATATATATTATTTACGTGCTAAGGGTCTAATGGATCTCAACGATCAACCTTGCCTAAATAGTAGTGTATCGGGGGGGGGGGGTTCCTTGTTTGGATTTCGCTTTGCGAGACACCCCACGCAGGAATAGGGCATAGTGTTGAGACTGGGGATAAGTTAGCCCGTAGTACTTGGGTTAACTAGATAATCTCATGGATATTGCGCTAGGTTTCTTTTAGACTGAGAGGAGAGAAATGTATTGTTAATTGCGAGAGAATTACGCACTTAACTTTCATGCATTTTAGTCACATGGGAATCATATCAAACCGGGCCCTGACCCGTATATATTTCTTTGTTTCTGCATATACTCTTTGCCGTACAGGTTCTCTTGCGCATGGACACCCGAGTTTGCATTTCCATTCCTGTTGTCATGGAGCTATAGCATATTGCGGATGTTGTAGGTTAATTGTATTAGACGCCTCTATCTATTGCACTATAGTTCAGTTTAATTATTCGGGCGTGTTGCCCAAGTGTGCACTCATTTATTATATTATAAATATTGAAATGTAATACTCGGTGTAATTATTTGTATTGGTCTATTCACCGACAGCTTATTTGGTGATTATTTATTACATTGTCACTCTTTATTCATCGGTTTTTGATATCCACCGTTTTTACTAATGGGATTGTCTAAGTGTTTTTCTTTTACTTGCAAATTCTTTTACATTGACAATCCGTTTTCTAAAATGATTGGTGGTTATCTCATACTATTATTTTAATCAACAGTGATGCTGAGAATGGACCATCTATGATTCCTGTGATTATTAGAGTATTGGGTTGGCCACCTATTATTTTAGTAGGCGGGTTGTCACAGTAACCCAGGATAAAGAGAGTAATTCCTGGAAGGTGATAGCTTTGTAAAGTATTTTTTTATCCATAAGTGATTGGATTTTGGGTATTTACATGTACGCTAAGCGTGGTATGTGTACTTATTTGTTAAGGTTGATTGATTGTGCTTTGTAACTAGAGTAATGTTTTAGACCCTAAAGGTTCGGAGCATTATCTTATTTGTGTAATTAGAGATTGTTGTTCCTCATAAGTAGTCGAAGTTATGTGTGGGGTACCAAGGGAATAATGGACCTCAACGACCAACATTGTCAAGGAGTAGTGTATCAAGGGGGTTCTTTATTTAGATTTTGCTCTGCGAGACGTCCCACGCGCGAAACGCAGTGCAATGTTTGGAGGGGGGAGAAGTTTAGTCCTTAGTACTCAGATTTATATGTTATAGAGAAACAATGCTTTATGACAAGATAATAATAAGATTAGTACTCTAAATAAGTAGCTGATGTTATATGAGTCGTACATCGAGGGCGTAATGGATCTCAATTATCAACATTGTCAGGGAGTAGTGTATCGGGGGGTTCCTTATTTGGATTTCTCTTTGCGAGACGTCCCACACACGAAACATAGCGCAATGTTGAGAGTTGGGAGAAGTTTAGTTCTTAGCATTTGGATGCTAATCACTTGTTTAAGTTAATAACTAGAATCCGATAAATTCTAGTAAGAGATAGGGATACGTATATTTAAATGTTAATGTAAGTTCAGATGCACTCTTCAGTTAGGGTAGAATCGGGATTTTATGGTTATGTTTTAGATTACGGTTACGCGAGTGTAGATTTGGCATGGGTTAGTATCGAATCATCCCTAGAAGGTGTAGGGTAGCTTAGTTGAGTTCTATGTGCATACGGTTAGGTGCCCGCTTTAGTTGAGGGGTGAGATGGAGTTCCGAGAGAGTGCGACTCCACTTTATTCATGGAATAGTGCATTTATAATTATTATGCATTTTAATACACTTGCTAAAAATGTTTCCCCACCTCGGGCTCTGACCCATTTATACTTCTCTTTTGATACATATATTGTATTATATTTTAGGTGTCCCGCCGCTAGGATACCAATGATGCCTTCCTATCCAGTGTCCTCGAGCTGTAGCAGATGCGAATTGTTATAGGATTTTTCTTGCTTCTTCCTATATTTTGTAAATCTAGATAGGATTCATTTTGTATATCGGGTTTATACCCAAGGTCTCTATGAAGCATTTTATATTTCTTTTCTCAGGATTTTTGTATTGTCTGTGTCCCAACAGCATATTCAGGTATTTCTTTTTTATGCACTATTGTAGTGATTTAGAGTTTCTTCTTTTCATCATAGCTTTGTGCATATGTTATCATATTTAGTAGTTATTATGTTGTTGGTTGGTTAATGTTTATTGCATGTTTTAAAAAAATTTGGCATCCGCTTTTTATAGTACTGGGTAGTTAGCTATGTTTATTTTAGTATTGTCAGTAGATGCTGAGAATGATCCACTTGAGATTCCTGATTAATTATAGTATAGGGCTGGACACCCATTATTATTTTAAGAGGGGTGTCACATATGGTATCAGAGCATCAGGTTCAAGTGTCTTTAGGATCTGTGCGGGTTTTCTGCGTTCTTTCGTAAGCCTTCTTGATGTGGAGCCCTACTATTAAAATTATTGTGTTCATTACGTCTATATCTTCTTTTGCGCTGTGTAATCATTTGAACGGCATTCTGATACAATTTCTCTTGTTTCATATGCCATCGAAGAGAGTTCGTCTAGGCAGGACAAACAGGGGGCTGAGAATATCGAACCCAAATGCCTCGAGGGACTGTGACCACAATTGAAGTTACCAATATTGTGGCACAAGCAGTAATCGCTGCCATTTTTGGGATGGCACATCAACCTGTAGCACAAGTAGCCCGAGCCTACCCAGGGCTATCCTCGTGGGAGATAGTACGAGAAGCTTTTCAAAAGGGTCATCGTCCAGAATTTTTTGGGGGAAGATGATGCAATAGTTGCAAGTCGTTGGAAGAAGGGTATGTAAAGTCACCTTCGAATGGTTGAATGCAGTGAGGTGCAGAAGAAATTACTCTCCACCTTTGAATTACCACATCGGAGCAGAGAGATGCAATGCCCATAGCAGATTTTTGGAAACACTTTGACCGAAAGTATTTTCCTTCCGGGATCCAGACGAAAATGAGGAGGCAATTATTGGATGTGTTTCAAGGTGATCGAATGGTGGATGAGTACGAAGAAGAATTTACTCGATTGGAAAATTTAGTGCCCAATGAGGTAAATACAGAGGAGAAGTGAATAACGAAGTTCGTGGGAGGTTTAGAACGGTGAATTCGGCAGCATTTGTTAGGGAACCCAATATTATTGACTTTCACGTAAGTAATGAATGCGGCATTATTACAGTGTCAGGAATATCATCTTCGTTCGTAAGGGGATAAGAAATTTAGAGACTCGGGTTCATCAAGTAAGTCTGGAGAAGAATATGCCAGTGGAGCAAGATGGTATAAGAAGGATTATCAAGGGTCACAACAATGTTTTTTTCCTCTGGATGGGCAAGGAGGATTTGCTGGTAGATGTTTCTTTTGTAAAGAAATAGGCCATAGGAAGAGGGATTGTCCCGAAAGAGGTAGAGGTCCACTTTTTGAGGAAGTTTTGGATGTGCAACCCCTACAGCAGGTCCAAGGACAGTTTGGGTAGGAGGATTTTTAATAGGAACCCATCGATGAAGCGATGTTTTCGGACTATGGAGGTATTAGGTAAATTATATTTTTCCTTTGTGGTTAGGTTATGCCTTGAGGGGTATTGGGAGTATCGCAAGTAAGATTTTAATGAGTGGTTAGTTGTAATAACCCTGTTATGTATGGAATGACCCGAAAGGGAGGAGTGAGCAAGTGGGACTCTTAGACTATATATTTTAGGAGAATAGATTGTCTTGTGATGTGCTAGTAAAGAGTTATAACTTAGTTTTGAACGTAGGAACCGTTGAAACTTGTTGAGTAGTAATGGTAAAGCTATCATTTTATAATTGTACTAGATTTATGTATTGGTAATGTTCCAGTTATGGAAGGGCCTAGCGTATAGTGATGTTTTTTTATGATGTAAGGGATTTTTGTTACTGAAGAGATTCAGGGTTTAGCGGGTTATTATTGATCTAGGAATTTCAGCTCCTGGAGGTGCTAGTTTTGAGAACTAAATGTTGGTACGAGTATTGTATTTGTTGAAGCCTTGTGTCTTGGGCATAAGGTATTTGATTCATATGTCGAAAGACATAAAACTATTTTTAAATTGTTTTATAGGCCTCTGGACAATATCAAAATGATTGAAAAAAATATTTTTTAAAACTTTAGTCCTCGTTTAACTGATCCCAATCCCCAGCAGAGATACGCAGTAGTGTATTGGGAGGGTTCCTTGTTTGGGTTTCTCTTGAGAGATCTCCCCCGCATGAAAGTAGCGAATTTAAGGAATTGAGAAGATTTAAATCTTCGGATATTTCAAGAAATTTTATATAATTAGTAAGTTATAATGGATTAATTTGTTTTGAGTTATTTTACGATTTCAGGATAAGTGGAGTAGGGTAATGTTTAAGCAGTTGAGCTCGGGTACAAGGTGTATGGGCGCCCTGGTGAACTGATTTGATTTTAATGATCCTCCATGATAAGTGGGAGGAATATATATAGTGATCTTGGGAGTAGGTGTCTTAGGAGCTAGTTGAGGTTTGGAGCACTAGGCTTAACTTAATTTCGAGGACAAAATTCTTGTAAGGGGGGAAGTCTGTAATACCCTGTGATTTTTGGACTAATAATTTAATTAATTTGGGAGAAATAAATAATTATTTATATTGGAGAATTTTAAGTTTGGCCAATGAGGTCAAAATTTGAGGATGTTAGAAAGTATTTCGAATAACGATTTTGAGTGTGCAGTTGATCCTGGATGGGTCGAGAGAGTCGAAATGACTGTACTTGGGACTTATTTGGGTTCTGGAATATTTTGAGTTTGTTTGACTCGAATTGGAGTAATCGAGTCATTTAAAGTGTGTTTTATCATATAAAGTTGGGAATCTTGGATTTAAGGATTAAAAAGCCTACAGGGGATAACAATCTCATTTATGAGAAAGAGAAAGCCCTAAAGAGAGAGAGAGAGAGAAGAGGAAAGGAAGAGGAGAAAGAGGAGAAAAGCTTGGGGATTCCGGCCATTACACGATTTTGAGGAAGATTCAGACTCTACAAGTTCGAGGAAAGTGATTAAACTTGCTAAATAATTCATGTGTGTCATTTATTTCACGATTTGTGGGGAAATATATTTTGGGTTAAAATGTTAAAACCTAGATTTTGGGTTAAATCTTGTATTTGAGGTGTGGGTATATGGATTTAAGGTTTTAAAATTGGTTAGGTAGAAATATAATGAGTTTTGATGTTAGAAATGTGTTTGGGTTGAAGAATAATGGAGAGAAGATGATTAATATGATTTTTGGGATTTTGAATTTTGGAGATATATAACCCATTTCGTAGCTTGCTGAACAAGACGAATCGATCCGGCCCCTTTTCAAATCAATTCGGAATGTTGCAGGCTTACAGGTCTGAGTGACCGAATCGATTCGGACCCAAATCCGAATAGATTTGGCCAAAGACAGATTCATAGGTCCTTTAGACCGAATCGATTCGCATTAGGGGCGAGTCGATTTGCTTTGAGGACCGAATCGATTCGAACTGGCCAAATCAATTTGGAAATAGGGCTATTTTGCGGGGGGTTTTATAGAGTAAATTTTTCTCTGTTTTGTTTGGGTTTATCGATTAGGAACATTCATACATGTTATGAGAAGTACGTTTTGGAGATTTTTAGGGAGTTTCACCTAAGATGAAATATTGGGGGGCGTATCGAGTTATTTCGAGAGAGTAAGAATTTAAGTTATCATGTCAACTTAGTGAGGAATCCTCCAAGTATCGAGATTTCTACTTGGGGATAATTATTGTTGATCGGTGTGCATTTAGCTATAGATGGTATCCTTAATGTTGATTCAATTGGGAGACTATTCATATTTAATAGGTGTGATGGATGAGTAAGTTTCAAGTGAGGGGTCATAGTATGAAATAAAATGAGAAGGTATGCGAGTTAGAAATGGTTAGTGTAATGAGAGTTATATACTTTTAAATAAATTCACTTCTTTCATTCATACGGACTTAAGAGAGTCCGTATACTTATATGGAATGATGGAAATACCTTATGTGATGGTTTGCACATATATGATGGGATTGCTTATATATATATATATATATATATATATATATATATACGTATTGGGTGGGCATACCCTCCGATGTTATCATGGGAAGTTGCGCTATATGGGTAAGGCCCCTGGCTTGAGCAGCAGGGTGCGTATAGTCCCCAGGTGATAGTCGTCCATTATTTATTGCGTGATTTTATTCTAAGTGAGAAGTCTTGGGTATGATTCGTTCTCACTTTTAGGTTCGTAACGATGACTGCTTTCTATACTCTATGATTTGTTTTTATTACCAGGGCGGTGTGATAATAATCCGGTGACTGGTAACCCAGGATAAAATGAGTAATTCCTGAAAGATGATAGCACTATGAAGTATTTTTATATCCATAAGTGATTGGATTTTGGATATTTACATGTACGCTAAGCGTGTTATGCGTATTTATTTGTTGGGGTTGATTGATTGTGCTTTGTAACTAGAGTAATTCTATAGACCCTAAAGGTTCGGAGTATTATCTTATTTGTGTAATTAGAGATTATTGCTCCTCATAAGTTGTCGAAGTTATGTGTGGCGTACTAAGGGCATAATGGACCTCAACGACCAACATTGTCAAGGAGTACTGTATCGGGGGGTTCCTTGTTTGGATTTCGCTCTGCGAGACGTCCCACACATGAAACGCAGTGAAATGTTGGGAGTGGGGATAAGTTTAGTCCTTAGTACTCGGATTTATAAGTTATAGCAAAATAATGCTTTATGAGAAGAATATATTAAGATTAGTTTTCTAAATAAGTTGCTGATGTTTTATGCGTCGTGTATCGAGGGCGTAATGGATCTCAACGATCAACATTGTCAAGGAGTAGTGTATCGGGGAGGTTCCTTGTTTCGATTTTGCTTTGCGTGACGTCCCATGCACGAAACGTAACGCAATGTTGAGAGTTGGGAGACGTTTAGTCCTTAGCATTTGGATTCTAATAACTTGTTTAAGTTAATAACTAGAATCCGATAAATTCTAGTAAGAGATAGGGAGACGTATATTTATATGCTAATATAAGTTCAGATGCACTCTTGAGTTAGGGTAGAAACGGGAGTTTATGGTTATGTTTTAGATAATGGGTTGCGCGAGTGTAGATTTGGCGTGGGTTAGTATCGAATCGTCCCTAGAAGGTGTAGGGTAGCTGAGTTGATTTTCATGTGCATACAGTTAGGTGCGCCCTTTAGTTGAGGGGTGAGATGGAGTTCCAAGAGTGTGAGACTCCACTTTATTCATGGAATAGTGCATTTATAATTGTTATGCATTTTAATATAATCGCTAAAAATGTGTTTAACACCTCGGGATCTAACCCGTTTATGTTTATCTCTTGCTACATATATTGAATTATATTTTAGGTGTCCCGCCGCAAGGATACTAATGATGCCTTCCTATCTAGTGTCCTCGAGCTAGAGCAGATGCGGACTGTTACGGGATTTTGTTAGCCGCTTCCTATTTGTTGTAAATATATATAGGATTCATTTTGTATATCGGGCTTATACCCAAGGTCTCTATGCAACATTTATATTTCTTTTCTTAGGATTTCGGTATTGTGTGTGACCCGACATCATATTCATGTATTTCCTTTTTATGCACTCTTGTGGTAATTTAATGTTTCTTCTTTCAATCCTAGCCATGTGCATATGCTATCATGTTTAGTAGTTATTATGTTGGTTATTTGTTAATGTTTGTTGCATGTTTTAAAAAATTTGGCACCCGCTTTTTACAGTATTGGGTAGTTAGTTATGTTTATTTTAGAATCGTCAGTAGATGCTGAGAATGATCCACTTGAGATTCGTGATTAATTATAGTATAGGGCTGGCCACCCGTTATTATTTTAAGCGGGGTGTCACATAGAACCCTTTGGATCTCATTTTTAGGGGTCAGAGAAAATTATTTTTGTGGCCAAACTTTGTCAAAATTTCTAAAGAGAGAGAGAATAAACCAGAATTTTTTTTGTCATCTTCAAGTGTTGATTTCTTTTCAAAACTTGAATGAAGATTGGACATCTCTCATTCTAAATCTGCACTTATGATTTTTCAAGAGTACATAATTTTTGTATGTGATTTCTCTCATCTTTGTGTATTTTATTTAGATCAGACTTTAGATCTAATATTTATACACAACACACACTTTATTCAAGAAATTAATTTTTATGTGTGAATATTCTGTTTGTATCTTGTTTGTAAGATCTTGTATGTTTTTAAACATTTTGTTTTAAAACATATTTTTCTAAAAAAATAATTTGTTAATATTCAGATATATATAGTGTTTGTGGTTTATAAAGTTAAACCTTAAGTTTTTTTACGACATCTAAGTTGTGAAGATTTAATATCTGGACTGAATATTATTTTCTAGAGTGTTTAACACTGTTTTGGACTAATCTGAAATTTTTGTAAAAATAATCTTGATACGTTATTAGATTAAAACCTAATTTAATCTAATATTAGTTTTCTGAAAAATAAATTGTGAATATTTGACTTTGTGTTTTTATTGAATATATTTGAAGTCATGTTATTTATGTGTATATGATTTCTTGGTATTTGAAGTGATTTCAGGATTTTTCATGTGCATATCGCTTAAAAATCACTCACTACACAACACTTATTCACTTAGACACTTTTTCATGTGTATATATTATATCAACTCTGATTGTTCTAAATTTTTGATAAAAGAGAAAAGTAAAGATTGATTTAAACAAGGGAATAAACCATAAGACTTGTTGCTGATATCTAGGAGCAAGATAAATTGTTGCATTGAATTTGGTTGTACCATTAAGTGCGGGTGTGTCATCTAGGATAGAACACCTCTCACAAATACTTCACTAAGAACTAGGACACAATAGGCACTGAGCCAACCTGTGCTAAGGAATCTAGAGGGGAGGCCGAGACGTGAAGAAAGAAAAGTGAACAAAAGGTGCATTGTGAGGATAATTGTGGAAGAGAAATCAGAGCGGAGAAAAGCTTGGTCGAGATAGGTAATAGCTTGTTCTGATTTGTCTTGCTTTGAGTCTTATTGCATATTTATATAATTGTTCCTATTTCGTTTGGTTTTAGTGGAAGTAGATTAGGTTGACTCTTAGGAGAGTCTTGTTTTTCCCGGGGAAGGGTTTTTGTAACGTTAAATAAGTACCGCGTGCTTTACATTTTTCGCATATCACCTCACACGAAAAATTAGGTTTAAATAAATAAAAACTCACCTAAAAACTGAATAGGTTATTATTTTGTAAATCACATAGATTTAACAAAGATAATAATTTGGACTTTTAATTGACTTTGGTAAATTGCTTTTAATTTGAAATCGTTTACTTTCGTACACAGTATTTTACGCATCATTGGGTTCTTTCACAAAGTACACTTGAAGGTATCTGAAGTACCTTTCTAATGCTATGACCTGCGCGCAATTCCGATCAACAGATTACGTTCTACGATCATTTTTCCAAAAAAATCTGCATGAGACTTCCAATTGGCAGGTCCAGATCCCTGCCTATCGACAACATGTTTAGGGTCACCTGCTGATAGGAAGGACAAGTGGAGTGCTAATCAACAACCCCTGACCTTATAAAAGGAGGGCATGACATCACTACTAAGAAGACCAACACCAGAGATCCATCAGCTATCTCAGCAACATTCTCTCAAAACCAGCAAAGTTCCCCATGTGAAGTTCCATTTAAGTTGACATCCCCACCCTTTTCATACCCAATTTGTCAAAATCACATTCTATCTCATCCAACACTCATCTCACGTTCAAGGGAGTTTATCCAAGATCAAATATCAAGCTTCAAATAAGTTTTAATTCCTTCCCTCTCTCTTTAAATTCCTAGTTGCTACATAAATTTAATTAGATTCATAATCTAGTTCCTACTTTAGTTCATAAACATTAATATCTACATTTTTATTAGTATATTACACATACTTTATTTTCTATAATAAACCCCAAATCAAACAAAAAGAGGGTCATGCCCATCAATTCTGAACGGAATATCCATCACACTTTTTCAAAACAAAAAACACATTTTCTACACACACACACATTTATAATAAAATTTCGTTTGGATCTATGGGATAAACCCCACCCCCATATCGCATTATAACTACGTGGACTTTGATGCCTTTATAGGCTATGTAGGCATTTCGAATGAAAACCCGAGACTCGAGTCCAATTTTATAATTTTCCAATTCTAATTTTCTAATTTTCTCAATTTCACAAATTCCCCAATTTTTCTAAAATCTCCCATCTCCACATTTATCATATTCTTGCATTACATAGTATGCTTATTTGAGTTTCATCCAACACATATTATCGTTTCATAATAACGATTAATATCACAATAAACGTACAAATCATATTTTTTATATATATTATTTTGGGAACATTCCTTTGGATGACCTCACTATACTTTGCCTATGGTATAAGTTGAACGGTTTCGATCTCCATTATATATACACACGCACACACTTCACGGAGAAATAAGGGAAAATAATAACACTAGCCCATGAGAGACCTAAAGGGAGGGATGGGTGCCAAACACCTTCCCATTCTGTAACTTAGCCCCCGAACCTTCGATCTATTTGTTTCGTATGCATCAGTTTGTCCTTGATGTCTCTCTCTCGAAGTGGAAACATGGTCTTTTGCTTGTTTTGTGCAAAATAGGATGGCGACTCCTTCTTTTTATATTTACCCCACACCGACGACGATCGAAGCTCCCCAAAAAGGGGTGCGATACGTCTATCTTTCTAGGGATCCTCCAATCCTTCCCCTTAAAGATTTCCCGAGATGGCCACAGTGGCGACTCTGCTGGGGACAATTTTTCATAAGAGAGCTAGACTCTGTTTACATGGGTTTTCTTTTGTTTTCCTGTGTGCATATACCCCCATTTGTATGTTCCCCTTTTTTCTCCTCATTTTTTGTACGTACACATGTACACTTCACACCACGTGCACCTAGGACCACATGCACCACTTAGAAATCCACCATGCTTAGGTGTCACTAACACACACCTCCACTTGTATATATCCATGCTCACTTACACTTATCACACACAACTTATAGTTCATCCATCTTTATGTTCACTACAACACACTTACTTGTGAATAATCACAAACCACTCACTCTCACATATCCATTCTTAGTATTTATTTATTTCTTGAACATCATCCCCCTACTTGGCGTGATGCTCATCAATAAAAATACTCTCTCCACAAGGTACTAATCGATAATCATGCATCATACATACAACATCACCAAAGGGCATCGCTATTAACTAAATTTTATCCCATAACAGGGGGTCACTTCGTGATGGGCGCTAGTCCGGCAGTTCGCAATTAGACTAAGCGATATGACTCTCACCTTCCATTCGTCAAGTAACTTTGATGTATATCGAACAGTTCCCCTGCATCATACTGCTTTACCGAAGTCATAACGGGAGGTATATCGCAGGGAACTCGTTCACGTACATCGAGTATATCAAATTCTCTCCCACACGTACTGTCCCCATGAGATATATAGTGAGGCAATTCACGTACACTCATGTATATCAAATGGTTTGTCCACACGTACCGATTACCCTCAAAAGAAAGACGTATATCGTGGAAGTCATGCCGAAGGGGGGAACCCTTCCAATTTACCCCACAACTGCATACCCGCATATAGGTGTCAAACCTAGGACACGTATATTTAGTTTTCTAGTTTCAACCTGAAACTCTGCTGAAATTCTAGGTCGGCATGTCGCCCAAATTTTCACGCATTTTTTAAAACGGAACCCTGCCCACGAGCCTGGTAACAAGTCCAACCATAGTTTTTACATATTCTTCGAACCCAAATTTTTTCAGGCTCGGGTCCCGTCTGGCATTTCTCTTTTTTCATTTAGGTAAACCTACTAAGTGAGAACCTAATAAACATAATAATAATCATAATGAGGCACGTCTCTTGCTTTTCCTTCTTTCTTTTTCCAAAAAGTGTCCAAAAATATTTTTCTTCTTTTACTAAAAATACCAAAAATATTTCCTTTCGTTTACAAAAAAAAAAAAATTGTCTTCATCTTTTCAAAAAAATGCCAAAAATATTCTATCCTTTTTCCAAAAAATAAACCCCCAATTCTTTCTCCTTATTAGGTCGATCGCATACCCTTGGCCTGGCTCCCTATTGGCTTCGATCTTCAGTTGAACCGCCCCGAAGCTCCATTAGTCCCCTTACTTCCTATGAGTATAAGATTCATCCACTTTCCATAGAGAACACATATCAAGTACCAAATGTGCAGTCGGATTTGTAAACAGTTCTAGCTCAACTTACTATCAAAATTGACAACCTTTAGATCGAAGTTTATGAGATGCAATAAAACTGGGCCCCTATTCCAGAAGAGCCCGAGGTCCTCTTCCCTCGCATTATGGGTTCGCCTGCACCCGAGCCTATTTAGGTTCCCGAGGAATACCAGCATGCTCCACATGCTCCTCCCTCTAACGATTTGCCGCCAGCCCAGCTTCCTATGATGAATCTTTCCCAATCAGGGGCAAACTTACCCGTGACCATTGATACGAAGGAAGAAGAATTGAACAAAGTCAAGGAATAACTCATGATGTTGACCAATAAATTCGACCAAGTTAGACTCTCTATAAATTACATGGACTACACCCACATGTCTCCATATCCTAAAGTAGGGTTACCAAAAAAATTCAAGATGCCCAACATCGAGAAATTTGGGGGTATTGGACATCCAATTGTTCATATCTGCAATTACCACCGAGTCATGACTCTCCTAGGGGCCTGCGAAGAAAAAATGTCCTAAGTGTTCCAAGAAACCTTGAAGGATAGCGCTCTTCGTTGGTTCTTATCTCTCGAAGAGTCCAGAATCATCAGTTGGGAAGATGTTACTCGCGAGTTCATGTCATAGTACAAGTATAATGAGGAGTTAGATGTTACCCACCGTGATTTAGAGCTACTCAAATAGAATCTCGGGGATTCAGTTAGTAACTTCATAGCAAGGTGGAGAGAGAAAGCTGCCACCATGACCAATCGGCCTTCCAAAGAAGAATATGTCGATATCGTGAAAAAAAAACTTCCTACCCCATGTCCGAAAAATGATGGGACGATAGTATTACCCTAATTTTTTAGCCCTTCGATAAGCAGGAGTGGATATCGAAGAAGGTCTTGCCAAGACAGAAGTTGAACCGAAGAAAGCAATTGGACAACTCGCTCCTAGAAAGTTTTAATAACCAGCCAATACCACAATTTCAACCATCAACAACATTTCTCAGCCTGCGATTTTATGGGAACCAGAAAGACGGTCTAACTCGGTCCGAAAGGAATATACCGAGATTCACTCTCCCCTCTCCAAATTTATCAGGCCCTCTTGAGTCAAAATCTTATCAATCCCTTGGACCCTCATCCATTACCAAACCCACTTCCCAGAAATTTCATGCCAGATGCCCATTGTGACTTCCATCAAAATGTCAGCCATACCACTGACTAATGTTTTCACCTTTGAAACGTACTCTAAGGCATTATTGATCGAGCTATTATCGCCCACCTTCCAATCCTAAACCAAACATTACCCATAATCCTCTCCCGAATCATACAAATGCAATCTTCCTAGACGAAAACCTAAAATTTGACCCATCTACCCATATCATACCATGTAAATAACCAATCATACCCATATACTCCCCCTCGCATCTTCAAACATGCCCATACTTTCTCGTACACCCTACCATATTTTTCGATCAGGCCTTATCACTCCTCACCAGAGCATGCATCGGTGTCCACACCCTTTCTAGAGGTAAAGACATGGAACTATCAGAAGTGTTGAACCAAATCCTAGAGTTTGGGATGAAATTGCCCCATCAGATGACCATCGAATGTCTGAGATTCAGTGTGTTGTTCTTAGAAGCTCAAAAATGGGATGGCCCCGAGATTCAGACAATTGGGTGGTACCGATCATTAAAGTCAGTTTAGATGATATGGTCCAGATCATGGTGGATTTATTCTGATACACAGGTGATATTTGTAGTATATTCGGGTTACTCAATGCTTTGAAACTACAAGGGTGTTTCGTCCCTTCATTTTCACATCTCCCCACAAAATAGGAGGACTTATATGAAGAGTCCACTGAAGTCATGGAATTTATAAACTTTTCATGGAAAAATAATATCATTGCCATCGGTTGGGGGGACAAATTCGATGATTCAGACGAAGATTAGAGTTTTGAAAATAATAGGCATATAGTCAACATGTGTGGGATGATATCATTTGAGGAGTTACTAGGAGAGATCAACAGGCTAGATGAACAACCCGATATCGATATAGAAATAGGATTTTTATTTTTCCCCCTTCTGTGAACCACATGAGCAGGTCAGGAAGACATTACCAAATCCCAAGCCTACAGCCATCAGCGAGCGATAAAGGGAGAGGTTTTGAGAATCTTCCTATGCTAGAAATGACCCTCGAGGAAAGTAAGATCCTCGATCAGTTATAGAAAACCCAAGCCAAAATCACTCTATGGGTACTTTTTATGTCTTCCCTGCTGCACCAAAATGCCCTCATCAAGCTACTCATAGGACCCACAATTCCTCCCTCAACCATGCCTGAAGAAGTAGCGAATCTAGTCGGATCATTGAATTTTACTAGAATGCTCTCCTTCTCCAAAGAAGAAATCTTTAAGATGGGACCAAACCATAATTATGCTCTCAATATCTCTGTAGAAGTCATGCGGAATACTGTCCCACTCTCTCTTGTCGATAATGGATCAGCTCTTAATATTTTCCCGTTGAGAACCCTTAATTGCTTGGGATTGAAAGTGAGCGACCTTGCTTTAACATCTGCTGTCGTACGTGCCTATGATAATACCCGTTGAGAGGTAATGGGATCTATAAAGCTTACTATAGGGGCTGGCCCTGTAAATCCTATTATTGAATTCAAAGTCATCGATATCCCAGCCTATTTTAATATGTTGCTCTGACGATCGTGGCGCCATAACATCAAGAGGGTGTCTTCTTTACTTCATCAAAAACTAAAATTCTTTGCCAATGGGCAGGTCATCACCATCTTGGGCGATGACGACAATACCAAGAATGTAAGCACCAGTAATCTAGTACTTGAAATATAACACGGGACATATGATATGCTTCTGTCAATTTTTCTGGTTGAACCACTTTTACTCCCAAGAGGGGATGATTTCAAAGATAAGGTTCATCCAGAATATGACCCCCATGGAAACGTTAATGTAATCCAGATATTTAAGAACATGCACTTCATGCCCAGACTGGGGCTAGGAAAAAGACAACAAGGGATAATTGAACCTATTATTTTAAAGAAGGCCTTTCCTCCTTGTGGCTTGGGCTATTAACCGTTTTAAGAAGAACTCAAAATTGATCCATCTGCTTCGACTGAAGAGGAGGTCAGAATGTGCCAAAACTATCTCGGGAGACTCCCTAAATGGAAGATTCATCGGATAGGGTGAAGATTTCCCCTTCTGTGGCTTCCCCAAACCATGGTATGGACATGCCGATAAAAAGATAAAACCAAGAATGGAGTTCTTCTTTCAGGAAAACTACCCATGGGTCCAGAGTTCCCAACACCGTGTACGACCGCTCACTGAGGATACCATAGATTATAAGGAAAGTGACTCTGAGGATTCTTTCAATTTATAGACACTGGGGCTAATACTCTGAATGATCCACTCACGGGCTACCTCGTTGAATCCATCCTATCTGATCAAAGTTGTTGATGCAACTCTCATCAACTGACATGTTGTACCAGTGCCACCTGCTAATATTCAGCCTAACCCTGATGTTTATCCTATTTCCCCTTCTTTGGATGTTCCTCCTAACTCTGATGTAATCAAAACCTCCTTTGATGAGGTTCTCAATGCTATTTTTGCTATCAATGAAATAAATGAAGATTTTGAGTATCTTGTTGTGCCTTACATTAATTGTCTTGATTCTAATCAAACTCTTGATGATAATGATTTTGCAAATGAACGATTCTTAATTGATCTATATAAGGTTAATAACAAACAACATAACTTCATTCAAGTTAATAAAGATGAAATTGTTGTTATTAATCTCAGTTCTAGTAGCCAACTGCGCGAGAATAGGATAAGGGCCACCCGTAGTGGGCATGAGAGAAAGAAACTCGAGGAATTACTAAAGAAATTTATGGATGTCTTTGCATGGTCCTACGACGACATGCCCGATATCGACCCTGAGATAGCTCAGCACAAGATTCCAACTCTCCTCGAATGCAAATTGGTCAAACAGAAACTGTGAAAGCTTCGTACCGAACGGTCACTCAAACTTAAATAAGAAGTAGTCAAAAAATTAAATGTGGGATTCATTTGTGTGATCGAATATCTCATATGTCTAGCCAATATCGTACCCGTGCCGAAGTTAGGAGGGAAGGGTCGCATGTGTGTTGACTATCGAGACTTGAACAAGGCCTCTCCAAAGGACGATTACCCGCTACCTAATATCGACATGATTTTGGATAATACAACCCGTCATGCTCTCAAGCCATTCATTGATTAGTTTGTCGGATATAACCATATTAAGATACACCCCAATCACGAAGAGAGACTTGCATTCATCACCACTTACAGAACCTTTTTCTACACTATCATGCCATTTGATCTAAAAAAAATGCAGGGGTTACCTACCAAAGGGCTGCCACAACCATTTTGCATGAGCTGATACACAAGGAAGTAGAGGTTTTCATAGATGACATGATTATCCAATCCAAGACTAGGTAGGGTCATGCCCCATCTCTTCGAAAGTTATTTGAGCGGCTGCGACAGTACCAGATGAAATTTAACCCACAAAAATGTATCTTCAGCATTACCAAAGGAAAACTCTTGGGATTAATTATTAGTGAGAAAGGGATAGAAGAAGGTCCTGCCAAGCTGAAAGCCATACTTGATATGCCACCACCCTGAATGGAGAAGGTAGTCTAGGTATTCCTCGAGAAATTACAATACATCAATCGGTTCATCATCCAGTTAACTTCCATCTATGAACCCATCTTCAAAATCCTCCAAAAGGATTCAACCAAGGTCTGGAACGAAGCTTGCCAAGAAGCCTTTGACCGAATCAAGAAATACCTAACCCAACCTCCGGTACTTATGCTGCCGCAGCCTGGTCTTTCCTTACTCCTATACTAAACTATAACTGATACTGCAGCTGGGGCTTTACTATACCAATACCTTGAAGAAACTCGCAAAGACAGATACATCTACTACGCTAATCGCAAGTTGGTCGGGTACGAAGTTAACTACACGGCCTTAGAAAGAACATATGTTGCTCTTGTCTAGGTTACCCAAAAGCTACAACACTACATGCTCATCTTTCCCATCAAACGTGTATCCCGAATGGATCCAATCAATTACCTACTCGAAAATATTTCCATGTCCACTCGAATGGCTCATTGGTTGATGCTCCTTGCTGAAC